>CAWUFW010000232.1:1291875-2583750 GCA_963921515.1 Calotriton arnoldi
GGTAAGACGTAGCTGCACATTTGCCCCCCTCAACCCCCCAGCACCTTGAGACCCTCGTGGTTGAGTAGCGCGCTTCACAAATTCCTTATTGATTGATTGATTGATTGAAGGCACTTTATGCCCCTGAGCTCCCACTTGTGGGGTTGCCTCACGGTGACCCACTCACGTACTTCAGGACAGGACAGATGAGCGCCTGGACTGAGGTGTGGGTTGTAACAGTGAGTGACTGCTATCAGCTGAATGCTGTTATCCCACTGCCAGAACTTACAAAGTAAACAAAACTACTGCGGGCCAATTAGTCACCTACGAGGCACTCAGATGTTTCGAGACCTCTGGGGTCAGGGCGATACGGAACTGGCAACCCACTTTGTCCTGCAGCAAATGATGATGATGGGAACGTGGAGGCTCTCGATCACGTGGTTCTATAGGGAGATGAACATGATGGACAGGAAACCAATTGAGGTTTTATGGCGGCGTTGGATGGCAGAATTGGGATGTGACATCCCAGAAGCTGGATGGGGAAGATGGGTAGCATACCCCCAAAAGGCGTGCTGTAACACCCGCCTAAAATATATCCAGTACAACTACACACACAGGACATACTTGACGCAGCACAGGACAGGGGCGATATATGGGGCAAGCCCAAGTCATGCCTCTGATGTACAACTTGAGATGAGGACTTAAACCACATGACGTAGGGATGCACTCAGTTACAGGCATACTGGGGAGCTGTCCTAGCATGATTAAATAATACCATAAACAGCGCTCTAGAGAACACCATAGAAGTCTGCCTCTTGGGGGCATTCCCCAGGCCCAAGCCCAAAAAGGTGGGAAATAGGTTCCTAGATTTGGGCTTGATCCTTGCAAAAAAAAGAATAGCTATGGACTAAAAATCGTAGGGGGGCCCGTATTGAGATATGGATGAGAGACGTAATGCTCAGGGCTCGGGCAGAGGAGAGGGCATGGCAGAGAGAAGAGGCATGGGGTGTGCGAACGCCCTATAGCAGACCTGTGGAAGGAAGTGGTTGATTAGTGGAAACAACCACCTGACCCTGAGAATCTGACCGTAAGTTCACAGGGAGAGGATGCAGACAGGGACCGGTCTGTGACAGATAACAGGAACCCGGAGCCCGCCGGAGGTGTTGGTAAGGGGTGACTACTCTTGGAACTCAGTGGACATGCAAGTGGGCCAGTGGGCAGTCCTGGGGGCCGCTCACTTCTTCCTCCTCCCATCCCTATAAATTTGGCTTCTCCCCCCCTCCCCAGGTGCGAGGGGACAGTAAGAACACATCACAAACCCTCAGTTTCACTGCTGACATATTTCCCCCCTGAGATATAGTTAGTAGGTTATAAGTTAGAGTAAGGCACATTGATTGAATCGACAAGTGAAAGCTATGCATAGGACATACACGTGCAAGTGGGACTGCCCCACTGGCAGTGTTAACCTACACAGGGCACACAACATGGGGGGTCCCTACCTTGATGGACAAACTGTCAGGAAACATACCTCATATGTTGGTTGTGACTTGTGGCTACTGGGGCTATGCATAGGACATACACGTGCAAGAGGGACTGCCCCACTGGCAGTGTTAACCTACACAGGGCACACAACATGGGGGGTCCCTACCTTGATGGACAAACTGTCAGGAAACATACTTCATATGTTGGTTGTGACTTGTGGCTACCGGGGATAATGGGACCTATGTACGCCATTGCATTCGCGTGCTCTGGCCTCTGGGCTCCATGGGATTATGCTGGGCTGCATTTATGTACATGGTGAGCTGAATATCACTTGGAACGTAAGATGGAGATGTGTATATTGTATGTCTTAACTAAAATGCCCAAAAAATAAGTTTAGAAATCAAGGCTGCTAGCCACACTGATGGGACTGCTCACCCCCGGCACAGTCCTTACATGACCCTTTTCCTTCTGTCATGCCCGGTTATAGAGAAATATTTGAGATACGTAATCTGAGAATAAGACAGTTACTATCTCAGATAAAACCAAAGAGATGTTCAAGAGGATAAATAATGCCTCACAGATCACTATCTTTATCCCATGCGCCCAGGCTTCAAAGTTTCACGTAAAGCAATGCATTCAAGTCTCCCAAGAGACTGCTTTACTATTGCTTGAATTTTTTATGTTTTTATTCTATGGGCTGGGGTAAGCCCAAACCAATCAAGACATCCATCATGCATCATACTTCACTTGGTCCCTTTCATACAATTTCAGAATGGCCTTGCTCTCAGTTAAGGAAAGATGAGTCAATATATATGTGTCTTCTGTTCTCCAATCACTTTCTGCATTCTACAAACTCTAAGCTCAACAACCGTGCAAACACTTTGGCTTCAATGGTAGTGGTTCATGCCAATCCCTTGGGGAGACTGGAGTGAGAGTTAGCTGCAGAAGCAGTAAGAGCTGGCGCGGCCCTGGCTTTGATAGTTGTAGGAAAGTGCCATCTGTGACATAGTCGCCCCCACTTTTTGCCTGGTATTTGATGTGATTTCAACTGGAGGTGCACTGGGTTCCTGCTAACTAGGCTCCCAGTGCCAGATCTCTTTCTCAAAACCGTACAATGGTTTCCCCCAATTGGCAATACCTTTGGTACCCTCTGAAAGTCCCTAGTACAATTTACCCCTGGTAGGTATTGCTGAGGTACTTAAGAGGACCCCTAGGGGCAGCAGGATGAATTGTGTTACCTTAAGGGCACCCGTAATAACCTCATGCAAACTGCCACTCCAGGCTGCGTGTCTTGGTGCAGACAAAAGCAAAAACACAACATGGCACACAGCCTGTGTGCCATGCATACCAACACTGCATGCAATATAGGTAAGTCACCCCTACCGCAGGACTTACAGCCCTATGGCAGGGTGCACTATACTACATGTGAGGGCATCACTGAACGAGCAGGTATGCAGGCCTCCAAAAATCTGCTCGCCCAATAAAATTTTATCAGGTCAAGCTATTTTTAGCACCTACTAGTCCCATCTGGTGAGTAAACTTAGGCTGGAAAGGTGTTCTTTTCATTCAGAAAGTGAATGAGCAATAAAGATGCCATTGCATCTTGTTTTTATCTTGACACATTTGCTGTCTGTTCAAGAAAAGAGGTCAAATGTCAGTTTGTCTTTTAACTAATTGCTGCTTGGAAAATGAGGTTTATTTTTCTCTCTCTTACTAGAGTTTGAGGTTTTTGTCAAGTGAGCTATCTGAAAATGTCAGTTATTTTGCTCTAACACATAACATTTAAATAAATAGCCTGTAAATTAATATTACAAATATTTCAAAATATGTCAGGAATTACAAAAGCAATTTTTTGTAATTAAGAAGTTAAAGATCGAACTGGGCATGGTCTTATTGGATGCAGAAAAGGCATTCGACCGGGTGGCCTGGGATTATCTCTGGGCAACACTTACAGCATTTGGGGTTAAAGAGAATTTCCGAAGATTGGTAGCGGCTATGTATCGTGATCCGATGGCTAAGCTATTGTACCCCAATGTTCAAACCATCCCTTTTCCCATTTGGCGCGGTACGAGGCAGGGCTGTCCCCTCTCCCCTCTTTTATTTGCTCTTTATATTGAGCCATTTATCCGGGCACTCTTGGTTAATAATTTGATTTCCCGTTAAATATTGAACAGTGCCACCTTAAGCTGACGGCATATGCCGACGATATAGCCATTTTTACGGAAAAACCAAAGGAGGCTATAGAAAATATAGATAGAGAGGCAAAACAGTTTGGACGTTTTTCCGGATATAAGTTAAATAGGAATAAAACCCAAGTTTTGCTTAATTTTCAGCCGGAAGACGCGATCGAGGGGGTGTGTTCGAGGGCTACATATCTTGGGGTACAAATCTCCTCTAAAATTGAGCTTATACACTCCTTAAACTACGTTTTTTTACTAACTAAAGTTACTAAACAATTGAAGCTGTGGCATAAACTCCCATTAAGCATCCTGGGTAGATGCAATGTTATTAAAATGAAGATACTTCCTAAGTTTCTCTATCTTTTAGGTCCATCCCGCTACGTATCCCGAATGCTTTTTTAGGAAACTTGATGGAATTTTTAGTAGCTTTATATGGGAGTATAAGAAGGCAAGAAGGGCTATTGGAATGATGAAACTCCCATATAATCAAGGTGGCTTAGACCTTCCTGATTTTAAACTTTATTTTTTGTCTGCTTTTGTTAGCCGCTTACGGAGCCTTTTGAACCCTGAGCTAACGGATTTCTGGCATTGACTGGTTCTTGGGGTGGAGAGCCATATGTTTTTGTATCGAATTAACGACCCCAACTATTTTAAACGTGTACGGTTCAAGACCATTCGGGATTGTGTATATATATGGAAGGGCATTGAAATTAGACTTTCTCTATCTCCAATTCATTGTAGACTCCCTTTGTGGGGAAACCCAATGTTGCCTGGAATCTTCCAAGACAGCACGGCCCATCAGTGGGCCAGGTATGGGGTCCATTCCCTGGGACAACTCTATGATTGTAATGGCCTCAAGACATTTGAGAATCTTCGGGCAACGTTTAATATCCCCCAGTGCCTGTTCTTTAAATATTTACAGGTTAGGGACCATCTAGCTAGAAGTTTGGAAATCCGGAGGGTTGCCGGGTCAGACATGTGGGAGTGTATGTATATCCAGAACCAGCAGGCAACTATTAGTAAGGTGTACCGAATTTTTTGTAAAAACAGGACAGAAGGATGTGAGAAATTGGCGCTTAAGTGGAGTGAGACCCTGGGGGAAAATATTACTATTGAAACTATGAGGATAGCTCTAGATACTATCGCCCGATCTGTACATTCGGTTAGCTTACGGTTGCAGCAATTTCGGACACTTTGCTTGCTTTACTATACACCAGAAAGGATTGCCAGATGGTCTCAAGGTGGGACTGTATGGGGAGGGACTCAGGGAGGGACGCGCCAGAACTGTCCTAAATGTGGGCTATATGCTGCAGATATCGTGCATATGTTTGTCCTGTTTCCTTCGCTGAAGCTGTTTTGGGATAAGATATTAGGGGCAATTCAAAGTAAATTAGGTAGGGACCTCACGCTCTCAGTAACTGAAAAGATGCTAGGATATAAGGATAAAGGTGAGCGGAATGTCCCTATACTGACAATTATGCTGGTTGTCGCTCGGTTAGCGATAGCTAGAGTCTGGATTTCCCCTAAACCCCCTACGGAGATAGAATGGTGGCTAATTCTTAAAGAAACTAGAGAAAGGGAAAGGGCACTGGCTAAAGCCAGGGGAGTTCAAGCACTGCAGAAACATAGGTCTATTTGGGGGGTTTTGGAAGAGCTCTAAGACATTTGCTTGAATGCTAATTAATCTATATAATGGCTATATCAATTTATACTTTGGAAATGGCTTAGAAGAAATTTAACTATTGTGGGCTTTTGGACATTTGGTTATGGTCCTTGTTTTTTCTGTATCTTCCCTTTTGGTCTTTACTTTTATACTTATTCTTCTTTGCGGTTCTATTCTAATGATGTCTTGTATATGCATATTTTGATTGACTGCATGAATATACTTCTTTTTGACAATAAAAATATAAAAAAAAAAAAAAAAAAGAAGTGTGATGCAAACAAAGAGTTGAATAGGAGTAAAACAAACCAGAACACTTTACTTGGTGATGTGCAAATTACAAATATTTGCAGAAACTCTATTTCCAAACATTATTGTTTGTACACTATATAGTTTTATCAGTAAAGCCGCATGTCAGTGGGAAAGTTTGTGGCCATTTCAATGTAAAATCTACTGATTGCACTTCATGCTTTGGTTATGTATTTACTAAAAGTGATAGTATTTAAACATGATTTGAGAAACATTCCTGCCCCCGCCCTGATTAAAATGCTGTTAATGAACTAAGAGGCAAGTCAGGGGTCATGTGTATCCTATATGTGGCTAGATTTGTGTTATATATGGAAAAAAAGTTTGGTCTATTAAATCAAACAAAAGAGTTTTTTGTATAGCAGACATTCTGAACTCGCGCATTTGAAGGTGCTCTCATATGTGATAATGAAGAAAATGGCGGCTCATTGAATTAAATTATTTGCCTACGATCACATCATTTGAAACCACTTTATGGGTCAAGAGCATTACAAATAGGTCAAGTAGATTATTTAACTCACTAGATCTGCAGGTCGAGTAACATTTTTATGATTTTTCGAGGCCTTGTATTTCATGTGCTGGTCAGTGCCATTGCTGCCATTACAAGTGAACAGGGAAGCCATTTTACAAGCATGCGCTGGACACTGGTGGAAACGAGTTCTCCAGCTACATGATGGCTTCACTGAAAAAACGGATATTTGGTATCAAACATCTTATATTAATAAACCTGTGCTGATGCCAGTGTCGGATTCAGTAATGCGTGCACTCAGAGGGCCCCTTAGAGGTGCCCCCTAAAAACTTACCAGCCACTGGTATGCATACTGACTGGTTCTAATCAGCCTGCCACCAGAGACGTGTTTCTGACCCCCAGGGGTGAGGTCCTTTGCTTTCTGGGGGCCATAAACCAAGCCTGCTTGAGCAGGGGGTGCCTTGCGGATTAGCATTGCAAGACCGGGGAGCTTAAAACAGGCCTACTGCCTTTGGTATGCGAATCTGGCTTCTCTCACGGGAGCGGAAAGCAACCCCCTTTGTCCAGAGTCCTTTGGCACCTGGACAGGCGGGAAATTTAGCTAAGCAAGACAGGGGGGTCCACCCCCATGCGAGTAGCACCCCTGAACTGGGCTACTTGAGGTGGATGCAACTTTTCAGAAGTGACCATCTTGGTGATGGCAAATTTAGGATCTCTGGAACAGGGTTATGCCCACTTCCCAGTGATCACATAAGGGGTGTAGTGACTCCAGTGGTAAGTAGCACATTGGCTACTACCCTACACTCCCCTAAATGCCACTAAATTCAGTATTTAGGGGAGCCCTGGCACCAGGAAATCAGCTCCTGCAGACCAAAATAAGAAGGGCAGAAGAGCCGCAAGAGCAAGAACTGCAGAAGAAGCAACTGACTCAGCACCAGCCCGGTGGGCCTGTGCGCCTATTCTTGACAATTACGCCAAAGTCATCTCGCCCGGCAAGATGCTGATTCTCCAAAGCCTGGGAGGACTGCCAGCACTTCTCCAAAGACTCAGGAACTCCTGTGGAACAGCAGCGCTGTTCCCCTGCATCTTGCATCTACCAAAGACTCAGCTGTGAGGCTCCAAGACAGCGATAACCTGACACCTAAAAGCACCCCTGCACCCGAGCCGCCTAGCCCGAGCTAAAGTGGGACAACAGTGCCAAACCGGTCCAGAGATCCTGACAACCTACGAAGAAGAAGGACATGGAAGAGCCGGGAAAGCAGAAGACCGAGGGAGAGCAACTGGCTTGGCACCAGCCCTGCTGGCCTGTCTGCTGTTCCCTGTTGAAACTGTGCCAAAGACGTCCTGAAGCTTTTGTGCCTCCAAACCCTGGGAGGACTGCCTGCCTTCAATAAAGACTCAAGAACTGCTGTGGAGCAGCGGAGCTGCTTCCCTGCATCCAGCAGGCACCCCAAAGAAGACTGTGAGTGTTCCGGACTGCAAAAACTGACACCACAAAACACCACTGCACCCGTGCTTCCAACCCCGAACTGAAGTGGATCAACAGTGCCAGAGTGGTCCCCCGGCCCTCCAGAGACAAAGCCCACCTTGGACTTGCCCACTGTGGACTTTCCACCGCCTGCAGCCTCTATTTCCAGGCCCCCTCAACAGTGAGTGCTCCAGGTGACGAAAATCTGATGCCTAAAGGCACCTCTGCACCCGTCGCCCCTGGAGAAGAGGACCAAAGGCATCCCCATGTCCCCGAACATTGCAGGAGTTGAGCCCCTTGTTGGTTCAGTAAGACTGGTACCCCAGTCCAAGCCTGCAGCCTCTCTTTCTGACAGACTGATCTCCATGGACTTGAATGGGGCACCCGACGCTGTAAGACACCTCTGCACCCGGAGTCCCCAGTGCTGTCTGAAGTGAACTGTTGGGGCTGCCTTGAACCTTGCCCCATACCCACCTTAAGTCCAGAAGATGGGTCCTGTAAGACTCTGTTGAGTGCCTGAATGCAATGCATGTTTTATTCCTAAGTTAACATTGCCGCAGAGTGCTTCAATTATGTTTTAAAGTATCAAAAACCTGTTTTCTTCAAACCTGCTACTTTAAAAAGTAATTACCTGATCATGATGATCTTGGTGCCAAAAGTTATATAAAGATGTGTGTTATTTTGATAAATTGGTGTGGATCTCCTTATTGAGTAGTGTGCATCATACTATTGTGTGTATGTGCAGATGTTTAACACTCCTCTCTGATAAGCCTAAGGATGCTCGACCAAACCACCCCCTAGATGAGCACCTAGAGATTGCTTTAGCAAGTCCCTGACTACTAGTAAGGGAATACCTTTGCACGGTATACCTCTTTTTGGCATACCATATAAAGAGCCGGCTTCCTACGCTGGTGGTGCAGCAGTGGGGTACAAAATTGTCTTTAGCCTAATACATTTTTTCTGATTCTGATTCTGATTTTAACTTAACTGTTTAAAACCTTGCTGTTAGGGCCTTGTGCTAAGTCCCACAGTGAAACTGTTTAGAATTTTAAAAGTACTTAAGTTACTTGGGCCTTGAGAAAGTACTTAGAAGTTTTTGTAGTGCTCTAAAACGGTCCCAACTACATTAATACCATGTCTAAGGCAGGTCCTTCCCAGGAGCTCAACCTGGGGCCCTACAGGAACCTTACGTTGTCTCAATGTAAGTCCCTCTGCCAAGCATGGACCCTTACCATGGGGCCTAGACCCACGAACGCACATCTGCAAAGACTGGGAGTACTGACGATACCTCAGGAGAAATAGACAGTGAAGATGCAGATCTTTAAAAACTAGCCTTAGAGGCTAAACTCCTAGCAATAGAGAAAGAAAGAGCTGAGATGGGTCCAGGACCAATCTCTGGCAGCAGCAAAACAATAAATAGGGAGAAAGATGAAGCTTTCAACCCTAAAATCCCCAAAGGGCTTGTACCAAAATACACAGAGCGTAATAATATCACCAAATGGTTTACAGCCTTCGAGAGGGCTTGTAAAATGAGGCAACTCAGCCAATAATATGTGGGCTCTCTTCTCTGGGAGCTGCTCTCAGGAAAGTGTAGGGATAGGCTCCTCACACTGAAAGAGGCAGATGCTGAGTCCTATGACCTCATGAAGAATACCCATATTAAGGGTATAGGACTCACCACTGAGGAGTACAGGATCAGGATCAGGTTCATGGAGACACAAAAAACAAAGAGTCAGACCTGCATAGATTTTATAGACTTTTTGGTAGAAAACACTAGGTGGCTGGTTAAAAGGTAACAATGTGCAAGTCTATGATAGGGTTTATAATCTTATTATGAAAGAGCGTCTGTTGAGCAATGGTGTTCCTAGGAAATGATATCAGTACCTGGTAGACCTAGGTCCGCTTTCTCCTCAAGAGTTGAAGAAGAAGGCAAGACAAGGGTAACCAAGACAACTGCCCAAAAGAAAGGGGTCGCTAAGCCCCTCCAAAAGAAAGATAGTGACCAAGACAAAGACAAAAACAATGAGTCTTCTCAAGGTCCCCAAAAACTAGTTCAGGAGGGTCAGCCCCAAGCCAATACACAGTCTAGGGGTAGGTCCTAGGGTAAGAACTGGGATCCCAAAAAGGCGTAATGCCTTAATTGCAGGGCCAATAGGCACCCCACTAAAGACCCTAGATGTCCCAGCACAAACAGTCCCCCAGTGCACCTGCAGTGAATGCAGTGGTAAGTCTCAAGATGGGATCCCAAGTGAGCCCTGACCAAGTCAGAGAGCTCACCGAAGCAACTTTAGTCTCTGAGGACGGGGTGGATGTAGCTGCCCAGGCTGTCTGGCCCATTAACATGGAAAAATATAGACAACAGCCTCATACAAATGGGATCAGAGTTGAAGCACTGAGGGATACAGGTGCAAGTGTCACTATGGGAGCCCGAAAGACTGATATCCGCAGGACAAAACTTGACTGGTGAGACAGTTACAGTTCTCAATGCTGATAATCAAGCTAAGATCCATCCCATGGTAATGGTTTCCTTAGAATGGGGAAGGGTTACTGGCCAAAAGAAGATGGTGGGATCCTCTGCAATTAAGGTAAAATGTCCTCAAGGCAATGATCTGGATTCCTCAGCATGGGCTGAGGTTTAAAGAAAAACTCACGCAGCTATGCTGGGTATACCCAAATGGGTGTGTGTGAAAACATTGCAACGCCCAATATGAGACAAAGGAGTTGGAGTCTGGAATAATGGCCCAACCCTCCGTGAGAAAAGGTAAGAGGTCTGGTAACCATGTTCTGAACAGACCCAAACTCATGTCCCCTCTCCTCCGGGAGAAGACCTGTCAGCCCCAGAGGGAACTGAGCCCCAGGAACTTGGGCCTTACACAGCAGAGCTCCTAGGCCTAGGGGGACCCTCTAGGGAAGATATGTGCCAGGGGCAGAGGACCTGTCCCACTCTTGAAAGCCTGAGACAGCAAGCTGCTCATCAGGAAACAGGAGATGCCAATGGCTCCCACAGAACCTATTGAGAGGAAGGGCTCCTTTACACTCAGGCCAGAGAACCGAAACCTGGTGCCACTAGGAGAGTGGTATTGCCTCAGATGTATAGAGAGTTCTTACTCACTTTGGCTCATGACATCCCCTTAGCTGGGCATCTTGGCCAGGCCAAAACTTGGAGTCGGTTAGTCACTCACTTCTACTGGCCAGGTATGTCCCAGAAGGAGAAGAAGTTTTGCAATGCCTGTGCCAGCTGCCAAGCCAATAGCAAAGCAGGTGGCTGCCCAAAGGCCCCCTTAATCCCACTTCCAGTGGTTGGGGTTCCCTTTGAAAGGGTAGGGGTTGACATTGTTGGTTCCCTAGATGCTCCAACAGCATCAGAGAACAGATTTATACTGGTGATGGTGGATCATGCCACCAGATACCCTGAAGCAATACATCATCTGTTGCATTATCTGCAGATTTTAACACCCACAAAATTTGTTTCTAGCTGAAACGGTTCAAAAGTTACTGAAAATGCAGCAACACATGTTGCCGCGTGGTGGAAGGCCATTGCAAAACTGAACAGGTCATCTTTCTATTGCTTATTGCCATATTTAGGTGTTAAACTGCTACTAATGAGGTGCAACCAATGCCCAGACAGTGCTACCAAGTTTAAAAATGATGAAATAATAAAGTAATACTATTACAAAATGTGCCGCATTATGCTGCATAATTTTGACTTTTTTTGCCTCATAATTTACTCAACCTTGCCGCATAATTTGGCCCTCTCCTGCCGCATAGCTACAGTGGCCGTGGGTATGACCAAGAGGCAGCACGGGTGGAGTTCCAACCAGGACAGAAGGTGTGGGTTTTGGAGCCAGTGGATCCTAGGGTCCTCCAGGGAAAGTGGAATGGGCTCTATCCTATCCTAGAAAGAAAAAGGAAGGTCACCTATCTGGTGCACCTTGGCACTTGCAGGAACCCCAAAAGGGTCATCCATGTAAACTGCCTTAAAACCCTATCATGACAAGGCTGAGGTGGCCATGCTGAAGTTTACAGATGAGGATCAGGAGGACAACCTCCTCTCTAACAACCCTAAAAATGGGCCAGTGGAAGGAGTTGTCTTTTCAGACACCCTCTCTGCCCAACAGCAGGCTGATTGCAGGCACATCCTGAGCTGGTATACTGAGCTCTTCTCTTCAACCCTTGGTCAGACAAGCTGGTGTACATATGACGTGGACACCGGAGACAGCCTACCTGTCAAAAATAAAATCTACAAGCAGTCTGACCATGTCAAAGGGAGCATTAAAACTGAAGTAAGCAAATGCTGGAATTGGGAGTCATTGAACCCTCTGAGAGCCCCTGTGCCAGCCCAGTTGTCTTAGTCCCCAAACCTCATACCAAGGGTGGTAAAACAGAGTTGAGGTTTTGTGTGAACTATAGGGGCCTCAATGCAGTAACCAAGACAGATGCACACCGAATTCCTAGGACTGACGAATTGATTGACAGATTAGGGGCAGCCAAGTTTCTCATTACTGTGGATTTGACATCAGGGTACTGACAAATTGGGCTGACCCCTGGAGCAAAAGAGAAATCTGCATTCTTTATCCCAGATGGGCATTATCAGTTCACTGTTATGAACCTTTAGATTAAAGAATGCCCCTGCCACCTTCCAAAGGTTGGTGAACAAAGTCCTTACTGGGCTTGAGTCCTTCAGTGCAGCCTATGTCGATGATATTGCTGACTTTAGATCCACATGGCAGGATAACTTGATCCACATTGGAAAGGTCCTGGAGGCTCTGCATAATGCAGGCCTCACTTTCAAGGCAAGCAAGTGCCAGATAGGGCAGGGCTCAGTTGTATACTTGGGCTACCTGGTAGGTGGAGGCCAGGTTTAACTCTTACAACCCAAGATCCAGACATTTGTGGCCTGGGTAGATCCAACCACCCAGACTCAGGACAGGGTGTTCCTTGGCTTGCCTGGGTATTACAGGAGGTTTGTGAAGGGGTATGGGACCATTGTGGGAAGGGGGAGGGGCCAGCCAACATGGCGGACGCAGCTCTATAGAGCTCTGTCCCAGTAGCCTTGATTATCCGCAATTTATAGTCGGAAACACCACAATACAACGTTAAAAACAGAGCGCCAAGGCAACACGAATCTTCAAGAAGGAGCAGAGAGTGGAAAACCGCACAGCGAAGCATCGAAGGGCGAGGCTCGCGCCGCGAGACACATCACTGCGCCATCCCATGTGGAGGAACTCCGGAAGCCCCAGAGAACGCCGGGCGGAACTGCACCGCAACCAAGGGAAACAACACCGGAGCTGAAGCGAACCTAGTCTGCACTGTAGCGCAGCTGCCTCCCGCACGCCGCTGACTGCGACTCACGAGGCACGAGCTGCGCGGATAAGCGGGGCAGCCCGCAGAGCAGCGACGGCAACTGCTGGGGAGTGAATGAGAGGCAGCGCCTGGGGAGAAGCGAGCGGTGCCCTCCGCGGCACTTTCAGCCTAAAAAAAAACAACAGCAGCAAAGAACAATGTGGAGATGGGCTCACACCCGGGGAGTCAGTAAAGGCGCCGCGAACCACGCAAAGGCCTAGCAGTGGGAGGGACTGGCAGAGACAGGAGATCGGCCGGAGCCGGGCGAGGCTCATTGGAAAGAGATGGAGCTGCGATCGTTCCTCTGCCCGGGCCCCGCTGGGACGTGGTCCCTGAGAGCTGCATGCAGAGGCAACAGCCGAACTCCACAGGAGGGCCTGAAGGAGCGGCGATAGTGAAGAGGTAAGCGGAGGTCCCCTTCCAGGAGACACAATCACGGGGACCCCGCGCTAGCAAGGGGGAGACTTGAGGGGGAGTCGGGGGTCACAAGAGACACCAGATGGACGGGGAAGGATCCATTCCCGCCCCACCCCAAAATGGCAGAAAATCGTGACAGAGTTGCACGAAGGTGGGCCAGGCAAGGGCTGTGCCTGTCCCTAAAATGGCCCCGGAGCGAGACTTCGTTGCTCATATCAGGGTCTCCACAATACAAAAGACTAGCAATGGGACTGTTTTTACACTTAGTCCTACGACAGCCTCACTCACACCGAGAGAATTGCTTGGGGCAACAGCTGAGTGCCCTACAACCCCGGGCCTATACATTCTATATGCCTGACTTTAAGATGGCTGTCCTGGCCTGTCCCCTGGAAGCATTGCTATCGAGTGCATATCAACCTTTCAGTAAGTCTTAGCCTCTTAGCCTCCCAGTAACTCCGGGATGGGTGCTGCCAATTGATCTACGACGATGCCCACCGGACTGAAACCTTGAACATTGTACACACCACGGAGCCGGATCAACATGGCCCATGCCCGATGGAACTTTGATGGAATTTTCGATGGACCTTTGAAGATGCCCCACTTGATACCAAAACTGTTTGTACTTACCTCGGTGCACGAGCAACCTTGGCCGATGCCCGGTGGAGCTGTCATATGCAGCTATAGAGGAGTCTGGCCCTGGTTTCACCCCCTCGGCCGTCACCTACCCAGCCGGTCATCTGACATTGTTCTCCTCGTTTCCCAGTTGTGTTTCCTTCCCTCCCCCTCCCTCATTGTTTCTTTGATTTAATTGTTGTAACTATGTAACCTGTAACTCGCTGATCCTCATGTAAAGCGCTCTGATACCTCCGGGTCTAGCCAGCGCTATATAAAACTTTTCAAATAAATAAAAATAAATAATTGTGGCCCCCTCACAGAACTGACCTCCAAGAAAATGCCAAAGAAAGTTAACTGGACAAAGATCTGTCAAAAGGCTTTTGACACTCTGAAGGAAGCAAAATTGCTCAGCACCCATTCTAAAAGCCCCAGATTATTCGAAGCAGTTCACAGTGCAGACAACTGCCTCTGAATATGGGATAGGAGTGGTCCTATCCCAAGCCAATGACGAGGGCCATGACTAACCTGTTGCTTTCATTAGCAAGAGGTTACTCCGCAGAGAGCAGCGTTGGAGTGCCATCAAGAGGAAAGCCTTTGCTGTGGTTTGGTCCCTCAAGAAGTTGAGGCCATTCTTGTTTGGCTCTCACTTCCTTGTTCAAACCAACCAAAGGCCTCTCAGATGGCTGATGCAAACGAAAGGTGGAAACCCCAAGCTGTTAAGGTGGTTCATCTCCCTACAGGGTATGGACTTTACAGTGGAACAACGACCTGGGACTGACCATGCCAATGCAGATGGCATTTCCAGGTTCTTCCAATCAGAAGATGAAGACTCTCTTGGGAGAGGTTAGTCTTGTTGTTTTTTGTTCGGGAGGGGGTTGCATAGGAAAGTGTCCTTTTCGACTTGTTCGCCCCCACTTTTTGCCTGGTATTTGATGTGATTTCGACTGGGAGTGCACTGGGTTCCTGCTAACCAGGCCCGAGTGCCAGATCAATTTCCCAAAGCCATACAATTGTTTCCCCTAAGTTTCCCCTACCTTTGGTACCCTCTGAAAGTCCCTAGTAAATGGCATCCCTGGTACCTAGGGCTGGAGGTACTAAAGAGGGTCCCTAGGGGCGGCAGCATGAATTGTGTCACCCTAAGGCCCCCACACTCATGCAAACTGCTGCTGCAGGCTTCGTTTCTCAGTGCAGAAGAAAGTGAAAATACGACATGGCACACAGCCTGTGTGCCATGCATACCGTCACAGCATGCAGAATAGGTAAGTCACCCCTACCGCAGGCCTTACAGCCCTAAGGCAGGGTGCACTACACTACATGTAAGGGCATCACCGCATGAGCAGGTATGCACCTGTGCTGGTCAATTCCATTACTGCCAGTACAAGTGAACAGGGATGCCATTTTACAAGCATGCGCTGGACACTGGTAGAAATGAGTTCCCCAGCTACATGATGGCTTCACTGAAAAAAGGGATGTTTAGTATCAAACATCTTGTATTAATAAACATGCGGTGATGCCAGTGTCGGATTCAGTAATACATGCACACTGAGGGCCAGTTAGAGCTCCCCCCTGAAAACTTACCGGCCACTGGTGTGCTATCTGACTGGTTCTTACAAGCCTGCCAACAGAGCTGAGTTTCTGACCCCCAAGGGTAAGATCATTTGCTCTCTGGGGGCCGAAAAACCAAGCCTGCTCGTGCAGGGGGTGCCTTGCACCTCCATCCACAAGATGACCTGTGGATTAGCTCTCCAAGACCGGGGAGCTTCAAAGAGTGCCACTGACTTTGGTATGCAAATCTGGTTTCTCTCACAGGAGAGGAAACTGACCCCTTTTGTCCAGAGCCCTTTGGCACCTGGACAAGCGGGAAAATTAGCTAAGCAAGACAGGTGTGTCCACCCTCAAGCGAATACCACCCCTGAACTGGGCTGCCTGAAGTGGATGCAACTTTTCAGGAGTGACCATCTTGGTAATGGCAAATTTAAGATCTCTGAGACAGGGTTATGCCCACTTACCCCAGTGAAGTGGTCTTATAGGGGGCGCAGTGACCCCCAAGGGTAAGTAGCCCAATGGCTCCTTCCCTATACTCCCTGAAACGCCCCTAAATTCAGTATTTAGAAGGGCCCTGGTGGCAGGAATTCCGATCCTGCAAATTAAAAGAAGAAGAAGGGCCAAAGAGCCGCAAGAGCAAGAATCGTAGAAGAAGCAACTGACTAAGCACCAACCCTACTGGTCTGTTCACCTATTCTCGACAATTGCACCAAACTCATCTCACCCTGCAAGTTGCTGATTCACCAAAGCCTGGGAGGACTGCCATCACTTCTCCAAAGACTCAGGAACACCTGTGGAACAGCGGAGCTGTTCCCCTGCATCTTGCAGGTACCAAAGACTGAGCTTTGAGGCTCCATTACTGTGAAAACCCAACAGCCGGAAAAGCACCACTGCACCCGAGCCGCCTAGCCCGAGCTGAAGTGGGACAATGGTGCCAACGCGGTCCTGAGATCCTGATGGCCTACGAAGAAGAAGGACATGGAAGAGTCAAGAAAGCAGAAAACCAAGTAGGAGCAACTGGCTTGGCACCAGCCCTGCCAGCCTGTCTGCTGTTCCCAGTTAAAACTGCACCAAAGAAGCCCCGTCCTGCAGCTGTTGTGCCTCCAAAGCCTGGGAAGACTGCCTGCTTTCAATAAAGACTCAACAACTGCCCGCAAGAAGCGGAGCTGCTTCCTTGCATGTGGCAGGCACTGCAAGGAAGACTGTGAGTCCTCCGGACCACAAAAACCAGACACAGCAAAACACCACTGCACCCGTGCTTCTGATTCCGAGCTGAAGTGGGCCAATGGTGCCAGCATGGTCCCCCGGCCCTCTAGAGACAAAGCAGATCTTGGATTTGCCCACTGTGGACTTTCTGCCGCCTGCAGCCTCTGTTTGCAGACTCCCTCTACCGCAAGTGCTCCCGATGATGAACATCTGACACTTTAAGACACCTCTGCACCCGTCGTCCCTGGAGAAGAGGACCAAAGGCATCTTCACGCCCCTGAGCATCACAAGAGTTTGGCCCCCTATTTGGTTCAGCCCGACTGGTCACCCAGTCCAAGCTTGCAGCCTCCTTTCCGACGGACCAATCTCGATAGACTTGAATGGGACAGCCGACACTGTAAGCCACCTCTGCACCTCCGCCTCAGTGCTGCCAGAAATGAACTGTTGGTTCTGCCTTGGACCTTGCCCCATACCCACCTAAAGTCCAGACGAGGAGTCCTGTAAGTCACTGCTGAGTGCCCATTTGCAATACATGTTTTGCATTGCTGCGAAGTGCTTCAATTACGATTTAAAGTATCGAAAACCTGTTTTCTTCAAATCAGCTATTTTAAAAAGTACTTACCTGATCGTGATGATCTTGGTGCCTAAAGTTATATAAAGATTTGTGCTATTTTTATAAATTGGTGTGGATCTCCATATTGAGTCAGGTGCATCATTTTTTGACTATTGTGTGTATGTGCCGAAGTCTAACACTCCTGTCTGATAAGCATAAGGCTGCTCGACAACACTACCCCCTAGAAGAACACTGTGCGATTGCTAGAGCAAGCCCCTGTCCACTAGTAAGGGAATACATGGACTCTTTGCACGGTATACCTCTTTTTGGCATACCATATAAAGATATGGCTTCCTACAATAGTGTTGAGGATGTGATGTACAATCATGCCTCCTCTCCCAAAGGGTCCATTCTCCCCTACTGATTATGTCAAAATCTGAGAAGAGGACACAAGTGTAAGAGGCAAATGGTATGAGAGGAGGGAGAAAGATAGATACACTCTTGAAGGCATGGTTATGGCACAGGGCCTTTGACCAAGTTTAAATTGGTCTGCAATTCTCCAGCTAGGGGAGCGACAGAACAAATCAGTGAAGAGACAACAAACTAAAGGGATACAAATAGATTTAGTACAGGAATAGTACTTGGAATTACACATTGCAGCTTGTAGACTGGCTGTAACTGGCCCTCAAACTTACCTGGACTACCACTCAAGAGCCCAAGTAAGATGCAACACTACTGCAGCACCAATAAGGGGGTAGCCTGGGAGTTTTCTATAGCGCGAACTCAACCGAAAGGTATTGGAGCGCTTTAAATGAGCACAAGTTGAATTACACAAGGACACATTGATTTTTTACTTTTTGTAGAAATAAGGAGATTAAGTGATGTGCCCACAATCACAGAATGTTGAGCTGAGACTCAAACCTGGTTCTCCAGTTCCAAAGTCAGCAGCTCTGGCTGTTACGCCACATGTTATGTTATGTTACTTGGGTATTTATAAAAAGCGCACGTACACCAGCAGGTTTCTTGGCGCTGAAGGTCTGAGCAGAGACGTTACAGGCAAGGGAGCATCTAGTTATAAGCCAAGGTAAACAGCCATGTTTTGAGCTGTTTCCTGAACCGCATGTAATCTACCTCAAGCCTCAGTGAAATGGGTAATGAGTTCCAGAGCCTCGGACCCAAAAAGGAGAACCGAGTCCCACTGATGAGTTTGCGTTTGAATCTGGGAACCACCAGAAGATTCAAATGCATTGATCTCAAAGTACGCAGGGGTGAGTATTTACTGATTTGCGAAGAAATGAAATTAGGCCCAGTTCCCTGAATAGCTCTAAAGAGAATGCAGCCAGTTTTAAACATAGCTCTCTGTTGCACTGGGAGCCAGTGGAGATCTTTTAACAGTGGGCTAATATGACATTGTCTATCCTGGAGATAGATGATTCTAGCTGCTTGATTTTGAATCATCTGTAGACGATGTTTCTGCTTTTGCGGAAGGTCAAGATAGAGCGCATTACCATAATCAATTTTAGATAGGATAAGTGCAATCACAAATTGAGTGCAGGCCTCTTTGCTAAAAAAGCGTCTAATCTTGCGCAACTTGCGGAGTTGGGCAAAGCAGGAAGAAATACCGGACCCAATCTGGGCACTCATGGAGAGACCTGAATCAATGTGAAATCCCAGACTCTTTATCACTGGTTTAGGGAGTGGGATTGCACCTAGCTCCGAAGGCCAATGAGAGGGTGTCCAGTAGATGAGTTTGTTGCTGGGTATGATTATCTCAGTCTTGTCAGAGTTTAATTTTAATTGGTTGTTATCCATCCAGTTTTTTACATACAACATGGAATTCTTAACAAAGTCTTTGGATTCGTCTGAGTTCTCCAGGGAGAAGATTAGCTGCATGTCATCAGCATAATTAAAGATCTTTACCCCCATCTGCTGAAGGCTGGAGATCAAAGGCCGTATATATATGTTAAAAAGGATAGGTGAGAGAGAGGAGCCCTGCGGGACACCACAACTCATTTCTACAGTGTTAGATTTAAAAGGGGAGAGCCACACGGATTGTTTCGGTCCTCTAAAAAGGATCTAAACCAATCCAAGGTTGGTCCCCCGAGACCCGCTGCGGCTATACGATTCAACAGAATTTTGTGGTTCACGGTGTCAAATGCCGCAGATAGGTCGAGGAGGACCAGGGCCTGAGTACAATCAATGTCCGCATGTCTTTTGAGATCATCCATAACGGATAGAATCACAGATTCAGTGGAATGCCCGGGGCGAAAGCCCGCCTGATGGGCATCCAAAAACATGGTCGCTTCTAAAAAAGAGCTGAGACAAGTAGCTACATGAGCCTCCAGCAATTTAGCAGAAAATGGAAGTAACGATATTGGCCTATAGTTCTCCAACTTTTTGGGATCCATACTCTGCTTTTTTTGTATCGGAATGACCACTGCTTCCTTAAAAACTGACGGTACAGTGCCATGAGACAGGGAAAGGTTAAGAAACTCCAGAATAGTATCGGGGAAAGCCTGATAAATTGCCTTTAATATATTAATAGGGCAGTCCTCCTTGGGGGAGCCCGATTTAATCTTCGTAACAAGATCTAAAAAAAGTTTCCTGTCCAACTTAGGAAAAGTGTTAAGAGAAAGAGAGTTGGAATAGGCCAGGCTGGCTTCTGTGCTAGGATTGTTGGAATCAATGGAATGTTGAACTTTCCTGATTTTTTCAATGAAAAAAGAATTCAAATCATTACAGAGATCCTGGGTAGCCGTGACAGACGGAGTCACGCAGCTGGGATTTGATAGCTCTTTCACGACCTTAAAGATTTCTTTGGAGCTGTTATCCGAATTGAGTACCTTATTCGTGAAGAAGGTTCTCTTAGCCTCCAATATGGCATTTTTATACACATGCAATTTTGAGGTATATTTCATTTTATCCTCCACTAGATACGATTTGCTCCATTTCCGTACAGCTTGGCGAATATGAAGTTTTGGGATTTTCAGTTCCTTAGTGAACCATTTAGACGCTTCATGTTGCCTTAGGCGGGAGGTGTTAGTCTGTGGGGGAGCATGAATATTAAAGGCCTTCATTTGCCAATTTGTGATCTCTTTTTCACAGCTATCTAACTCTCCTTCTAAGGCAGGCTGCTCACAGGATAAAGTGTCTAGAAGCGCCTTCAGGTTAGTTCGATTCCAATTTCTGAAGGTGCTTTTTAGACAAGAAGGGTGTTTCAGCAGTGACAAATTTTTCAGCATAAAGCTGATAATGGAGTGATCTGACCATACACAAGGATAAACGGCCAGATTATGCAGGGTAATATTGATGGACCACACTTGATCAAGAGTATGGCCTTTTATATGCGTGGGAGAATGGATGTGTTGGGTGAGGTTTAGGCTGGTAAGGGACTCCGTGAGTTCCCTGGATAGTGTTCCCTCATCTGTCTCATTGGCCCAATAGTTTAGTTCTCCAGCGACCAAGACTTTATCGTAATCTGTAGTCAGGGTCGCGATATTGTTCGCTAAGACTTTCGGAAAGTCAGGCATCACTGTAGGAGGTCTATACAGTACTACACATATGAGTGTGCTGTTGTGCAGATCCAGTTTGACAACTAAATTATCAACTGCGGGAATTTCAAGATGGGGCAGGATGGTGAAGGGTAGGTCTTTTTTGATAGCAGCAGCCACTCCCCCCCCTCTTTTCCCTGGAGGTCTGTTAGTTTGTAAAATAGAATAATTATCGGGGAGTGCTGCTGAGTATCTCAGGGGAAGATTCCTCTGTAAGCCAGGTTTCAGCCAGAAATAGCAAATCTCAGGGGAAGATTCCTCTGTAAGCCAGGTTTCAGCCAGAAATAGCAAATCTCAGGGGAAGATTCCTCTGTAAGCCAGGTTTCAGCCAGAAATAGCAAATCTGGCGCTTCGGTAACCAAGATGTTATAAATTTCTAACTGATGCTTAACCATGGAACGCGTGTTCAAATACATGATATAGAGATCTTTGACTGGCGATTTATGCACAACGGTGCTAAGTGAGGCTGACAGGCCCATAGACTGCCCACCCACTTTTGAGATGTCAGTGAAAGGAAGAGGATCTGTTTCAAGGATCTCCAACTTTTGCAGCGTTTGCTTCAGATGAAGTTCAAGCGGTTGCAAATAATTCCTATCCCCATTAGCATTAGCTCTTACTATGTAGGTCTGTATTTTCCATTGACCTGTTCTCCACCTTCTCCAGGTTTGAAGTCTTTGGGGTTTCTTATGGGCTACTGTACCTGGTGACAAGGGCAGGCGTGCCCTTACCTCTCCAACTCTAGGAGTTGCAACTAATGTTGCCTTTCCCTCTTGTTGGTCTGCTCTTTTCCATGCCCTCGCCTCCCGTTCCTTGTTGCCTTTCTGTAACAGAAAGCCTGAGCTTTTCATTCTCACAAAGTCCCTAGCCTTATCGCATCTCCAGCTCCAGCTTGAACTCCAGCAGCATTGAATGGGACAGGGTGAGAAGACAAGAGGCAGGGAATGAAGGAAGGAAACTGCCAATGTTTAGTGTAATGGACAGTCCTGGCTATAACTGGGCCAAGTACCTTCTACATCCGTATCTGCTGCCACAACAGCAATTTCTCTATGAGCGTGGTCTTTTGCAATTTTGTAAGAGGGACATTCTTAGGCTCAAATAGCTTAATGAGCTCCACTGATAGAAGTGCAAGGAGTGAGATCCACCCAAACTTGCCTGGAGTCAGCCATCATTTAACTTCCTTCAACTATAAATGCACTGGGTATTGTTGGGGCTAATTATGCATCTGCAGGAAGTCACACTGCTTGGCCTCCAGTGTGAAGCCTCATTGCTGGGTTAATCAGTAGTTACTTGGAGGTATACTTGGCAGGTATTCGTGTTCGCTCCTGCTCCCCACATTAACTTTTACTGCTATACTCCAAAGGTAGTAACCAGGTTATTCAACTGAAGTCAGTGAACTGCTCCCTTCCATGCACAGCTCCGCATGGTAGCTGCTGCCCCTGACCCTCGCTGGTCCACTAGTTCGAGGCCCTCCCTGGTGGGGAGCTTCTCTGCTCTGCCCTCTGTCTCTTTGCTTCTGCTTTTAATTTTCTTTCTGTTTTTCTCTCATTCCTTTTTGCTCATCTTCATTTGTCATCTTTTTCTGCCTTTCTGTTACTTTCTTTCTCGTTCTACATTTTGCACTTTTGTGCCCCCCTTACCACCCGCCCAGCTCCGCTTTCCCGCCTCCCAGATGCCCAGCCCTCCCCCTCACAGTACTTAATGGCGGCTGCTGCACGGTGAGAGGGAGCAATACCACTGACCTTGTCAGTGAACTGCCCCCTTCCACGCACATCTCCGCCTGGTAGCTGATGCCCCTAGTTCGAGGCCCTCCCTGTGATCTAGTGGGGAGCTTTTCTACTCTGCTGCAGCTCTGCCCTCCATCTCTCTGCTTCTGCCTTTAATTTTCTTTCCGCTGTTCTCTTATTGTTTTCATTTTTTTTCTTTTTTGCTCATCTTCATCTTGTCATCTTTTTCTGCTTACTGTCACTTACTTTCTTGTTCTACACTTTGCACTTTTGCGCCTTTTCTCGCTGTTCCCCTGCTGCTGCTCGCCCCCGTGGCCCCACCCCCTTCCAACGCTGCTTTCCCACTTTCCTGCCTCCCCAGCCCTCCCCCTCACGCTACTTAATGGTGGCAGCGCCGCTGGCACGGCAAAGGCAAGCCCGTCTGCGCCTGTCCATGCCTGGACTGCACCCAGCGCCACGGACCCCGGTTCTCGGACCATCAACCACCAGCACCCTCCACACCCTTAACCCCGGACGCCATTCCACATGCCACCAGGCATCGCCGAAGGACAACAAAGGCCCTTTTTCCTGCCAGAACTGCAGATGCACCTTCGCCTGCCACCGCACACCAGCTCCGCTCACCACATGACCAACAAACACTGGACCCGACCGCCTCAACTGCATCCTGCTCAACACACACTCCCTCCACAAACACACTGTGGAGATCTGGGACCTGCTCGGCTCCGTCGTCCCCGACATCGCCTTTCTCACGGAAACATGGGTGAACGCCACCTCCGCCCCGGACATCGCCACCGCATTCCTGGAAGGCTACAAAATCATTCACAAGGACCGCATCAACAAACTGGGAGGAGGCATTGCCATCGTACACAAAACCACCCTCTGCTTCACAACCCACGCGGACGACCACTCGACCAACATGGAGCACCTCCAATTCCAGGTCCAGACCAACCCGAACATCACCGTCCGCGGTACCTTCATCTACAGACCCCCGGACCCTGGCCATCCTTCAGCGACTCCATCATTGACTTCATCGCATCCCACGCTCTCGCCTCCGCGAATATCCTCCTCCTCGGCGACCTCAATATCCACCTGGAAAACTCCAACGACAAAAACACATCATACCAGCTGGAGAACCTTGCCACTGTCGGACTCAAACAACTGGTCACCTCCCCAACCCACTCATCAGGACACATGCTTGACCCCATCTTCTCCACCAGCGACAACATCACTTTCAGCCACACTACCGAGCTCCTGTGGACCGACCACCGCTTCGTCCACTTCTCCTTCACCAAACCCACCATACACCACCACGCCCACTGCTACCCTCGCAGAAGTTGGAACAAGGTCACCGAAGAACAGCTCACCACCTACCTCAGCAAAACCCCTCCACCAACATCACGGATGCTAATACCTCAGCACGCAACCTCCACCGATGGATCTCCGACTGGGCCAACACTCTGGCCCCCCTAAAGAAAGCCCCAAACGAGCGACACTCCAAGAAAGCCAGCTGGATGAAGAACAGCTGACTCAAGCTCAATTCAGAGAAGACCAAAGTCCTCATCATGGGCTCCACCCCCCCTCCGCCTGGGACGACTCCTGGGGGCCCGCAGCACTTGGAACCCCTCCCACACCCACTGACCATGCAAGAAACCTCAGCATCATCCTGGACTCCTCGCTCACCATGAACCGCCAGATCAATGCCGTCTCATCATTCTGCTTCCACACGTTACGCCTGCTCCGAAAGATCTTTAAGTGGATATCCACCGACTCCAGAAAGACGGTGACCCATGCACTCATCAGCAGCAGAATTGACTATGGCAACGCACCCTACGCCAACATCACCCAGAAACTCCTCAAGAAACTGCAGAACATTCAGAACGACTTCGCTAGACTCATCCTCAGCATCCCCTGCCGCAGCCACATCACCGTCCACCTGAGAGACGTCCACTGGCTCCCAGTCAACAAAAGAATCACCTTCAAACTCCTCACACACATCTACAAAGCCCTACATGACGTGGGACCTGTGTACCTCAAGCACCGCCTCGCATTCCACGCACCCACCAAAACCTCCGCTCCGCCCATCTGGCCCTGGCTACCGTCCCAGCGTATCCGCAAAACCACAGCCGGAGGAAGACCTTCCCCTATCTCGCAGCAAAGACCTGGAACACCCTGCCTCTCCACCTCAGGCAATCACTGTCACTGCCTCAATTCAGGAAGGACCTCAAGACCTGGCTCTTCGACTGAACCTCAGCACCTTCGACGGACCAGCAGCTCCCCACCCAGCACCTTGAGACCCTTATGGTAGTAGTGAGTAGTCGCGCTTTACAAACCAACTGATTGATTGAAGTGCACCAATGCATGAGGCACTAGGAAAACGACAGGAAATAACCATGTCCACAAAAAACTTAATTATCAGCAACTGGCTGCCTCAGGACTGAATGAAAAGGACTAACTGCCTGAAGTCAACAGGGTTATGGATTTATAATCCTCCTTTGTTGTAGCTCGAATAAAGTAATCCTGTAAAATTTACCCTTTCGAAGGCGAAAGGCAACACTAATGTGTTCGACTAAATTAGTGGCAGAACAAGAAATGATAAACCCTGTTGCAGAATGCGCTGAGGGGCCCTTGAGTTTCCCACATCCCAGATGTATTCACTGGCCTTGTGATGAATGGGGGCCCTGGAAACGTTAAGATGCTGAAAAACTAGAGGAGGAAACTGGTAATTGTATTACTAAAATTTGGGGTTAGACAACGCAAGTGGGGATAATTCGAGTGCATTGAATGTTATTGTCACCACGCAGCATATTCCTTGATAAAATCAGTGCCAGCAGATTGAGGGTGGCGGGAATGCTATAATCGCTGTTCTGTAATAATGTACTATTCCAATCTAATGCCAGTGTTTGAAGATTGTGCCTTGCACTTTCCTTTGAGGATCTAAGTGTTTGTCACAATGTTCTTAATTCTTCTTGCAAAATTGTATAAAGTCTGTTTATCCCCCCCCCAAAAAAAATCTGTGCCAGCAGACAATGTAATCAGATTTACTAGCATGGCACTGTGAAATAATCTCAGGCCCCGTCTTCGGTTACAGACAGCTGCTGCTCTAACTGATCCAGGAACTGGAGAATAAATCCCAGTTAGTCAGCTTTAGGAAGGACTGTGCTTGTTTTGGAAGGTAGTAGTACATTTTGCATTTTTCAAGGTCTCCATAGAGAACTCTTCTGCTCGGTGTATTTGAAATCAGCTGTTGGAATTTAATGTGGTCTGCTTGGCTGTGACATCTGCCTATCGGTTTAGTCAAGAAACATCCTTCATTTTACCTAGCTGGCTTTGGGGTGCGGGATAGGCAAGACTTGGGGTTTGAAGGTCTGTGCAAAGGGGCGTGGCACCAGGTAGTCAACCCGCCCCAACATTAGCGCTTATGCCTTACCTGGTCCCTTGAGCGCTGCTTTGATGGAAAAAAAACAGGAATCTCGGGACGTCAAATGACTGAAATCACACAAACAGACGTAGATATTTTTATTTATTTATTTTCAGGGAGGAAATCCGCCCTCGCTCCGTCTCGCGCACATACATGCAGGGATTGAGGGGGGAGGGAAGTGGGCTTCCCCTGAACAAGCCGCCACTTATAGGGCTCTGAGAGGTCTAGCCGTGGATGTAAGGCGGGGCGGTGGAGGAGCCTGTGCCCACGAAGGAGCAGGCGTAAAGGGGGGTGGGAGTTCGGCGGCGGTTGGGGGATGCCGAGTATCCGTGCACGCGCAGCAGCGGTTATGTGTTTAGATGCCTCAGCATCAGGGACGTTGGGCACGTGCCGCGCTGCCATGCCAGCCCCAGACGCTCTGTGATCCCCCGGCCCAGGGCATGACAGCCTCCTCCACCAGGGGTGGAGAACTGGTCGGGGGCCCAATCGGGACTCTCTGGTCAGAGCTGTAAAGCACAGTGGAAGGGCGCATATCACCTCCCTTTGTCTTAATACACAATCATCTCCAGGAGCACACAAAGCCTTTGAGGCGGCTCCCCGCTCTCACACATCTGGTTTCATTTATTTCCGTGTGGCTTGCCCATGCCTCCGATACCTGCGCTCCGCCTGTGTGTTCAAAGGCCCCCGCACCCCTGTAATGTGGCAGCCGTTGACCGGTGAAGCCCCTGCGTGCGTCTGCCGCAGACGGCGGCCGGGCGCTGCCCACGCCCGGGGCAGTGAGGGCTCTGCGGAGCGAGCCGCGACACAGGCATTCCTCCTCCACGGCCCCGGAGGCGGCTCTCTTCCCCGTGTTTCGTGTACACCCCCCATCCAATCCCGCTTCCGTCTGAGGGAGGAGGCTGCCCCTCGAGCAGCCCAGGAGCGGGCACAGACCGCGGAAGCCGGAGAGGGCAGGCAAGGATCCGCTAACGGACGCGCGCTGTCCCCGCAGCCGAGAGAGGGCGCACCCCATCCCCTGGATCGGCAGCATCCACCGCTCTGAGGGGATACTGCCTCCCTGCCGGGAAGGCACGACACATCCTGGGGAGGAGGAGGGGCGCGGCGTACCCCGAGGAGAGGGTCCTCGCACCCTCCCCCACAGTGCACTAGATGGACGTGTAGCTGCTTCCCGTGCCCAGCGCCCAGCCCCGGCCGTTCCTTCCCTCCCCGGCCGCCTACAGCAGGACAGCGCGGAAAATGGAGAGCGAGGTCTTCGCCCCGGTGCTGGAGCAGTTCATGCGCAGCCCGCTGGTGACCTGGGTGAGGCCGGGGTCTGGGGAAGCATGTTTTGGGGTGCGCTTTATGACTCGCGCAGTACATTATAGGGAATGTGTTGTCACGTGGGAGTTTGGGGGTGATATATTTGGGTACATGATTCTGTATAGGAATGGCAGAGTATGTTTTTGATTGCAGTGACATTTTCGTGTCCGCCTGATTCCGGGCTAGAATGCCTTCTTCCAATGGAGATATTGTGGGCCACATCTCGTTCGTTAAAACGAGGTTCATCTCAGACTCCCTGTTAATTGAAGTGGGTGTATGTTGAGTTTGATCTCATTCATTGTGGCGTATTATAGTGTATGTCACCGTATTGTGTACATTTTAGGACATGACATGTTTAAGTGGGTCATATTTTACTGTGCCTCGGTGCCCTGTGGTATATTGTGGGGGCATGATGGTGGAATACATGGAGTTCCCTTCATTGTGGAATATGTGTTGATGCTTCACTGGCCAGCATGCTTGAGGCAATTCACGCTACAGTGGGGTATGTTTTGTGGACAGGCTGTTTTCAGTGCGATATATTATGGAGTATACTCGTAAAATGGGTTATGTTTTGATGCTTTCATCCTGATGGGACATATGTTATCACACCTGGTGCATTCATAGGCATTTGTCAGTACAGTGTGTTATCTTCTTGAGCTTCCTCGTCGGTTATAGTTAGTGGTTTGTTTCGTCACAGTGGACTTGTGTTTGGGCATGTTTCATTACTATGTTATGTTTTGTTCCAATTCACGTTTGCTGCATTCCTCATAGTGGGGTACATTTTGGGACATTTCTCATCATAGCGGGGCATTAATTTAATCACTGGGGATATTTGATTGCACTTCTAATTATAGCGATGTTCTTTTTGTGACATTTCTCATCACATCGATATATATTCGGAGGCATATATAATCACAGTGGTAAATCAGTAAATATTTCATGCATATATCCATATGCCTTTGGTAAGGGTATATATATCGCGAGCATGCTTACTCACATCGCGAGGTTGTCATATTGTAACAATGTTGTGTTTATGCATTTTTCTTGATTGTTTATACTTTGGGATGTGGTTCATATATTGGGATGTACTTGGATTAAATTGGATATATTTCAGCGAATGTTTTGCTTTTGACTGCAGGCAGGAAGAATATCTTTGGCGTGCTTCCAGTGTCAGAATACATCTTGGAGCATGTTCAGTCACAGCAGGGTTATGTTTTGAGCCGTGTTTGGATACAATGGATTTTTTTTATTTCTTCCAGCGGGCACGGTAGATGGAATCCTTTCCAGGCGCTTGCAGGCGTCTCATTGTGGGTCACGCGTGTACAAGTGGGGTTTATTTTGGGACATGTTTAATCACGCTGGTATTAATTTGGACTGATCTCTGAACATAATGGCTTTTGTGTTGAAGTCCTTGTGCCCTTAATGGGATTATATTTTACGCGTGTGGTTTGAAGAGGCCAGATTACGTATGGAGCACTCAAATGTGACATATTGTCGGTCCGTATTTGCAATTTGGTCATGGGTATTTAGATCATGGCTACGTTTTGGGATATATTTTCTTACTCGAGTTATAGACAGGAGAATATATACTGAGTGAACATTCCTGCCACTGCCGTCATATTTGTGGGTAGGGACTAAGTCACAAGGGGTCATAGTTGGAGTTACACTTGTTCATAGCTGTCTTCTATTTTTGACATCTTTGGTCATAGCTCGATTATCTTAGAGGACATTTATGGCCACAGTGCGTTCATACCCGGGGGTCTGTAGAGCCCATTTCAATCTATTGAAAGCTGCTGTTACTACCAAACTAGGGGGTGGTGGTCCAATTTCCTTGCTTTTCGCCCTTGCTACGCGGCTGCCCAGCTTTGCCATTTGGTGACGGTGAGTTTTCTTCCTGTCGTTCTACAGGTGAAGACCCTGGGGGTCCTGCCCCGTGGTAGACAAACACTTCTCGACGAGTACGTGGCCCTTGTGGATGGCATCTTCCTGAGCGAGGTGATGCTGGAGATGTAAGTGCACCTCTTGTCTTTGGGTGTTGTGGGTTTGGAGGGCACGGCACCGGTGCTGTCATTGCCCTTGCCAACGGGGGGGGGAGGGGGGGCTGCCCGCATTACCACAGGACGGGGATGCGACGGCACAGCACTGGGGCCGCCTGCTCGCGGTCAGCGTGGGTCATGGCAGTCAGGACACCCCCTGGAAACACCGTCACACCTGCCAACAAGTCCGAGGAGGAGGGGCGCCGTCCTGCCCTGCCATTGGCATGGTCGGAGGGCGAGGGAGGGCCCGTAGGAAGGAAACACTGGGGACATTGTAACATTTCTGGCTGGAAAGAGAGGTTCTCCTTCCAAGGAGCGGAGAGGCGGCGGCACCGCTTTCTTACTGGCAGGCGGGAGGGAGGGTGGCATTTGGATATGAGGGCAATATGTGGAAAAGTACACCAGGACTCCGAAACGAGGGATATTTTGGGATACAGCAAAAGGCACGTTCTAACTCCCTATTAAGTCATAACGAAGCATTGAACTACACCGAAGTGGGCTGTTTTTCTCTGAGAATGGTCTCTTTGGTTATTGCACACCTACCGGTATCAAACGAAAGTCTGTGCCGTGCGAACGGTGGTGGATGTCCGTGCCCTGGAATCCAAGAGCCCACACCGCATGCTGTGAACACGTGTCTTATAAACGCGCCTTTGTTCTGCTGCCTTAAGCCGCACAATGTCCCTGTAACAGGTCTGCCTGCTGGAAGGGACCGCTGTGCCTCCCGCGGCGCACACACGCTGCCTTTCACCGGGCACCCACTGCTGAGGAGAGCCCCTCATTAGCGCTTAACGCCGTGTTGATTGCATTCAGCGTCTGTCACACGCGGGGACATCAGGAGTCAGGGCCTGGTGGAAGTGAACTTCAGACACGTCTGTACTGTTGTACGTGCTGTTCACACTAATCCTTGGAAGTGTGACACAGACAACACTCACTCATAAGCTCACATGGTCAGTGTGTGTTGCAGGTCTTAAAAGAGAATGAAAAGGTGAGGCTTCCAAAAATGGCATGTCCTATGTAATCACCGGTGTGGCTTCAACAGGTAAACTAAGGTTTTGTGATTACCATAGTGTGCCACGAAAACAGTATTTTGGTGCTACTCTGAGGTTTATACTATTCTACTTCATCCAGAAATATAACACAACAACTGACATACACCAAAAACCAGGGCCACTGGAATTATGCTGCGGGGATGACCAAATTATGCATCATGGTTAACTAAATTATGCAGCAAGAAAAGGCAAGTTATGTGGCATAATGCGGCACAATTAGTGTTAGTATGAGTACCTCATTATTTTAGAATTTTCACACAATCTGGACAAAGATTTCACCTCATTAGTACCAGTTTGACACCCAAACACAGAAAGATGCAACAGTAAGGTGACCAGTCAACCTTTGCGAAGGGCCTTCCACTGCCCGAAACACAAGGCGTGGTGGTTTAAGTAACTTTTGATCTATTTGAGCTAGAAACTATTTTTTTGTTGAAAATGATGGATTATGTGGCAAATGCAGGAAATCCATAATCATGCAGAGAACGCCGCAGCCGCAAAATCGCAAAATTCAAGTGGTCCTGCATACAACCAGCCAGGGCTAGAAAACTCAGCGGCTGCAAAATTGCATATGTCCAGTGGTTCTGCCTAATACCATCCAGGACTATTGGCTTTGCCAATGGTTGTTAGCTGCTTAAGATAAATGAGTAACAACAGTGATTGTGCTGTGAATAATTAATACTGAAAATGTTTTAGTTTAGAAATTATGAGACCACGAATTAACCATTGCTGAGTGGGTGGTGTTCTTCAGAGTGTCTCTGTCAGTCCGTTATGTTCGCTCTGTGTTAGAAATGTGCACCCTTTTTTCTCTCCACTTTTCCATCTACTTATCTACATATCTTACACCTCATCTCTTTTCTCTTCAGCACCCTATGTTCACTCTCTCCTGAATTCACTTATCGCACCTCCTTCACTTCACCACCCCTAAACGCACAACACAGCCACTCACCTGTAAGCACTGCACTTTCTTTTACTTTCACCTTGTTAATATTTTGACACCTGTGTACCTCCTTCATACACCGAATCCTGCACAGAATCACAATTGAAATTGGAATATGTGACAATTGCTTTGTGCTTCAACACAGGCCATGCATTGGATGACTACGTATTCCGAACACCTTTCGGACCCACTGAAAGTTACCGTAAGGAACTCTCACTGCCCGTAGCCTCGACTCCAGAGCTCTTAATCTTGGCCCATTATAAACACCTGTAGTCGACTCATTTCAAAGTATGCACTATATAAGATAAATTATGCTACATGACAAAAAATACAGAAATACAACATCCTAGAAATATTAAACACTCTTAGGAAATGCAAGATTAACTAAAACATGCGAAATATAAACTGTAACTAAATCACTGACATGGATTGCCTTAGCATTTTTTACATTCATTACACATAAATTGATCAGTGTTTTTACCTGTAAAGTTAGGGACAAAAATATAGGGCCCAATAGGTACCCATTTCAATTTCCATTTTAATTACTACCGGCTCTGAGACCCCAAAGGTCCCATTTAAAGCCATGGAGGGCTGTGTCCTGAATTTGGTAGGCTGGTTCTTGAATTGTTCACTGAGTCAAATATATAAATTCAGAATTTAAAAGCTAGCTTTTGGGTCAACTCTATGCTGTCACTGTACAAGTGTGATCCCTTTTATGAAGGTAGTTGTTAATTGGGTGTAATATATAGATTCAGAGCTGGACAGCTTTGTGGGGCGACCCAGCGTTGTGACACTGCAGTGGAGATCACCTCTTTGAGTATAATTCTTCATTGAATTCAGGGTTCGGATTCAGGCTGGTCAGCTTGTGGGTTGACTCAATGCTGTTATAAGAAGGCATGATTCAGCAGCCTGTTTGTTAACTACACTTGTTGCCTTTGACGCACATGTGCAAGAGGAACACTGATCTCAGGTGTAAACGCAAACAAATTATTGATGTAGATCACACTCGTATGTATGTGGTATTTCTGTAGCGTGAACCTAGCCGAAAGACTAGAAAGCATTGTATGGGTTCCAAGTGTGATAGATGTGGGAGTTGGATGGTGGACTGTTACTGCATCATGATGTAATGTTCTTTACAGAGGTGAATATTCTGCTGTCTCCTAAATTGAAACAACGCATAGCAGTTCGGTGGGATTTCTTTCCACAGGTACCGTTCATGTATCTAACCTCTATGATTTAATCAATCAATTTCAACACATACACATGAATGTACACAAGAACCTCTTTGTGTAAATGAAAAGATTCTGTATTCATATATTCCAATGACACAATTTAAAATGGACAATAGTGCAGACGGCACAGGGCTCAAAAAGGTTTGAGTATATGAATTTTACAGAAAGATACACAGGTAAATCATGGGTTGTCAAACGATAAATGACAAAAGAAGTGCAACTTGATTTTTTTGATCTCTGTTTTGAATATTCAAACAACAACACAAGACATACTGGTAACGTTTCGATCAGACAGTGTCACTCTGCGGGTCTTATTAGGACATGAGCCATCTATGTGTCAACCTCATTTGTCAACCAAATTCATCCAGAGGGAAATGGCATCTGTCTCCAGAGCAGAGTACCTTGAACGACGCATAATCATATTGAGTCAAAAGCGCAGCTCATTCATCTCTCTACAAGGCTGAGTCTAACCGCTCACAAGTTCGAGTCCAAGCTCTTTGCATTGCATAACGGCCAGCATATGCACTGTATCAAACCGTGAGTGGATGGACTTGAACTTGTGGAGTTATTAACAGCTGCCCCTTTGACTCAATATGCTTGCACTTCATTGTTGACAACACTGTGTCAATTTTATATTGTGCCACTGGGATATAAGAATACAGGCTTTTCATTGACACAGAGAGGCTCTTATGTACATTTATGTGTATGTGTTCAAATTGATTGATTAAGTCACGCAGGTTAGGTACATGTACTGTACCTGTGAAAAGGAATCCCACAGAACCAATGTGCGTTGTTATGTATCTTGTTTCTGTTTTGGGCATACCAGTTCGTCCTGTGTTTTTATACAACTTTCCTAAATTGGAGCACAGGGTTTAGCCAGTCCTGATGTATACAAGGATATTGTTCCAGATTCTAGGTGTATATATAAGTCTATTTCCTTGTTTTATTTTTTCACTTCTTCATCTCCAGTCTGATCGTGTCCTGGATGTGGGTATGCCTAGAGCCACCAGAGATTGTGAGCATGTCAGCCAGGGAGGCAGGTGTGCCAGTTGTGATTGTGAAGTAAGCTGGTTCCATGCGTAGAGGTGACACAGCAGACGTAGCCAGGTGGTGTCTTTTAAGTTATTTATTAAAGTCTTTAACATCAAAGGTAATAAGGATAACAGGTATAGCAGCCCCACCAGGAGCAGCCTGCTAGCTGCTCAGCCCATCTTCCCAACTGTCTCACACACACCCAGGCACCCAAACATTCCACTCATGTCAACATTCCACACAGAACACTCACACTGGCTGAGCAGCTAGTTACAAGGTAAAGGGGAACACTATAAATATAACATGAAGATATTACATTATCTTCTCCCTTTAAAATTAAAAATAAATCAAACCATACAAAAAATTCTAAACAACTATACACAAAATGTACACAAGTAATCAATAGTCTAAAACCCAGGGCTAAAAGGTAAAAACAATACCTCGAGAGGGAAACAGACTACACAAAGGAAGAAAGAAGGGTGAAAAGATAAGAACAAACTATCACCATCCTCCTTTTAAAAAAAAAAACACAAACAGAAAAAAGCCGAGAACGTTTAGCTCACTCACAAAAAGTGAGAAAACATCACATGCAAATACATGTGAAACAAAATGTGCAGAGAAACACAGTAGGAAAAGGACTACAGGAACTCTACACAATGACGAGACAAAAGGAGGAACACCCCCAGAACTCATACACTATGGGTGGACCACACCCATGTACGTACAACTTAAATATGAACAGACACTATGGGTGGACCGCACCCATGTACGTACACCATACAATTATAACAAACACTATGGGTGGACCGCACCCATGTATGTACTTACTAGCTATGGGTGGACCGCACCCATGTATATACAACTTAAAACTATGGGTGGACCGCACCCATGTTCCAAGACTAAAATATGGGTGGACAGCACCCATGTACATTCACCGAAATATGGTTGGACTGCACCCATGAACATACACGAAATTATTATGGGTGGACCGCACCCAAACATGCTAAAATGGGACTACAACCCATAAAGCAAAACGTAAATGGGACTAAAACCCATTAAGCAAAACGTAAATGGGACTAAAACCCATTACAAAACCCCCCTGACGTCACCCCTAAAGTAAAGGAAAAAAGACAAACAACGTGGAAATGGGGCTATACCCCATTCCAAATAACTAAATGTGAAGCACAATGTGACTAACACACACAGTAGAAGAATAGCACACAACACATAGTGACTAAAAACACGATAACAAAAAGAGATGCGCGGGGCGACACACACCAATCGACATACCATCAAGGTATACAACTGCAAAAACTGTGGCAACAATAAACAGTTTGCTAGAAACAAAATGTACTCTAAGAAAATGAAATTTCCAACCCCCAAAATTGAAATACATTTTTTTAAAACAGGAAACACCCACCGGTGAGTGACCTCTCACCCGAGTTGGACATCCTTAGAAACATTTAGTATAGTGCGCCCAACTTTCCAGTTAACAGACCCTCCAGTATTAATAATGCCTGTGACAAAAATTTGCACACTCCAACAGAGAGCACCGGTTTAGACTGCAGAGCACATGAACTCCGATGCCAGCGTGCAGCTTACTACAAAATATGGAAAGCTGTATCAGATTTTGCCCCAGAACGACTGACCTCCGGAATAGAGCTGCACGCTGCGTCGACGATATACTCCTCAAGTCCCATGTAAATCGAAGAACTCACAGATGTGCCGATTTCAATCCGAACATCTCCTCAGGATTAGCACACAGCAAAACAGAGAGAAAGAACCTGAGATGCAGATTAGTACAGATCGACGTTGCCGTTCACGATGAAATCTTGAATTAACTTTATAAACAAACACAGAGCGTGGTTGGCAGAGATTGTGCTGGTAAAAAAAAAAACAGTGAACCACAGAACACAGCGTGGTTCCGGTACATCGTAGATGCCTCCAAACACAAGATGTCGGCTCGTTGTTGACGTCGTGCCGAATGGCTCTCGGCACGTTCCTGCAGCAAAATAACCTTCTGCAGAGTTCCAGATTTCCACAGCAACGAAGACCTCGCAACGAAGACCTCGAGGGAAAGTCTCTGCGCGACAGAAACAATGCAGGTAGGAGGGCGCGCGCTTCCCGCGACTCGTGCCACAGTTTTTAAACCAGATACAACGGTTTAACTGCCCATAATCCAGAGAGGGCACAAATGTTATTTTTTTTTAAAAAATTAAAAAAGGAAGTGAAAAAAATCTCACCAAAAATCTCGCTCCTCTGCCAAAATCAGGTTATAACTTCAAACGAGGGTCATCATAGACGGCATCAGAGCATACTTTACATTTCAGCAAACTATACTTGACCAAAAGCATGTTTACAGTAAATTCTGATGTCAAGGCACACTTTTCACAGAACAGGGAGTGAATACTTGCGTAGGGCCTGCAGACATATCTCCAAAAACTCCCAAAACAGTAATGGTAAAGTCAATCTGCATTCAGTTGAACTGGATGTAGCACACAATTTTATAGATTCTTTACAATCCAATAAATGAAATGATTGTGAGCAGAGCACGCTTGGGCTGGGGCTGTCTGGTATAATGGACACTGGTGGGGCTGCAGGGCGTGTTACTCCAGTTTCTCTTGTTTCTTCATGCTCCATTTCAATAGTTTCTTGTTGAACTTTGTCCTTCTCTGTCCACAACATCCTCCAATGTCTCATATGTACCATTTCCTCCTGGAAATGTACTTGTGCAGACTCTGTGATCCTTTGAGAACCACTACGTGTTCCAATAGCTCTATTTTCTTCTTGTTTCTGTTCTATCATTCCAACCTGAAAACATCCATGGCTTGTCATGTTTAAACTTCCTTGATGTAGCTTGTAAAGCGAGGAAAAATCTCCAACTCGTCGCCAAATGAAGTAAGCTGGTTCCATGCGTAGAGGTGACACAGCAGACGTAGCCGGGTGGTGTCTTTTAAGTTATTTATTAAAGTCTTTAACATCAAAGGTAATAAGGATAACAGGTATAGCAGCCCCACCAGGAGCAGCCTGATAGCTGCTCAGCCCATCTTCCCAACTGTCTCACACACACCCAGGCACCCAAACATTCCACTCATGTCAACATTCCACACAGAACACTCACACTGGCTGAGCAGCTAGTTACAAGGTAAAGGGGAACACTATAAATATAACATGAAGATATTACAGATTGCTTTGTAGATGACGCAACATGTTTTGAAGTGTGGGCAGGCAAGGTGAGCCAGTGGACTTCCGTCATGGTGGGAGCAATCTTGTCATATTTCTTGAGGCCTTAAAGAGCCATGCTGCAGCATGTCAATCACCTTTAAGAGGGGCCAGTGTGGTACATACGTAGCAGAGAGTGGGATGGTAGCACAAATACAACATCATTGGGTTGATTGAGGGGGACCCAGAGGTCGAAGTGAGTGGAAATAGAGTTGCTCTATTATTTTAATAGTACATATATCCACTATTTGCAACCATTTTAAGCTATACTGCTTTCCTTTATGAAGCTAAGTCCAATCCTTAGAAGGCGATACTACTTTTTCTGTTAGAAGTTGACTTTTGGGGTGTGATGCATTGGTAATGTAGGGCGATACAAGGTGTGACAGCGACTGTAGATGAATGAAGGCTTTTTGCAAGTAGTGAAACTCAATCAAAACCCCGTTGTTATTTAAGGGGTCAGACATTTTATAGGCGCCGGATTTCCCAAGGTTTGATATGCAATATATGATAGAGCGCCAGTGGACAGGCAGGCAGGAGGCTAAAGTGATTATTAATAAAGGGAGAAATTAAAGGCTGCATTAAAAAGACATGCGTGGCCACACAATTAGGGTGTGTAAGAGAGGCTTTGGGATCGAGCACTTTTAATGCGAGAGTTCATTGACACGGGCAACTAGGAGCATGAAGTAGAAACACTGAAAGGTGACAGAAGGGTGTGCAGGGCAATATGTTTAGTAAACTAAGTTGCTCATATTGTAGCGACTAGCCTTAAGAGCTGCACAGGGTAGTCCTGGCGTAATAAAGAAGAAAGATACATTATAGAAGGCCTGACATTCAGAGTGTAAATCAAGCATTGAAATAGTCCTCTTGTGGACAGTGAGGCAAACCATGCTATGGTGTGGCCATAGTCTAGTGCCAGCTTCACATTTGTGATTTAATATGTTGGTGCATGAGTGCGGCGCCCTGATTAAAGTGACTGCATGTAATGCATTCAGCAGTCCCAGGCTTGGGCGTTTAAATCACCACACAAGCCAATCATTTGCAAGTTTTGCCTCTCACCTCCTTGAATGTTTAATTTTATTGCTTAGTAACTCGGATTTCCAGGTGGAAGAATTGGGTGTATGACTCATGCATTGATCGCTTTCTTGGTTAGATCTCCCTAGCTTTCTGAACATGGCCTCATTTATATCCTTTGAAAGAAAAGGTTGGTAATAGAAATGCTTGCTTATGTATCAGTAGCATAAGTACATTACAGCGGATATATCATGTGGCCCAGTAGGAACTGCAGTATCAGCTGAACAGCAGTAAGAAGGCATTGTGCTTGTAGGCCCAAATGTATTAGAAATCTAATTTACCCTTCAGTAAGTGACAATAATCAAATGAACATGCAGCATATCGAGGTAGATGATGTAGTGTTGATATTTCTCTCTATTAAATATCTTTGGAAAATGAGACACCTCTGGAGTACAATTGAAGAAGGAATGTTACCGATCTGCTTGATGAAAGGAGGTTACCAGCAGGGGGGTTCCATGTGGTGCGCTAGGTGGCATTAACCTTGGGAGTGGAAGTCAAAATAGTACTGCTACAACCCCCATTCAGCAGATTGCTGCCAATCTGGTGGCTGCAAACTTTTAGACAAAAAAGTCAACAAATAACCAAAGAGAGGGGATGTCAAATATTTGGGGACCTGTACCCAGGTTTATAACCTTTGAAAAGGCCCATGAGGAATTTGGAATTGCGCCTGGAGAGTTCATAAAATTTGCAAAACTCGCAAAAACAGCAAGAGAAGTGTGGATGGGATTCCCAGCCTGACCTACGGTCTTGGAAACTCTAGAGGGGATATTACAGGCAGAACAGGGGCGCACACTGACCTTTTGCTTTTACAAGGCGCTAAAAGCAGATAGGAAACCTTCCCCCCAGAAAGAGAGACAGTTATAGGACAAGATAGGACAGTGACTTACTAGATCAGTTGGCTGAAAAGGAATAGGAGAAAACATGCACAGATGTAAAATACATTGCGAGCCACACTAGGTTTAAACGGACAATCTTTGACTACCTTCATCCCACATACCCCACTCCCTCCAGATATCAGTCGTGCACATATAACTACTTATGAGCACCTTCAAAGGCTTCAGTAGCCATTAAAAAATTAATCTCTTATTTAACCAAACATCTGTTAGTGGCTTATCCTCTTGTTTTTCCACTCTGGATTCCATGCAGCCTGATTAGCTCCTTTAACCTTCTTTCACCCCAGAGTGGTGTTTGTAGGGTTATTTTGTTTTTCTAGCTTTCCTCCTTGTTTTACCATTTCAATCAATATGCCATTTCCTTTGTGATATTGATTGTTTTATCCCACAATTTCATTCTGTAGAGGACACTTCTGCATTAAGCAGTCCACAGACCTCTCATCCTATATCAATATGGTTTCAACTCTCTCCCACCTACAGAGAAATCTTCTACAATTTCTGTGTATTATTCAGTCTTCCCTGTAGCATTGTACAGTGTTCCAGTACAATCAAGTGCTTGCTTCCTACAGCAATCTAATCAGCAGCCCCTCTGTCGTACTGCACTGTAAAACAATATTTTGGAAAGTATACATATGTCTTTGATGGGTGCTATGTCCATCCATCCAATTTTTGGGTCATTTTCAAAGTACATTTGAAATTCCAAGCAGCCTACAAAGTTGCAGAAGTAGAACTGGTTTGGTTTCTCAGTCAGTAATTACACAGTATTCGTTTACAGGCAGTCAGTCCCTTTTTAATCTGGTGACAGTGCATGGTTGGCATTTATTCATGCTCAGATAACCGGTGAGCATTTATTCAGTGCATTCTCTTTGGTAAGTATTGCTCTGGCAAGTGTTTTTGACACAATGGGAGCTAAAGGGCCCACAGGCTTAACAGAATGCTGCCAACATATATGTATGAAGACATACACATAAGTAGAGAGGAACACGGCCAAAATACAAAAAGGGTGAAAGACTGCAAGAACTGGAGGAAAACCATTAAAAAAAGCAAATAAGTGGAGAAACCTTGAAATACGAAGAAGATGAAACTTCGATTTGGAAAGACAGGACAGCCACGCATTAGGACTGCAAATTGTCGGAAAAAAACTGGGAGGCAAGATGGCGGTCGCTTGAGACCGTAGGTGCACACAGAGCACTGAGAGCCAGAAGAATTTAAAAATGCTGCAGTAGTGTAATCGGGGATATGAAGGACGAGATTTTCAGCCTGGACTTACACTACCCCCCACGGACCGGCAGAGATTACCTACGACTGCTGGGAACAGTAATTGGGCTCTCTGTTCTGCGACACATCGCTAGGACAATTGCGGGAAGTCCTAAAACTTATCCAGTAGGTTCCTACCTGGCGGAGGCTCCGGACGCTGGGCCTGATTCTGTGGAGACATTTGGGAGTGCTGGACCCGCCGAGATGGGTCCCAAGAGCGCGGCGGGGGCTGCCAAGACTAGGGCGGTCAGATTGTTGCAAGGCGGGATGGCGGTGTCGGGAGACGCTGCTGCAGCCACGGATGTTCCGGCCCCGACCTTGGGATCTCCAGCTCTAACTCCGCGGCGAGGACGCCGGGGTGCAGTGACTGACCCGGATCCTGGAAGAGGAAGAGGCGGGACAACGCAGAGGGGACGCCCGGCTGGCCCTACAGTGATCGACCTGCTGAGAGCTCCTCCCGGAAGACCAGTTCCGGGTCGCGAGGAGAAGCTTCGGGACAAGGCTTCCCCCGACACCGTGGCAACCACAGAACGTGTAGGAGACTCACCCCTGCAGGAACTAGGAGACTCAGCTCGGGGAGATCAGACCGAGGTGAGAGCGGTGGAGAACGGTCATATTAACGGATCGGCAAACTTGGAAGGTAGGCCCGGGGGGCTCTTGCCTCAGCAGCTGACTCCGAATCCTTCGGGGGGCTCTGAAAACACTATGACTATCTTAACTGTGCAAGCAGCTGGGGAGGTCCAGATGGACCCGGATAAGACAGGATTTGCTGCTGCGGACGGGAGGGTCTTTGGGGCACAAGTCAACAATCATGGCACTACGGGTATTAATCTGCAACCAGTCAATGTCGATTCTGATTTTCAAGCTTGCCAGCATGAAATTAACCCCAGTGGGACCCTCGACAGTGGTAGTCAAATTGAGCTCGATAAGGAACCTAGTGACTTTTTCTTCTCTGTATCTGATGGGGATGAGTGGTCTGAGGATTCCTCTGTCGGTAGCACGGATCTAAGTCATAGCGATGTGGAGGTAGCAGGTGGCACTAAATGTAAAACTGTGCAGAAGAAAAAAGAAAAAAAAAGGCAGGGTGGGAAGGAGCTGGCTTGGGACTATACCCCTACGAGCCAACTGTCTAATCCTATGCTTACTTCCCAATCCGTTTCTGATCCTTCCGAGACAACCTCTCCAACCTTAGATGCCATCTTTCAGGCCATCTCTATGCACCGCGAGGAAACTCGCCAAGACAGTCGCAAGACCCACCATGCCATGCGCAAGATGCAAGGGGTTGTTCGAAAATTGACAAAAACTTGCAGTGTATTTGGAGAACGATTAACTGACCTTGAGTCCAGGATAGTCACCACAGAATCTGATCTAGCCTCAAATTTTGCGCTGGTGGGCTCCCATGATGCACAGCTGGTGGATGTTAGATGGAAGCTGGAGGAGTTTGAGAACCGCCAGCGAAGGAATAACCTGCGGGTTCTTGGGGTCCCTGAGGGGGTTGAGGGGGACGATATACGGTTATTTGTGGTGAAATTGTTACGAGACTCCTTGCCGGAATTAACTGATTGGAATTGGGCACTTGAGATTCAGCGGGCCCATCGGGTCCCCTTTGTTCAGAGACAGCCTGTTAGGGCAGGGGCTTCCCCGAGCCATCCTTGTATATTTTGGCAATTTTCTGTTGCGCCAAGCCGTCTCTGAAAAAGCAAGACCCGATGCAAAAAGATCTAGCAATGATATTACCTATTTTGTTCGCCCAGACTTCTGCCACTCCACCGTTGAAAGGCGGTGGCGGCTACGGCAGCTTATCAAACCATTTCAGGATAAAAAGGCGCAAGCCTTTTTAAACAATCCAGCTCGTCTCAAGGTGATCTTTGAGGGGCAAACAAAGTTTTTTACGTCAGAAATAAAAGCTAAGGAATTCCTGGACGGGCTCTCCAGCTAGGTCCAGGCTCACTATTATTATGAGTATTAGGAACTACATAATGTGGGAAGGTACAGGATGGCACGCAGGGGGTAGTAACCAAGAATAAAAAGAGGGGGGAGGAAGGAGAAAAAAAGAGGAAGGAAAAAGAAAACTCAGGGTGGAAAAAAAAAAAGGGAAAAGGAAGGGGAGAAGGGGAAAAAAACAACAACAAAAAACAAAACCCTAAACACATTTAACTCCCCTTTTGAAATATTCTGGCGGAGGCACTAGGAATATGGGAATGTCGGCTGTAGGATGCAGCATTTTATGAAGATCCCACAGTTTAGGCTCTCACGCTCTGTTGTGTAGCGCACCCATCACAATCAGACTCATGCCTGAGTCTGTATGCCTCACGTGGGGAGGTGGGGATGTTCGGGAGGGGGTGGGGTGCTTAGGGGGGAAGGGGGCGGATAAGGTGGTGGGTTAAAAGCAAGGGGAAAAAAGCATGTCCAGAAACAGTAATAAAATAAGGAGACAATTAAAAGCGATAAATAGATGGCTGAATGTGAAGCGAGATTTTATTGGGGGAAAAAGCTTGCGAAGGTCCCATGGAGGAATTCGAGAATCTGAGCCCAGTGTAAGATGGGGAAGATAAATATTTGCTCATGGAACGTTGCGGGGCTCAATGACCGGGCAAAAAGGGTAAGATTTGTTGAACTTATCAGACTTAACCATGCCGACGTAATATGCGTACAGGAGACACATATTCCATGGCGGAAAAGGGAAGTAATGAGAATCACAGGGTATAATCTGCTGGCATGCACCACTCAGACATCTAATATACGCGGTGTGGCTATCTTAGCAAAATCTTCTTTGGGTATGGCCAAACGTAAATTAGTGGATGCCCTGGGTAGATGGGTGATCATTGAACTAGCCATGGGTGGCACTGTTTGTGCAATTTATGGATCTAATCAGGATGATCCTCAGATTTTTGAGGCTTTGGAAGTTGAACTGGCCACTTGGTCGACCCCTTTGATTCTCTGCGGGGACTTTAACATCTCTTTGGACGTTAGATCTGGGAACCAAGGGCCTGGGGGGTATTCAGGTCGGAAGCCTCGGGTGTATAGGGCATTTAATTCTTTAAAAATTAGCCATGGCCTGGTCGACATATGGGCTACAAAGAACCCGGCCAACCCCGGTTACACGTATTTTTCCTGTCCACACAAATTATACGTTAGGATCGATTATTTTTTTTGTACAAAAGATCTTGTAGGGCAAGCCGGGATTTTAAAACTTCCTAAAATAATTTCTGACCATAACCCTCTGATACTAGAACTTGATATTGCCGGTTTTAAGAGATTACGGAGCAAATGGACCTTTGATAGGAAACTTCTTGTAAATAGTGCGTATGTTGAATATATGAGGAAGTGGGCACAAGAATTTTTTGATACAAATAGGTTCAGTGCTAGCAGGGGGGCCGTATGGGATTCTTTTAAGGCCACCTTCCGAGGTGAAACCATCTCTTTTGTTATTGGGGCAAGGAAGCAGCAAGAAAAAAAGAATCAACAATTGATGTGGGATCTAGCTAGGGCCGAAGAAGAGCATATTTCACTGATAGCACAGGGACAGGAGGGAGTTCAAATTCAGTGGCAAATAATCGCACTGAAAGCAGAGCTAACCAACTGGTTAACGCAGAAATCTGCTGAAGAGTATCAATCTCATCGAAACAGTGTTTATGAAACAGGGGAACAAGTCGGAAGGAGGCTAGCGCTTTGTACTAGGCAGAAGATATCTTTTAGTGCTATATCTATGATTAGGATAGGGGGCAAGCCTATACTTATCCAGAGGACATAATTAGAGGTTTCCAAAATTACTATCAGGTCCTGTATCAAGATGACGGTAATAAAAGCAGAGAAGAGGTATCTCAAGGCATGACAGAGATGCTTGCCGATATTAACATTGGAGAGAGGCTGGATAGGCATACTAGTGAGGAGTTAGAGGCAGAAATTACACTTGAAGAAGTGCAACTCGCACTTTCAGGAATGGCTACAGGGAAGGCGGCAGGCCCTGACCGGATACCTCTTGAGGTATATAAAATTCTGGGACCAGGTATAATACTCATGCTTTTGGATCTTTTCAGGGGTGTACAGTATAATGGGACCTCCCCCGAATCTTGGAAAGAGACTGCCATTATAATTTTTCCCAAGAAAGGGAAGCCATTGGATAATCCTTCTTCCTATCGGCCGATCTCTTTGATCAACTCCAACACCAAAATGTATTCTAAAAGTTTGGCTAATCGGCTAGGAGGGGTCATAGAGCATCTGGTATCCCCATGGCAACACGGGTTTATCCCAGGTAAGGGAACAACGGATCATACCCGTAGGGTTATCTCTCTTTTGATATTATAACCAGGGGGGGACCAGATGGCTATGATCCTCCTGGATGCCGAAAAAGCCTTTGATCGGGTGTCTTGGGAGTTTTTATGGCAGATATTGGAACTGAAAGGCTTTGGCCCTCGGATCATAAAGGCTATTAAGGCAATGTACTATCAGCCAAAAGCCCGACTTCAACTTATGGGGAGGGAATCTGGTAGTATTAATATATCTAGGGGGACTAGACAGGGTTGCCCCTGCTCCCCCATTTTATTTGCTTTATATATTGATCCCCTAGTATCTAAGTTGCTACAGACCCGGAAGATTAAACCCATAATTACCGGTGGTTTTGAGACAAAAGTATTGGCCTACGCCGATGATATCGCGGTGTTAACCCCTAATCCTGCCGAGGCAATAGTAGAGATTAGTAGGATTGCTGAGGATTATGGTCTTTTATCGGGGTATGCGTTGAATGCTGGGAAAACTATAGTACTATGTACTGATAACATAGTTTTTAACGATCCCAAGAGAGTAACATCCGCAGTGTACCTCGGGGTTCGAATAAGTGTTAAGGTGGACGAGATCTGTAGGATTAATTTTGATCCTTTGTTAAAAAATATAGGGGAGGAATTAAGGAGGGTTAATGGGCTACACTTATCTATTATTGGGAGGGGGAATTACCTAAAAATGACCATGTTACCTAAAATACTGTATTTGTTTCGTGCAATTCCGCTGGCTCTAGACGACAATCTATTAAGGGCATTGGAATCAGCCTTCTCCAATTTTATATGGCAATATGGGAAGGTTAGGAGAGCTTTGCGGTATTTAGCATTACCCCAAGACAGGGGAGGACTCGCTGTTCCTAATATCACCTTATATTATTGGGCAGCACTTTTACATCAGATGACCACCCTTTTATCGGTGAACCATACTAGGGAACCAGTACAGGGCATAAAAATACCTACAATTTATGAACTATCGATAGGGAAGGAAGCCTCTGGGCGGTTGCTGAGACAACTGGAACCCAGTTACTATAAAAAAGTACGGTTTAAAGTGATATATAGCTCTTGGAAAATTTGGAAGCAGGTTTCTAAATTTATGGCAATTTCTAAATTTTCTAGATATACCCCCCTCTGGCGCTCGCCTCTATTGCCAAACCTGGCCAACGATGATATGGGGAAAAAGTGGGAAAAATATGGGGTAAGAACAATAGGGGATTTCTGTGGGGGAGAACATGACTTTCAATTTTTAAGGCTACAACGGGTGTTTGGCGTTTTAGACAACCATTACTTTAAATTTGTCCAGATTAGAAATATTCTTACTTTATGGAGTCCTAGGATTAAGCTAGATAAGATTCCACTTTTGGAAGCTGTAACCAGGGAATCGAGCAGAATCAGAGATTTTTATAAAATACTTCTTGACAAATGCCCCGACGACCTGGAAAAAACTGAAGCATCCTGGGCAATAAAATTGGGAAACCCGGATGTTGATATCTATATGAGCCTCTCCTTAACAGCCAAAATCTTCTTATCGTCAAATTTAAAAGCTCAACTCTATAAAACTATATTTAATCTCTACTTCACTCCTGCTAAACTTTATCTTTGGGGGAAAAGGGCTGACGATAAATGTCCTAGATGTGGGTCAGGACCTGCCACCTTGATACATATGTTATATGATTGTGATAAATTGGCTCCATTGAAAGAAGGCCTGCTGGGTTTTTGGGAGGAATTATTTTGTCTCAGACTAGAATTAACCCCCACTCTGCTGATTCTTGGACACGATAGTACTTTGGGTCTTAATAAGGAACAAGAATATGGTGTGTTTCTGGGGGCAGCGGTATTTAGGATACTATTAGCCGCCAGGTGGAAAGATGCTGAGCCACCTAGCTTTCATATGTGGCTGGCGAGGCTCCTCGGAATTTACAAACAAGAGCTGGCAATTTATGCCTGTAGGGGCAGACAGGCCGGAGCCCGAGGGAGGAGGATCTGGGCTCATATGGTCGAATGGAGTAGAGTCATAAGGAGGGAGCTGGGGGCGTAAAACCAGCTGTATCATATTGCTAATGCCCGGTCAATGTGGCCATGGCCGCGGCCTAGGCTCTTTTTGTTTCATAATTTGTATAATTTATACCAAACTGTATCCAAAAGCCTGCTGTTCTATGTGATCTTCCCATTGTAATATTTATTAATATTTATTTATAGCTATCATTCTCTTTCTTATTTGCTGTTTTCTTTTGTTTATGTTGTTTTTTCATTTTTATTTTTTTTTTTATCTTGGTCTCCTTTTTCTATGAATCTTATGTAAATTGTATATTTCTGGATATGCTTAATAAAAAAATATAAAAAAAAAAAAAAAGGACTGCAAATTGTCTGAAATAATGAAGAAATGATTGGCAAAATAAAATGCAACGAATGCCAACATGAAGAGAGGAAGCTCAACAGTCTCCTATGGTATGAGCATTTTCTCTAAAGTCTGGCATAAAAACCACCATCTTCCTTTAGGGAATTTATTGCAGGGAATGAAAGATGTTAAAAATTAGCAGCCTTTTCCCCAATGCCAAAATAAATTTTGATTTGTTTGAAGAAAATTCAAGACCACTTTAATAATATATTCAGCATTTCAGTGATGAGTTAAACATTGTTTTTTCCTCCTTTGCCCATTCCAGATTTGATTTCCAAGTTTGACTGAGTTAATTCGCAGTCTATAAAAGTAGAAGTAGGCATGCATAAGCTTTACAGTCTGGGCAACTAAATTAATCGTATTGGTCCTTCTTAACCCCATATTATTTAAAATTCCACTCTTAAATGGGTTCTTCCGAGAAGGATCATGACAACGCATATGATTGATTTTTTTTTAGTATAAAATGGAATTATTCGGAGTGGATTACAGTGAAGCCTTTGATAGCGTTCCCAAAAGAGGTCTCATAAATGGCTAGGCTGGTGGAAGTTAGAGTGTTAAATTAGATAGAAAATGACGAACAGAATGTAGAGCGCTAATGAACAGAGGTATGTGGGTGACCAGTGTGGTCTCAATGGAATATTTCTTGATTCTAGTATTTTAAATTTCTAAAAATTGAAGGAGTAAAATAGAATCCATGGCGCATACTGAAGACTAAGGGGCTGATTACGATGGCGGTGAACCCGCCACCGACAGGCTGTCAGTGGCGGGTTCACCGCCATCGTGAGGCCATTTTCCGCCCGCCATATTATAATGGCAGGCGGTACTGTGGCAGTGTGAAACTCCGACCGCCACCATCCGACGGGCTCCTTGAGCCCGCCGGTACTGCGGAGGCATCCCAATCCCATATGGTAGGCACCGCCATTGGGATTACGATGGTGCATCCCCGCCAGCCTTTCCATGGTGCTTCACCCGCCTTGGAAAGGCTGGCGGGGATGGACATTGGGGGCCCGTAGCGGGCCCCCCTTTACCCCAGGCACTTTCGTTTGGGGGCACATTTTCCTGCCACGTAGTGCAGGGAAATGTAAACAGTGCCTTTTTTACACTGCAGCGGGTGCTGCAGCCAGCAGCTCCCGCTGCAATGCAAAGTATGGCAAGGGCGACCGCCACGGTGGCGGTCGCATCCTAATACCACCTGTGGGACCGCTGCCTTGTAGGCGGGCGGTCCCACTGCCCGAGACGATGGCAGACGGACTGGAGTCTGTCCGCCATCGTAATCAGCCCCTGAGTATGAAAAGTGCTAATTAAGTAAGTTGTATGATTGATCAGGGAGCTGGCATTAGGATTCTGTCTTCCAAAATTCAGAATACCATCTCCTTATATTCAATTCTGTTTCTCACAGAACGGTAATATCATTTTATAACCAATGAAAGCTGTACTCCACATAACATTGGATTTCCTTAGGAAATATGCTTATAAGATTCGGTCAAAAAGTTATTTTATGTGCCCTTGGGCCCCACCTATTAGACTATTTCTCAGAAACGACCCTTCCAGTGACATATTACCCATTGGAGTAAAATTAGTGGCTGTCAGACATATGTGGCAAAAATGGCAAACAAAAAAGAAGATACAGCAGCTCTAGAACGCAAGATAGTGCACACATAAGTTAATCTCGAAAAATCACTTTCTCAATCATTGGTATTTTAATGGATGTACATGCAGAGCCTCAAAGCCAAATAAGTGTGCCTTGATTAATTTAAACTCTAGAGGACACTGATTAGAGCTTAACACAGCTCATAGGAGCTTGAAGGAATCCAGCTTGCAAAACTAGTACAAAACAAACTTTTCAGACCATAACCTAAATTTCTAATTTTACCATTTATACCATACCACCTTTGTGTAAAAATCAGAGTGAACATCGCCCTAGAGACAGATTTATCACTAACAAATTATACCACATATATTAACTATTTCTGACACCTGAACACCCCATACCCTAAACTAATATATTTTAGGTTTATCCACAGTTTTATTTCCTTCTAACCTCTCACTTAGCACGGTTTAAACACATTTTGAAACAAACATATTCTTTTTTCCCCTCAAAAATATCTCCCAACATCTTCTGAAAAGGAATTAATCTGCTCCTCCCTTGCATGACAAATATACTCTATAAGGGCATAAATTGTTGCCTTACTTCGGGAATCACCCCTATAATGTTAATAAACAGCGATACCTACCTTACTTAAACAGCTTAAAATTCCCAAAGAGCTAGTAAGTTCCAAATCTTGGTAAATCTTACTCCAGTTTACATTTCCCAACCATCTGGAGGCACCAAAGCCACCTTATTTCATTCCTTGATGCCATAAGAATAATGGCAGACACCCCATCAGAGCTCTTGTTTTATAAGGTCTCTTCATGACTTTCGGCACGGGTAACCAACCACACACCTCTCTTAAACTGCATGCAGCACATTAGCATTCAAGACACAGCAGGCTACTGGATATTATTCCTTCATTTATATCAGAGATTCATGAACACTCGTTCAAAGTTCCGCACCCAATTGTGATTTTTGTGATTTACATTCTCTCTCTTTATCCTGTGGCAAATATCATCACATTCATAAAGGGTGAGCTCTGATATCTCTAAGTTTAGACTAGAGGAACAGTCTCTGTCAAGGATTATCCATCATACCTTTACAACATTTCCATATGCCAGATGACATTACGAGAACTTTCGCGATTTAACGCAGGTTACCGATTTCAAGTTCAAAAGTTTCAAGGCTATACGTACTGCATATTTTATCCTGCTCAATGCAGTTATGATCCAGCTTTCATACAGCCACTTTCCAACATTAAACATCGTCCACATTGTTTTTTAGTTTACAAACTAACCTGTTCATAAGACTGGTATGTGCAGAAGAATGTTTTCTTACAAAACTTGCAGTGAGAATGTGCGATTTGCAGTTAGCCACCTGGGACCTTACTAATTAACAAAACACTTTACAAAGCGGGTTAGAAGCCAATCGAGGATAGTAGTGGTTGTGGTGTCAGAGCTCGGACTCCTATTACCCTAAATCTTAAACAATTGCCAAGCTCTGAGTCTAAGAAATATATAGCTTCAGAGTTGTAGATCAATCATAGTTGCACAAGGAATAGAAAAATAAACAAGCAAAGTTAACTCCAGGTTAAACAATAATCAACACAATATCAGGCACAATATAAATGTGTCTGTTAAGAACTATCTTATGATTAGAAACCATGGAAGACTCGAGCAAAGAGGGCGTTTAGCTCGCTTATTCATTTTGCAAAGCTCGCTCCAAAGGGTATCTAGTGATAATTTAGTATAAAACAGGTAGCTACACACACTACATTGCACTGCACTTTAAGCAATCTTCCCATTATGGCTTTATTAGATTGCCTTCATTAATACACTCTCATGTACTGTAATATAGCTTTCTCTTCGATCCTCCTATTCTGGTGTATATATTATGCTCTCGCTAGTACATTCTCAGGCCCAGTAATTTTGACACATTATTGCTCTTCTAGGCACAGCACCAAGTCCCTCTAGCACAACAATTTAGCATTCCTCACTCTCGCTAGTACTCATATACTACTCCCTACTCTCTACCACTCCATCCTTTCTACCACTTCCTCCTGCAATCACCTCAGTAACATGTGTCTTCTCCCGGGGCAATGAATGATACCAGCCATCAGTTACTTCTCTTGTCCATAGCCAGCCCATACACAACACAAGATTGATTGTCACCTACCTTACTCTCCCCAAACACTCTAGTACTCCAGTCTATCCTGCATACTTCACAACCCCAGGTCAGCTACTGCCTATCATGCTGATGTCACTTGGGTCTCTTATGCATCATCAACCTCAACTGACCAAATTCTTCCACTTTACCCTAGACTCCTTAGTCCCTCAAAAACTATGTGATAATTTGCAAAGACCGGCAATCCAAAATTTGGCATGGTTACCTCAGTCTTTTACAAAACACCCCCCAAGTGCTCACAAGTTTCAAAGTTATCCATGCCAGTGGTTGAGTGCCTCAAAGTTGCAATTGAGATCTCACTAACTTACATCCACCTTTTGCACATCATTTATCTCTCCCCTCCCCATCAAAGCGGTATTTTAATCACAATTATCCTTTCAGAACAATACTTACCTTGGAGACTTCAAAAGTGACTAGGGGAATGAAAAATGCAAACTCTTCAAAATCCGAAACTCCCTTATTCATCTGCATGACCTGCATGCAACCACTCTCTACTTTTCCAACCCACAACAAAGGCAGAATACTTGATCTCATCACTGCCAATCCCGCCAAGATTCATTGCAGCACCCTGACTGCGAATGACTGATCTCACGATTACTCCATGCCTTTTCTTCGTCCGACTGCCACCTCAAAAAACCAACCTCGGAAATTCTGGAAATGAGCATTCTGGAGTCTCCCTGCAAATGCTCTTGGTGTACTCATCTCTAAAAAGATGCACTCTGTCCTCCAAAATGACACATACATTAAAATCGTCTCTCAGGCAATAGACAAAATTGTGCCCCTGAAGATAAAGTAGCAGTACATAAGGCCGTCACAGTCATGGTTTCCCCCAGATCTAAACTTCAAAAAATGAGAAATGCACAAGCTTGAAAAGAAATGGAGACTTTCCAAATCCCTATTCTTTGCACAAAATTCAAAGTTCTGAGAAAAACTACAAACAAAGCTTCTTAATGGTCAAATCAAATTATCTTCAATTCCAATTACAGCAGTCCATAAACTCTTCATAACTATTCAAGTTCATCCATGATAAGATCTCCCCAGCTGCCAAAACTTCAGCCAGCCTCTTTTTCTAATAAGTGCAAAATGTTCCTGGACTACGTGAACAACAAAAATCCTTTCCATTCATGCTGCTGCTTCTCCCAGTAGTAATCCTGTACTGCTAATGCCAAAGACAACAAACTCTTGAAATCTCGTTAAAATAGTCAACCAGGATGACCTCACCACTATCACTTAATATCTATAACCCACTTCCTACTACAGTGACTTAAAACCAGCGATTATCATCAAGGCAAGCTTTGCAGAGGCCTGGTGCAAAATCATCAAAGCATCCTTTAGCCAAGGAACTTTTCAAGACTCTTTAAAACATGGTCAAATCACTCCTCTTCTGAAAAAACCTAACCTTGACCCTGAGTTGCCAGCAGATTATCGCCCTCTACCAAACCTTCCATAGCTAGGCAGATTGGGAAAATACATCTCATAATAGCTAACAGGCTACATCATTGCTGGAAAACCTCTCATTGTTCATCAGCCTCTATTTTGAGTGGGTCACGGCATCAAGACTGCCTCATTAAAAATTCTGGATGATATCCACTGGGTGCTAGGTGGTGGTGATTCCTGCCTGTTCATTTTGCTCAACATCACAGCAGCATTTAACACAGTCACCCATAAGCTAATGCTATCGCTGCTTAAACACTTTTAATTCAAGGAGGGGACTGTACTAAAGTGGTTAGACTAATTTCTGTGCAACTGCTCTCAAATTTTAAAGATTGAAGGAAATATCTCCATACTAGCCACTATTATCTGTGGTGTCTGACAAGGCTCTGTTCTGGCCCCAACACTCTTCAAGCTCTACATGTTCTGTACTGTCTCTACCCATCTATAAACAGATGACATCCAAATCTACATTATAACCTCTTGACTGCTATACATCCTTATGCTCCGATCTGTACTTATAAACATTCAAACTTGGTTGTCTGAGAAGCTTGTTTCTCTCAGTCCCCCCAAAAACCTGCATTCATTCTGTTCTCCCCAAGCACAACCATTTCTTTAACCCGGAGCTTCTTAAACAGAAACTTTTGCTGACTTCTCCCAGTCAATCTCGCCCACATTTGACTCCTCATTTGTGAACACCCCCCATATAAAAAAAACTCCAAAATATCAAACTATCACCTTTGGGCCCTGAAAAAGTATGTCTGCTCCAACCTCCTTCTCTTCTAAGTACGGCAGCATACATCTTAATACTGTCACTTGTGGAGTTTAGGAAGGCCATTCTTGAGGGCGACTTCGAAGCGTTCCTCTTGCCACTCAAAACTGCCCTACATGCCACAGCCAGAAGTCTAGCATCCTCAAGAAAATTGGATTCCATTAATCCAGTCCTCAGTGAGTAATATCGCCTCTCTGTTCAGGCTAGTATACATTTTAGACTGGTTTGCTGTGCCCACAAATCTGTCCACACCAACTCTCCACCCTAGCCTACCTCTCCAGCCTTTTTAAGCTTTCAGATGGCATGAGAGGTCTCAGAAGCAAAAGCAATTTTCTGGAGACACCTATCTTCAAAACCTCTCATACACAGCGCCATTCTGTCTTGGGAGCTGTTACTCTACTATGGAAATCTCTCCCTGCAGACCTCAGAACTAAACCCACTCTGCAGTCTTTCTCCTAATACCTAAAGATGCACCTCTTCAGACTATAGTGATGTAAAAATCCTAAATATATTTCCCTTTATGTGTTTGTTTGCTTCTATCTCCAACTTATATAAGGGAGCAGCTCCTTCCCTCTAACTATTTCATTCTTCCTCCTTCACTTGCTTCCCTACACTCACTCTTTCACTGTAACCCTCCCTTCCTCCTTATCTTTTGCTCCCTTCCCATCTCCTTTCCTATTTCACACCACCCTTCACTTATCTCATTCCCCCGCTCCTCTACGTGCTTTACCCTGACTTCTACCCTTCTCTCTCTTCTTCCTCCTAGGCTCTTCCCTTCTTGCTCCTTCTCCCTTCTCTCCCACTCCCCCATAGCTCCTTGACTTATTCACCATTCTTTCCATTAATCTGATCTCCTCTTGGTTCCTTGCTTCCTACCAACCCGTCTCCATCTGCGGTCCCCTCTTCCCCCACTAGATTAATCTTTCTCCCTCTTCTTTAATCCTCCAGGCTCCGTCTCTACTTATGTGGCCTCTGTCCCCTTACCATCCCTCTTCTCCATCCTAATATGTTTTTCTCTATTCCTGCCCTTTTCTTCTATCCTGAATTATGCTGCCTTGCTGATTTCTTCTTCACTTTTCCTGCCTCGACCTATAACCCACCCTCGCTGCCCATGCCACTTCAAATCATCGCTCATGCTATTTTGTTTTGTTGCACTTATCTCTTCCCTTCTTTCGGCCCTTGTGGTCTTCTTAGCCTCTTCTCCTTTCAATTATTCCTCCTGTTCATCTGCAGTGATTCTTGATGTTCTCATAGTTCCTTGTTTATAGTAAGATCTTCACATCACTGTTCCATGTATGACGTTCACATCACTGTTTATGTTATATTGTAAAGTGCTCCAAAATGTCACGGTGCTTAAGTCCTATACAGCTGTCATATAAATAAATAAATTGTCTGCAGAGAAGCAAAGGGTCCTTGAGGATTGGTACTGATTGAACATACAGGCGAGATTAGAGAGCAGGTTGTTCTTGAAAGCCTTGTGAAGGAGATAGAAGACCTTAAAATTTCACTGGAGCTGCCACATGCAGCTGCAGCGGGGACCTACCTGCTACTGACACACCACCCTTTCTTTTTAGGTTATGCAGCATGTGTGTTCTGTATAGACTGTAGTCTATTCGGAAAATATTGAGGCAAACTGGCATACAAAGATTTCGCATAATCAAAGTGGGAATTTGCTCGTGCTCCCATCACTAAATGACAAACTTCTGGAATATGTGGAAGGATGGATGTTAGCAGAGATAAAAGTAGAGACAAGGCCATGGTCACAGCCTTAACCTGTGGGATAAGGTTTAGCATAAGGTCAAAGAGGTCACCTGAATTTCGAATCATGTTGTGCAACAGGGTGTTGGTGAGCTGGAAAGCTGGCAGGTGAAGACACTGAAAGGTTCCCCTTTAATACCTCTCAGTAGCAGCTTGGTCATGCTTTGATTCAGTTGGAGGTGACTGTGCATCATGCAGGGTTTAACATCTTGGATATACTGCTCAAGTACAAGCAGTCGGGTAGCAGAACCAGAGAGGTGGCCTTAGAGCTGTGTATCTTCTCCATAGGAATGATAACTCCACCTGTTTTGAGATAACTTTGAAGAGCGGTTGTTGATTAATGTTAAAATGGAGCAGCAAGAGCGGGGAGCCCTGCCGTACACCCCCAAGAGAGGGGTACTGATGTTGACTGAAAGGGTTCAAGTTGTATCTGTTAGAAGGGTTCAAGCTGGATGTGTTAGAAGGGTTCAAGCTGGATGTGTTAGAAGCACACTGACCACAAGTTACGGTAACAAGCCAATTGCTCTGTATAGCACACTGGTGCACATACTAGCCTTGACAGATCTAATAGGCAGAGAAGTGTTTGTGTCCAATGCTGACCTTTCCTGAAGTGATACTCCATACATCGTGGAGTGATGTTTCAGTCCTCTGACCTGGTTGTGAATTTGAATGAGGATGTCATTTTTCCTTGGCCCCAAACCTTTAGTTTAGCTTGCTTAAATGTGCAAGAAAGAATTGCACATCTCTTAAAAAACACCGTTGTCTTTAGGGGAACATTGAGGATTACAATTTAGACAAATCTAATGAGAAGTACACATTGGTTTAATGATTCACTGCAACAAAAAAGAAAAAAATGATACTGCAGTCATTACTATAAATTAGACAGCCTATCCAAAGCGGCCTAAGGATTGTTTTGCGAGGCAATAGCACAAGCCTAATTGCACACTTCCATATGAATATTAGCAAATATTCTGTAGATCTGCTAAGAAATTCCACGTGATTCATCAGTTACACTTGACATAATTTAAACTTTTACATCACGTTATTTATGCACTGGACAAAAATAGTATATCCTCAAAGATCCTCATTGTGTCGTCACTGCCATGAAGATTCTGCAGATCAGGCACTACTGTCAGTATCAAAATGAGCCCAGGTTTGATCAATCGTGTTACTAATAATTGCTCTCTTCCCTTAATTGAATTTTGTATCTTGCACTTTATTGGCAACAGTAAACTGGGGAAAATGAAAATAGCAATGAATCATCAATTATTAATATCTGCAAAACTGAAAATTCTGAAATACAAAGAACCTGAGGTAAAATCTGCTATAAATTCATTTATATAAACTTATACATTAGATATAAATTAGAGAGAAATATTAACTCGTTAGTGAGGGGAAAAGGGGGTGTGGATGTTAGTTAATGGAAACTATTTAAAAATTATTATGGTGGTTAAAAGCTTAGGGCAAACCGTGGGCTGTGTCTACTTTCTAAATGAAAGAGAATATGTATCTGTTTGTGTCTAAGTGTATGTGTGTGTGTGGTATGTGGTTTTGGGCAACAGTTCACTTTAAGTTTTAAGTATGAATTGGTGATTGAGCTGTTATTTGAGGGACAATGTAGATGTAAGTATTATCTGAAGTGTTTCCATAAATATTTGTACAGCTGAATTGATAAAAAAGGGTGGTGAAATATTTAGGGGGAGCTGTTGGACTCCGGTGTGTTACTTACACAACTGAGTGCATCTGTACTTGTGGGCTGCTTTCCCAGCTATATCGCCTTGTGACATTTGTCTCCTGTCATGGCCATGGGGGAAATCCAGACTTCATTACTGCCTCTCTATGTATCTGGGCATCCCTGGGAATCATCTACAGCACCTGCTGGTGGTTCAAAATGCAGTTCCCTTTTTTGGGTGTGTACCTGCAAATTACCCTCTTCTACAACACCTTTATGGTCTTTTCACTAGATCCTGGTTACGTTACACACTGGATTTTGAAATCTTCCATATCAATTGTTGCTCTTGTTTGTCTGATAAACAGATTTGCCTAATTTGTTCCCATGCAGTGGAAGAGAGGACTGAACTTCTCTGTGCCCTATTCTTTGAAACAACCTTCCTGTAGAAATTAAATTCCCCTCCAGCCACTAATGGTTTAGTGAGTTACTCAAAATGCAATTCTTTCTAAAATATTTTCTTTACTATATTTGGGAAAGCCGAGTACAATTTGGTGCGCCAAGATATACTTTTGGGTGTACAAGCGCAGTTTTATTGTTTAAACCTAATATTTATTTTAGGCTCAGGATCAAAGCCACCCAGGATCCATAGGCAATTACTTGTAGTCTTTGTTGGATTAAGGAATATCAGGACACAATGAAGGCAGTTACAGATAGTGTCAAACCACTAAAATACTTCTTGCTGTCAGGAGCCTTTGTCTGAAGTTCACAAGGCCCATCCCATTGGAGGAGATACCACTTCCATAGCTTTCTTTAGCCAGACTTTTACATGCTTCCTACCCAGGCTTCTTTGCACAATTTCTCAAAATCATTTGTAATCATTCTGTGCCTCCAGGAGTAATTGAAATTTTATCAAAGTAGACCTCCATGTCTCTTTTACTGTTGGGCATAATGCTATTTTAGGGAGGTTCTATCATGCTATGTGTTTGTTGTATTTCTAGTGGATTTAAATAATTGGGCTTACAAATTACATTTGAAGGATATAATATTGGATTGTTAACATTGGTGGCAATATAGATAGCGCCTACCTCGAATATAACTGGCAGTAATTCCCTAAGGGTGCGGACCAGCCTCCTGTATCAGGACAAATTCCAGGATCGTTGGTGAATTTGGATAGGGGGGACAAGGAGGAGTCGAATAAAATAAATCACATCCATCTTTTAGACCCCCGATGCCACCAAACACTCTCCATTATATCCCTCCCATACCATCTGCTACGACGCAGGTATGTGCAAACTTTTGCCCATGGAGCACAGGGAGTACAGGGTAACCCACAAACAATAGGACTAAGAGAGAGACCGGTGGCGGAGACAACACAGAGCTTAGAGCCTCCGCTAGTGGGTATAAAACAGTCTCACACTTTAGATCTCCCCCCGGCAGCTCTCCCGTATGTCCTGGTTTTGGTTGACGTACCCCAATTGACATGGGGCCAGAGGGTGTCTACGGACCAGTTAATGGCGAAAGTCCTCTACTGGTTCAGTACTCACGTCAAAGGTTTTGGCCTATGGGGCACTAGATTGGATGCGCACATTATTATGGCTAGGAGGGTAGGATGGGTGGGTCATTCTGCTAAAGCAACAAATGGTGATTGCGTGGTTGTTAATTTTAACAATCAGCATGTGATAAGAAATCTGCTGAGGGTCTGCATAAATTCTCCCTCGTTCAATTCACAGATCACTGTCTCCCCACTAGCAAAATTCTATAGACCCACTCCACGATTGCACCAGCAACCACATAATTTGAGAGCTCTAAACCAACCATTATGCCCACCCATTCCTGTGACACGAGACCTCGCAAGCCACCATAGATCGGAGGCAATGTATGAGTTATCGAATCGATTTGCCCCCTTGATTGATTTAGAGTCCTGTGACTGACTTTTCAAGGGGGGGGGCGTAACTGGTACTACAAGTAGCACTAAGGAGATAGCAATTACCCCGAAACGACTAGCGTCTATGAGCCAGATACAATTACTTAAGGGGGGGTGATATTGATAATGTAACCTGTGATCATGAGTGAATAAGCAATTCAGGCGCATTGCCCCCTATGGGTGGGACGGGACACCAAAAGCGAGTGGTGCAAATAGCCACATGGAATGTTGCGGGCATTGCTACTAAGCAGGCTTCACCGGAGTGGGTATCGACATGGCAGGGCAGAGACATTATATGCTTCCTGGAGACATGGGCAGTAGACCCAATATCCATCAATGGTTATCGATCTTACAAAACTGATCCGATTCCTTCTCCATCAGGTAGAGCTAAAGGGGGCTTGGTCACTTTAATTTCTAACACCTTAAATATTAAGATCATAACATTTGAACACTCTTCCCCCAATTTCCATCTTTTAGCCTTTAAAGGAGAAAGTGCGCAGGTATGGTTATTGATAAACTATTATAATAATAACAATTTTGGCGGGAGCATGGCATCAACTGCATATTCTTTGGAGAGGGACTTGTCAAAATTCATAAGGGCATTGCCAACTAAGGATCTTAAAATTCTGTGGGTAGGGGATTTTAACGCCCAACTATGCTTCCACTTATCGGAACGGGTTTGCAGGGTAGAAGACACGCAGGGGGACCCATTGGTGCCCTTTATGCACAATGAACATGGGAATACCCTAAACAGGCTGTTAACTTCTTGGAACCTAGAAGTCTGTAACAAGATAGATCCTATGGTAGGTGGACCGGAAAAAACCTTCCGTGGTGAATATGCGTTGACAATCGACTTTATAGTTGCCTCCGCCCATTCTCATGGAAACATTCTCCACACTGAAACCAAAACTTCCAATCTTAGCGACCACGCAATATTGTTCTTTGAGCTGTCCGGAGTCGGAGTTTATCTCCGGCAGACAGAAAAAGGTACCAAAACCAATTTTAGCTAGACAGAATGAGTATTAGCTCAAATGGGACAATATATATAAGAAGAGAACCATCCAACAGGTCGTAACTAATAAGTTGGATCTGGTTATGAATTGTTTAGATCCTAATGCGGTATCAGACACCCTAATCCCAATCTTTCTAGAACTACTTGAGGAAATTAAGCTGTCCCTGAATCGGCCTAATTCCACTAAGGAGAGGCGGGAAATTTGTTGGTTTGACAAGGCTTGCACCCAGGCTTCACAAGATCTCCGTAGGGCTCTCAAAGCATCTCCCAGAGACCAGCTCCTGATTAAGGATTTACGTAAGAAATATAAGAAATCTAGGAAGAATAGGGAAGCGGAGGTGATAGAGGAGGCCTGGGAAGATCTGGCCAAGGCAGCCTCTTCCATTAATAGCAGGGAATTTTGGAAAGTCGTAAATGCTCCTTACTTCAAGAATAACACAGAGAAAACCTTGGATAACCAAGTGGATGAAGACACGTGGGTGGTGCATTTTGAAGGCATTTTTGGGAGTAAGATTGTGTCGAGGGATGATTCGCTTGACCTTATGGAACTTTCGAGCAAGCCTTTGATTTTTAATTTAGATGAGGTGAGAATTGCACTGTCCAAGTGCAGTCGTGCTAGAGCTCCGGGCCCAGATGGGGTCCCCATTGACTTCTTTTTAGAATAACAAGAGCTGTGGGCCCCATTGCTAAATATTATATTTAATGAAATTTCTAAGAAAGGACCGCCTCCATCATGGAAAACAAGCATCATTGTCCCAATACATAAAAAGGGCGACAAATCTAACCCTCAGAATTATCGCCCGATCTCCCTTTTGGATTGCACTGGTAAACTGTTGGGCCGTGTCCTACTGAACAGGCTAGAAGACTGGGCGAGGGAAAAAAACATCTTGATGCCAACCCAGTATGGCTTTCAGAAGGGCAGAGGAACGATTGATCAATGTCTGAACCTAAGTCTGACCATCGCCAAGTATACCGCAGCTAAGGGAGGGCACACTTACATGGCCTTTATGGACTTAACGGCAGCTTTCAACTGCGTAAGCCTTGTGAAGTTATGGTCTATAATACTGGAGATCGGCATTGATCCTCAGTTGATCAATCTAATCTGTGTAATCTACTCACAGGCGACGGCGTGCGTTCGTTATGGAAGGGATGGGGAATGCACAAGACCCTTCAAATCATGAGAGGAGTCAGACATGGTTGTGTCCTCGCCCCATTTTTGTTTTCGCTATACACAAATGGGGTGGAAGCTGCCTTAACAGGATTTTGCATTTGTTTTAACAGGATCTACAGTAGATGTTCCAACCTTCCCCCCAGCACTACTACTGATCCTGGCTTATGCAGATGATGCAGTCCTAATAGCCAGGACAGGAATAGCGCTCCAATGCCTAATAGTTGCCTACGTGGGTTACATGTCATCCTTGGATTTAAAGGTTAATGAGTCCAAATCTTTCGTCATGGTGTCAGGAGCACTCCCTCCCAATTGGATCCCATCTTTTCATATTGGGACTAGGAAATTAGCAGTTGTGGAGACCTTCTCCTATTTGGGAGTTTTATTTGGCAGTAAACAAACTTGGTTGCACATGGTGGGTTGCAGGGCACTAATAATGGAAAGAACTTTGGTTGCAATCTCTAGTTTCATTAAGAAACTGGGTTCCAGGCCTACAGCGATGATAAAAAAAGATCTATAATGCAAAAACGATTTCGGCCACAACTTATGGGGCAGGGTTGTGGGGAATGGTACCAATAGATTCCCTCCAGAAGATAGAGGATGGCTTTTTGAAGAGGATTGCCTCTCTTCCTGTCTCGTATTCTAATTATGTCTGTCACTTGGAACTGGGCTTACCTTATATAATGGACATAGTGAGACTCGCCCTGATTATGCTGTGGCATTCAATTTGGAAAAGAAACACAGTAGATCTTAACCAGGCCATAATACAAAAGTTTTTGTCATTAGACAAGGCACATAAAATTGCTTGGTTACAATATGTTAAATCCACGTTGCACTCGCTAGGCGTAGCTGAATTGTATACAAACCCGAGTTCCTGCTCTAAATTCTCTATAAAAGAAACTTAAGGCTTTATGCCTAGCTAATGCAGCCTATGTAAGGAAAGAAATCCACCGTGTAAAAACAGTTGGGAAACTTTACTATCAGATTCCCCCCTTAACGGAGGGCAAATATTCGTATCTGCAGGGTGTGAGAAATTTACAGCATAGGTTTGTACTTCTAAGATTTCGCACCAACTTAATTCCTTTGATGTTGGGCTTCCCAGCCAACAAGTACTCTTTTAGTGAGTTGACACCATGCCCATGCGATAATCTATCAGTGCAATGTGATCTTCACCTTGTTTTCTTCTGTCATTATTATAAAGAACAGAGATCTAGATACCATTTACCCCTTTTAAGGCAGCACAATTTTAATCAATGTCGTATTGCCTTGTTTTTCATGAAGAAGCTCTATGACCCTTATGTCTGTCTCTGCGTAGCATCTTTTTTGTGGGCCTGCTTGCATAGGAGACGTCTTTTATAAGGGAAAAATGTGTAAACCTTAGCCATTTACTCACTTGAGCTTTTTAATAGTAATGTGAAAAACAGCCACGTGATTTAGATCTGACATGATAAAACATATGTATAAGCCATGTTATTTTACAATGTTTTTAAAGAACATGATGATGATGCTTCACCTTTTAACTAATTTCTATCTATTTATTAATTAATCGTTAGCTGGGTGGACGAAGATTGCTGCACGACTGATTAATGCACTTACAGCATATAGCACTAAGATTAAATCGTGAACTTTTGTGCAATGTATAAATTAAAGCCCACTGTGTTGGGGCTGTCACGGGTCCTTTTAGTCACTAGCTTTTACTAATTTTTAGAAAGAATGTTTATTTTTTTATATGTATACTTTTATAATCTATGTTCATCAATTAGATCGAATAAAGTTTATTGAAAAAATAAACTGATTACTCCACCCTTTTCTAAAAAGTACAGTCGGAAGCACAGCATTTCATGGAGCCCCAACAGAGTAAGTGTCTTGAAATTTAAACATAATAAAGTCCTCCTCGTTTCCTTGACCTATTACATCCTGGAACAAGCATTGGCATAGCCAATAGGTATCGCCTTTGGAACCTTATAAGTGGTTAACCAGAGGTTTTGGCTTTGCCTTTGTTTTTAAGCTATGTTGTAGAGCAGTGTGACTGCTGTGTAGCATGTTAAAAAATTATACTAAAGAAGACTGGCCTCATTATTTTGTAGGCACGTGCATGCATTACCATGTGAAATGACGCATGCGCCTTTTTAGGTCTCGCCTGAGCCAGCGCGCATGCACTGCTCTGCGAGGCTTTTTGTAAGAGCTTCCAACTGGGACCACACGCTCGTGCGTGTGTTTTTTTTTGTGGCTCCCACGCTATTGGCCTTTGCGTGCGTCTTTCTAAGAAAGACAGCACGCAATTGGCTAAAGGCGGGTGCATGTCCCGCCTTCTCTCTCCCCTGGCCTAGGGAGCTCGGGAGCGAGCAGCAGCGCGGCCGGGTGCCAGCTGCATACCTCGCATTCCTTGCAGTGCGCGCGCACCGCGCTTGTTTTTATCTGAGCTGCTGTGGGATGCTGCAGAGTCCCGGCGGCATGCACAGCTCGTGAGCCTGGGAACCCCCCTGCCCCCTTCCTGTCCAGGCTCGGGCCTCTCCTAAGCTCCTCTCTATGTTGAGTTTATTTGGTATACTTTTGTTTATATAGCGCCTGGAATCTATCTCTGCCCAAGCAGTTTGTAGCTACAAACATTGGCCAAGGTACCTTGACAGTTTCACTTGAATGGTTTGTTTATCTGCTTTATATAGCGCCAGCGTGTCGTAGTCCTGGTGCTTTGGAAAACACATAGCCCTGTGGAAATGTCAATAGACCAGATGCAAGCGCTTTCTACAGTGCCAACATATTAACTGAAACTAATAGTCGCCAATAAGCATTTGTGAGAGGGTTTCATTGTCAAATGTCACTTAGTTGTGCTATGTTATGTCTTATATTAGCCTGGCGTTTCAACCATTGCACAGCGCCTTGCTGGCCTCTGGGTACTTTTTTGCGCTATAATAAAACTTAGATAAGAAGTACCGGATTGATTAAGGGTGCGCGCCTCTTGCTGCCAGCGTTGCTATTTTAGTCACAGTATTTGTTCATAAGTTAGTGCTAAAGGGTAAGAAATCTGTGTCTGTGAAATGACATTTGAGTGTCCTGATAGACTGAGCAGAAATCGAAGGACGTGTTTGATTAACTATAGCGCCGCGAGATATTACCAGTGATATAATATGTATAACCGAGCATACTAAGTCAGTAAGTTGTATGTTGAAAATGTTTTTCCTAAAACCTATTTCTGGGTATGTTATTTAAGTGCTGGTTTTACATAGCGCTGCGGGACTGCAGAGGCGTATCTCTCCATGTGCAGCAGGTGCAGTGGCACCGGCGCCCAGAGTTGTGAAGGGCCCGCTGCACCCCAGTTATGGATATTTTTGCCACCCAACAGGGGGTAGCAGGGACCGTTACCCTTACTGCCATCAGGGTCCGTGGCACTCTTGCTAGACCATTGCAAACCTGGGGCATCAACGTGATTTATGTTAAATGAGAAGAGAAACCGGTTGGGGCTACCTTGACAAATAACCAACAAGCTTTAAAAACAACAAACAAAAAAAAAACAAGAGGTGACAGATGGAAGACAGATTATTAGAGAGAAACATGTTTCTGCTGTAAACCTGGAGGGGGAAATACTCTTCCCTGAACAGACTCCAAGTTAGTGGAAAAAGCCGACCAAAAACTATTTTTTTGCGTTGGTCGTTCATGTTTCATAGTATTTTTCAGTTTTTGAATTGTTCTGTAGACATAATACTTCAGCAAAAAAAAAAAAAAAATACTCATTCTGGGAAAGAATGCCAACTGTGAAATGAAAAGTGAGACAGTGCAAGTTCCTGTGGGGTTACAGATACCCTAAGGTTGAGTCAAGGCAGGTGTACTTCCGGCACACCTCTGGTGGAATGAAGGGAAGCGTCAGAGATTGAGGCAGGCTTCAAAGAATGGGGCAGCCTCACTCTGCCCCCCCCCCACATCCCCTGCCCTGGGAACCGCTCCATACACATAATTACACACCACATAATTACACTCTACTCAATGCAACATAAATACACTCCACATAATACCACTCAGTACCACATAATTACATGTCACATAATTACACTCTATTCAATGCAACATAAATACACTCCACATAATAACACTGTGCCACATAATTACACGCCACATAATTACACTCTACTCAATGCAACATAAATACACTCCACATAATACCACTCAGTGTGACATAGTTACACGCCACATAATTACACTCTACTCAATGCAACATAAATACACCCCACATACCACTCAGTACCACATAATTACAAGCCACATAATTACACTCTACTCAATGCAACATAAATTCACTCCACATAATACCACTCCGTGCCACATAATTACACGCCACATAATTACACTCTACTCAATGCAACATAAATACACTCCATATAATACCACTCAGTGCCACATAATTACACGCCACATATTTACACTCTACTCAATGCAACATAAATACACTCAACATAATACCACTCAGTACCACATAATTGCACGTCACATAATTACACTCTATTCAATGCAAAATAAATACACTCCACATAATACCACTGTGCCACATAATTACACGCCACATAATTAAACTCTACTCATTGCAACATAAATGCACTCCACATAATACCACTCAATGCCACATAATAACGCCACATAATTACACTCTACTCAATGCAATATAAATACACTCCACATAATACCACTCAGTACCACGTAATTAAAACCACGTAATTAAACTCTACACAATGCAACATAAATACACTCCACATAATACCACTCAGTACCACATAATCACACGTCACAATTACACTCTATTCAATGCAACATAAATACACTCCACATAATACCACTCAGTGCCACATAATTACACACCACATAATTACACTCTACTCAATGCAACATAAATACACTCCACATAATACCACTCAGTACCACATAATTACACGTCACATAATTACACTCTATTCAATGCAACATAAATACACTCCACATATTAACACTGTGCCACATAATTACATGCCACATAATTACACTCTACTCAATGCAACATAAATACACTCCACATAATACCACTCAGTGTGACATAGTTACACGCCACATAATTACACTCTACTCAATGTAACATAAATACACCCCACATACCACTCTGTACAACATAATTACAAGCCACATAATTACACTCTACTCAATGCAACATAAATACACTCCACATAATACCACTCAGTGCCACATAATTACACACCACATAATTACACTCTACTCAATGCAACATAAATACACTCCACATAATACCACTCAGTACCACATAATTACACGTCACATAATTACACTCTATTCAATGCAACATAAATACACTCCACATATTAACACTGTGCCATATAATTACATGCCACATAATTACACTCTACTCAATGCAACATAAATACACTCCACATAATACCACTCAGTGTGACATAGTTACACGCCACATAATTACACTCTACTCAATGTAACATAAATACACCCCACATACCACTCTGTACAACATAATTACAAGCCACATAATTACACTCTACTCAATGCAACATAAATACACTCCACATAATACCACTCAGTGCCACATAATTACACGCCACATAATTACACTCTACTCAATGCAACATAAATACACTCCATATAATACCACTCAGTGCCACATAATTACACGCCACATATTTACACTCTACTCAATGCAACATAAATACACTCAACATAATACCACTCAGTACCACATAATTACACATCACATAAATACACTCTATTCAATGCAACATAAATACACTCCACATAATACCACTGTGCCACATAATTACACGCCACATAATTACACTCTACTCAATGCAACATAAATACACTCCACAAAATACCACTCAGTGCGACATAGTTACACGCCACATAATTACACTCTACTCAATGCAACATAAATACACTCCACATAAATGCACTCTATGCCACATACCACCAATCAACATAAATGCACTCCACACCATGACACAATTTCACTAAGCATAATTTCACTCAACACCACAGTTCCAGGCCACACAATTCAACTCCACACATTTCCAATACACACCACATAATTGCACACCAAACAACATATTTCAAGTCCACAATCCACAACGTACCGCCAATCCACACCATATAGCGGCACCACCTGAGCACCAAACATCACTCACCACCACCATTTTGCATCAGCGCACCACGTCAGTCTGCCCTCGGAATCTGGCATCTGTTGATTCTCCCCTAGTGTCCGTCCGCTGCTCGTGTTCTAATTAAATTACTGTTTTCCAACCTCCACTCCCCCGTTATTTATGTCCCGCTCCCCCATAACAAAAAAAATTATAACAAACAAGCATGAGAACAGGCAGGAAGAAGTTGCCAGCAGTGCAAGTACAAAAAAACTAGAAGACATTTTTTATGTTAAAATCTTTTTTTATTCAGGTTGTTCAGTTGTATATAATGTCGTCTTGGTTTGTATAAAGGTAACAAAAATGCTTAACACTTTTTGTTATAACTTTTCAACATGATGTACAGCAGCCACAATGCTCTACAACATAGCCAAAAGTTCTGGCTAAACACATAAGGTCCCAAAGGCGAGACCTATTGGCTATGCCAATGCTTGTTTACTTTTGTGATCCAAAAAGGAATGCTATAGCTCTTGCATTTGCTTTAGTTAGAGCTATTGGCATTTTAAATGATAATGTGTTTTACCTATGTGTTATGGAGTGTATGTATGTGGTGTAGTGGAATTATGTGAGTTGGATTGGTATTGTTAGTTAAGGAATTGTGTGGCGTGGAATTGTGTGGTGTGGAGTGGATTTGTGTAGTGGAATTATCTGGCATGGTACATATTTGAAATATGTGGATAGTAATTATGTGGTATTGAGCGTATTGGAATTATGTGGAGTGGGACTGGGTGTGATGGCGTGTAATTATGTGGAATGGTATTTTGTGGTGTGGAGTGGTATGTAGTGGAGTTTAAATATGTGGTGTGCTGTTGAATGTTGTAGCATGGTGTGCAATTATGTGATTTAGATTGGATGTATGTGGTGTTATGTAATTGTGTTGTTGAGTTGAATTGTGGGGTTTGTTGGTGAATTAAGTGGTGTGGAATGGACATGTGTGGAGTGGAATTGTGTGGCGTGGAACTGTGTGACGTTGAGTGAAAGAGCAATGTGATAGAGATAAGGGAATGAAGGGAAGAAAGGGGGAAGAAATTAAGAGAAGGAAGGAAGGAAAGATGAGAGGATGTGAGGAAGGAAGGGACGGAGTGAGTGAGGGAGAGAAAGAGGACACAAGCATGTGCAATGCATTTGGTCTCGCCTTTGGGACCTTATGGGCCAGATGTATCAACATTGTATTTTGCGAGTCCTTAATAGCAAATTTTACCGATTCGCTATTATGGACTTGCAAAATGCAATGTATGTAGGTTTCGCAAATAAAATTGCGATTCCTACTCATTCCTTATTTGCGACTCGCAAATTGCGAGTCGCAAATAAGGAATGGCTTCCCATTCATTTCTATGGGCCTAGAGGCCCATAGGAATGAATGGGAATTGCATACGCAATTTGCAAGTACCCAATAGGTACTCGCAAATTGCGCATGCAATTTCAAGGGTGCAAGGGGGCCAAAATGACACCCTATTGCACCCCTGAAATATGCATGTGTGCACATGTGGAGCACATACATGCCCTAAGGGCATGTATGTACACCACATGGCACCTACAAAAATGCAAAAAAGTGAATTTTTTTAGGAATTTGCAAATGACCACCAACTTGAAGTTGGTGGTAATTTGCGATTCCTTAAAGCCAGGTCGCAATATTTTTTTGCTTCCAGTATTGCATTTAAGGAATTGCAAATTGCGATTCCTTAAATGCATTCGAAGAATAGGTCATCGCAAAAATTGCGATTCCCTATTTTGCGAATGCGTTTGAGATGATACATCCCAAAAGGCTTTTTACCGTTCGCAAACGGGCCAATTCTGCGAATTGACCCGTTTGCGAACTGTAAAACGCTTGATACATCTGGCACATTAGCCTGGGTGCTGAAACATCTACTGTTCTTTAACATGGAGGGAAAGTAAGCACCAAACTGCGTGACACGCCAGGTAAGGAAACACATGGAGAGAAATATTGCCTTTCAGCGGGAAATGGTATAGTCCAAAGCTGTTTTTAATATAAAAGCAGGGCCTTCAGTGGTCATATCACTGAAAATACAAGATTTGAAAAAAATATTTTTGTCTACAAGTGCTCGTGGAAGACAATTTCTATGGACTGGAATCTAGAGAATGCTAAAGGGATTCTGGTATTTTACTAACCTCTGCTGGTCGTTTTCTATCAAGAAAGTTAAATAGAGGCAGTTGCCAGAAAAATAAAAAGAAGAAAGTCCCTCAGCAGAAAGCAATTCTGGTATTTTACTGACCTCTGCTGGTCATTTTCTATCAAGACAGTTAAATGGAGGCAATTGAACAGAAAAAAAAGTCCCTAAGCGGAAGCAGACAAGTCCTAGGGCTAATCTCCAGAGCCCACAAAGTACATACACATTTAAGTATATACTAAAGTATATACTAAAGTATATAAAAGTACATATACTAAAGTATATACTAAAGTATATATACTAAAGTATATACTAAAGTATATACAAGAGGTCTCGAAAGCTCGACCTAAAAATGATTCAGTAGAAGGTACTGTGGGGAAGTCTGATTATAAATGTCATTTCTTTTCATTTTATTACAGAAGCCTTTTTAGTATTTATTGATCAGTAGTGGGTGGTCCACCTGAGCCAGGAGTCACAAGAGTTGCTGGGGGGGGAAGGGGGGGGGAGCAGCCGTAGTGTGTGTATTTGTTAGTGTGCGCGCTCATGTGAGTGCTTGTGCTCCCACATAAACAAAACGTGTCTGTCTGGTAATTCTTCCCCCCTAGGTGTCATCTTTGTGTTTTTTTCTCTAAGTTCCCCTAATGCTGGACCCCTGCTGCACTAAATGAAGCATGTTGTGTCTGGGAGGCTTGAGTTTGAGATCACAAGCGTTTTGAGCCCAGTTGGTATTCGTATGGCAGGGCCCATTTTGTTTGTGGATCAGTAAACAGGGACCCCATCTTGCCACGGAAGACTGTGGGAACAAGCAGAGGAATGTGGAGAAAGCAAGAGCAGGCAGGGTTGGTGAGGCTCCTCTAAACAAACATCCGTTCGTTTGTGGTCTCGCCGTGCCGAATGAAGTGAAGGGCATGTGGTTTTTTTTCTTTAAGTGTCTTGCCATCGTTCCACTGACGAGGAGCTCTGTGCATCCTCATGGAAGTGACCTGTCAAAACGGCCCGGTTGTTAGGGTTACCGACCATCGGATGGATTCGCCGCGAGAGCAGATTGGTTACGCAGCACTTCTACGTTCAGTATTCTTTGTCTGAGTCAGAGCATAAATGTCCTCTCCATGGTAATCAGTTGGGTGTTCACAAGCAGTGATTAGAAGTCATGGGAATTGTTCAGCAGAGAAAGTCGATAAGTGGGCGGCGGAGGAGGCTCGCTTTCTGCGCCGCCTTCTTTTCTTTGTAAGACGCATTATTTTCGGAGGCACGTAATACAGAAGTAATGTGCAAGAGATATTTGAAACTAGCCAGTCCAATCTGAATTGTCCCAGGTCCTGGGTCTGTGCCACGTTACACCACAGCACTGTTTATTTCTTGGCCTAGGTTGGCGTAATTGAATTCCGTGGCGCATATTCCTTTTGGCGTTTTTTGTGTGTATGAAACCTATTTCTTATAAAACAGTGCGTGTGCAGACAACTGGATAATTGCAGAGGCCTGTACGCTGCCGAAAAGCAAGCCGTCAGCATTTGATGCGCTCATAGAAAGCAGCCAATAAAAAGAATCTTGGCTGCAGACTTCCTGTCACTCATTTCTTTTACTTGCACCCGCCCCATCCCTGCTGTTTTTCGCAAGTGATGAAAGGGCACCAGTCTGGACAGTGTTCACCTTTGGTCGCCTAACCAAATGTCGGACAGATTCCGAGAATATTTTGCGCATTGCTCAAAGGTTTTGTACATTCCATTTCTATTCATGCAGTTTGATTTAACTTTCAGAAAGTCTTCGGGGAGGTGGGGGTGCTTTGCAGACTACTTTTTGATTGAATCAGTTTTTGTTACCATATGTTTGCAAGAAAGTAAAGTTTACACAAGAGACCCTGCATTGTCTGTTTTTCTGACACTCGAGCTGCCTGGTGGTTTTTTTGTCATCTCAGAATACAGGCTTCTGAATAATGGAGCGACGTACTCGCTGTTCCTAATAACGAATGAGACGTGGCAGAGGAACTGAATTTTGCAAACCAGCAATTGAAGATCCTAATATTCATTGCGAGCATCCATTATTTTAAGTTTCTTCCCGGGTCTTTTTCCCGTTGCATTCGCGAGAGGTAGCATTACATCCCAATACGGAACTCAAAAATAATATTTCGTATACTTTTTGTTTCTTTCACAAACTATTTGGCTCACCACACAAAAGGCAGTCTTTTTTTACTCATTTTTTCATGGTTTCAACATGCAATGGCTAGGGCTACATAGTAGTAATCGATGGGTTGCTTTAAACAGTGGCAGTGGCAGCTGGCCATGTCACTTACTGCAAGGAGCCTGTGTTCTTTACTCTTCACCTCTAGTTCTGTGTGCTATTTCTGCAGCAAGCCAGGAATCCAACTTACCATAGAAAAGACACCCAGATGGTCCCATTTATCATGTAGCTCACTATGGCCTGGATTGATGCAGTTGCTCTCTAGTTGGCCTTGGATTAGTATGGAAAACATAAAAAAACGGCCTGGTTTATATGTTGGTGGAGAGGAAACCCCGTCACAACAGCAACAAAGTTCCCTCCCACCACCATAGTGGTCCGCCTGCCAAGTTGACCGCAAGTTTGGGCACAGCTGTGACTACTCTGTCAATGCCATAGCCAAACTGATCTGACTGCCTGACGGAGTAAGGGCCGTTGGAGAATTGGCTTTATGTCCTCCCACCCAATTGAGATGGGCAGACATATTGTCAGTTTTGTTTACTGTCCATCACTGCCAGACAATCCTGGCAGGGATGGACAGCAAAAAGGAAATAATGCCCCTTTTTTATGGGAGGTAAGTCCCGTGGCAAGGGCGAATGATCTTTTTTTATTTTCAAAAATAAAATCCAGTTTGGGAATTTTGTTTTTGAAAATAAAAAATGAAAACTGGGTTTTTTTGGGAGCGCTGCACCAAACAGAAAAATGCATTTACAGGAACTGCTGTGGGTGTGGTTCCTGCCAATGCTTTACAAATGACCGCCAGGTTGGTGGTTATTTATAAATCTGGCAGGCAGGAATCCACCAGGGCAATGGAGTAAATTACTCCGCCTCGCTGGCGGAAAAACGACCTGAAATCCAACATCTAAATGTCTCCACAAAACTTTCTCTTTGTTGTCAGATGTGTGGAGTTTTGGAGCTGGTGTATTGTGTTGTGAACCCAACTACATGGCACATCTATGTTGTGTTGGATGTGGGTGAAGTCTTCTGTCTAAAGTGTTGTATTGGATGTTTTGAGTGTGTTGTTTTTAAATTCTTTTATTGTTTTCCTAAAGAAGAGTAACAGTACAGAATCAGCCAAGGAAAGTCCTTCTTCCTCTGAAGCTCTCAGTTACACAGTATTTACATTGGATAAGCATTTCAGTTTACAATCAGCAATACACCCACATAGGCCCTATTGTACATCACTCATGCAGCTTAAGAGTAGTGACATACCCCTTCATAAACATGGTATGCAGGAGGCATCGCCTCGTCCTGCCATATTGTCCTCATTCACCAATCTAACCCGTCTATTATTCAGGGAGTCTATAGACCAATGCGGATTTGTACCCGGCCGTAGCACCTCCCTCAACATCAGACGATTATACCATGTACTAACCTCCACATCGGCGGACAGCCTCGGAGCTGGCTGTATCTCCTTAGACCTGAGGCAAGCGTTTGACACACTGAATTGGAGATATATGCTAAGAGCCCTTTCGCACTTTGGGATACCACAAGAGTATGTGCGGTGAGTTAGCTTACTATATACGGAACCCACGGCACGCGCCCGCCCCGGAGCCCACATTTCGCAGTCCTACCTGGTAGCGCGGGGCACACGTCAGGGATGCCCACTATCCCCTCTTTTGTTCGTATTAGCGCTCGAACCATTAGCCATTAAGTTATGTACGATTGCAGCAGGAAGGGGTATCACGATCAGTAATATCACCCATACCCTCTCCGCCTACGCGGATGATATTATTCTATATCTAAACAACCTTCAGGATGACCCCAAACCCATCCCAACTATATTTCATCAATTCCAAAATCTCTCAGGCCTATCCATCAACGAGTCCAAATCGTATGCCTACTATTTCAATGATACGGCGCGGTTAGAGCCTGTCCACTTTGGTGACTGGTCATTCCCTACTGTGCCCACCACATTCAAATATCTTGGCATACAAATATATAGGGGGACACAGGATCTTCTGGACGGCAATATGGCCCGTGCCATTAAAACACTTAAAAATCAAATCGCATTTTGGACCTCACTGCCGTTCTCAGTAGCGGGGAGAGTGGCTATTTCCAAGATGGTCATGCTCCCTAGACTGCTATATTTTTTTTACGAATCTACCAATAGTGATCCCGGCACACATGTTTAAAACTTTAAACACACTCTTATTAGAACTAATATGGGGTAAGGGTCGCAGGAGAGTGGGGCTCTCAAAAATCCAGCTGAGCACTGACCGGGGGGGCCTGGGTGTCCCGGATTTCAAGGCATACTGTTATGCGAGCCAACTGCAGTGGCTCTCATACTGGATTGCAGGCCATAATTATTTTTTTTGTTGGTTTTTTTATTATTGAAAATAGCATAACAATTACAGTGTGTAGATGTCCTGGTCAGTTACAGTACAATCTTCTCCTTTGCAATACAAACTTATGATTTTTCCAATAGTACATAGCCCATTTGATTTAACGATAGCCAGTCTTAAACAATACCTTACTATCATGTGATACAGCTGTACAGACCTCATCTGGTATGATATTTCCACATGTGTTAACAAGATTATCATTACAACGCCATGTGCTCACCCTCTTTTTCTCTTGTTCCCTCTGCCTCCCCTGTTTCCTTTCCCACCAAGTACTGCTGGTACAGTCCCCAAAAACTCTTAGGGCGGCTCTGAGGTGGTAGCAACTCAATATACAATTCGAATTGCGTGTTGCAATATATCATGTCTCTGGACCATTCAGCAGTAGTAGGTGCAGGACCCCGCGCCCACCGCATCGCAATTCTTCGTTTAGCCAACAACAGACCTATACCTATTAATTTTCGCACCTCTTTCGGCAGTTTCCCAGTGTATCCCAACAATGCCACCAGATTGCAGGCCATAACTTACAGGAGATAGGGATGACGCAGCGAACATGGGACAGGGGAATCGTCCATACCCTGTTATTACCGAGAGGGAGGCCCCCAATAGCGGCTCCTCCGCTGCTGAAAATAGCCCTATCGTACTGGAAAAAAGCAATTCAGTACACTAATGGTTTACTCCCCTATGCCCCTAACGTTCCATTGCTAGGAATCCCCACAGCGACTAGGGTAGTCACTACCAGATGCATTTCTAGATGGTCCTGCAAGGGAGTGAACACAGTTGGGATGCTATTTACCGACAGCATGTTGATGGACCACGAGAATTTTGTCAGGGAACAAGGAGTACCGAATTCCCTGTATATCCTACACCCAAGCATGAGCAGATACAAGATTTCAAGATTTTATTTTGGGTGATCGGTCTTTTAAAAACAAAAACCATTACACCAAATTACATTTTTAAATAGTACTACTACATATAAACACATAAAATCATTAGCAGAATTTTACAAAGTTAATATATAAGGTACTTTTGTGCGTCGGATATTTAAAATTTCATTTAAAACGAGGCTTTAAAAAGTTCATGTTTTTCTAACATCCTTGTTATTGAACGGCAATTAACTCGTCGAGATTTTCTGGTTGTCCAATAGTTTTTAAATATCTTTTTCGCTCTCCACAGAGTTTCAACCGATTTCCTTTAAATATACATTTAAAAGTTTCACCCCCCTACATAATAGGGGGATTGAGGTCCCGCCGAGCCAGGTGATTACAGCTTCTCTACATGATCGTATATTCAAACTATTCAGTAGTGTTTTTAATAGTGACTTCCAATCCTTTAATAACTTTGGACATACGCAAAAAATGTGTTGAATAGATTCATCTTTGTATCCGCATAGTCTACAATCTCGATTTTCCCTTTTATCCTTCCATGCTGGGATTAAGTCTTTTGTTTCCCACAAGCCAAGACGCAGGCTCATAAATTGATGTTTTAGGGTAAGTGAGAAATAGGCTGATAAATATTCCTGAGGCTTCCTTTTCCCATATGAACTGATAACCGTCCAGGCATGCCGTCTTTGCAATAAGGTATTCTCATCCGTTGAGTGAGACAAGGATTTTATTGTGATGTTGATTAGTTTGTTGAACGCCTTTTTCCCTATGCTGAGATTCCAAATGTCTTGGGCAGAGAGGTCCTTTATCACCTGATTTAAATAACTACCCCAGGATCCTTGCATTTTCTGTTCTTTTTGTCTTTCTATTTCTTTCCAGCATAGGTGGTCTATGGTTCCGCTTGCAGAAGCACGCAACCTCCAGCATAATTTCATGAATGCTCCTTTTCTGCGAAATTCCTGATTTCATAAGCCAAATTCTAGCCGCACCTGGGCAGGCGATGCACTTTGTTGGATCTGGAAGACTTTTTTATAGACTTTTGTTTGTATTTTATTCAAGGCCGGGATGTCACCTCCTTTCATTATTTCAGTGCCATAGGTTACTGATGGCATTAACTGTGCCTGCATGACTGTTAGTAAATTGCCGTATGATGGACAGCTTAATTTCTTTTTAATAAGTTGAAGCCGTATATCAAGTTTTGAGATTTTGACCTCATTGAAATGAGCTGTGATTTATAGCTTGATTTTCGTTCTACCAAGAATCCAAGATATTTGTAGGAGGCGACTGCTTCGTCTTTCTTCCCCTCTATATGCCATATGTATTTCTTGTTTTTGTTTTTGGCATCCACTAGCCGTACGACCTTTGTTTTTACTAAATTCAATTCTAGCCCTTGTGCTGTCAAATATTTGGCTAAGGCACTCATTCCTCTTTGTAAGCCGATTGGCGTTTGACTTAAGAGTACTAAATCGTCGGCGTACTGAAGGCACCTAATTTCCTCATTCACTATCGATGGGGGATGACTATTGATTTCCACGAGGGCATCTTCAAGATCAGATATATACAGATTAAAAAGAGTAGGAGCTAACACGCACCCCTGTTTCAGACCATTTTGGGTGTATATTTTCTTTGTTATCCACCGGCCATCTCCTAACTTTACCCGGCTCCAGTGCTTTAAATGGGCCGGTACTCACCGGTACTGAGTACCGGCACTTCTCAGTTTTTTCCCCCTGAGTACCGGAACTTATTTTCGGGCAAGGAGAGTACCGGTACTCCATGAAGCAGCAGGGCTCAGGCCCTGAAGTACCGGTACGTGCAACAGATGATGCGTGTTGAGGTGCTGCTCTGGCTGGCAACAGCCTGTGTATTTCTGCGCTGGGGTGCTCCTGCAATGTTAGGTTCTCATCAGGCGAGCAAGCCCATTGGGATCAAAGGGCTTCAGACACCCCACCCCCTCTCCCCCATCGTGTGGCAGCCCGGGATGAGACAGCTTACCGGGCGCGCACACAGCCGCACCCGAGTACTTCACAGGTCTTTAAAAGACCAATTGCTTTTTAACGAGGCTTTGTTGTTTCTCACCCCTTCTTAGAGCCCCTGCATCTCTGCTGCCTATTGCTGAAAGAATTAGCTCCCCCCACACCCCCCGAAATTTGACTCTAGTTGCGGCTCTGTTCTCATTGGCATCGCAACAAGAATGAGGATATGGTCAGAGGTGCTGAGAGTGGAACTGAAGAACCAGGGTCGAATCCCGACGTCCGCTCATCATCCTGTGGTTCTGGACAACTCCCTTAACCAGGGGTCTTAAAAAAGTAAGCTTTAATGCAGATGTTCTGATTGTATGTAAATCGCTTAAATGCCCATGGCCCAAATTCGCGCAATATCAAACCGCCAAAAATTAGGCTCTGTACGTATGACATCGAAGCTGATGCTTGCCATGTCTCTTATGTAAGGAGGCAGTTTGATTTTGCGCGAATTTGGCCCATGGGCATTTAAGCGCTTTACATGACAATCAGAGCATTTGCGTTAAAGCTTACTTATGTGGCTATTATTAAATTCCTGGCTCAAAGACACGCCCCTAGACACGCCCCTAAATACCTACCCAGTCTAATTGGTGAGTACCGGCACTTCTAATTTCCCATTTAAAGCACTGCCCGGCTCCATGTGCGCGAGTATAATTCTCTGATGGCCTTTAACAGATTTGTGGGGATGCCCCAGCTGGCCAGTTTTTCCCATAGACGTTTGCGGGGCACGCTGTCGAAAGCTTGCTTAAGGTCCACAAAACAGGCGAACAGGCAAGTGTTCTTAAATTTAGCTTTTTCGGCTAACAAGGTTAATGCCGTTAGGTTTGTTAAGGTGCCTGCTCCCGGCCGAAACCCTGTTTGAGATCTTGGGATGCAGTTGTAATCATCGGACCATTTTTTCAGTTGGGTTAGCAAGCAACTTGCGTATAACTTTGCTTCTACATCGATTAAAGCGATTAATCTGTAGTTTATCGGCTCTGATGAGTTTCCCCCTTTAAAAATTGGCTGGATAATACTTCCCCTCCAGGATTCAGGGATTCCATTTGACTTAAACAACTCATTGAAGAGTGGGGTAAAGTAATGGGCCCAGTATGAAGCTTCTCCCTTAAAAAGGGCATTGGGGATTCCATTGGGTCCTGGTGCGCCCTCTGAATTTAGTTTCTTTATGATTTTTATTAATTGACTTCCGTTAATTTTTCGGAATTTTTACATTTCGGGGCGATGGGTTTATTATTCACATTGCTGCACCCAGGGGGAATCTGCATGTTTTGTACCACGCGCCTCCTGCTGTCCTTTTTTGCTGGAGTTAATTTGAGCTTTGGTTCTTTATACATACTCATTATTATACATTAAACGTACTTGGGCGCCAGACAGTAGGGAGCCCCCCACGCATGACTTACCTATACCTCATGGGCAATGGAGGACACGTAACCAGATGGCTGTGTAGAGGTATTCGTTCCCATGCGGCAACTCCGCTCCAGGCACTCAGAGAAAAATGGGACGCGGATTTAGGTCGAGAAATAACAGACAAAGAATAGGAACGGATGCTGGAACACCCCAAGAAAGTATCCCGCAATCCCAAATTTAAACTTATTCAATATATGGTGTTACATAGGACTTATTTGACTCCGCACCGATTAAACAAGATGTTCCCGGAAATGGTAGATCAATGTCCCCATTGCCATATACAAAATGCTGAGCTATTACACATGTTATGGGCCTGTCCATGACTGGTTTCCTTCTGGGCAAACGTGCTTAAAATACTAAGAGAGGTGACGACTACAGCAGGGGGAGATACGGTAGAATACTGCATATTAGGACTGGGCAATAAACGTAAGAAGCAAGGGGTACAATCCCGATTTGCCAACCTGGCTTTGATATTGGCGAAACGGTCAATTACGATGCTATGGAAATCTGCATTGCCCCTGGCGGTTCTCGCCTGGCATGGTGAAGTAGTTAGATGGGGCAGGCCGAAAGTATGGAAATAAGGAGGGAGGAAACTAGGGGCCTACGAAAGAACCCAATTTCGCTGGAATGGGATGCAATGTTAGAACTTTTTATTTCCACTGAACCTTCATTACACTGAGACTCTGTTATATAAATAGTTTTCCTACCAAACTAATAATAACAATTAGTAACAGATCCCTCATGTTACCAACAAAGCTGTGATACGTACACCTAGAAGCCTGGCACTTGGGAACATATGCGCGAGTAAAGACTTGTCTGCGGACTGTTGGCCTATGTAAATAATGTAGTGAGTCTGGGGGAGGGAGGGGGCGGGACCTTTCAATTAGTCTGTTCAGGGAGGCGGGAGGGTACTCCTTATTTGGCATATGTTTTATTAACACAATTTAGACGCAATCACTGCTACTGTATGTTGCCAGCTTATTATCACTGCAACTGTTATGTATATACTTTTTGAGGGATATATGCGAGCAGTAAGAATTGTTCGGTAACTGTGGTATGTTGCTCTTACATGATTCTGGTAATGTAAAATTCACTGCCATGTTGGTTTGTTAACCTTGAAAATCAATAAAATATGTTTAAAAAAAAAAAATTCAGGGATTCTAGTACTTTAGTCAACATCTAACCTCACTCTGCCAGGGAGTGCGCTGTTTTTCGGTAGTTGGTAGTGCTATGAGCTTGTTGATACCCACCTATATGGCTGGTTGGATGAATGCTCAGTGTTCTATCTAGTCTATTTGGCTGTATGGTGGATAATAAGCTGGCTCGTTCAAGCCACTGGTAGCACATTACATTTGTTAGTGGTTAAAATGAACACAGGATCTGGAATAAAACGTTCTATTAGTTGTGAGACGTATTGTCCTGATGTGATAGATAGCACATTTTGGTACTTTGCTTTGAAGGAAAATAGCATAAATGTTATACTGTTGGCATTTGCCAAGGACATAACCTTCCATGGCACAGCATAGAAGCATCACTGGCATTCCACGGCGACCCAGTCATCAGTAGTTTGCAAAGGTATTTTCCTCTGCTCGGAGTGTGACAACCCCAGTGGGTTAGTAGTGAGTGTTCTCAGAGACCGATGGGTGAGACACCATTCAGTCTTCTAGGTCAGTACCATGCTCATTGACTGGCAGATGTGTTTGCGTGTAAAGTAGTTGGGCTGTAGCAAATGTTGCTGCACCACGAATTACCCCAGCAATGACAATTCTGGGCCATGTTAGATGTGCAACAGTAGCTCTGTCTAAAAGTGCTTTGTTGACTGACAGCAAGCTCTGAGTCCCAGTGGAGAGCTGTGCCTTGAGCTTGGTGGTACCCAACCAAATGGCACATCTGTGATGTGATGTGCAAGTTCTCTTTAAAGGACAGTACCAGAAGCTATGACCCTGGAACCCAGAGGTTAAAGCAGTGTCATGGAATGAGTCTGAGATCCAAAGATTATTATATGATCTGGGTACACTCAAGTTTGTATTGGGTTTTGATGTGCTATGTATGCAGGCGGGAAATTGAAAAGATCTATTTTATGGGTTTCAGAATTTCTCCATTGCAGCTTTCAAGTTACACAATTAAGGGAGAGCATCCGGTGGGTTATTGATCTATGTGAGTTTCTTGATAGTTAATGTGTATGTTAATCCTGGTCTTTGGTGTAAAAGGTCTGTTGTTGGTGGTTTGCTTGTACCTTACGATTCCTGCTATGCAGTGACATCGATTTAGAACTAATGTTATTTGGGGATTGGAATTCAAATGTAATTTGTACTCACTGCAGGGATGAATTTGTTGATTGATTTAATGGTCAAAGAGATATTCCTTTGGACTCTATCCTGGATCGGAGAAGGGATACATTAGCAGAATCTCTTGTGCTCATTGTATGGTTTATATTTTCAAATGCTGAATAGATGCTTCCCCTCAGACACCTTCATGCAATATGCTCCTTACTCAGTTTTAAGAAAAGCTGTTCTTGATTATACATTTATCTCTGGCCCTTTTCCAAAATTGTTGTGATCTTTGCATATTATCTAAAATTGAAAGTGACCTTTCTCCTCAGATTATTTCTTTCAAGAGTATCAAACAGACTGCAATTGCCAGTGGTCTGAAACAATTTTCAGAGCAGTTGTTCTGCCATCAATGTTACATCACTAAAGTCATAGGGATTGTGAAAAATCCAAAAGCCACACAAAGAACAAATGTATTCAGAAAGACAGTGGTAAGGGTGTAGTATGTAGCTGGTGATGCATTTTGAAGCACCTGTCACAAATATATTACTAAAGCATGATGTGATAGTGCATTGCCATTTACAAACAGCACACTTTTCATTAAAAAACGTAGAGTTTTACTGATAAAACGATATATCACACAAACAATAATGGGTGGAAATTGATTTTTAGCTAATATTTACCATTTGTGCATCAGCTTGTGAAGTCAAAATCTTTGTTTCCATTACGCATCAGAATTGCAAAAGAAATGTGCTTCACTTTTGCTTTCCTAACTGCTGATATATTCTCAAATATTTGTGCAGTTCATTTACAGATATTTAGATTTTGTTCTGTGTTAGAAACAATGACATCCTACAGCCTTTCCTTTCACACTTCATGTCACAGAGTTCACTTTACAAAATCCTCAGACTTTGCAGTCAGAGAAAGTAAACACTAGTCTCCATGTTAAAAGAGCAAGAAGCAATTTATGCCACGATACAGTCTGACATTAGACCTCTGCCTTTGAAGCCCAGCATTTGCAATTAGATAAAAAAAGAGCATCTTTATTGCTCATTCAACTACTGAACTCTAGCATGGTTATTTTGGCAGTGTTGCAACACCCCCGCACCCTGACTTCAAGCATCAATGGCAATTGCTGGAAAATATTGTTGAATGTAGAGTAACTGTACAGCTGAAAAGAGTAAAGTTTGGTCTATATCACGAGCCTGATGAAATCTTCCTAATTGCTCCTGCTGACTCAGCAGCTCGGAGCACAGATCTGTTTAAATGCTGAGTCAGTGTCACCCACCAGCCTGTTGACTCAAGCAGTTATCTCCATTTAGTCTCATATAACTCCTCTGGAATGGCCCATTAAACATTAAAAACGTTTATAACATTTTGGCCATCTCTATTTCCCGTAGGACTTGAGATCCTTACCATTTGGTCTGAACAAATCTTTGAGCTGTCTTCATATAGCTCCTCTAAGTCCATGAATAGTACCTAAGGCCAGGCGTAAGAAACTACATTTCAAAAGAGGCTATTTGTGAGGCTACCATAGGAGCAAACAATAGAACATTAGTCATGACGTCTACAAGCAGAATGATCAAAACAAGTTCTTATTTATTAAGAATTTAGATAAATGCATGCATGTGAATAGTGGTAATATAGTTTCAAATGAAACATGGATCTCCCACATTATGTTACTCTTCATGAGTGAAGAACCCCAGTTTTGCTCACAGATTCGCCTTCATAAAATGCCTGCAGAGCGGGGAGGGGCTGCCGTAGAAGTAAGTCATTTTGTCTGGCACTCCAGTTTCCATCATTCTCCCAGCTGTGACTTTTTAAATAGATCTGTGTTATTGGACACCCTGTTCTTGTGCAGTTTGGAAACTCCCATCATTCCTAATTTGTGAAGGTGTTCAATACTTCAGGCTATCTTATAAAAGCAGATCCTGCCTTACCATGCAATAATGGTTTAAGCAGCCTATGCATGCATCTCTGGGTGGATTGGACCTCTGGAGCCACCCTAATCTCTTTGTATCAACAGGCTTTTGTTATAAATGTAACACCATGGATAAAGTTTTGACCTTCTCCTTAGTACTACAATCTGTCCACCTTACAAATACCCCGTTGTTCACATGTTTCATAGGGTGCAGAGCAGCTTTTGACTGTTTGGAGTGGGCTTATGGTGCTAATGTTTGCGGTGGGAAATCCCATATTTATGGGTGTTCGCCATTTAGAGCCTACACTGACACCTGGGTCTGCGTTAAATGATAATGCATTAACATTTTTACCCCTCTGACTAGATCTGCATAAATGGTGGTTTGAAACAGGAGTGTATATTATCACCCCTGCTGTTAAGTTCACTTTCGGTTAACATGGGTAGCAAGATCAAAAAGGCTTCTGCGTTTCATCCAAAACTGAGATGTAAGTGCAGATGGTTCAGTTGTTTTAGACGGATCCATAATAGGTCTGGAACATTGAATCACTCTTGGCTGTTGGGAAATACAGCAAGGCTAGTAATGAATATCACAAAACCCCAAATTCTGGTATTTGGCCGTAACAAAAACTATCTATGCACATGGCTCCTAAGCGATTCTCAGTTAAATGTTTAGTCTTACATCTGTGTAGGGCTTAGAGTTAACGACTGTGAAAGCTTCAAATTACATTTTAAGTATCCGAAAAACAAGCTGTTAGCTTTAAAATTTGCATTAGGAAACTGCAATTAGCCTTGGTCCATCTCTGTATGCTCTTTTTTGGCTGTTGAACGGGCTAAATTGTGTCTTGTCTGACGCACAGCACAGGCGCCTTTCCTGTTCAGTTTGAATTGAAACTTGAATTGGTTCAAAGTTCTGTTTTTCGTTCTTTGGGGTCTCACAATCCACTTCATAGGAGGTGTGTCTTAATTTCAAAATTCTGAAGCAGTCGTTAACTACTGGACATCAATATCTAAAATTGGGCCACTGAAGGCTCCTAAAAAAGTATTTCTTGGGGAATCCTATTTTCAACTGTTGACAGTTGTAGCAATCCATGGTTGGACTACTTCAACCGAGCACTGAGCTCTCTGGAGGTGGCAGAAATATGAAACAGCTGTTGCATGTCACAATATTGACTTCCAAAATATCGACCTGTACAAATATCGACCTCTACAATATAAACTCGCACAATATAGTGAAAGTAAGCATACACAGGGAAGTATAGATTGATTTACTAATGAATATCAAGGCTAAGAATATCGAGATACAAGAATAATGTTTGCAAAATATCGACAATCAAAATATCTAAATGTAAGTGCATATAGCAGAAGTATTGATTTACTATTACTAACTTCACATTTACATACATTGAAGATATATATTGGCAAAGTACATACATGTGGAGTTAGGTATAGAAAACCTATACTTAGCTACTTTTCAATACTTTGGATTCAATACTTTGTCCTTGCTATTTGTATACCTCGATATTCTAGCTTTGATATTCGGGGGCACACCGGAAAGATTGACTATTCTAACACCACATCTCCTTACCTTGACTATACAGTGCAAGTCGATTTTATAGAGTCGATATTGCAACTTCCTACTTCAAAGACAATATCTCTTACACCCATTGTAATGCTGTTGTTCAACAACATTTTACTGCACCTCACTTCTGAGCAATTTTTTTTATATATAGTACAACTAAGATACATTCTTGACATTCATTGATACTTACTCTTACAAAATTGTCCTAACTATTTATATGCACCATAATCTGCACAAACACTTGCACGTCTTTTAACTTTTGAGAAGTATCAGAAACAATAATTGACTAAGAATGTCTCATGCCCCATGTGTAATTGTAGGCTGGAATCTTTTGCCATATTGTGTGCACCTATCAACTTTGAACGCTGAAAAAAGACAATGGCATAATTCTTTATTTCGTGAAATAGTAACCCACACATGTAAAACTGTAATTTTGTGTTGCTTAGGCAAGTGTCTTTTCTGCAAACAAGGAGACTGCTAGAATTTATGGATACCGTATTGTTATGTTTTAGGGCACAATCTTTCAGGTTTTTGGGATTTTAAGCACTTACAGAGCCCCTGTTTAAAACAAAACTTTATTGCCACTGTACAATATGCCCTTTCAGGAAGGCTCTCTTTACTCTCACTTTACGCCACATGGGTATTTCTAATTTGGTCTAACAAATAGTTCTGTGCATATTTTGTTACTTAATGGTCCCGATATCTGTGGTTTAGAAGTCTCAATGATTCTACGACCTGATTATTTAATTGTTCCACAATTGTGAAAACTGTGTTCAACTTAATTTTATATTTTTATACAAGAGCCAGATCTTCACAAAAGGATATGTTTTATGTTGGATTTTAGTACGTTTAATTCACTAGTTCTGTCCTTTGATATTGTAATGATTTTGGTAAATCATATCAATAAAAACTTACCTTACTTTATCTTCTAAAGTATACTGTTGGTTGTTGGCAGTGTGATATATATTCAGAATTGGCTCAGTCTTGAGCACCGTGATTCCTAACAACACTTATATGACACCTCTGATCAGCATCGCCAAAACGCACGGAGTTAACATCATATCCTACGCCGATGACACACAACGTGTCCTATTGGATGTTGGGCTGACATTAAGGGCCTGATTTATACTTTGGCAGATGGGATGCTCCATTGTAAACATGACAGATATCCCGTCCACTGCATTACAAATGCCATGGTATATAATAGAATTGTAATAATAATATTCCAAGTGCTATAGAGGGCACCATGATAGTCATTGAAAAGGCATGTCTATGCTATGTTGCATGAGTGTATTATGTGTGTCTGAAGTGTTATTTTGGGCTAGCCTTTAAAAAGTTAAAACAGTAGAAACAGTGCAAGGCATACAGTAAAGTGTAAATAGATCCTACAGCAATCCTTTAAGTTAATATCAAGCCTTCAATCAATAACATGAGCATTAGTTAAGGACAGATGAGATGGTGTTTTAGTGTTGGTGCCCTGTTATTTATTTATTTGAAAAGTTTTATAAAGCGCGAACATGACCCTTGAGGGTATCAGAGCGCTGTACACAGAGGCCAAAGCATGAATAAACTCAGTACATTAGAGGTCAGCGCAGTAATACCACACGGAGTAAACAATCCAGATCAGGGACTGGGTATTGGGCCCCGCTAGTTCAGTTTCACAAAGAGTGCAAAAGATTTCCAGTAACATTCAGCAAGACAGTCATAAAGTGACTCGTCACAACATAGTAAAATAAATGACAAATCTGTAATCGGCCCAGCTAGTATAGTTCCCGAAGGGCCCTAGTGTAAAATAGCAATTTACCAACCAATCATAAAGTAAATAGAGTACGATAAGTAGGGATAAATGTCAAATCAGTCAACAAGGGGACTTGAAAAAAAGTACAGGTGCTGTAGTTAATGTTCACTCAGGAAAAGCCATTTGGCCTGTTTCTTGAGAGAAGCAGTGGAAGGATTGGCTCTAATCTCAGTAGAAAGCGCGTTCCAAATTCTAGGAGCAAGGCCGGAGAAAGCACGTTTGTACGTACTTTTCTTTTTGAATTTAGGAGGTTTCAAGAGTAGTGTGGACGTACTTCTTAAGTTCTGACCCGAGCCCGAAAGAACAAGCTTGTTCGCCAGATAGGCCGGAGTGTTGTAATGCAAGGCTTTATGCGTGAGGCAAGCTATTTTAAAACAAATCCTTGCTTCAATAGACAGCCAGTTAAGCTGCAAAAGGTCAGGTGTAATTCAATCGTGTTTTTTGGAACCAGTGATGAGCCTGGCCGATGCGTTGAGCGTGGCTCTGAGAGGGGCCAAGCTCGCTTTAGGAAGCCCCGCAAGGGTCACCAGACCATATTCAAGTCGTGAGATCACCAGGGATTGTACTGCAGGCTGTATGTCTTCAGGCAGAAGGAAAGGCTTGATTTTCTTAAGGTTGTTAAGATGAAAGTTGGCACCCCTAATAGTGACACTGATGTGAGCTTGCATATTCAGGTATTTGTCCAAGGTAATGCCTAACGATTTAGCGGAATCAACCACGTGAGGGGTGCAGTTAAGGGCTGTGAGTTGTTCTAGCCAGTCAAGGGTAGGAGCAGAGTGCTTGTGGGGGGAAATCAGCAGGAATTCCGTTTTGAGGTTGTTCAACAAAAGATGGTTCTGGGCTAGCCATTGTTGAGTTTGCGAGAGAGCCTCATTTAGAGTTTTAATGTCATCTAGAGAGGAGATCGTCAAGAAAAGTTGCGTGTCATCCGCGTACATGTGGTAATGGATGTTAGCATGGTTCAGAATGACAATGAGGTTCCATAAAAAGGTTGAAGAGCGTAGGCGAGAGTGCAGATCCTTGCGGAACTCCAATCCTAACCGGGGTACTGGATGCAAGGGACTGGTTCAGTTTAATCCTTTGTGTGCGGTTATGTAAGAAAGAGGTAAACCACTTTAGGACCGGTCCTGCGAGACCCATCCTAAGTTGAAAAAGATTAATCAAGTTTTCATGTTTGATGGTGTTGAATGCAGAAGACAGGTCCAGAAGGATCAAAAGGCAAGGGACATTTTGATCAAGGGATTTCAGGGCATCATCCACAATGTGAGTTAGTGCAGTTTCAGTACTATGCCCTGCTCTGAAACCAGATTGAAAGAGGTCAAGTAGTTGACATTTCTCTGTATGGTTGCAGAGCTGCTTGTGGACGCATTTCTCGAGCAGTTTGGCTAGCGTCATGATGCTGGTGATAGGTCAGAAGTTGTTAGGATCAGATAAATCCGAGTTGGGCTTCTTAGGGATGGGAGTGACTTGCCCCATTTTGAGGCAATCAGGGATGCTCCCCTGCAGGAGAGATTCATGAATGATCCTCAACCAAAGAGGTAGAAGGGACGAGTTAAGGTCTTTAAAGAATTTAGCAGGTAGTGGATCACTGAAGTGATTGGCCGGTTTTAGAGTTGCCATAACGTGGAGTAGTTCTGTGAGATCTGGCAGGATAAAGGAATTCCAAGAGGCGTCATTTTTGGGAGAGCAGCCAAGAAGTAAGGAGACTGCAGAGGGAACTACAAGCTCAGCTGATGATGTGGTGTAGATTAGAGGCAGCACCATGGGAGTGACAGGTTGCAGCTCCAGTTCAATTTTCCTAGTTTTATCAGAGAAGTGCACTGTGAAGTCCTCCCCGCTAGGAAGCGGAGTCAAGGAAGACAGGTTAGGGTTGGAAGAGTGATTTGCTTGCTGTTTGATGATTTCAAATAGCATCTTGGGTCTGTTTTTAGCGCTGTCCAGCTGTGCCCTGAAGTGGTCAGATTTAGCAATGCGGATTTTTTTGTTGTAAGCGCTTCTCATTTTCCTTAGCTGATAGAGGTTAGTGATGGAAGGCTCGTCGTTTCTCCAGAGCCTCTCTGAAAGCCTAAGTTTACGCGATCGTCATTTAGGGAACCATTAAACCAAGGTTTGGAAGGTTTGAGAGGAATCCTTTTAAGTTGTTTCGGCACAATGGTGTCAAAGATATTAGCCACAGTGCTAATGTAATGATCAGAAAAATCATCAAGGTTGGTCATGTTAGGGGGAGGCTGAAGTCTATTCATGGTAATGGAAGTAAGAGCATGGATGTTGACGTCTCTCATGTTGCGAGGCCATTGTTTAGCTTTAAGAGGTTGTCCCTTTCTGCGAGTGGTCTTTTCCAGTATGTGGAAGGCAATTTGATGATGATCCGACCAGTCACAAGGGAGGATGTCACCCAGTTAAATGATATGGTCTCTAGCAATAATGAGGTCGAGGGTGGCGCCTTTGTTGTGGGTAGGTCCCTCCCAAATCTGAGAGAAGTTGAGATCGGAGAGGAAAGTCTTAAAGGAGCTGACTAAAGGATCCTTGGTGTCATTCCAATGGAGGTTGAAGTCTCCAAGGAAGATATGGTATGGTTGATCCAAACACGAGCTAATGACCTCCATGATTTGCTCTATGAAGGGCAAATTGTCACCCGGTGGATGGTAATTCGTGTGAAGCACACATACTATCTTGCCCTTATTCCAGATTTCTGTCACTAGTAGCTCACAGGAAGATAGCAGAGCATCCAGAGATTGTTTAATAGTTAGGCTGGAGCGATGAATGCAAGCAAAGCCACCCCCCATTTTCCCCTGACGATCACCTCGGATAATGGCATAATCAGGCGGTACTAAGATATCGAGAACAGGGGAGGAGGCATTGTTGAGCCAGGTTTCAGTGAGAATCAATAAGTCCAAATCTTGCGCTAAGATGAGTGCAGAAATGTCAGCAGCATGTTTCACAGCCGATCTGCAGTTGAGCAGCATCACATTAATGTGAGGTGAGGTGTTAATCTCTTCATGATGAGCAGTAGTTATTTGGAGTAGGTTTTCCTTATTAACCGATCTGAAGTTGACCCTGGGTTCCCTGTCAGGGTCCGGGGAAATAGCGGGGATGTTAATAGCGGAGTTAGAGGAGGCATCAAACCCCTTGCCCCTGTACGAGAATACAAGAGCAAGGGTGTCCTCAGCCGACAGCTGAGGCTGAAACCTACGAGGTCTGGAGTGATGGTTAGGAAGAGGCTTAGAAGTCCAACTGGAACTAAATGGGAATCGGGCGAAGGATTGATTGTCCCCATCTCCGCAGACTCCAGGTGGATTGCGTTGCACATTCCCATGAGGAGGGTGTATATTCCATACCCTCTCAATCTTCATGGAGAACTGTAGTAGAGACTGCATGATCTCTTTGACAGCCAGGAGATCCAGCTTGAGGTCAGCGAACTTCTCCTCAAGGTAAGGCCCATTAAAGCACTCCTCGGCCGCCCCAGAAAGAGACGAAGGGAAGGATCCTGAAGTGTGGAGGGAATTGGAGGGTATCGTAAGTCCCTTACCGCAGTCACAAGGGGAGATAGAGTTCCGCTTGCGCGTTGTTTTGTCATCAGCCAAGGCTAGATTATCAGCATGAATTGGAGTAAGATATGATGCAAGAGGGAGCTGCGCCGGCCCAAGGGAAGGCATGGTAGCAGGCACGTTGGTTTCAAAACAGGCAATAGGAGCAGCGCAGGAGGCAGAAGTGGGTGTGAAAGGGTTCCTCGGAGATGGACTAGGGCCAGCAGCTAGGTCCAGCGCCCTAGAGGTGGTAGTGCCTGAAACTGGGGGTAGATTAACAGGGTTATCAAGGTTAGAAGTGTAGGGGGGGTGATGCACCACCCTCGGATTGATGGAGCGGACAGATCGGCCAGAGGGTAAGGCAGGTGACGCAGAATTAGACGTCAGGATGGGGGGAGGCGGCGAGTTCCTGGGTGCAGCCCCTAGGTGGGAGGCCCTCGGAACGGTACTACCAGAGCCACAGCGAGGAATAGCCGGTATGTCAGAAATAGAAGTGTGCGTGCTAAGTGTATCCTCTGAGTTGTTGGAGAGAGCAGAGCGGTACAAAGGTAAATGAGCGGGCTCGGAAATGGGAGAAGAAGAGGCGTAAGGTACAGAAGGTGTCAATATAGTGGGTAGGCCAATAGGTAGGGCGTGGGATACAGAATTGAAGGAAGTAGAGGCGTGCGGTGCAGCGGGTGAAGGTATAGGGGGGAAACTGTTATGATGGATAGAAGCCGATGTCAAGTTGTTAAGTGTGCTTTTAATCCTCATAAAAAAGTTGTCAAAGCGTTTGAGATTCCTGTCAGTAGCTTGAATCAGGATGTTCCCATTATTGTATAAGGAGATGGTCAAATCTGCATTAAGGGCAGGGGAGGGTAGTGTAGTTAAGCGGAAACCGTGCTGAGTTTTGGTCAGTAGCTTGGTTCTCAGCATAGACGTTAGACACTTTCTCCACTGGGCTCGTCTGTTAGTGTAGAAGATGAGGTCCGTCACCACAGAGCCCTTAGAGGAAGTAAATGTGTCAGAGATTAGAGTTTCTGGCCATCGTTTGAGAAGATTATGTTTGAAGGTCTTTTTCGCATTCAGCGATAAGTTGGCGGGGTAGATGATCTTACAAGCATTCAGACCTAACTGAGCAAGGAGGTTAGGGGCGCTAGCGTTGCGGTGAGACATGATGAGGGTAGGGCACAGATAGCGGAGGAGAGATAATTCCAGTAGAAGTGTGCAAAATAAATAGAGGGGGTAAAGTTGTCAGAAGGAGAGAGATTATTAATAGAGTATACTGCTAATTGCAGAAGAGAGAATTCTGGGGAGTATAGAGGGGCGGTCTCGAGGTTCTCACTCACCTCCCTAGCTGTATGAGCAATAGTTAGGATTTAGCTGTGTGTTAGCAGTTGAATTAGGCGTTAGTAATAAACATTGGAGGCATCACTGAAACAGACAAGGGAGCAAGTGTGAAACCCAGGACACACATAAAATGAAGTGGGAGGCTGGCTCCTTTCCAAGATGGCTGCCAACAATGACAACAGAGTAAGAGGGCCCTCGTAGGCAGTCTTAGTCCTCTTATCCGGCCCGATTCACAGAACTAACTTAAGACAAAATCCTAAACTTACTACCATTTTGGTATTCACAGAAGACACTTACTCATTTTGGTATTCACAGAAGGCACTTACTCATTTTGGTATTCACAGAAGGCACTTACTCATTGATGAGTAAGTGCCTTCTGTGAATACCAAAATGAGTAACTTACTCATTTTGAGTAACTTACTCATTTGGTATTCACAGAAGGCACTTACTCATTGATGAGTAAGTGCCTTCTGTGAATAAGTGCCTTCTGTGAATACCAAAATGGTAGTAAGTTTAGGATTTTGTCTTAAGTTAGTTCTGTGAATCGGGCCCATTGTGTCCAGCAAAGTTCAAGCATACCTAGTCCTATGTTAGTTTCAGTAGCCCCAAGCGGCCATCTTAACCCCATTCCTAGTAAGGTTCAGGGAAACGCGGGGAATGCAGATGGCCCCATTGAAATGGAGGCTAACAAGTCAAATTGTGGGACCCCAAAAATGGAGGATGAGAATTCACCTCTGACAATTTACACCAGCAAGATACACTCAAAGCCCCAGGTCTATTCCAAAGGCAGCGCACAGCCCTGCAGAAGGAAGTCTCGAGTAGAGCGGGGGGGGGGGGAGGGTGAGGCATCCAGTAATCCAGCTTCCGGATCGCAAGTGAAAGCCCGACAGCCCTAACGAGAACCTTCTGCTTCAGGCCCGGGCGGGGCAACCCTGTAGAAGGAAGGCCCAGGCGGAGCACCGATAGCAGCCCTGAAAGCGGAACACACGCGGTTCCTCTCATTGCCCCTCAGCCGGCCCTAACATTAGTCGCATCGATAAGCATCTCATCACGATTCACCTCCATTTTCCAGTCACCCAGCGTGACTGTAGGAACTCCGACCAACACATCGGCAGAGACTTCCCCAGAGTATGACGGGAGGAGGGAGGAGGCAGTCCACCCAGACCAAGCAGATGCTGTATGCCACTCACCGGATCAAGACTGCCCCAAGGGCTCTCCCTCTTCAACCGTCCCGTGACCACAGGAGTCAACCAGCTGGGCCGCAGCTCCAAATCCGCTGTCTCAGGGCTGCAGGCTCTCCGATCCCAACATCCGCAGGCACCTCCCTGAGAACGACGGGAGGCGGGAGGAGGCAGTCAGCCCGGACCAAGCCGACTATACTCCACTCCCCGGATCAAGCTGCACCATGGGCTCTTCCTCCTCAACCGTACATTCTCCAACAGGAATCATCTAGCTGGGCAGCAGGCAGCTGCGACACGGACCCTCCCCCTCCGACCAGGACGTCTCCTCTCTCACCGCACCGAGCCTCGGGCAGCATCCAGCCACATCGACTCTCTGCCAGAGCTTTACCAAGTCTCTTTATATTTCTCGTCATGAAGTGGGCTAGGGAAGTTCAGATCACGAGATGTTGTCTCATCCGTGAGAATACCAAACCTCTGAACAGCACTTGTGAATAGGCGAGCCATAGATGTTCAGGTCAAAAGATGTCCCAGCAGAGTTGGAAATCCAATAAAGGACCTCAATATTAAAGGGAAAAAATAGGTAGGACGAGACCGCTGGGAGTTATTGCGAGAGGGGGCATTGGAAAGCGGTGAGGTGCTGAAGGAAGTATGCAGGAGCAAAACTAAGAAACACAGGCGATGAACATTACCTCGGCCTAATATTAATGACTGAGAACCGACCAGAGTATCAAATGTGTAGCATGCTTGAAGCAAAATGGTTTTACTGAGGCACCAGAAACACCGCCGTGCCACCACCAATTGCTCCCTGCCTTTCATCGGTAGGCCTCAGGAGAAGGCCCTGCCTTTTATCACTAGACCACCGGAGAAGGGATTCTGCTCTGCTCTGTTATTAAAAACATACAGCTGTCTATCACATGTGCCCTTACTGTAATCTAACAGGCAATTTTTCACTTGCTTACTCATACATACAAGCATGCAGATTCACCTCTGAGCCCCTGAACATCCTCTCCTGCCTGGTGCATACCCTTTGTTGGCAGTGATGATATAATCCATGCTCCCCAGGGCTCCCCACAACTCACAGTTGTCTTATTCTCCACCCTCCCTCAGACGACAGTAGCTTGGAGTGGGAGGAGGTAAAAGGGCAGTCTAGCCATGTGGTGCTAAGCATGCCAGGGCAGTCATTGGGTCCTTGCAAGCCGGGGACTCAGTGGTGGATCTGATAGATTCAGCCTCCAGCACTATGTGGGTCATCTATTCCGGAACAAGGAGGATGGAGCTGGAGACTCCTTCGGCTCCACCTTCTCCCACATTGTCACAGGCTGGGGTCGGGTCAACGTGTGACAAGGTGGGTGAAGTGTCGCAGCAGGAGTAGCATTTTGAGCCGTGGCTTCTTGCCTTCTTTTATTAGGTCGAGCCTAGCGCAGCGCGCATGCGCTACTCTATGGGAGGCTTATTGTGAGCACTTTAAACGTCTTCGTGTGGGTTTGACTCCTCCCACATATCGGATTGGCCTTTGCGTATGTCTTTCAATAATGAAAGCACGCAAATGGCCAAAGGCGGGTGCATGTCCCACCTCTTTTGCAAATGTTCACTCCCACAGTGTTTTGCTATCGGGAGCGAGCAGGGTCACGCAGGGTGGCAGCTGCATTCCTTGTGTGTCAGGTTACCTCCCTCCCCTTTTGCCACACATGTTGCCGAGCATCTCTCGGGGTAGCAATGACTTCACCCCTCTAATGTTTCCGCTGCACGCCCCACACCTACAGATAGGGCCAAGAAACATAGCGCCAGTAGCGCCCCTGTGTTTCATGTGCCATTTAAGCGCTGCACCACACTCGGTTGCATTTTACACTTGTACAGCAAGAAACCGCGGGCGCGCACTGATTCATGGGTAAAGGCCCCATTTTGTAGGAAGTCCAGACTTCAGTCTTCGATGCAAAGTTACTCCCATGAGCGCCAAGAGGCCTTACTGAGGTAGACTGAATGCTATAGAAGTGGAAACAAATACGGACAAAGGGGTCCGTTTCACACGGTGGCACCAGGGGAGTTAAGTCGTGGGTGAGGGAATAGTGTACAGAAACTCGTTCCTGACTTCTCTGTTCTCACCGATGCTCTACGGTGGCCGACTGTCCCTGTCCTGAGAGCGATCCTGTCTGTCCTCGTTTGGAGAGCGCCAGCTCTGTTATAAAACAGCAGCGATCATTTCCAACGCAGTTCAAATGAGTGATCCTGTCTAGTGCCTTGAAATGAATAAACCGCGCTGCTGCCCTTCGTTGGCACTGACAAAATATCTCCTCTTTGGTTTGAACGTCGGCTGCTCTGCCGTGACCGCCAACAGAGCTCCAGACTCCCCGGAGGTGCCAGGGTGCGGGATGGCCCAGGGCGGTGGGCAGCCAGAGCCCAGGGCCTCGGCTGATCCCTGCAGGAGTCATGCAGGCGTGAGGTCCGGGGCTCCAGGGCAGCCGATCACGGGTGTGCTGGTTCCACATACCAGGACTTCGGTCATTAACAGCGGATTAGAGTTCGGTCGGATTACATCACGTCACTAATTCTGATGGGACTAAGTGTATCTGTGTGTGTGTAATGTGTATAGTGGTTTTAGGGTTAAGAGATTTCTTAAGTTTTAGGGATGAGTTAGAAATAGAAGTTTTTAGGGTTTAGTGGTGTATATTTTAATCGGGTAAAATATATTCTAGAAGGGTTTATAGGTGTGCTTAATACATATATATAAAAAAAATGGGGTGTTGCCGTTTACCCCAGTAATTAACAGATCCATCCATCCGTGATTTTAGTCTTTGTCAACATTTAGAAACGTATACATTTAAAGATTTACGAGCTAAAGAAGTCCGAATTCATTGTAAATACGCCTTTAGTTCAAACTAAAGGTAATCCGATGAAAACATCCGATGTGATTGTGTGCGATGTATTTATTTGTGTGGGATGTGGTTTACAGCACGGATCACCGGTTCTGCGATCTCGCTTACCAGTTTTAGGCTCCACTTGAAGCCCCCACTTTCCTATTGGTTTGGGGCCACAAAGGGACGATGCTTCGATCTTGTATGCCGAGTTACCCTTTGAACCGACCTCTTGAGACCCTGAACTCTTCCGGATCTTTAAGTCCTGTGGTGTCCTGGACCTTCAGCTTTTTATTCCCAGGTTTTAATACTTCAGCTTAGGCAGCAGTCCTGCTCTCCAGTGCGGCCTCTTGACGGGAGGATATAGACATGTAGCCACCGGTAGTTCTCTTGTCAGTTTTACAAAAAAAACAAGCATTGGCATAGCCAATAGGTCTCGCCTTTGGGGCCTTATAAGTGTTTAGCCAGAGCTATTGACTTTGCCAATGTCTTCAAGCTGTGCTGTAGAGAAGTGTGGCTGCTGTGCGGCATGCTGAAAAGTTATAATAAAAAAGTGTCAGAAGCATTTTTGTTACTTTATATATGACCAAGAAGGCATTATGTAAAACTGAACGACCATATTAAAAAACGTATTTACAATAAAAAATTTCCTCAGTTTTCTTTTGTTCTTGCAATGCTGGCAATGGTTGTTTGTTAAAGCTTTTTTTTTTGAGGGGGCATAAACAATCGGAGGGTGAAGGTTGGGAACTAGTACCTGTATTATAACACTAGCAGCGGCCAGACGCTAGGGAGAATCAACAGATGCCAGATTCCGAGAGCAGGCTGAGGTGGTGCTGAGTGATGCTGAGGTGGTAGTGGTGACTGTTGCGGAGACGATGCTGAGGTGATGCTGAATGATACTCAGGTGTTGCTGAGTGATACTGCTGTGGTGCTGAGTGATGCTGTGGTGGTGCTGAGTGATATTGTCTTGGCGCTGAGTGATGCTGTGGTGGCGCTGAGTGATATTGTCTTGGCGCTGAGTGATATTGTCTTGGCGCTGAGTGATGCTGTGGCGGCGCTGAGTGATGCTGTTGCGGCGCTGAGTGATGCTGTGGCGACGCTGAGTGATGCTGTGGCGGCGCTGAGTGATGCTGTGGTGGCCCTGAGTGATGCTGTGGTGGCGGTGAGCGATGCTGTGGCGGTGCTGAGTGATGCAGTGGCGGTGCTGAGCGATGCAGTGGCGGTGCTGAGCGATGCTGTGGTGGCGCTGAGCGATGCTGTGGTGGCGCTGAGCGATGCTGTGGTGACGCTGAGCGATGCTGTGGTGGTGCTGAGCGATGCTGTGGTGGCGCTGAGCGATGCTGTGGTGGCGCTGAGTGATGCTGTGGTGGCGCTGAGTGATGCTGTGGTGGCGCTGAGTGATGCTGTGGTGGCGCTGAGAGATGCTGTGGTGGCGCTGAGCGATGCTGTTGTGGCGCTGAGCGATGCTGTGGTGGCGCTGAGCGATGCTGTGGTGGCGCTGAGCGATGCTGTGGTGACGCTGAGCGATGCTGTGGTGGTGCTGAGTGATGCTGTGGTGTTGCTGAGCGATGCTGTGGTGGTGCTGAGTCATCCTGTGGTGGTGCTGAGTGATGCAGTGTTGGCCCTGAGTGATGATGTGGTGTCGCTGAGTAAAGCTATGGTGGTGCTGAGTGATGCTGTGGTGGCGCGGAGTGATGTTGTGGTGGCGCTGAGTGATGCTGTTGTGGCGCTAAGTGATGCTGTGGTTCTGCTGAGTAATGCTGTGGTTGTGCTGAGTGATGCTGTGGTTGCACTGAGTGATGCTGTGGTTGCACTGAATGATGCTGTGATGGCGTTGAGTGATGCTGTGATGGCGTTGAGTGATGCTGTGATGGCGTTGAGAGATGTTGTGTTGGTGCTGAGTGATGCTGTGCTGGCTCTGATTGATGCTGTGCTGGCTCTGATTGATGCTGTGCTGGCTCTGATTGATGCTGTGGTTGCGCTGAGTGATGCTGTGGTTTTGCAGAGTGAGAGATAGAGTGAAGATATAATGCCCAATTAGAGAGGGTGGTGAGAGAGAAAGAGAGAGAAAGGGTGTACATAGAATAAAGAGTGGAGCGGGAAAGAGAGAGAGAAAGAAGGGGAGAGAGAGTGAATGAAGGAGTTTGAAAGAGAAACAGATAAAGGGGTGAGAGAGAATGAAAGGCTAAAAAAGATAGAGAGGGGAGAGTTAATTAAGTAGAGAGAGAATTAGAGAGGGGAGAGAGAGAGAAGGAGAGAGACAATAAGAGTGGGGGTGTGGAGTTTAAATAGAGTGAAGAAGTGACGCGGAAAAAGTAACCTTAAATATAGCTTTGTGCTTTGCGCGAATAAATATAAAAAAAAAACAGTGAGAGACAAAAATACTGGTAATTAGGCTGTGACTCCCAATATAAAACAAATAGCGATATAAGGTGAAATCAACCCACCGAAGCAATATTTCTAACTAGACAAAAAAAAGCTTGCATTTCAATGCTAGTCGCTGTTGTTTTTCATGTGACTGTAGTCTAGGGCCCTCAGTTGGTAATGTGAGCTGCTGCTGCGATTGAAACATCAGAGTCCAGAGAGTTAATGAGCCATGACGAGGAAATGAGGAAGAGATAGGAAACCCAGATGCCAGCTGCGCGTGCACGCCATCGTGAACTCAAGCTGGTCGCCAGCCGAAAGCCAGTGTTTGCACTTCCAAAACCCGCTTACTAAAACTCTCGGCCAGACCAGCGCAAGCGGTGGTGCAGGCCGAGACCTAAAAATAGGGGGGGGGCTTGCCAATTTGTGGGATTGAGCCAGCATTTCGCTCCCTCTGGATCTGTGTTAATCGATGCAGTGAGGAGGTTGAAACTCTGGTGCCAGCAGCTTTGTCACATTCACTTTAAGGCTCCACCATATCCACAGCTATCTTCTTGTGTGTACCGTTTCAGAGAACAGCAGTGGCTTTGTCTCATAAGGCAGCATAGTTCTGTTGTTGGGGGTTGAAGGCTGACTCACCTATGTTATTTGTGGCAGACAAAACTTCAAACCTGTGACGCGCGTGTGTGTGTGTGTTAGTTAGTTAGTGTGTTAGTTAGTTAGTTAGTTAGTTATCGCTCACCAAGCCGGTAAGAATTTACATCCACAACTAACTATGTTGTTCGGCTGGGTTGAAGCATGCCACAAACCAGAGGCGCAACTAGAGCCAAATTTGGGGGGCTGAGAAACAATTTCGGGGGGGGGCTAATTCTTCCAGCAATAGGCAAATGCAGGGGCTCTAGAAGGGGTGAAAAAACAACAAAGCCTCATTAACAAGCAAATGGTCTTTTAAAGACCCGTGAAGTACTCGGGTGCGGCTCTGTGTGTGCCCGGGTCGGGAAGCTGTCTCAGCCCGGGCTGCCACACAAGACGGGGGCGGGGGTGGGGGGTCTGAAGCCCTTTGAGCCCAATGAGCGTTGCGCGCCTGCCTCAAACCATCTCCAGCACAGGGTTTGGTGTCTTGAAACGCTTCTTCACGGCTGTTCTCCAGGCTCGTTCTCCGCAGTGCTTTAGAATTATGATCAGGATTCCAAGAGTAGGTAGGATGTTGGCACGTGAGTTCCCATGCCCAGAAAGCTCTGTGCTCTGTGCTTCTTGTGGTGTAATGGCTGTCTCGATGCTTTACATTTTCTTTACGTTGGTTTTGATCTCCAACTGCCAAAACGCTTCTTAGAATTAAATGCGTCTTCATGAATTGGCACTTTTCTTTGTGCAAAGTGAAAGGAGATGCGTCCAGTTGTGCGTCCAGCATCTAGCATCTCTTTGTACCACCCATGGCGCATAGTCTGTTTATAATGTGCTGCATAACTAAACACTTATAAGGTCCCAAAGACGAGACCTATTGGCTATGCCAATGCTTGTCTCTCGTATGGCGATCTAGGCCTGCTCCTGCCACATGCCAGGCACTGTGCACCTCTCCAAGGGCATGGCAGCTGGCAGTCCGCAGAAGCACTTTTATCTACAGTAAAGGGTGCAGAAGCTGCTGCACTGTTTATTGAACATGAACAGGCTTTTTTTTTTAAAGATGGCAAGGCAGAGCCCAATTGCCCCAATGGAGGAACTGCTACTGTTAATGCGGTTACGAGCAAGTTAAAACATAGCTCACAGTCTGCTTTTGGTAAACGTAAACATATTAGTGCCAATATTATGCAGCTTGTTGGTGTTATGTACATATCTATAAACATGGATGAATCCATTGCAATTGTATCACTTGATTCAGAAAAGGCCTTCAACAGGGAATTCATTGGAAGTATTTGGATTTTGTCTGGGGCTTGCAGTTGCCTCTTCTGATATGCTGATGCCAAAAATGAAACCTAGTCCAGAGAGTGGTTGGTGACTTTGTTTTAAACCAGCTCACCATATAGGATCAACAACCTCACACTGTCATCTTAAAAAATATGAGTCATTGGTGCAGTTTGCAAACCGTGATCCCATTAATGACCATTTCAAAACCATGCTGCTGGTCTTATGCCAGATTCTTTTTTTTTGGTTTTATATAGTGCAAACTATACGCAAGGGCAGTAGAATTGTTGTTCATTTAAATACAGTGAATTTAAACCTCAATTTGCTCTTGATCCTACAAAAACATTTATTTGTATGGTTTGCTAGACACTGGCAAGAACGCTAAAGTTTAAATTACGAGATGCTGCCTCATGCTGCGCCAGAAAATTGTCAGTTTGTACTTCGAGTCATATGGTTTGGTTCTGCTTCATGGTTTCAGCATATTGGTTAACGGTTTTGATGGAATGGACTCTGTTCTGATTCAGAGAGTACAGTGATTACCTTTGCTACCAATTCTGCAGGTTTTTCTAAAAAAAATTATTCCATCGTCCCTTAAGGGAAAGTCTTTATCTAGAGGTTTACTGTTAACCATAAAAATGATTTTGAGAAAATGGAAATGCATTCCTCCTATGGAGGAAGACTCGATTATTGATCTGGTGCTATTTTGTGAATTTGAAACACGTTTGTACATATTAGGCAGAAAGTGGTGTCGAATAATTTTAATGATTTGCATTTGGAATGTTGTTTGCGAACTTGACACTTTTTTTTGTTCTTTCCTCCTATCCTATGCTGACCAAGTATAGTTATTAGGATATTCATTATTAATCCCTTCTCATTTTACCAGTAAATATTTATTAAAATAAATGGACCTACATAAATTGAGTTTTAATTTTTGTATCTCTTTTGCTTGTAAGTACTGAGTTAGTGGAGGATTACTCAGTCAAATCAAAAGAATTAATGTAACAATAAAATCATGCTATTCACCTTTAGTTTCAGTCAAAAGAGTTCACATATCCATTGCAGAGAAACAACGTATTTGGATAAACTCACATATCATGAGAATACGTTTGTATTTGTGATTTCCAAAAGGAAATAAAAATAGGTTTTCCCGGATAAATGCTTTAAAATGAAGAGGTGGAAGAAAGGTTGTCACCACGAGTTGGGTGTGAGTAGCTCAGAGGCTTTTAGTTTCTGTATGTTTTCTTTAGTTATGTCATCTGTGTTTAGGTCTGTCCTGGAGACAACTATAGAAGGAATTAGGGACAGCCCTCTTCATCTTTTGGTCTGTTCAGTTGTCATTGGGGTTTTGCATCCACACACCACAGCATTCACCATGGTAAATAGAATAGCCGACTAAGCTATTGGCTCTCTTGCTCTGTGAATGACAGCATTTTTCTGACCACAGAGGCCAGACTTTACTTTGCTGATGTAATTTTCTTTCCATTCCATATTCTTTTTGTTTAAATTTGAGCCATCCCTTGTATGTTTAAACTATAGTTTCAGGTTACAGTTCTTCAAACCCAGTAGTTCTTTTCCTCTGTACCAATATGAATTATATTTTCTTGTGATGTCAATAAAAACAATAACTTTTCTAAATACACCTGCCAGCTAGCTAGGAGGCATCCGTGTTGTTTAAAATTTGTATTGCAAATATATGGTGTCCAGGGTTTAGGCAGCAACATGTTTTCTTTTTTTTTCTTCTTTTTACTTTTGTGGCATATGCTTGTCATTAAAAAAATAAAAAGAAAGTTACCTTTCACACTAGCTTGCCTGTGCGAGACCTATTGACTTTGCCAATGTTTGTTTATTTTTAGAACGTACTCAGTGGTTTTGATGCCTTCTCCTTCAATAACAGAAGATCTCAGAAGTGTGTATGTGTACTTAGTCTATATGTGTTTGCATCCACACATGGGGCACAATAAATTATCAACTGTTTAGGCAAGCAACAAAATTCTGCCGCCTTTTCAGTATCATAATATGTTTACTAAGTACTCATAGATAAAGAGCACTGATACATACCGAGGGTGACGTTTATTGCACTGATGTTGCTTATGAAACGCACTTTATTATATTTTTGGTCAAAACTTGCTATGGGATGTTGTTTTTTGTTAGACAATTTTAAATAGTTGAAAACCTGAAGTAAAATCCAGGTTTTCTAGAGTCTGGCTCAGTGGACAGGTGCTGTTCGGTCTCTCCCTTACAGCTCAGGAAGTGTGTCCTGTTTCTTGACCCATATTATCCCTGCTGCTTTGACAATCCCTCAAGGCAGCTCTAATGAATTTAAATGACCTCTGAAGGCCTTTCTAATTGAATTGCAGTGTTTCTTGGTTTCCATATAGGTCAACCAACTCCCAAGCTTTTGATCAAAAGCATGCGCGAGTTTTAGAACAACTGGAAAGGTCGCCAATGATTTTTTACAGTTACATTGTAACGTAAACATGTTTTAGAGTAAAGAAAGGCACAGACTAAAAGCAGTAGGCAAGATATATATATACTACCTTATATCTTATACCTATATATAATCTTTATGTATAGATGTATGAGCTGTGATTATGTGACTGTGACCAACAGTTCTATCTCTTCTGCTTATTGGTTTCACTCTTTCTATTTCGTCTCCAGCTCTTGAGCCTACACAGGTTTGGTTACTATAAAATTACTGTTGTCAGCCCTTCTAAGGGCTGAAACATGTAGCTCAGAAGAATTGTGGTGAGTGCAGGTCAGGCTGATGGCATCATGATGAAACTATTCTAGTTCCAAGTAATATTGGCCAGGTTCATAGTGGCCAACAGAAGAAGCACAATGATGATCACAGTAGTGTTGCGCATGCCCAGCACTAGCAGAAGTGGTATGGTCCATTTCCTTCCATCATTAGTAATAATTGTGGTTGTACCTTGACCGGCCTATCCTTTTATGTGCAGAGTCTCCGCAAGTGTAAAATTACTATTAGTAACATCAAACTCACAGTTTGTGAATAACAAAAAATAGTAAAAGTTTATCTTTGTGAATTAGGCTGTGTGTGTGCGTGTGTTTGTGTGTGAATGTGTGAATGCTTATGCTAGCATTTGAATAAGCATGTATGATTGTGTCTGTGTATCAGTGAGCACATCTGTGTGTCTGCTTTTAAGTGTCTGCCCATGTGTATGCACTTGCCTGGGGAGAATCTGGAGGGTGTGGTCGTGGCTAAATGGTAGCCCTGGTATTTTGTGACTCTGCCTTTAACTGAATCTTTGGCTGTCCTTGACATATTAAGAACCTATTCCTAATATATTGTGGGCATTCTTGTCAAAATTCTGGCCGTCCCTAACCTAATGGTGCCCACCCTTGAAATATCGGGGGTATTCCGATCCTAATTGGGCCTTTCTGGTACAATGGTACACCTAGCATAAGGTTTCCATCCGTAGCATATAGTGGGCACTCTTGGCATCTTTTTGACTGCTCCCTGGCATAATGATGTCCCTGGCCTAATGGAGTAATCCGTGACATAGTGGGGACATTATGGACATCATTCAAGCTAAGGGTACCCTTTTTTGCATATTGTGGACCACACTTTGTTTTAAAGCATATTTGTATAGTATTGTAATGATGGACAGATCATAACAAGTGGGTTAAAGATAACACTGGCATCAACAAGGCACAAACTCACAAGCAATACTTCAAGAAATGTTTTTGACGTAGGAGAGCAAGGACAATGTTAGATTTAGAATATTGTAAATAATCACCTCATATCAAATAACATTCTGTCTCGGTTCATTGCCCCAACAGCCATTCATTGAGCCATTCACCATTCATCACTCCAATTTAAATTGTGTCTAAAGTGTCTGGATTTTTAAAAAAAATTTCAGTCACCTACATTCTTCATAGTTTGACTTTCCTGTGGTCATAAATCAATCTCTTGCCCTACTCCAAAACAGGAACCTGGCTGCTACCCCATTCACATCCTAGGTCCCTTTGGGTTAGCATCAGACCCATTGTTTACGGGGTCAGTTTATGTTTGGTTTAAGCAGTCTCAGCCTTCATTTCAAAAACAGATATTTAGGGTGCCAATGTTATCTCATCCCACAGGACTGTCACAAATTCCACGTTCACTGACTCTCACACCATTTGAATTTTAGCACAAATAGTATGGTAAAAGATGGCTACCTTGCTGTGGCAGCATATATGGACAGGGTTGTTTATCTGTCGAATGGTGAAAAGTCTGGGTCTGTCTAGTAGCATACATTCAACATACAATCTTAAGTTGTACTGGCCTCAAATTGGATCGGATGGCAGCTTCCTAGTATGCATGAGGTTCTCATCTCATTCTCCATCTTAAATCAATCCTGGATCAGACATATATCTGTCCCTGAAACCATGTAAGGCATAGGGGATATTGTCTAAAAGAATTTTATATATTTGGGAAACTGTACTATCTGTGAGTTCCTCCATTAGAACCTCAGCTTCTGTCAGAGAGTGGTCTGGTATAGCTGATCATGCTGTTCAGATATATATTACTGTGTGTCCCCAAAACCGCTACCCCTCCGAGCTTGATGCACTACCACAGTGAGGTCCCTTTCATGAGCTTGCCTTTCCTTCCCACTGTTCTCAATACTATTGCTCAAGCCCAAACTACAGTGCAGTCAAACGTGGCAAAATCTTGGCACCCTTTCTGTATAAAAGAAGTGTCCTATCGCCTGCAACCAATCTAGACAGATATTGGTTTTCTTCAGAGTAGGGTATGCTTAGTCATCATTGACTCGTAAGCTGACTGTCCCGTCATAACTCCTTAGATTTTGCAAGGATATGCCCCCCCCCCCATAGGTTGATTGGTAGAGCTTTATGATAACCCTGGAGCGTTATGCCCCTGCGAGTAGGATCTGTGAAGTAATATCAACCTTAAAAAAGTATGTTTATGGTATCCATTATGAGGTGTTTTGTAATATATATAGAAAACAGAGAAGGGAAATTATTTTAAACAAAGCCTCTCTATTCAAAAGTGACAAGGGTACCTCATTCCAGTGACCTATAACCTCTGAAAGATGTCCTTCAGACCAATCTTGAATGGGAACAAGGTGGATTTGGACCAGTTAACATAAAATCCAGAATCTAGTTCAGATTTCCGGAAAATATACAGTAGTCTGAGTGTCATGACCTTTTAGGAATAGAAGGAGCATATAGAAATATCTGATCTTTAGTACCATTCAGCCAACGGGATCTGTTGACAGTGGGTCTGCCAGCAATTCTATTTCAAAGGCAATGAGCTTTGGAGACAAGAGAAGCCCTATCTTATACCTCACCTTCGTTAGAAATTCATTGTTTCATTCACTCTAACTGCTGCATAGTAACCCAGAACACTAATGACAGAACAAAACCAAAACCAATTTTTGAAAGTCTCTAAAGGTAGCATTTGATAGAATTGAATTTCTCCATGTTGTTGATGGACCCTTCAAAGAGTTCACTCAGTCCAGACAATCACAGAGGCTGCACAGATTCAGTTGCATCCATCTATGAGGCTTGAATCCTGATTGATTGGGTGAAGCATAGAAGAAATGGAGGTCTGCAGTCTATCTGCAAGTACTTAGGCAAGAATCTAAATCCCCCCAGTCAGAAGGGAGATAGGCCAATAGGAGTGACAGGAAATTATGGGTTTACGCTGTTTATGTATCAAAGTATTATCAGAGGCTCTAATCATCTGAAAGGATGCCCTAAACCTTTGCCCCTAGGAACAGATGTAAGAGCTTTGGGCTGAGGCGACAACATAGATGTTTTAACAGTTCTGCTAGGAGGCCACTAGGACAAGGAACTTTGCTAGTCTTCAATTGTCTGATACCAGCTTAACATTATCAGTACTAAGGTCCTCCTCTGGTCTCGTCTGGTCAGTATCAGGTAGTTGTATGTATGTATATGGTATTACCATAGTGTAAACCTATCCAAAAGGCAGCATAGTGCTATACATGGTCAAAGACAAGCATAAAGTTGACAAGTAGTAGGAGAGGAAGCTGGGTTGTGAATGTTTAATGTAGTGTCCTTTAAAGAGGCGAGTCTTCAACTCTTTCCTAAATTGGAGCAACGGTGGGGGGGTCCTGATGGATACCTGGATGTTGTTCCAGATCCTGGGTGCTTAGACTGAAAAAGCCTGCAGTCTTGGTTTATTTTTTACACTTCTTAGTCTGCAGTCTGATGGTGTCCTGGCTGCGAGTTTGCTGAGAGCCACCAGAGATGGCAAGCTTGACTAGCAGTGATGGCTCTGTAAATGCCGCAGCTGGTATTGAAGATGCTGTGGGCCGGCAAATCAAGTTCCAGCAGGACAGGGGTGATGTGATAATTTTTTTTCAGGCCCTGGATGAGGTGTGCTGCTGCATGTAGGATGCCCCTAAGGTAGTAGTGGGAGCGTAGCCTTCTGTAGAAAATGATGAGCGCCTCTAAATATGGTGCTTCTGCACCAGGGGAGTGGAGGCTATTGTCTCTTATGACCTGGTAACCTAGCATTCAACTCTGTAGGTTAAATAAGCTAAATAAGTCCCTTTCTGTTAATAGAGAGAATTGAGGCTGAAAGTCTTTTGCATTTATTTAATTCTGCAAGTCGCATTCAGAGGGACATTTGTGTGATAGTCTCATACTTTAAGTTTGTTTAATGTATATTGCACCCTTCACCAAAACACTGCGGAAGAGTACATAACGTACAATACATCAGTTGTAAGAATGTAACAATTATTATGTTAGTTTACAGTAGCTAGAGTGATTAAATAAAGTAAGGAGGGACATGAGAGGTGAAGGGAAGAGTAAATTAAAATAAGATAGAGGCAATGCTACATAACAGCTCAGATAGGGAGGACAATTAGAATAGAAGACCAGTAATCTCTATAGGAAGATAAAAAGGTATCAATATGGAGAATGGTTGCGTGAAAGCGAAGAATTGGTCACAAGGAATGTGACAGTGTTGGCAACTATTGAAATATGAGAAAAGGATGAAGTGGATAGGTTGGAAATAACAGCAAGAGTGTGGGCAGAGAAACACAAAAGGTTTATTACTCAATGACCAAGATAGCCTTTAGAGGAAGTGAGAATTCGAAAGCTGGCAAAACATGATCTCCGCTTGGTTAGTGTAGAATTGTGGAAAGGTGGAGTCAACTGGAATTGAATCATAGAGGATCTGCGCTGGGCCAGGATGAAAAGGGTCCAAATGTGTTAAACTGTTACCCAAACATGTCCAGAGCAAAAAAGAGGCTTATTAGCCACAAACATTTGAAGAGTTCAGGGACGCAGCCAAATCGAATACTACAAAATAATTTTGGAAATGGTGTCCTCAGGGAAGGATAATTTTAACCACTTACTACAGAAGAATGCGTTCCACAGAAAACATTGGTACCGCTCTCAGAGAGTATCTGTACAACACACTGACATAAAGAAGTGGTATTCATACGGGTGTTTCGTACAGAGTATCACATCCATGATATTAACAGATCGTTACATTTTTTTCTTAAAACTGATAATAGTATCCATTGTGACAGTTAACAATTGGAACTCACTCTGGACGAACCCGCTCTTAAATGTAGTATTTAAACAGGTTATCCAAGGGTTGACCCCAGTCCTGCCTAGAGTCTCAACACTCTACAAGAAACCTTCTCCAGTCATGGCGTTACAGCATCATCGTTCCACTCTGAAAAAATGATTCCACAGTTGACCAGGAGCCACTAGAGCTCAACATTTGTAGAAAGCGGATGAAGGGGAAAATGCTGACCGTCTGCTTTGGAGGTTTCCACCAGTCAGTTGATCAAGCTTTCATAATAATAAAATATATAGAAATGAAAAAAAAATCTTTTTCCAATGTTCATGACTGTTTTTCAGTGCTTTATTTGGTAGATCTGATGGTGCTGTGGTGAAATCTTACAAAATAGCCATTACTCTCGTCATTAGGCTGACATTAGAGCTGCATGTTATTTTGCCGACTTAAGTTTGATTTGGAAATGGCAAAAAATCCTAAGAACGGTTTCACACCACTTTTGGAGTAAAGAAAGGGTGCCTACTAGCTCCCCTCCTCCATCTACATCAGTAACATGCCAGCCCTCCCCTTTGTCTTCAGATTGAAATGAGACAATAGTAAGAAAAGTAGAGTTTGCCCTGCTCTTCTGTTATGTTGACACTGTTACTAGCCCAAAGAGCTTCAGTACTGCAGAAGATATGGGGGAAGATGGAAATCTACTATAAAGAAAACAAAATTAAGGTCAGCAAAGCAATATCTAAAATCTTGGCCAGGAGTCATTGAGCATGGCAACGAGAAATAATAAGCACAATCTCGAAGGTGACCATTGGAGGAAATGTGTTTATCTGAGTCTAATGCTCACCAGACCCATAAACTGCAAAGTTGAATTCACACTTACATCTGAGGAGGCTGCAATCTAGATTGCAGGGAGTGCTTGATTCACAGAAGTATATGGGGCCAAAAGGGTGCTCTACCTCCATGAGAGTCTGAGAGCAAAAATGAATATGCCTCTATAGGGCTTCAAAATCTGTAGTATAAGAAAACATTTAGGCTCTTTCGGAAAGGAAGGTCTGGCAGACGTTCCTGAATATACCATAATCTATACAGTAGCTCCTGTTGGAATCTCAAGGAGGAAACATGTCATGAGGTACACCGCCAAACAAAGATGTTCTGTTTAGAGCTCCTATCAGAAAATGTGGAATTGCCTGTGTAATAGCGGTTTAGAGAGAAGCCACATCTTTGGCTTTAATCAGGAAACTTAACTAAGAAAAAGGCAGGGATAAATATGAAAATTATAAAAGCACAGTTGGAAAAAGTACCTTAGATTTTGAGAAGAAAGGTTGGAGGAAAAAAATGTAAAAGATAAACCAGACATAGACATATATTATTATATATTATATAATTATGTAATGTTTCTTCTTTTGGAAAACTCAAATAATCCGTCTCCACCCCTCAAAATTGCTTTAAACAATTGTTTATTTATTGTTTAATAGTCTTTCGAGTTGTCTTTTGGTGAGTTTTAAAATACAAAGGCGACAACATTGTGCCCATTAGGAAGGGGAATGTGTGCCTCTAATATGCATAGGAATAAGTTATATAAAATATAGTGAATGGGAGTCAATGTGAATGTGATTTCAACAAACTCTTAATGTAGCTCATACGGTTCTCATAATTAATGCATTTGAAAAGGAATCTGACAATATTTGTACCTGTTGGAAGATATTTTAAGTGTACTTGTTATTAAATTGACCAAAGAACTGTAGGGATAATCCATAAATATGTGCACATCATAAACCCTTCATGTAAATGGGTGTTCAGTTTGATTGTAGCAGCAGAAAGTCAATAATGCAGGATCCGCTGTCGTGTGGCATGGGACTGCAGCAGAAATATCACAATGTTGCATCAACTGAGGTGCAAAGTGAGCGAGGCAGAAGAAGAAGCAACATGTAGTCGATGAAGTTGTGACAAAAGCACACCAGAAGACTATCACCATGTCTGATCAACGAAAGTGCAGCACGAGCATAATAATAGAATAAAAATGTAGAGTCAGCCATTAGCAGCATATGCTCTAAAGCAGAATAATCACAGTGCATGGTAAATCTAGAGGCAACAGGAGTGAAATAACGTAATATTCATATTGGAGCTATAGCCCTGGGTTAAATCAGCACAGCAGCAGTATAATCATTATGTCGGGTCATTGAAGGGCAGTGTAGGCATTTATATAAGTTGGTGTGTGCCTATTGGATGACATCTGAATGTGAGGAGGATGACGCAGTATAAGAGTGAAAAATGATGATAGCACTCGTCTGTAAGAATAAAGCATTGTCACCTTACCTTGCTATTCTTGAGCAGAGTGAATATGGGGTCCAAACAGGCCTGTCGGCTCAGTTTGCCCCTTACCGTAGATACCTTTAGCAGAGGGATCCCTGGGCAAGCTAAGTGATTAAAGAGATAGTCTTCGTCACATGATAGAATGTTCTGACGAGTCATCCATTAGGCTCATTAAAGCTTGCAAGGGGGTAGACCTAGAAAGGTCAGATCAGAGCAGTGATAAATAGGTATGGGTCATTCCCTCAGATATAGTTTGGATCTAGAGGGACAGAAGAGTCAGTGATAAGAAACAAGAAATTGGAATCAAGAATCTGGTGACTCATCAAGGAACAAGGAGCGGGCCTGGGAGTGACGAGAAGCAAACAAGCAAGGGCGGGGCCACTCCAGGAAAGGTTGGACTTAGCAAGGTCAACAGGGAAACAGCTTACCAAGGGGTCCCAACCATTGCATAGTGTAGCCTTTTTACTCTCTCCAGACACTGCAGATGCCAGAGAGCTTCCCTGAGGCTTTCACCGAAGAGCAACCCAATCTGCATCAGCATGTTTGCTCCTTTCATAACGTTGGCTGGGCACCGTGGCATAAATAGTTACATCACAGTAGAGGTTGGAGAGTTTGGCTTATGGAATCTAGCTTCAATCACAACTAATCACACTATAGAATTGCCAGGGAGGACATACTTATGTTTGCCTATTCGAAAGATAGGTATCTTCTCCTTGGATAGAACATAACCCCTAGATGGTTCTTTTTAATGCGAATTTCCCTTGAGTGCTTTTGTTTGTAATTGTTCAGCAGAGTAAATTAATCATACAACCTTTGATTTTACATGTAATTCTTCACATCAAGTATCACCAACGTAAATAGATCACCAGGTATACTATAGTGAAGTGTGGGTCCTTCTCCTCACTTGCTTATATGGTACATTGTTGACAGCCCTTAAAATGAACTCTATTAAGGCCCAGATCTTATATGTAATATTCTATAGTTTAGAGTTATTGAATGCACTGACATAGCTCCGTTTTTTACTATATGATATATAGAACAAGTGGTTCTGTCGGAAAGTAACAATTACTTTGCTTAGTGCATATAATACAGTTTGAAATCTCAATTTCCAAAGGCATATAATACAATCTCAATTTAAAGTGGGTTAAAAAAGTAATTTTTAAAACCATGGGAGAGAAAAGGAAACACACCACAAAAGCAAAGCAATTTGTCAAAAATAAAGCCATTTACTAAATTGTTATTTACAACAAATAATGAATATGGCGGTCAACGAAACATTAAATTTGCGGCGATATAGTGGTGACTATTGTGCGGGATGAGTGACTTGTGGTGATATTTGAGATCAACAGTGCTATACAAGCATAACCAACATGAGTGACACATAAACAGTGAAATAGACAAACTTATTTCTTCCTGTCTGTTCCTTTACACATGAATACAAGACCCAAGTATTATTTTACATTCGGGTCAAGGAAACTGCATGGACTAGTGTGACAATAACGTTGACGTTTCGACCCTTGAAAAAGTGCAGCCTAATACGCGTCAGAGGCGGGTCTTCTTCAGGACTGTGAGAAAGGGGGTGTTTGGACAGCCGCAAGGAATTGATGCCTAGGATCCTATTAGGTTGTTAGATAGTGATCCGGGTATAACTATGAAGTCAACGTATCCAATTGCGAAGACCTACACCAGGAGGTTGTGGTCTGAAACTAGATGAATATATCATCGCATGATAACTCCACCAGCCGGTTGGAGACGTGCCAAATCCGTTGAGTCAAAATAGCCGCCAAGGGCGATCGTGAAATGGGAGAGACGTGTCTTCTTCTATCTACCTCCGCTTCTGACTGTTTTTTACTAGTCATTATGTACTAAACCACTTGTTGCATTTCGTCAACTGTGCATAGCAGAGAAGCCAAAACGGCGTTGAGCTTCACAAGAACGCTTCAGTGAACTATACCTGGACCTTGATTGTAGTCATGTAAATTTCAAAGGTGTTTCTTTACTTTCTCCTGAAACCGTCTGAACCAGTGTTGCAGGTTTTGTGTTTTATTTGGGAACTAGACAGTGAAAGTGATGTGTTCTAGGCATGAGTGTTTATTTAACATGCAAAATATTACTGTGAGAGCAGGCTATGTGTAGGAAGCCCATATAGAATGTTCAAAGTAAGCAACACTTGCATGTTTCACTTGTGCATCACAACAGGGTGTCGTATCCAGGCCATCCTTGCAGTTTTCAGCTGGTGCAAATTGCTTCATTAGGCCAGCTGTCTGGTTTGGACATCTTGAGGACATTCGGAAAGCTTCCATGGGAGTGCATTCCGCCCGTTGTTTACCCTTGGCTTTGTGGTTTGTAACTCACATTTGCTTGCTTTCTATTTGCTGGCTCTATTTGTTTTAGGCTGTCTAGCTCAAGTTCATCCCTTACCTTGCCTAAACCCTATTTACTGTATTCGTCCACCAGTGCTCCATTTCTGTAAACAGGACTTTAAATCTTGGTCTTATCTTGTCACATTTGTTTTGCATACAAAGACAGAGATCAAATGTCAGGCTCTCTCTTCTAGGGAGCTTGGTGTTTACTTTTCTTTCTCTGACTTCAAAGTGAGAGGGTTTATGCGACAATCATGCTGACTCCGGGGTGTGCTTGAGGAAGGCTGTACAATGTTATTTCTTTTCTAGCACACAACATAATTTAAATGTCTGTAAATGGTCTGTGCAGATATTTCAGAATTAGAAAAGCCCAAATGAAGCACATATTTTAGTAATTCTGAAGTGTGGTGGAAACAAATATTTTAAAATGATCAAAACAAATCAGTACACTAGGTGATGACATTCCCACACATTATCGTTTGTGCGCTGTATATCTTTATCAGTAAAACTGTATGTTTCTGCAAATGTAATGGTCATTTCAATTGAAAATGTGTTGTCTGTAATGGCCATGCGTGACCACACCATGCATACTGCACTTTACACCACTCCACTCTGCTCTGTACCACTCCACGCCACTGCACTCTGCTCTGCATCACTTCATGCCACTCCACTCTGTGTCACTGCAGTCTACGCATCTCTACTCTACTCTGCACCACTCCGCTCTACTTCACTGCACTTTACGTCACTTCACTCTATGCCTCTCTACTTTATTCTGCACCACTCTACTCTATGCCAATGTACTCTATGCCACTGCACTCTTCGCCACTGCACTATACACCACTCCATTCTAGGCCACTCCACTCTGCTCAACTCCACTCTGCGTCTGTATGTCTGTGCAAACGTAATAGTGATTTTAATTGAAGATGTGTTGTCTGTAATGGAAGTGTGCTACCGTACCATGCATATTCCACTCTACACTACTCCACTCTAGTCTGCACCACTCCACGCCACAGCACTCTACTCTTCACCACTCCACTGCGTGCCACTGCACTCTATTCCATTCTGCACTACTCCATTCTACGCCACTCCACTCTATGCCACTTCACTCTACGCCTCTCTACTATACTCTGCACCACTCTACTCTATGCCAATGCACTCTATGCCACTTTACTGTACACCACTACAATTTTTGCCACTGCACTCTATACTACTCCACTCTACACCACTGCACTCTCGCCATTGCACTCTGCACAACTACATCACCACTCTACGCCACTCTGCAACACTTCACTGTACACCCTGTCGCGACCGGCATGACTCGCTCTAGGGGGTCGCGCAGGGGTTCGTGCGGGGGGTTAATTTAATTAAAAAAAATAAATAAACTTATTTTCCTGGGCCCTGCGCCGTCTCGGCTCCTGGCCGGTTCCCATGGAACAGGAAGCAGGCAGCCTCCCTCCCCTTCCCTTCCCTAAGCCAAGCACAACGCTACAATGGCAGCGTTGTGATTGGTGGGGATGGCGCCCAGCCAGGCGCCTATGGGAGGCCATTTTCTCCATGTAGGCTGCATGCAGCCTACATGGAGAAAAGGGAGAATGTGCATGACTGGTTTGGTCGGCCCCAGAGGGCCGACCAAACAGTCAGGGCCCACAGCATTGGGCTAGCCACTCCTCCCCTGCCCTCCAGCAGACCTGCCAACCCGCCGGCCCCCAACCAAACCCTTCTGCTTTCTTGCAGTGCGAGAAGCAGAAACATAAAATGGTAGTTTTACCATTTTATGTTTCTGCTCTTCGCACTACGAGAAAGCAGTGGGGCGATGCTCCTACGCCCTAATGGAGGAGCCGCCCCTGTCTACACCACTGCACGCCATGCCAATGGACTCTACTCTGCTCCACTCCACTCTACGCTCCTGCACTCTATGCCAATCCACTGTACGCTACTCTGCAAAACTGCACTCTACACCACTTTACTCTGCCCCACTGCATTCTACTCTATTCACCTCTATGCCACCGCACGACGCCGATGCACTCTATGCCACTCTACACCACTGCACTTTACGACACTCTACTATGCAATACTGCACACTACGCCACAGAACTCTACCCCACTCTACTCTGCACTACTGCATTCTTTGCCAATGCAGTATAACCCACTCTACTCTGCATCACTGCATTCTATGCCACTTCACTCTGCACCAACTTACGCCACTCCACTCTATGCCACTCTCATCTGCACCACTCTACACCAAGGCACTCTATGCCACTGTACTCTACGCCACTGTACTCTGAACCACTGCACTCGACGCACCTGCACTCTACTAGGCACCACTCTAATCTACACCACTGCACTCTACGACACCCTACTCTGCAACACTACACTCTCCACCACTGAACTCTATGCCACTCTACTCTGCACTACTGCACTCTACGCCACTGTACCCTACTCTGAACCACTCTACTCTACTTTGCACCACTCTCCACCACTGCACTCTACACTGCTCTACTCTGCACCACTGCATTCTATGCCACTCTACTCTGCATCACTCTACGCCACTTCACTCTGTGCCACTCTACTCTGCACCACTGCATCTATGCCACTGTATTCTATGCCACTGCACTCCATGGCACTCTACTCTGCACCACTCCACTCTGCACCATTGCACTCTATGCCACTGCACTCTATTAGGCACCACTTTAATCTGCACCACTGCATTTTACGATTCTGCATTGTACTCTGCTGAATTCTGTGCCACTGCACTCTACACTACTATACTCTGCAACACTGTACGCCAATACACTCTACACCAGTCCACTCTACTTTTCGCCACTTCACTTCAGTGTATCCTACTCTATGCCATTGGACTCTACTCTAGTCTTCACCACTCTAATCTTTGCCACTCTACTCTATGCCACTTGACTCTATTCCACTGCACTGTATGCCACTGCACTCTACGCCAATACACACTACACCACTCTGCATCACTGCACTTTACGACACTCTACTCTGCAATGCTGCACTCTACGCCTTGGAACTCTACGCCACTGTACTCTGCACTATTGCTTTCTCTGCCAATGCAGTCTAACCCACTCTACTCTGGATCACCGCATTCTACTCCACTTCACTCTGCATCACCTTATGCCACTCTGCTCTGCACCACCTTACGCCACTCTAGTCTGCACCACTCTATGCCTCTGCACTCTATGCCACTCAACTTTGAACCACTGCACTCTAAGCTACTCCACTCTACTCCACTCTACTCTACGCCACTCAACTCTATGCCCCGATACTCTACTCTCCACCCCTGTACTCTGTGCCACTGCACTCTACTGTGCAACATTCTAACCTACACCACTCCACTCTGCACCACTGCATTCTACGCCACTGCACTCTACTATGAACCACTCTAATCTATGCCACTGCATTCTACAACGCTGCATTGTACACCGCTGAATTCTATACGACTGCACTCTAAACCACTGCACTCTACTCCACTTTTACTCGACGCCACTTTACTCTGCAACACTCTAAGCCAATGCACTCTACACCAGTCCACTCTACGCCCGCTACGCAACTCCACTCAATGCCACTCCAATACATGACACCTAATGCCACTCCAATACACGACACTCTATGCCACTGCACTCTATGGTACTCTACTCTTCGCCATTCCACTCTACGATACTCCATGTCACTCTCCTCTATCCCACTAACCTTTTGCCATGGTGTACAGCAGACATGCTGGTGTACACCATGGCTGATACATGTTTGCAAAGCCAATGGCTCTTGCTTAGGCTGGACCTATTGGCTTTGCCAATGCTTGTTTTATCTTGTGTCTGTCCTGGCAAAGAGGCAGACGCTAATGTCAAAGGGCACGTGACATTACTTCTACTGAGAGAAGCATTAGATTCAAAACACTCTTGGTACTTCTAAAAGCCATCTACTTTCTTATATACAGCGTACAAAACGTATTGAAGTAAACTCGAATCTGTTATTATTCATGCGATGACCACAATTCCATGCCCCTGTGTGTACATTCAGCCCTGCTTTAGTATACCCACTCTCTTAGTTAAGTTTCCTTCCACTGTCAGTCCGTGGAGCTGGATCTCTGTGTGGTGTGTATGCCTTGAATTTATCAGTCTGCTCCTATTGTATAACCATCTTCTTTTCATGTATACCCTTATCTTTAGGAAGGAAGTCCAATGGTGGTAAAACAGATAATGAACCATTTACAAATGTGTTTTCATTAGTGTGTGTTCTGTAGGTGCAGCTGTAGGTAGAGCATTATCAGGGTCAATTTGTGACAGCTGCTTATAGTATTGCACTGCATGGTCACCACATGACGGCTGCTTCAGATCTTTTTTCCTAAGCCTAGTTTTCATGCTGCTTGAAAATCATGTATGTGGCTCTCATGCTTAGGTAGATCCTTACTGAGTGAGTTGCATCCCTCCCAAAGAAATGAGTAGAGCTCATATTCGTTCATATTTACTTACCAAATTGGTTGCTCCTGTTATTCCAGGTCAAGCCGATAGCCTGTATTTCTCACCCTCAACTCTCATTGCTTTGGGGGTAGAGTTTTATATGGGCTTGTTTTCTGGAAAGAGGCGAAGTACAGGCACCATGATTTGAATTTCTTACACATGTGCACATAGGATGGTTGACTGCCAGCTTATATTACAAAAGCTTCTGAAAAGATATCAGAGACCTACTGTCCCCTTGCCCGAGGGTTGGATGGCACTGGAGCACAAGGAGTTTTCAAGTCTTCTATACTGGCAGGAGCATGGTCTCCATCTTTGGGAATTCGCCTGCCTGCTTGGTTACACTATCCCAGTCATGCCACAGCACTTCCCATGGTGTTTCTAAAAATCTGTGATCCATTCTGATTTTGCATATTTGCCTAATGTGTTTGTATGAGCCCTACTAACTGCCCAGATCTTTCTGCTCTTTGTGGATTTAGGCATGTACTTCACAGCACTGTAGCATGGGCCTCACTGTCTTGTCAAGTGTAGGGTGACTGGCAGAATCTGAGCTCCAACATGTTGGTCCTCCTTTTCCAGATGATGCCCTTTTAGTCCCTCTAACCAGGAATCCAGGACTATCCCTGCTACTCTCTTAAACTTAATAGTCCCCGTAACTGACTACTCATTCCAAGAGCTCTCAAACCCTGCCATCATCCCAACACCCATCCATCTGCCTCAAAGTTCCCCACTAACTTATGTCTCGGAATCCCATCACTGACTTGGTCCTTTGAACTGCACCTTCCAAAATATGTTCTCTACCCCAGCATACACAAACTTCCTCTCTCCATCCTTTCTGACCTCCCTGGGTCTGTGATTGATTCTCGTGCTCTAAGTGCCCTTGAGTGGATTATCTGAATGATTGAACGCTTTAACCTTCTGGTCCTGGGCACCTCTTAACCTACTATGTCTGCAGTGAGTCAACTCTAGCTGTGACAAGCAAGTCAGGACTAGGGGTGTGGGGGTGGTTCCATGGATTAGTGTTAACGAGCGAGTGAGAGAGTGAGACAGTGTCACCTTTGTTATAGGTGTGGATCTGTATGTGGCCATTGTATGATTGATTGTTTTTCTTGTAATGCTCAGTTTTTTTATTTATTGTTTTTAAGTTTAATCAGCTTTTATTAAGAATTAAGTTACATAAAGATGAGTAACAGATATAACTCATGTGAAAATGAAATACACAAGAATGTTAACAATGTAGAAGGAACTAAAGCTGTTAATTTGCGCTCCCCTCAGTGAGTCAGAACTGAGGGCAGTGCAAATTGTGGACTGCATGTACCATGATGCAAAAGAGCAAACGTTTATGGGTATGGGTTATGGGTATGATGTAGTGTCCTGCCACACCCTTTTCCCTGCCCAAACTGATTTTAATGACTTTCTCTACCATTTATCAAACGCTCCTAATGTTCCTTTTTGTAAAAATTGCATTCCGGCCCATTGATTACACCTCATCCGGCCCGAGCCGGAGAGTACGGCCCGTGTGCAGAGAGTACAGCCTAAGCCGGAGATTCCAGGCTGACAGTGGACGTAAAGATACGACTCGTAAATGATCTCCGTGAATACCAAAAGTCGTAAAGTTAGACTTTTGTCTCAGATTGCCTTTGTGAATCGGGCCGATGATTGGTAAAATAAAATACAATTGAAAGAAAGCAAACAAAGTTACACTTTACAGAGGTTTGAAGTTTTCAGAGTGCTTGTCATTAACTTTTTGTTTTGCAGTATTATCAAAGAAATTCGTTAATGACAACCAATATAAATGTCTATTAACACGTGGCATGCAAGAAGAGGCGAAGGCTACATCTTTTCTATGATAATGACAAACATTAAACCACCAAGCTTTAAAAGAAATATTAGAGGAACACTTCCAATTAATTGTAATTTGTTGAAAAGCTAAGGCCAAAATGAGGTCAAATAATCCTTTTTCATGTGAACAACATCTGATAAGCTTCCTAGAAAACGTAATGATGGTGACATAGGGCAGTGTAGATTAAATATTATTGTAAATTGGGACCAGACTTTCCTCCAACAGGAAGCAGTGGAAGGGCAAGAGAAAAGAAGGTACATCAAGTCTCCATAAGGGTAACCGCATGACCAACAGGCTTTGTTATTCGTCTTGGAGAAATTGCCTATAGAAATAGGTGTATAATATAGCCTATGATATAAAAAGAACAGAGATTGTGTAGTAGTGGCTGTTCTGGAAATGTTTAATATTCTAGACCAGAGTTTATTTCAAAAGAAGATTGTCCAAGCACATCCCAAATCTGTTTTCCAACTGAGTTCCATCTTGCTTTTAGCTCGAGAAGAATCTGGGGTGAAAAAGTATTTGTAGATAGGGCCGGCCTTGGGAATAAGGGTAAGTATGGTTAAGAGAGAGGCATCGGATTAAGGAGATGTAGAATTTATTGGGAGTGAATAAAGAATATTTAAAATAATTTCTATAAGAATAGAAAATTTAAATGTTGGTTGGAATTGAGGGAAAGAGCGAGGATTAATACCTTCAAATAAGTTTGGAACCCATATTATGCCTCTTTGTCTCCAAATGCGATGCAGCGCGCTTAACGAACTTCATTTTATTTATTTATATGTTTACTTACCTGTAATCAGCCATAATCCGTAGTTTACTACCCCCCACCCTGCCCCTCCCCCGCCCCACGTCAGTGCCCGGCGGAACTCCCACCACCGACCGCTACTGGTGGTTTGTAACTCGCATTTTCTGACTTTCTATTTGTTGGCTGTATTTGCTTTAGGCTCTCCAGGTTCAGTTTGTCCCTCCCGTTGCCTAAACCATGTTTACTGTATTCTTCCACGAACTCCCTTTCTGTAAACAGGCCTTCAAATCTTGTTCTTATCTTGTCACATTTGCTGTCAAAACCCAAGCCCAAATGTCAGGCTCTGTTTTCCGAAGGCGCTTGTTTACTTTTCTTTCTCTGACTTCAAAGTGAGGGGATTTATGTGACAGTCTTGCTGGATACTGGGGGTAGGAAAGAGGTTTTTGTCTAGCACACAAGAACATTTAAATGAACTGTGTAAGTATTTCAGAATATATCAGAATTGGGAACACAAATGAAGCACATTTTTTGTTATTTCTGAAGTGTGTTGGAAACAAATACTTTAATATGATCAGAACAAATCATTACACTAGGTAATGGAATTTCCACCCATTTTCATTTGTGCACTGTATAGTTTTATTAGTAAAACTGTATATCTGTGCAAATGTAATGGTCATTTCAATTGAAAATGTGTTGTCTGTAATGGCAGTGCGCTACCATACCATGCATACTCCGCTCTATGCCACTGTACTCTATGCATCACCACTACACATTACTGCACTCTACTCTGCACCACTCTATTTTACAGCAATGCACGCCACTGCACTCTGCACCACTCCACTCTACGCCACTGCACTCTATGCCACTTCACGCTACGCCTCTCTACTCTGCCTTGTACCACTCTACTCTATGCCAATGCACTCTTTGCCACTCTACTCTACACCACTGCACTCTACACCACTCCAGTCTAGGCCACATCAATCTACTCTGCACAACTCCACTCTACAACACTGTACTCTACGCCACTCGGCAATACTGCACTATACACCACTGCACTCTATGCCAATGCACTCTACTCCATGGGTACTCACAAACATATTTCCAGGGGTTAAAAAGTTTGGTCTGTGGTGTGACCGAGGGCCGCATTGAATCCAGCAGGGAGGTGGTACGGAGCGTGGGAGGTGTTAGGTGGGCATACGGGAAGCGACACGTACATCTAGTCATTGAATTGCACCTGGGATCAATTCTGGCTTTCCCACTTGACCAATGTCGTACGGTTTCCACCCTCTTTTCAGTAGGAATTGTTTGTTTGTTGGACAACATAAACATTGGGATGGTGTTAGACTGATTCAAGTTGTTTTAGAATCTTGCTAACTTAGTAGTCCTCACTGGAATTTCATGATAAGGAGAACTGTCATCCCACTCCACATGGTTGGGGTAAAACGCAGGAGTAAGTGGTAACGCCCACTCCTAAGCGTATGAATGTTTAACTAATTCTGGAACAAGGTCGGAAAAACCAGGTAAAATTACCATATCTCCATTGGGGCAATCCATTACAAAATCAGGTGGCCAATGCTTTTCGGCCAAGAGAATATCGTGACCATATGGTAAGTCCTCCCAAAAGAGAACATTACTATTCCTAGGTATATTCCCCTCCAATTGGAGTAGTATTTTGTATAAACGATGTGGGACGCTTACCATAGTATCCGGTGTCTCTACCTGGATATATTCACTCAACGCTTCTCCCACCAGACATCCTATCAGGTTCTGGTAAACTATCATGACCTCTGTTGTGCTGTCCAGCATGGTTCACTTCCCACTCCCCGCTCAGAAGCAGTGTCCTCAATATCCACGACATGCCTGACCTTAAGTTTAGCTACCTTCTTCTTTTTGAATTCAGGTTTTGATGTTTTAGGTTAGTCTTCCTGTTTAATGATGTAGTCAGATGAGCATTGTTAGTTCTTCTTGGTTTCACGTGGTCCTCCAATCTGCGCTCTGACCGTCCTCCTCTCTCCGAACGTTTATCGGATTACTTCTGAAAGGAACGAGATGAATATGTATCAGTATCTTGATACCTGTCATGCGGTCTAAAATTATCACAGTTTCACAGGTTATTGCATTTCTCTGTGGCTTCCTGTGGAGGAGACCCACCACGCGATTTAGATGTGTCTTTGTTTGTCTTATTATCGTACTTCTTCTTTGTGGAAGATTCGGGTGCTTGCTTAGAGTTATCCTTTTCAGAATTACTCTTTAGCTGTGCTTTACCAGGTCTGGCTTCCAAATGATCTCTACCCAGCGTAGCATAGGTTTCTTCGATAATTCTAGGCAATTTGAGCTCCTGTTGTACTGGAGCTAAATCCCGTAGACGCTGGCATATAGCCAATGCTGCTGCCTCCTCCTTTATGTTACTTATCATAATTGTTGATACTGCGGCAAAGTTGTCAATCAGTTTCATTCCCAAATCCAGGGCATGTGCTGACCCGTACTCATTCTGGATCTGTTTAAGCACTTCTGGCAAAACAGCTAATGAAGGGGTACCATATGTTCTGGTATATACTGCAGCAATGACTGTACCCCACGTGGTGCAGTCTTCCACAGGGGAAGCCAGCCCCATCGGCAAACAAATCATTAATATTCTCTATTTTTCCCGTGGTCCCATATGGGGAAACACTGCTTCAAGCTGACTTGTTTTTTGTGCAATCCAGAATGAAATCTCCTCCTGTCTGGTGGGAACTTTACCCATTACTGCATTTAGCCTTTGTGGGCTGATGCCCAGGGTAGCCAATTGTGGTTGTGCAGTTTGAGCAGTCCATGCAGGGTTAAGTGTCAATGTTCACATAACGAACGGTGTCAAACAACTATATATTGTCACTGTTTGTATAGTCTCCACAATTATGCTGCTGACAAATTTTCAACATTAGGATGTGGTGTGTAGCCAGCTAAGACTGGTCATGTTGCTCCCTCATTACTGAGGGGACCTAGTCTAACGTCTTCTGTTCTGTGTGGTAGGGCACGATCAAACCTTGGTATGTTAAATGTATTTCTATTTCTTTATATGGTGTGTAGTTGTCTGGACCTTCATCTTGTTTGTATTTGTGAAATAGCCCTGTTGTGTTGTCTGCTGCTGGGAATGTAACCCATGAATAGAACACCTCTTTCTTAGATGCTTCGTGAGCTTCACCCACGAACGTAACATCTCCACCCTTAAGTGCAAGACCATGTTGTAATAGTTTCTGAGTAACCCCATGTCTGCAGTTCTCAGCAATGTTAAGTGTGTCAGTCCTGTCGTCTCCTGACATAATTAAGTATGTATTACAGAGAGGGTAACACAATTGGAATAAATCCTTTGAAGTGTTTAAGCTTAAACAACCTACAGCCAATACATAGGAGCCCCCTACTCAGCTGAGGAGGATAGTCCCTACCACTATGGACGTCTCCGATTAGGAGGTATGTAGGTGTCTCTAGGTATGCACAAGAGAACTACTCAGGCAATCCATTAAATAAGAACCCAATCTACCACATTGGGCGCCATGTACGGTTTTCAGTAGGAACTGTATGTTTGTTGGACAACATAAATGTTGGGATGGTGCCAGACCGATTACGTGCACCCCCTCAGGATATGTTGGCCTATAGTCCTGCTAGCTCACAGTGCCACCATAAGTCCCCCTAAACCTGGTAAGGTAACAAATGGTTTGGGCAACCTCAGAACATGACAACCCTGACTCCCAAGGAACCGTGGTAACAGATCTAGAACCTTTTCGCTCAGTCACTCATTCTCACTCAGAGAGATATACAAGAAATACACAAGGGCCGTGTTCATATATTTGTTGAACCATCGTGATTCTTGTATAAAATATATGCTCTGCAATGATTAATAGACAGAAGCTGACAAAAGTGATTAGCAATATAAGGACAGTGAAAAGAATGAACAATTCCACCATCATGCTAAAACAGTGCATATATACTGTGTGTAGTGTACTCCTACTATGCTTTCCCTAACCTAGTTGCCTATGGTGGGTGTTCTGCCTAGAATCCCCTACTGGATGATCTAAATCTCCATTACCTGAAGGCAAGGTATGTTGGTCCCGTCTTTGTCACAAGTTGGAGATCCCTCCTCGCAGAGGGTAAACCGGAATCAACTGTGCTGAAACACTGACGATAGCGATGACCTGGCAATGACAGCAGAGTGCTCCTCTAATTTGAGCAAGGAAGAACGTGTGTATTTATAACAATAGCATCCATGCTTCTGTGTGGAGGCTTCAGCCAAGTTGACATTGTTTATTGTCTCTGTGATAGCGCTGTCGCCTTATAGACGAATAATAAGCAACATTTGCACAATATGTGTTCAGGCCTTGTACTGAACTTTTCAAGATGTCGTGATAGTGTACTTACGAAGTGATATTGTAAGCAATGTGGTTTCAGAGAAACTAACCCTGCTCTGTCACGCAAGCAACTGTGTGTCAAAAGTCACTGTGTGGAAAAAGAAGGCAACTTTAGAAACGCGTACATGTAAAATGGCAGTGTTTCTTCCTGGGCCTAACCTAGCCATGCGACACCAAATTGAAAGATCGTAGGCAATTGTTTTATTTCACTTTGCCTCCTTTATCTTCATTATCACATAAAGGAGCACCTCGAAATAAATGATTTCAGGATGTGCTGTGTACAAAACCGTCTCTTGTTTTTGATTTAATAAACTATAATGTTGTCCACGTATATTAGCAACCCAGGCCAGCCAGAGGTTGCACATAACAACTGACTTTACTCTTAGTTCACTATTGGTATTGTTGCCAGGGTTTGGGGGAGGCATAAATGTTTCTAAATTCATGTTTGAAAGAAATCGCAATCACTTTTATAATCTGATGTACTAAGATTAAACGCTTCTGCATGTTAATGAAATACACTTTTTAGGTCTCGCCTAGGCAGCGCATGCGCTGTCTCTTTGAGGCATGCTGTATTCAAAATATGGGCTTGGAGGACAACCCATCTTTTAATTGGTTCCTCTTTCTGTCCTTTGGAAATGCTGGCTTTTGTTTGGTGGATAAACTTAGTGGTCCCTCCTTTTGGACTTTTGTATCCTCCCAGGAGGACTGCCCCAGTTACATGTGTTCTTAATCGTCAGGCTTTGTAGAGAGCTTCGAGAGCACTGGTTTTTTTGTTGGCCTGCCTCTGCTCGTTAAGTGTTTTGTTTACTTAGCTTCAGCAGCTTCATTTGCTCAGCCTTCACTTAAACTCCCTGTGCTCTACTCTGAGTCACTGCATCACTGAACTCTACGCCACTCCTCTCTACACCACTCTACTCTACTGCACTCTATGCCACTGTCCTCTGCTTCACTCTAATCTGGGCCACTCCACTCTGCACCACTGCACTCTACTACGCACCACTCTAATCTACGTCACTCCAGGAGTCTTTATCTTCGTTACAGTTTGAATAAAAATGCACAATCAGGTTTTTCTCTTCTTTAAAGTTTTTCACAGACTAACTTGGAGCGTATTAGAATCATCTCATTTTGTTGGTGCTTAGGACTAGCTAGTATTTCTCCATCCATGTTTTTATTGCTTCATAGTGTGCCACGAGGGTCCGAGTGTTGAAAATAGGTTCAGTGACCTGTAAGAATTGCTGACTGTCACCTGCATAGTCCCCACCACCTCTCCGATATGGCTGCTTTTTTGTGTAATTTAAATTGCAATTCTCATACTTTAATCACCCTGTGCCCTCTCTCCCCACCCCCTCAACCCTCCCACAATCCTACTTGCCTGCCCCCACCACCCCTCCAAGATCGCTGCAATCGCTGCTTTTTTTTCATTTAAATTAGTACATTTATATAGCTGGGGCAGGGGGGAGAATAAGTGATTTGCCCAAATTCACAAGATGTTGAGCCGGCGCCGAGGCTCGAGCACGGACCCCAAGCTCCCGAGTCAGCAGCTCTGACTGCTGCGCCACATCCTCTCACTCTGGGGATCCATGTTGGAGTCTCCTTTCTTGACACAGCAGTGCCAGAAAATCACCTCAGAGGTGCTGCTTTTATGAAGGGGACTAATGCGGCTGCAAGTCTTTTATTAGTATGGCGACCGCTGATTCAACAACAGGCTTCATGCTTGTTTATTTGAATCACCGCTTCTTATCTCCTCACCCCTTCACCCCTCCCACAGCACTGCTTGCCCACCCCACCACCCCTCCAAGATTGTTGCGATCGCTGTTTAAAAAAAAGTTTTTTTTAAATTAATACACTTATATAGCGCTGGCGAGAATAAGTGATTTGCCAAAATTCACAGGATATTGAGCCGACGTTGAGGTTCAGGCTTCACGCTTGTTTATTTAAATCACCGCTTCTTATGCTTAATCTCCCTGTGCTGTCTCTCCCCACCCCCTCACCTCTCTCATAACACTGCTTGCCCGCCCCCACCACCCCTCCAAGTCACTGTGTGGAAAAAGAAGGCAACTTTAGAAACGCGTACATGTAAAATGGCAGTGTTTCTTCCTGGGCCTAACCTAGCCATGCGACACCAAATTGAAAGTTCGTAGGCAATTGTTTTATTTCACTTTGCCTCCTTTATCTTCATTATCACATAAAGGAGCACCTCGAAATAAATGATTTCAGGATGTGCCGTGTACAAAACCGTCTCTTGTTTTTGATTTAATAAACTATAATGTTGTCCACGTATATTAGCAACCCAGGCCAGCCAGAGGTTGCACATAACAACTGACTTTACTCTTAGTTCACTATTGGTATTGTTGCCAGGGTTTGGGGGAGGCATAAATGTTTCTAAATTCATGTTTGAAAGAAATCGCAATCACTTTTATAATCTGATGTACTAAGATTAAACGCTTCTGCATGTTAATGAAATACACTTTTTAGGTCTCGCCTAGGCAGCGCATGCGCTGTCTCTTTGAGGCATGCTGTATTCAAAATATGGGCTTGGAGGACAACCCATCTTTTTAATTGGTTCCTCTTTCTGTCCTTTGGAAATGCTGGCTTTTGTTTGGTGGATAAACTTAGTGGTCCCTCCTTTTGGACTTTTGTATCCTCCCAGGAGGACTGCCCCAGTTACATGTGTTCTTAATCGTCAGGCTTTGTAGAGAGCTTCGAGAGCACTGGTTTTTTTGTTGGCCTGCCTCTGCTCGTTAAGTGTTTTGTTTACTTAGCTTCAGCAGCTTCATTTGCTCAGCCTTCACTTAAACTCCCTGTGCTCTACTCTGAGTCACTGCATCACTGAACTCTACGCCACTCCTCTCTACACCACTCTACTCTACTGCACTCTATGCCACTGTCCTCTGCTTCACTCTAATCTGGGCCACTCCACTCTGCACCACTGCACTCTACTACGCACCACTCTAATCTACGTCACTCCAGGAGTCTTTATCTTCGTTACAGTTTGAATAAAAATGCACAATCAGGTTTTTCTCTTCTTTAAAGTTTTTCACAGACTAACTTGGAGCGTATTAGAATCATCTCATTTTGTTGGTGCTTAGGACTAGCTAGTATTTCTCCATCCATGTTTTTATTGCTTCATAGTGTGCCACGAGGGTCCGAGTGTTGAAAATAGGTTCAGTGACCTGTAAGAATTGCTGACTGTCACCTGCATAGTCCCCACCACCTCTCCGATATGGCTGCTTTTTTGTGTAATTTAAATTGCAATTCTCATACTTTAATCACCCTGTGCCCTCTCTCCCCACCCCCTCAACCCTCCCACAATCCTACTTGCCTGCCCCAACCACCCCTCCAAGATCGCTGCAATCGCTGCTTTTTTTTCATTTAAATTAGTACATTTATATAGCATGGATGAGAATAAGTGATTTGCCAAAATTCACAGGATATTGAACTGACTCCGAGGCTCGAACACGGATCCCCAGCTCCCAAGTCGGCAGCTCTTACTGCTGTGCCACCTCCTCTCACACTGCACAAATGGGCGATATTTTTCCCATTTGTGCAGGAAAAAACACCCCTGGCAGGTTGTGTACATTTGGGAGGCATTTGCCCTTGTGTGCGCAATATTTATAGAATGGGCGGCGCTGGCAAAGGCTCTGCAATTTTATACAGGCGCCTTTGGCTCTGCGCAGACCGTGGTTTCAAATCAGGGCTGTCATTCATTCACAGCCCGAACGTGCTACTTATGATGGCCCTGATTTATGACTTGGCCTAGACCTCAGTGCCATGAAGGCTTCCGTGCTCTCTCCTCTGACATGATTTTTGATCGCATGTCTATGCAGCGATGAAGCGGTGGTACCCAAGATTTGCAGCAAAGGGGAGAACAAAGCAGCTGTCTGTCCATCCTTCATGGGATTTATAAGGGGATTGAAGTTAAAACACAGGACCTCTTCTGGCTGGGAAGGGAACTTGGTGGAAGGCAGTAAGTGATAGGTGTAGCAGCTCGCTATGAAACTTAAAATAAAAGATGTCACCAGGTTTATTGTGTGGTTTTAAAGCTGCAGTTCCCCTCCACCCAAAATTCAGAGCACTCAACAAAACTGCACCCTCCAAACTACATAATTACACTTCGCGCCACATGATTACACTCCACATATATCGAATCAGTTCCAAAACACATAATTACACTGAACAAAATTCAACTCCGCAACATGTCCTATATTTACACTCCACATAATTCCACACCATGCCACATAATTCTACACAATGCCACACCACACAATTACATAACACACAACATAATTACAATCCACTCCATACCACATAATTACACTCCACATAAATCTACTCCATGCCAGATAGCAGCACTCCTCATAAATACATTCCACATCATGGCACAAAATTTCGCTCAACATAATTTCACTCAATGCCATACAATTCCACACAACACAATTCAGCTCTACACAATTTCATTCCATCCCACAAAATTCCACTACACAACGCATAATTCCACCACACACCTCAAACATCCAATCCACACCACACAATTCCACATCATGCCACATAATGCAACACCACGCCACATAATTCCACTCAATACATACCACTCCACAATTCCACTACACATATGTCCACTACACTTAATACCACATAATTACTATCCACATAATTTCAATGCACACACAATCACTGATCCAGCATTTCTCATATTAGTTTACTTCAGGTCTTTCAGCACACTTTATTTGTCATAACTTTTCAAAAAATACAAACCGCAAACACATACTCTCCTCCTCTTCTTTCGGTGTTTTCTGTGTACACAAGCTCAGCCCCTTTATGCGTCTGTAACCTTTTCTCCCCTTCATTCTCTCTTTCTCACACACTCTTTCTACTACTTTATGTAGAGTTCATTCACCACTTCATATACAAACTACCTATCACTCTCAATCTTACTTTCTATCTATTGTATACAGCCCTCCCCTATCTATTCACCATACCACATATTTCCAATACACAAATACACTACAAACCGCACAATTCTACCCTTCCAATTCAAACCACAAAATTCCAATACAAACAACATACATCCACCCCACTACAAACAAAAAACATAAGTAAAAAACAATATCATTTACAACGCAATTAGCTCTAACTTTCACAAATGCGAGACCGATTGCATTGCAAATGCTTGTTTGAATTTTGAAGGGACTTTGGGCCTGATTTAGATCTTGGCGGACAGGTACTGCATCACAACGGTGACAGATATCCCGCCTTCCAAAATATAAATCTCGTAGGATATAATGGGATTTATATTTCACCGGATGGGATAGCCATCACCGTTGTGACGGAGTAGCCCGTCTGCCGAGATCTAAATCAGACCCTTTATTATATTTTTACACATTTGTTGCAAGATGCCTTTAAAACTGAAGGTGTTCTTCAATGCTTGCTGTTTATTTAATATCATTATGAATATTAGTGCTTTGTAAAGTAAACAGCAGCCTAGTAGTGCTGTTCAACCGGAAGCCGCATTTAAAGGTCAGAAGGGCCGCATGTGGCCCCTAAGCCGTAATTTGAGTACCATTGCTCCACGCCAATGTACTTTACTCTGTAACACATCCCTCTGTGCTCCTGCACTCTACGCCAATCCACTGTACCCCACTCTAATCTACTCTGCACCACTGCACTCTATGCCACTGCACTCTACACCAGTTTACTCTACGCCATTACACTCTATGCCACTCTACGCAACTGCACTCTACCCTACACCACTCCACTCTACGCCACTTCACTCTACTCTGAAACAATCTACTCTACACCACTGCACTCTATGCCAATCTACTCCACTCTACACCACTGCACTCTAGGCCACTTCACTTTACTCTGAAATAATCTATTCTGTGCCATTGCACATTATGCACCTCTATGCAACTGCACTCTACCCTCCACCACTCCACTCTACGCCACTTCACTCTACTCTGAAACAATCTACTCTACACCACTGCACTCTATGCCACTCTACTCCACTCTACACTACTGCACTCTATGCCACTTCACTTTACTCTGAAATAATCTATTCTGTGCCATTGCACATTATGGACCTCTATGCAACTGCACTCTACCCTCCACCACTCCACTCTACGCCACTGCACTCTATGCCAGTCTACTCCACTCCACTCTATGCTACTGCACTCTACGCCACTCTACTCTTAAGCACAGCACTCTACGCCGATGCACTCTACAGAACTGCACTTTGTCACTGCACTCTATGCCACTGCAGTCTACGCTGCATCTCTGTATCTATGCCACTGCTTTCTACACCACTCTGCTACACTCTACACCACTTCACTCTGACACTCTACTCTGCAACAGAGCACACTTCGCACCTCTACTCTGCACTACTCCACTCCATGCTACTCCACTCTACGCCACTGCACTCTATGCCACTGCACTGTACGACACTATACTCTACTCTGAACCACTCTACGCCACTCTACGCCTCTCGACTCTACTCTGCGCCACTGCACTCTATGCCACTCAGCTCTACTCTGAGTCACTGCACTCTGCATCACTCAACTCTATGCCACTCCACTCTGCACCACTCTACGCCACTCTACTCTACGCCACTGCACTCTATGCCATTCCATTCTGCGTCATTCTAATCTGTGCCACTCCACTCTGCACCACTGCACTCTACTATGCACCACTCTAATCTACGTCACTCCAGGAGTCTTTATCTTCGTTACAGTTTGAATAAAAATGCACAATCAGGTTTTTCTCTTCTTTAAAGTTTTTCACAGACTAACTTGGAGCGTATTGGAATCATCTCATTTTCTTGGTGCTTAGGACTAGCTAGTTTTTCTCCATCCATGGTTTTATTGCTTCATAGTGTGCCACGAGGGTCCGAGTCTTGAAAATAGGTTCAGTGACCTGTACGAATTGTTGACAGTCACCTGCATTGTTTCAAAAGCTCACTCCATTCATGTAAAGGTACATTATACACATTAGGTAGGTATTAGGCTAGTGCCATATAATGCACCACAGAAAATGTTCATTAGTCTAACCTCACTGGTTTGGATCGTCATTCTTGTGTAATGATTTTTCAAAAAGGATTGAAACCATTTCATTGCCACTCCCGAAATATTCCCTATTGTTATAATTTTTCGAATAGGTTGGCCTCCTCTGCATGCCTCTGACAGGTCCAACATCACAACTAGTGAAGCATGGCCCTTGTCCGCAGCTTCCATTAGATGGTCGTTGACATTAAATGTTGCCTCAGACATCTATTGTGACTCATCATTCCAGGGATGCTAAATTGTTTATCATTAAAGTTTATAACAGCAATACCTGTTATTCACAGCACTTAAAGGCTGCAAAAACTGCACTTGAAATGCTATAAATAAGCTTGACTGCCAAAGAAGTCTGATGGTTATTGTTTTAAATCCTTCCTGATATGGCCGTTGTTTTGATTCCTGTCTCCTACGTTCATTGTTTCTAATTCTGCCTCATTCTGTCATTGTCTTTAACTGTGGTTATTTGTCATTATTTCCTGTCGAGCCTCATATGATCATGATTTCTGATCCTGCCTGAGTGCCACACGTTGTGTGTAAAGGGAGTACGTTAATTTTGCCTACCATTTTAACATGAGGTGGTGGTTTTCATTCGCTCTGGGTTGTGCCAGGGGCATTCACATGATGGAGTTGTGAAATATTTAAATAAAGGATATTCAGAAGATGGGGAGGCAATTTTTTTCCCCAAGACATAAACCATATTGCGCCAGCGCTAAATCGTATGTATTGATGACTCTTGGCAAGGCACATAGCAGTATAATTTCCAAGTTTTTTAACAATTCATAAGTATCTAATGAAAGGGTTGTATAATTACCCAGATATATTTTATGTTTTGAAGAAGTGCCAACTTGTACCCCGCTTCGTGATATTGAATTTTTTCCCTTGAAAGGTGGGGTCAGCTGTTCTGGGAATTCAAACCCCTGAACTAGTTACACAGATCTCGATGGTCAATACATAACTCATGAGCCGTGTGGAATTGTGGAGAAATGTGATTGGAGGGTCATTGAGCCATTTAATTTGCCTGCAATGTAAAACAACAGAACTTGACATAGATATCGTATGAAGTACCTTATTTGTGTTACGTTCCTTGCTTAAATTTGATAATGATCTGTGAAAATAAAATGAAATCAATACAACAGTAGAATTCTCACTCCAAACCTTCATTGTGATAATATCTAGTATGCTTTTCAGTATCATGTACTATGCAGCCGTACGAAAATTACGTCATAGGCAGAGAAGGCTATACATATGCTCTTCTGTGGGGGACTGGAAGCTTGATTCACAGTCATAAGAATATTGTAGAACAGGCTGCAAATGAAAAATTATGCGATGTATATTTTGAATTATACCTAGTGGCAACCCTATGGTTAATTATTATTTTATTTTATTTGTTTTAAATACATGGCTACTCAGAAAGGAGCTGTTTGTTCTGTTGCCAGCAAGAGTCGTAGAACCATACTGTGCTGATGTAAATTGTGCTGTATATTCTATATTATAGAAAACTACATCGGAGTTTACAAAAAAGATCATGCCTTGAAATAGAGAGACATATGTTTTGAAAGAAAACTTAGCTGGCGATCAAAAGTTGCTTTGCAGCAAATCCTGTCCTCGTTTCTTCTTGTTCAGTATGTCTAGGGCAGGCATAGATACAGTTTTGAAGGTCAGCTCAGTACAGATTTAGATCTTGGCCATTGTTTCAAAACCTCCATTAAAAGACATGTGTGTTCTCTGGGGATTTCTCTCCCAATACCCTTTTTAAATGTATTTTTGATTCAGCACAATGTCTTCCCACAAATATGGATTGCAAATAGGAAAGGCGTTAATTTGAAATAAAATAAACGCTTCTTTAAGCAGCCGGTATAGCACCATCAAATTACACTTTATTAAATAAATGTTTGTTTGAATTCATTTTACAACAAAATCTAATCCGGGAGGCTTACATGTGGTGCCGTAATAGATTGTTTGACTGTTAAGTACTATCCGTGGACAGATGGCACGAGACAAGCCACTGCTTTTCAGTCTGTTCATACTAAAGTATGAACCCATTAAGTTATCAGATTTCTATTTTTAAAAGATTTCGGCCACTAATTCAGTTACAATCGGGTTCTGTTAATCCTAAAGTAACAGTTTTATGGCTTTAATTCAATCTCAGGATGGCAGATTACTTATTTCATATTCCTTTTTGAAAGCTCTTAAAAACTAACATTCTATAGTGGTGGGTGTTCTGCCCACTTTATCTGAATTGAAATTGATGTGACTTGTCATAAGTAGGTTGCTTTAAAATGTAATATTGCTTAAGGCAGTGCTTAACTGCTGTGCTGCTATTGACTTCTAGACACAGTTGCCCTATTTTGCTGAGCTATTCTTCAGAAAAGCGTTCTGATGTTCCACCTTACAAAAACAGCTCCAGTATTCAAAATTGTTTGATGTACTCTCTTTGAAAATATATGACTTTAGCGTTGGGCTCTTCTGTTTTGCATTCAAAATGTTCCTTTTGCTTTGCTAAACATTATACTAACCCGATCACCCTTAGCAGATGATACTTTGTCTGAAACATTGAAATTTAGATCCTTCTGTTCTGCTCCTGAAATGGAGTTGGTGTTTTTGTAATAATAAAGACAATTTTGAGAGATAAAGTATGAACACACTTTATTGTTTGCCTTTTCTTATATCAATCTTTTATTTTCCATCGTTTGCTTGCGAAGTGCCTGTGAGCTGTTGTTCCCTGTTCTGCTCAGTACTGACTGTTTCTCTGCTCCTTTGCCCTGCTGTAGCAGTTTCCTTAAAGAGTATATTTTCATCATAAAGGATACGTAGCAAGAACAAAACAAAAAAACAATAGAATACAAGTGATTATTTTTGCAATCTTGTCCTTGCTTCCAGCTTCTTCATGTTGTGTTGGAGATCTCAGGCCAAATCGGAAGGCGAGAGAAAACGGTCTCTGTAAATTAAGATTTTGAAAACCAAGGGCTGACCCATGTGCAGCATCACAGGCAGCCATTGCCCCATTCTCCTGCATCTCTTTCACCCCTGTACTGAGCTGATGATCTGCTTTCATTGATTGGGGAGGGTTTCAATCTGTGAATTCTCCCTACTTTCAAAAGTGTTAGTGTCTTCCGCCTCTTTATGTCTGACATGGCAGCACAGCTATCTTTCAGAATTTATGTGATCATCAGAAAAAACGCTTTAACAATCAGTAAGTACAAAGAAGGGAGCTTTGCCTCCGCCCACATCTGATCTTCTCTTCAAGCATTTGATTGGGCAGTAGTTGTCTTAGTCCGCTTAAGAAGTAGATCTGTTGCTCATAACTGATAGGGATATTTTTTAACACAGAACCTGTGTAGAATACAGTTAGATGTGGATATGCATGGTGTTACCCCGTGACCAATACAATAGGAAGGGTTTTACATTGTGAAGTCCGTGACAAATAGAGTAGGGTGGGGTTTTACGGTGTGGACTCCTTGTCAAACAATATACCGAGGTAATTAACATTATGAACTCTAACAACTGCAAGGGGATGGGGCATTATTCTGCAAGCTCTCTAAAAATACAATAGGAAGGCGTTTCGCATTGTGACTGACAAATGCAGTCGGATGGGGCTTATAATAATGAACTCTGTGAGAAATAAAACAGGAAATTTAACATTGTTAACTTCATAACAAACAACAAATGAAGGACTTAACGTGCAGCAGGGAGGAGTTTTATGTTGGGAAATCTCTAACAAATACAATAGGAAGGGAGTTTGCTTTGGGAATTCTGAGAAATAAAATTAGAATGGATTTTACATAACAAACTCTGAGAGTTGCACCTTGAAGGGGTTGTACATGGTAACCGTTTGATAAATGCAGTAGAACATATCAGATGAAGTGGTTTTACATGCTGAACTATCTGAGAAATACAGTAGGGAGAGGTTTACATTCTGAACTCTGACATATGCAAGTAGGAAGGAATTATACATTGTGAACTCTGGCAAATGAAATAGGAAACATGTTTAGTTTGTGAACTCTGGCAACTACAGTAGATAGGGCTTTACATTTTGAACTGTATGACAGCTACAGTAAGAAAGTGTTAACTTGACAAACACCAAAGGAAGAGACTTTACCGTGTTGAACACTGAGAGACCTTTTTGCACAGATATCTAGTTTTGGAGGTCCTGCTGAGGACTGGGTTTCAATGTATACAATCATAATTTTCTGCTTAATTTTTAGTTGTGTCTAAATTAAAGTCCTTTTATATTATTAAAATTAAAAACACTAGCTTGATATTTATTTATTAAGAATTATTATGTTCTTTGCAAGTCCTTTAATAATTATTTAGCCCCTTTACTTGCTTTAATTCACATTTTAGGCATTCATTTTTTAATTGTGCTAAAAATACTCACTTCCTGGATCTTGACGCCCTATGAGATGGTGTATGTTTTCACAATACAAGTAAAAGTTTTGGCATTTTCACAAGAAATATATTTTAATAGTTACATGCCAAGTTATAACTATGTATTAAGATGTGGTGATTTCTAGAACTAGTAAAAAACTCCTTCCTGTCCCTGCTCCCAGTCTCAGTTGCCTCAAGGGCTCAACACCACCATTTGTGGCATGTCTTGCAGGGAAGCATCCAGTGAAAAGCACGGACCACAAGTGGCAGAGAGGCATGAAGAGGCTGCTTCCAGACTGCAGGGACAGGGTGAACAACAGAAAGGAAACACCACAGAGCAGGATGGGATAGGCACATGGGAGTTGGGAGCAGGGGCGTGTGGCTGGACTTGGCCCTGGGGAGGAGGGGGGCACAGCACAAAATGTTATGAGAGGCAAGTCGCCATTTCCTGTGCAAATCTTTAAAAAAAAAAAAAAATAGCATAGAATGGTGCAGTGATAGCAGGGGTGTCTAATTTAATAAAATAACTACTTGCCCTGTAACAAAATCCACTTGTCCCTTTCGTGCCAAGTAGTGTAGTGACAATTTATGGCAGCAATCCCATTAAGTAAGAGCTCTGATATAGCCTTTCTGATTATGCCAGGGCTCATACCAGAGTAGGGTTTGAATGCTAGCAATTCCCTTATTTTGCCACCTTTCCGCAGATCTACATACTGGGGTTGAAGGTAGTGTAGTGGTAAGCAATACTTCCAGGAATGGAATGCCCTTTTGAGTATGTGCAAACCTACTAACTTGCAAGTTTAAAGAGTTTTCGACAGCTCTTCTCTAATCTTTTTCAATACTGAGAAAGGTTAAAAATGTATTCCTGACAATGGCAGATGTAAAACTTCTTCCAGGGTTGGGAAAAAAGTGGTTGGAGAGAAAGTGAACTTGCAAACGCTCAACAGATTTTCGCATGAGCAAATCTACACATGCATGCTTTCTCGTGCTAAAATGCAGTTCGCAAATATTTTCTAGGACTAAGATTTCTTGACCGACATCTGTAAATTATTATGAATTCATGAAAGCCCTAAATCTGCATTAATGCAAGGACATATACCATGGGTACACGTTTGAGATTTATTTAATAATTGGGCCCCTACTTAGGTCTGGCGTTAACCAAGACCTTTTGTATTTATAAAACTTCTATCTGTCTATGTATCGGCTGGCTTCACTATGAGTGACAGCATTCTGCTCTTTCACAAGGAGCATATTGCAAACAAAGTAGTTTTGTTCAGTGCCAGGAACTAATGTGGCAATGTGTACTTTTTGAGACCAAACATTTTTTTTGGCTTTTTGACAATGCTTGTTATGATGGCGAGAGACCAGCAGCTCCCACGCCAATAAGATTTTACAAAAACCATGCCAAAACAAGATACGCATTGACAAAATCAAAAGGCTGGCCACCAATTTCAGACCTACTGATTTTACCAATGCTTTTTTATTCTTATGTTGAAACTGGTTCCATCAATTTTCTATTAGGAATATTTTTGGGAAATACTAGCATGCATCAACACATTTTATATAAATGATGCTGCAAAGAAATGGTACCTACAATTTTACAGTAGTTTAGCAAGTATATTTTTTTCCTAGTTGCATTTTCTTGTCAACATTTTATTTTGAAAGCAAAGAATTGTCCATCTTGCTTTCAAGCTTCTGCAAATATTTGCATCCAATCAGAAAGCATTCTGGGAGCAATATACATAGCCTCATACTGCTAAACTTTGAAAACGTGTGTACACATGTTTATACTGGAACCGCTGTCAGTAGTGCAGTCCAAGCGTACATTTTCTTAGAACGCTCACCCTATTAGTAAAGGCTTTGCATTATTGAACTATAAATACAAGTTTGAACAGCATTAACAAATGAGCACAAAAAATACCTTAACTTCAGAAATGCCTTTCTTATCCATAATGTGGTACTGTAAAATGGCAGCAAAAGGGTTTGTGTTGCAGGGGTTTGGGCATATTTGTCCCAAAGACTAAATACTCATGAAAACTTGTTGTCCTTGATCCCAAACAATATGTCCTGGGCATCAGGCTATAGGAATTTCACATCCCTGCTGATACTTTTTATACATGAACCATTAGTTCACTAAGAGGGAAGATGGTTGTCATGTAAACTCTGTACATGGCACAGATTATTATAGAGTAACATTATCAATACCTTCGGGTCGAAATCTTGTAGTACCTATATAAAAGCTGCAGAAAAAGGCACAAGAGGTAAAAATAAACCCTTTTGTTTTGGATACATCTTTATTAGCTTTTCTCATGTATGCATCCACCACTAATACAGTTACATAGGAAACAACTGCATAGCATAGTGTCTCCTCTTATCATTACAAATATATATCAATGTAAGAGTTTAGTACCGGAGTCATGTGTTTTACAATTTCTCATTCATATATGCATTGGTGATCACAACTTAGGGCGTGGGTTGCGTACGTTTTACAATCTTGCAAGATATATACGTTATAACATCAAAAACAATACTCTAGATACTAACAAAAGTAAATGTTAAGAGAAGAGTGATATGAGTGAAGTCTGCGTTATTATACCTCTCATTCCACCCCTGTCACTGCATGACCTCCTCACTACATTAGCCCGTTGCAGGGGATCTCAGAATGACGTGGGGTCACTATCACATAGTGTGTCTACCTTAATTGCAACAGAGGTGTCATTAGTATATTCAGGTAGCCTGGGGTTCGAGTGCATTGTGTGGGGGATCGTCTAGCTTCTTACCATATGTGTGATGCGGGAGGTGCTACTTAGTCGTGCCTGTGTTAGGCCCTGACAAAGCATCAAGTGTGGCAATTGGGGCTACGCCCAGTTTGGTCTCTATGGCAGTAAGCTATCCCCTCCAGTCTGGAGTATTAGCTGTGTTTGATCGGCTCGGGCACATGCAGTGGGCAATTTGTATTTCATCCGTGAGGGCTCTGCGCAAGTCTTGCAGCCAACCTGGGGGGAGGGGGGAGGGGGGGGGGGGACGTGCCTTAGGTTAAAAAAAAAACCTTAACAAAAGGAAAAACAAATAGATGCCCAATTACTAGCTGATTTGTACAAAGTGATACCAGAAAATGTAGCTAAATCAGGGCTTCCTCTCTTAAATTGTGTGATCTTAGGCAAATGTTTTACCTCACCAAAACTCTTTTCCTTCATTATCGCGTATGAAAGCACTTTCAAATATATGTGTTCCGAATGCCAGTTGTTCAAAAACCTATTGCTTTTCATTTAATAATCTATGGCATTAATACGTCTCTTTAAAATACTGCACTTACAAGTACTTATTGAAGTGATAGTTTTTCAACATGAGCTATTAGTGAAATAACTAAGTAAGAGGCAAGGCAGTTGTCATGTAAACCCAGATTATAATAGAACAACATTATCAATATGCTCAGGTCGAGTTCTCGCAGTTGCCAGCGATGTAAAAGGCATGGTGATGGAATGCAGAGTGCTTTGAATGCCTTTGTTGGGAGCCAGTGTAAACAAGAGGGAAGAGGTGATGCAGTCATAAGAAGGGAGATTGAAGAGCCTGATTCTCTGTTTATGCCAAAGTGTATCCGGAATCGCGACCCCTTTGAAGTAAATGTAAGGATGGGAATCATCCATCAGGGTCATACAGCCACCCTCAACACAGGTCCCTGTCCGCCACTCCGCACAGCCACGGTCTCGCCTTTATTTAGATACCTGCTTGCAATCGCCTGTGCTGCCTGCCCTGCCACAAGTGCAAGGGAGTAGCCAGAAAATTAAAATACCCCCCACTTTCAACCACAGCTCTGGCGGCACCAAGCATACAATGCAAGTGAGCCTGAACCTACATAGAAGAGCTCTCTTGTCACTTCCATCCATGCATCTATCCATCATTCTTTCACCCTTCATCTACCTGCTGAGATCCACCACTTCACCTTTACATTCTGTCATCCATTCATTCTTTCACCCATCATTCTACTCTTTCACCATTCCATCTATCCACTGGCATTTCCATGTATGCATCCGTTCGCACATCCATTATCTACGCATGCATCCATCCATACATACATCCACCCATACAGCCATTATTTGTTTTGCTCATCCATCAATAAAGCCTTTCAGGCTTCAATTGTTCCTTTTGTCCATTCCTTCATCCACCCATCCTTTCAGATTTGCATTTACCATGCCATCACCTACCCTCTCAGATGTCTGTTAACTCTCCCACCTTTTCACCCACCCATCTATCCTCTCAGATTTCCATTTACTCTGCCATTTTTTCACCCACCCGTCGATCTTCTTAGATTTCTGTTTGCTCTGCTATACTTTTTCCCACCGATCCATCCATTATTCAAACCTCTCAGATTTCCATTTACTATCCATCCATCCTCTCAGATTTCCATTTACTCTGCAATTCTTTCATCAACCCATATACACATTCTTTTACCCTCTCATCCACCCACCCAGCCACCCATCCTCTCACCCACTCATCCACCCATCCTTTCCCCAGCTCATCCATCCATCCTTTCACACATCTATCTTTTCACGCACCCATCCTTCCACCCACCTATCCATCCTTTTACCCACTCATCCATCCTTTATCCCACTCATCCATATAACCTTTCATTCACCCTTAATTTCACCCACTCATCAATCCCTCTTTTCACTGTCTCATGTATCCACTCGTCCACCCTTCTCTCTCTTTTCTAGCAAACAACCTTTCTTTCTTCGTTTTAGTTCATTATGATCTCTTATCTTCCAAGTTTCAGATAAGAGGACCAAAGATTGGGGTGACCATGCTCTCTACTCCCTGAGCGACGTGAAGTCCCAGCGCTACAGGGCTTCACTTTTTTTTTAGGGGGGGGGAGGACGTTTTATATAGCGCGAACTGGACCCAAAGGTATCAGAGCGCTTTACATGAGCACCAGTTGCGTTACAGACGGACACATTCATTTTGTTAGGCACTGAGAGATTAAGTGATTTGCCCAGAATCACAGGATGTTGAGCATCCCTGCCGAGTCTCAAACCTGGTTCCCCAGCTTCGAGGTCGACTGCTCTGGCTGTTAGACCACATCCTCTCCCGAAGAGGATGTAAAATGCCTGGGGCTAATTTTACCCCCACGTCATCAAGGGGTGTAGTCTGGTGATCAAAGCTGTCTTTGCCCAGCTGATGACCTCACAGGCCTCAGGGCTGTGAGATCATTGGTCTGGCAAATACTGTAGACTCTGGTCACTCAGCATCAGCATCACTGCAGACTACAGTGTCATCGCACAGTGAATGGCAGGCAGTGTACAGCAACCCCGGCCACGCAAGAAGAAACTAATGATGTGTGTGTACGCTGTGTGCATCGTTTAATTAACATAAAACTAAACTAAAAAGTAAAGAGGCGTAGTCCCGACACCCTCTACAAGAAATTGCAGACAACTGGAAGTAATGACAAAGTGGTTAGAGAGCCGCAGTCATAAAATAATTTGGGGTAACGCGTTGTCAGCTGTGTGTATGTATTCACCAAATAGAAACTTGTTTTTAAAAAGTTGAAACAGACGGTATGTAAAAAATGTCCGGTGTGCTATTTATTATTTGAGTTAGTAAGTCTCTTAAACCACAATTAGGCATCTCAGAGGACTGGTAAGGCCAATGGAGAAATCGGATTGTAAGCAAATGGGTTATTAGTTGTATAGAATAGGAGTCATTCCCTAGTAATAAGTCCAAAACAACTGTTAGGATCAACACACAAGTTCAATAAATATACATGGGTTCAACCCTTTTTTAAATTTTTTTAATTTAAATTTCAGAAAAGAAATACAGTGAACAACTAGCCAGTTGACAATCAGTACATAATCATTGATAAAACTGCACCACCAATACAGTACAGATGTTATACCGTGTATACCCGTCCCACAAATAGAAACAGAAATTTGTAAATGGACTCAGCACAGCAAATCCAGTCATGAGAAGAAAATGTGACGGTATAGTCAGAAATCCAGGACAACACCCCATATATTATGCATATTAGGTAAACCTTCTGAAAGGAAACATAGCACCAGCGTCTCTCTTGATCTACCCCACAATTCCTGTATCGATCGACATGTCCCCGTCCGCCCCCTGTCTCACCCGGGCCCAAGTGATAAATGGTTCCCAAATGTCTCTGGGTCTGGAGGTAGGGGGCATTAATTCCCAGAAGGTGGGGAGTTGGGAGTGACCATACGCAACGTCCCTGATCCACTCCTTAATGGAAGGCACCCTCTTCCTCCCCCAGTGTACGGCAACTTGACGTTTAGCAAAAAGGAGGAGCAATGCATGCAGCTTGCGAGCCTTAACAGGTGTGTCTTTTCCATAACTCAGCAGGCCCAACAAGGGTGTGGGAGCCGCAGGCACTCCAATGATCTGATTTATCGTCGTAAATACTGTGGACCAAAATAGCGTCAGTCGGGGACAGTCCCATGCCATATGGAGAAAAGTAGCTGGGACAAAACCACAGCGCCAACAGCCCTCATCCTCCCTCAGTCCCATACGGTGCAGGCCTATGGGCATCCTGTAAAAGCGATGAAGGAATTTAAAGTGTATGAGGCGGAGTTTATAGTTGGGGGACAACTCAGTGAGCTGGCGACAGTAGTACGACCACTGGGCCTCAGTGAGCGGGACAGGGAGTTCGTCGTTCCACGCCTGAAGTGCCTTTGGCCTTGTCAAATGTGCCGCGGCCTGCATGTGTGTATAGAGCCGTGTGACGAGTCTGCGGGGCGAGGGTGAGCTTGAACAAGTTCTCTAACGCTGGCATGGGTGGCGGGGGTTCAACCCTTGGTAGCTATTGTACAGAGCAGTAAGCTTAATATAAGGAAAAGTGTGCAAAGTATTTGCTACTATCAAAACAAATAAAAAGAAAAACTCAACACAATAAAAATCCAATAACCAAGTTCTAAAAATAGAGGAACATTTTAAAAGAAAAATGACAGCAAAATGATTGCACTTCATTAAGAGGAGTCAGGAATATGAATTTTGAAAGTTTTAATGTAAAAAAGCCACCAAAGAAAAAAAGCACCAATCAGATGTCCCTGTTCACGGTTGACAAAAATCTAGATGTAGGTCGCATATCCCAAGCAGGTCGTCCCAGTCAACAATTTTAACTGCTGACTTAGTCTCTGAAATGGAAGTCGAAATACTCCAGCGGGGCAAAGCTGCAGGTTGTATCCACTCAGTGTCGGCTAGCCTTTGAACTTGGTCCTTCTGGAGCTGTTAGTTATGGGGGAGAAAGCACAGAGCGGGAAAATTCTAATTTCATGCCTATGAAGTCCTCTCATCATTCAGATATTTTTTTGCGCATATGCCTGGTCAAAAGTTCTACCTTCAGACTATGGCTTTTTTTTTTTTTAGCTCTAAATCCTCCAAAGGAGTAAGCCCGAATCTGTACCCGAGTAGAGTCTTTTCAAAATCTGACACCTTTGCTGACAGGTCCCAGTGATGCTCTGGAGGTCTTCAAAGTCCAAACATTTTCTAAGTCCCAACTTTTCAGACTTTCTGGAGCATCTGCTCTTGACCACTTCTAAGGCCCCCAGAACCTTGGTGCCTGAACTCGCTCCAGCAGAGGCCACCAGCAAAGTCCAGTTGCTACTGGTCTTCTTGGCACTTGAGGGAAAAGGTCCCTTGCAGCTTGTGTCTCTGTAGCCACCCAGTTCTGCCAACTGACCTTTGGAGGCCGCTTCTCAGTCCTCTGCATAAGTGGGAGCAGGTCCAGCCCTCGAGTCTCCACACAGGTCACAGACAGCAAGTCCAGGCTTCTTCTGTTCTTCCTCAAGTCCTGATATGTTCTGATGAGCTGTGAATCAGGTGACTCTTTTGTAGGATTCACTAATAGCCAGTGGGTGTGGGTGATTACTGGGCTTTTTCTTAACCAATGAGAAACAAGTTCCAAGGCGCAACCCTTCCCACTTTTGTATCACATCCTATTTTCCTTACTGCAAACTAGCCCACAGTGCGTACTCTAATTAAAATTCAAAATGTCAGCATCTTTCTGCTCTTTGATGCTGCTGATGTGCCAGCCAGGGGTATGATTAGGGAAGTGAGCAGTCCCCTCCTCCTCAGCTATACCAAACCAGTTCTGGGCCCAGCTTCCCCTCCCACTGGGCTGGTGCCAAGCTGGCTATCGATGGCCCTTGGGACAAAGCCTTCTTTTCCCCAGGTCTCCCTTTTTTCACTTCTCTATGAATAAACAGGCCTCACCCTGGTACTTTCAGACTATTACCTGCTGCCCTTTCTGAGCTGATAGTAGTCACATACCTGATATCCAGGTCTTCCTGCCCAAAGACCTAAGCCACTGCTTCTGCTCTGGGAGCAGTTTTCACACCACATTAAGTGGAAGCACTGTCAGGGCCTGCTGCTGGAAAACTAATTAGCCTACTGCAAGTTCAGGTAGACAAAGTCTGACTTTATAAAAAATATTTTTCTTAAATATTTATTAGAAATCTGATTTTGCAAGTCAATTGGATATTTACTATACATTAAAAGTAGTGTTTAAATGTTACTTGTAGATTGTCCCAAACAAAGTTAGCAGAGTGTTATTTTTATTCTGAACTTTAAACAAAGTTAGCAAAGTGTTATTTTTATTCTGAACTTTAGTTTTTCTTATATGGCATCTACAGTCCTTCTGCAGTGAAAATAGCTTTTGGGACTAATCCCTGTACGTACACGCTAGCAGTAAATTTGTGCATGTACCACTTTTAAATACCAGGCACCCTCCCTTGTGGTCTGTAATGCCTACTTAGGAGTGACTTATTTAATATTTAAAAATAGGGTACTTTTCCTTTGAAAATGGTTATTTGGACAGGTTCACTTGCAGGTTTAAATGCTGCAGTAGTCAGGCTACACATGTAGGCCTGAAGCCATGTTTTTCCTTGACAGCTTGGTGGATAGCACAACATGTGCTTCAGTCCACTGGTGACATTTAGCTTTTTAGCTTTTTTATGCTATTGGTGTATTTTGCTGCACCATATACTACGGCCTTAAAAGAAAGATAAATATGCCAATTGGGGATTAGCCAGTTTTACCATGTTTAGGAGTCAGAGCCCATACACTTGTGAATGAACCGCAGTAGCCAAGTTTGCATTATTGAAAGACTACCAATACTGGTCAGCAAAAAATGGGGGTGAGTATCCAAAAAGAGGGATTTTCTCACCCTGATTATCAAAACGGTAGATATGTCATATGATGGGAGCTTTCAACAATAATGATAAAAAATAAATCAGCAGAAAAAGACTACAAATGGTGGAAGTACTACAAGTTTGCAACATGTCTTAGGCAGCCGACTGGAAGTCGGGACAAATCACACTCCAAAAGAGGTATAACAGTTTAGGGTGAAATAGATGCACATGAAATGCTTTGGAATCAGTACTTCTGTATCAGAACATCTGCCCAGACGTGCTTAGATTCAGAAATTACGTCTCGTTGTAATTAAGCGAGAGGGAAAATTTAACTATTTTGATGGAGTAGTTAGTTTCTGATGCCATTGCGTTTTAGATGCAGGCATTACAAACACAGTGTATTGGTATGTATTGATTGGATTTCTTTTCAGTTATGGGCAAGGGCCTTTTGATTGAAAAAAACTTGTAAGAAGTGAGCCTGTCCCAAGTTAATTTAAAATGTGTTTAGTTTAGCTAGTCTGCCATTCTCACTAACTAGTTGCAGGAATATACTGTCAGAAATTTTTGACACTGACCATTAGTTACATAAGTGGATATACTCAAGAAAAATACAATTTCTTTTACTTATGTCTGTTTCTCAAACCAACGTAGATACTGTTTGAGAACTGTAAAGTTTAAACTGAAAACTGTTTGTATATTTAAAGAAATCAAAATATTTTGCATCTTTTGGGAGCTGGTAAAAAGAAAACGTACATATCTTAAGGCCATCTGTGAAACAATTGTATTGTCTGAGGAGAATGCAATATTTGGTCCAATATCTGCAACAGGAAAGTTGCTCACGTTTGATCGAGCGTTTTCAAAAGGTTCCAGGAAAGGCTTTTGCACTAAGAGGGCACCATAAGAATGTAAGGGCATAATATTTGGTTTGTTCTTTTCCTATTACAGGAAACATCTAGCAGTGTTGCATAATTATTCTTGGGAATTTGGGAACACCCACAAACATTTACACCAGAAATATGAAATAACAGTGAAGCTAATATTTGCTAGATGAACATCATTCCATTGCCCTGGTTTATGCACTGTTATGGCAACTGCAATGGTACAGTTAGCATAATTACATCTAACACTAAGGAGAACAACTGTCCTGGCAAATGATTCTTCTATTTTGTGTATTTGTGTACTTTCCTTCCTTCCTGGAAGTTGAAACTGTGCCTCAGTCAGCTTTGTGGTTTTTAGGTCTTGCCTGAGCCAGCGCATGCGCTGCTCTGTGGCAAGACATTTAGTGTGTGGGCTTTAAAAAGCCGACCACAGCTTTTTGTGTGGCCTAGAGCGTGCGGTTACGCGCACAATTACGAGCAGAGGCGCCATCTGGCTTTCCTCTCTCGTCATGGTGCGCGCACACCACTCGCCAAACGTGCCTCCTTTTTTTTTTCTTAAACTTGCAGCGCGAGGCGCGCGCGCTTGTTTTATTTGTTGTTCCGATGTCTTTGAACTAATTGTCTCCTGTCGCCGAGACTCGAACCCGTCTCCCCAGCTTCAAAGATGCCCACTCCAGCCCTTACAGCAGATCCTTTACCCATGTCCCCAGGTGCATGTGTTTAAACTCAACTCAGCCAACAGTTGAATCATATGCTATCTCTGCCTAAAGCGAATTACTGGCACAATGTCTTTCCCCCTCGGTAATAGCCCCCAACCCCTGCTCGGGCCTCCGCCTCCCTCTGTTCTCTAGCCCCTGATATGGGTTTGACGCAGAGGCTGTGCTAGGACGCATTTACTGTTTAAACTTTTGTTTTGCACTCTGCATGATTTAAAAGCATGAATTAGTGCAAAAAGTTGACCTCGGGGTCATCTTCGCCACATGATTTTACTTTAAGGCTTGTTATGCCTGTGCCGAGTCAGACAAAACCCATCTGTTGTTTTCTTGACAGAAAACACAGACCTGGTCTTACTGGAGAAAGCTTGCGCCACGACTTTCAACATCCAGAGTTCTTTTTAGATAACAAACATTCCAGCGCCCTTGCCATAATCTGGTGACCCGCCTGAAGCACTCGTAACTCAGAGTTTTGTTCACTTTTCGAATCACAGCAGGGCCCACTCAGTTCTTCATCCATTGGAGGTCGAGAGAACGAGGTCTATTGACCTGGGAATTAGTAACACTGGGATTAGCAGCGCTGCAAAATGCCACAGTGACCAGTTCAATACATACAATACAAGTATTAACATTAATAGGAACATTCACGTAAATTAGCTAGTAGCAGGGCACAAGTCCTAAACAAGCATTTACAATGCAATAGGTCTCGCATTTATGCGAGTTTAAGCTATTGGCATTGTAAATGACAATGCCTTTTATTTATGTTTTAAAAACGAAAGCAAAAATAAAAGGCATTGTTATTTGCAATGTCAATAGCTCAAAATCGCCTAAATGCGAGACCTATTGCATTGCAAATGCTTGTTACACTTTCCAAACGGATTATGTTCTCTTCTGTACCGGAGACTACCAGTAGGTGATTGAGGCACGCTCCTCTTTCTTCATCGTCACAACCTTTACTACACTGAGGACTCACCAAGCACTAAGTAGACATTGAGCGCGAGGACGATTAAAAAAAATCATTGCAGAACTCTGCCTCACTTGTGATGTATTAGTGGTGTTCTACCAAAATCTAAAGTGTCCTATTCACAGAGGTAAACTTACAATGTGTAGGTTTTCACATATGTAATTTTAATAGTAACTTTACACTTTTGCTATTCACCATTTCTGAGTGTAAATAACTACTAGGTGCAGACTTACATGTCTGCACTGCCTCAGAACAGAGGGAGGAGTCTGCTAAAACAGTATTTACAAGTGTAAAGTTGCCACCAGTAACTTTTCACATGCAGGCGGAGGTCTCCACCACCGGGTAGGAGATCTCCCTATGGTAAAATATAGGGAAATATAATAAAATGTAATATTTTTTAAAACAATATTATAAATATTTTAATGTAAAATAAAAATGTAAATTAACTTAAAATAATTATTAGTAACCTAAAACTAAAAAACTAAAATGTTACAGCACATTAGCTCATTAAATTAAATGATTGTAAATAATTAAGTGCAGTTTATGATTAGCATTGGTCTTATTCTTTTGTGGGTGGGTGTTTGTATTTGCATGCTCTTCCTTAAACCCCTTCTTACTCCTCACTAAGCCCCTCCTTACCTCTTCCTAATATCTTTCCATTTAATGGTAAGCATTCCCCATTGTCCTGCCACTCATTCAGGTTCCTCCCATATTTACTACTAAAACTTATATATGTGTGTATGGAGACCTCTGTAACCAGGGCGGAGACCTCTGCATAGAAAAGATAGGAAAGGCAGTGGAGTCCGCAAGTAGGTTTGTGAATAGCGTTTTGTAGTTTGTGTGTAGTACATTTATAGTACTACTAAACGATCTACAAAGTACAGTTTGTGGACAGGTCCTAATTTGTTTAATTTCGACATGCACTTATATTGACTCCACAATTTCCGCTACCAGCATATCGTCAATTTCAGTAGATGAGTTACGAATAGTGAAACTACACTTTACTTTATATATTTACTTAAACGATATGTTGGTAGACCATATTTTGAAGTCAGTATATGCGTAGATTAATACTATTGAGGGCTTTGAATGGAGCAGGTCCTTTCAGGTCTGGGACCCGGCAGTAATGAATAAACGACTTTGAAACGGATCCATATCTGGCGCTATATTCATGTCCTTAACTTTACTGGCAAACACACTGATAGATTTCTCAACAATGACTGTGAAAACTTTTAAGATATTCCATGGTAGCAATGTAATCCCTGTTTACGTTCCAAATGTTTTTCTTCATTGTGCATTCTTTAACAGTATTTGCTTTTTTCAAGATAATGTGTTTCTGTAGCTTTTTCATGCAACATGACTCTTATATAGTGCTTACTTTGAACAGAGTTGCCTCTAGGTGTGTGAACGAGATCAGGTTGTGAGCAGGTATTCATGATTGAGCACGAGTGAGTGCTCTGACGCTGAGGCAGAAGACAGTGCGAATTTCTCCCAGTGCCTGTCAGTGGGTCATGAAGGTGTGCAGACTACATGCACATACAAACCTTGGCCTCTCTGCAGTGCACACAGAGCAGTCATCGCATATGTGGCAATTTATTTGTGGAAAGGTTTGATATCTATAGGAGAAGGATTTTAGAAAGTGGTAAGGAGGCATAGGGCATAAGTGTTCTAGAGAGCAGGAGACATAGCAGAATAAAGTGGTGTGAAGGAGAGAACTGGAGTGTCTGAGACACTCTGATTCCCACTCACTCCCTCTTCTACAAACCTTAGTAATAATTAATTCACAGTCTTCTATTTTCAGACGTGAAAGATTTTCATTTTTAATTATTTACAACAAAATCATTGTTCTTTATTTATGTAAACACAGTTAAATAAGTATTGGCAAAGCCAAAAGGTCTGGCTTGTATTTGGTATGTATACTTGTTGTTGTAAGACATATCTAAATGCAATAATCGTAAACTCACATAGGCACCCAAATACTGGTCGTGTAGGATGCTGTGGGGTGTACAAGATTTTAATTCACATGTTTTGAGCCACATCAACAATTAAATAGTCCCCACCTCTCAGAAAGGGTCCATTGTTAAGCTTCTTTGGCCACATCCCTTTAAGAGCCCCCCCGGCACAGACTTGCACAGCTCTCGAGGGGCGAATAGACAAAATCACCTTTGACTTCACACTAATACATGCGAACCATTGAAAGTTAGCAGAGAGGGTCCACGAAATGGAGACGGAAATGGAAGAGGTCCTCCCAACTGCCAAGGCCACGTTAATCGAAGTGCGAGAACTCACAGGGCAAATGCACACTCTAGAACGCAGAATGGATGATGCTGAGGGATGCTCCTGCCGCAACAATATTCGAGTGGTGGGACTCCCCAAAGGGACGGAGGGTCAAAATGCTGTGACATACATGGAGCGATGGCTGAAGTCCCTGCTGCCATCAGACATATTCTCTACTTTCTTTGCAGTAGAGAGAGCCCATAGAGTACCCTCGGGCCGCCCCCCACCGGGCACAGGACCCCTTCGCCTTCTCAATTTCAAAGATCGCGACGCAGGACTTCACGAAGTACGTAAGCTGGAGGAGGTCAAAGTGGACAACTCACCAGTTCTCTTCTTCCCAGACTACGACCCTGGGAGTGCACAAGCAAAGAAGCACATTCCTGGCGATTAAACGGTGTATGCCGGAACTAGACATTCACTACTTATTACTTTTCCCGGCTCGTCTTCGTGTTGCCATGAACGGCTCCACTCACTTCTTCAGTAAGGCAGAAGAGGCTTGGGACAGGCTGGAGACAACGGGAAATCACACATCACCGAGCAGACGTGAAACTAGTCACAAAACCACCTAGGATAACCGTGGAAGTCACAAGAGGAAACGTAGATGAACCAAAAGACTACCCATGCAACTCCGTGCCATCCCGAACCTGGAGCAGGTGCTGCAAGAGAGGCATGAAGCCCTGCAAACGGCTGCAATGATACAAGGCCACCAAAACAGCAGAGACTCCAGCAGAGACATAGACGCTTCATCAGAGCAGTCTCTCAGTGAAGACAGCTCATCCACGGTGTGGCCTCCTGGGGAAGAATTCCAGCAACCTCCGATAGTGACGCCACAAACGGCAGATGACCTAATGTGAAAAAAAGACTTTTATAACGCTGTGCGAATAGTCACATGCACGTACACACCACATGCCAATGCATCATCAGTAAACACAGAGTGCTCCAGTATGGGACTATACACACCAGCCTACGCCCCAAATGGCAGATGACCTAATGTGCAAAAAAGACTTTTATAAGGCTGTGCGAATAGTCACATGCACACACACACCACATGCCAACGCATCATCAGTAAACACAGAGTGCTCCATTATGGGACTCTACACACCAGCCACATATGTGGGGCTCGGCCATACCCTTAACCATAACACAACACATACCCACTGATGCGCAGTGCACCCAGTGCACCCAGTTAAATACTAAACTAGGGCCCAGGCGCACACCACCTCCGCACCCCTCAGCAGACTTAACCAAACACCCCCCCAAAGAAACCCCGGCACGACTAGCTGGTAGTTGCTGCCTGCCGCAGTTCGTAGTTTGGGCAGACACATTGTCCCTCTGCTCATCCGCTGTTAAATAATAATACGTTTTCTTTCTTTCTAGTTTGACATCAACCAAACAAAGTCGTTAGGGGGGTCCGCCAAGGATCTGTCTTGGCCCCCACCCTGTTTTCACTCTTCATCAACGGGGTGGTGAAGCATCTGGAGGAAGTCCCTGCAGATGCCCCTACACTGGGGGGAGGAAAAGTAACAACTCTACTATACACGTATGACACATTAATAGTCTCCAAGACCCCCAGTGGCCTCCAACTTCTCCTTGACCGTTTTGTAGCCTTCTGCAACCAGAGAGGCCTGGAGGTTAACACCTCGAAAACTAAGCTCCTGACGATTAACCCACACAAATCGTTTAAAGGTAAATTAATGCTGGGGGGATACCTCTGGAGAGAGTGGCCACTTTTGACTACTTAGGGGTGCCTTATCAGACACAATGGCATGGAGACACCACATTACCAAGAGGAATCTACAGCAGATGAAAACCTCTGGGGCATTGATCAAAGAACATAGGGCCTCCCAAACCAGACCAATAGCAGCCCCGCTGCAGATATATGATCAGAAGGTAGTAGCCTCGGCCTTGTATGGAGCGGAAATCTGGGGTTTTGACAATCTTGAGGGCCTATTGCATACAGAAAACAAGTTTATAAGATCTCTATGCTCCCTTCCCCAGAGTACTCCGCTCATCCCTAAGATTGGATATGGGTAGAACAACTATAGTGGACAAAGCAAGGCTTCGCCCCCCTCTCTTCTGGCTACGACTTAAACAAACACCTGAGCTTAACTGCTATGTTGTAGCCTTCCAAGACCTTTGCAGACTAGATCGCTTCAAAAAAATAGTCTGGCTCACCAAAGGCCAGACTCTGCTTACTGCAATAGGCCTGGGTACCATGTGGGACGTTCCTGATCCGAGCCTTTTGCCAAGCAGAAAAGTTATAAAGACCCATTATTGGAATTGGGTGGCACAGACAACCGCCTCCCAAATCTCTGTTGGCCGTTTATCACTAGAGTTTATGGAGTCTAAGTGGCTAGGTGTCTATGAACAGTATCTAGAGGTAATTTCGACACCACAAGACAGGAAGCTCTACATACAATTTAGATTTGGCTGCCTCCCTGTGAATTCTTTCACAGTGGCTTGGCAGCGATCTACAGAGGCTACACAGCACTGCCCAGGTTGCTCCGTGTCCCTTGAGACAGTTAAACACATTTTTTTCGTGTGCCCTTTATATACCATCCCGAGATTAAATTGGTTTGCACCTGTCTGTAGGCAGATGGGAATCCGGTGCCATCAAGAAGCTTTTCGTATTTTAAAAACAGATCCCAGACCAGTAATAGTTTGTGCAGTGGCAAAATTTCTAGGGAAAATGTGGATTATCAGAAGTCATGTACTAAAGAACAGATAAAGTAGGCTCCGATGAACAACCAGTGATTCATTTTAACTTGCTTTTAAAACGGAATTATTGCTCTACCTGCTATATTGTATTTTTGTACTATTTTGCATTTGCACTTTACTTGTAAACCTAATTCAGTGTTTTTAATATCAACATCAAGATGTAGTTTTTAATTTGATATCCAATCTTGTCTAAAACTGTATTATCGCCACACTGGCAACAAGTGATCTTTCTGTATTGTTTGCACTTGCACTTCTATGGTCGTAATAACCGAATAAAGTATTACATTGTGTGACATCATATATTTCATGGTCATGTGACCATTGTTCCCACAGGCTTGGCCCCTGCCTAGCATGCAAGAACTCTGTCCCCGATTTACACCCAGTGAATGGCGCCACCCACACATACCACTGATTCAACCCACATGAAATATGTCACCCACAAACATAATCACCTGGAACGTAAGAGGCATGCACACACCATTGCGTAGATACGAAACCTACTTGTACCTCAAACGCCACACAACTCACATAGCATTATTACAAGAGACCCATCTTGCACAACCTGAGATCCGCAGGCTACAGCACAGATGGCGGGGGCAAGTAGTCACCACATGAATGATACTCTTCCTATGCTAGAGGAGCCCTCATCTGGATTCACCTGAGGATTTCGTCCCCGAGGAGGTTGAAATAGACATGCAACGGTCGCTTCGTACTAGTGAAAGGCTGATTAGACGGGAAATACTTATTGTTAGGTTCCATACATGCTCCAAACACAGAACAGACAATATTTTGGCATACATTATCCGGAGTGCTATCCCGCTGGTGTGACATTCCTTGGTTGTTGGGTGGGGATTATAACACATTACTAGACACAGATCTAGACAGAGCCTTCCCTCCACTTCAACAAACCACTGCCACATCCAATGCTAGGGCCCTAAAGGAGTGGGTACACCATTGGCACCTGTTCGATATATGGAGAACAATGAATCCACAGACACAACTCTACTCCTATTATTCTCTCCCACATGGACTACATGTCCTAATAGACTGCTTCGTAAGGACTGCGGCACTAATCACTGACTGCGCCCGAACGGACTATTTAGGCCGCACAAACTCAGACCATAACCCTCACATACAACAGCTTCAAGGGGAACGAATAGTACAAACCAAACACTTATGGAGGTTACAACCAACAGTGTTGGAAGACCCCCCTTTCAGAGCGTCACTAGGATCAACCATAGATGCCTATTTTGAAACAAACGCAGGCTCGGTCGCAGACAAAGGCATAGAGTGGGACGCATTAAAAACAGTAGTCAGTGCTTAGGACTCAGTTGGCGCATTCGTCGCCAGCTGGATCAAGAGGCGAAATGCATTGAAGACACGCTCCTTAGACTGTAATCAGACGCAGCACACAACCCTAACACCCAACACATCCTAGACAAACTGAGACAAGAACACACTGCAGTCATGGAAAGGCTTCGATGCCTGAATTATGCCGTGCACTCGGCACGAGCTCACGCAACAGCTGACAGACCAGGTAGGTTACTGGCGCGACTGATCAGACAGGAACAAACGCGCTACCCAGTTCTCTCGTTGCGTTCAGCGACTGGGCACTTGTTAACTAACCAACATGAAATTCATCAAGAATTCACCAGACACTACATTAAGGTATATAAATCAGCTGTCAATATAGAACCCACAAAGCTAGAGGCCTTTTTGTCCCCACTACCCATACCAACGGTATCCACAACACAGAAGGAAGAACTCGACGAACCAGTAACACTTCTGGAGGTCTAGGCTGCCATACAAGCATTGGCAACGGGCAAGGCACCCGGGCCGGACGGGCTACCAGCTGAATATTATAAGGCAAAACGAAGGTCGTAGCCCCGCATCTACTGTCATTATACAGTATCTCACAAGAGGCATCCATCCTCCCAGAGACACTTCGTGAATCCCTACTAGTCTCACTGCCTAAGCCAGACAGGACCCTGAATTACTGGGTTCTTACCGTCCGCTAGCACTATTGAATACGGACTACAAGATATTGGCCAAAATATTAGCGAATAGACTGGCCCCAATAGTACCCCAACTAGCCCACACCGATCAAAATGGTTTTGTGCAAGCTCGCTGCACATCACTGAACTTACGACATTTCTTCCGAGTGGCCCACTACTCGAAGGAATGCTGGCCACACTCAGGTTTCTTAGTACTGGACCTAGAGAAAGTGTTTGACATGCTAGAACGGGACTTTTTATTTTCCGCCCTCAACAGGTACAGACTGGGCGCTTACTTCCTGGGACTTGTTAAATTATTGTATACCCAACCTACGGCAAAAGTCAAGACAGGTCCTTACATGTCTAACTCGATCCCCATTGGGCGTGGTACCAGAAAGGGATGCCAGCTCTCCCCATTATTGTTTTCCCTAGCCATTGAGCTACTGGCCAAGTCTCTACATAAAGCAAGAGAGGAATAGGGAATTCCACTGGGAGATGGCACGCATGTAGTCTCCCTGTATGCGGATGACCTATTAATATACCTCAGAGATATAAGAGAGCAATGTGAGGCCATAGCGAAGACACTGTCAGACTTCACTTCCCTGTCGGGACTGCGAGTAAACTGGGGGAAATCGTGCCTCTACCTTATCCACTGAGACAACCCCGACCAAACATTAGTGGTCAACGGCATCTTGGTGCAATGGCAGCAGTCGGCATTCCGCGATCTAGGAATCCGGGTCTACCATCAACCAGAGGATCTCCTAGAAGGGAACCTCACATGCGCCATCAATGGGGTCAGGTCACAGATGGCATTTTGGTGCACCCTTACCCTGGCCACCATGGGTCGAATTGCGCTTTAAAAAATGGTGGTTCTCCCGCGACTACTTTATCATTTTACAAATTTGCTTCTGTATATCAAAACAACACTTCATATGGCACGGCTCACGAAGTAGAGTAGCACTGGCCAAACTCTACTTGCCAACAGACCAGGGAGGGCTGGCCGTACCTAACATGGAGCACTACTTTCTAGTGGCACAATTACAATGGGTAGCCCGGTGGATCAATGGACTGTACCTAACAGATACCACTACACAACAACCAGGACATACACATCCCCACATCATAAACTTGTTTTACCCCAGCAGAAAAGGGGCATCACCTACCCAATTGATGCTAGCAGTTGCTTACAGCTGTTTCCACCGCAGCTTGCAGCTCACAAAAAACTGTCATCCCATACGCGCCTTCCTTACCGATACAAAGCACTCCCAGAAAGCATTGTGCTATCACCATGACAGAACTCACCACATGGGAGGATGCAGGAATATAGACACTGGGATATTTGTACCACGACAAACAGCTAATGCCCTTTGACACACTATTTGAAGAACACGACCTAGCACGAGGCCAATTCTTATTACACTCCTCACTGATGCGGACATTGTGAACTACATGGGAAGATATTACCCAAGAGCCCACAACACACCTTACAATTCAATACCTACATGTAATGGGTACCGGAAGACATCTCACAAAGTGGTTTTACTGAATCATTAAGGACACATGCAGTGCACCCATTGGTATCACTCAGACAACACTGGGATACTGACCTACACAGACAATGCACGGAACATGAATGGTCGGCTATCCTCGAGGGGCCCACACATATTCCAAGAAATGCCAGGTTCCGATTAATACAGTATTTCATAATACAAAGAGCATACATGACACCAGCTAAAATGAACAAATATATCGCCCGCGCTGATGCCCATTGCCCTAGATGAGGGCAGGTAGACGGAGACCTATTACATATGTTATGGACCTGCACCGCCCTTGTCTCTTATTGGGAAATAGTCACTATGCAGCGTTTTGCAGCGTGAATCTTTCTGGATTCACTATGCTGTGCATTATTCCGCCATCTCGTGGTTGGGTCCGGATTCGTAGTCTTTTCTTTCTTTTTTTGTTGGCCCAGGTGGGCGGCGACGCCCCCACCATTTGGTGTCCTCGGTGACGTCGTCGCGCTTCCTGCGGAAGCTCCCACCTTTGGTCGCCATTTTCAGATTCTTTTTTCCGCCGTGGGGTCTGGATCGTTGACGAGAAGTTCCAGAAACTTTGGACGAAGAATCTCAAAAATTCAATCATCACCACAGAGGATCGTTTCCTGAGACACCGGACGAGGAGACGAGTACCGGAGACAACGAGAAGGACGACGAGGTAGAAGGTCCACGACCAAAATCTCGACGCCTACAGAGAATGCGCTCACAGGGGGCCCCCTGAGCGCGGTTATGGACAAGACACCGTTTAAGTTTTGCCAAAACTGTCACCACAAGTACGCCCAGAAGGACCAGCACTCAGTCTGCAACCTCTGCTTGCTGCTCGACCACATCAGCGAAAACTGCAACGCGTGTTCGGCGTTCACCCCGAAAACCCTCCAGGTGAGAGAGAGGCAAAGAAGGGCTAACTACAACATGCAGGGCCAGGGACCAGCTCCATCGCTCCGAGACCTGGGCCTCTCGAGTGGAGAGGAAGACAACATCGCAGAGGGACCGGAGGACTGCTCAGTCGTCGAGGTCCACAAGAAGACGTCGAAGGAGGTAAAGGAGTCGTCGACCCCGAAGCACCCAAGTGACGCTCGAAAGAGTGAAGCCAAGGCCCCGAGCGACACTCTTAGAAGTGAAGCCAAGTCCTCGAAGGGAGCGTTGCCGCCGAAACACTCGACGAAAGCAACAGCATCCAGGGACAAACAGCCGAGCGGATCCTTCGGGAAGGACTCCCAATCGGCAAAAGCCTCCGAAAAACCAAGGGCGTCGAAGGTAATCTCCGAAAAGGAAGCCTCGACGCCGAGAAAAGAAGGCCCGGCGTCATCCTCGACGTCCGAGACCGCGAAGAGAGGCGCTTCAGCCATCGACGCCGAAAAGGCCCACGAGATGGAGAAAAAAAAAGAGAAGACTCGAAGCAGAGATGGCGAGCATCCTGCAACGGAAAAAAGACTTCGACGAAAAAATGAAGCTATACGCCATTCCGTCGAAGCCATCACACGAAGCACTCGGGGAGGGCGACACCGAAGACATCGAACCCCCAAAACCCCCCGAACCGCTCGACGAACAGGGCGAAGAGGACTACTACTTCGAAGTCGAAGGCGAAGAAGAGCTCCAGTCTTACCGGGACTCGACGCCCTCGGAAGCACAAGATTTAGACTGGCAAGACCTCGACGCAGACTCACCAGAAGAAGGGGTAGACTCTTATCCCTCGAGGCCTTCGCCGCCAGACGACATTGGAGTCTACAATGTGGTCGTCCAAAAGGCTGCAGCAACGTATCGCGTCGAAATGCAAGAGGAGAAGGCGAAGGCATGTTTCCTTTTGGAAACCCTACTTCCTCAACAAACCAGGTCCCAGTTCCTACCCATGCTTCCTAGCGTCCTGGACCAGGGAAGGGAGGCCTTCAAAGAACCGGCAGTCTGCAAAGCTGTTACACCGAGGAGCGAAAAGAAGTACAAACACTCCTCAAAAGACCTTGCGTACATCCAAGGGTCAGTGCCAGCAGACTCCATTATCACGGCAACGGCCAGGAAAAGGGCCAATGTGCCCACTAACACAGGTCCACCTCCAGACAGGGAGAGCAAACGAATAGACCTCACTGGACGAAAGGTGGAGAGGAACGCAGCCATACACTGGCGCATCGCCAACTCCAATGCCCTCATCAGCAGGCATGCATACCAGCATTGGGATGAAATGAGCCAGCTCGTAACACACCTGCCACAACAACACCAACAAAGGGCTAATCACCTAGTGGAAGAGGGCAAGGCTATCGCAAACACTTGCCTAAAATCAGCCTTGGACGCAGCAGAGAACTCCAGCAGGCAGATGATGATAGGGGTGACCGAAAGGAGACACGCATGGCTCAGGATCTCAGGTTTCAAACCGGAGGTACAAAGCAATATCCTGAACACGCCATTCGACGGCCAGAAACTGTTTGGAGCCCCAGTTGACGAGAAGTTAACGCAGCTTAAAAAAGACAACGAAACTGCGAGGTCCATGGGAGCACTGCAGTTCAGGGGGATGAGAAGAGGAACCCCTCAAGGCGGCCCAATGGTAGAGGGGGCAATGCGCCCGCCACTTCCCACCAATCTCCCCAACAAGGATACCAGGGGAACAACCAGGGCCAAAGCCAACAGGGACAACAACAGCAAAATTGGCAGTATCAACCCAGAGGACGGTCCTTTCGAGGACGCGGGTACGGACGGGGACAGTCCCGAAGAGGGGTCAGCAGCCCACCTCAAAGTGACTCCGCAAAGAAACCAAACCCTCCCCTATCACCACCAAGGGAGAGGAGAAGTCAACAGAAGGAAAAACTAAGAAACACACACAGCAAACAAATAACCACCGAGCATACAACCCCAGTGGGGGCCGAATAGGAAACTTCCTCACACAATGGAGAGAGATTACCACGGACAAGTGGATACTGAACATCATACAGCACGGATACTGCAAAGAACTCCAAAAACACCCCCGGGCAGAAAACCAAGACACCGCCCACTCCCCGCAAGGGAGCTCGCCCTCCTACGTCTAGAAGCAGAGGAGCTGCTCAAAAAAGAGCAATAGAACCAGTTCCAATCAACGAAAGGAACAAGGGAGTCTACTCAACGTATTTCCTGGTGCCAAAGGTAGACGAAACACTAAGGCCAATACTGGACCTCAGATTCCTGAACAAGTTCGTAAGAACTCAAAAATTCAAAATAACGTCACTTCAGGAAGTAATACCCCAAATCCAACAAGGGGACTACATGGCGACCATAGACATGAAAGACGCATATCTGCACATCCCCGTCAACCACAAACACAAACGTCTACTAAGATTCGTGATAGGCCAGAATCACTACCAGTTCACAGTGCTAGCCTTCGGGCTCAAGTCCGCACCAAGGGTGTTCACAAAATGCCTAGCAGCAGTGGCAGCGCACCTGCGGAGAAAGGGCATACATGTATACCCCTACCTCGACGACTGGCTTGTGAAAGCAGGATCATACAGGCACTGCAAAGATCACATCAAACAAGTCATAAAAACACTGTCCAGACTAGGTTTCTCAATACATTGGGAGAAATCATCGACAGAACCGCAGCAGATCAAGATATTCTTAGGGGCACAGATCGACAGCACACAGTCCAAAGTGTTCCCCAGCGAGAAGAGAACTATAGCGCTCCTGAGGGAAACACGTCATTACCGCAAGGGGCAAGTTCTGACAGTGAGGACGGTGAGCAGACTAATGGGGATGATGATGGCATCATGCATCCACCTGGTCCCAAATGTCAAGCTGCACATGAGACCGTTCCAAGAATGGATACAGCAACAGTGGTCACAAGCAACAGGGAGTTGGGAAGATCTAGTGGTTGTCACACACGCAGTGCAGCAAGAAATAGCGTGGGGGAAGGAAGAGAACATATTACAGTGGAAGCCATTCACACTGCCAACTCCAACAGTGACCATCACAACAGACGCCTCACAGCAGGGCTGGGGCGCGCACATGGACACACTCCGCGTCAGGGGGCTGTGGTCACAACAAGATGCAGTGAGACACATTTACTACCTAGAACTAAAAACTGTGTTCCTAGCCTTAAGAGCCTTTCAGAAGCAGCTTTACGGCCAGAGAGTGCTGATACAAACAGACAACACAACCACCATGTTCTACATCAACAAACAAGGTGGAACACAGTCAGCACCGCTATCAAGCCTGACACAAGAGATTTGGAGATGGGCCATCCCTCTAAGGATAGACCTACTGGCAATACACCTTCCAGGAATAGACAATGTAGAAGCAGACCGACTCAGCAGGCAGACATCGGCATCCCACGAATGGGAGCTCAACCAACAGGAAGTGCAGCGGCTGTTCCAAAAAAGGGGTACACCACGGATAGACTGTTTGCAACACTCCAGAATGCAAAATGCCAACATTACGCATCCAGACAACCGGACCAAGGGTCCCTAGGGAATGCGCTATGGATAAGTTGGTCGAACGAATTTGCATACGCTTTTCCCCCGATACCACTGTTACACAAGGTACTCAGCAAATGCAGGAGCAGCAGAATGACACTCATACTGGTGGCACCTCAGTGGGCCAGACAGTCATGGTTCTCACAAATAATGGAAATGGCGCAGGAACCAGCGCACAGGTTCAGCAGAAGGAAAGACCTCCTGACAATGCAAGACGGAAAAGTGCTCCACCCAGAACCAGAGAGCCTCAGCCTAGCAGCATGGCTCCTGAGGACCTAGAATTCGCACACCTCAAGCAACCCCCAGCACGATGGCAGTACTCAGAGAAGCAAGGAGACCCACTACAAAGAAGTGCTACATTGCAAAGTGGAAAAGGTTCTCGCAATGGTGCCTTAAAGAGGGACTGCAACGAAAGGTCACAAAAGAATCAACGGTACTAAAATACTTAACGCACCTACTACACAGCGGGCTGAGCTACTCGTCACTAAGGGTTCACTTAGCAGCCATAGTGGCCTACACCAGGGGAGAAGCGGGGAAAAGTTTCTTCACCTCCCAGGTGGTCAAAAGATTCCTGGAGGGGGCTAAAAGAATAGCCCCCCCAAAAAGGATGCCAGCCCCGAGCTGGAACCTCAACACTGTGCTAACACAGTTGATGAAATCACCGTTTGAGTCCATACACAAGACTACACTGCACATGCTCACACTAAAGACGGCATTCTTGGTGGCTATCATGTCACAGCGAAGGGTCAGTGAACTGCAGGCTCTTACAGTACAAGAGCCCTACTTGCAAATACACAAGGACAGAATTGTCATGAGAACGGACCCACACTTCCTGCCAAAGGTGGTGTCGCGGTTCCATATTAACCAGACAATACAGATACCAAGTTTCTTCCAAAAACCATCAACGCCCACAGAGAAGGCGCTACACACGCTGGACGCCAGAAGGGCAGTGATGCACTACATAGAAAGGACAAAGGATGCAGGAAAACAAAACAACTCTTCGTTTCCTTCGCAAGCAGTTTCTTGGGACGACCAGTAACCAAAAACACCGTCGCACGATGGATTGCGCAGGCAATACAACTCTGCCACAAACAGGCAGGACAAGAATTAGAGGGAGCCGCCCAGGTCCACTCAACAAGGAAGAAAGGAGCAACGGTTGCGTTCCTAGCGAACACACCTATCCAAGACATTTGCCAAGCGGCAACATGGTCTTCCGTGCACACGTTCACCAAACACTACTGTGTGGATATCCAGATGAACAAAGAGGCACAAGTAGGACAGAAGGTCTTACAGCACATTTTCAGCAACCAATGCTCATCTTCCACCCAACCACCGCAATAACAGAAAACCGCTACAAAGTCTATGCACAGCATAGTGAATCCAGAAAGATTCACGCTGCAAAACGAATAGTTTCTTACCTGTCGGTATAGTTTTGCAGCTTGAAGACTTTCTGGATTCACTAGCGATCCCACCGCCTCCGCCAGGAAGATAACATAGGAGGTTAAGGGTAAAACTAGACTACATACAGAGTTTAGAGGGATCAAAATGAAAATAAAAGGATAAAAGAAAAAGACATAGACGACAAAACAATAAGAGGAAAAGAAAAAAGAATCCGAAGATGGCGACCAAAGGTGGGAGCTTCCGCAGGAAGCGCGACGACGTCACCGAGGACACCAAATGGTGGGGGCGTCGCCGCCCACCTGGGCCAACAACAAAAAAAAAAAAAAAAAGAAAGAAAAGACTACGAATCCGGACCCAAACACGAGTTGGCGGAATAATGCACAGCATAGTGAATCCAGAAGTCTTCAAGCTGCAAAACTACACCGACAGGTAAGAAACTATTCGTTCCGATTAATACAGTATTTCATAATACAAAGAGCATACATGACACCAGCTAAAATGAACAAATATTTCGCCCGCGCTGATGCCCATTGCCCTAGATGAGGGCAGGTAGACGGAGACCTATTACATATGTTATGGACCTGCACCGCCCTTGTCTCTTATTGGGAAATAGTCACTATGCACTTATCGCAATGCACTGGCCGAACCGTGGAATACACTTGGGAAGTCTGCCTCTTGGGCCTATACCATAGATCCAAAAAACACAAGATGACGCCCCGATTCATAGATCTCGGGCTAATCGTGGCCAAACGCCAGATTACCAGGCGCTGGAAGTCCTCAAAACCCCCGGCTAAGAAAGCCTGCTTTCAATCACTTGTGTGCTGGGCTGTAGTATGTTGGTTGGTATATTGTGTTTGCATATTGTATTTGCTAGCCATTTAGTTATGTGCTCTTAGAATGTGATGTCATTAGAATGTATTGGGTCACTGTTATCAGTGATTCTAGATTCTTTAAGTTCTTTACTCATTGACTGTCCTGCTGCCTGTGGGAGCAGTCGTGGGTCTGCTGTACTAGAATAAATCTTCTACTTCATGCTACAAGGAGCTCCTTCATTATTTATCAAGAACCTTACTACATTTATTGGCGACGATTTCACCTCAAAGGCGGAGCCACCGACCACCAGAAATACTCCTTTTATTGATTTCCACTAGATTTCGGATTCTAAGCTGGATCACTGTCTGTGGCACGTGAATATTATGTTTCTTGTTTCACGTTCTCTATGCGTGTGTCTTTGCTGCGCGTGAAATTGCCTGAAATGACTTTCCTCTGACTTTGGCTCTCACCGCAGTGTCCGTTTGTCTTCAGCCGTTTGCGGGTGTTTGCTTTTGAATGCTGCATGTTCTCGAGATGCAATCACCCCGCGGATGTTTCCATGGCCTCTGTGATGTCATGATGTCCTTCTTCGCCTGAGGTCCGACGTGTGTGTGCACTCCGTGTTTCCTGGGCAGCAGTTCCTCTGTGACGCTCCCTGTACAACTTCTATCGGCCCTAGAAACTATGTGACTCACGCACGTGTCACGTTTTTGGCGGCCACCTTAAGTGTGTGGGCTGTTCACATTCACTTCTGTGGCGCATATGTCGTTCTCTTCGTTGTCTGCAACCGGCTGACTTCGTTGTTTAGCAACCGGCTTACTGTTGCTTAGCATCCTACCGCAACGCTTGCCTACTTTGATATTTATTGTCTTCCTGCATACTTGTATTACTTCTGAAGCTTCTTCTGTGACAGGCACACATTTGACATTTGTTTACAATGCCTGTTTCATTTACACTTGGTATTTTCTGCTGCCTTGCTTGTGTCTGTGACAGGCACACATTTGGATTTCTGCACTACAACGCTTGTGTCTGTGACAAGCACCCATTTGGATTCCTGCATTGCAACGCTTTTGTCTGTGACAAGCACACATTTGGATTCCTGCACTGCAACGCTTGTATCTGTGACAAGCACACATATGGATTTCTGCGACGCCAAACACGCATTTTGATACTTCCAACACATCGTGTGGTATTTACGTATATTTGTTTTGTTTTATTTATTTATTTATTTATTTATTTTTTACTTCTTTGCGCATTCATTTTTAATATGGCTTCTCCTAGTAATGTTATGCAACCACCCCATTCCTACAAGACCCTGGCAAACCACTTACCCCTTGGCATAAGTGGTATAGAGTTTTTGATAATTACATGGAAGCTATTGATGCAACTAAATATTCTGCTTCTAGGAAAAGGGCGTTATTATTTAACCATCTAGGTAGCGCTGGTCAAGGAGTTTTTGACAATCTGGCCATTGTTCCATCCCCAACTGGTGATGAGACCTGGAATGTATTTTCTGACGCATTGGCACGTATGGGTAAACATTATGTCGATGAACCATCTGTAATGGTGGAAAGACATGTTCTTTAAACGTAAACAGACACAAGATGAATCAATTGAAGATTATTTAGCAGTCTTAAGAGTGTTGGCATCCAAATGTCAGTTTGGTACCAACCTGGATATTTCATTGCGCGACCAATTCGTTTTTAATTGTTTTAACAACAAAATTCTGGAGCGCATTTTAACATGTAAAAATCCTTCCTTAGAGGAGGTGATGGAGATTGCACGCAGCATTGAACGCTCTGTAGTTTCTTCTAAAATTTTAACACAAGATAGTGCTAGAAAATTTACGGAATGTACTAAAGTTATGCAAATTACATTGTCTGGTAATCCCAGTGAGTCAGACTTAAATACGGTTTCTCTTAAATCCAAAACTAAGAAAAATGTTGAATAAAAAGGTGCTTGTTACAGGTGTGGTTCCAAATACCACATGGGTAACAGTGTTAATTGTCCTGCACAAGGTAAAAGATGCAATACTTGTAAAGAAATTGGACATTTGTATACTGTTTGTAGATCCACCAAAGAAAAAAGTAAAGTGAGTCATCTCAGTGTTGACGAAGAGTCACTATGTGATGCCTTGAGTAATGCATTGATGACAGTTGAAATCAACACTTTTAGCAATGATGTTAAAAGGTGTAAGGGACCTATTTGTGATGTGCGTATTGGTTCTGTTGATATAAGTGTCATGGCTGATTCTGGTTCACCTATCACTATATTGGATGAGAATACCTTCAAGAAGTTTTGGTCCAAGATTTTGCTCAAACCTTCTGATGTTAATCCCAAAGCATTTGGTGAATATGATATCATTATGTATGGTTACTTTTCTGAATCCATTAGATTTAAAGGTAGGGAGATTTAAACCAAGGTTTTTGTGGTCAGGCAATTTTAGGCATTATTTTGAAACCTGGCCATGTTGAACCTGTGGTTTTGGGGGATCTACCAGTCCTTTCAGTTGAACAAAGTCCTGTAAGTGATCCTCAACAAAGGTCTGGAAAGGTTTTAGTTTTGTGTGACTTGTTTTCTAAATTTGCCAGTGTCTTCAGCAATAATGTTGGTTTAGTCAAAGGGTTCCAACATACCATCAAGCTGAAAAATAATGTTACTCCAGTGATTCAGAATATTTGACCAGTTCCCATCTCAGCAAGGGATGACCTTAAAAAACTTTTAGATGAAATTTGCTTACAAGATATCATAACACCCATTGATTCTTCGGAGTGGGTTTCTGCTGCTGTTGTCGCATGCAAAAGTTCAGGGGATATTCGTCTATGTGCAGGTTTAAGAGTTCTCAATCGTAATATTGTAGTAGACTGTCATCCCCTTCCTAGAATTCAAGAAATGTTAGCTAAATTGGGGGGTAGCAAGTACTTTACCACCATCGATTTGCGTTCTGCATATCACCAGATTCCTCTATCCATTGAGTCACAACCTTTAACAACATTTGTCACTCCTTTTGGTGTCTATATGTACAAACGGATGCTTTTTGGATTGGCATCCGCTGCCAGTGTCTTTCAAAGACTAATGGATCAAATGTTTGCACATGACAAGGGCATCCAAGCTTTTCAAGACGACATACTTATTTATACTGAGACGTTAGGCCAACATTATGCTTTATTGGGAAACTAGAAATGTATGGCATGACTGTGAATAGGAACAAGTGCAAATTTATCACACAGAAAGTTGATTATTTGGGACATAACATTTCCAGTGAGGGCATAAAGCCTAAGTTGTCTTTACTCAATCCTATCAATGACGCACCCAAGCCTTTGAACAAAGATGCTTCTAGGGCATTTCTGGGTCTTAGTGAGTATTACGCCAGGTTTGTGCAGGGTTATGCCATTATCGTGCAATCGCTAAGAAATTTACTGAAGAAGAATGCAAAGTATGTTTGGTCTGAGGAAACACAACATGCGTTTGACTCTGTTAAAAAATTAATTTTGGAGGCACCAGCTATCAGACCCTTTACACATGGTGAAAGGAGCATTGTAACAGTTGACGCCAGCTCCAAAGGCTTAGGGTTGTGCTAAGTCAAATGATTAAAGTTCAGGAGTATACTGTGGCTTTTGCTTCAAGAACTCTAAGTTGTGCTGAAATAAATTATAGCACTATTGAAAGGGAAGCCTTGGCGTGTTCATGGGCTGTAGAAAGATTTAAGATGTACATATGGGGAACCAGATTTCAATTATTTACTGACCACAAACCGCTTATTTACGTGTTAGGAGATAGTTGTTCAAATAAGGCATCATCTAGACTGATCAGATTACTGGCGAGATTGCAAGAGTTTAATTTCGATATCAAGTATATTCCAGGTGGCAAAAACGTCAGGGCAGACTGTCTTTCATGTATGCCGCTAGAAAGGTGAGACATTGATGATCCAATTAAGGATGATGATTTTGAATTTGTCCTAACCGTGAGTGATGTTATGCAAGATATTAAAATTTCTGAAGAAGAATGGTTTGAAAGTTGTAACAAGGATGTGTGTTTAAAAAGAGTGAAGAAATGTTTAGTCAATGGTTGGCCTGGTGACAGGAGCATGTCAATTGAAGATAGATGTTTTTCACAAGTAGCTTCTGAACTATCTTTAGTAAATGATATTTTAGTCAGGCAAGACAAATTTGTTCCACCAGAAGGTTTGAGAGGTAAGGTTATCTCTTTGGCTCATGAAGGGCATTTAGGTATTTCAGGTACTGTTAGAAAAATCAAACAAACTTATTGGTGGCCTGGTATTGATGGGCAGGTCAAATCTTTTGTGGATAAGTGTGCTGAGTGTTTTTGCTCAGATAAACATTGGAAAACCTCTACTGCTCCCTTGTGTCCTGTGGATTGGCCTAAAGGTCCATGGCAGAAGTTGGGGTTAGATTTCTCTGGTCCTTTCATTATGCTTAGCAGTGACAAAAGGTTCCTTATTGTAGTTATTGACTATTTTTCGAAGTGGTTATACTTTGCTTTTTTTAGAAATGCTGACTCTGGTTCGGTTATTTCGTTTTTGGAACGAGTATTTTTGATTGAGGGTTTACCTAAGGAAGTAGTTACTGATAATGGGACTCATTTTGTTTCAGAAGAGATGGAAACTTTTCTGGAAAAGAATGTTATTAAACATATCCTTGTTCCCTTGTATAGTCCTGCATCCAATGGTCTTGTCGAAAGGGCTAACGGATTGTTGAAAGAAGGAGTACAAACTGCCATTGCTAACAAGTTGGATGTGTCCAAGTATCTGCATCATAAGGTGTGGAGTTACAACACTACACCCCACTCTACCACTGATGTTTCTCCTTTTGTGCTATTAAGAGGTAGGAAGCCCATTTCTCTTTTAAGTCCCTCTTGGTTAATGGATAAAGTAGGTCAAGCTCATTGTCTGGATGTACAGAAGGTAAGCGAACATGTGAAAGAAAAACAAGCCTCTTATAAAAAGAATTATGACAGAATAATGCATGTTAAGGAAACTGTGTTAACTCCTGGTGACTGGGTTCTTATTAGGAAGCTGGTTAAGGTTAGTAAGGGGCAGTCTAAGTTTACTGAGCCTGTCAAGGTTGTTAGAGTTTCTAAGATCGCAGTTTTATTACAGGATAGAGGATGGTGGAACCGAAATGCTTTGATTAAGTTGAGTGAGGAACAAGCCAAGATCATCTGCCAGAGAGTTAAGTGTCAAAATGATAACAGTACGAAAATCTTGGATGGTTGTGATTGGTTTGATCTTGGTGATTTGACACATTTTCGCAATAATTTGGAGAGCAGTGTTCGTTCTCCTTGTGCTTTGAGTGACAGAGATGATGGCAGCAATATTTCCAATCCTGGTGTGTTGAGAGAAATTGATGCTAACATCTCCAGTGGTGCTGGTGATAACAGACAACTAAGGGGTAGTTGCAGAATTAGGACTGCTCCTTTTCGTTCTAGTGATTTTGTGTATTATTGATTGTGTTTTTTTTTTCTTTTGTTGTTTTTTTTTATTATTATAAGAAGGGGGGTGTGTAGTATGTTGGTTGGTATATTGTGTTTGCATATTGTATTTGCTAGCCATTTAGTTATGTGCTCTTAGAATGTGATGTCATTAGAATGTATTGGGTCACTGTTATCAGTGATTCTAGATTCTTTAAGTTCTTTACTCATTGACTGTCCTGCTGCTTGTGGGTGCTGTCGTGGGTCTGCTGTACTAGAATAAATCTTCTACTTCAAGCTACAAGGAGTTCCTTCATTATTTATCAAGAACCTTACTACATGGGCCCAGGCGGAAAGTGTTGCACTACACCGAGAGGACACCCTAGGATTGCGAAGACTACCAATGGCGACAGCATGGGCCACGATTTTACTAGATCTTTGCAACTCCTGGCAGGAGAGTATGGAGACGAAAGAGATCCCCAGAGATGCAGATAGGACACAAACACCAGTAGCCTACACAGGTGACAGTGTGCGGCCTATGCCTTGGGGCTCTGCAGGACCTCAAGCCTTATGCATCTTACATTCTTTGTAAAGCGCTCTGATACCCTCTAGGGTCATGTTCGCGCTGTATAAAACTTTTAAAATAAAATAAATATATATCCAGGACACATTATAATCATTCAAAAAGATGGGGCCTACACCACATAAAGATATCACATTAATGACACAAAGGCACGGAAGTGGCGCAGTCACTGATGGACGACGGAATACCAAGTTGGGCAAATGTCACTATCCCATTTACCTGTTCACCATCACCCTCACTCTAACCCCCAATCTCCTTCCATTAACCTCTTTCTGTAAAGTATAACTCCAAGCATTTGTAGGTAACTTCCTTTATTAACAACTCTGCTAGCACAGGACAGCAAGTGCAGCCTTACACGAACCAGGCTACATCCCAACTGCCGCCCCAAGAACTCCCACAACCCTGAATTCCAACATACCTCACAAAGATGCAGGATGCATTCCAACGGTGGAATGCAGCAACACCACACATCCCCCTCCTGCATACAGTGGGCAACAAATGAATGAGAATAAAATAAAAATAAAATAAAAACAACTGTATACAACACAGCTAACAATATACATATGAAGAAAAATACAAAATGATTATTAAAGGATAAAGGCTAACACAGCACAAAATCTTTAAGTTTGTAAGGAGTGCGAACTACTCTACCCTCCTACCCAACCTCCTTGTACCAGTATCCGCACACTCCTGTTCAATCACAGATCCATCCAACACTTCTTGTACACATGACGCTTCACACCGCACCTGCTCCATCTCCTCATCCACTTCATCTTCCCACAACCAATCATTCAAATCAAAAGAACCTCCTTCTCCTTTTTCAACACCCTTGCACTTTGCAAGTCGACTCATGTGCCACACACATTGTTCAAAACAAGGGAATTGTTTTTTTATTTATTTAAATAAACAGAAATAAATAAATAACTAAATAAATAAATTGCCAAAATTTTGCCCCCTTATCAACACCTCCAATATTTTCCTCTCTTAAATAATAAATGCGCAACGAGCAATGCTCTCAACAAGAAAATAATTGTCACAGGTGTGCGCATCACTGAGAGTTAACGCACTCCAATACTCACGATGTGCGTACCACCGAAACTAATGATGAGCCCTTCCAATTATTTCCGCTAAACGGTGTGCACATCACCGATGTGCGACACGTGCCATAACGTATTAACGCACTACACTCTTCACGATGTGCGTCTTTACTCCTTTCCGTAGTTCGGCCTTATCCAAAATGTCCGCTTCCTGCGTCTGACGTCACCACGTTGCACGTCTTTCACGCTGATCCCTCCCGATCAATGATGGCCGCCACTACGTCAATCTCACTGTTCTCGCGAGACTGCCTGAGCGCTCACACGGCCTCTCCTTACCGCCGCATCAATTTCCTCCCCAGCCTCTCAACCTTCGTCGTGCGACAACTCCCACACAGCTGGGTCTCAATGCTTCAACGATACTCCAATGCTCTTATCCGCCAGTTGCCGCGTTTCATCCACTCCTGAGCTCCCCTTCCGATCCTCAGGTAATCCTTTTTTCATCCAACCTTGCGCTTTTCGTCAACTTCCTTTTTTATTAACTCCTTTATCACTCTTCCATTGCTGACGCGTAGGTTTCAGCAGAGTGGCGCCCGTCGCCAGCTTGTAAAGTTTAACTCCAAGCATTTGTAGGTAACTTCCTTTTTTAACAACTCTGCTAGCACAGGACAGCAAGTCCAGCCTTACACGAACCAGGCTACATCCCAACTGCCTCCCCAAGAACTCCCACAACCCTGAATTCCAACATACCTCACAAAGATGCAGGATGCATTCCAAAGGTGGAATGCAGCAACACCACATTATCCCACCCTACATCCCACATGCTGCGTACAGAAAATACACCAAAAGTGCTATCATTGAATAACAATGCCCTGTATGTATTTATCTCTTGAAATACGTATGTCTGCGCAAGTCTGCCTATGATGTTCGTTTAAAAAATCAATAAAACAAATTTAAACAAAGAATGAACGTAGATAATCAGAACATTCCTTATAGCAATGTTTTTAAAAGCATTACGTTTTCCTATATATTGTTCCTATATTTCCTAAGTGAAAATGCCTTAAATAGCTTGCCAATAAAACAAACATTACTAGAGGCAGTGCAGATTTTCGGAAAATATGTGAAAATATGCAGTAAAGTTTACATATTTCTGCAGAAAATTGAGCCAAATTGACAGTGAGTAATCATATTACTGTTCCTTAGGCCAGTAACAAATATAACTACAAACGTACACACCACTAGACTCGTTGTGTTTATTTTCAACACCCCTGAATGTTTAGAAAACAATCTTATTTAAATATGCATCGAAATGTCATAACTCTGTCCGCTGACTGCGAAGTCCGGGACGTCACACCAGCTCTGTACTTAAGAATTTAGGTTGATCGAGTAAGTGTAGCTTTCGCCTGGACAAAGGCAGGCAGGAGTGTCTGGATCCAAATGTACACATAGGGTTACTTGTAATGTCTGCGACGGGACATGTTCTACAAGTTTGAGAGGCTTTCTGACTGATGTACTTTCGACTTATTTCCCTTTGCAAAAAATGCTGATTTGTGTATGTTTTGGCCACATTGAGCAGATTCTGGGGTTGTGCCTATAAATCACACAGTGCACGTCTTGTACGGAAATGTGGTATAATCCATCAGATTAAAAACAGAGCGGGGTCTGACTGATGGGGAGCATTTACTGTGTCAACAAACGGAGCAATAGGGGGAATAAAGATCAGACCGCCCCCCACTCCATCAATTATAAACACAACAAGGTCTGAACTCTATGAACAGTCCATCAACACTTTAAGGACTCTTAGGGGGTCATATCTATTTGTTAATACCCCTTCCCAAACCAGATCTATTCCAATCATCAATGATCTGGATTGTCCCGACTGTTCTCATTTAAAAATCAATTGTCAATAACCACCAGACAATCTTGTTCACTTCATTACTCAGAGTGAACTAAGACAACGAGTAAAAATACCCAACAACGTGAAAAAAATGTGAGAAAGGTAAGAAAGCACCTCACGTGCGCAAACCAAAAGGGCTCCTGGATGGTACTCGCCAGTAGGCCCACGTTATCATCATCGGTTGCTTTCTTACCCGAAAAGAATAAAGAAAGAAAAAGGTGTGTATAAGAAATCCACCAAGGTGGAAGGTCAAAACAACAGGTTTATGTGACCCCTAACACTGAGGCTGCAAAGTTCACTCAGTGTTTGATTAACCCCAAGCGTGCACAAATAATTGGTATCTCAATATATTAAAAACGAGATAGCACTCACATACACCACTATTTATTCACTGTTGTGAGTGTCCTCAATTTAAAAACAAGGCATACAAATGGCCGTTATTATTTGTCACTAGCCAACATGTTTCGTTGCCAAAACCGTCAAGGCAACTTCATCAGGGCTGCTGGGGCACCAGTCCTCACCTCAGTCCTTTTCACACCCAATCTGTGGTTATTGACAATGATAAAAACAAAGAGAAATAAGCCATTCACAAATGCTCCTTTCATCAATAGGACCCCAATCTAAAATAACCCACTATGTTTATTCATGTAGTTACCCTGTGGTTGCTCATGTCCAGTGTACCTACAACCACATCTGATTCGGAACCATGCGCCAATTGGTCGCGTTCCCCTCAAAAGATCGCAATTGTCGATCCTCTCCTGCGAATATATACAATGGGTTACACTAACCATTATATGTCTCAAGATAACGTATAGCATTTCATACACCACTCACGACTGCTGCCCAATGTATACTCATTCCCAATTGATTATGAAGTCCCTGCAGCCCAAGGTGGTTTTTAACTAATTAAAACCTGGGAGGCATTTACGGTGACGATCACGTAAAGCATTCCTCAAGTGCAAAATCATTCTATCTGCAAACGTCGCGCTGCACCTTAATCTCCATATTCTACATAGCGCGACCTGTTCCATTTAAGGGGTCGCCTCTCAGGATTCGACCACGGCACCCACCACTATGTGCCTCTATGTTCTAGCGAGCCCCCAACTGGAACCTCCTTACCGCCAGACTCCCGTCTCAGTGCGTTGAATCGTCCATCCCGTCTGACCCGCACTTACTCTCCCGGCAATTCAAAAGCATGCCGGTCACCACGTGATGCGCATACAACGCTAGAAAACGTATGAACCAAAACGGCGGCCATCTTAACATGTGGAAAACGATCACTCGCTATCAACAAAGCCTATATTATTCAAGTAAACTACTGCACATGTATATATTAAACTTGGAGTGTTGAGTGTTTTACCAATAGTTTCTTTACTGCCACTCCTCATGCCGGAATGGAGTATAGTTAACGACAGAAATAAGCGGCGGCCATCTTAACCTGCTTATATTCCTATATTCCTATATGTTCTTATATGGAAAACGATCACTCGCTATCAAAGGAAGCCTGTATTAAAATAAAATGCTGCACATGTATATATAATACTTGAAGATTAGAGTGTTACGCAAAACACACAAGATGATGGACGGAATGCTGCACATTGGCAAACATTCACCCCCAGTCACAGATCTGGGTTTAATCCATCGTTATTTTGCTTCACCACGCCACCCCAGTTCAGACATAGCCATATGCAAATCAGTCTTGACCCTGTGCCTCATGGGAACAGTCCAGACCGAACTGCCAAGCCATGTCTTCTCTGGACCGGAATCAAGCATCCTAGGACCGGTTTCGGGCTATCAGCCTTCATCAGCCAGGATAGCTTGACTCCAGTGGCGTAGTGAGCACGGGACCCACGTCTGGGCATACCCTTCCCACTTAGGGCGAAATGCAAAACACACAAGATGATGGACGGAATGCTGCACATTGGCAAACATTCACCCCCAGTCACAGATCTGGGTTTAATCCATCGTTATTTTGCTTCACCACGCCACCCCAGTTCAGACATAGCCATATGCAAATCAGTCTTGACCCTGTGCCTCATGGGAACAGTCCAGACCGAACTGCCAAGCCATGTCTTCTCTGGACCGGAATCAAGCATCCTAGGACCGGTTTCAGGCTATCAGCCTTCATCAGCCAGGATAGCTTGACTCCAGTGGCGTAGTGAGCACCGGACCCACGTCTGGGCATACCCTTCCCACTTAGGGCGAAATGCAAAACACACAAGATGATGGACGGAATGCTGCACATTGGCAAACATTCACCCCCAGTCACAGATCTGGGTTTAATCCATCGTTATTTTGCTTCACCACGCCACCCCAGTTCAGACATAGCCATATGCAAATCAGTCTTGACCCTGTGCCTCATGGGAACAGTCCAGACCGAACTGCCAAGCCATGTCTTCTCTGGACCGGAATCAAGCATCCTAGGACCGGTTTCAGGCTATCAGCCTTCATCAGCCAGGATAGCTTGACTCCAGTGGCGTAGTGAGCACGGGACCCACGTCTGGGCATACCCTTCCCACTTAGGGCGAAATGCAAAACACACAAGATGATGGACGGAATGCTGCACATTGGCAAACATTCACCCCCAGTCACAGATCTGGGTTTAATCCATCGTTATTTTGCTTCACCACGCCACCCCAGTTCAGACATAGCCATATGCAAATCAGTCTTGACCCTGTGCCTCATGGGAACAGTCCAGACCGAACTGCCAAGCCATGTCTTCTCTGGACCGGAATCAAGCATCCTAGGACCGGTTTCAGGCTATCAGCCTTCATCAGCCAGGATAGCTTGACTCCAGTGGCGTAGTGAGCACGGGACCCACGTCTGGGCATACCCTTCCCACTTAGGGCGAAATGCAAAACACACAAGATGATGGACGGAATGCTGCACATTGGCAAACATTCACCCCCAGTCACAGATCTGGGTTTAATCCATCGTTATTTTGCTTCACCACGCCACCCCAGTTCAGACATAGCCATATGCAAATCAGTCTTGACCCTGTGCCTCATGGGAACAGTCCAGACCGAACTGCCAAGCCATGTCTTCTCTGGACCGGAATCAAGCATCCTAGGGCCGGTTTCAGGCTATCAGCCTTCATCAGCCAGGATAGCTTGACTCCAGTGGCGTAGTGAGCACGGGACCCACGTCTGGGCATACCCTTCCCACTTAGGGCGAAATGCAAAACACACAAGATGATGGACGGAATGCTGCACATTGGCAAACATTCACCCCCAGTCACAGATCTGGGTTTAATCCATCGTTATTTTGCTTCACCACGCCACCCCAGTTCAGACATAGCCATATGCAAATCAGTCTTGACCCTGTGCCTCATGGGAACAGTCCAGACCGAACTGCCAAGCCATGTCTTCTCTGGACCGGAATCAAGCATCCTAGGACCGGTTTCAGGCTATCAGCCTTCATCAGCCAGGATAGCTTGACTCCAGTGGCGTAGTGAGCACGGGACCCACGTCTGGGCATACCCTTCCCACTTAGGGCGAAATGCAAAACACACAAGATGATGGACGGAATGCTGCACATTGGCAAACATTCACCCCCAGTCACAGATCTGGGTTTAATCCATCGTTATTTTGCTTCACCACGCCACCCCAGTTCAGACATAGCCATATGCAAATCAGTCTTGACCCTGTGCCTCATGGGAACAGTCCAGACCGAACTGCCAAGCCATGTCTTCTCTGGACCGGAATCAAGCATCCTAGGACCGGTTTCAGGCTATCAGCCTTCATCAGCCAGGATAGCTTGACTCCAGTGGCGTAGTGAGCACGGGACCCACTTCTGGGCATACCCTTCCCACTTAGGGCGAAATGCAAAACACACAAGATGATGGACGGAATGCTGCACATTGGCAAACATTCACCCCCAGTCACAGATCTGGGTTTAATCCATCGTTATTTTGCTTCACCACTCCACCCCAGTTCAGACATAGCCATATGCAAATCAGTCTTGACCCTGTGCCTCATGGGAACAGTCCAGACCGAACTGCCAAGCCATGTCTTCTCTGGACCGGAATCAAGCATCCTAGGACCGGTTTCAGGCTATCAGCCTTCATCAGCCAGGATAGCTTGACTCCAGTGGCGTAGTGAGCACGGGACCCACGTCTGGGCATACCCTTCCCACTTAGGGTGAAATGCAAAACACACAAGATGATGGACGGAATGCTGCACATTGGCAAACATTCACCCCCAGTCACAGATCTGGGTTTAATCCATCGTTATTTTGCTTCACCACGCCACCCCAGTTCAGACATAGCCATATGCAAATCAGTCTTGACCCTGTGCCTCATGGGAACAGTCCAGACCGAACTGCCAAGCCATGTCTTCTCTGGACCGGAATCAAGCATCCTAGGACCGGTTTCAGGCTATCAGCCTTCATCAGCCAGGATAGCTTGACTCCAGTGGCGTAGTGAGCACGGGACCCACGTCTGGGCATACTCTTCCCACTTAGGGCGAAATGCAAAACACACAAGATGATGGACGGAATGCTGCACATTGGCAAACATTCACCCCCAGTCACAGATCTGGGTTTAATCCATCGTTATTTTGCTTCACCACGCCACCCCAGTTCAGACATAGCCATATGCAAATCAGTCTTGACCCTGTGCCTCATGGGAACAGTCCAGACCGAACTGCCAAGCCATGTCTTCTCTGGACCGGAATCAAGCATCCTAGGACCGGTTTCAGGCTATCAGCCTTCATCAGCCAGGATAGCTTGACTCCAGTGGCGTAGTGAGCACGGGACCCATGTCTGGGCATACCCTTCCCACTTAGGGCGAAATGCAAAACACACAAGATGATGGACGGAATGCTGCACATTGGCAAAGATTCACCCCCAGTCGCAGATCTGGGTTTAATCCATCGTTATTTTTGCTTCACCACGCCACCCCAGTTCAGACATAGCCATATGCAAATCAGTCTTGACCCTGTGCCTCATGGGAACAGTCCAGACCGAACTGCCAAGCCATGTCTTCTCTGGACCGGAATCAAGCATCCTAGGACCGGTTTCGGGCTATCAGCCTTCATCAGCCAGGATAGCTTGACTCCAGTGGCGTAGTGAGCACGGGACCCATGTCTGGGCATACCCTTCCCACTTAGGGCGAAATGCAAAACACACAAGATGATGGACGGAATGCTGCACATTGGCAAACATTCACCCCCAGTCACAGATCTGGGTTTAATCCATCGTTATTTTGCTTCACCACGCCACCCCAGTTCAGACATAGCCATATGCAAATCAGTCTTGACCCTGTGCCTCATGGGAACAGTCCAGACCGAACTGCCAAGCCATGTCTTCTCTGGACCGGAATCAAGCATCCTAGGACCGGTTTCAGGCTATCAGCCTTCATCAGCCAGGATAGCTTGACTCCAGTGGCGTAGTGAGCACGGGACCCACGTCTGGGCATACCCTTCCCACTTAGGGCGAAATGCAAAACACACAAGATGATGGACGGAATGCTGCACATTGGCAAACATTCACCCCCAGTCACAGATCTGGGTATAATCCATCGTTATTTTGCTTCACCACGCCACCCCAGTTCAGACATAGCCATATGCAAATCAGTCTTGACCCTGTGCCTCATGGGAACAGTCCAGACCGAACTGCCAAGCCATGTCTTCTCTGGACCGGAATCAAGCATCCTAGGACCGGTTTCAGGCTATCAGCCTTCATCAGCCAGGATAGCTTGACTCCAGTGGCGTAGTGAGCACGGGACCCACGTCTGGGCATACCCTTCCCACTTAGGGCGAAATGCAAAACACACAAGATGATGGACGGAATGCTGCACATTGGCAAACATTCACCCCCAGTCACAGATCTGGGTTTAATCCATCGTTATTTTGCTTCACCACGCCACCCCAGTTCAGACATAGCCATATGCAAATCAGTCTTGACCCTGTGCCTCATGGGAACAGTCCAGACCGAACTGCCAAGCCATGTCTTCTCTGGACCGGAATCAAGCATCCTAGGACCGGTTTCAGGCTATCAGCCTTCATCAGCCAGGATAGCTTGACTCCAGTGGCGTAGTGAGCACGGGACCACGTCTGGGCATACCCTTCCCACTTAGGGCGAAATGCAAAACACACAAGATGATGGACGGAATGCTGCACATTGGCAAACATTCACCCCCAGTCACAGATCTGGGTTTAATCCATCGTTATTTTGCTTCACCACGCCACCCCAGTTCAGACATAGCCATATGCAAATCAGTCTTGACCCTGTGCCTCATGGGAACAGTCCAGACCGAACTGCCAAGCCATGTCTTCTCTGGACCGGAATCAAGCATCCTAGGACCGGTTTCGGGCTATCAGCCTTCATCAGCCAGGATAGCTTGACTCCAGTGGCGTAGTGAGCACGGGACCCACGTCTGGGCATACCCTTCCCACTTAGGGCGAAATGCAAAACACACAAGATGATGGACGGAATGCTGCACATTGGCAAACATTCACCCCCAGTCACAGGTTGCCCAGACGTGGGTCCCTTGCTCACTTTGCCACTGGATTCAAGATAGCCTGGCTGATGACAGCTTTAAGCCAGAAACCGGTCCCAGGATGCTTGTTTCCGGTCCAGGGAAGACATGGCTTGGCAGTTCGGGCTGGACTGTTCCCATGAGGCACAGGGTCAGACTGATTTGCATATGGCCATGTCTGAACTGGGGTGGCGGAGTGAGCTAAAGAATGATGATGGATTAAACCCAGATCAGTTGACTGGGGGTGAGTGCTTGCAATGTTCAACACTCCGTCCATCATCCCCTTTGGTTTTGCGATTAGAGTGTTACACCACCAGTTTCTTTACTACCCCTCCTCATGCCGGAATGGAGTGTAATTACCGACAGATATATGAAGAGATTAAAAGCGGCGGCCATCTTAACCTGCTTATATTCCAAAAACCCAACTTTATTCACTCACTATTCAAATCCTGATTCTTTAATCGAAAATAATTATTCTGGTCTGCTGTTTTATACTAAACACAATTATTCTGATCTACTATTTTTACTAAGCACCCCCTCCTATCTAGGGATTATTCAAATGACACTTATGTTTCATACTCATATCTTTTTACAGAGTCCATGGTTCACAAATACTTATAGGGCAAACGAATAATCATGGACCCTCAACTAGGGTCCCTTCACTAACCAATCTTGTTCCATTCAATAGAATCGTTTAACCCATGGCGATCTACTCGCTCTGTAAAAATCCACCTTGCCTCCTTCCTGGCCAGAATCTCATCAATGTTATGCCTTTCCCCAACTACCCTTTCCAACACCGTCCATCTCAGATCCCTGAGGTCATGTTTAAGTTCACGGAAGTGTTGGACCAAGCGGGTAGTTAGTTTTCCAATTTTCAGGGTACTTAAGTGCTCTTGAATTCGCACCTTTACCTTCCGACTGGTAAGCCCTATGTAATGCAACCCACACACACACGTGATCCTATAGATCACGTGTGTGGTGTTGCAGTTACTGAACTTATTCAGAAACCAAGTTTTACCACTCCCCAATACCACACTCTTGGTTGGTTCTGTCAGCCCACAAACCGAGCAACCACCGCATCTAAAATGTCCAGTGGGCAGATTGGACTCTTTGAATTGTTGGACAGGGCGAGTATGTACCAACTTGTCCTTCAAAATGGGGGCTCTCCTGAATGCAAATCTCGGGGGAGGCATCTTTCTACCACCAATGTCCAACAAAGACCAATGCTTGCGTATAATTTGGCGAACTTGGGTAGAAAGGGGGTCAAAAGTTGTAACCACCGGCACACACTCATCCCTCTGCTTACTAACCCTTTCCAACAATGCCTCTCGAGGTGTATTCAAGGCACGTTTCCGGGCCTTCCTGATCACACTATTTGGCTAGCCTCTATCCTGCAGTTTAACCACAAGGTCTTCTGACTGCTCCACAAACGAGCCAGTTGAGGAGCAATTCCTTCAATATCTCAAAAACTGCCCAACCGGTAAATTATCCCGGAGGGCACGAGGGTGAAATGATCTATAGTGCAGTAACGAATTCCGATCTGTCGGTTTCTGATGCACAGTTGTAGTGAGCCCATTGTTTTCTGCTTTTATGTCTATATCCAGATAGACAGCGGTATCTTTATTTATATTCCACGTAAAGTGGAGACAGTCATCTTGATCATTAAGCCATGTGAGAAATTCCAAAAGTCTGTCCTCTGATCCAGTCCATATACAGAGGACATCGTCTATAAACCGCCTCCAAAGGGAGAGGTTCTCCCTGAAGGGGTTAGACGAATGGTGGACGACATTCTCCTCGAACTGGCCCACGTAGATGCAGGCCAGACTCGGGGCGAATGTCGCCCCCATTGATGTCCCTGACACCTGAAGATACACCTGATCTTTATATGCAAAAAATGTTTTTGTCAATGCACGTTCTATACATTGCAATACAAATTTTTGAGGTACATCATAAAACCATTCCAACCCCCCAAGAGCACGCGCTGCTGCCACCAGCGTGGCATCCTGGGGTATACTGGTATACAACGACTCTATGTCTATTGTAACCAGAAATTGGGTGGTAGGATTGTACTCCACTGTCCTCAGAATATTCAGCACGTCAGTGGTATCCTGCACAAAAGACGGTTGGGTAATGACAGATTCCCTAAGGAAAAAATCTGCAAACTGGGACAAAGGCTCCAGCACTGATTGAATTCCCGAGACGATCGAGCGTCCTGGTGGCGGACGCTGGGCTTTGTGGATCTTCGGCAAGATGTAAAAATGCCAGCATCCTGGGTCTTACGTTCACAAGGAAGTCAGCTTCCTTGTTAGTTATCCACTTCTTCTCCCTCGCGTCCGCCACCATTACCCCAATCGCCTCTTGAAGTTGGGGTGTAGGATTGCGTGCTACTGGGTGGTAATTAGAACGCACCTCAAGTAATCTCAGCACCTTTTTTTCATAATCCTGAGTGTTGAGTATCACCACCGCACCACCCTTGTCTGCCTGTTTTATTGTTATGAGTTTATTGTCATGGAGAGATTTTACTGCAAGCCAGTCACTCTTGTTCATGTTGCAAGGGCCTGCTGTGTCGTGTTGCTCTTCCAAAGCTTCAATATCCCTAAAGATACGCTCTTCAAAGACAGCCACTTCAGGGCCTACTCCTGAACTAGGAGAACAGAAACGGGATGGACGATGCAAATTCGTAGAGAACACTGAGGGAGTCTGAATTTCTTGATTCTCAATTTTTTTAAAAATCTTAATCTTTCTCATCAGTTCATGTAATTCAGTTCTGCATTTAAAAATATCATGCTTCGGTGTAGGAACAAATCCTAACCCCTTATTCAGAAACCTTGCTTCTTCTGCGGAGAGTACATAGTCTGAAAGATTCACTATTATATCTCCAACTATACACGACTGAGAGTGTCCAGAGCCTTCAACATTATTTATAGCATAGGTTGCTGGAATGTCCTGCCCCTGCTGCGTGTTATCCGGGGTGAATACGCCTGCCATACTTGTTGACCTTGATTGGCTCTCCCTCTGCCTCTGCCTCTCTGTAAACCTCCTCCCCTGTTTCCTCTCAGGCCCTGACCCAAAAAAGACCTCAGAAGGCCCCCCAAGTCTTCAGTCGCTCTATTCGGTGCTGTAAACCTAACCCTGTTTTGGTTAGATGTAGAGGGCTGCTCAACTACCTCCTCCTCTTCACTACTGGTGTTATCAAATGTCCAATTGTGAGGTGTCCTTTTTATTTGTCTAGACCCCCCTCTTTGAAATCTCTGGGCCTGTTGTTGCTCTCCTACCTGGTAGTACTTTTCCTCCACATATGGAAAAGCCCACTCATGTGTGAATCGCTCCAGGTTCCTTCTTAAACCCTTGATCTTTTGGTTAACCATATAGGTTTTGTAATCAGCTAGATCATTCTGTATACGATCTAACTGTTCCTTTACATTCTGAATTGTTGTATCAGCTTTGATTGCTTCTTCTAATTCACAAATCTCTTTTAAAAGCTCCTCACTGAGTCTCTTTGCAGTATTGATAATTAAGATTAACCAATCTCGTGTGCACTTGTTAGCTATGTAGCTCCAGTCCACTCTAAACTTTTTATCCTCAAGAAATATCTTCGGTTCTATCCTCACAAGCAAGCTTGGTGGTGCTGCACCTGCCCGGAGGTACTCGGTCATTAACGCCCCGTGCAGGGCAATCCTAATCTGACGTTTCTTGGTATTGGTTAACTTATCCCATTCTTCTCTAGCTGTTGTATCGCTAGCTAACGGGGTTTCAGGAAACAATGAGGGGCCCGATAGAATCAAAGCAATCTGTTCATCAGTAAATGCTAAGCAGTTGTTAGCCATATCACTTAGCAGCAGTGCCACTTGCTTCCTCCTACCTTACGGTCCTAAAGGTAGCCTCAACTACAGGGGTCAAAATAGATTGAATATATCCTATTTTCACCTATTTATGAAAGGCACATTCCTCAAAAAAGGGCTTTGAAGATGCTCTCACGGCTGAGCCGCCGTACACAACTATATCAACAAACGGAGCAATAGGGGGAATAAAGATCAGACCGCCCCCCACTCCATCAATTATAAACACAACAAGGTCTGAACTCTATGAACAGTCCATCAACACTTTAAGGACTCTTAGGGGGGTCATATCTATTTGTTAATACCCCTTCCCAAACCAGATCTATTCCAATCATCAATGATCTGAATTGTCCCGACTGTTCTCATTTAAAAATCAATTGTCAATAACCACCAGACAATCATGTTCACTTCATTACTCAGAGTGAACTAAGACAACGAGTAAAAAATACCCAACAACGTGAAAAAAATGTGAGAAAGGTAAGAAAACACCTCACGTGCGCAAACCAAAAGGGCTCCTGGATGGTACTCGCCAGTAGGCCCACGTTATCATCATCGGTTGCTTTCTTACCCGAAAAGAATAAAGAAAGAAAAAGGTGTGTATAAGAAATCTACCAAGGTGGAAGGTCAAAACAACAGGTTTATGTGACCCCTAACACTGAGGCTGCAAAGTTCACTCAGTGTTTGATTAACCCCAAGCGTGCACAGATAATTGGTATCTCAATATATTAAAAACGAGATAGCACTCACATACACCACTATTTATTCACTGTTGTGAGTGTCCTCAATTTAAAAACAAGGCATACACATGGCCGTTATTATTTGTCACTAGCCAACATGTTTCGTTGCCAAAACCGTCAAGGCAACTTCATCAGGGCTGCTGGGGCACCAGTCCTCACCTCAGTCCTTTTCACACCCAATCTGTGGTTATTGACAATGATAAAAACAAAGAGAAATAAGCCATTCACAAATGCTCCTTTCATCAATAGGACCCCAATCTAAAATAACCCAATATGTTTATTCATGTAGTTACCCTGTGGTTGCTCATGTCCAGCGTACCTACAACCACATCTGATTCGGAACCATGTGCCAATTGGTCGCGTTCCCCTCAAAAGATCGCAATTGTCGATCTTCTCCTGCGAATATATACAATGGGTTGCACTAACCATTATATGTCTCAACGTGGACCTACTGGCGAGTACCATCCAGGAGCCCTTTTGGTTTGCGCACGTGAGGTGCTTTCTTACCTTTCTCACATTTTTTTCACGTTGTTGGGTATTTTTTACTCGTTGTCTTAGTTCACTCTGAGTAATGAAGTGAACATGATTGTCTGGTGGTTATTGACAATTGATTTTTAAATGAGAACAGTCGGGACAATCCAGATCATTGATGATTGGAATAGATCTGGTTTGGGAAGGGGTATTAACAAATAGATATGACCCCCTAAGAGTCCTTAAAGTGTTGATGGACTGTTCATAGAGCTCAGACCTTGTTGTGAGCATTTACTGTGCCCAGTAATGCGGGACGCATCTAGAAAAGTGTAGACCACCATGTTACAAGGTTATTGTGTCTTCTGTTCACTCAAAGCTCTTTTATGCGTTCCTGGCTCCTGCTTATCTGCATCTCCTCTCTCCCAGTCACCCTCAGGCTGCCTCAGTGTGCCTTTGTTCGCATGTTCATGATCAAAAGGTCAAACCTTCCTGACTGGAAATTCAACAAAGGGAGCACGCTGCCAGGGAGGCGTCCTGAGGAGAACTGGAAGGTGATGAAATCAAGAGGAGAAGAATGCTAGGAGGGCGAATGTGGTGGGACACCGCCGATGACAAGCGTCGTTTGGAAAGGTCACTTGATCCATAGTGATATGTAGGGAACTAGCAAAGTAAACAAGCCTCTGTCAAAACTGGTTGGTCTGACTATTGTATAGTAATTGCTCACAAACAGGAAAGAAGCATGCGCGCACACACACACACACATCTAGACACAATTGCACACCTAAAGATTTCCATAAACAGAGATCAAAAGAGGCACCATGCGCTCAGTCCCACATACGTACATTAGCCCATGAACATGGACTAACATGCATGCACTGTTAATACATGCGCCTAATTCCTGACATTTTTCCTCAAATTAATTCATTGATTCCAATGTTTTTTTATTTCATATTTTCAAAATTCTCATTTCATTTATACAGCGATGATGTAAGGCTCCAATGCTTTTCGGAATGCCCTTAATTAGGGACCACGTGTAAATCAAAATACATCATATCGATAATATGTTAAGCTCTGCAAACATGCGCCCGCATATGTGCGGCGCCTTCCTACCATTAAGACCAAAGGCCTACACATTCAAGTTCATCCAAAATATTCATATAATTCTTTTTGCGACACTAAAACCCAAACCTTAATCTATCGGCTCAGTATTGGCATAATTTTCCCCTTGTAGATGGGATTTACGAAAATCTCATGATGTTATGGAAGGGCTCATTGTGCAAGAGGCATGACTAACTCACACCTGAAAGAATGAGACCTAGTTGATGCCCTGGTTGATTGGAGAGGATTCATGAACAGTACTGTTCCCAGATGTCTGCACACCACCCTGAATGATGCAAATGGTGTTGTTTTTTATGTATACTAAACAAATACTTTCCCACTTAAGTATATCTTAATCTGTTTAATCCCGTACTATAATTTCCTGAATCCCTCATGCCTTGGCTATGACCCTCTATGGCTTACGGTGCATTTTGCACATTATCGCTGTGAAGATAAATGTGGAATGTAATTGGTAAAATGTGGCATCCAACGTTGGCCTTGATTAAGAGTGAGGGGTCAGTCCGGTGGGAAAAAAATCATACCTAAATTTACCGATCCCAGTCAATAAAACCGACTGCAGAATCTACTAGTCCACTTGATTGCAAGAATTTACTGGGTTGTGTGGAACCAGTTATGATTTTTTGCACCCAGGTTTTCCTCACACAAACGGTTTTAATGGCTGGTCCTACTGTGCTAGTGTGAAAATAATAAATCAACAACAAGGAGGAGTCTACCCTTAAGGACAGGGAAATCTGCTTATTCAGCACGGAGGATGCAGAAGGGAAGCAAGAAATAGATTATTTTCTAAGAAGACCCCTCACTCACCAACCTAGTTGGTGACATGCTTCATCATTGGGGTCCCACCCGAATAGCCGAATGCTACCCGGGTGTGCTGCGACACCTGATTACAGTGGAGCGGGTTGGTTTGAACAGCAGTGATAGTGCAAAGTGAGTGCCAAAAGGTGGTGAATAATTAAAAATTGTCAAAGTTTGACTCCCTACAGGAATTTAATATGGAGTAACTCGACAATATTAAAAACAGTATGAGACCCTAATCAGGCTAAATTGACCTGTAGTGTCTAAGTGAAAAAGGTGATGGTCTACATGTTTCAACCTATAATGAAATTGCAAGGTTTTCGTCAGGACCGGAAGAAAAGCCCGGGTGGTCTACACACTCTAAGGTGTACCCAACCCAGGGCCCATGGATAAAAAGCCACACCAGTATTACTCACTGCATGGCATTCCCTCATCAAGTCATATCTAGGGAGAAATCTGCAAGAGAAAAAATGTCACAAGTACATTTTACGCTTCAATCAAATGTCAATGCATGAACCAAAATGCTCCTCTCACACACGAGGTAACACCAGTGAACGAATGATGCATACTCAAGTGTATCGTGCTGTCTCACAGGCACAACCAACAAATTCATGCGGTGTCACTGTGATGAATGAATGTGAGAAATAACTGGATCTGACTAGTTCGAAAGGTCGCTGAGACTGGAAGGGGGAACAAACAATAAACAAGCTTATTAGCAGAAAACAGGTGCTTACAAATTAAGCATACCGCTGAAACCCTCACACTATCAGTTGTGGGGAAAAAAATTTCGTGCCTAATCGCAAGCGGCGAATGCTTTAATATAAGCAAGCCGAAGTGACTGCAAAACTATATACAAGGGAGGAAAAGGTTAAAATCTTACTAGCGGCTTGAATCGGCCGAGCCCCATGAGAACCGGGGAAGGCGCTGGCTCTTAGTCAAACACTGAGGAAAATAAAAAAGTTATTACAAAGGGGCGCCCCTGCCTGCGAAGGAGGTCATGGAGCAGCGGAGTCCACCCGCAGATTGAGAGGTCACTTACTTCATCAAACCATGCCACCTGTGTCTGCACCTACTTGGTAGTCCCTCGCGGATCTCCGAGGTTAACCGGGTAAGTGGCATGGCGGCTTATGAGCGTTGGAGTGGTGTTTCCGGGTACGCCCACAACAACGCGCGGCGCGTGGTGACGTCATCCCGCCGTGTTGATGTTAGAACGATGTGGCTGGTAACAGCCGATATGGTTAGAGTGCAGCGGTAATTGGCTACATGGAAGCACAGTACAACAGAGGAAAAGGAAAAAAGGAAAAAAGGGGGGGATACTCACAATGGAGCTAGTGTCAATAAATTGAATTAAAGAGCTATTGGAAAAAACGATGCAAAGGAAAGGCAAGTATGAAATGTTAGAATGTACAGAAATGACAGTAAGTTGATTTATCTATTCAATACAGAATTCCATGGGATACCGTCGTTCAGTCCCTCTTTTTGTGTAGAGAGCCTGTACACCCAACGTTGCTCTTTCTCGAATAGACGCTGCTGCGTGCTGTTATCAGGTTTTATTTGCTCAATAATATTCCATTGCATATCATTGGGAGTATGTCCCACCCTTAAGAAATGCTCAGTCAGTTTTGTAGTGGTTTTTCTACATCTGATTGTACTCCGATGTTCGCAGATTCTCTGCTTAATTTTCCTACTCGTCATTCCCACATACCGAAGATTACATGGGCATGTGATGAGGTATACTACATTTTGGCTGTTGCAGTTGGTATGGACTCGTTGGGTCCAGACTTTCCCAAGTTCTAAGTTAAGTGTTTTGGTGTGACTTGTCAAATGGCAGACGCTACAATTCCCACAGGGAAAATGTCCCACAATATTAGGAAGGCCCCAGGCATTAAGAACAGTTTGTGTGTTATCACTGGTTTGTTTTTTAGGGCGTGTATTGACCAAGGAATCTTTCAGGCTTCTTGCACGTTTAAATGAAAACAGAGGTTTTTCCCAATGTAGATTCCCCGTGCCCAGGATGCCCCAGTGTTTATTGATGGAACGGGTCACCAGATTTGAAGCTGTACTGTATGTAGTGACACATGTTAGGGGTATCTCCTCTTCCCGTCTGTCTTTGTTTTCTAGTAGGGCATCCCGTGGTTGATTCCGGGCCCTCTTTTGACATTTATTGAGGATTTTTTCTGGATAACCTCTCTCTGTAAGTTTGGTTGTCAGGTCCCTAGCCTGGGTACGGTAATCATTGATCTTACTACAGTTGCGGCGCAACCGAAGATACTGGCCATATGGTAAATTCTCTTTTAGGGGCCTTGGGTGGAAACTTTCAAATCTGAGTAGGTTATTCTTGGCAGTGGGCTTATGGTGTGTTCTGGTTTCAAGACCCCCGTTTTCTTTAGTGATCACTACATCGAGGAACACCAAGGTGTCAGGGTCATTCGTGTGGGTGAACCTCAAGTTATGGTCACATGTGTTAACCCATGCGATGAATTCAGTCAAAACAACATCAGGGCCCTGCCAGATGACAAGAATGTCATCAATGTACCTTCTCCAGAACTTAACATATGACGAGAAAGGATTGGAGTCATTAAGTATAAATTTCTTCTCAAAGTTAAAGACATAGAGTCCAGCTACACTCGGAGCAAAGGTACTACCCATGGAAGTTCCTCCAATCTGAAGGTACAATTTACCCTCAAATTCGAAGTAGTTCTTTTTAGTGCTAGTCTAGCACAATCAAGAATGAAGCTCCTGGGTGTAGTGTAAGTCCACTCAGTCTCATCTAATGCTATTCTCAATACTTCCAAGGTATCATCTTGAGGGATACTGGTGTAAAGGCTTTCTATGTCCATGCTGACTAGGATGGTAGAGTCATTGACCGTCAGCTCCTTCAGTAGATTGAGGAGACTCTTAGTATCCTGTAGATAGGTCTCGGTGTTCTGGACCATTGTTTTTAGAAAAAGTCACAGAACCTAGACAAGGGTTCCAGTAGGGACCCTATTCCTGAGACAATGGGTCTACCAGGGGAGGAAACTTATCCTTGTGCATTTTCGGGAGAGTATAGAAGTATGGGACCTTCCCTTCGGTGTTGGTGAGATACTCCGATTCATGTTGGGATATGAAACCATTAGCTTCAGCCAGCTTCACCATCGACCTGATTTCTACCTGAAGGTCCATTGTGGGGTCAGATGTTAGTGGAAGATAATTACTCACGTCCGAGAGTAGTCTAAGACATTCTGCCTGATAGGCATTTTTGTCCTGCACGACAACTCCGCCCCCTTGTCTGCTTGTTTAATCACTATATCCTCACAGTTTTGTGATCTCTGCCTTACTCATATTAAAAAATGGTTGTTTGATTACCAATTTTTCCACATCGTTGAAAACAGCTTGTTCGAAGGCAGAAACCTCCACCGGGATAGTATGGGGGGTGGGATAAATGAAGATTTTAGACGTAGACCCGTAGTACATTGGTCAGTAGTGGAAGGATTACTACCTTGTTTCTCAAAAAAGCTTTCAGCTTAAGTTTCCGAAAAAACCGGACAATTCGCATTGGAGATTAAATTTGTCTAGTTTTTGGGTGGGAACAAAACCCAGGCCTCTATTGAGCACCTTCTCTTCCAGTGTGGTGAGTGGTCTGGAGGCCAAGTTGGTAACTAGACCCTGTTGTTGCTTGTCCCTGGCTAGACCCTGTTGTTGCTTGTCCCTGGCTGGGTTTGCCTCGTTTTGCTCCGAGTGTAGTTGCCTACCGGATTCTCGTCCTCCCACTGGACTTGGCCTCGTCCTTTCCTTCTCCCTCACCCCCTTCCGCCCCTGCCTAAAAAAGGCGGTCTAAAGGGGTTTTGGGGAAACACGGGTTGTCCAAAAGGAGGATGCCACCCGTAAATGGGGTATTGCTGTTGTGGATTAAAGGGTGGTTGGTGTGGATTAAAGGGTTGTTGGTATCCCCCCATTGGATGATTATTATATGGTGGCCACCCGTTCTGAGGTCTATTTCTACCTCTTTGTCTGGATCTCTCACTCCCTGTACTTGAGTCACTGCTGGCTGTAGAGTAATTGCTGGACATATCAGACTCTCTCTCGGCTCTAAATGGGGCTACAAAATCTGGATCTGAGTAGGGGTAGGTCTTCACATATGAAAACCGTTTCAGATCCTTCTGAAATTTTTGAACCTTCTGTTGAGTAAGGTTGTCTTTATACTCATTCATCTCTTTATTGAGATCATCTAGTTTCTTTTTATAGCCAGTAATGGTAGACTTTATATGGCTCTCTGTGAGCTGAATTTCGATCATTATTGCCTCAGAGAGTCTCAGGGCTGTCTTAAGAATAAGTACTATCCAGTCACGGGTACAATGCCATGCGATCTGACCCCAGTCCTTCCTGAAAGCAGGGTCATTGAGAAAGATCCGAGGGGCATTCGTAACCAGTAGACCTTTAGGTGCCATATTAGTCTTTAAGTATTCCTTCAGAATCGTACCATGGAGTATTGTCCTAATCCTGTTTCTTTTCATCTCTGTGAGTTTCTCCCAATCAGTTGTCTGTGATATTGTTTGTGCTATACTAGCATCAGCAAACAATGAAGAATCGCCTAAAAGGGCGTCAACTTCCTCAGTGGTGTAAGATAGTCCTTGATTCTCTCCCATAGTGAAGCAGTCAAATGAATTTGATTAAAAGGAAAAACTCTCGCAGCTGTGCGCTGCCGTAGTAAGCGAAACAAAAAAGAGAGGTAGGGTTTTTATATATATATTAGAAATATATAAAGGGAGTACTCCTAATCCCCAAAAGGTAACGATAAATCAACAACAAGGAGGAGTCTACCCTTAAGGACAGGAAAATCTGCTTATTCAGCACGGAGGATGCAGAAGGGAAGCAAGAAATAGATTATTTTCTAAGAAGACCCCTCACTCACCAACCTAGTTGGTGACATGCTTCATCATTGGGGTCCCACCCGAATAGCCGAATGCTACCCGGGTGTGCTGCGACACCTGATTACAGTGGAGCGGGTTGGTTTGAACAGCAGAAATAGTGCAAAGTGAGTGGTGAATAATTAAAAATTGTCAAAGTTTGACTCCCTACAGGAATTTAATATGGAGTAACTCGACAATATTAAAAACAGTATGAGACCCTAATCAGGCTAAATTGACCTGTAGTGTCTAAGTGAAAAAGGTGATGGTCTACATGTTTCAACCTATAATGAAATTGCAAGGTTTTCGTCAGGACCGGAAGAAAAGCCCGGGTGGTCTACACACTCTAAGGTGTACCCAACCCAGGGCCCATGGATAAAAAGCCACACCAGTATTACTCACTGCATGGCATTCCCTCATCAAGTCATATCTAGGGAGAAATCTGCAAGAGAAAAAATGTCACAAGTACATTTTACGCTTCAATCAAATGTCAATGCATGAACCAAAATGCTCCTCTCACACACGAGGTAACACCAGTGAACGAATGATGCATACTCAAGTGTATTGTGCTGTCTCACAGGCACAACCAACAAATTCATGCGGTGTCACTGTGATGAATGAATGTGAGAAATAACTGGATCTGACTAGTTCGAAAGGTCGCTGAGACCGGAAGGGGGAACAAACAATAAACAAGCTTATTAGCAGAAAACAGGTGCTTACAAATTAAGCATACCGCTGAAACCCTCACACTATCAGTTGTGGGGAAAAAAAATTTCGTGCCTAATCGCAAGCGGCGAATGCTTTAATATAAGCAAGCCGAAGTGACTGCAAAACTATATACAAGGGAGGAAAAGGTTAAAATCTTACTAGCGGCTTGAATCGGCCGTGCCCCATGAGAACCGGGGAAGGCGCTGGCTCTTAGTCAAACACTGAGGAAAATAAAAAGTTATTACAAAGGGGCGCCCCTGCCTGCGAAGGAGGTCATGGAGCAGCGGAGTCCACCCGCAGATTGAGAGGTCACTTACTTCATCAAACCATGCCACCTGTGTCTGCACCTACTTGGTAGTCCCTCGCGGATCTCCGAGGTTAACCGGGTAAGTGGCATGGCGGCTTATGAGCGTTGGAGTGGTGTTTCCGGGTACGCCCACAACAACGCGCGGCGCGTGGTGACGTCATCCCGCCGTGTTGATGTTAGAACGATGTGGCTGGTAACAGCCGATATGGTTAGAGTGCAGCGGTAATTGGCTACATGGAAGCACAGTACAACAGAGGAAAAGGAAAAAAGGGGGGATACTCACAATGGAGCTAGTGTCAATAAATTGAATTAAAGAGCTATTGGAAAAAACGATGCAAAGGAAAGGCAAGTATGAAATGTTAGAATGTACAGAAATGACAGTAAGTTGATTTATCTATTCAATACAGAATTCCATGGGATACCGTCGTTCAGTCCCTCTTTTTGTGTAGAGAGCCTGTACACCCAACGTTGCTCTTTCTCGAATAGACGCTGCTGCGTGCTGTGATCAGGTTTTATTTGCTCAATAATAGTCCATTGCATATCATTGGGAGTATGTCCCACCCTTAAGAAATGCTCAGTCAGTTTTGTAGTGGTTTTTCTACATCTGATTGTACTCCGATGTTCGCAGATTCTCTGCTTAATTTTCCTACTCGTCATTCCCACATACCGAAGATTACATGGGCATCAACTGTAGTAAGATCAATGATTACCGTACCCAGGCTAGGGACCTGACAACCAAAACTTACAGAGAGAGGTTATCCAGAAAAAATCCTCAATAAATGTCAAAAGAGGGCCCGGAATCAACCACGGGATGCCCTATTAGAAAACAAAGACAGATGGGAAGAGGAGATACCCCTAACATGTGTCACTACATACAGTACAGCTTCAAATCTGGTGACCCGTTCCATCAATAAACACTGGGGCATCCTGGGCACGGGGAATCTACATTGGGAAAAACCTCTGTTTTCATTTAAACGTGCAAAAAGCCTGAAAGATTCCTTGGTCAATACACGCCCTAAAAAACAAACCAGTGATAACACACAAACTGTTCTTAATGCCTGGGGCCTTCCTAATATTGTGGGACATTTTCCCTGTGGGAATTGTAGCGTCTGCCATTTGACAAGTCACACCAAAACACTTAACTTAGAACTTGGGAAAGTCTGGACCCAACGAGTCCATACCAACTGCAACAGCCAAAATGTAGTATACCTCATCACATGTCCATGTAATCTTCGGTATGTGGGAATGACGAGTAGGAAAATTAAGCAGAGAATCTGCGAACATCGGAGTACAATCAGATGTAGAAAAACCACTACAAAACTGACTGAGCATTTCTTAAGGGTGGGACATACTCCCAATGATATGCAATGGACTATTATTGAGCAAATAAAACCTGATCACAGCACGCAGCAGCGTCTATTCGAGAAAGAGCAACGTTGGGTGTACAGGCTCTCTACACAAAAAGAGGGACTGAACGACGGTATCCCATGGAATTCTGTATTGAATAGATAAATCAACTTACTGTCATTTCTGTACATTCTAACATTTCATACTTGCCTTTCCTTTGCATCGTTTTTTCCAATAGCTCTTTAATTCAATTTATTGACACTAGCTCCATTGTGAGTATCCCCCCCTTTTTTCCTTTTTTCCTTTTCCTCTGTTGTACTGTGCTTCCATGTAGCCAATTACCGCTGCACTCTAACCATATCGGCTGTTACCAGCCACATCGTTCTAACATCAACACGGCGGGAGGACGTCACCACGCGCTGCGCGTTGTTGTGGGCGTACCCGGAAACACCACTCCAACGCTCATAAGCCGCCATGCCACTTACCCGGTTAACCTCGGAGATCCGCGAGGGACTACCAAGTAGGTGCAGACACAGGTGGCATGGTTTGATGAAGTAAGTGACCTCTCAATCTGCGGGTGGACTCCGCTGCTCCATGACCTCCTTCGCAGGCAGGGGCGCCCTTTGTAATAACTTTTTTATTTTCCTCAGTGTTTGACTAAGAGCCAGCGCCTTCCCCGGTTCTCATGGGGCTCGGCCGATTCAAGCCGCTAGTAAGATTTTAACCTTTTCCTCCCTTGTATATAGTTTTGCAGTCACTTCGGCTTGCTTATATTAAAGCATTCGCCGCTTGCGATTAGGCACAAAAATGTTTTTGCCCACAACTGATAGTGTGAGGGTTTCAGCGGTATGCTTAATTTGTAAGCACCTGTTTTCTGCTAATAAGCTTGTTTATTGTTTGTTCCCCCTTCCGGTCTCAGCGACCTTTCGAACTAGTCAGATCCAGTTATTTCTCACATTCATTCATCACAGTGACACCGCATGAATTTGTTGGTTGTGCCTGTGAGACAGCACGATACACTTGAGTATGCATCATTCGTTCACTGGTGTTACCTCGTGTGTGAGAGGAGCATTTTGGTTCATGCATTGACATTTGATTGAAGCGTAAAATGTACTTGTGACATTTTTCTCTTGCAGATTTCTCCCTAGATATGACTTGATGAGGGAATGCCATGCAGTGAGTAATACTGGTGTGGCTTTTTATCCATGGGCCCTGGGTTGGGTACACCTTAGAGTGTGTAGACCACCCGGGCTTTTCTTCCGGTCCTGACGAAAACCTTGCAATTTCATTATAGGTTGAAACATGTAGACCATCACCTTTTTCACTTAGACACTACAGGTCAATTTAGCCTGATTAGGGTCTCATACTGTTTTTAATATTGTCGAGTTACTCCATATTAAATTCCTGTAGGGAGTCAAACTTTGACAATTTTTAATTATTCACCACCTTTTGGCACTCACTTTGCACTATCACTGCTGTTCAAACCAACCCGCTCCACTGTAATCAGGTGTCGCAGCACACCCGGGTAGCATTCGGCTATTCGGGTGGGACCCCAATGATGAAGCATGTCACCAACTAGGTTGGTGAGTGAGGGTCTTCTTAGAAAATAATCTATTTCTTGCTTCCTTCTGCATCCTCCGTGCTGAATAAGCAGATTTCCCTGTCCTTAAGGGTAGACTCCTCCTTGTTGTTGATTTATCGTTACCTTTTGGGGATTAGGAGTACTCCCTTTATATATTTCTAATATATATATAAAAACCCTACCTCTCTTTTTGTTTCGCCTAGTGTGAAAATAGCCAGTTAACAGGAAATTACATATAACAGCAGGAAGTATGCCACTTCCTGGTGCTACATCCAAAGTAAGTGCAGAGGATAGCCAACTGACAACATCCTTGTGAGTTTTAAGCAGCCAAAATATGTTCCTGAGAGCCAGTTTCATTCCTTGAACCTGCTAGGAGCCATCTTGTGGATTGACAGTCTACTGCAATCCATTAAAAAATCTCTATCCACAACATCAGTCCTGCCAAATTCCTAATAGGACCCCTCAGCGACACAGCAAATGCAAGTTTAGCGAACCTGCATTTCAGATACCTGGAAGAGGAAGTTGTCAGAGAAGAGCTTTGTCTAATAGGCCATTTGGTAACTAAGACCAGTGATAACACCAGTGCAAACTCCTGACAGCATGTCACCCAAAAGGTGAAAGCAGTCTCTGCACACCGCTATACAGTCAAAGACTGCAAGAAAATGTTTCAAAACGTAAAATGTGTTGTAAGGAAACTACTTGCTAAATATGCATGTGAGACCCTTGTTATGGGGTGAGGATCTGAACCAGAATAAAGTTGATCCCCTCAGAGTAGCAGGTCTGGACTATTGTCTGCCTTACGAGCATCAAGGGGATAAAAGCTGGAGAAATTGAGGATCCAGGTGAGTGTCAGACACCATTACACTGTTAATGTCCATGCGCCCTTGTCACATAAATGTATAGATGTTCCACCTGCCATAATAGTAAATAGCTTAAATGATAGGATCATGTTGCAATAAAGTATCAACTGGCAAGACATCATCCATGACAAATTGGGTAGGCAGAGCCTATAGGTGACAGCATAAGAAAAATATGTGTATTCCATATCAAAGTTCTAACAGATAGGCTATTGCTCGGTTATATCCAAATGGTCAGACCTGGCTCATGTTATCATTTCACTATTGTTGCATGTTCTGAGATGGGGTTGTTAACTCATTAAACAACCAACTACCATTGTCATTGCAGTTGACACAGCACTGGAGAACTAAGTACAGGTCTCTTCAAGCTGTGCACCACTGAAGGAAGTGACCCGATTAGGGCCACCCGGGTCACTCGCGACCACCTCTCAGCCTTCCATACAAATGAAGAGTCGGTCAGACAGTAGAGAATACAAACCAAGTATATTTATTCAGGTACACTCGAGCGGAGTCCAATATGACCAGCCTCCTGGGATTGCTGCAGAGGGACTGACTTCAGCAAACATGGTGATACATTATGTACAGTTCAGAACCAATGAAGACACGCCCTGACTGGAAATTTCCAGTTGGAGGCAGCTAAACAAAGAAGGTACAGAAGGATGAGTTTCAATCCTGAGACCGGGCACACGCTATCTCAACGCCAAGGTCGTTCTGCCTGTGCCCGCTGCTCTAAAGGTGGGAGCAGGCCTCTATCTAGTGGGAAAAGTATGCGCTAATAAGAACATTGTATTCATTAGTACAGCAAGGCTCAACCTTGGATAAACGAAAACTATCACAACTGCTTTTAATAGAGCAGAGAGAGAAATTAGTTTCGATCATGGCTCAAAATGGCGGCTAAACATAAAATGGTGCCGCAAATGGTAACTTAAGATGTACAATGCATAAACAGCACAGCTAAAACATTTTTATTCCAACAGACCCTCCTTTTAGCATTCGTTAACACCTTTTATGTTACTATCTAGGAACAGATAACATTGCGAGGATAAGAATTATCACTATAAGCTGGAGCATACATAATCAGTATTCCTCGTCGATCTGCATGATATCATCAATGTATTTTTGCATCATGATCGCAGCATTAGTGTCATGAACTGATATTTTTGGTTTAGGGGTTAGAGCATGTACACAATAGGTACAACAAGCCGGGAGACAGTGTATACAGAGGCAACATGTAAAGATAATACCAACAACTGCAACCAAAAAGATAAGAATCTTCCAACCCCATGTTGTTAGCATATTCCAGAACCACGCTGATAATGTCCAAGAACCTGTCTCTTGGTGTGTGTCTGACGAAGGTCTATGCAATTTTTGTATGGCTGTATACACACTGGGGGCGTGGTCAGGTATGTAAATGCAACAGCTGCTGCCAATAATGCGACAGGCGCCTCCCTGATCAGCAAGGATGACGTCTAACACCATCCTGTTCTGTAAGGTAACTAATCTAGTAGCCTGGAGCTCAGCAGTGATGTTTGTCAGTATCCCAGCTGTTGTATTAATAACCCCTTTCACAACTCTTGTTAGCCGACGAAGCTGAAGACTATTAGCCATGGGGCCCCAAAAAGGTAAAAGACCCCTTAAAGCATCGTCAAACTATTGCCAGGTGGTATCTGTCTGATCTATATCTTCAGTGTCAACACCCTTCTGACTCGGGGCGAGTATATACTCCTACGTTGCAGCGATAGTCTTTATGGTAATTGAACGGAGCAACATACACAGGGGGAAGAAGGAAAGAGAGGTAACATCTGCCAGACCACCCCCTCGGAAGCCAGACATAAGCTTGGGATCCAAAGACAAAATAGACATTCTGGGGTAGGATCAAGGGTGGACTATTAATCGTGCTCAGTCTGTAGGTGAAATTGCATTTACTCTTCCCCACTTTTACCTTCCCTGTCCCCTGGACACAGAAACTAGCTGTTGTGTTGACCACGGACACTGGCATCAAGTTGTCCTTAGTAACATTACGATCTTGGAAAGTTTGGAAATATTCAGAGGTGTTGAAGCTTTGGAAATCAGCCATTTCCATTCTAAGCCATGTGTAGTTCTACACTTTTTCATATATTCTCATACAGGATTTTGGGGATAATGTACCGGAGGTCCTGTTTCCTGCCTGTCCTATGGGAGTAAATCTGTGATGAAAACGTATATACTCTACCACAGTGCGAGAGTCAGCAGATGTCATGATTTGGGTAGAGAGTTGGAAATTATAGTGCACCATAACGAACAATTCAAACCAACCTTCACAGCTACCAATATATGACAATGGCATGGACAACAAATTATCGCTCTTATGAGTAACAGAGGAAGCAATCCACAAACCCAACAATTAGTTGTATTGGACACATCATGGGCTTGATGCAACATTTGTATAAATACATTGTCTGTGTAAGACTTTCTATGCTCTTCTTTGTGAGGGGCCAAAGTAACAAAAATGTGGCCAGGGGAAGCGGGCGTTGTACCAACCAAGGAATGTACAGGATACTTTTCCTCCAGAAACCAGGATATTCCAAGTAAAATTAATAGTGCAATCGCAACAATTGATGCGAAGACTATTTTACTCTTTGTGGACCAACCCCGTGCTGGACGCTGTGGGGCAAATGGCTGTTCCTTCTCATTAATAGGCCGACCAAATGGATGCATTATGAAGCAAGAAAGAGAATGCAATAAAAACTGATAACAAAGGCAATTGTTTCCAGTGTCCGTCTGAGCCTCACTGGTACAGGCTCCTATTGTTCATCAACGTTGGCGGTCTTGAGCACCGGCGGTGGAGCTGCTCAGTCCTAGCTCTCGATGAATCCCACGTTGCTCAGGATAATGTACCCCCTCCAAGATAGCACGTTTGATCTATCCTGTCCGATGCCGGAACAGTGCACCAATCTCGCCTCACCCTAAACTAACACCGTTGGTACTATAGCAAAGTACACACTAACTTGCACAGTCCATCCCTAACTAATCTGACTTCTCCTTTGGTGCACCATCCCTCAGCCGAGGGTGCAAATTGTACCTGGTGACTCCAGGCACAGAGGGGTCAACAAATAACTGTTCCTTAATAGCTCGAATTTCCGGAGGGACCGCTGCATTTAGCACGTCATCGTTCTCTGCATCCGTTTGGGTCCATGTAAGCTTTGCATCACCAAAAGGGACGAACTGAGGCACCTTTTCACCCTCAGCGTCCCCAATGCCGTCCCTCACCCACTGGTCATAGGGTAAGGGTATCCTGCGGCAATGGCTGGAATGAATCCAATTGTTTCGGCCGGCGACTTTCACAGCGCTCCGAGTTGCAAGGAGGTTTTGCTCGGGCCCCTTCCACCGGGGCTCCAAGCTCTTCTTCCGCTGGAAATTACGCAGCAGAATCCAGTCCCCAGGCTGGATGTTGTGACCGAGCCCCTCTGGTATGGGTGGGAGTGACTCACGAATCTGTTGGTGAATAGAACGCAAACTTTTTTTTTGATTTTTCAAAAATCTTTATTAGAAAAAAGTGCACAGCATAGTTACATAGTTCCACAATGGCAAAGGATTAAGCACAGCAATACATTGCATCACAGCAGAGATGTTCGCAAACTCGTGTCACATTGGAGACAATGCCATGGAAAATTGTCATAAAGCTACTGTATAGGTGATAGCAGATGACCGGGGGAGGCACCGTGTGTAGAGGGAGAGGCAGAGGGAGTGAAGGGCCGTGAATGAAAGGGAAGCAGCTCATGGACTAGCACCGGTGGCCGCCGCGGGCGGAGTGCCGGCGGGGAGCGCGAGAGGAGTCGCAGGATGCCGGGGGGCATGTCTTGAGAGGTAGGTGACAAGTGGGCCCCAGATGTCCAGTGGACGAGACCGAGCTGGCAGAAGGTCCCAGAACTCAGAAAGGAGGGTTTAGCAACGGAACGCATCCTCGAGCCAGAGGGCCGCCCTAGGTGCAGGCCTGCGACCCCAACACATGGAGACCCTACGCCGCGCGAGGACCAGCAGCATGGCAGTCAAACGACGAGATGCATCCGGGCAAAATTTAACGAAGCCCAAGAGGCAGATCACGGGGTCAGGTTGAAGAGGTGTCAAGGTGATATCGGAGATAATTGCGCAAACCTCACTCCAGTATGCCGAGACCCGGGGGCACAGCCAGGCAAGATGAGAGAAGTCAGCCGCGGGCGCGGAGCAACGCAAGCATCTGTCACTTGCTATAAGACCCAATCTATGAAGCTGGACGGGGGTACGGTACAGCCTATGTATGTATTTGAAGTGTATAAGACGCAAACGGTAGTTGGGGGAGAGGCGTTTGATCTGAGTACAACAGTACAACCAATCCACTTGAGAGATCTCGATACCTAGGTCCTCGCTCCGTGCAATGCGCGCCCGGTCGGTAGAGATGGAGGACGCTGCAAGTGTGTGTGCATAAATTTTAGTAACCAATTTCTTGGGAGAGGAAGAGGCATAAAGAAGATCAAGAGTGGCCAACGAGGGAGGAGGCTGGGGAAAGGTGGAGTGGAGCTTCCTGCAGACAGCCCGGAGTTGGTAAAATAACAGGGTGTCCATGGGGCCAGAGTCGGTGGCAAGCGAAAAAAAGGTATCTCCGGGGTACAAGTCCGAAATTGTGGGGAGGCCTAAACGAGCGGCGTGTTTGACCATCCCCGACGACTGGAGTGGAGGAAAAGCAGGGTGATGAGCAATGGGCATAGTGTTAGCGGATAGCATATCAAAGCCGGAAATCTTACGAATTCCGTCCCAGGCCCAGCGCAAGGTTTCGACCGTGTCGATTTCCGTGCGCTGGAGTTTCGCCGGGGCGAACAGTGCAGTTGTGAGCAGCCATGGGGCGACGAGGTCGGCCTCCACCGCGACATGGGGTTGGAACGGAGTAGGGTGGAGCCAAAAATGGAGAAAGCTGGCCTGAGCGCTAAGAGCATAGAGCTTAAAGTCCGGGGCTCCCAGCCCACCCCGCGACATCGGAAGAGTCAGGACGTTGTAAGCGATCCTGGGTTGCTGTCCGGCCCAAACTAGGGTAATAAGCAAAGAGCGAACCTTCCGAAAGAAATGAGCGGTGAGAGGAATGGGGATGTTGACGAAGAGATATAAGAACTTCGGGAGCACCACCATTTTGGCGATCGCTATGCACCCAGCCAAAGAGAGCGGCAGCCGATTCCAAAGAGGGATCTTGGACTCTAACCAGTCTACTGCGCGGCCAAAGTTAGCTCTCCAGAGTTCATCCATGTCTCTGCTTAACCAGACACCCAGATACCTAGTGGGTTTCGAAGCCCACAGGAAAGGGTAATCAGGATCAAAGGGGGTTGTGGCGTCCGTGAGAGGAAATAATACAGATTTACTCCAATTAACCTGAAAGCCAGAATAGCCACCAAAACGTATCACCTCGCGGACTAGAGGACTGAGATTCTCCTGGGGGTTACGAACATAGAGAGTGATGTCGTCTGCGTACATGGAAACAAGTAAAGCCCGAGCCGCGAAGCCAATGCCTCTCTGGGTATGATGCTGCCGGAGACGGGCTGCTAGAGGTTCCATAGCGACAGCGAAGAGCATGGGAGAGAGCGGGCAGCCCTGTCAAGTACCGCGCCCGATAGAAATGGGCTCGGAAATCTGCCCGTTGATACGGAGACGGGCTGTGGGAAGAGTATACAGAAGTAATACCTTGCGTATAAAGACCTGACTGAAGCCCAGGCGGGGAAGGAGATAAAACAAGAAGGGCCATTCCAAGGTGTCGAAGGCCTTGGTGGCATCGAGCAACGCTGCCACTGCCGGGAGCGACGGGTTGATTTGGTGAAGGACGGAGAAAATGGTCCGGAGGTTGTGAGAAGTGGCGCGACCGGGGATAAAACCGGACTGGTCTGGACGGTCAATGAGTGGCATGAGCGGAAGTAGACGGGAGGCAAGCAGCTTGGCAAAAATGTTGTTGTCTGTGTTGTTGAGGGAAAGGGGGCGATAGGAATCTCTCTGCTCGGGGGGCTTGTCCGGCTTGAGAAGTAGAGTTAAGAGTGCCTCACGCAGCGATGGGGGGAACTGGCCCGTTTCAAAGGACTCGTTATACATGGCAGCTAAATGGGGAATCAAAAGAGGGGCGAAGGCCTTATAAAAGGAGGCCGGCAGGCCGTCGGAGCCGGGGGCCTTGTCACCAGGCATACTGTTTATAGCAGCTAGGATCTCCTCCTTAGAGAAGGGCTCATCCAGGAATTCCCTATGTGAATTACCGAGCCAGAGGAGTTGAAGAGTATCAAAATATTGGTCAAGAACTTCGCAAGGCGGTACCGATCCGGCCGTATATAGTTGTGTGTAGAATGCAGTGACGCGCGCTTTAATTTCTTCAGGGGAGGTAGTGCGGGAAGGACCACTGTCCTGCAGGGCGGTAATATACGATGCTGCGCGAGGCCGACGAAGGAGATTAGCAAGAGTTTTACCAGGGCGATCGCCCTCACCGAAGCGACGCGCCAGCGCCTCTCTACCGAGAAAAGCCAGTTCCCTATTCGCCTCATCGGAAAATTCAGTCAGTTTTCCTCGTATCTGAGCGAGTGTGTCAGCATGTGGGCTCTGGGCATGAGAAACGTCCAGCAGTTTGATCTCCCTTTCAATCCTATCCAGAGTGCCACGGATGGAGCGCAGGACACCAGATTGCTTAGAGATGCATTCTCCACGGATTACAGTCTTGAAACCCTCCCAGAGCGTGGATGGGGAGTCCACAGATCCCTCGTTGAGCTCAAAATAATTTACGATTGCAGTCTGTATCTCGTCGCAAAAGACCGAGTCGCGTAGTGCATTCGGGGCGGGAGCCACCATGAGAAAGCGCAGCAGGGAGAGTGAGGAAGACGAAGGGAGAGGCTAACGGGAGCGTGGTCGGAGAGAGTGCGCGCCATATGATCTACCGAGGTTAGCCAGACTAATGCGTCCAGAGAAGTAATTCATAAGTCCAGTCGGGACCAGCAGCCACGAGAACCAGTGACACATGTGCCCTCACGCGCCGCAGGGTGAGCATGATGCCATACTTCGTACAGAGAGTTGTCCAGGAGGATGGAGCTGAGGAGTGAGGCCGCGCGCGGGTGGGAAACATGGGAGCCGGACCGGTCCAAAGCGGCGGACAGAGTCACATTAAAATCACAGGAGAGCAGCAGGGCCAAAGGATGAGATGCGGTGCCAGACTTGAGCAAAGAAGTCCGGGTCGTCGCAATTAGGACCATATAACGCAGCTAGTGTCAAGGGCTGGGCCTGCAGGGTGCCATGGAGTATTACAAATCGCCCTCCAGGGTCAGTGAGCACTTGAGAGGTCTGCCATGGGAGCCCCCTGCACAGCAGTATGGACACCCCCGGGAGTAGTTGGAGTAGAAGGAGGAGTGGATTTCGCCCCAATGTCGGGAAAGGAGTCTAGAAGCAGTGGTTTGCATAAGATGAGTCTCTTGTAAAAAACAGATGTCCACCTTGTGTCGAATGAGATGGGCATGGACCAAGCGTGCCTTGCGGTAGTCATTGAGCCCACGGACATTCCAAGTCCAAAATGTAGTGTCAGTCATGGTGCTACAACCAGGGAAGGGGCGTCCGGGAGCAGTGGCATAGAGGACAGGAGCTGCGTGCATCTGGAATGAGCGGTGCAATGGGATGTGAAAGCAGAGAGCGGTGCAATAACCAAGGGAACATCTTGGCATGGTACAATTAGACATACTACAATATCTCCAGAGTAGGCCAACAGGGAAAACAAAACAAACCCCTTGACAGGAATCTGGTAAGCATGGGGAGGAGACCTAGTTACAGAAAGGCCATGGTCAAAAGACTGTGCAGAAACAAACAACAAGGCCTCATAAGGAGGCCACAGACCCAAGACCCCAAACAACCAACCCCCAGGACCCTCCCCCAAAACAAAAAACCCCAGGAAAACCCCCAACCCCACACCCACACCAACCCCCCACCCACACCAACCACCCAATCAGGCTGAGGTACCACCCAAACCCACCCCAGTGACCCACAACTGGGAAGGGAAGAATCTGTGTCCGTGATGGGAGTTATCCCGTGGGGGCATGGCGACGCCCAGCATACACCCCTGCCAGGGAGACAGGGTGGCCAGGCCGCTAGTGTCAGCAGACAACTAGAGTAAACATCAAGGAAAGAAGGAACTTCACGTCAATAGCAGAGAAGGGAGCAAAATAGGCCCAGGGGGCCGCATGAACCTAGAAGACTTAATGAGAATTGCAGGCCTGGAAAACAAACAATGCAAGAGATATGAAGTCAAGGCTCAGAGAACAAATCAGTCATTGTCGCTGAGGTTATCAGCAGCAGCTGCTTGGGAGTTGGCCGGCGGAGAGCGGTGGGATCTGTCAAGTTTTTAGCGAAAGCCAGTGCCTCTCTTGGGTCCGGGAGGGTGAGAGTCTTTGTACCTTGTTTAACACGTAGTTTGGCCGGGTACGCCAGCGAGTAGGAGATCTCGTGCTTCTGGAGGATCCTTTTGGCCGGCAGAAACTTGCGGCGAGCCGCCTGAACTGCGATGGTGTAGTCAGGGTAGGACGAGAGAGAGTTACCCTGGTGGCGGATGTCCCCCTTTTCCCTGGCCGCCCGGAGGATGGCATCACGGTCCCTGAAGTTCAAGATCTTAGCTATGATGGGTCGGGCAGGCAGGCCAGGGCCAGTACGAGGACCAAGGGAATGATGAGCCCGCTCAACAATGAAAACAGATGAGAGGACATCGCCAAAGAGCTCGCGTGCCAGTTGCTCCACATAGTCCTCCATGCGAGAGATGTGGTGGACTCGGGCACACCTGTGATACGAAGGTTACTCCTACGCGAGCGCGCTTCCAAATCTTCGTTCTTGTCACGGATAACAGCTAGTATCTTGTCCATCTGTAGCAGTTTTTGGCGGTCTTAGGTAGCGGCGTCCTCTGCGTCAGACACCCTGGTCTCGACATGAAGAAGTCTCGCATCGTGGGAGTCAACCCGGGCTTTCACCGTGTCTAGGCGGGTAGACAATTGATCTAGCTGAGCCGCTATATTGGTGACAGTGGATTTAACGTCCAGCATGATGGCCTTCAGGTCGTCCTCGCGGAGTTGCGCCATTTCAGAGGAAACTAGGGGTCACCTCCGTCCGCACCGGCACCCTCCTGGCGCGTCTGGCGGCGCTGATCAAAGGTGATCTTGGGCTGCTTTAGGTTGTGGGAGACGTTGGAATCCTGTGGGCGATCAGACCGTCCGCCCGCCAAACTGAGGGAGAATCAGCAGGGACCGGCTCGGGTGTGCCGGCTAGAGCAGTCCGCCACAGATAACGTTGAAGTTGAGTAGGGGCACCAGGCCAATGTGAGCCGTAGCACAGTGGAGGCAGGAGACACTGATCGGGGCACAGGTGGCTGTAACCACAGGATGAAAGCAGACCAGTTGAGGCGGGTACTGAGCCGAAGTAAAAGCAGGGGACTGCTCTGTGTGACTTTCTCAAGCTGCGTGTGGAAGCGGCCGCAGGACCCAGCAGGGGGCAGCCAGAGGGTGCAGGGCCACAGGTAGCGTTAATAATTGAGTAGGGGCACCAGGCCAGTGGAAGCTTAAGCACAGTGGAGACAGGAGACACTGACCGAGGCACAGGCGGCCGTGCCGTGGGAAGAAAGCAGACCAGTGAAGGCGGGCACTAGGCTGAAAACGAGACAGGGGACAGCTCAGTGTACAATTCCTCAAGCTGCGTGTGGAAGCAGGCAGCGGGACCCAGCGGGGGGCAGCCAATTTACCCTCAAATTCGAAGTAGTTCTTTTTTAGTGCTAGTCTAGCACAATCAAGAATGAAGCTCCTGGGTGTAGTGTAAGTCCACTCAGTCTCATCTAATGCTATTCTCAATACTTCCAAGGTATCATCTTGAGGGATACTGGTGTAAAGGCTTTCTATGTCCATGCTGACTAGGATGGTAGAGTCATTGACCGTCAGCTCCTTCAGTAGATTGAGGAGACTCTTAGTATCCTGTAGATAGGTCTCGGTGTTCTGGACCATTGTTTTTAGAAAAAAGTCACAGAACCTAGACAAGGGTTCCAGTAGGGACCCTATTCCTGAGACAATGGGTCTACCAGGGGAGGAAACTTATCCTTGTGCATTTTCGGGAGAGTATAGAAGTATGGGACCTTCCCTTCGGTGTTGGTGAGATACTCCGATTCATGTTGGGATATGAAACCATTAGCTTCAGCCAGCTTCACCATCGACCTGATTTCTACCTGAAGGTCCATTGTGGGGTCAGATGTTAGTGGAAGATAATTACTCACGTCCGAGAGTAGTCTAAGACATTCTGCCTGATAGGCATTTTTGTCCTGCACGACAACTCCGCCCCCTTGTCTGCTTGTTTAATCACTATATCCTCACAGTTTTGTGATCTCTGCCTTACTCATATTAAAAAATGGTTGTTTGATTACCAATTTTTCCACATCGTTGAAAACAGCTTGTTCGAAGGCAGAAACCTCCACCGGGATAGTATGGGGGGTGGGATAAATGAAGATTTTAGACGTAGACCCGTAGTACATTGGTCAGTAGTGGAAGGATTACTACCTTGTTTCTCAAAAAAAGCTTTCAGCTTAAGTTTCCGAAAAAAACCGGACAATTCGCATTGGAGATTAAATTTGTCTAGTTTTTGGGTGGGAACAAAACCCAGGCCTCTATTGAGCACCTTCTCTTCCAGTGTGGTGAGTGGTCTGGAGGCCAAGTTGGTAACTAGACCCTGTTGTTGCTTGTCCCTGGCTAGACCCTGTTGTTGCTTGTCCCTGGCTGGGTTTGCCTCGTTTTGCTCCGAGTGTAGTTGCCTACCGGATTCTCGTCCTCCCACTGGACTTGGCCTCGTCCTTTCCTTCTCCCTCACCCCCTTCCGCCCCTGCCTAAAAAAGGCGGTCTAAAGGGGTTTTGGGAAACACGGGTTGTCCAAAAGGAGGATGCCACCCGTAAATGGGGTATTGCTGTTGTGGATTAAAGGGTGGTTGGTGTGGATTAAAGGGTTGTTGGTATCCCCCATTGGATGATTATTATATGGTGGCCACCCGTTCTGAGGTCTATTTCTACCTCTTTGTCTGGATCTCTCACTCCCTGTACTTGAGTCACTGCTGGCTGTAGAGTAATTGCTGGACATATCAGACTCTCTCTCGGCTCTAAATGGGGCTACAAAATCTGGATCTGAGTAGGGGTAGGTCTTCACATATGAAAACCGTTTCAGATCCTTCTGAAATTTTTGAACCTTCTGTTGAGTAAGGTTGTCTTTATACTCATTCATCTCTTTATTGAGATCATCTAGTTTCTTTTTATAGCCAGTAATGGTAGACTTTATATGGCTCTCTGTGAGCTGAATTTCGATCATTATTGCCTCAGAGAGTCTCAGGGCTGTCTTAAGAATAAGTACTATCCAGTCACGGGTACAATGCCATGCGATCTGACCCCAGTCCTTCCTGAAAGCAGGGTCATTGAGAAAGATCCGAGGGGCATTCGTAACCAGTAGACCTTTAGGTGCCATATTAGTCTTTAAGTATTCCTTCAGAATCGTACCATGGAGTATTGTCCTAATCCTGTTTCTTTTCATCTCTGTGAGTTTCTCCCAATCAGTTGTCTGTGATATTGTTTGTGCTATACTAGCATCAGCAAACAATGAAGAATCGCCTAAAAGGGCGTCAACTTCCTCAGTGGTGTAAGATAGTCCTTGATTCTCTCCCATAGTGAAGCAGTCAAATGAATTTGATTAAAAGGAAAAACTCTCGCAGCTGTGCGCTGCCGTAGTAAGCGAAACAAAAAAGAGAGGTAGGGTTTTTATATATATATTAGAAATATATAAAGGGAGTACTCCTAATCCCCAAAAGGTAACGATAAATCAACAACAAGGAGGAGTCTACCCTTAAGGACAGGAAAATCTGCTTATTCAGCACGGAGGATGCAGAAGGGAAGCAAGAAATAGATTATTTTCTAAGAAGACCCTCACTCACCAACCTAGTTGGTGACATGCTTCATCATTGGGGTCCCACCCGAATAGCCGAATGCTACCCGGGTGTGCTGCGACACCTGATTACAGTGGAGCGGGTTGGTTTGAACAGCAGAAATAGTGCAAAGTGAGTGGTGAATAATTAAAAATTGTCAAAGTTTGACTCCCTACAGGAATTTAATATGGAGTAACTCGACAATATTAAAAACAGTATGAGACCCTAATCAGGCTAAATTGACCTGTAGTGTCTAAGTGAAAAAGGTGATGGTCTACATGTTTCAACCTATAATGAAATTGCAAGGTTTTCGTCAGGACCGGAAGAAAAGCCCGGGTGGTCTACACACTCTAAGGTGTACCCAACCCAGGGCCCATGGATAAAAAGCCACACCAGTATTACTCACTGCATGGCATTCCCTCATCAAGTCATATCTAGGGAGAAATCTGCAAGAGAAAAAATGTCACAAGTACATTTTACGCTTCAATCAAATGTCAATGCATGAACCAAAATGCTCCTCTCACACACGAGGTAACACCAGTGAACGAATGATGCATACTCAAGTGTATTGTGCTGTCTCACAGGCACAACCAACAAATTCATGCGGTGTCACTGTGATGAATGAATGTGAGAAATAACTGGATCTGACTAGTTCGAAAGGTCGCTGAGACCGGAAGGGGGAACAAACAATAAACAAGCTTATTAGCAGAAAACAGGTGCTTACAAATTAAGCATACCGCTGAAACCCTCACACTATCAGTTGTGGGGAAAAAAATTTCGTGCCTAATCGCAAGCGGCGAATGCTTTAATATAAGCAAGCCGAAGTGACTGCAAAACTATATACAAGGGAGGAAAAGGTTAAAATCTTACTAGCGGCTTGAATCGGCCGTGCCCCATGAGAACCGGGGGAAGGCGCTGGCTCTTAGTCAAACACTGAGGAAAATAAAAAGTTATTACAAAGGGCGCCCCTGCCTGCGAAGGAGGTCATGGAGCAGCGGAGTCCACCCGCAGATTGAGAGGTCACTTACTTCATCAAACCATGCCACCTGTGTCTGCACCTACTTGGTAGTCCCTCGCGGATCTCCGAGGTTAACCGGGTAAGTGGCATGGCGGCTTATGAGCGTTGGAGTGGTGTTTCCGGGTACGCCCACAACAACGCGCGGCGCGTGGTGACGTCATCCCGCCGTGTTGATGTTAGAACAATGTGGCTGGTAACAGCCGATATGGTTAGAGTGCAGCGGTAATTGGCTACATGGAAGCACAGTACAACAGAGGAAAAGGAAAAAAGGGGGGATACTCACAATGGAGCTAGTGTCAATAAATTGAATTAAAGAGCTATTGGAAAAAACGATGCAAAGGAAAGGCAAGTATGAAATGTTAGAATGTACAGAAATGACAGTAAGTTGATTTATCTATTCAATACAGAATTCCATGGGATACCGTCGTTCAGTCCCTCTTTTTGTGTAGAGAGCCTGTACACCCAACGTTGCTCTTTCTCGAATAGACGCTGCTGCGTGCTGTGATCAGGTTTTATTTGCTCAATAATAGTCCATTGCATATCATTGGGAGTATGTCCCACCCTTAAGAAATGCTCAGTCAGTTTTGTAGTGGTTTTTCTACATCTGATTGTACTCCGATGTTCGCAGATTCTCTGCTTAATTTTCCTACTCGTCATTCCCACATACCGAAGATTACATGGGCATCAACTGTAGTAAGATCAATGATTACCGTACCCAGGCTAGGGACCTGACAACCAAAACTTACAGAGAGAGGTTATCCAGAAAAAATCCTCAATAAATGTCAAAAGAGGGCCCGGAATCAACCACGGGATGCCCTATTAGAAAACAAAGACAGATGGGAAGAGGAGATACCCCTAACATGTGTCACTACATACAGTACAGCTTCAAATCTGGTGACCCGTTCCATCAATAAACACTGGGGCATCCTGGGCACGGGGAATCTACATTGGGAAAAACCTCTGTTTTCATTTAAACGTGCAAAAAGCCTGAAAGATTCCTTGGTCAATACACGCCCTAAAAAACAAACCAGTGATAACACACAAACTGTTCTTAATGCCTGGGGCCTTCCTAATATTGTGGGACATTTTCCCTGTGGGAATTGTAGCGTCTGCCATTTGACAAGTCACACCAAAACACTTAACTTAGAACTTGGGAAAGTCTGGACCCAACGAGTCCATACCAACTGCAACAGCCAAAATGTAGTATACCTCATCACATGTCCATGTAATCTTCGGTATGTGGGAATGACGAGTAGGAAAATTAAGCAGAGAATCTGCGAACATCGGAGTACAATCAGATGTAGAAAAACCACTACAAAACTGACTGAGCATTTCTTAAGGGTGGGACATACTCCCAATGATATGCAATGGACTATTATTGAGCAAATAAAACCTGATCACAGCACGCAGCAGCGTCTATTCGAGAAAGAGCAACGTTGGGTGTACAGGCTCTCTACACAAAAAGAGGGACTGAACGACGGTATCCCATGGAATTCTGTATTGAATAGATAAATCAACTTACTGTCATTTCTGTACATTCTAACATTTCATACTTGCCTTTCCTTTGCATCGTTTTTTCCAATAGCTCTTTAATTCAATTTATTGACACTAGCTCCATTGTGAGTATCCCCCTTTTTCCTTTTTTTCCTTTTCCTCTGTTGTACTGTGCTTCCATGTAGCCAATTACCGCTGCACTCTAACCATATCGGCTGTTACCAGCCACATCGTTCTAACATCAACACGGCGGGAGGACGTCACCACGCGCTGCGCGTTGTTGTGGGCGTACCCGGAAACACCACTCCAACGCTCATAAGCCGCCATGCCACTTACCCGGTTAACCTCGGAGATCCGCGAGGGACTACCAAGTAGGTGCAGACACAGGTGGCATGGTTTGATGAAGTAAGTGACCTCTCAATCTGCGGGTGGACTCCGCTGCTCCATGACCTCCTTCGCAGGCAGGGGCGCCCCTTTGTAATAACTTTTTTATTTTCCTCAGTGTTTGACTAAGAGCCAGCGCCTTCCCCCGGTTCTCATGGGGCTCGGCCGATTCAAGCCGCTAGTAAGATTTTAACCTTTTCCTCCCTTGTATATAGTTTTGCAGTCACTTCGGCTTGCTTATATTAAAGCATTCGCCGCTTGCGATTAGGCACAAAAATGTTTTTGCCCACAACTGATAGTGTGAGGGTTTCAGCGGTATGCTTAATTTGTAAGCACCTGTTTTCTGCTAATAAGCTTGTTTATTGTTTGTTCCCCCTTCCGGTCTCAGCGACCTTTCGAACTAGTCAGATCCAGTTATTTCTCACATTCATTCATCACAGTGACACCGCATGAATTTGTTGGTTGTGCCTGTGAGACAGCACGATACACTTGAGTATGCATCATTCGTTCACTGGTGTTACCTCGTGTGTGAGAGGAGCATTTTGGTTCATGCATTGACATTTGATTGAAGCGTAAAATGTACTTGTGACATTTTTTCTCTTGCAGATTTCTCCCTAGATATGACTTGATGAGGGAATGCCATGCAGTGAGTAATACTGGTGTGGCTTTTTATCCATGGGCCCTGGGTTGGGTACACCTTAGAGTGTGTAGACCACCCGGGCTTTTCTTCCGGTCCTGACGAAAACCTTGCAATTTCATTATAGGTTGAAACATGTAGACCATCACCTTTTTCACTTAGACACTACAGGTCAATTTAGCCTGATTAGGGTCTCATACTGTTTTTAATATTGTCGAGTTACTCCATATTAAATTCCTGTAGGGAGTCAAACTTTGACAATTTTTAATTATTCACCACCTTTTGGCACTCACTTTGCACTATCACTGCTGTTCAAACCAACCCGCTCCACTGTAATCAGGTGTCGCAGCACACCCGGGTAGCATTCGGCTATTCGGGTGGGACCCCAATGATGAAGCATGTCACCAACTAGGTTGGTGAGTGAGGGTCTTCTTAGAAAATAATCTATTTCTTGCTTCCCTTCTGCATCCTCCGTGCTGAATAAGCAGATTTCCCTGTCCTTAAGGGTAGACTCCTCCTTGTTGTTGATTTATCGTTACCTTTTGGGGATTAGGAGTACTCCCTTTATATATTTCTAATATATATATAAAAACCCTACCTCTCTTTTTTGTTTCGCCTAGTGTGAAAATAGCCAGTTAACAGGAAATTACATATAACAGCAGGAAGTATGCCACTTCCTGGTGCTACATCCAAAGTAAGTGCAGAGGATAGCCAACTGACAACATCCTTGTGAGTTTTAAGCAGCCAAAATATGTTCCTGAGAGCCAGTTTCATTCCTTGAACCTGCTAGGAGCCATCTTGTGGATTGACAGTCTACTGCAATCCATTAAAAAAATCTCTATCCACAACATCAGTCCTGCCAAATTCCTAATAGGACCCCTCAGCGACACAGCAAATGCAAGTTTAGCGAACCTGCATTTCAGATACCTGGAAGAGGAAGTTGTCAGAGAAGAGCTTTGTCTAATAGGCCATTTGGTAACTAAGACCAGTGATAACACCAGTGCAAACTCCTGACAGCATGTCACCCAAAAGGTGAAAGCAGTCTCTGCACACCGCTATACAGTCAAAGACTGCAAGAAAATGTTTCAAAACGTAAAATGTGTTGTAAGGAAACTACTTGCTAAATATGCATGTGAGACCCTTGTTATGGGGTGAGGATCTGAACCAGAATAAAGTTGATCCCCTCAGAGTAGCAGGTCTGGACTATTGTCTGCCTTACGAGCATCAAGGGGATAAAAGCTGGAGAAATTGAGGATCCAGGTGAGTGTCAGACACCATTACACTGTTAATGTCCATGCGCCCTTGTCACATAAATGTATAGATGTTCCACCTGCCATAATAGTAAATAGCTTAAATGATAGGATCATGTTGCAATAAAGTATCAACTGGCAAGACATCATCCATGACAAATTGGGTAGGCAGAGCCTATAGGTGACAGCATAAGAAAAATATGTGTATTCCATATCAAAGTTCTAACAGATAGGCTATTGCTCGGTTATATCCAAATGGTCAGACCTGGCTCATGTTATCATTTCACTATTGTTGCATGTTCTGAGATGGGGTTGTTAACTCATTAAACAACCAACTACCATTGTCATTGCAGTTGACACAGCACTGGAGAACTAAGTACAGGTCTCTTCAAGCTGTGCACCACTGAAGGAAGTGACCCGATTAGGGCCACCCGGGTCACTCGCGACCACCTCTCAGCCTTCCATACAAATGAAGAGTCGGTCAGACAGTAGAGAATACAAACCAAGTATATTTATTCAGGTACACTCGAGCGGAGTCCAATATGACCAGCCTCCTGGGATTGCTGCAGAGGGACTGACTTCAGCAAACATGGTGATACATTATGTACAGTTCAGAACCAATGAAGACACGCCCTGACTGGAAATTTCCAGTTGGAGGCAGCTAAACAAAGAAGGTACAGAAGGATGAGTTTCAATCCTGAGACCGGGCACACGCTATCTCAACGCCAAGGTCGTTCTGCCTGTGCCCGCTGCTCTAAAGGTGGGAGCAGGCCTCTATCTAGTGGGAAAAGTATGCGCTAATAAGAACATTGTATTCATTAGTACAGCAAGGCTCAACCTTGGATAAACGAAAACTATCACAACTGCTTTTAATAGAGCAGAGAGAGAAATTAGTTTCGATCATGGCTCAAAATGGCGGCTAAACATAAAATGGTGCCGCAAATGGTAACTTAAGATGTACAATGCATAAACAGCACAGCTAAAACATTTTTATTCCAACAGACCCTCCTTTTAGCATTCGTTAACACCTTTTATGTTACTATCTAGGAACAGATAACATTGCGAGGATAAGAATTATCACTATAAGCTGGAGCATACATAATCAGTATTCCTCGTCGATCTGCATGATATCATCAATGTATTTTTGCATCATGATCGCAGCATTAGTGTCATGAACTGATATTTTTGGTTTAGGGGTTAGAGCATGTACACAATAGGTACAACAAGCCGGGAGACAGTGTATACAGAGGCAACATGTAAAGATAATACCAACAACTGCAACCAAAAAGATAAGAATCTTCCAACCCCATGTTGTTAGCATATTCCAGAACCACGCTGATAATGTCCAAGAACCTGTCTCTTGGTGTGTGTCTGACGAAGGTCTATGCAATTTTTGTATGGCTGTATACACACTGGGGCGTGGTCAGGTATGTAAATGCAACAGCTGCTGCCAATAATGCGACAGGCGCCTCCCTGATCAGCAAGGATGACGTCTAACACCATCCTGTTCTGTAAGGTAACTAATCTAGTAGCCTGGAGCTCAGCAGTGATGTTTGTCAGTATCCCAGCTGTTGTATTAATAACCCCTTTCACAACTCTTGTTAGCCGACGAAGCTGAAGACTATTAGCCATGGGGCCCCAAAAAGGTAAAAGACCCCTTAAAGCATCGTCAAACTATTGCCAGGTGGTATCTGTCTGATCTATATCTTCAGTGTCAACACCCTTCTGACTCGGGCGAGTATATACTCCTACGTTGCAGCGATAGTCTTTATGGTAATTGAACGGAGCAACATACACAGGGGGAAGAAGGAAAGAGAGGTAACATCTGCCAGACCACCCCCTCGGAAGCCAGACATAAGCTTGGGATCCAAAGACAAAATAGACATTCTGGGGTAGGATCAAGGGTGGACTATTAATCGTGCTCAGTCTGTAGGTGAAATTGCATTTACTCTTCCCCACTTTTACCTTCCCTGTCCCCTGGACACAGAAACTAGCTGTTGTGTTGACCACGGACACTGGCATCAAGTTGTCCTTAGTAACATTACGATCTTGGAAAGTTTGGAAATATTCAGAGGTGTTGAAGCTTTGGAAATCAGCCATTTCCATTCTAAGCCATGTGTAGTTCTACACTTTTTCATATATTCTCATACAGGATTTTGGGGATAATGTACCGGAGGTCCTGTTTCCTGCCTGTCCTATGGGAGTAAATCTGTGATGAAAACGTATATACTCTACCACAGTGCGAGAGTCAGCAGATGTCATGATTTGGGTAGAGAGTTGGAAATTATAGTGCACCATAACGAACAATTCAAACCAACCTTCACAGCTACCAATATATGACAATGGCATGGACAACAAATTATCGCTCTTATGAGTAACAGAGGGAAGCAATCCACAAACCCAACAATTAGTTGTATTGGACACATCATGGGCTTGATGCAACATTTGTATAAATACATTGTCTGTGTAAGACTTTCTATGCTCTTCTTTGTGAGGGGCCAAAGTAACAAAAATGTGGCCAGGGGAAGCGGGCGTTGTACCAACCAAGGAATGTACAGGATACTTTTCCTCCAGAAACCAGGATATTCCAAGTAAAATTAATAGTGCAATCGCAACAATTGATGCGAAGACTATTTTACTCTTTGTGGACCAACCCCGTGCTGGACGCTGTGGGGCAAATGGCTGTTCCTTCTCATTAATAGGCCGACCAAATGGATGCATTATGAAGCAAGAAAGAGAATGCAATAAAAACTGATAACAAAGGCAATTGTTTCCAGTGTCCGTCTGAGCCTCACTGGTACAGGCTCCTATTGTTCATCAACGTTGGCGGTCTTGAGCACCGGCGGTGGAGCTGCTCAGTCCTAGCTCTCGATGAATCCCACGTTGCTCAGGATAATGTACCCCCCTCCAAGATAGCACGTTTGATCTATCCTGTCCGATGCCGGAACAGTGCACCAATCTCGCCTCACCCTAAACTAACACCGTTGGTACTATAGCAAAGTACACACTAACTTGCACAGTCCATCCCTAACTAATCTGACTTCTCCTTTGGTGCACCATCCCTCAGCCGAGGGTGCAAATTGTACCTGGTGACTCCAGGCACAGAGGGGTCAACAAATAACTGTTCCTTAATAGCTCGAATTTCCGGAGGGACCGCTGCATTTAGCACGTCATCGTTCTCTGCATCCGTTTGGGTCCATGTAAGCTTTGCATCACCAAAAGGGACGAACTGAGGCACCTTTTCACCCTCAGCGTCCCCAATGCCGTCCCTCACCCACTGGTCATAGGGTAAGGGTATCCTGCGGCAATGGCTGGAATGAATCCAATTGTTTCGGCCGGCGACTTTCACAGCGCTCCGAGTTGCAAGGAGGTTTTGCTCGGGCCCCTTCCACCGGGGCTCCAAGCTCTTCTTCCGCTGGAAATTACGCAGCAGAATCCAGTCCCCAGGCTGGATGTTGTGACCGAGCCCCTCTGGTATGGGTGGGAGTGACTCACGAATCTGTTGGTGAATAGAACGCAAACTTTTTTTTGATTTTTCAAAAATCTTTATTAGAAAAAAGTGCACAGCATAGTTACATAGTTCCACAATGGCAAAGGATTAAGCACAGCAATACATTGCATCACAGCAGAGATGTTCGCAAACTCGTGTCACATTGGAGACAATGCCATGGAAAATTGTCATAAAGCTACTGTATAGGTGATAGCAGATGACCGGGGGAGGCACCGTGTGTAGAGGGAGAGGCAGAGGGAGTGAAGGGCCGTGAATGAAAGGGAAGCAGCTCATGGACTAGCACCGGTGGCCGCCGCGGGCGGAGTGCCGGCGGGGAGCGCGAGAGGAGTCGCAGGATGCCGGGGGCATGTCTTGAGAGGTAGGTGACAAGTGGGCCCCAGATGTCCAGTGGACGAGACCGAGCTGGCAGAAGGTCCCAGAACTCAGAAAGGAGGGTTTAGCAACGGAACGCATCCTCGAGCCAGAGGGCCGCCCTAGGTGCAGGCCTGCGACCCCAACACATGGAGACCCTACGCCGCGCGAGGACCAGCAGCATGGCAGTCAAACGACGAGATGCATCCGGGCAAAATTTAACGAAGCCCAAGAGGCAGATCACGGGGTCAGGTTGAAGAGGTGTCAAGGTGATATCGGAGATAATTGCGCAAACCTCACTCCAGTATGCCGAGACCCGGGGGCACAGCCAGGCAAGATGAGAGAAGTCAGCCGCGGGCGCGGAGCAACGCAAGCATCTGTCACTTGCTATAAGACCCAATCTATGAAGCTGGACGGGGTACGGTACAGCCTATGTATGTATTTGAAGTGTATAAGACGCAAACGGTAGTTGGGGAGAGGCGTTTGATCTGAGTACAACAGTACAACCAATCCACTTGAGAGATCTCGATACCTAGGTCCTCGCTCCGTGCAATGCGCGCCCGGTCGGTAGAGATGGAGGACGCTGCAAGTGTGTGTGCATAAATTTTAGTAACCAATTTCTTGGGAGAGGAAGAGGCATAAAGAAGATCAAGAGTGGCCAACGAGGGAGGAGGCTGGGGAAAGGTGGAGTGGAGCTTCCTGCAGACAGCCCGGAGTTGGTAAAATAACAGGGTGTCCATGGGGCCAGAGTCGGTGGCAAGCGAAAAAAGGTATCTCCGGGGTACAAGTCCGAAATTGTGGGGAGGCCTAAACGAGCGGCGTGTTTGACCATCCCCGACGACTGGAGTGGAGGAAAAGCAGGGTGATGAGCAATGGGCATAGTGTTAGCGGATAGCATATCAAAGCCGGAAATCTTACGAATTCCGTCCCAGGCCCAGCGCAAGGTTTCGACCGTGTCGATTTCCGTGCGCTGGAGTTTCGCCGGGCGAACAGTGCAGTTGTGAGCAGCCATGGGGCGACGAGGTCGGCCTCCACCGCGACATGGGGTTGGAACGGAGTAGGGTGGAGCCAAAAATGGAGAAAGCTGGCCTGAGCGCTAAGAGCATAGAGCTTAAAGTCCGGGGCTCCCAGCCCACCCCGCGACATCGGAAGAGTCAGGACGTTGTAAGCGATCCTGGGTTGCTGTCCGGCCCAAACTAGGGTAATAAGCAAAGAGCGAACCTTCCGAAAGAAATGAGCGGTGAGAGGAATGGGGATGTTGACGAAGAGATATAAGAACTTCGGGAGCACCACCATTTTGGCGATCGCTATGCACCCAGCCAAAGAGAGCGGCAGCCGATTCCAAAGAGGGATCTTGGACTCTAACCAGTCTACTGCGCGGCCAAAGTTAGCTCTCCAGAGTTCATCCATGTCTCTGCTTAACCAGACACCCAGATACCTAGTGGGTTTCGAAGCCCACAGGAAAGGGTAATCAGGATCAAAGGGGGTTGTGGCGTCCGTGAGAGGAAATAATACAGATTTACTCCAATTAACCTGAAAGCCAGAATAGCCACCAAAACGTATCACCTCGCGGACTAGAGGACTGAGATTCTCCTGGGGGTTACGAACATAGAGAGTGATGTCGTCTGCGTACATGGAAACAAGTAAAGCCCGAGCCGCGAAGCCAATGCCTCTCTGGGTATGATGCTGCCGGAGACGGGCTGCTAGAGGTTCCATAGCGACAGCGAAGAGCATGGGAGAGAGCGGGCAGCCCTGTCAAGTACCGCGCCCGATAGAAATGGGCTCGGAAATCTGCCCGTTGATACGGAGACGGGCTGTGGGAAGAGTATACAGAAGTAATACCTTGCGTATAAAGACCTGACTGAAGCCCAGGCGGGGAAGGAGATAAAACAAGAAGGGCCATTCCAAGGTGTCGAAGGCCTTGGTGGCATCGAGCAACGCTGCCACTGCCGGGAGCGACGGGTTGATTTGGTGAAGGACGGAGAAAATGGTCCGGAGGTTGTGAGAAGTGGCGCGACCGGGGATAAAACCGGACTGGTCTGGACGGTCAATGAGTGGCATGAGCGGAAGTAGACGGGAGGCAAGCAGCTTGGCAAAAATGTTGTTGTCTGTGTTGTTGAGGGAAAGGGGGCGATAGGAATCTCTCTGCTCGGGGGGCTTGTCCGGCTTGAGAAGTAGAGTTAAGAGTGCCTCACGCAGCGATGGGGGGAACTGGCCCGTTTCAAAGGACTCGTTATACATGGCAGCTAAATGGGGAATCAAAAGAGGGGCGAAGGCCTTATAAAAGGAGGCCGGCAGGCCGTCGGAGCCGGGGGCCTTGTCACCAGGCATACTGTTTATAGCAGCTAGGATCTCCTCCTTAGAGAAGGGGCTCATCCAGGAATTCCCTATGTGAATTACCGAGCCAGAGGAGTTGAAGAGTATCAAAATATTGGTCAAGAACTTCGCAAGGCGGTACCGATCCGGCCGTATATAGTTGTGTGTAGAATGCAGTGACGCGCGCTTTAATTTCTTCAGGGGAGGTAGTGCGGGAAGGACCACTGTCCTGCAGGGCGGTAATATACGATGCTGCGCGAGGCCGACGAAGGAGATTAGCAAGAGTTTTACCAGGGCGATCGCCCTCACCGAAGCGACGCGCCAGCGCCTCTCTACCGAGAAAAGCCAGTTCCCTATTCGCCTCATCGGAAAATTCAGTCAGTTTTCCTCGTATCTGAGCGAGTGTGTCAGCATGTGGGCTCTGGGCATGAGAAACGTCCAGCAGTTTGATCTCCCTTTCAATCCTATCCAGAGTGCCACGGATGGAGCGCAGGACACCAGATTGCTTAGAGATGCATTCTCCACGGATTACAGTCTTTAAACCCTCCCAGAGCGTGGATGGGGAGTCCACAGATCCCTCGTTGAGCTCAAAATAATTTACGATTGCAGTCTGTATCTCGTCGCAAAAGACCGAGTCGCGTAGTGCATTCGGGGCGGGAGCCACCATGAGAAAGCGCAGCAGGGAGAGTGAGGAAGACGAAGGGAGAGGCTAACGGGAGCGTGGTCGGAGAGAGTGCGCGCCATATGATCTACCGAGGTTAGCCAGACTAATGCGTCCAGAGAAGTAATTCATAAGTCCAGTCGGGACCAGCAGCCACGAGAACCAGTGACACATGTGCCCTCACGCGCCGCAGGGTGAGCATGATGCCATACTTCGTACAGAGAGTTGTCCAGGAGGATGGAGCTGAGGAGTGAGGCCGCGCGCGGGTGGGAAACATGGGAGCCGGACCGGTCCAAAGCGGCGGACAGAGTCACATTAAAATCACAGGAGAGCAGCAGGGCCAAAGGATGAGATGCGGTGCCAGACTTGAGCAAAGAAGTCCGGGTCGTCGCAATTAGGACCATATAACGCAGCTAGTGTCAAGGGCTGGGCCTGCAGGGTGCCATGGAGTATTACAAATCGCCCTCCAGGGTCAGTGAGCACTTGAGAGGTCTGCCATGGGAGCCCCCTGCACAGCAGTATGGACACCCCCGGGAGTAGTTGGAGTAGAAGGAGGAGTGGATTTCGCCCCAATGTCGGGAAAGGAGTCTAGAAGCAGTGGTTTGCATAAGATGAGTCTCTTGTAAAAAACAGATGTCCACCTTGTGTCGAATGAGATGGGCATGGACCAAGCGTGCCTTGCGGTAGTCATTGAGCCCACGGACATTCCAAGTCCAAAATGTAGTGTCAGTCATGGTGCTACAACCAGGGAAGGGGCGTCCGGGAGCAGTGGCATAGAGGACAGGAGCTGCGTGCATCTGGAATGAGCGGTGCAATGGGATGTGAAAGCAGAGAGCGGTGCAATAACCAAGGGAACATCTTGGCATGGTACAATTAGACATACTACAATATCTCCAGAGTAGGCCAACAGGGAAAACAAAACAAACCCCTTGACAGGAATCTGGTAAGCATGGGGAGGAGACCTAGTTACAGAAAGGCCATGGTCAAAAGACTGTGCAGAAACAAACAACAAGGCCTCATAAGGAGGCCACAGACCCAAGACCCCAAACAACCAACCCCCAGGACCCTCCCCCAAAACAAAAAACCCCAGGAAAACCCCCAACCCCACACCCACACCAACCCCCACCCACACCAACCACCCAATCAGGCTGAGGTACCACCCAAACCCACCCCAGTGACCCACAACTGGGAAGGGAAGAATCTGTGTCCGTGATGGGAGTTATCCCGTGGGGGCATGGCGACGCCCAGCATACACCCCTGCCAGGGAGACAGGGTGGCCAGGCCGCTAGTGTCAGCAGACAACTAGAGTAAACATCAAGGAAAGAAGGAACTTCACGTCAATAGCAGAGAAGGGAGCAAAATAGGCCCAGGGGGCCGCATGAACCTAGAAGACTTAATGAGAATTGCAGGCCTGGAAAACAAACAATGCAAGAGATATGAAGTCAAGGCTCAGAGAACAAATCAGTCATTGTCGCTGAGGTTATCAGCAGCAGCTGCTTGGGAGTTGGCCGGCGGAGAGCGGTGGGATCTGTCAAGTTTTTTAGCGAAAGCCAGTGCCTCTCTTGGGTCCGGGAGGGTGAGAGTCTTTGTACCTTGTTTAACACGTAGTTTGGCCGGGTACGCCAGCGAGTAGGAGATCTCGTGCTTCTGGAGGATCCTTTTGGCCGGCAGAAACTTGCGGCGAGCCGCCTGAACTGCGATGGTGTAGTCAGGGTAGGACGAGAGAGAGTTACCCTGGTGGCGGATGTCCCCCTTTTCCCTGGCCGCCCGGAGGATGGCATCACGGTCCCTGAAGTTCAAGATCTTAGCTATGATGGGTCGGGCAGGCAGGCCAGGGCCAGTACGAGGACCAAGGGAATGATGAGCCCGCTCAACAATGAAAACAGATGAGAGGACATCGCCAAAGAGCTCGCGTGCCAGTTGCTCCACATAGTCCTCCATGCGAGAGATGTGGTGGACTCGGGCACACCTGTGATACGAAGGTTACTCCTACGCGAGCGCGCTTCCAAATCTTCGTTCTTGTCACGGATAACAGCTAGTATCTTGTCCATCTGTAGCAGTTTTTGGCGGTCTTAGGTAGCGGCGTCCTCTGCGTCAGACACCCTGGTCTCGACATGAAGAAGTCTCGCATCGTGGGAGTCAACCCGGGCTTTCACCGTGTCTAGGCGGGTAGACAATTGATCTAGCTGAGCCGCTATATTGGTGACAGTGGATTTAACGTCCAGCATGATGGCCTTCAGGTCGTCCTCGCGGAGTTGCGCCATTTCAGAGGAAACTAGGGGTCACCTCCGTCCGCACCGGCACCCTCCTGGCGCGTCTGGCGGCGCTGATCAAAGGTGATCTTGGGCTGCTTTAGGTTGTGGGAGACGTTGGAATCCTGTGGGCGATCAGACCGTCCGCCCGCCAAACTGAGGGAGAATCAGCAGGGACCGGCTCGGGTGTGCCGGCTAGAGCAGTCCGCCACAGATAACGTTGAAGTTGAGTAGGGGCACCAGGCCAATGTGAGCCGTAGCACAGTGGAGGCAGGAGACACTGATCGGGGCACAGGTGGCTGTAACCACAGGATGAAAGCAGACCAGTTGAGGCGGGTACTGAGCCGAAGTAAAAGCAGGGGACTGCTCTGTGTGACTTTCTCAAGCTGCGTGTGGAAGCGGCCGCAGGACCCAGCAGGGGGCAGCCAGAGGGTGCAGGGCCACAGGTAGCGTTAATAATTGAGTAGGGGCACCAGGCCAGTGGAAGCTTAAGCACAGTGGAGACAGGAGACACTGACCGAGGCACAGGCGGCCGTGCCGTGGGAAGAAAGCAGACCAGTGAAGGCGGGCACTAGGCTGAAAACGAGACAGGGGACAGCTCAGTGTACAATTCCTCAAGCTGCGTGTGGAAGCAGGCAGCGGGACCCAGCGGGGGGCAGCCAAAGGGTGCAGTGAGGCGGGCCATTCACCGGCCGAAATCAGAAGCGGGGCGGCCTGGGGCAGCGGGGGTAAAGTTCCGACCGGCTGTGGTCCGGGAGGGAGGGCCAGCGGATGGTGGCGTCCGCCGATCTTGGCAGCAGCTGGCAGGCGAGAGGGCGGCGAGCGAGTGCACAACGCTCGAGCCGCCGCGGTGAGAGTACTGGTTCCGGAGCGCTGGGGTCGCCGTAGAAATGAGGTCCAGATGTCTGCGAAATCGATCCAGCAGCCGCAGGACGCTAAGGCCGGGGAGCCGGGGGCCGCAGCGGGAGGGGGGCAGAGCATGACGGGGGAGTCAAGGAGAGCGCGCCGCCCGCCCCACCAGGCCCGATGGGAAAGGCCTTGGCCGCGGGCGCCAGTGGAAGGAAGATGGCGCCCGGGAGCGCGGAGGCCGGGCGATATGTCAAGCGCGCTCCCAGCCCCGCCGCAACTCGTCCCCCGCAGCCGCGGCACCTACCGGCTCTGATGGTCGCGTAGTGGAGGTGCTGCGCCTGGCAGATGACCGGCCCCAATCTAGGATCTCGTGGTTGGTTCCAGGAGGGCCGAGACGGCCGCGCGCGCCGCGAGGCCCAGGGCACACTCAGCGGCGAAACACGACCCAGCAACGGTCCAGGAAGGCGGGAATGGGCTCACCACGTGCGACAAGGACAGGTGAGTGGCAATGGCGCGGGTTCCGGGTAGCGATGTGAGAGTTGTCTGCAGGATGATGAAGGATGTTAGGCTTGGCTGGCAGAGCCCACTCAAGGTGCGGCCATTTTGCAGCCGGCTAAGCCATGCCCCCATAGAACGCAAACTTTCAGTTAACTTGCACAGGTAGTCTGTCAATAAAGGGTACTCAATCTCAGAAAACCTACGCGGGACGCCCCAGACATTGCCGGGCGTTCAAACACGACCTCTAGGGTGACAATCCTGTTCTAGAATGTGCTGTAGTTCTTGTAGACAAAAGAGCCAATGGTAAAGCATCTGACCACTGTAACCCAGTCGTCTCCTGAATCTTTGCCAATTTCAGTTTGAGACTACCATTGTACTTCTCAACCAAACCTGCTGACTGGGGGTGATTCGCAGCATGAAAACCCTCACAAACTAACTGGATAACCTTGGCATTGAAATGACTTTTGTTATCACTCCAGATCAAACGGGGCAAGCCGAAGTGAGGAAAGAACTCCTTCAGTAGTACCTTTGCAGTCGCAATGGCTGTATTTTCTTTAGTGGGGTAGGCCTCAACCCATTTACTGAACGCACAAACAACCACCAACACGTACTTCAAATTATTGACCCTGTCCATCTCTATGTAGTCCATCTGAAGGACCTCAAAAGGGAAAGTGGGAGGTGCAAAATTGTCGGGTGGTGTAGGGGTACCCTTGCCAGGATTGTGCATCAGGCACACCATGCAGTACTTCACTAAATGTACAGCTGTCTTCGAAATGTTGTCATTTTGCCATACGGGGTCTTACAACTTACAAATACCCTTAGCACTGATATGGGCTGGGCTATGAGCCATCGTGACTACAGGAAGAACATTTGCATCTGGCAACATCCATCTCTGCTTCCCTGACTTATCAATCAACATCCCTCATCGTTCAATTGTGCTGTACTTTCTTGCCACACTGCTAATTCCTCCACTGTAGCCTCACTCTGAATTTCCTTCACATTCTCTAGTGTATTCTCAAACATGGTGAACTCGGGCACCCACCTAGCGGGACCTGCTACAAACATTCTTTTCATCTTAGTTCGGGCTGTTTCCTTAGCTGTTTGATCTGCAAAAGCGTTCCCCTTACCCACATCGTCAGTAACTTTCCTATGGGCGCTGCACTTTACTATTGCCAATTTCTTAGGGAGTGTCAAAGCGGACAGAAGCCTATATATAGAGGGCCGTGCTGAATTTTCGTCCCATGGGAAGTAAGGAACCCTCTCTCTGCCCAGAGCCGCCCAAAATTATGGGTGACTCCAAAGGCGTACTGACTGTCAGTATAAATATTGACAACTAGTCCCTCACTCAATTCACAGGCTCAAATAAAGGCAACGAGCTCTGCAGCTTGGGCCGACTGATAGGGAACTCGTGATGTCTCAACTACTGAACGCAGTGTAGTAATGGCGTACGCAGCAGTTGTAGTGCCATCTGGTAACTTAAAGCAAGAGCCATCGACATATAGTTCCCCTTGAGGGTCAGATAAGGGAACATCAGCCAGGTCTACCCGTCCTTTCGTCTCTTCTTCCGTCCGGAAGATACAATCATGTATGTCAATCTCCTCATTCTCAGAAGGAAGGGGTAGTAACGTGGCGGGATTCAGAGTGGCACAGCATTTGATCGTAATTAGCTTCGCAAAGAGCGTTAGCTCGTAACCTGTCAGACGTGCACTGGTGAGGTGCTGTGTCCTTGTCTTATTCAAAAGTGTATCCACAGCATGGGGTACCATAACTGTGAGGTCAGTATCAAGTACGAGTCCAGCCGATTGTCTTATTGAGACAGCCACAGCCGCGACCGCTCTCAGACAGCTCGGGAGGGCTCGTGCGACAGGGCCAAGCACAGCAGAGAAATAAGCACATGGTCGTTGCTTATCCCCACATTTTTGTGTCAAAACAGAAAGCGCACAAGCACCCATCTCATGGACGTACAATACGAAGCATTTAGCTTAGTTAGGGGTACCAAGCACTGGAGCTGAGCAAAGCGCAGTTTTTAATTGCTCAAAAGACTGCTGCCACTCTGGCGTCCAAGGCAGGGGTTCATGCACATCTTTTAGTGTTAACGCAAGCAGGGGCTTAATAAGCAGCGAATAGCCAGGTATCCACTGCCTACAATAGGAAGTGATACCTATGAAAGCGCTCACATCTTTCTGAATTTGCATTTTAACAATGGTACTACTGCACTCAGGGGTCAATCTCCTACCCTCCTTCGACAGTAGGTGACCTAAGTAGGTGACTTCCTGTCGACAATACTGAAATTTTGAAAGGGATACTTTATGGCCATGTTGAGCTAAATGTAACAACAATTTAACTGTACTGTCTCTGCAACCTTGTTCTGTATCCGAGGTGATGAGCAAGTCATCGACATATTGAAGCAATACATTACCTGTAGGGAGCGACAATATATCCAGCTGACTTTTCAATGCCTGACTATAGATACTCGGACTCTCTGTATAGCCTTGAGGAGCGCCACAGAATCTAAAGCTTCTACCAGCTAGGGTGAACCCGAACAGATATCTGCTATCAGGATGAATGGGAATACTGAAGAATGCAGTTTTCAAGTCAATGACAGAAAATAATTTAGCAGAAGAAGGAATCATTGTCAAGAGAGTCGTAATGTCAGGGACCACCGGAAACTGGGGAATCACTATTTTGTTAACTTCACGCAAGTCAATCACAAAGCGATAAACATCTTCCTGATACTCAGAGGGACCCGAAGGTGTACGTTTGAGAATGGGAAGAATAGGGCTATTACAAACATTAGCAGTTGTCTCCTCAACCACTCCTTTCTCAATCAAATCCTGGACAATTTGTATCAAAGTTCGCTCACCTGCCTGCGGTATTTTATACTGAGGGATACGGGGTAAAATAGCACCTTCCTGGACACGTATCGAAACAGGCGATATCTGTATCAAACCCACATCTGTGTCGCCCGTTGCCCACAGTGTGGGTGGCACATCCTTAAATTCAGCGGGGAGGGGCGCATCTTTGGATAGACATTGCTTAGCGCTCACCACATTAGGACCCATCGTTATATAGATGCCTGCTGGGGACCAATAAATCGTAGCATGCAGTTTCTTCAACAAGTCCAAACCCATCAAATTCTCTCCACAATTGGACGTCAACAAGAATGGCGAATCCACAGTGAATGGACCAATAGTCAACGCAAGAGGTTTTGAAATGGGGCTCACAAACGGTACACAAGAAAAACCTACTGAAACATTATTATGGCCAGACAGAGCCGCCCCAGGGACCAAGGAACGAGAAATAGAGCTGTTCGTTGCACCTGTATCCACCAAAAACTCCTGAGCCGAACCATGCACATCCCCACTAACATACGGACCGCGTTGATCTAGAGGTATCGGAACGGGTCCCTCACTCTGTCCCTGGCTGTCCTAGCTGTAAGACATTCCTGTCATCTCATCTGTGTCGTAATCATCATGATAATACTGTCCTCCCCGAGGGTCATCAAAATAATTCTGGTCAGAACGACCCTGTGGGGCCACAGCATTCGGAGCCCTGTCTTGGCCACCAGCTCCATGACCCCGTCCACGAGAACCTCGTCCTCTCGGGGCCGCTACCTTCTGCAAAAGCACAGGATACTCGCTACGCCAGTGTCCCTCCTCTTTACAATATGTGCACTGATTCGGCCCTACAGGTGTAGTATTCCTGCTAGTACGGGGAAGCTGCCGGGCCAAACCACCACGTCCTCTACCGTTCCCTCTAGAAGCCTGCTGCAACAACACCTTTGTCTTCAAATCCTTGTGCTTCTTCTCCGTCTTCTCCTTATCCGCATTTTCCCTGTGCCCATAATACTGTGCCATATTCAAAATAACAGAAGGGGAAGAGGTGGACCAGGTGCTTTTGGAAGCCTGCAATCGGGTCGCAATCTCAGGAAGCAAATTGGAAACAAACCTGTTAACAAACAGTCGCACCCCACCTTCAATCGACAAAGCCTGTCCACTAGAAACACACCTTCAAACCGAGTGAAAAAATCAGACACACTCTCATCTTTCTTCTGACCGCAAGCCGATAGCTTGTCCCAATCAACTTTCCTCAGAGGAATAATAGAATGCATATACGTGATAATGCGGCCCGGCAAAGCAAGTATCTCTGCTCTAGGCTTCTCACCTGGCTTCCTCTCCTGATTCCATACTTTAATCTGTTCCCATGTACCACCCAATTCCGCAACATGATCCTGTGTGTGTACTTGTCTCCAAATATCCACCGGGACTAGCAAACCAAAGAACATTTCAATATCAGCAAGCGCCATCACTGTAGAAGAGGCAGCCTCAGTCAATTCTTTATAATAAGCAGTCGGATTCTTTCTAGGGTCAGGTAAATGAGTCTTAAGGGACAAAACTTCACTCCTTTTCCATGGAGTATAAACCCGTTGTTCTTGGAAACGAGCCTCTACCCTTGGCCTAGTAACATGATCATGCTGATCCCTTAGCTCAGGTATCTCAGGATGGTAGATAGGATGAACCTCCCGCATCGGAAACTGAGGTACCAGGGTAGGGCTCTTCTCAAGCAGCCTTCCCCGATAAGCAACCAATGTCGCGACATTACGAAAGACATGAGAAGGCTCCATATCAGAAACATACACATGATCCCTAATATCGTATATGATCTGCGGGGCTGCGCCCTTGAAATACTGCTCCCAAAGACTGATCAAGGTAGCCGACATATACTTAAGGCAGCAATGTTGTTGTACAAAAGGCTCATAATCTTTCATCACACTCCTCACATCTTCCACACTGTAAATGGGGTTACAAGCCCACTGCGCAGCCTGATTAGCCACCACCTGCTTCTCTGCATCTCCCATATCAGATCGGATCAACGTCCGCCCCATACGTTCCTTAAATTTCGTCCAATCTCTATCCTGAAAGCCGCGTACCGGTGTCCCACTACTCAGTAATGTCGGGGAATGGAGGAACACGGTGGGGGTAACAACAGAGGGAGCAGTCACTAACGTCATTGTCGGCTGCATCGTGGGTGTAAGAGCTGGAGAGAGAGACACCGAAGCAATAGGCGTTGCAGGAGTACTAACAGTCACAGTTGCCACAGATGGCGAGGGCAAGGAAAGGACAGGAGGTGCCGTGGCCGAGGCAGTCTGATTAACAGTAACAGAAGCAGAAATAGCAGAGACAGAAGAGCCGGGTAGCTGAGCATGTGAGGGAAGAGCAGGATATACCCTCTGCAGGGCATACGGAGGTGGGGGTCGAGTATCTAACAATTGTTCCACAAACGTATCATTTTCTTCTTGGGCCACGTAAGATTTATCAATCTGTAACCGGAATCTCCTATCTTCACGTTCAATCCCTATCTCTTGTTCCTCTTTATCATGTGCTACATCTTTCTGAGTCAATGTTTGCATTCTCCCCTTCCGAGCCTCTTTCTCTGCTTTCATTCGCCTCTGTTTAGCCTCCTTTTGCCATGTTCTGAGGGAATCAAACATAAACTGCCTACTTCTTTTTGCAAACAACTTCTCCTGTAGAAACCCAATTTTTTGTTCATCAAAAGTGCCTGTCAACGGCCACTGCAACTCGGCATTGTCCCTCGTATATTTGTGCAAAAACAACAATTGATGGACGGAATGCAGAACAATGTCATACATTCACCCCAGTACAGAGATTTGGGCCTAAATCCATCGTTTTTTTGCTCACCATGCCATTCCAGTTTGAACCCAGCCATATGCAAATCAGTCTTGACCCTGTGCCCAATGGGAACAGTCCAGCCCGAACTGCCAGGCCAGGTCCTCCCTGGACTGGAAACAAGCATCCTAGGACCGGTTTCGGGGTTTCATCAAGGTATCCTGGCTGATGAGGGGTGGACATGGGGCCCCATGGCTAATAGTCTTCAGCTTCGTCGGCTAACAAGTGTTGTGGAAGGGGTTATGAATACAACAGCTGGGATACTGACAAACATCACTGCTGAGCTCCAGGCTACGAGATTAGTTACCTTACAGAACAGGATGGTGTTAGATGTCATCCTTGCTGATCGGGGAGGGGCCTGTCGCATCATTGGCAGCAGCTGTCGCGTTTACATACCTGACCACGCCCCCAGTGTGTGTACAGCCATACAAAAATTGCATAGACTTTTGTCAGACACACACCAAGAGACAGGTACTTGGACATTATCAGGGTGGTTCTGGAATATGCTAACAACATGGGGTTGGAAGATTCTTATCTTTTTGGTTGCAGTTGCTGGTATTATCTTTACATGTTGCCTCTGTATACACTGTCTCCCGGCTTGTTGTACCTATTGTGTACATGCTCTAACCCCTAAACCAAAAATATCAGTTCATGACACTAATGCTGCGATCATGATGCAAAAGAACAAAGTTACTTACCTCCGGTAACGCTTTTTCTGGTGGATACAGTATCTGCCTGTGGATTCCTCACCTTTTGAATTACCCCCTGCGCCAGCATTCCACGGAAATTCTTTTCCTAGCTCTCCCACGTCGACGAGGACGACATAATAGCACGGCTCCGCTCGCGACTCCGTATGACGTCACCGGAGCCATAAGAAGACCTCGTTGGCGTGCTGACGTCAGTTCCACCCATTTTTTCCGTGCCCTCGACGCAAACGGGCGGGCCAACAACATTTCCACAAGTATACACAGTATACATAATATATATACAAATACACATAGTATATACATGAACAAAAAAGAAAAACCAAGAAGCAAAGGACTTTCTCGCAGCAAACTGAAAGCATGAAAATGACATATTAAAAACATCCATGTCAAACAGTTATAACTTTTTTGGGTAAAAACAGGAGGACAACGGGGAGGCGGGTGGGTCAGTGAGGAATCCACAGACAGATACTGTATCCACCAGAAAAAGCGTTACCGAAGGTAAGTAACTTGTTCTTCTGATGGATACATCTGCCTGTGGATTCCTCACCTTTTGAATTGAATCTCCAAGCCGTACCTCTCCTGGAGGAGGGTGTCCACCTGACTATACCAAAATATCTTGCAGAACAGAACGTGCAAAATGACCATCCCTCCTAACCTCAGAATCCAAACAGTAATGCTTCGCAAAGGTATGGAGGGAGGCCCAAGTTGCTGCCTTACAAATATCAACAACAGGAACACCTCTAGCCAAAGCAGAAGAAGATGACTTAGCTCTGGTGGACTGAGCTCTAATACCTTCAGGCGGCTCCTTCTTGGCCAGGGCGTAGCAGATCTTGATACACAAGATGATCCACCTGGAGAGTGTTTGTTTGTGGACAGCTTTTCCTTTCATTCGTCCAATGTAACCCACAAAGAGCTGATCATCCAGCCTCAGCTCCCTGGTCCTGTCCAGGTAAAAACTGACTGCCCTCTTAGGGCCCAGACGATGAAGTCTCTCCTCCTATTTGGAAGGGTGAGGGGGAGGATAGAAGGTAGGAAGGGTAACAGACTGACCTAAATGGAAAGGAGTAACCACCTTAGGCAAGAGAGCAGCCCTGGTCCTGAGAACCATCTTTTCTGCATGAATGGTTAAAAACGGAATTTTTGAACTAAGAGCCTGAAGCTCACTTACCCTTCTGGCCGAGGTAATAGCGATCAAAAAGACCGTCTTGATAGAAAGAAGCCTCAAAGGGCAACTATGAAGAGGCTCAAAAGGAGAACCCATCAGGAAAGTAAGAACAAGATTCAAATCCCACTGATGCATAATGAAGGGAGTGGGAGGAAACTTATTGGTTAGACCCTTGATGAACCTCATAACAACCGGAGATTTAAACAAAGACGGCTGGTCCGGCAAACAAAGAAAAGCTGACAAATATCCTTTAACTGTAGCCACAGCACAACCCTGCTAGGCCAAAGAAAGAGAAAAACTTAGCACATCAGACAAGCGAGCCTTCAAAGGATCAATAGACCTCTCTCCACACCATTTCACAAATTTGGACCACCTGGAGGAATAAATAGATTTGGTGGAGTGTCTCCTGGATGATAAAATAACATCCGGTGGGAGAGAGAAAGAACTCAGGTTGCCCGGTTCAATCTCCAGGCCTGAAGGTACAGGCTCTGAAGGTGGGAATGTAGAACCTGCCCCTGCGACTGCGAGAGGAGGTCTGCCCTGAGAGGGAGACGGAGTGGAGGGTGCGATGAGAGGTGAAGTAGATCTGTGTACCACACCCTTCTTGGCCAATCCGGGGCGATCAATATGACTTAGGCCCGGTCTTGGCGAATTTTTCTCAGAACTCGAGGAATCAAGGGTATGGGGGGAAACACGTAAAGGAGCTGCGAACTCCAATCCAACTGAAACACGTCCCCCAAAGCTCCCTGCATCGGAAACTGGAGACTGCAGAACGACGGGCAGTGCGCATTCTTGCGAGTGGCAAAGAGGTCCAACCGAGGAAATCCCCACATCCTGAAGACGAGATGGATCACCTCCGGATGAAGCCGCCACTCGTGATCGGCCGAGTAATGCCGACTGAGACTGTCCGCAAGTACATTTAGCACACCGGCCAGATGATTTGCCATTACACAAATCTGATGGCCCTGAGCCCAGGATCAGAGTCGCAGAGCCTCTCTGCAGAGACGATACGACCCTACACCTCCCTGTTTGTTGATGTACCACATCGCGGTGGTGTTGTCCGTCAGGACCTGAACCGACTGACCACGAAGCGAAGGAAGGAAGGCCTTGAGAGCCAAACGTATTGCCCGCAATTCCAAAAGGTTGATGCAAAGCAACCTTTCCTCTGGAGACCAAAGACCTTTGACCTCCAGATCCCCCAGATGAGCACCCCACCCTAGAGTGGAGGCATCCGTGATCACTGTGGCCACAGGTGGAGGAGGCTGAAGGACTTTCCTTGAGACAGATTGCCCTGTACACTCCACCAAGACTGCTCCGCTGCAGTGTCTCTGGAGATTCTGATGTTCTCCCTGAGATCTCCGTTGTGTTGAAACCACTGCCTGCGGAGGCACCACTGGAGTGCCCTCATGTGCCTGCGTGCATGGCTGACCAACAGTATGCAGGAAGCGAACAGACCGAGCAGGCGAAGGACCTTCAGGACTGGAACAACCGCTCCATCGTGAAACAAAGGAACCATCTCCTGTATGTCGAGAATCCTCTGCGGAGGCGGAAAAGCTCGACACACAGTAGTGTCCACTAACGCCCCTATGAACAGGCTGCGCTGAGAAGGCACCAGGTGAGATTTGGGTACATTTATCGAGGAACCCAAGTTGAACAACAATTGCGTTGTTGCATGCAAGTGGCGCAACACCATCTCTGGAGACTTGGCTTTCAGCAGCCAATCGTCCAGATAAGGGAAAACAGGAACCCCTGACCTTCTGAGATGTGCCGCCACCACTGCCATCACCTTTGTGAAAACCCGAGGTGCGGAAGTGAGACCGAACGGAAGGACCGCAAACTGTTAGTGTTGCGAACCTACCATAAAACGGAGATACTTTCGATGCGACTTCAGGATGGGAAGATGAAAATACGCATCCTGCAAATCGATCGACACAATCCAGTCCTCCTGTTGCAGCGTTAGAAGAACCTGAGCCAAGGTCAACATTTTGAACTTTTCCTGCCTGAGGTAAAAATTCAAAATCTTGAGGTCCAGGATCGGCCTTAATCGACCGTCCTTCTTGGGAATCAGGAAATAACGGGAGTAACATCCCTGACCACTTTCCTGCTCTGGAACCACCTCTATCGCCCCTTTCTGCAACAAGACAAGAACCTCCTGTTGTAAGAGTAGTAAATGGTCCTCTGAACCCCAATCCTGGCGAGGAGGGTAAGGAGGTGGAAACTCTAGAAAAGGGAGGGCGTACCCATTTTCCACAAGATTCAAAACCCAACGGTCTGAGGTAACCGATTTCCAATCTTGTAGAAAATGGGACACCCGATCCCCTACAGGACCAACATGCTCCAAGATGGGGGATCTAGAGCTGCTTTCCCGTGGTACCAGAGGGGGGACAGGAGAAGAGGAGGAGGACTGCTGCCGAGCGGCTCCTCGAAGACGGACTCTATTTTTTCCCCTGTACGACCTGTACAGAGGATTTTGCTGTTCTTGCTGCTGAGGCTGCTGACGGCCTCGAAAGGAAGCCGCCTTCCCAAAGCCTCGATACCTGTTGTAGCCATACCCTCTAGGCTGAGACTGCAGGCCCAAAGATCTTGCAGTAGCCCTACTGTCTTTAAAACGCTGCAGAGCAGAGTCCGCTTTGGTACCAAACAATCTTGAGCCATCGAAAGGCAGATCCAATAGAGTAGCCTGAACATCTGGTGAAAAACCTGAAGATCTGAGCCAGGCATGTCTCCTCGAAGCAACTGAAGAACCCATCACCCGGGCAACCGAGTCTGCAGTGTCCAAACCCGACTGAATGACCTGCTGGGCAGCTGCTTGAGAATCCGAATTTTGCCTCAATTTTGCCTCATGTGAAAAGAGTTGTAATCGGAGTGGAGAAAAATAACTGCTAAGCCATGTGGTAATTTCACGCACTCTGAACCTAAATGTGCCCTATGTAACTATCTACCATGAATGATGACCGAGTGCAAGATATAGTCATTTTACAGGTGGCTTTTCGTATGCCCATGTATCGACTGAACAAGTACACAGGGCCAAAAACCTGTGGATCTGAAGGCTTACTTGCCACCTCCTACATAGGGTAGGTCATGCAAGTATTGTAATTCATATTTTTAACACGTTTGTTTATTGCGTTTCCCAACACGTATAAAGTACATACATACATAGAAAACAGATAGTTCTGTATACAATGCTTTTTTGATACATTTATTCCGTTTATTTGTTGTATCCTTCCAGGAGAAATGGACAAAAACATGACTCTCTGATTGTTCATAAGTCTTGTAATTCTTAGAACAGAATTGGACTACCTCAATCATGATCATCATTGTGGCCCGAAATTAAAATCACACCTATTACTTATTATAAAATTTCTTACATCTTTCAGTTGTGTTTTTCCTTTTAAGTATGTGAAATCTTGTTAAGAAGTGTATGGAGGGGTGGTGTCAGTGGACAGTCAGTCAGAAAATGTGGCGGACACAGATCCTATCCTTAGTTACATTCCACACAAATTCATAAAACCCTCCTTTCTATACTCACTAGGATTTAAAGCATTTGCAGATGCAGCATAGAGGGATACAAGTAGCGAATGGCCACTGGGCTGCGATGGTGGACAGTTAGTGGCACTAAATCGTGCATGGAAGCAGGAGAAAACATTAATCCAAAAGTATTGTACCACAAACAAGAAAATCAGGCCAAAATCTTGAACTGGCAGTGCCTTTGCTGTCTCACGAAGCACACAGAGTAGAAAGCATGCCACTCAGGCAGCGCACAGTTGGATCTGCAGGCAAATGACCAGGTCTGCTTTCAATACATATGGAGGAAGGTAGGTGGGCAGCTGCAAAGTCTGAACTCATTTTTAGGTCTCGGCTAGACAGCGCAAGGGCTGTCTTGAAGAGATGTGTTGTGTTATATCAGTCGATTCACAGTACGCCCGTCCCCTATCTTTGGTAAACTTCAGCATTGCTCTCATTTTCTGTAATGCCACTGGTCATGGCAATCGGGCGTCATGCCCTTTTCTTGTGTTTGGCCCTCCTGTAGCGAATAGACCAAGTACGTCTCCTTACACTGCTCCCGGTTTGCAGAGCAATTTTTTTCTTTGTTTTCAAGCCCTCCATAGAAGTACTTGTGTTTTCTCGCTTTCTCCCTTGTACACATTTACACATACCACTAAAGTGCATGCACGTGTACACAAACAAATGCATTTCTTGAAAAGTTGTTAAACCACGAACAGTATTTGTTTATTTATTTTTTTGCACGATCCAATGGTATTAGAGCACTCGCTCTGTCCTCCGTCTTTCCATAGCGCAAACACGAGCCGATGGTATTGGAGCACTTTAAGTGCTCACCAGTTACATTTCACAATGACACATTCATTTTTGTCACTGATCCTGCTTCAATTAAGGTATTTTTTTACCCCTTAATTGTTGCTTCCTCCCGCCCTCTCCTTTTTAGGTCGAGCATTCGAGACCTCTTGTAAATACTTTAGTATATACTTATATGTGTATGTACTTTGTGGGCTCTGGAGATCAGCCCTAGGACTTGTCTGCTTCCGCTTATGGACTTTTTTTTCTGTTCAACTGCCTTTAACTGTCTTGATAGAAAACGACCAGTAGAGGTCAGTAAAATACCAGAATTGCTTTCTCTTGTTCAACTGCCTCTATTTAACTGTCTTGATAGAAAACGACCAGTAGAGGTCAGTAAAATATCAGAATTGCTTTCTGCTGAGGGACTTTCTTTTTTTACTTTTTTGGCAACTGCCTCTATTTAACTTCCTTGATAGAAAACGATCAGCAGAGGTCTGTAAAATACCAGAATTACTTTGGCATTCTCTAGATTCCAGTCCATAGAAATTGTCTTCCACGAGCACACGTAGACAATAATATTTTTTTCAAATCTTGTATTTGCAGTGATAGGACCACCGAAGGCCCTGATTTTATATTAAAAACAGAGCTTTGGACTATACCATTTCCCGCTAAAAGGCAATATTTCTCTCCATGTGTTCCCATACCTGGGGTGTCACACAATTTGGTGCTTACTTTCCCTCCATGTTAAAGAACAGTAGATGTTTCAGCACCCAGGCTAATGTGCTGCATAGCTAAAGACATATAAGGTCCCAAAGGCGAGACCGATTGCATTGCAAATGCTTGTTCTTTTTGCAGTTGTTTTATATAGCGCAAACTCGACCCAAAGGTATTGGAGCACCAGTTACATTACACAAGGCCACATTCATTATTAGTAGGCACGGGGAGATTAAGTGATTTGCCCAGAATCACAGGATGTTGTGCCGACGCTGAGACTCAAACCTGGTTCCCCAGTTCCAAAGTCAGCAGCTCTGGCTGTTACGCCACATCCTCTCCCATCAATGCTTGCCAATCTCCCCATCACCTCCTGCTTCCTTGCTTGACCCGTCCCCCCACTACCTCCCTCATTGCTGCTGCTTTTATTTTAAATTTGTTTTGTACGATGCAATAGTATTGGATCGCTTGTTCCGTCCTCCGTCTTGCCATAGTCTCCCTTGTACACATACCACCACAATGTATGCGCATGTACATAAACAAATGCATTTCTTAAAAAGTTGTTAAAACAAGAACAGCACTTGTTTATTTTTTTTGCATGATCCGATGGTATTGGAGCGCTTGCCTCGTCCTCCATCTTGCCATAGCGCGAACACAACCAATGGTATTGGAGTGCTTTAAGTGCTCACCAGTTACATTCCACAATGACACATTCATTTTTGTCGCTGATCCTGTTTCAATAAAAGGTATTTCCCCCCCCTTCATTGTTGCTTCGTCCCACCCTCTCCCATCATTGCTTGCCCATCTTCCCATCTCGTCCTGCTTCCCTGCTTGACCCGTCCCACCACTACTTCCCTTGTCGCTGATGCTTTTATTTTTTATTTATTTATTTGCACGATCCGATGGTCTTGGAGAGCTTGTTCTGCCATCCATCTTGCCATAGTGCTAACGCCAGATGATGGTACTGGAGCGCTTTAAGTGCTCACCAGTTACATTACACAATGAGACATTCATTGTTGTACGCAGGGGGAAGTGTAAGTGATTTGCCCAGAATCACAAACTGGTCGGCCGACCCCGAGATTCGAACCTGGTTCCCCAATTCCCCTGTCAGCAGCTCTGTCCATTACGCCACATCCTTGCTTCACTTCAAAGCTACTCAACTGTTTCTCACTATCACTTCCACATTTGTTCAGCAGGACCCTGTCAACATCAAACATGTACTGACAAAGCCAATAGATCACGTCAGTGCCCGAGCTATTGGCCTTGTCAATGTGAATGTCTTTTAGTCATGTTTTCTAGCAGCACAGCGGCTGTTCAGCATGGGTGAAAGTCACAGAAAAAAGCGCTCTGATGCGGTCAGTGCAGGTCACGTCATAGCGCTTGTTTGTGTTAGGAGGGGCAGGACAATAAACTGAACATGGGGGCGAAGAGACTCGACGTCGGCTCAACATCCTGTGATTCTGGGCTTTCAGTGACTTTCAGCTATGCTGAACAGCAGATGTGTGCTAGACAACATGGCTTAAAGACATTCACATTGACAAGGCCAATAGCTCGGGCATTGCCAAGACCTATTTACTTTGCCAACGCTTGCTGATGTTGTGTCCATTGCAGGCATGCACAGGTTAATTACTTGACTCCTCTCTCACCAGCTCAGAGTGTGAGAAGTTACACCCAAACAATCAGACCAGTGTTAATTTTTCAGAGTGACAGCGTGGAGAGTGACAGCGTGGAGTATCTACAGCTCTCCAGTCCTTCAGTCCATAAGATGCATTCCTCAAAAATCAAACAAAAGAAAGAGCAGAAATGCAGCCAGGAGGACATTTGCACTTCACAGAATTTTGCTGTGACTCAAGTTTTTATTTGATACCAAATGTTCTACAAAGGACCATATAATGTGGCAAAAAGGCACGGGTCAGGCACACCTGAGGAGATGCGTGGATAGTGGAATATTTTCTGGTTTGGTCCATCAAACTTTTGAGTTGGCTAAAATTCCTGTTTTAGCCAGTTACATGAGTTGCTGGTTGAATAGGGAACTGTGAAAAAGAAAACTGGAATACTCCAATTCTGGTGTTTCCTACTTACACATTTAACTCTCAAGACTGACAGTGCCATGGTGGATGTGAGCAGTCAGACCCAGTAGCTTTCTAGATGCTCAGATGCTCAGTACCTGCTTATGTGGAAAAGTAATTACAACCAGATGCAGGGGGATTGGGAAAAGGGTAGGGTAGAAACACTGGCCTTAAATTGTTTTAATACCAATTTATGGCAGCTCCACCATCTGAAATGAGCAGTACATATGAGTATTACAATAAATGCATAGTAGCTTTTGAGGGCATTAATTAGGCAGAAATGCCATACAATAAAAGGTATGCTCACCACTGTAGGTTGCAGAGAATGGATGAATATGAAGGCTGATTCCAAATGGCACAAACTGAATGATATGAAAATGCACCAAGATCATGCAGAGGAACATTAAAACATAAAAACTGAAGGTCTTAGTTATCGGAAACCAGAGGAAATGCCTAAAAACTGCAAAAGTGTTCTTGGGTGAAAGGGCAGAGTGACAGCTACAAGCCCGCCGTTGGAAACCCACAGTCTCCTGGCTATGTGTTTTTGGTCTCTGGTCTTCTTGTCCTATTTGCTGGTGATCATAACCTGGAAGTGCTTCCAAAAGGGTCTGAACCGCATCTTGGATTGAAGAGAATGGATGCACCAGTAATGGTAGGTGAGATTATCTTAAAACAGGAAGGTTGCTAAGTTGATTGTGGGAGATACACAGCACCTCAACTTCCACTGACATGCACACTGCTAGCCTCTAAGATGTGTCCCAAGTAGTCTTTAGTTCATGCCTCTTGTTTGCTGCAAATAGCCCTGTATTATCTTGCCAAGGTGAGACATAACATTCACCAGATGGAAGCTGGTGAAAATCTCTGGGTGAGAAACCATATGAATGTGAGGAATTACTGAAGGAATCAGGTGCATTAACAATCATTAGAACATTGGAATTACTCCATTAAAGACAATGACATGGCTCAGGGCTAATAATGGGTGGTATAGGCCTTCAGCTCCAACATTCCAATGTTTGTCTTTCTGTTTCTCCCCTTTTAATTTATAACATTCCATCCTCAGTGGCTGAAATGTTTTAACAACCTTATAACCCTTCTGTCTCGGGCTACACCAGTTGTTAAAGGCCCTCTCCCTCGTTATAAGCCTGCACCTGCTGCTCAGGCATATAACTAGGGTTTGAGGCATTTAACAACTGGCATAGCTATCAGCAGTGGCCTATAAGGCTATATTCTTGATCCTCCATGGAGACGGCTCCTGGACTGCATAACCCAAGAACAAACCAAGAGAAGCCCATTCTTAAGGACTCTTTTAGGAGTGGTCTCACCTGCCTTCCAAGAACAGCTCCTCTAAAGAATAAGGTTCCCAGGAGCTAAAGAATAGGGCTACTCAACACTGCAGAGACAGTTATGGGCTACAAACCCCATCAGACAACCCTCCCCACCGCCCAAGGATAGCTTCCATGCCAAAATGGACAGGGCTCCACAACCTAAAGGCAGACAGTGTGCAGCCATGAGTATGAATGCACACTAAAGGAGTGGAGCATGAGCAGGTGTATTGGGAGCACATTTGTCAAGATGATCTTGTGTACACAAACAGAATGCAGCACCATCGGGTGGGAGCTGATTATTTCTCTTCAAGAGTTCAATGTTGAAGATGTCTCTCATGTTTAGTAGATGAAAGTTTCACCTTGTGATGAGGATGATGAATTCATTGGAGGAGGAGTAAATGTTTGTGAAGTCACATCAAGTGTCTGAGGATGAATGGAGAATGGAAATGCTGGAGGTTGAAGAGTAATGCAAGGTAATGAATGCTATAAACACAGGAAAAACAAGTTCTCTGAACAAAACCTGATCAATTGTGAAGAGTGAACTGGTGGTGGATGATGGTATTCTGTTGAGAGACACTCAATAGATGTCTCCGTTTTTCCTGAGGAGCAAACTATTTTGTCTGGCTCATGAGGGTCATATGGGTGTAGGTAAAACCAAAAAGAGATTACGATTGAGTTTTTGGTAGCCTAGACTAGGCACACAGACAGAGAGATATGTGAGAGATTGCGTCAAGTGTAATGATAGTAACACATTTTTGTTTACGAGGCAGGATCCTATGGTGTGTAGGAAACGTCCAACTCATCTGTGGGATGAATTTGCTATGGACATTGTTGGGTCTCTAAAATGATGCTATTGTCTAGGTTACTGTGTTCTTGATATGTTTTCTTTCAGTATAATTGCATTTCTGAAAAAGATTTTCAAAAGAGAGAGTTATTTTAATTCAATACTGACTGACAAGGGAGCTCAATTCTGCTCCGCTGAGTGTGAGAGCTTTCTAAAGGATTGTGGTATTACTCACAAATAAAGTTCAATTTATCATCCTGAAGCCAATGGTGCTATGGAGAAGTTAAATAAATCCCTGAAAGTGAGTATTCAATCGGTCAACGCTAATGGTTGTGATTGGAGGAAATGTTTGCCAAATAGAATCACTGCTTATCTCATGTCACCACACGCCTCCACTGGGAAAACTCCAGTTGAACTCTTTCAGGAGCGGGTTCCCAATACATTATTATGTCCTAGCTGGATAAGATGGAGATAGGGTATAAAATTCAATGGTCTGAGTAAGTGGTGTGAGAAAGAATTAGCGGAACAAAAGAAGAGGGACAGTTATTCTTTTAATAAGAAAAATGTACATAAAGTTGTTGATGAGGTGGTAAAAATGAAGCCACCAGTGGGCTGTGCAACATGGTCCAGGTTTACTCGAATTTACAAAGTAAGAAAGCTTTTCAAAATGCCATAAAACGGATGATGCCGGAATTTGGAACTTAAATAGAGCTTGACTGTTAATTCTGTATTTGACATGCAAAAAATAAAATAAAGAAGAAGATCATGTCACATTTGATAACAATGGTATGTCTCATTTTTCAAAGAAGGCTGATATACTTTGTACTGGTCAAAGAAAAAGTTTCAGGTTGCTTAAATGTCCAAGTTACTTAATACACTATGTGAGTTGGTATCTCATTAAATGTATAAATTAAAGTCACTTTTTCAAGTGTGTAATTCTTACATAATTCACTCATTGTGCTAATATTTTATTTCTTTGGTTTTGTTGTCTTCTTTGTATGTGCATTGTTTTTGGGAAAATCTGCAACTGTATATTGTTGTTTTCAAAAGGAAGGAGAAGTGTGATGTCCTACTAGTAGCTATTCTGTTTATCAAGATCTCTGTAGGTAAGGTACGCTTAACGCAAGCCTCTGTGCATATAGAATGTTTATCTGGACCTTTGAAGTGATCCGGCAGTTGACTTGCTGTTGTTTGCCTGGCTGGGGTGTTTCCATTAAAGCTCCATTTCCATATGATTTCTCTGGTCATTTATAAGCAAATGTACAACTCCCAGGGTGGTTCAGAGTACAAGTGTAATGGCATGCACCCGGTGTAGCATCTTAACTGCTTTATTAGGGAAAGTTACCAATAACTGCACTCAACTTGACCCCTACAGAGATCATCTATTTATTGCTTGCTGGGCTTCGTAGACAGTAGAGTAAAGCAAGGCTGTCTGATACTGTAATATATATTTTGGTGGTTAGATAGTATATCGGAAACAAAAATATCATGAGACAAAATATTGTGTCAAGAATATCGAGGACTAAAATATCCGTAAGGTACGTTTCTATAGGTAAGCATAGTTTTACTCTATGTATATCTCCACATATGTGTACCTTAACAATATATATCTTTAAAGCAAGAAGACGTGGAGTTAAGAATAGTAAATCTATACTCACCTATTTGCACTTACCTTCTTGATATTCTGGTCCTAGATACTTTTGATACGATATTATGTCCACATGATATTTCTGTTTCCGATATCCTGTCAGTGATCCGTACATTTTATTTAAAATCATTAATAATCTCTCACAAAGTCACATCTTTCCTTCTATATTTCTTTAGTGCTTTTGATGGGTTAAAGTACCATCTTCTGCAAGGATGGTATTTATTTTTTGAGCAGTTGTACGTAGTGCAAACCAGACCCACCTGCGCAGCAGAGCTCTTTACATAGGAAACAAGCATTTGCAATGCAATAGGTCTCGCATTTGCGAGGGTTTAAGCTATTGGCATTGTAAATTACAATGCCTTTTATTTATCTGTTTTGATAATTAACACATAAATAAAAGGCATTGTCATTTACAATGCCAATAGCTCAAACTCTTGTAAATGCAAGACCTATTGCATTTCAAAGAAGCAGCTGCCATTGTCCCGGACTGCTTGGAAAGTGAAAGCGCGCATGGCGTGCTGAATGTTGCAGGAAGGCATGTTGTACTTGCAGTAGGAGAAACTCATTAAAGAAAATAGTGCTTACAAACTAAATAAGACATACTGTGTAACAACAGAAGTAAAAGGGCCAGTCCTCATGGGAGGTTACAAATGAAGACAAGGCGGTACTAAGGAGGGACTAACAAAGCTATTAATGAATCAGAAGGCAGCATTTACAAAGGACAATGACACAAGCCAATGACAAATATGGGCGGAGAGGGGGCGGGGCTTCAAGTACATGCTCGAATACAGCATGCCTCGCAGAGCAGTGCATGCACTGCCCAGGCTCGACCTAAAAAAATGTATACTATAGCAGCAGCTAGAGGATAAAGTATACGGTGATCTACAGCATAGTAACTATGACATAATAGTTAAGGTGCCAAAATTAGGAGAATCCACATATCCCAGCTGGATCAAGAATCTTTTTAGAGGAAGACTGCTCCCAGTCACAGGGGGAGAAGCTGCTTGAACAGTAAGCTCTTCCTCTCTCTTGTGCAGTTCTCATGAGAGGAATTTTTTTTAATGGCATTCCAGATTCTTAGATCGTTTCCAAGAAAGCTTACTTCAGAGATCTATCTTTTTTAATGAAGGGGTTTCTAGGTCATGTGTACAGTTTGGAGAGGGTTTAAGCTATTGGCATTGTAAATGACAATGCCTTTTATTTATCTGTTTTGATAATTAACACATAAATAAAAGGCATTGTCATTTACAATGCCAATAGCTCAAACTCTTGTAAATGCAAGACCTATTGCATTTCAAAGAAGCAGCTGCCATTGTCCCGGACTGCTTGGAAAGTGAAAGCGCGCATGGCGTGCTGAATGTTGCAGGAAGGCATGTTGTACTTGCAGTAGGAGAAACTCATTAAAGAAAATAGTGCTTACAAACTAAATAAGACATACTGTGTAACAACAGAAGTAAAAGGGCCAGTCCTCATGGGAGGTTGCAAATGAAGACAAGTAGTTTAAAGGAACAATGGTTCTAGAGTGGCCTAAAAGGTCCAAGGGGAAGTAACCCTGTAAAGGGCACTGAGATAAGTAAAGGAATAGAAACTTAATTCATAAAAGAGAGCAGTAGGAAATATAACGAGGGACATATAGGTCAATGTATGACAAATATTTATTACACAATGAAGGTATTCAGGTGCTCACACAGTAAGTGACAATAAGCGTGACGTGAGAAGTGAGGGTGAACTTAAAATAATGACATCGCATTGACAACAGAAATAGAAGCTCCTTTAAAGATTTTTACAGAGTATAAGGAGTTCATGTTGTAGGGGGTCGACGACGTTTCGAACTCAATTATTCGAGTTCATCTTCAGGACAAAAAAATGTGAGCAACTTGAATTGAGCTGAAGAAGGAAATAATATCCTTGGTAAAGGCGTCTGCGTAGCGCTGTGCTTCTTAAGGTGAAGACAAGGCGGTACTAAGGAGGGACTAACAAAGCTATTAACGAATCATAAGGCAGCATTTACAAAGGACAATGACACAAGCCAATGACAAATATGGGCGGAGAGTGGGCGGGGCTTCAAGTACATGCTCGAATACAGCATGCCTCGCAGAGCAGTGCATGCACTGCCCAGGCTCGACCTAAATTTTTTTATACTATAGCAGCAGCTAGAGGATAAAGTATAGGGTGATCTACAGCATAGTAACTATGACATAATAGTTAAGGGGCCAAAATTAGGAGAATCCACATATCCTAGCTGGATCAAGAATCTTTTTAGAGGAAGACTACTCCCAGTCACAGGGGGAGAAGCTGCTTGAACAAGTAAGCTCTTCCTCTCTCTTGTGCAGTTCTCATGAGAGGAATTTTTTTTAGAGGAAGACTGCTCCCAGTCACAGGGGGAGAAGCTGCTTGAACAGTAAGCTCTTCCTCTCTCTTGTGCAGTTCTCATGAGAGGATTTTTTTTTAATGGCATTCCAGATTCTTAGATCGTTTCCAAGAAAGCTTACTTCAGAGATCTATCTTTTTTTAATGAAGGGGTTTCTAGGTCATGTGTACAGTTTGGAGAGGGTTTAAGCTATTGGCATTGTAAATGACAATGCCTTTTATTTATCTGTTTTGATAATTAACACATAAATAAAAGGCATTGTCATTTACAATGCCAATAGCTCAAACTCTTGTAAATGCAAGACCAATTGCATTTCAATGAAGCAGCTGCCATTGTCCCGGACTGCTTGGAAAGTGAAAGCGCGCATGGCGTGCTGAATGTTGCAGGAAGGCATGTTGTACTTGCAGTAGGAGAAACTCATTAAAGAAAATAGTGCTTACAAACTAAATAAGACATACTGTGTAACAACAGAAGTAAAAGGGCCAGTCCTCATGGGAGGTTACAAATGAAGACAAGGCGGTACTAAGGAGGGACTAACAAACCTATTAACGAATCAGAAGGCAGCATTTACAAAGGACAATGACACAAGCCAATGACAAATATGGGCGGAGAGTGGGCGGGGCTTCAAGTACATGCTCGAATACAGCATGCCTCGCAGAGCAGTGCATGCACTGCCCAGGCTCGACCTAAAAAATGTATACTATAGCAGCAGCTAGAGGATAAAGTATAGGGTGATCTACAGCATAGTAACTATGACATAATAGTTAAGGGGCCAAAATTAGGAGAATCCACATATCCCAGCTGGATCAAGAATCTTTTTACAGGAAGACTACTCCCAGTCACAGGGGGAGAAGCTGCTTGAACAGTAAGCTCTTCCTCTCTCTTGTGCAGTTCTCATGAGAGGAATTTTTTTTAATGGCATTCCAGATTCTTAGATTGTTTCCAAGAAAGCTTACTTCAGAGATCTATCTTTTTTTAATGAAGGGGTTTCTAGGTCATGTGTACAGTTTGGAGAGAATAGGCCCTGGGGAGTCCCTATGTGATTCCTGCCATTCCTCTCTGCTTCTGTCCTTCAATCAATCAGTCAATCAAGGGTTTGTTAAGCGCAGCTACTCACCCAATAGGGTCTCAAGGCGCTGGGTGGGGGCGCAGCTCCTGGACGTTCACGGTGGTTCGTCGAAGAGCCAGGTCTTCAGGTCCCTCAGTAACTTGGAGAGTGTTGGTGTCTGACGGAGGTGGAGAGGGAGGGTGTTCCATGCCTTGGCCATGAGGAAGGAGAAGGAGCGGCCTCCTGTTCTGGTCTTCTTGATGCGAGGCACCGTCGCATGGGAGAGCTGGGCTGAGCGGAGGGATCTTTTGGGTACGTGGAACGAGAGGCGGTGGTTCATGTAGGCGGGACCGGTGTTGTGGAGGGCTTTGTGGGTGTGGGTGAGAAGCTTGAAGGTAATTCTCTTCTCGTCGGGGAGCCAGTGTAGTGCTCGCAGGTGTTGGGTAATGTGGCAGTGGCGCGGTAGGTTGAGGACAAGTCTGTCGGAGGCGTTCTGGACGTTCTGGAGTTTGCGGGTGAGGTTCTTGTTGATCCCGGCATAGAGTGCGTTGCCATAGTCCAGTCTGCTGCTGATGAGGGCATGGGTGACATTTTTCATGTGTTCTAGGGGGATCCAGTTGAAGGTCTTTCGTAGGAGACGGAGGGTGTGGAAACAGGATGAGGAGACGGCGTTGATTTGGCGGTCCATTTTGAGTTCGGAGTCCAGGATGATTCCCAGGTTGCATGTGTGGTCCGTGGGTGGGGGTGGGTTCCGGAGGGCAGGGGGCCACCAGGTGTCGTTCCAGGCGTCGGGGTGAGGGCCTATGATGAGTACTTCGGTTTTGTCCGTGTTGAGTTGAAGGCAACTGTTCTTCATCCATCTGGCGACTGCTTCCATTCCTTCTTGAAAGTTGTGCTTGGAGATGTTGGGTTCGTTGGATAGGGAGAGGATGAGTTGGGTGTCATCTGCATACGATACGATGTTGAGTCAGTGTGATCTGACGATGGACACGAGTGGGGCCATGTAGATGTTGAACAGGGTGGGGCTGATAGAGGATCCTTGGGGGACTCCGTAGGTGGTCTGTGTGGGATCCAAGAGAAAGGGAGGGAGTCTGACTCGCTGTGTTCTGCCGGAGAGAATAGAGCGGATCCAGTCGAGGGCTTTGTTCTGGATTCTTGCGTCGTGGAGTCTGCGGGCTAGGGTGCGGTGTGAGACTGTGTCGAAGGCTGCGGAGAGGTCCAAGAGGATGAAGGCCACAGTCTCTCGTCTGTCGAGAAGGGAGTGGATGTCATCTGTCGCGACGATAAGGGCGGTTTCGGTGCTGTGGTTCTTTCTGAAGCCTGATTGGGAGGAGTCGATTATGTTGTTTTCGTCAATGAAGGAGGCGAGTTGGCTGTTGCCCGCTTTTTCCTTGACTCCAATCTCATATTCTTGTGCTTCTCTGATCAAGCCCTTTTCCTCTCTCCCCACCCTGCCATGAGAATCTGCCTGTATCTCTGTGCCACAAGCTGCTTCCCTTACCATGTACTGTACCGGGACTTACCCCCAATATATAACATGCATTGCATATCCCTAAAATGATATCACATCCACTGCATTGACCAACCTAGCCACAAAATCTTCACACAACTACATTGAAAGGCAGGTTTAGGTAAGTGTACTAGGGGAATACAATATGTATACATATATTCTATATGCAGAAAGGTTAACTTCAATCTGTTTGCTGCTGTCACATAGGTCATTCGTCCTAAGTATCCTCCAAAAAATCCTTTTGCAAGTAACACAGCACTCTGAAAAAACTTGGTGCCTTTATTTTATAATTGCAAGTGGCTAAGATAGGTTCTGACGCATTCAACTAACTTGTTTACCGATACCAGTACCTTTTCACCTTCACATTAAATATTGGCTCTTGGCCATATTTGTTATGACCTTACCCAAGTGGATTGTGGTAGCTGTAGTGAAAAAAATATGACATTTGCTTTGAGTTCACAAAAGACTAGTTGCATGGATAATTAACAGACTCATGTTTCCTTTAATTTTGTCCTCTGGTGGTATTGTCCGATCTGAGGTTTATCAGTTGAATATTTTTCATTTGCATTATTTTAGCGTTTTTTCACAAGACCATAATCTGTCGGGTTGCGGTAACATTACTTTAGACCAATTATGACACCTGTTGGTATATTTTTCTCAAGTAGGTTGTTTAATTGTATATGTTTACTATTTTGAGATTTATCACTGAATTGCAGTTAACTTAATTTTTGTTCCATTTTTTCCTTTTTGATTACATTATTGTGTTTGATTCTCATTGAAAGATGTGTAGCTTCTCCTCTTTTTTAACCTGAATGGTTCCATTGTCCCCATTCTTATAATTTAGAATGGTTCTAATTGTCTCAGCCTTTTTGTTGTCTTTCCACCTCTTATTTGATTTCTGGCTCCATCTATTGCATAGTATTACAATATTTTTATGTCATTCCCATGGCCTTTTTCATAGTGTTTGGCTCTTGCATATGTATAATAATTTTTCTTGATAGCCTCCAGACGTTCCAGAATTCTGTTTTCAAGTGCACGTGGTGTACATGTGGTGCTTCCCACAAGTTTTAGGTTAAGGGGACATTTTAGGACATACACTATTTGTCTACTGTTCCTTTTTAGCATGCTATTTATCTCTTTCTCTGTTCCATCTTTTAGTGGGAATGTTTTGGTTGGTTTTGCATTCTTGCTTATGTTGAAGCTCCTTATCTGGGAGAGGTGAATCCTACCATAGGTTAACATGAGAACATGAAGCTAGCCCTGGGTTTGCATCACCAGGTACTGGAAACTTGCCAGTACGGCAGAACCAAGACTGGTTCTGCTGCACCAGGGCGCCGCGTTGTGAGCTGCGAAAGATCCATGAATACTGTGAAAAAATCTGCAGTTTTATTTTTCAACCTTGGCCCTTCCTCACATAGGCCCAGGAGTTGAGGTGTGCTCACCCTGCCACGTTATGTGCCCTTCTGTTTTAACTCTTGGGACGCGAGTACCAAAAGTACTAGTGTTCTCTAATAGCGGCCACAACATTTTCTCCTGATGTAGCAGCAAGCAAATCAGAAGGTCCTGGTACCAGAGATCCATCTTCGAATCTGTGGTACCAAAGAGGCTGATGGAAGGAAAACCTGGCTCAACAAATCAGATCTGAGCACCATTTAAATTTTGGAGCGCCACAGGTCCGTGATACAAGCACCATGGATTATTTGCAAATTAATGGTTCGGATATCTCTAAAATGTAACCTCTTCTTGTCCAACCCGAGCACCTCTTTAAACTTGAATTTCTTGAAAACTACTGAACTGATTTACACCAACACAAGAAAGGCACAATCCTTCAAAAAAGTTAGACATTTGTGCTAAATTTGTTGTATGTCCTGTCAGCTGTTTTTCCTGTACCGAAAAGCAAAGAATGCTTTGGGATTTAAAATGAAAATTGCACTTATAAGACCCCACTTTTTCTTGGCCCGTGCTTGACAGATCAGCACAAAATATTTCATGTTGGATCCAAATTGACTGAATGTTTCTTTTGGGAAGTTTCTTTCAGATTTGTCAAATGGTACCAGAGTTATTAACAAAACAGAAAATGCCATTCCTATGGAAACTCTGACCAAATCATAAGTACACTGGCACTGTTGCTGCTATATATATATATATATATATATATATATATATTATCTACTGGCGGTCGCCAGTAGATAGTTATAGTTAGGACCTATTATCCATAGGAAATCCGCGACATTCTATTTGCAATAACGTTGGCGCCGGTTGACGAATCTTCGCGAAAGCTTCCAACTTGTTGGGGCGCTCCGGTCCGCTCCTACCCTGAAAGTCTCGGGGTGATACGTCAAGCGGGGGCCGAGAAAAAAGGGGGTCCCAAAACGCGTTTTCCCCATTCATTTTTCCATAGGAACCTTTAGTCGCAGCTACAGCCGAACTGCTGAACGGAATTACCCCAAATTTGGCAAAGAGGTAGCCCTTGGTTCAGACTGGTGCCTTTTGCTAAAATGGTGTAAATCCGTTCAGTAGTTCCTGAGAAATTCACAATTAAAATCACATATATATCTATGGGCGCGTCGGATCCGCGTACCCTCCCGATCACGAGCTGCATGCTAATTGGCTGTCAACACTCCAAATCAAGAAGTGTTGGCAGCTATTTTGTCCTCGGTAGAACCGAGGGACAGAAACAAGTGCGCAAAGCGCAAAAGGGGGCAGGGTAGAAACACCCTGACCCCCTAGGTCTGCTCAGGGGGTCCCACAAGGACCCCCTGGGCAGAAAAGATTTTTTTTTTAAATCGGCGGGATGCGCTTAGGGTGCGCGGATCCCGCCGAGAAAAAAAAAGAAACAAGTGCGCAAACGCACAAAGGGGGCAGGGTAGAAACACCCTAACCCCCTAGGCCTGCTCAGGGGGTCCCACAAGGACCACCTGGGCAAAAAAAAGCATTTTTTTTTTTTTTAAATCGGCAGGATGCGCTCAGGGTGCGCGAATCCTGACGAAAAAAATAAATCGAAGCGCGGTCTCCGCGCCTCGATGTTAATTGGCCCCCGGGTGGCCCAAGTCCCGGGGGCATGGTGGGGGGGATAATTTAATGTGTGGGGGCCTCAAAGGCCCCCAAGCCCCGGGGACCGCCACCCCCGGGGCTTTTTTAAAAATGGTGCGGGAGGGCTCTGAGCCCTCTCGCAGCCCCGGGGACCACCACCTCCCCGGGGCTTTTTTTAAATTAATTTAACAACCTGTGTGGGGGCTCCAGCCCTCCACACGCCCCGGGACCGCCACCTCCCCGGGGCACTAACAAATTAAAATGGGGGTCCGTTTTGGACCCCGAAGCCCCGGGGACCACCACCTCCCCGGGGCTGTGCTAATGTAGGGAGGGGGGCCGCGCGGCCCCCCTCCTGGAGCCCTTGATGACCCTGGGGACCGCCACCCCCCAGGGCCGGCTCCTGCAGTGTCCCGGGGTGCCTACCCCCGGGACACTGTAGTTTGCTATGGCAGGACGGGAGCCTCGCGGCTCCCGTCCTGCCATAGCACACTGCTTTGGATATTGGAAGAGAGAGCAGGAAACCTGCTCTCTCTTCCAATATCCAAAGCACATTGCTTTTCCACATGGGGAGCAGCATGTCAGCTGCTCCCCATGTGGAACAGCAATGCCGGCTCCCAAGGGACGTGGGGAGCCGGCGGGACTGTGGGGGGATTGGGGACCCCCCCACAGTCCCCAACGGAGAGGGCCAGCCCCGGGGGATGGGGTCCCCGGGGCAAGTAGTGGCCCAGGAGGGGGGCCACGCGGCCCCCCTCCCCAAAAAAAAATAATAAAAAAAAAAAATGGAAAGGCCGGCCCCGGGGGATGGGGTCCCCGGGGCCTTAAATGGCCAGAGGAGGGGGCCACGCAGCCCCCTCCAAAGAATAAAAATAAAAGGCCAGGCCCCGGGGGATGGGGTCCCCGGGGCCAATACAGGCCCAGGGAAGGGGGGCCACGCGACCCCCTTCCCGTTTTTTTTTTTAAATTAAAAAAAAGGGGTAAGGCCCTGGGGGATGGGGTCCCCAGGGCATAAAAACAGGAAAAAGGAAGGGGGGCCACACAGCCCCCCTTCAGGGGACCAAAAATTTTTTTTTTTTTTTTTAAAACGATCGGGCCCGCAGGCCCCGCCCCCTTCCTTCACCACTCTGCAAACGCGCCCCTGGCGCGTTTGCAGAGGGGGAACGAATCCCCTTGAATACTGGGGGTCCCTGGGGCCAGCTAGCCCACCAGGAACCTCCAATATGCGCCAGGGGCTGCGTTGCAGAGACGTGTAGAGAGGCCACACCCCTTTTACACCTCTCTGCAACGCAGCTCTGTGGCGCTTTGGAGGTATATGGTGGGCTAGTTGGACTCCGGGGACCCTCAGGATTCAAGGGGACTTAATCCCCCAACTTAAAACGCGCCACGGGGCGCGTTTGCACAGTGGTGAAGGGAGGGGCGGGGCTTCAGGTGACATGTGTGCAAACAGGCCCCGTGGCGCGTTTTAAGATGGGGAATTAAATCCCCTTCAATCCTGAGGGTCCCTGGGGCCAACTAGCCCAACAGGTACATCCAGAAAGCGCCACAGAGCTGCGTTGCAGAGAGGTGTAAAAAGGGGTGTGGCCTCTCTACACGTCTCTGCAACGCAGCCCCTGGCGCATATTGGAGGTTCCTGGTGGGCTAGGTGGCCCCTAGGGACCCTCAGGATTCAAGGGGACTTAATCCCCCAACTTAAAACGCGCCACGGGGCGCGTTTGCACAGATGTCACCTCAGGCCCCGCCCCTCCCTTCACCATTGTGCAAATATTCCTCTAAAATCAGCCGAAATATGAATTCCGATTTACTCACCTGTTATCAGGAGAGACCTCAGTGCTGTATCTTTCAGCCCAGTACTGGTCCTGAAAAGTAATTCTAACCATACTTACCAGTAACTTGAATTTCCTTCCATAGGCTAACATTGACTGGTTTCACTTGGAAATTCTTCTAAGTGTGGAGTTTTGGAACTTTAAAATATTCCTCTAAAATCAGCCGAAATACGAATTCCGATTTACTCACCTGTTATCAGGAGAGACCTCAGTGCTGCATCTTTCAGCCCAGTACTGATCCTCAAAAGTAATTTTAACCGTACTTACCGGTAACTTGAATTTCCTTCATAGGCTAAGATTGACTGGTTTTCAGCAAAAAGTTTCAAAGTGTTGATTTTCACAAACTACAAATATTCCTTAAAAATCGCCTGTATGACTTAAACGCATTCTTTCAACTGTTTACAGGAGATGCACCAGTGCTGGATCCAGGATCCAACACTGAGTAAGAAAAAGTAACGATAACAGTTTTTACCTGCTAAGTGAATTTCCTTCCATAGGATAACATTGGTGATTCTATGAGAAAAAGTTTCTAAGTGTCAACTTTTAAAATACAATAATATTCCTTAAAAATCACGACTGTAACCAAAACGCTTTTACTCAACTGTTTACAGGAGATGTACCAGGACTGAATCTAGGATCCAGTCCTGTGGTTACAAAAGTAATCCATAAAGTAACTAATTGCATTTAACTAGAAATTCACATTGAGCTGAATGTTGCATTGTGTTTGAAAATGTGTTGCCCATTGCAACAACTGTAACTACTGTACTTAAAAGTCTATTGCCTATCTGCAAAGTATTTAAACTAAAGTAATTCATTCTGAGAAAGTATTTTTTGTAATGTAATGTATAATGTAATTACAATGTAATTTAAAAAATAAAATATGTAAAAAAAAATTGTTTCTAAAAATGTAGTAAATCAGTATGAAAAAATTAATATAACAATTAATACATTTAAAAATTGTCATTTACAAAACCTTTGAAATTCACTGAAAAAACCGTAGGTTTCAGGCACGTTATAGTTAGAAATTAGCATTTAAAAAACCTTTGAAATTCACTGAAAAAACCATAGGTTTCAGACACGTTATAGTTACAAATTAGCATTTAAAAAACCTTTGAAATTCACTGAAAAAACCATAGGTTTCAGACACGTTATAGTTACAAATTAGCATTTAAAAAACCTTTGAAATTCACTGAAAAAACCATAGGTTTTAGGGACAGTTATAGTTACTTGGACATTGCACTCGTACAAAACCCGTGAAATTCCCCCGTTATAGTTAGTTCAGCTAACTATAACTCGCGCCCCCGTAATGCACTGCTGATGACGTCACATATTACATCACTCATGACATGGTCAGTGACATCACTGATGACATCACTGATGACATCTCAAATGACATCACTGATGACATCATCCACGTGATAATCTGATGCACCTCCTCACACCCTAATATAACCTTTGATACACCCACTCTAAATTACAGACTGCCATTCGCAAAACCATAGACACTCCAACACCAATAACTACATACCCACTCACTGATTCTTAGGTCTACACACACACATCCACTCACTCACCCGTACAGTCACTCATACTTACGGTCACTCAGTACAGGACTATCATATGCACTCTTACTCCTATATAGACACTCAAACAACGCCACTCATCCATAGAGATACTCACACACCTAGTCAGTCATGCAAATAATTAAACACACTGCCATTTACTCACCTATACAGTTATACACACACCAGCTCACTTACTCATACAAATAGTAGCACATTGTTACGCTCTTATACAATCACTGATACAAGCACACACTCATCCATACAGCCACTATCACAATCACTCACTCTTGCTTATAGCTATTTATATACTCCAACACACATATATACTGCCTTTCACATATGTAGTTACTCACACATGTACCACTGGGACATACATTCACTCACTAACACACTCTTACACACACTTACCCACCCATACAGTCTATCACAGATGCACTCTTGAAACCATCCACCCAGTGAATCACCCACTCACACATCTATGCACAGAGTTGCACACACCCCTCCCACACAAACACTCAGGCACCCATACAGATACTCAGACAAGCATTCAATAACTCATATAGACACTCATGTAGCTATTCACAAACACATGCAGCCACTTACACAGCAACAGACAGACGGATACAGACATTCATCCAGTTTAGTCACTAACCCATGCATTCAGTAAGATACGTTAAATCACTCACTTATAGAGTCAGTCACGCACCTACTAAATCATCCATACAGACACTTACACACCCACTCATTCTTCAATACGTCTTTTCCTATATATATTAAAAATATTTAAACTTTACAGAAACACACAGTCACTGGATGATGTCATCAGTGATGTCATCAGTGATGTCATCAGTGATGTCATTTGAGATGTCATCAGTGATGTCATCAGTGATGTCACTGACCATGTCATGAGTGATGTAATATGTGACGTCATCAGCAGTGCATTGCGGGCGCGAGTTATAGTTAGCTGAACTAACTATAACGGGGGAATTTCACGGGTTTTGTACGAGTGCAATGTCCAAGTAACTATAACTGTCCCTAAAACCTATGGTTTTTTCAGTGAATATATATATATATATATATATATATATATATTTTTTTTTTAAGCCAAGGGGGCTTAGAATTTATACAACCCCATCGTATGAGAACCCAGACCCTTCGCTTTTACAGGAATGGTCGGAGTATACGCATGAGTCCTCTACAGGCATGGTAAAAATACTCATCAAGTACGCGTGGAGTGACAGACAGAAGTTATTGGATGAGATCAAAATCATTGAAGCAGAAATAGCCTTGGACAAAGACATCAAATTGAAGGAGGAACTACAGCAACGAATGAAAAAACACTTAACGGATTACGAAAGTGTAATCAAGCACCGCAAGCAAACCAAATATCTTCGGGACGAGGAGGATTATGAATCCGGAAGAATACTAACTTTTGCCAAGAAATTTGAAGGTCCTAGGAAACAATTGATGCAACAAAGAACACAGGAGGTTTCATCCAGAGATACATCAGAGTCAGAGGTGGATACATCGGAGGGAGAACAAACGGTGCGACAAGAGAAAGAAGTGATACCGACTTTTTTTCAAGAATATCAGTTAATACAGCAAGTGAAACAACGACCGGCTGCAAGAACCCATCCACCTCAGAGAGGAAGAGGAAACGGAAGACCAGAAGGGGCAAGAAGGGAGAAAGCAGCAGTTCCAGAACAGATGACAACACGGAGCAAACGTGGAGTGAAGAGAAAGTGACCGAGAGGCAAACAATCGTGAATTTATCTAAAAGACAACTGACATCAGAGGAGGAAAGAGTGCTTGAATTAGGTCTCACTTTCTGCCCCACAGCGCAATTTGACTATGCGAATGTGCGCATCGATCTATATAAATACATAAGGAAGATAAAACTAATGAAACTGCATCTCCTACTCGCAACAAAACCTAATCCTCCATCAGGATCCGCTCAGATAGAAGAAAACATTCTAACCGGAGTTGACATTGAGACTATACAGCTGTTGAGAGAGTTGGAATCCGAAGGGAACATCATAAGCCAAATCGACACAACGAAAATTCTCGAAGAAGCTGGAATAACACAAGTGGGAGCGGCCAGCAACATGAAGATTAAATCACATGTCATTCCACAAATGGCACATGATGCAATTGACACCTTCCATGATTTGATCATAGGTGAACTTAAGGAACTACAAGCTAAAGGCCCTAACCTTAAAAAGGATAACATCTCAAAGAACCAATGGAAGGCAATCATGGACCTGAAGAATGACGACGAACTAATTATAAAACCCTCAGACAAAGGAGGGAATGTTGTACTGATGGATAAGAAACAGTATCAGAAGGAAGCGTGGAGGCAATTGTCCAATAAAGACTGCTACAAAATAGTCACTCGGACTACATATGAGAACAGCATTAGTGAGTTCCATAGAATCCTGATCAAGTGGAGGGATAAAGGAATATTGGGAGACGTGGACTTCAGATTCATTTATTGCGAAACACCGGAAATTCCAACATTTTATCATTTACCTAAAGTACACAAGTGTAACAAAAATCCACCGGGCAGACCAATTGTGTCCTCGTTGAACAGTCTGTTGGAAAATGCCTCTATATACATAGACTGTTTTTTAAACCCACTAGTTAAAGACTTGAGCTCCTATGTAAAAGACACAAAGGACTTTTTACGGATTATTTCCAATATCCAATGGGAATCTGATATGCTGCTAATAACCCTAGACGTAACAAGTCTATATACAAGCATAGAACATGATAAAGGATTGAGAGCGTTGGAGTTCTTTTTAAAGAAACGAAATGCAAAATTTCTTGAACACAATCAGATGCTTGTAGAGCTAACATCCTTTTGTCTAAAGAATAATATTTTTCTATTTTCAGGGGAGATGTACCATCAGGAGCAGGGAACTGCGATGGGCACGTGCTTCGCCCCCAGTTACGCGAATTTATTCGTGGGCTGGTGGGAGAAGCACGTGGCCTGGGCAGGAAACAATGAGAAGTGGCTAGAAAACATTGTGTTGTGGTCCCGCTATATAGATGACCTCTTCATCATTTGGAAGGGGACACGAGAGGAGGCGGAAATCTATGTAGCGGCCCTCAATCACAATACATGCAACTTGGCATTTACTGAATGCATCAGTGATACACAAGTACCCTACTTAGACTTATTAGTCTATATAGAAGAGAACAATATACAGACCACACTCTATCGGAAGCCTACGGCTGGAAACAGCACGCTACACGCGGATAGCTTCCATCCCAATAGTGTAATCAGTGGCGTTCCATATGGGGAACTTGTGAGAATCAAACGAAATTGTACAACACATAAAGAATTCTTGAAATCTAAAATGGATGCATTCAATAGACTAAGAGAACGAGGGTATAAAGAAAGAGTGTTGAGCGGAGCGGAAAGAAAAGCAGAACAACTAGAAAGAAAGAATCTGATACTAGGAGGAAGAAAAACCTCAGGACAGGGACAGGAGAAGAAAGGAGAAATAAGGATGATAACTGAATATTCAGCCCAGTCCTCAGAGATTTTTCAAATCTTTCGGAGGAATTGGAAGATTTTGAAATCAGACATTATTATAGGGCCACATATACCGAGGAACCCCCTGATAACTTACAGGAGAGGTTCGGCCCTGAAAGACCAACTAGTGAGGAGCCACTTTTCTAAAAATCCCAAAAGGAAAGACACTGTGACAGGGTTCTATCCATGCATGAACTGTAAGGCGTGTAAAAATTGTAAAAAGGTTAAGGAATTTAACATCCCGGGCAGAACAACAAAAAGGAAAATCAATAAACTAATGAACTGCAACACTGATTTTGCAGTATATTGTCTGACCTGCCCATGCGAGCTAAGCTATGTGGGGAGCACCATCCACCCCACTAAAAAAAGAGTTCTTGAGCACATGCGTGCTATAAAGAACCGGGATGTCACGTATCCAGTGGCCCGCCACTTTCAAGATCAGCATAAATCCAATCAGAACCTCTTAAAGTTTTTCTGCATTGATCAGGTCCCCAAAGATGAAAGGGGTGGGGACAGAGTAAGGAAACTTAGGAGGTTGGAATCTAAATATATAATTGAACTGCAAACGAAAAGTCCGGCAGGCTTGAACAATGAGGAAGAATTATGGATTCATATTCCTTGATGTTAGTAAAGGAAGCTTTGTAAATATGGGAAGCATTTTGCACTGTAATTACACTTGCACATATGGGGGTTATTAATTGGGAGATGCTGATGTAACATGAATTAAAGCCTAAGCCACTGTATAATTTATGGTACACCAAAATGTTGATGGATTGTGATATATTGAATTTTTGATTGAAGTATTTGCGAAAATAAGCCCATTCAGGGCATAATAACAGGAATGGTAAATCTTCAATCTGTAGTTTTGTTAACATAAATTAAGGAGTTATATGAAACTCACAATATCCACTGTACCATTCAGGGCTAGATTGTATAAAATTAGGTATACATGGTGTAAATAGTTGTACATAGGCTGAACAGAATGAATGTTTAGCAAACAAATGTAAATATTGAACAGTAGGTCCTATGATTTAACTGTTAAATAATATGGTTTGTAAGACATCTTAAGATGGCCGCTGTTTGAACCTAAGATTTGCGATGACTTACAATAACCCCTTCTTGCTCTCTACACACAACCCGGATGAACTGCTCTTCCCTTTCTATGTCGATGATTTTATTTTAAAAAGAAAGAGTAATGTTTACCCTACCGACATTGACGAAGGCGTGTAGCCGAAACGCGTCTGTCGGGTGTGTTTTTTTGTGTGGCTTCAATAAAATAAGAAGAAAATAATCCCTCAGTGTGCGCCTCGTGTACGGCCCCCGAGAAGGGCCATCAAAGAGGAATATATATATATATATATATATATATATGTATATATATATATATACTTACATACATACATACACACACACACGCACACACACACACACTCTCTCTCTCTCTCTCTGTGTTAGGGGGGAGGATCGCATAGGGAACTAAGATGCACCTTTTCTTGCCTCTGCTTACTTTCCATCTGAAATGGCAAAGAAAAGTTAAAATTGATAGAAGTGCCACCCAGAGATTACACGCATTTCCATCTATTGCTTTCTTCCTATCAGAGGAAATCTCATGCGCACTTGATTTTTCAAGTTAATTTGTTAAAATTAATTTCTCTCTAATATATGCAAAAAGTTGACAAAATGTTTTTAACGGAAAAATGAAGCATAAAAATATGTCTATGCACGTGCATATTTTACTGGTAAATGCACTGTTTGTTCACAAGAATTCCAATTTATAATGGGCTTTGGCAAACCTAGACTTTCTGAACTGATGGTAAATGAGACATACACTCAGTTGTTTTTGTATTTCATTGCAATGTATAAAATTTCAAGGTAATTTGCTTTTGAGCATCCATGAGCCTTATGCCTTTGACAGAGCATGTGTTAAAGTGCATGCAACCCAAAGAGAGGTGTAGAATGTTCTCCATCCTTGATGACTTAGGGAAAGGGCAAAGATAGTTCCAGGCTCCTTACTTTCCCAAAAGCCTTGCCCATATATCCTAAAGCAAAGATGGGGTTCCCTTGCAGCGAGGAAGGTTGTTGCCAGGGTTGTGCAACATGGGTCTGTGTCATCGGACTGTACACTGTCTTTTGGCCTCTTGGAAGCCAGGGGAGGAGGAGGGACTCATGCGGGTGGGTGAAATCAGGTACTACCCCACATTGGAGGAATGAAAGCTGAGTCAGCTTGTTAGAATGAAAGAAGAGACAGTCAATCTCTGGTGTTATAAAGGGTGGAGTGCTTCAGAGGGACACACTAAAAGCAAGCACCTGCTCATAAGTGTAGGTCACCCAGTATGCAATATTGCACTCCAGGTAGAAATCGTGTATGCCTAACTTAGAGTGCCTGTTTAAGTACTTTCCCCAATCATCATCCCTGCTACACATCATATATTTTGATTGACAGCTGGTGTCAGTAGCCTGATTATTGTTTCCATATACAGGTGCCTGGAGTGGAAGACACTGTGATAACAAACCCTTTAAGAGGTGGTGTTGTACATCCTAGTTCACATTCTGAAAAATTTCAGTGTTAAAGTTCTGCTGACAATGAAAAATACCTTCTTTTGTAAGCTGGAAAAACGTCAAGGACCTGATTCACTAAGGTAAACTTACACTTTTGTTAGGTTTACGTTTGTTTGGAATTCACAAACATTGGGCCCGATTCACAAAGGTAAACTGAGACGAAATTCTAACTTTATGACTTTCGGTATTCACAAAGAGTATTTTACGAGTAGTATAGTTAGGCTTTTGTCCCAGTTTAACTGAAGTTTTGTCTCTGTTAGACTTACAACCAAAACTTAAATTAAACTGAGACAAAAGTTTAACTTTACTACTCATAAATGCACTTTAGAATACCGAAAGTCATAAAATTAGACTTTCTTCTCAGTTTGCCTTTGTGAATCGGGCTCTCTGATTTAATAGTGAACTCAGCACATAAAAAGATACCGCATGCCTATCTTTTTATATGGAGAGTTCTCCGCCCAGACTGTAGAGCATCGCAGTAGTAAACTTACTATTAAATCGGAGTTTATAAATTCCAAAACAAACGTAAACTTACCCAGAAGTGTACATTTTTCCTTTGGGAATCAGGCCAAAAATGTTTTATGTAAATGAAAAGTCAAACTGTTCACTAACCTCTCAGCCCAATGGGTCTCTATGAGTCTCGGTTATTTCTTGTGAATACAAATGCGATTATATTTTAATTGATAATATATGTTTATTGCTAAGACATGCCTAGGTACTAGCAAAGCACTTTATTATTTGTTCTGTAAGCTTTTTATTTTTTTCTTACAGAAATCCCAAATTAGCAAATCAAAGACTGAATATGAAAGTGAACAATGATACATCTCTTAGAGTACAAAATATTGCTATTTTAGTGAAACAAATCAAATCTTACTATCAGGTAAGCCACTTTCTTTTCGTTTTCTTGATTTTGATAAGATCTCTTTTGACTTTGTAAAGTTGTTACACGTGGAACATAAATGAGTGCTATATTCAGTAGTCAACCTACGTAGTGAATACGTTCATGAAAATTTGGCATGCCCATTGTAATATAGGTGTATTCACAATTGGATTAGCTGAGATAGTTCTAGCATTTTGTTACATAGTGAATTGACAGTTGTGCAACTCATGAACATTTCGAATTCTGATTGTGAATATTACCAATTGTAAATTCACAGCAACTTAGCATTTGGTGTGTTAAAACAGACACCTTATCTCTAGAGTTTCCCTAATTGTCCATTAATGTCACTGCTTGGCTCAACTCCAATATCTCCTTCAAGTGGATATATATAATCTACAAACAACATTTCACATACCTTGGTTGTCTGCTCCAAATTCCACGAGGAGTGCTATTAGCAAATTTAGGGGCCAGTTGTAACCTATTTTGCAGTCGAAAACACTCTCATTTGTAAAATAGGTTTTTGCTACATAAGAATCCCCTTTTAGGAGTCAGTAAACTTGTACCGACTCGTAAAGTGGGACTGTGACTAGATACTGATTTGAATCAGTACCATATGTATCAATAGTTTGTGAATGGAATTCTGGTCGCAAACCACTGAAATGTTATCGACTCCCAAGTTGGGGTGGTAACTCATTCGCAGAAAGAAAAGGGTTCCCTTAGGACCCATTGCCCTCTGTAAATTGTGCAAAAATGGTTGTTGGAGTAGGCAGAGGCAAAGTGTTCAAATCTCAAAGAAAGTTTGAAAAAATATTTTTTTCTTAAAAGAAGCCCCATTTCCTTTTAGGAAAACGGACTGCTTTAAATAACGTTTTTTAATTTAAAAAGAATCACAGACATGGTGGTCGAATGAAGTTGCAATTTGTGACCTACCTTATGAATATTAATTTGGTAGGTCGGATTGCAACTCAATCTGTTTCAGAATGATTTTAACCGACCTATTAGTTCATCATTTGCTTCAGAACACTTCATACTGATTGCAAATTGTGACTAGTTTTTGTGACCATTAATCATAGTAATTCTGGCCCATGATGTTTTGTGGGTCTTTATGAAACGGAGAAGAAAACCTAACAGCACGAATTGGTTAAATATGTATGTGACATAGACAACCTTAAATTTAATGATCCATTTATTGAATAGTAACTGACTCATTCCATCCAGCGCACAACAGAGTCGGGGTTGGGGGGTTCAGGCATGCTTCAGTGAAATTTGGCACTGAGGTTAGGGAGGTGACTATATTTGTTCAACAAAAAAAAGCACCTTTACGACTTCTACATGGAAGAAAGGGGGATATCTCTACTGAGTGGCTATGGTTGTGCATTGCCATTGTAAATCCCAAGCTACAGAAAAACAAACTGGCAGAGTAGCAGGGTGTAGGAAATACATGGGACAGAGGTAGTGCCAAGCAGTTGAGTGAAGAATGTAGAGAGATCTTGCGCAGGTTCTTTCTAACATGATGCACAAGCTACCTTTTTTAGGTCTCCTTAGAGTGAACCCCTTAAAAGGCCCAGCCACAACCCTTCATGTATACATTTGAGGGGCCTGTATCCCCTCTTAATAGCTTCCTCTCAAATGATTCATATACTGAATCTGTCAGTTCTAATCGTAATGATTTTCAACTATCATTAGAAAAATGCCTTCTTCTTTGTCCTTGCCCAGCTATTGTACATCTCAGTGTTTTAGCTCAGAGAAAAAGTCTATTTGAAATACATCTTATATATGCTGAAAAGGGTTTATTCAACCTACCATGATTCTTTTACTTTATACATCTAGAAGCCATGTGTAAGACAGAATCAGTGGAGAGGTCAGAGTATCATGTAACAGCATGTGAAAATGGGAAATTCCCCAGATGTTACATCTCCCTGAGACTTCTTTAGCAGGTTAAAAGATGTTTAACTATCATTACATGCCTATCTGGATCAATAACCCATGCCTAGAGTGTTTCTGATGAGGTACCCTCAATGGTGAATAATAGTGTGCTTTCACGCATCTATCAATTTGGTTTTCTGTGAGTTGTGCTTCTGTGGAGCAGATTAATTAATAACCTGCTGGTGCAGGGATCACCACTTCGCCACGGGTTCTTATCAAAATGAGGAGGAGTCGACACTGGAGCGAAGTCAAACCATGGATAGTTTATTCAATCATTCATGAATGGGTCTCCATCCGACAAGTACCATCAAGATACCCAAGGATAAAGCACACTGAACGATGGTTACATGGGTTTATATAGGGAAAATCACAGACTAGGAACGCCCAGAGGTAAATAGAACTTTGGAAAGAACACACAAATGAGGCAAGGCAAGAATCAACAGTCTCGGTGCCTTGTGTAACTGTTGCCTCTTTGAGGCTGCACAACAAGATGGGCTTATCTGAACAAACTTTATCTAAGGCTTTACCATTGTTTAAAACACACACGAAACCCACAGTGCAGACATCAGCTGTTCTTTTGTGCTGACTTTGCATGGTTACGCAGCCTACAATGTCTCAACTTTAGATTCGTGACCTAATGTTTATGCAGGTGTGGTGTCAAGGGTAGAGTCAGGCTGAAAACAGGTCAAAGGTGAGCATGGATGAAGCACAGCTGAATTAGAAAACGAGAGAGATTCAGATTTTAAGGTTTCACAGTCCTTCCTTTTCAGCTGTGCTGAATCCATTCTAAGAGGTACAAGTATCAATTTATATCTCGATTTCCATTAATTTCAAGTTGTACCATCATTTCTCTATTTAATTCATGAACATTGACTGTGGAAGGTTTAATACTACTACAAATATTTATGCAAGTGGTGCATATCATAGGGGCACATTGAATGCAGCAGCAGCAAGTTAGAAAGATGGCTCAATTAACATTAAGGGCTTTTTATGCAAATATTGAACAAATGTATTGTGCTTATATATTTGGCAGTGTGAATCCTTAAGAGAGGACAAGGTGAAGTGATAATGTTCAGATGCGGTAGGAGTAAGGGGCACTAGGCTATGAACAGGGTAATATGTTTCAAGTCTCCAAAATAGATCCCAAAAATCCCAATATTAACAATAGAAAACATACAAATATCCCTATTTTTCTCTTTTTAATCCAAAATTGTCAGCTTTTATCGGGGGCATTCGGGGCAAGTACTTCTATTCCTCCTAATAGGTAAAAAAAACCTTCCCAAAGGGCCTTAATGACAGATCGACAACTCTACCCATTTCAACCTAATCTATATACAAATACCTATTTCAGAAGAACACCTAACACTATTCCCTATACTGATCTTTTATATTCAACTTGTATGTTTCTTAACCTTCCTTCCTCTTACTGTAGTATTTGTTGTTTGATTGCCAAGGTAACAAAGAGTAGCGTAACGATCAGCCAGAAACAGAGCAATGTAATCTCAATTCTCCCAAAATTCCCTCACTACACTATCAGAGAGCATTAAGTCCCCAGTGTCTTTTGCTTTAAAGCCTCACTGGCAAGCTTATGTACCGGTCCGGACGTTGGCGGTCTTGACCACCGGCATGGGTTGCTACCTCTCCAGAGATAGTTTCTTCAATCAAAGTCTATAGTTCTTTTGGCCCTTGGCCGCATTTTGTATCAGGGCTGAACAATGTCAGGATGTTCAAACAGAATCTGTTCATCTGGGTCAGGCATGATGGCAGCAAGTTATTGTTCCAATGACACCACTTCACCATGTTTCAAAAAGATCACCATCCCCAAAAGGCACTTGCTGAGAGATCTGATCATATTCAAAGTCAGGTATTCCTCTTGTTATCCACTGATCATATGGCAAAGGAAGTGGCGCTTGCTTTCTCCACATCACTGGCATGAATCCAGTGTCTGTGCCCTGTGCACTTAACAGCAGCCTGGGTGGTGAAGAGAACTTGCACTGGCCTCTGAAACTGTTGGGTAAAGACACCGTCTCTAGGCCTCAGCTTGTGACCTGGACCTTTAAGACTGGGAGAGAGACTGGCCTTCACCTGTGAATGGATCAAATGCAAATCTTTAGTCAACACAATAATCAACAAGAACGGTAAATTCAATGTCAGATTGTCCTTAATCTTGGTACACCCTATACATTTTGCTGGCCTCCCCATAACCATCTCAACTGGTTGCAAGACCTTCAAAGGGCAGATCAGGGGGTGCAAAATATCCTGTTGAAACGGGGTACCTTTTCCTGTGCTATAAGTATGGCACATCATGCACCTCTTGACATAGAACTTTGCCACCCTGGGAATCAGATTATTGAACCATACATGATCTGACATGGCCACCATTCCTTTAGCACTGATGTGGGCTGAACTGTGGGCCATGGTAACAATAGCATTCACATAATAATTTGCAAGCATTCATCTTTGCTTTCCTGACAGATCTATCCAACATCCTGTCGCATCCTGACACCCATATCTTTTACACTGTTCCTTCTCTTCCTCTGTAGCTTCTTCCTGTACTTCCCTAATGCAATCTAGAGTCTGATTAAACATAGTTACTTCTGGTGTCCATCTAACTGTCCCTACAATATACATTAAACTATACTCTAAATAGGCTGATCGTTTAGCTGTTTCATTAGCAAAAATATTTCCCTGTATTACCTCATCTATAATTTTCTTGTGGACAAAACATTTAACAATAGCAACCCTTTTTGGTAACATCAAAGTGTCCAGTATCTTTACTATTCATTCCCCATACTGTATCTTATCACTATGCAAAATAAAAAAGCCCCCTTTTGTTTTTAGAGTCGTACAAATGAGTGGGCAACTCCAAAGGCATATATATTGATATTTACAGTCAAATCTTTACTTAATTCATAGGTTCTAGTCAAAGCTGTCAGCTCCATAGATTGCTCTGACATTTGTTGTATTTTACATAACTCAACCACAGATTTCAAGGGAGTAATTGTATAGGCCGCTGTACTAGAGCCATCAGGTAGTTTGTAACATGCACCATCCACGGACAGTTCCCCTGGTGGGTCAGATATAGGGGTATCTGTCAGGTCTACCCATCCCTTAGTCTCCTTCTCAGTAATAAATATGCAATCATGCTTCTCATCTTGTTGGGACTCAGAAAGGGGCAGTACAGTGGCTGGATTAAAAATGTTACAGCATTTCAGAGTGATGTTTGGAGCAAAAAGTGTCAACTCATACCCTGTTAATATCGCACTGGTCAGGTGCTGGGTCTGAATTTTTTTTTTTTTAGATTTACACTAAATGTGGTACCATAACTGTCAAATTGTGACCTTAAATATACATTTCAGATTGCTTTATCGCAGTGGGGTCCAATGTGGAGGAGAAATATGCACATGACCTATTCCTTCCTACATGGGACCGTGCCAAGCTGCAACCATCTTTTACATGCACAAATTTGTAATAATCAGGTTTTACCTAAAGCAGGAGCATTACATAAAGCATTTTTTCAATTACAAAAAGACAGCTTCACACTGATTAGTCCAAGGAAGCAGCATGCATACATGCTTTAATGTTAAAGCAAGCAGGGGTTTTGTAATCAGTGAAAAATTTGGTAATAAACGCACAGATATTAGATTGAGTCAGTGGTTTCTGCAAATTCTGCACCAATTATATCCTATGTTGGTGTAGCGTCTTACCCCTTCGACAGGAGGAGACCTAAATAGGTAACCTTCTGTTGACAATACTGTAATTGGAAAAGAGATACTTTGTCCCAAGGAGGCTAAGTGATGCAATAATTTCACTGTAGTCTGTTTGCAACCTTCTGCTGCATTGCTATGTCTCCAATGAGTGGCTCGTGAGCTACCAATAGATTACCAGGTACCTATGATTAGCTCTCCTGTGTGCAGTCCAACCTGTATTTTAAAAAACAAAACTCATGCATTCAAGACAACATTTCTTATGTATTTTCACAACACATAAACTGATGTCTGCAGAAAAATAATTGACATTTTGAAAATGTACTTACAGCTATTATTTCAGTTGGAGATATTTATTACTCATAATTATATCTTGGCGCAAGGGAGTATTGCAGTTATTGTTTGTATCTAGTACCCATGTAATATTTCAGTTCAAATTGTCAAAGCCTCTTTTTTTTTTTTTTTTTTTTACTGCTCAAAACCCTGGCTAATGCACTGATGTGATCACTACTGATACTCTTGGATGAGGTGGTCACTTTTTCATCACTGGTGACTTTTGTTACAGAAAATGTTGGAGACCCTTGTACTAACATTCAGTTGTTGTGAAATAAGGCTTTGAACGGGGATCCCAGAAAATCCCACAGGTGTATTAACTTTACCTGAGAAACAACAAGATATTGAGGGACTACTATCTTGTTACTTTCTTTCAAATCAATCACAAATTGATAAACTTTTATCCTGTATTCCATCCCCTCTTTTAAGGACAGGAAGAATAGGGCTATTAGATACATTAGAGGAAACTTCCTCAAAGCGAGTAAAGAAATCAGGGACGGCCTCTCCCTGTTTTTGCTTACAAGCAGTAAGGAGTGTCCAATATATTTTCCATGCCAGAATTATCGTCTTTATATAAGTTAGTGTGTTGCCAGGGAGGTCCAGTATGAGCTGATTAGGTTTCTGACCAGGTTTCCTATCCCTATCAGCTGCTACTATGGCAGTCCAATCTCCTCCTAACTCAACAACATGATCCTATTTTCGGGTGAGTCGCCACATATCTGGTAGCAAAATCATGCCAAAAAAAATATAAATATCTGCTAAAGTCATGATACAAGAATCAATGGCTGCCTGTACATCATCATAAAATCCTCTAGGAGTTTTCCGTATGTCTGGTAAGGAGGCTTTTAAAGTGAGTACATCCGTCCTTTTCCAGGGCGTATATATCCAATTATACAAAAAATGGGCTCTTGCATTGGGATTATTAGGGTCATCATTATCTGCATTCCCTCTTCCAGGAATGAACTGTGGCGCAGCTTCCCTCATAGGTCTTATTCGAGGAGAGGAAGAGAGTTCATTACGATATCCAATTATCATTGCTATAGCACTAATAACTCTACTTACAGGGAAGGCCCCTATCTGACATTGTCGATTAATAGCTCTAACATCATCTGGGTCATTTTGTCCTGTAGTCATCTCCCATTGAACCTTAAATTGATGAGAAAGCTTATTTATAAGACAAAGAAGCTCGCCTTCAGAAAAATCCTGAATCTGATCTATCATTTCTTCTACTTCCATTTCTAGATCACTTAACCAATTTAATACCATCAACCTTATCGCGTCCTGACGAAACTAAGGTACAGTAGAATGAAGAATTTGAGGGGTCAGGACAGATGCAGGAAGCACAGAATCATTAGTCATTTCAAATGCAGTGGCCTGAGGTGGAGGCACAGAGGCTTGGGGTGGGGGTGCAGTGGCCTGGGTTGGAGGGGGTAAAGAATGTACCGGTACTGGTTGGAAAATAGGGAGTTGGACAACCGCGGGCAAAGGAGGGGGAACCGGGGGTACAGGGGTAACAACATTTAGTGGTCCAGGGGGAAGAGGTGTTAAAGGTACATATGGGGTGGGGGTCGTTCTATCAACAACCCATCAATATCTGAATCCACATCTTCTTGGTGGACCTGAACTGCTACAGTTGGTCTAACTATATATTCCTTAGATGTTAATAATCTATGCTCCCTATCTAAACATTCTTTTTTTCTCCTGAACTTCCGTATCCTGCAATTCCTTATACTTATGATACTCTGTTTTCCTTTCCGGTTTCCTTTGTACCTTCTCTGCCTTGAGCTGCCGCTCCTTCACTTCTTTCCTCCACATACGCAAACTGTCAAACATAGCTGGCCTAACTTTCTTTAAAAACAATCGTTTCTCTAGAAACTCGAGTTTGTGAGGGTCCATGGTTCCCTCTAATGGACATTCTAACTGGGGATCCCCTTTTGTATATTTGTTCCAAAAACATTATACATGATGGGACAAATACCATACTTGATGTACATCTCAAAATTCGGCGTACCTTCTGGTGGCGCCGGCTGACTTGCTTCCAAAATACTCTGCTTATCGCAGCAGCAACAACAAAACTTCCAAGGCGTACTAAGTACAGGCATGTTATATAAGATATAAAAAACTTATAAACAGAGAGAAATAAAAAATATTCTCACATTTACCTGTAAGAAAAAATATTAGTCAAAACAAATAGCAAGTCTCAAACCAAAGCTTAGGTTTCAAAATATCAAACAGATCCTAAGTTTCAAAATTCCAAGCAGATTCCGAACGGATTACCAAACAAATACCAAGTCAAGACAAATACCAAGTCAAGCAAAGATCAAACAGATCCTAACCAAATGAACCGGTTCAATACAGATTTACCTCATGCGTAGTCTTCGACTCCCACCTGTCGATCCTCCCTGATCCAAAAAAAAATGACCGTCCGAAGGCCTTAGTCAAGGCTAGCAGCCGCCAGGAAGATCAGAGTTGGAGAGCTGAAAAATCACCTTGGCCCACGAGCAACACTAATCTCATCAGGTGGTGCGCTCCTCAGCGAAGTTCGTCTTACCGATCTGATCTCCTCCCCTGGTCCGACTGCAAGCCTTTGATGGGGACCCACGTTCGGGCGCCAATTTGTGGAGCAGATTAATTAATAACCTGCTGGTGCAGGGATCACCACTTCGCCACGGGTTCTTATCAAAATGAGGAGGACTCGACACTGGAGCGAAGTCAAACCATGGATAGTTTATTCAATCATTCATGAATTGGTCTCCATCCGACAAGTACCATCAAGATACCCAAGGATAAAGCACACTGAACGATGGTTACATGGGTTTATATAGGGAAAATCACAGACTAGGAACGCCCAGAGGTAAATAGAACTTTGGAAAGAACACACAAATGAGGCAAGGCAAGAATCAAGTCTCGGTGCCTTGTGTAATTGTCGCGTCTTTGAGGCTGCACAACAAGATGGGCTTATCTGAACAAACTTTATCTAAGGCTTTACCATTGTTTAAAACACACCCGAAACCCACAGTGCAGACATCAGCTGTTCTTTTGTGCTGACTTTGCATGTTTACGCAGCCTACAATGGCTCAGCTTTAGATTCGTGACCTAATGTTTATGCAGGTGTGGTGTCAAGGGTAGAGTCAGGCTGAAAACTGGTCAAAGGTGAGCATGGATGAAGCACAGCTGAATTAGAAAACGAGAGAGATTCAGATTTTAAGGTTTCACACTTCCTGAATAATGTATATATCAAATACATATTGTCTCAGACACTACAATGTCACTTTTTTGTGCACATTTAACCCTTTGATAATCAAACTCACTATTTTGATCCAGTGGCTCATTACAATGGATATATCCCTGCCCGCTGCATGTGACCTCTGATTCTTGTGCACTCTTGTTATTCCTTTGCAATTTTATTTTAATGTTCTGAAGCATACAGCAGACTTCATTCAAACAAATCATCAATCTTGTACCAACCGTGTTCCCCAAGAGGTGTTAAATGTGTATTGCAAGAGCTAGTTTAACTTTGGCAGTGGGTGTAGGATATATCTAGACACACACTCCATAGCCCCAGGGTTCCCTCAACCAGCCATAGACCTCCTGGCAATATGATTGTAGATGTATGTGCGGCTCTGAAAGCGATAGGGGACTTGCAAGAAGGTACCTTATAGCCAGCTTTGAGAGAGGGATGGCTGGAACTCTGGACCTGACTGGGAATAGAAATATCTGACATGTAGCTGACAGTTCAGACTTCATTACACCAGCTCATTTAAAAGTCAGCTCTTCAGTTGCCCATCACTTTGACCTGCTTTCACTTGTATTGGACAAGAAATTAGAGCTATTAACAGCCTTGGAAATCTAGTCTAAGGATCATTTTGCAGTAGATATTTATAGGATTCTGCTATAAAATCGCATGGGCATCCGCCATGGTGGTGTTGCCCGAATATTCAAATAGATGAACGCTCACCAGATTCCCTTAGCCAAGTACTCCCCATTTCTGGTAGTAGCTTGTAGATTCTGTAGTCTCCAGTGTCCTCCTGTCTGGTTCTCTGTGTGCATAGATACCTGGAAGTGTTCTCTTCATTTGAGGACTAATTTAAGGAGAAGCTCAACTCTACTTGAGATTTTAATATCTGGGTGGTTCAAGAAGATAGTCAAGAATATCCTTTTCTCTTAACTATCTTAATGCAATAGGGCTCAAGCAATGGGTGGGTGACTCCACCTATGAGATATGCCAGGATCTGGACTGGATCCAAATATCAGATAATATCCATCCTCCTAATATTTTGTCCCAGTCTTCACCTGGACTGATCATGCTCTTTGCTGTATGTTTAGTCGCAAGGACAAGATTAGCCGAATAAGTAGGATACCTAGGAAAATGCAAAGAGATAAAAGGAAACTGTACAGTCTTCTTTTAGGACACTCTTGTGAGATGTCTCTCACACACACATACATGCACACACACACACTCTCTCTATCTCTCTTGCTTTCTCTCTGTCTGGTGGAGGACTGGACTGGCTACAGTTATTCAACCCTTGACTACGAGTAATTTGTGGCTGTATTACCTCTCTGAAAACGTTGGTAGTCTGAAAAAAAACGGACTCTCACCAAAGTGGTTTATTGATGATTTGAAACAGATTAAATGTCAACTTCGGGCTGTACAAAAAAGGGAGAACACATCTAGAGAAGGACAAGGTGGTAGTTCACTGTTAAAAACACGTCCACAAGCAGAAAATGAAAGTTGTTCTACCTCTTGTGTTTTGGAATTCATGAAATTGTACGCAAGAGTTCTTCAAGATTCTCAGAGAGGTTCCCATGAGCAGACCTCTGAATGATCCATCCGGAGCTCCCATTGGGGTTGTATCTACACAGTTGATTCTGGAGTTCTTCTCTCACAAAATATTAGCCATTCACAGAAGGTTCACTGTCCAACCTGGTGACAGTGAGAGGGCTGTTTCATCTGTTTCTCAGAGTTGACATGCAATTTGCACCCTCAAGTCCCCTATTTATTTTTGGAAAGATTAAAGAAATCATCTGACTGACTGCTTAGATCAGCAATGTATAAGAACTTGCATTGGTTATATCATTCTGAGGAAATTGTAACAGTTCCCTATCTGCTTGAGATATGTAACCCCTTGCATATCTCTCCTTCTAACATATGCTCTTCTTTTGCCATCTTTCCTCCAATATCCCAAAACCTCTCAAACAAGTGTGACTTCATCCTCTACCTTCCACTTCCAACAAATGCCACTTCCTCTCATTCACCACTATTTGGCCCAACCCACACACTCTTTTCATTACAGCCTCTCTAAATGTGTGGGTGAAGATACCTTTTGAACTAATATTACCCAATAATACATGCTTGTGGATTTGCTGTTCACTCAGACAACACCATTCTTGCATCATTATTACGTGATCAATATCGGATCAACATGATGGATCCATATTGATTTTATTCTCTAATCATGGAAATTTTAGAAAAATTACATCTAACTATATAAATGTATAAATATATATTTAATACTATTATTCTCATTTACATAATCTGCATACAGTGTGACAGTATGAGTTACCATGGTCACAGAATACCACTATGCTGTGACCTTGAGCAATGCGCTGGAACGCTCCCTGGAGTAGCCACACGCGGTGCAAGTTGCATTTCATTCACTTATTTATTCATTAAGAACAGAAAAATGCTGAAATATGATTGTAAAGTGTATTACATGATAAAATAGATTTATGTGTAATGTACAGTAAAGATTTCAGAAGTGCAGAGGGAGTAGCATTCTTCTCTGTATACATAGCTATTGGCACCATTGTTGCATTTAGAAGGCATGCCTGGATGAAATCAACTAGGTTTTCGGGAGATGTTCAAGTGTCCTTGATGGGCATGCCCTTTGATGGCTCCAGATTGTTTGGGGGAAGGCTGATTCAGTGCTCGATCAATTTAAAGACAGTTAAGCCAAGGGCATTACATTGGACGGATGGGTCTCACAAATCATTGCCTTTCATTTCCTCCTTGGGTTGTCCTGGACACAGTAGCATTGAAGGTCTTTCCACCACTGCAGCGAGTCCGGGACATACGGGACATTATCACAATGTTTTGGGTTCAGTCCTCGGTCTCAGTGGGGATGGCTCTTAACCTCCTTGGACCCAAGCCTCATTCATCCTCCTTGTCCCATATGCCAGATGGTACAAACTGGCCCTGCACTAGAACCTAAGGTTTCAGTGGGTTGAGCATCAGGACTGCCTCTTCAACTACATCCAGATCTCACAAGAAATAGCTCAGGAACTTCTGTAGCGGTTGAGAGGCACCATCCTGTCCTGTAGCAGGCCTCTCCCTTCCCCACGCAAACTTCATGTTTATCACAGATGCATCACTGGTAGATTGGGGGTTGTCACCTTTGGGAGGTGGAGATCAGAAGCCTCTAGTCTTCAGTGGAGATGCAGCGCCATATCAGTTTTCTACAGATCTAGGCAATCTGTCTGGCCTTGTCACCCATTAAGGGAAGATTGGTGCAGGTCCTCATAGACAACATGACCCCCATATGATATTGCAACAAACAGGGTGGAGTGGAGTCCTAGATCTAGGGCAGGAAGCCCATGTCTCCATGGTCAGACTGGGGTACCAAAGCAGCACTGGCAAAATGCTCAAACCCGGCCCGCTCGTTTCATTTCCTAGCTCAATCTCTGTCTTTCCATCTATACATTCTGTTTCTCTCCTTTCTCTCTTCTCCATTTCTGGTTGCTTTCTCTCTACCTTTCCCCTCCCTCCTTCTCTCTGCCTCTTGAAACCTCCCCGTGCCTACTGCAATTAACCTCGGGAATTCTGGGGGAAGAGGCAGAGCCACTAGGACAGGCCCATGTTTAAATACTGGCCTCCATGCTGCTTTAGCCCACTGGGGAAATGCCTGGTGGAATAAAAGGCATGTCCGGCCCTGTCTGTCTCTAGAGGTGGCTGGACCAGCAGCACATCTTTCTGTAGCCAAATCCAGCAGGATCTCTGAATGCCAAAGTTTACAAGCTGAACAGACGTTGGCTGGTGGATCCTGAGTGGCATCTCTATTTCGAGGTGGAAAATTAAATTTTTAGTCAGTGGTGCATGACCTGGTTAGATCTGTTCACCACCATCACAATGCACAGTATCAAAACTACTGCGCACTCATGTTTCCTCCAAGATGGTAATTGGGAGATGCATTCCACCTGCGAAGGGACATGGGTCTTTTGTAGGCGTTCCTATAACTTCATCAACTGCCTCTAAGTGTTTGACTCTGGCTTGATTTTTTAAAAATACAATTTGGCCATGCATAGCTGGGGTTGTTTGCAGGTCCTGACCTCTGACCAGGCTCTGCACTTAACCCACCTCTGGAGTTAGTTGCAAGGCCTGGCCCTTGCACCCAACCCTCAGTGGGTGCCCAACACCCACTACTCACAACACCCACTGTACACAGCCTTTAGCTCTCAACTACTGAGTCATTTTTTCTCTGCCTCTCTAGCCATGTATCTCTCTGCCTCATATCTCTTCAGTGTTTTTCTAACACACAGTGAAAGTCGCAAATTGAACCCGATTTACCTTTTTTTTTAAATGGTGTATGAATAAACTACTTAAAATAGTGGCTGTTCAGATTGCATTTTGAGTCGCAAATTACTCAGTTTTCTATGGTCTCTTGCTTGAGTTTTCCATGCTTCTGTGTCCCCCTATCACTGCCCTGATGTCATACACTAGTCATAGTGCCTCCCTTTTTCTGTGAATTGTTTTCTCAAAGTGCAAAATTCGCAAACCTTTCTCAGCTGAATTTTTCAAGAAATAGGGAGATATACTAGCTCCTCACATACTCCACCTATACTACAAAGCATGGGAAGATGGTATCCTCCCGCCATATCTCCATAGAGCCACAATAGTAGTCATGCACAAACCGGGGAAACCTTCCCCCTCCTGTGGCTCCTACCACCCTAAATACAGAGACCAAGGTCCTAGCTACTATTTTAGCCACCAGACTTCTAAGTCATTACCTCTGTAGTCCACAATCTGGCGCTATGCCGAAACCCTCCACCAGAAGAAACCTGCGTAGACTCCATAATTGGATGACAATGACTCAACATAGGCAAGACCCCCACCTTTTCGTTTCACTCGATGCCGAGAAGGCCTTTGATGTGATTCACTGGCCTGAAACTAGGATTCGGACCACGCTTTCGAGAGTGGATAAACCTACTCTACACAAAACCAATGGCCGCAGTAAGAGTAAATAACATGCTATCTCCTGACTTCCCCATCAAGAGAGGAACCCGGCAGCGATGCCTACTTTCTTCGCTCCTTTTTGCCCTGACCCTGGAACCTCTAGCATGTCTAATTCATACTCACCTTGAAATTAAAGGCATCCAAATTGAGGGTTCTCCCATCCCAGAAGAAAAAATCTCCCTGTACGCAGATAACATTCTGCTTTAGCTCACTCGACCCACAAAATCGATCCCAGCAGTCTTCTTTGTGTTTGTACGTTACCGTTCCTATTCTGGATATACGATAAACTTGGAAAAGTCCGTACTCTTTCCTGTTGGCGGATTCTTTGACCCGACCGACCTCCCCCAACAACTTAAAATATCTAGGGAAGGATTCCTGTACTTAGGGATCTATGCCACGACATACTCTGAGTGAATTATCAATCAAAATGTAAAAACAATATTAAATGATTTCCAATTAGATGCGACCCGCTGGAAACGACTTCCCCTAATGCTCTTGGGAAGAGTAGCAATATTTAAAATGATCACCCTTCCAAAATTCATATAAGCTCTGCAAAATACATACTACAGACTCTCGGATGATATTTTCACTCAAATTGAAAGCAAACTTAGGAAACTTCTGTGGCACGACGGCCATCCAAGATTAGTCCTTTATAAACTGCAATGTAATCCGTATAATGGAGGCATAGGCCAACCCTGATCTCCGATCCTTTTACTGGGCGTCCCACTTAATAGCCATCAATGACTGGGGATATATGGATAGGGGTCATCCAACTTACTCCCTTGAACAGACCCAATTCCAGATACTCCCATATCACCACTTTCTTTAAGGCGGTACAGGGAGATCCGCTCTCCTACCAGCTACCCAAATCACTTAAGAAGCATGGGATAAGGCAAATTCTTATATGGGATGGAAGCGAAAAATCACACGAGAAACACCATTATGGATGGGCAGAAACCTAAAAGAAATGACCAAACTCAAGGGCTTTACATCCTGGGACCGCATAGGTATTTCCAAGGTGGGCGATCTATTAGAAGGCATATTTGACAAGGACAAGGGAACCCAAATGAAGTCTGCCAGGGACCTTGGGAAATAGTACTTTTCTACCACTGTTTTCTAGAAAAGATCTATTAGAAGGTGGCACTCTAATGCCCTTTACTTCTGATGGATACATCTGCCTGTGGATTCCTCACCTTTTGAATATCCCCCTGCGCCAGCATTCCGCGGAAATTTTTCCTAGCTCTCCACGCCGACGAGGTCGTCACGAAGCCATGGCTCCGCACGCGGCACCGCATGACGTCACCGGAGCCATAAGAGGACCACGTCGGCGTGATGACGTCAGTTCCCTTTTTTCCGCGCTGTCGACGCAAACGGTTTTTTCTGGGACTCTCCATACTTTCGACTGGATACTTTGTTTTTTGGATTGTATCTTTCTTACTTTTGGCATGTCTGCCCCGAGGAAGTCTGGCTTTAAGCCCTGTAAGGAATGCGGAGGACATATGTCTATTACGGACCCGGATGAAGACTGTCTTTGGTGTTTGTCGTCTGACCACGACGTCGAGGTCTGTTCTTCCTGCAGGAAGATGAACCCGAAGGCTCTGAAGGAGCGGGAGGCCAAGCTGTATATGGCCAAGGCAAGAAGAGAAAAAAGGGGTCGAAAAAGGTCGAAGTCCAAGTCTTCGACTTCGCATGACTCCAAGAGAAGGCATAAGAAGAAGAAGAGACATACTTCTCGACGCCGATCGACAAAGGCTGTGGTTTCGAGATCGCCTTCTCCGACACCTCGACGTCGAGTTAAGGACTTTATCTCTCCTTCTCCATCGGCGTCTCCTCAGGCGACTCCGGTTCATTCCCCGTCATACCAAGGGACTCCGGAGCGTTCTCCGGCGCCGAGAATCTCTCCGGCTTCAGAGGAGGTGTCGAATCCGGCTGATACAGAGATGCCTTCGGCTCCTGCGGCTCCGTCTGCGGCTCCAGCGGCTCCGTTTCCAGAGGTGCCTCGTATGGATTTCGAGCCGGACCAACTTCCTCAGTTCCCGGCCCCGGGTTCAGACCCGTCACGCTTTCTGAACGCTATGTATGGCGTTTTCGCCAGGGCCTCATACCCCTCTGGTGCACCTTCGGGTCCCATGGGTCCTATGGCATTTAATTTGGGTGTGCCTCAACAGTACCCACAGGCCCCCTTTGTGCCCTTCATGCCAGTGACGTCGTCCTGGCATTTTCCGGCTCCGAGGATGTCGACGCCGATTGGGGAATCCCCGGCTCCATCTCGGGTAGATTCACGGATTCGATCGGCGCCGGTTACGGCGATGGATCCTCCTTCGACGCCGCTCCCGGAGTCATCGACGCGGCGCCATCGACGCAGCCGAAGATGCGCTCGAGGAGAGAGGCGCAGAGGTTGTTGGAAGAGGAGCAGTACCAGTTGGAAGAGAGGGAGGAAGGAGAACTGTATGATACAGAGGATGTGTTTGAGGACTTGTGTGAGGCAAGTGGACTTGATGTTTCTCCTGAGTGGGACTTTGTTTCTCAGAAGGCTTCCCCTCGAAAGAGGTTGTTCCGTACCATTCTGTGATCAGGAAGGCTGCGGAACTTTTAGATTTGCAACTTCCTACGGCGGAGTATAAGCCTAATCTTCTTACAGAGGTACTCCACTCTCCATCCTCGGTGGTTGAACCACTCTTACCCTTTAATGATGCTCTGACTGAGCCGATACTTGAGGTTTGGCGCAACCCTCTTTCTGCACCTGCGGTTTCAAGGCCAGTGTCCAGAAGATACAGGCCTGCTCCTGGAGATCCAGTTTTTCTTTCCTCTCACCCCTCTCCTGAGAGATTGGTGGTACAGGCTTCGTGCTCGAAGCAGTCTACAGGGGCTTTTCCGCAAGCTCCCGCCGACAGGTATTCCAAGAAAATGGAACAGTCTGCGAAGAAGATTTTTTCTTCAGCTAGCATGGCACTGAAATCTACCAACGCAACTTGTCTCTTGGGTAGATATGTTCATGCCTTAATGGACTCTGCCAAACAGCTTCTTCCAAAGTTGTCGGAGGAAGATAGGGGAAATCTGAGTGAGGTGTTAGCGGACTCTCAAGCTGCAGCTCGCCAGGTCATCCAGTCTGGCTTGGACACGGCGGACTCTGTAGCCAGAGTGATGGGTTCGTCCATTGCAACAAGGAGACATGCTTGGTTGAGGTCTTCTGGATTCTCTCCCGATGTGCAGGCTGCCCTTCTCGATCTGCCTTTTGATGGGTCTAGGCTTTTCGGAGAAAAGGCTGATTCCACCTTGCAAAGATTTAAGGACAGTAAGGCCACGGCTAAATCTTTGGGTCTGCAAGCGCAATCGAGAGGTTATGGTTTTAAGAGATACAGAGGCTTCGGGAGGTCTTCCTTTCGGAACTACAGACAGCCTCAGCAGCAGCAGCAGCAGCAACAACAAAACCCTTTGTATAGGTCCTATAGGGGTAAGGGCAGAGGTCGCCAATGTGGAGCCGGTCGCCATCTCTCCTCCTCCTCCTCCTCCTCCTCTACCTCCCCAGTCCCTCCTGGGAATGCGGGGAAGCAGCCCTAGATCCGCCATCCCGGATCATGTAGGTCCTGTGGGAGGGCGGCTTACCCATTTCCTACGAGATTGGAAATTGATCACTTCGGACCTTTGGGTTCTAGATCTCGTAGAGAATGGGTTCGCCCTTCCCTTCAGGGAATTCCCTCCTCCTTACCCTCCTTGCCAGGGGTTTTGCACGGAGGATCATTTTCTTCTCCTTCAAAAGGAAGTTATTGCCCTGTTACAAAAAGGTGCGATAGAGGTGGTTCCAGAGCAGGAAAGGGGTCAGGGATGCTACTCCCGGTATTTCCTGATCCCCTAAAAGGACGGCAGGTTACGTCCGATCCTGGACCTCAGAATCTTGAATTTTTACCTGAGGCAGGAGAAATTCAAGATGCTGACCCTTGCTCAGGTTCTTCTGGCGCTGCAGCAAGAGGACTAGATGGTGTCGATCGACTTGCAGGATGCGTATTTTCACATTCCCATCCTGAAGTCGCACAGGAAGTATCTCCGTTTCACGGTTGGGTCGCAGCACTACCAGTTTGCGGTCCTCCCGTTTGGTCTTACTACTGCACCTCGAGTCTTCACAAAGGTGATGGCGGTGGTGGCAGCTCATCTCAGGAGGTCGGGGATTCCTGTTTTCCCCTACCTGGACGACTGGCTGCTCAAAGCGGAGTCGCCGGGGATGGTGCTTCATCATCTGCGGGTATCATCTCAACTTTTGTTCGACTTGGGTTTTTCAATCAATGTGCCCAAATCTCACCTGGTGCCCTCTCAGCGCAACCTGTTCATAGGAGCGGTACTGGACACTACTGTGTGTCGAGCATTTCCTCCTCCACAAAGAATTCTCGACATTCAGGAGATGATCCCTCTATTCCACAATGGAGCGGTTGTTCCAGTTCTGAAGGTCCTACGCCTGCTCGGTCTGTTCGCCTCCTGCATTCTGTTGGTCAACCATGCACGCTGGCACATGAGGGCGCTCCAGTGGTGTCTCCGCAGGCAGTGGTATCAGCACAACGGAGATCTCAGGGAGTCTGTCAGGATCTCCAGAGAAACTGCGGCGGATCTGTCTTGGTGGAGCGTGGAGGGCAATCTGTCTCAAGGAAAGCCCTTTCATCTTCCTCCATCGGTGGCCACAGTGATAACGGATGCCTCTACCCTAGGGTGGGGTGCTCATCTAGGGGATCTGGAGATCAAGGGTCTTTGGTCTCCAGACGAAAGGTTGTCTCATATCAATCTTCTGGAATTGCGGGCAATGCGTTTGGCGCTCAAGGCCTTTCTCCCTTCCCTTCACGGTCAGTCAGTTCAAGTCCTGACGGACAACACTGCCGCGATGTGGTATGTCAACAAGCAGGGAGGAGTGGGGTCGTACCGTCTCTGCAGAGAGTTTTTGCGACTTTGGTCCTGGGCTCAGGACCATCGGATTTGCGTGGTGGCAAATCATCTGGCCGGGGTGCTAAACGTGCGTGCGGACAGTCTCAGTCGGCAGTTCTCCGCCAACCACGAGTGGAGGCTTCATCCGGAGGAAGTTCAGCACATCTTCCAGACGTGGGGGACTCCTCGGGTGGACCTCTTTGCTACTCTCGAGAACGCGCACTGCCCGTTATTCTGCAGTCTCCAGTTTCCGTTGCAGGGGGCGTTGGGGGACGCGTTTCAGTTGAGTTGGGGCTCACAACTTCTTTATGCATTTCCTCCCATACCCTTGATTCCTCGGGTTCTGAGGAAGATTCGCCAAGACCGGGCCCAAGTCATATTGATCGCCCCGGATTGGCCAAGAAGGGTGTGGTACACAGACCTTCTTCACCTCTCGTCGCACCCTCCGCTCCGTCTCCCTCTCAGGGTAGACCTCCTCTCGCAGTCGGAGGGGCAGGTTCTTCACCCCCACCTCCAGAGCCTGCACCTTCATGCCTGGAGATTGAACGGGGCAACCTGAATTCATTTTCTCTCCCGCCTGATGTGGTGGATGTTATATTATCGGCCAGGCGACACTCCACCAAGTCCATCTACTCCTACAGGTGGTCAAAATTTGCTAAGTGGTGCGGAGAGAAGTCTATTGATCCCTTCAAAGCTCATCTTTCTGATGTTCTTTGTTTTTCGCTTCATTTGGCCCAGCAGGGTTCTGCTGTGGCCACTGTTAAAGGATACTTGTCGGCTTTATCGGCATTTCTCTGTCTGCCTGATCAGCCGTCTCTTTTTAACCCCTTCCATGCTCATGACGAGCTCAGCTCGTCATGCTGCGCAGTGCTCGTGTGCGCATGACGAGCTGAGCTCGTCATGAACCCGTCCGCTTAATGAAACGCCTCGCACAGGGCGAAAATCGGCCGCGCATGGAAGCGGTTAAGTCTCCAATAGTTTTAAGGTTCATTAAGGGGCTTACTAACATGTTCCCGCCCACTCCTTTTATTATGCCCCAGTGGGATTTAAATTTAGTGTTAACCTTTTTAATGGGTTCCACGTTTGAACCTATGCATAGCTGTCCTTTAAGACTGCTGACTTTCAAAACGGTCTTTCTTTTGGCTATCACTTCGGCTAGGAGGGTGAGTGAGCTTCAAGCTTTGAGTTCAAAGCCCCCGTTTTTGACCATACATGCTGAACGGATGGTACTCAGGACCAGGGCTGCTTTTCTGCCTAAGGTTGTAACTCCCTTCCATCTAGGGCAGTCCATTACCCTTCCTACTTTCTATCCTCCCCTCACCCTTCCAAGGAGGAGGAAAGGCTGCACCGTTTGGATCCTAAGAGGGCGATTAGTTTCTATCTTGATAGAACAAAGGACTTCCGTCAGGATGATCAGCTCTTTGTGAGCTGTGTTGGACGTATGAAGGGCAAGGCGGTGCACAAGCACACTTTATCCAGGTGGATCATCTTGTGCATCAAGATCTGCTACGCTCTGGCTGGTAAGGAGCCTCCTGTAGGCATTAGAGCTCACTCTACCAGGGCTAAATCGTCTACGTCTGCTTTGTCCAGGGGTGTTCCTGTGATGGACATCTGTAAGGCGGCAACTTGGGCCTCCCTCCACACTTTCGCGAAGCATTACTGCTTGGACTCCGAAGTGAGGAGGGATGGCCATTTTGCGCGCTCTGTTTTGCAGGACTTTTTGGTATAGAAGGGTGGACACCCTCCTCCGGGAGCGGGACTGCTGTGGGATTCTATTCAAAAGGTGAGGAATCCACAGGCAGATGTATCCATCAGAAGAACAAGTTACTTACCTTCGGTAACGCTTTTCTGGTGGATACAGTATCTGCCTGTGGATTCCTCACTGACCCACCCGCCTCCCCGTTGTCCACCCTTTTATACCTTTAAAAGAGGTTTTCGTTAATATGTTATCTCATATTGTCTTTATGTATTGCCTCTATTTGCCTTTGTGTAGGCTTGTAGGAAATGCTTGCTTTCTTTTGCTTTCCTTTGTTCACTTTGAACTGTGTGATTTGTGTGAATACTGTGTACTATGTATGCATTGTCTCGTGGTCGGTCCGCCCGTTTGCCTCGGCACGGAAAAAATGGGTGGAACTGACGTCATCACGCCGACTTGGTCCTCTTATGGCTCCGGTGACGTCATGCGGTGCCGTGTGCGGAGCCATGGCTTTGTGACGACCTCGTCGGCGTGGAGAGCTAGGAAAAATTTCCGCGGAATGCTGGCGCAGGGGGATATTCAAAAGGTGAGGAATCCACAGGCAGATACTGTATCCACCAGCAAAGCGTTACCGAAGGTAAGTAACTTGTTCTTCTCTCCAGTGCGAATTCCAACTCCACGTCCACCAGCAATATCAATACTTACAACTTGCACATGCCTTAATCTGGTCAATTATTATGCCCCGATGGTAGACGACCCTAAATTTATTATAAAAATTAACGATTTGATGAGAAGAGCGGCAGCTCCAATAATACTAGGGGGGGAATTTTAACTATATCCAGGATTTAGCCAGGGATACCTCCTATAAAACAAAAAAACAATTGAAGCCAATTACTAAAAAGGTATTAGATGTTATGATTCAAGATTATCAACTGATTGATCCTTGTCGTAAAGCCCATTCGGAGAGGTCACAGTATACCTTTTATTCCCTGCAATTCCAGTCCGCCTCGCGTATTGACTACTTCCTGATCTCTTGCTCTCTTAAGTTGTTTGACTCTCAAATATGGGCAAACTCCTTTTCGGACCACTCTGCCATTAGTGTCAAGATAGAACTAGACGCTAGGCAAGGGAAAGATCCAGGTGGCTGATGGATTGCCTCCTTCTCTCCAACCAGGAATGGCTTATAGATCTGAAAACGTGGATCAAAGACATTTTTTCAGATTAATAAGGGCACCACAACACTTTTCTCTGTGTGGGGTGCCTTTAAGACTACTATCTGCAGGTAGATGCTGGCTCAATCTAAGAGGCGAAGGGCACGTATTCTTGAACTTCAACTTGCAGTTGATACCGCAGTTCAGTTGAGACCAAGTTCTCCGAGCGAGTGGCCATTTATCTGCAGCGGTCTAGCGCTAAACAAGAACTGAGAGAATTATTTGCTCTTGAAGAGATAAGTAGCTCGCGGTCATATCAACAAAGAGTCTGCGAAGAGAGTCAGATGATGGGTAGATTTTTGGCTTGGTCATCCAGGTTGAAGCAGGAAGCTGCTTTAATTACTGAATTACAGCAACCCAGGTCGGGGATTCTGACACCTGATAAAGATGAGATTGCAAAAATATTCCTTGTCCATTATCAGAAGATATATGCGACCAAATATATGGTTTTGCAAGAAGCTATACACCAGTATTTTTTAGACATCAATTTACTGGAAATTTCAAGTATCCAGGCAGAGGAATTAGTGGCCGATATCACAGCACTCGAAATTCATTAAGTTATTGCCTTAATGCCATCAGGAAAGGCCTGCGGGAATGATGGTCTAATAGAGTTTTATAAAGTCTTTTAGGAAGAATTAATAACGTTTCTAGTGGAGCTTTTAAATGGAGTGAAAAATGGTGGAGAGGTCCCTTAAATATTTAAGGAATCAATTATTGCTAGTTTTGTTAAAAAAGGGAAGAATCCCTGTGACGTTAATTCATTAGTCTTTTAAATTCCGATTATAACATTTTAATGAAAGTCTGGGCTAATAAAATTATTCCTGTCGTCCAGAAGATTATTCATAAAGACCAGACTGGCTTCTTACCAGGAAGGCAAATGTCTCCTAATACTACTTTTCTTAATCCATGCTATTGATTTTTTTAATACCAATCGGATACCTGCATTTATAATGATGGTCGATGCAGAAAAAGCATTCGACCTTGTTAACTGGTATACTCTTTTCTTTGCTATTAAGAGGGTGGGATTTCCCAGTATAATCATCAATACACTGTTTAATATAAACCAGGGCGCACAGGCTCAGATTTTTTTGTACTCCAGCATAGTCGGAACCATAGATATAAATCAGGGAACTCGTCAGGGCTCTCCATTATCGATCGTACTTTTTACTTCTTTTATCGCACCATTGGCAGTCCGGATTAGGGCAAATCGGGGAATTAAAGCCCCAATGGAAGGCATGCCCAAGCTCAAACTGTTTGCAGACGATATAATTTTGTATTTAAGACCTGATGAACAAAATTTAAGTACAATTCTGGTAGAGTTTGAGCAGTTTCAATCCACTGAAGGCTACAAAATTAATCATAATAAAACAGAAACCCTGATGTTTAATACCTCAGACGATAATCTCCCTGGTAGTCTTCAACGCTTGGTGGTTTCGACCAACCCGATTAGATATCTAGGAGTTTATGTAACTAATTCCTATGATGAACTCTATAAGCTGAATTACGAGGTTACGTTAAAAGAAATTAGCGATCTACTTGAAAGATGGTCTCTTCTCCCTCTTACTCTTATCAGCCGGGTCGCCCTCATTAAAATATCAATTTTGCCTTTATTAGTTTTTTTATTCATGAATGTTCCGATAAAAATTGAGATGGCTTAATTTAAAGAGCTGGATGTTCTTTTTCGACAATTTTTCTGGAATAAAAAGGCACCCAGAGTTAAATATCCAGTCCTACAATTGGAAATAAACAAGGGCGGGTTGGCATTGCCCCAGATACGTATGTACTATGAAGCCTCCCTCCTTGACTTCTTGGCTTGTATATCTGATCTGAGGGCATCTTTAGATTATTTTTTATTGACAGAATAGTAAAGGAAGTGGGATCACAGCTTCCGGTCTTCCTAAAAACTGCCAAACTCCCCAAAAAAACTAGGTAACAAGATGTTGCAAGACCTGCGCACTAGACTCCAGTCTCTTTATTCTATAAACGCTTTGGAGGCTGGTTATGAATATCTGCAGTTAAAGGAATGTAAAGTCTTAGGTCTACATATCCAGGCCAGTCATTTAAGGTTTTGGAACGTAAATGGTTTCAGAGAGCTGGCCCATTTTCTGCTGGGAGGGAGGTGCCTCACTTGGCAGGAAATTCTAGCTAGATATGGGGATCGTAGTAAGCCATTTTTTGGGGGATTTATTCAAATTATCCACCTAGTGAAAAAATACTGTCTTGTCGCCCGTTCTGGTTCATCATCATCATTAAAGCTAGACTGAGCGGGGTGGGCAATTGGTATAGACTTCTGCAGAGCCAAGGGGAAAACCATCTAATAAAGAGTTTTTGGCTAAAATTACGGTGATAACACAATGCTCTTTTTCCGAGGTCGAGTGGCGGACGATCTCGCAACTTGGGAGTAAAGTCTTTTGGGCTGCAAATTTCAAGCGTATGTCTTTTTTGTCACGATGGATGGCGTATTACACCCCCAAAGCCCTCCATAGAATGTACCCAGAATTGAAACATAGATGCTATGCCAGCAAATAGGTGGTGGAGATTGGCTTCATACTTTCTTCACTTGTCCACTTTTGTCTCAATTCTGGGGAAAAATATTTTGTGCTCTTAGTAAAGGCCTACAGAGCCAACTCGACCCAGAGCCTGCAGTGGCACTTTTTGGCCTGTCAAAACAGAAGCTAATTTCTCCACATATTAAAGCTAAGGAAGCTTTTATTTCAATTACCTCTTTGGTGGCACGATCCTTGATTCTGCAGAATTGCAGTACAAGCCGAGTTCCCACATATTTAGAATGGTTTAAGAAAATGATCCACACAAGCAAATTTGAAGAGGCCTATGCAAAGAGGGTTGGTGCGATTAAAAGGTTTATGAGGGTTTGGAAATATATGAAACAACTTGCGGAGGAAAGTGCTATCTAGAGCTGCCATGATAGATTTTTTTCTTTGACTTTTATTACGATGCTTAAGTTTTTGGAATCAAGTAATATTATGATTCATTGTGTATTAATTGTGATGTAATGAATTTCTCTCTATTTTTCTGCTCAATAAGAAAAGAAAATTGCACATGCCTGGAAAGCTGAAAATATTCCCCAGGATCTCCCAGAATATGCCCCTTTGGAAGGCAGACTCCTAATGGATGTGATTTATGAAAAAGCAGTACCCTACACCTATAAACTATTAACAACAATATGTCCGATACCTCCCAAAAACTGAGGCTAGCATGGGAAGTGGACGTAGGTACATTTGAAGACATTGACAGGGAAGCTGCATTATTGTTCCCATGAGAGGTGGCAATTAGATCCCGGTTACGGCTCATACCACTGAAAATTCTGCATAGGACGTATTATGAAAGGGCCCGCCTTCAGAGAATGGGTAGAGCACCCTCGCCGGATTGCCTGCAGTGTGGGAGGAATCGGGGAGACTTCATTCACACATTATAGTTATGTCCACTCATACAGGAATACTGGTGCCGAATACGGTCAGAACTTAGCACAATATTAGAGACACAAATCCCTGATGATCCCAAATGTATCCTTTTAGGAATACCCAACAATGTTGATATATCACGAATGAAGTTGCTGTTGTGCAATTTGGGACTGGTGGTAGCCAGACAAAACTTAACCAGGTGGTGGCGAGCCCCTGACGTACGTAACCTGATTTAATAGAAGAATGGTATTGACATATTATGACCATGGAAAGAGTAATCTATTAAAGCAGAGGGTGCCCACGTAATTGGGGGCGATGGATAGACTACTATGGGCTTACTTGTAATGAGGATGATGTCGCCATGCCTTCCTTGTAAGGATGTAGTGCAATTCATGTTATTATATTGTATTATGATGAAAATGATCATGTCTCTCGTCCGAGCCGGGCTGCCCGCTGAACTCGGACAGCTGCTGTATTGTTGTCTTAATGCCATGATTACAGGTTTTGAAAATCAAAATCAACATAATTTGGAGGGAAAAAAAATCGCAAACCTTTGTCGATATTTTAAGTTGGTGAAAACAAATTATACAGTAACCTTCGTCAGCCAGTCACATTTGTCTAAAAAATTCAAATATGATTGCCAGGATTCAGGAATCACTGAATTATGACTATAAATGGAATAGATATACAAAAGCTTTAAACCTTTTAAGCCTACTCAGCACCTTCACACATTCTTCTCAGAAACTCCAAATTCTACTGAGTGGATTTTCACCCAACCAACAAAAGCATGATTTTTAGGTCGAGCCTGCAGGCAGCGCACATATGCTCTCACTATGGCAATGATCTCTTGTGTTTAAAAAAAAATAAACTCTACTAATGGGCTCTTAGCCCGTACATTACTTACTATTCGTTGAGGTCATAATCCCTCTTCTTTGCTGCCTTCTATTCCGCTGCGCTTGTGACATGTCACTTCCTGCATCACTTCCCGTATCACTTCCTGCTCTTTGTGTGGAGCATTGACCAAGTACAGATTGATTAAACTTAATTAGTGTCTTTCCACTTCTCGCACTGTGATTAAGGTACTATTTCTTTTAAAAAATATATTTTTATTAGCACAAACTGGACCTGACCCGAAGGTATTTGAGCGCTTATGCACTTATCACAAACAGGGGTGTTTAGTTGTCTTACCCTGCTGTAAGCACATAGCCTGTATGTGTTTTTTATCAGCTGTGCCTTTTCTTACGGACTTCTTTAAGAAGGCAATATCTGGTAGTTTGATCCAGCTCCCCAGGTTGCACAGGCCGGGCCTACGTTCTCATCACTCAAGGAAACCAACCTCCCTGTCGGGATCAGTAACTTTTGCTTCTGGGAATTCTGCAGTTGTCTCTGTTGGTGAAGAAACGTTGGCTGTACCCATGTCCAGTGATAGGAATGAGCATGCTAGCTGACCTGCCTCTGCCCACCCAGCCTTGCATATCACCAGATGTACCTTGAGCCGCTGTGCTCCCAGAGTGGTGTAGGGTCAAGCCTCTCTCGAGCCATCTGCTTCGGGGGGCTGGGCGGCTCATCTGCCCATGGAGGGAACACCAGAGTCGGCCAAGACACGTGGATAAAGGCAATGAGGTATGAAGGCAGGTAGTGGGCACGCTGCTCATAGGGGGCACTGGAGCAGGCATCTCTTCGCCTGTCTGAGGTCCCGAGCCAGAGAGCAGTGTTAGCGGAGAACCGTGTGTTACACCAGCACAACTACACTTGCACGCACGTTTGGAACACACACACTGTTTATGTGCATCACAAACTAGACATTCAGACACAAGCTGTACTCATTTTTGACCAGGCCTCTCTCTACCCCCGTTCTTCGCTCAGACACCGACCAATCCTCTTTCCTGGCCCTACCTCGTCCCGTTATCCCACCCCCACCCCCACAGCCTCTCTCATGGAACCTTTCTCACCCTCACACAGACCTCTCTACAGACCCCCTCTCTAGACCGTCCTTCAACCACACGCCAGCCACAGCCCTTTCTCTGCTTCCCCCATTCCTGAAGATGACTTCAGACTCCAGTCTACGCATACACAGAGGGAAGAGTGGTGAAGGCCACCCTCGGGTAGGGCCCTCTCATTCTTAGGCCTTACATAGTGCAGATGCATTAACCCTCTAAGCTCTTTACTGCTGTTAGGAAGAGAGGGGATGTCTTTTGAAGCTTCTAGAGTGTGGCCCACAAGGATGAAAGGAGAATGTAAACTTAGAGCAACTCAGCTGAGTTATGTAGGCTTTTTATTGCAATTATTTTTTATTTGCCGCTATTTCACATCAGTTACCCACACCCTGTATAGCAGAAAGAGTATCTTTGCAAGAAGTAACAGCCAATGTTTAGACAGGAATGGAAGTAGGGATTTTTCTTTAAAAAATAAATACAAAATGAGCAGTAATGTCTGTCATTGAGCTTCGAAGGATTTACAGAACGTGTTATAGGTAATGTCTGTAGCACCTACACTAGTTAGGAAAGCTACTTTAATGGGATTTATTAGAGCAAAGGAGCTCTCCTTCCTACTGACATCCCATGTTGAGTTAATGAAGTCACTGCAGAGATCTCATAGTGCATAACTTGTGGGTCAAATATTTAAGTACCGATAGGGCCTCCTCGTTTGTTCTTCCTTCCTGGGTCAACGAAATAAAGATTAATGAGTGGAGTAATAATAAAAAAAAGGATCTTCTTGACAGCGCTGCCAAGTGCCAAGATTGTGTGGTACTAGGCGCTGTACATATGCATGTAATGCTATTGTAGAGAGCAGACCTAGCTAGAGAACAGTGGACGCTGAACCGCGGGAGTTAGCCTTGGGGTACAATACATCATTTTGTTAATTACTCTTTTGCGATATGAGTACGGGAAGGATGGCCCAAGTGCAAAATAAGCATTGGCAAAGCCAATAGGTATCACCTATTATTGGCTTTGTCAGTGTTTTAGCCATATTGCAAAGCAGCGGCGTGGCTGGAAATAAAGAAAGAAAACGCTGTGACGGAGTCAGCAATGACCACGCCATAGAGCTTTTTTTCCTTTACTTTCACCCATACTGCACAGCAACCACACTGCTTTGCAACATAGCTAAAACAAATATTGACAAAGCCCTGATATCTTGCAAAGGCGAGACCTATTGGCTTTGCTATGCTTGTTTGAGTAAGGTTCTACTTTCCTGCCAAGTTTGGTATAAATCTGTAGTAAGCTAGCCCACACATCCAGATCATAGAAGTAGTCAAAGCAGACGTAGCTGAGTTAAGTAGTAGGTTGTAGGTTTATTAAGTAGAGTAGATATAAAGCTACAGCAAGCCCCACCAGGAGCAGCCTCCTAGCTGCTCAGCCCATCTTCCAACTGACCACACACACACCAGCCACCCAAGCATTCCACTCAGACTAACATTCTACACGGAACACTCACACTGGCTGAGCAGCTAGTTACAGAGAGGTGTAAAGAAACATATGTATAAACCTGAGGATACTACAACATCCTTAACAGTTTTTGCTGTTGGTGCAAGCAAAGGTTCGTTCCTATGGAAGCTAGAATGGGAAACACATCTTTTTTCATGCCTCCTAACTTTTTCCCCTGCTCAGAAGTGCATGAAATTTGGCATGCCTTACCTCAGCTGACTTCGCTGTTCGATTTCCAAATTTCATGCAGATCTGATGACAGGGACAAAGTTTTAAGCATATCAAACAATGCCTTTTAATTGGAAAGTGCATCTCAACCATAAATTCATAGTGGTGACTGACAGTGTGCAATGAGGAATTGACACAAGCGCCTGTTTTAATGGCTTCACCATCGAGATTGCAGTGTGAGACTGCTGTATGCGGTATTTAACCTTTTTGTTAAGTATATTGCCGATTCCGAGTGCTTTTCCTGGTTTTAAATATCGGAGTTGCCTCTGTAATTCTGTTAATGTCACTAAGGTGTTTAGGGACTTTTCAAACTCTATATTTGGCCTCCTCGTTTTTCCAGTCTCTCTGTAATGTCCATCTCGACTAGTGCAAGTTGTTCTCTTTTCCTGGATTGGTAGTGCTTTCAGCAATGTTGTTTCCTCTTTCTGCCTTTGCGGCCTAACTTCTTTCATCTTTTTTAGGTCTGGTCTAGAGACAGTTTAAGCTGTTTTATAAATTATATAGAAGAGCTTTGGCGTTGTCCCTCTTCTTCTAATAATCTATTCAGCTGCCTTTCAAGTTTTGCTTCCCCCATCACAGCGTACCACATGGGGCAGTGGCTGTCTTCACTGCCAACGAAGGCATTGTGCCTGATCACATGTGCACATCTGCCTAATAACGTGCACTTTACTTTGACCATGCGTTTTTATTTTCAATTCCATTATATGCTTTTTAAGTCATCCTTGTGTGTTTAAACCATGCCCTCAGATTACACTGTCAGAGTCATACCTGGTGAACCATTTTTAGGTCTCGCCTGGCGTTAGCAGCGCGCATGCGCTGCTCTCGCCATGCAAGGGCCTTTTGGAATCGATACGGATTCCAAGCGTGCACGCGGACGGACAGAAGATGTGCACGCGGGGACTGGATGCTTCACTGGCGGCGTGACACTCTGGGGACTTTTTTTTTGGGCTCGGCAAACTGTACTTTTCAATATTTTATGCTTTTAATAAGCAGCGCGGCATGCTGCGCTGCTTACTAAAAGCATGAAATATTGAAAAAAAAGAGTCGGTAATCTTTGATTGTGCTCATTGGAGCGAGTGTTTGCATGCTTGTTTTTCGAGCTTGTTTTTCTCGTTTTTTTCGCTGTGATGTCTGTGTGTGGAAAGTTTTCTGGTGGAGATTTTCCAGCGTGTTATATTTTACACCTCCACAGGCTGGCCGTTTATTGGAGTCATTTCAGGACGTCTGACATCAGGCTCCAGCGTGTGTCCCTCACACTTTCTCACTGGCACTGTCTGCCGAACTTCTGCAATTCTTAGAGAGAGAGATAGAGAGGTGTGGTCTTCGGGAGGTGAGGAGGGGGCGGGACCCGTGGAGCTTACATGGAATCCCCGCAGCTCTGGCTCTCCAAGTTTTGTCCTTAAACCCATCTACTTCCGCTCCATACCATAGTACAACAATCCTCTGAGAGTGCAAATAAATAAATAAAAACAAATTAAACCCAAGACCGCAAATCGTTATCTCAAAATTTCTTGGCAGGCAACCTGATGATTCTTTTTGCTACGTTTCTCTGAATGACGCTCTTATACACGCTGTAACCATAAAATACACGTATAAATGTGTAACATGCATTAGCACCACTGTTTTAGTAGTGCATAATTTGCGCCGGTGCTTGCAGGGAGTCGGAACCTGCGCTCGTTTCTGGCTACCGGGAGTTATTTTTCATTTCCAGATTTAGACCCAGAGCAAGAGAGAGACAGACAGAAAAGACAGATTAAGACGGAAAACCGTGACAAGTGAAAGGAGGGATGAAAACCGAAAGAGTGGGATAAGGAGACAGGGATGGAAGAAAAGACGCATGAGACAGAATCAAGACTAGGCAACCCTTGGTGTTCGTCCGCACCGAGGCAGGAAGCTGGGAAAAACACTTTATCCCCATACGCTTTTTATGTCTTTTTTTTTTACAAATTAAGCATAGGCAGCTCTTTACACCATGACGCATTTACAGCAGGCGACCGCTAGCTGCTTCTTGAAAGTAGTTCGCGTACAATTTCCAAAATGTTCCCTAATTAGTTTTATCTCCTGACGGGCACCAAAGAGTTTCGGCATTGGCAATGCCAGTCGTTTTGATATGTGTACAGTGAGAAGCTGCTTGCAGGCTTGTGTAATACACAGAAGAGATAGCATTGTTAGGCACAGTGCTGTTCAAGGTTGTTCATGTGTGCCCACATTGAGTAAACCATGTCATGGCACACTATTCACTTAAGTAGACACTTTCAAGCCAGTCTCACAACAAAGCACCAGTTCGTACGTGTCATGCCAGGCTCGCCACATTTTCCCCGATAGGAACACTTTGCCAAGTCAGTACCACAATGCCCACTCAGGTACCTGTACCCATCCCCAAATTACAAAGCATCAGATAGGTACCGTGCCATGTTCTCACTGCACCCAGTTGGGTGCACTTTGCCATGCCAGTATTATAATGCCCACTTAGATACATATGTCTCTTCTTGTAATGAAATGCATTAGTCATGTACAGTGGCATGCCTTGTTCTCAGTTGCCTCAGTTGGGTACAATTTGCTATGCCAGTGTCATAATACCCTAGTTAGATACATATTTCCATCCCTGCAATCAGGGATTTAAGTGGGATGAAAAAGCTAGGGGGCTACTCAAAGCGGCGTGGCCAATGTAATTAAGGGCCTAGCTTAAAAGCACGTAAGCTAAAAATCTGTGCTTAGCGTAGTGTGCCGCCCGACTAGTATTTTACTGTTTCTGTCATTGCATCCAGATATAGGATACAACAAGTAACATTAAAAATGCAATAGGTTAAAGCCATTTGCTTTGCTATACAATACCATTAGCAAAGCAAATGGCTTTAATTTAATCAAAGGCAAGACCTATTGCATTTTCAATGCTTGTTTGTTTTTCTTTTGATGTCGATGTCCCATAATTGCTTTTGTACTGCCTCTAAATTCTAATTGTATTATTTAGTAGAGTTCATGTTGCCTTTTTATTTCCTGTTCCCATTTATATCCGTTGTCTCACCATTTGTAGTTGCATGAGAAGCTGTATCAATACATATTCTCCTGTGGCTTTCTGCTTCAGATGTGTGCGGGTAAAGAATGATTTGACAGTGGTGCGCGACATGTGCCTATGTGCAATTAATGTTTTTCTTGGTATATCACTGCACGTAAACTCTGTGCCCACCTTTCTAGAAAACCAGCAGGTGGGAGTAATACTTTCTTCCAATTAGCCTTACCTTGCAACATTCACCCTCTAAATCTGATGAAAATGTAGGTCTAAGACTGGTGTTCTGAAAGCATTGCTTGTTTTGTCCAAATAATTTGGCAAAGAGTCGTGGAATGTACTCTTTTATTAAGGTGGTACACTGTCTTTTGGTAACAAGGTGCCACTGCAGTGAACAAACATTGTCAAAGCCACTAGGTCTTGCCTTGGCAAGCTGTTGCAATGGATCATTTCTTTAAAATGTTATATTACATGCAGATACAACTTAAATAACAAGCATTGGCATAGCCAATAGGTCTCGCCTTTGGGACCTTATAAGTGTTGCAGGCTTGAGTGCAACTGCATCCAAACCTCGGAGGTGGTGTTGGGCTGTTAACACTTTATATGCTGGAGCCCAATTATTCAAAGCAGCAATTGAAGTGTATTCAAAAGTACGGAATTTCACGAATCTGATGTGTGCCGCGAGGGGTCACCGATCGTGGGGGCGGGATAAAAGGCGTGGCTTAAAACAACCAACTATTCTGTAACTATTGTGTTGTCTTTCATCTCTAGTTTCCTTTATATAAAATAATGCGCACCTTAAAAGAAAACTAAATGCAAGTTTACCCAATCTGTAAGCGGTGACTTGTATGTAATTTTATGTTGCGAAACCTTTATTGGTTAATGTGATCGCCGCAGATCACTGTCTGTGTAACCAGAGAGCTGAATTCCCGTGGATACAGTGGCAAATAGTCACTTGTGTGTTTTTAGTGCTCTCACTAAAGTATAATTCAGTTGCCATTTACATTGGGCATCCCTGTTGGCAGCTTTCAATACACATCCATTTAATACTCCAATAATGTTTCATGGAAGTGCACAAACTGTCAGTCTGGTTTGCCTCCCCGCCCCCATTTTCAGTGCAGAAGCTGCATTCAGCGAGATCATGCCATTGTCGAGTACCAAACTCTCATCTTTTGCAAATAAATCTACCTGTAATTCATAACGGGAGAAGTCTGCCAAGTAACAGGAGAACTCTCACGCAAATAGGACTGTTGACATGATGACCGCTGATAGCTTTTCAAATTAAGTATGTTTTTTTATAACCTAACTTAAACACATTAGCAGAGCAAATAGGTCCCCCAGTTTGAAAACCCCTGTGTTATATCGATGTGCCTTGGAATGTCAGCTACATGATTGGAATGGAACGTTTAGTGGCCACAATAAAGCTTTCGCTGGCCACGCAATAAATAGGATATAATCGTCACAGTAAATCAGATCTCTCCATTTCTGCATGACATGGCCCGTCTAAAAGAAAACTGTATCGTGTGGCGTCCGCCTTGGGTGTACTGCAAACAATGTGGTACCACAAAGGAACAACTGTATGCTTGCATTACACTTAGAATCTGTGTGATGTTTGACAAACCAAAAGCGTCATACCTCACACTCGTCATAAGAGACTAGGTATAGCTAGGGGTGAGTGTAACTCACGTGATCCAGTGTAACGTAATCAAGAGGAATTATCTGAGAATTTCAGGCTTAATTATGCAACAACTATACGTACGTGTTTCTTCGGCGCATCATTGTATACAACCAACAGTTCAGCGTTTCCGCCTTCCTGGATACAATACTACTGATTCGTAGAGGGTAAAGTAACGCCCACTACTTTCGGACTTCACTCCGGGTACAGTATATTTCACCCAAGCTTGCTGATTCATTAAGCACTTTAAGAACTAAGCGCTGTACAGTTGTGCGCCACGCACGACCCTGGTGAGGCCCATAAGTGCTCACTGTTTATGCGTGGCTGCTGGGTGGGGGGGCACCGGAGTGGGGTGGGGGAGCCTGGGTGCTACAGCTGGCAGGAAGCTTGTGTATCAGTGGAAGACTGGCAGCTAGAAGTCAGCGCGTCGCTCTGCTGCCCTCCAATGGTCGCTGCACGGTAAACCAAAGAGTGTAAAATAAACACAAAACAAGCTGCTAATTAAACAAGCGCGACCGCGAAGGAATGTCAGGAATGCAGCTGGCATCCGGCCGCGCTGCTGCTCGCTCCCGAGCTCCCTAGGCCAGGGGAGAGAGAAGGCGGGACATGCACCCGCCTTTGGCCAATTGCGTGCTGTCTTTCTTAGAAAGACGCACGCAAAGGCCAATAGCGAGAAAGCAAAAAAAAAGCACACGCACGAGCTTGTGCTCCGAGTTTAAAGCCCTTACTAGAAGCCTCGCAGAGCAGCGCATGCGCGCTGGCTCAGGCGAGACCTAAAAAGTAAACATGCCACTGCGTGAACAAGGTGGCCACATGCCTGCAATAATTTTTTTAATTTCAATATAAATTAACCATTGCATATATAATTTTAATAGAAGAGTACAGGGGCTACCTAGCATACATACATACTTAGAACAGAAATTGAAACCTTTTTAAGGTCCCGTCTACAGTCAACTTAGCTGTTTGTGTAGGATCTCATGCTATCAAAACTTTTAACAATGTATGCATGTAAGTATTAGGACAGAGAGAGTGGGCTTTGGGCCACCCCCATTGAGCCGTTGGCCCTCATATGTTTTTGATTGTTTGCAGTTGCTTGGACGGGCTGTCCATTAAAGCTATGGCATTTCATAGAAGCTTCCCTTGTCCTAAGACTTCAAGAAGTAGTGTTCCATTCTCTTTAATCCCCATTTCTGCTGCTCCAAGTGCTCACTTGCAGGGCTGTCATTGCTTCTGGTCCTCTGCTTTGCTCACTTTTGCTTTCCTGTCCCACAATTCCCCGGCAATACTTGTTTTTTTCCACGATTGGCGTTCCTTCAGTTCTGCTGGCACAGAGTATTACGTATCTATTCTCACTCCCCATTACCCAGGTCATGGAGTGCTTCCCTATTACCACCCTCTCTTTTCCCACTTTCCCCACCCATCATCGTTTGCTGGTCCTTCCCCCACTCAGCGTCATGTCGCCACGTGGGTTGTGCAGTATATGATTCCCCATATCAAACTTGGAGTGACTGGTTTCTCCCAAGCTCCTCCGCTGCTGCCACTGTTTTCCTTTCATTCTTAAGAGTATAGAGCGACCAAACAACATGTTTGTGTCTGTCAGGTGTACACAGTGTCTTGCCAGGCACACCATGGTGAATTGCTGACTGCAGCAAAAGTCACATTTTGCTACCATGAATATCTCTGCATGATGTCATATGATATGACGCTCCGTTAGTCACTCATGTGCCACCTTCCTTTCTCCTATGTGTTCATGAACCTTGCAGATGCCTAAGGCCCTGAACTCTTTCGGCCCACTTCTGCTCTTGCTCGCTGTGGGCCCATTAGATCCAGCTCTGTGGGTTGCTGAGCCAGTGGGTGACAGTATATCTGCATCACCTCTGCTATATGTGTAACACTAATTTTGTAAGACAGCTGTAATATTAAATCTGCAATTTTCCCTTTTTTCAAATACAATTGATTAGACCACGTTTGATCTACTTCAGAAAGGCTGGAGGCTGTCAGCTGTTCAAGCAAAATAGAGCGCCAAATCACTTGCCAGCAGGTTTACAACCTCTTTATGTTGGCCAAAGCTGGTATCCCATGGAAAGTGTGTATCACCTGATTAATATTTACAGGAAGCTGATTTGTGCACTATGAGAAGAAATAGACAAATCGATGCAAATTAGACCAGCGCCTTGAGACCCTCACGGGTGAGTAGCACACTTCACAATTCCCTGATTGATTGAGGTTTTCACACATCCATGGAAGGTGACCTAGATGTGTTTCAGGAAGTCTCGGAAGAGAAGGCACTTGAACTCCGCAGTTCGCCATGGGACACCTGATTTAGCTTCATGGGACCAGTCTCTACTGGTCACACCGCTCTGAGACCTTTACCTGTGCTCCACCCCCCCCAAACAAACCAGAAGCCTAGTCCACTTCTCCTCCTTCCACACTGTCTACATAGCTTGCTGTCTCAGCCTGTAGCCATCCGCTGCTTCCCCACACATACTTCACACAGAGCACCAAAGCACCCACTGCTTATGTTCACAGACCCCCATACTTTATAAGAATTGTCAGGGTATGATTTCAGGACATGGCAAATTCTTAGTTTTAAACATGATAATTGCATGACTAGAAATTGTATATCGTGATGAACATAGCTGTTTACAACGCATGCGATTAGGTTGCATGCCATTACAACGCGGTCGTTACAACGACCGCTTTGTCAGTACGCATACCATTACATCGCAAGTCATTACAACGACTTGCTGTAGGGGGCGCGCTGGACTTAGGAATAGTATTATTTACTACTCCTACTCCAGTTTGCGCAACAGCAGGGAAGGTGTTGGATTTTAAATCCAATACCAGTGTGCCCCCTACAGCAAGTCGTAATGACTTGCGATGTAATGGTATGCGTACTAACAATGCGGTCGTTGTAACGACCGCGTTGTAAGGCATGCGTTGTGGAGACAGCGTTGTAAACGCTGTTTCCCATCGTGATATTTGAAACAGATCTAATAAGTCACTAGAATACTCATTTCCCATGCAAAAACCTTACATCTAAATCATACTAAATCAGCCACTTGTGCTGATGGAATCAGAATTTCCATGAAAAGACTCCCACATCAGTTATGTGTGTCTCTCAGTTACGAACTTTCATCTCTGTACTCTCAAATTACAGTTATATAGCACCGCAGGCAAAAGGAAGCCTGCTTCCATGCACTCTAAAACTACAGCTAGATAGCACATCATGGAAGTAAAACCCTGCATCCATTCTCTCCAAAACCATAGCGGTAATTCATTATTTTTTATTGTGCTATTTAATACAGCCATTACACAAAAGGGAAACACTTATTATTAATACAATTGAGTTAAAAAAAAGTAATTTGGCCCTCAAATACAAACATTTTAAACGCTTTAAACACAGGACCACCGTGATATATAAAATAATAATAACTCAATATAGTCAGCTAAAATACAAATAGTTTTAAATTATAATCACTTCAACAGAAAGTTTAACAGGCATTTGCAAAGCTAAATAAATAAACAAAGACATTTTAGTAAATTGAAAGCAATTTTTTAAAGCCGAGGGATTAGCAAGAATTTGCAGCATGGTTCCTGCCCCCACCCCCAAAAATAAATTTTTGTAAAAAGTCAGTGGGCATGGGGGTAACAGAAAAACAGGCAGGGTTAAAGAAAAGGGAATGGACTGGGGAGGGGAAAAGCAGCACACAAGGGAGAGCAGCACTGGGGCGAGCAGAAGGGAGCGAGAAACCAAAACAGAGCAGGGGGGAAGCAGGGAGTGTGACAGGGTAGAAGCACACAAGAGAGAGCTTGTAACACTAGGGAGACAGCAACACAGGTTGCGGTGGTGAGTATTGGGAGGAGAAGAAGCACACGAGTTGAGAGAGATGGAAACCACATGCACTCTCGTGGAGTGCTTAAACAAAAAAAAAGAAGTAGTTCCATAAAAGTACTCAGTGGAACGATAGAAATCATCCAGTTAAGAGATGGTTATGAGGCTATTCTTTACGCAAGAGATAGCACAAGATGGACAAGCTGGGACAAGGAAATCCACTGAATAAGAAGCAAGCAAATGAGAGTGACAATAAAGCCAACCAATAGCAAGCAGTTTGCAGGCTGTAAGCCCCTGTTTGTTCTTTGTAAGTCCACAATAGGTCTTTTACAACCAGACAGCTTGTGCTGACTGGCGGACTGGACCAGAAAAATTGCCCGACAGAATAGGCTACAGTATAGGATTCCATCATAAAAAGATACTCAAACGCTTCCCTAATTGACTTCTTTATTATTTTGCTTTTGTATAGGGTATTTAATAGGCCCATAAATTCTGTACAGATTAACAAAAGATGAAAACGATCATTCACAAAGGCCCAAATTTTCCATCTGGGTTTTTACAGTAGCTCCACAATGGTATGGAATCTGACCCACCCTCATCAACAGCCTTAAGTTTCTTATGGCCAGCAATGAAATATTGACCAAAGAAACAGAAATACTTGGCTGCAGTTTGAAGTTTTGATAATGTGCTAGTCAGAGTTTCTATTAATATATTCTGGATAATTTCTACATGAATATTTAAAAGATTTACTTCTAATGTGAATTTTTAATACATACCCAGTCTCTACCTGCCTTCCAAACTTCCAGTGGCGATGCCAGATCATATTTGGCAAACAGTTGTTTAACCTTTTTAGATAACCTTTGCCATTAGTGCTCAGTGAACATAAGATCTTTCAAACAAAGTGCAACACTAGAATCCCCTTCCCCCTACTTAAGCCTACTAAGAATTTATCTTTTAGCACCACAGATTACAAGATAAGAGAGTGTCGTTCCATCTCCAACCCAAGGGCGTTTTAAACCCATTGCCTTGGGCTTTAAAAACCCTTTCTCGGGCACTAGGGTATTATTTTTTAAGTCTATTGCTGCAAGGCAAGGGCTGCTGATCAACCTGTACAAAAGCTTAAAGCCAAGTCTCATGGATATGCCTTTGTACCAGTCCAGCTGTTGCAGCAAGAGCATTGGGTAAGTTGTTTTCCAAGTTTAACTTTCAGTTCAAATGACCTGTGAACACAACTCCTACATATTTATAAAATGTTGTCCTGGTTAGTTTATTGTCCTGTAGCCACCAACCGTTGTTCACTTTCTGAGTGCTAAAACACATTATTTAGGTTTTATCAGTAATAATGAGAAAGTTATTCAGGTCACAACAGAGGCTTAAGACATGAGGCTACCGTTGTATGCCAGGTGGGAAGTTGTCTAGGATAACTAGATTGTTGGCATATGGGATTTAACACATTTTCCAGTCACTTACTTTTGGAGGAAACCCATGCCCCGCTGAGGCAAATAACAGCTGGGTGGTGACACAGTCCTGCTTCAGTCCATTAGAGAGAGAGTGATCAAATTATCCTATTTGGATCTTGGCCCAAGTTTCTTTATGCAGAACCCAAATCAAGCACAAGAGTACTTTAGAAATAATAAAAGCTCACTAATGTTCTCCATAAACTTTATGAAAGCATGAAAAGATCATGAAGCTAATAAACAAAATTGTCATACATGTACTGTGGACTTCCATGCTACATAGCTCAAGGAGAAGATGTTATGTGAGGTAAATAGACCCGGGCTAAACCACACCCATTCTATTGGAACCAGTCTTTTCTCTTTCATCCAGATTTCTAATCCCTGTAGAATTACACAGCTGGATACTTTGTCTGAAGAGTCTAGTAGAGATGTGAGCTTAAAATCCCTCTTAAAAATCAGTTTAATCACTGACTCTTGCTAAGACGTAGGGACCAACCTAGTGTGAACTGTGTATCTATATGAGGGTGAAAGGATTTGGGCTCATGCTAGTTTACTAGATTTAATAAGCATTTTTGGCAGACTATCAGGACCAGGGGCCATACTGGAGCTAATTGGGTTAGTTATAGTTACCAGTTTATCATGTTATAGTTTTTCAAATAGATCTAAATCACTAGCGTAAAAATTACTAACAATCTTGAGAGGCTCCCCAGCAGACAATAGTAAGTCAATGTGTGTTTGCCATAGCGGAATAGCACTCTTACACCCCTCAAAGAGTAGCAGGTACATACTACTGCTAGCAATCTTATGCCCCTTATTATCTAACACTCTTCCACTGCTGACACCACTTCAGTCATTGTAACAGTCACACACTACCAAAGGCACTCCTATCCATCACAGAACAGCAGTCACACACAAAGATCAGCATAAATGTCAATAGGTCTGGTGAATAACTGATTGGTGAAACGAAATTTGCCTAGACTTGTAACGGTAAGTTTCAATTCTATTAAGGACATGGAGGCGAGGATTATGCTATACTTTCTCCGCTCTTTATTTATACAAAATCACAGCAGCCCAGAAAAAAACAGAAAAGAAAATGCTTATATCCCAGAACACCAGGGAAAAATGCATTTGAGTGAAAACATGAAACCTCCGGGGTAAACAAACTACAACTCCCATTAGTCCATGTGAGTAGAGTCCCAACACAAGTCCTTCCATAGTGTCCATGAAGGCTAGTTAAGGCGTCCATCTTATGTTATCCTCCTCTTTCTTCGCGCAAGTCACGCCATCACTTTACTGGTCCTGCTTTGAACCGTCATTCCCTAAAAGAAATACAACAGCGTCAATGTTCCGAAGGGATACGATGTTCAACATGACATGTCAAGGAAACACCACAGTACTACCGTAATGCACATCTCTTCTAGAACAAGGAAAAACGATTACTTACTTTAGTACAGGCGGGTTCGCACCAGAAGGTGTACCGGGAGGGATAATCCTCGCCTCCGTGTCCTTAATAGAATTGAAACTTACCGTTACAAGGCTAGGCAAATTTCGATTCTATGTCAGGACCGGAGGCTCCGATTATGCTAGTTTAAAGCTTACTTACCACCAAATGTGCGACATCCACAACCGGTTTAAAATAAAACCTCTTAAAGGTGGAGTCCGAAGACCAATCCGCGGCGCGCATCAAGTCCTCCAACCGAGCTCCCAGAGAGAAAGCTTTAGAAGCCATAGCACCTCTGGTAGAGTGAGCTCCATACAGTTTAGTGTCAATGCCTGCCTCTTGCATGACCCATCGCACCCACCTTGCTATGGTGGGGGAGGAGACTGCTTTATGTGGTTTTCGCAAGGCAATGAGTAATTGTCTTTCGCCCGGTGGACGAAACTCCAAAGTCATGTCCTCGTATGCTTTAAGGCACTGAACAACACATAGTTTAGGGACATCTGAAAACGCGGGATACGAAATCGTTCTTGACGAAGATTTGGTACGCCGACCTATGGTAAAAGTAACCCCATCTGGGGAAAAAACTCTCGCCGAAACATCTAGTGCCCGGACATCCGAGACTCTGCGACAAGAAACCAAACACAGAAGCATGGCCAGTTTGGCCGAAAGCTCTTTCAAGGAAAGGTATTTGTTAGGTTGCCAAGACAGAAAAAGATTCAAAACAATATTGACATCTCAGAGGGCAGAGTAGCGTGGCTCCGGGGGTAACGAAAGTCGAATACCCCGCAAAAGCCTACAAACAAAAGGGTGTTCTCCAACCGGAGCTCCCTCAACCGGGTGATGACCCGCCGAAATCGCTGAACGCATTGCGTTGATAGTGCGGTACGCCCGGCCCTCTGTTGCCAATTCCGCTAGAAAATTCAGAACGGGAACGACACCTGCAACCAGGGGATCCAAGTCCCGTCGAACACACCAACGCATCCATCTAGTCCATGCGGACCTATAACACTTTGCGGTACTGTCTGCCCAGGCCTTGGATAAGAGGTTCTCAGCTGGTCTCGAAAGGCCAGGGAGCGACCAACGTCGCCGGAAAGCCGCCATGCCATGAGGCGGAGAGAACCTTGAACGATGAGGGGATGCTGCTCCCCGTCCGGATTGAGAAGAAGATGAAGACACAGGGGCAGTAGGATTGGAGAATCCCAAGAAAGTTCCAGAAGAACCGGAAACCAAACTTGAGACCTCCAGAGTGGTGTCACCGCCACCAGCTCTGCGTTCTGAAGGCGTAGGTGAGCCGCCATCCTCACCACCATCGAGAAGGGGGGAAACGCATAGCCCTTCTCTTGACTCCAGTCCTGGAGGAACGCATCTGTGGCCTCCGCGAGGGGATCCGGTCTCCAGCTGAAAAACCGCGGAAGCTGGTGATCCAGGCGGGACGCAAACAGGTCCACTGAGAAAAGCCCCCAAAGGTCGTCCAACCATTGAAAAACCTGAGCATCCATTTTCCACTGGCTGGAGTCCCTGAGGTGCCTGGAATGCCAATCTGCTATCTGATTGGCTCGGCCCGGCAAATACTCCGCTGTTACGGAGATATGGTGGGCCAGACAGTAATCCCAAAACTCCTTTGCCAGGTCCGCGAGGGCTCGGGAACGCGGGCCTCCCAGATGGTTGACGTAACGGACCGCTGAGACATTGTCCATTTTTAGAAGCACGCAAGACCGCACCGAGTTCCTGGTCCAGCAGCGCACTGCGAAGGAACCTGCCAGCAGTTCCAAACAGTTGATGTGTAGTTGCTGCTCGTCTGACGACCAGGCGCCGCCTGTGGAGAATTCCCCGCAGCGGGCGCCCCACCCCGACCTGCTGGCATCGGACTCTATCACGAGGTCTGGGACCGACCCGAAGATCGCTCTCCCATTCCAGGCCTCCATATGGGTAAGCAACCATGACATCTCCTCCTTCACGTCCGCTGAGAGAGCAACCATCTGATCGTAGGACAGGCCCCTCCGGAGATGATGCGCCTTGAGGCGCTGCAGGGCCCGATATTGAAGGGGCCCCGGGAAGATGGCCTGGATGGACGAGGAGAGAAGCCCCACCACCCTGGCAATCTGCCGGAGGGAGGTATGAGACTTGGCGATTGTCTGTCGCAGCACGTGCCGAACCTTGGCTATCTTCCGCGACGGGAGACTCAAAGATGACCGTAGGGAATCCACGACAAAACCGAGAAACACCACCCTTTGCGATGGTGCGAGCACCGACTTGTCTCCGTTGATGACGAAACCCAATCCTTGTAAAAGGGAAATTGTCTGTTGAAGATGGCGAAGCAACCTCTCGGGACATTGGGCCATCAGCAAGATGTCGTCCAGGTAGACAATCATGTGGATACCCTGACTGCGAAGAAACTCCACCGCTGGATGGAGCACCTTCGTGAAACACCAGGGGGCTGATGAAAGCCCGAACGGAAGGGCGGTAAATTCGAATTCCTGGCTCCTCCAGCTGAATTGAAGAAACCGCCGTTGTGGAAGGGTGAATGGGCACCACAAGGTACGCGTCCTTGAGGTCCAACCGAACAATCCAATCGCTTGGAAGCAGAACGTCTCGGAGGAGGTGAATCCCCTCCATCTTGAAATGACGGTAAATCAACCACTCGTTGAATTCTCTGAGGTTGATTACCGGACTTTTGCCGCCATCGGGTTTGTCCACTAAAAATACATTGCTGAGGAAACCTGCAGGATGTCGCGTTGAACGACAAATGGCCCCTTTGTGGAGCAACTCGGAGATTTCTTCGTCGATCAACTGAGCGTCGGACACTGAAAATTTCATAGGGCGCGGGGCTCCCGATTGGCGGGGGAGATCGTAAAACTCTATGTGAAAACCCCGAATGGTTTGCAAGACCCACGCGTCCGTAGTAATTTCCGCCCAGGCCCTTTGAAAAGCCGCTAGCCGGCCACCGATTCGAACCTGCTCCGCAGGGATAACACTTACCGTTGGCATTACTGTTGCTTGCGTTATTCCTGAAGCCACCCCGGCCTCTGAACCGTTGCCCTCTGGTGGGGTAGAAATTTGTGTAATTGGCGGTGGTATTGTACTGACCCCGCCCGGAGCCTTGTCCCCTATTGGCGAATTGTTGCTGACCGCCACGGCCGGTCGCGCGGCCCCTACCGCGACCGGCCCCTTGAGAGAAACGGGGCTGGAAGACCCTTTTGATGTTGGACTGGGCCTTGTCCAGCGATGTAAATGTGGCCACAAATTTACCCAGCTCTTTAACAAATGGGTCCCCAAAGAGACCCCCTTGCGCTACAGCGCCGGCCTCCGAGGAGGCTAGATCCCCTAACTTAGGGTCCAACTTAATTAGAAGTGACCGCCGCAGTTCAGTCGATAGGGCGCAATTGGCGTTCCCTAAGAATATTACCGCCCTTTGTGCCCAGTTCAACAGGACGTCGGGGGATATGGCGGAGCCTGACACCTTCGCCTCCTCCGCCATATCCAGAATCTTTGTGATACGACCTATTGCGTCTAGCAATTTGTCCTGACAGGAACGCCAGGAGCGGTCTATGCCCTTGCGAGGGTCTTTCATGTACTTCGCCAGGAAGGTGGCCATTTTAGAGTCTAATTCTGGTGTTAAGGCCACCTTCCCCTCCAAAGTAGGTCAAGGGCATTCACCCTTGACCGCAGACACCCCCTCGCTTCCTTCTCTAAGTGCTTGCGGAGGCGTCCCGCCACGAACTTCGCCACTTTGTCCCCAGGTGTCCAGGCTGCGGACCGCGGATGGATTATTTCATCCGGGTCCAGCATACCCGTAGCGTCCGGTGGTAACTCGGAGGCGGAGCCGGACGGACGCCATGACCGCGACGAACCCTCATCATCATCTGTGTCTATCGGTGACTCCCCGTCGGAAGTTGGGGAAGACGTAACCGTAGACAGCGCAGGTTCCGAGGCCGGTAGTTGCGCAGGGGTGGGGGCAGATGCCTTCGCCAAAAAAGCGCTACGCAGCCGCTCAAAGGCGTCCCTGTCCACTCCCTGCGCTGCTCCAGGGTCCCCTTCCCAGCAGGCCTTCTTTGAAGCCGGGGGGTCCTCCCCCGGGGTGATAGTGGGATCAGGGGCTGGTGTCCCTAAATGGGCCTGCGCCAACTTTGTGCACTCCGCTACAATCCTGTTAGACAGGCGTTCTTCCATGGGGCCTACCACTTCATTGACGCACCGGTAGATCGAGCTGTCTACGGTGTCGAAAAACTCATCATCATAGGGTAAGTATTGGGCTTCTTCCTCCTCATAGTAAGTATCCTGCTCCATCTTAAGGTAAGCAGGGAAAAAACCCTCCCCGAGTACTGCTGAATTATATGATTGGGGAAAAAAATCGGGGTGTCACAGAGGTAGCAGCCCCCAGGATTTTATGTCTGGTTGTAACCCAGAACACTATTGTGGGCAGACCCAAGGACTGCTAACTTTTTGGGCCGGTGAAACCAGCAATAGAGGCAGCACGAGCCTCTGAGCGCGCCGACCCTCTACAGGAGACCGGGTCTAACCGCCTCCCAGCGCGCTGTCACCACCAAGCATTAGAAGTGCTAAAACTGCCCGCAGGCGATTCACGCGGATTAAACCGCTAATACAGACCCCAGCGGGGCATGAGTATATAAAATATGGGGCTGTACAGACCCGAAACCGGGCGTAAGAGGTGAGGCGGTAGGGGCAAGGCTCCGGCGCGATCAATCTCCTCAGCGCGGCTCCTCTCTGTGAGGAAAAGCCGCGCTGCAGAGCATCGAGACGCCGCAGCTCCCCCTAGTGGGCGCTTAGCGCGCCGACTCTGAAATCGGGTGGCCGCGGAAAGAACGGAGAACGTTCCCGCGGCCGAAAAAGGGGACTCTGTAGGAAGAAAGGAAACACAGCAAACAGCCACAAGACCGCACTGGAATCGTGCGCTAAGCCCTGAAACAAACCTGCGTTACCAGCATTTAAATTGCCAACCCCACAAGCAAACACTTAAGAAGAGTCAAAAAACAACTTAACTGGCTGCGAAGCAGCGAAGAATGAGGAGGATAACATAAGATGGACGCCCTAACTAGCCTTCATGGACACTATGGAAGGACTTGTGTTGGGACTCTACTCACATGGACTAATGGGAGTTGTAGTTTGTTTACCCCGGAGGTTTCATGTTTTCACTCAAATGCATTTTTCCCTGGTGTTCTGGGATATAAGCATTTTCTTTTCTGGTTTTTTCTGGGCTGCTGTGATTTTGTATAAATAAAGAGCGGAGAAAGTATAGCATAATCGGAGCCTCCGGTCCTGACATAGAATTCTTATGTCAGGTAATGTGGATGGATGAGTGGTCAATGAAAGAATGAGTCATTATGGATGAATAGATGCTTGGATATAAGTCTGAGCACAAGATGGTTCAATCTCTATATACACCCACTTACAAATCTCGCCGTGGAGAATCCTTGCGGCTCCGGAGAGGTCGACGGACCTTTTCCACCATAGGCGAATTAGAGCGCTTTCAAAATAATCAAAACATCATTGACATTCAGATTTTGGCAATTAGTCAATGATGAGAGGTTGGTGAAGGTTTCAAAAACCTTTATTTATCATAAAGACAAGATCTCTAATTATCTTTATTCAGTTTAATAAGTTTATAGAAAATATAAAATACATCTTGTTAGAAGTCAGCATTAGAAAAATACACAGTGTTCCATAAAGAAACCCTGCAAGCTAACTAAGGGACCTATTCTAAATAGTACCTATAAAGAGATCCTCTGGTGAAGAGCGAGTAGGAGAAGAACATCTCATAAAGAGTAGTTCTGAAAACTCAACAGAGTTCCCTACAGCTGTAATACCAACTGTAAATAAAAGTGCAATCCTTGCAGTAGCATTGATCAGTAATAATCCTAAAAGATCTGTAATTAAGCAAATCAGTCACCTCAGGGAAATAGCCATGGAAGTCAACTCTCCATAAAGAAGAGTCTCAGGGCAGGGAAAAGATCCAGCAGCAGGACCACCAAAAAAGTCAATGGAATAGAGAGGTATGAGATGAATGAAAAATAGGGAGTTAAAAGTAAGTGTGTGCTAACTAACTAGGAACACTCATTAATATAGGTTCATACTTTTGTAACAATTCTGTAGGCATCCTCTGTCGATATCCAATTAAAATAGTTCACAAGTTGTTGTCATCATTCATAAGATGCTTCTTCTTCCGATTCCCACAGTCTGTACTCTCGTCGCCATGATCAATATATTTATTACAGCATTTGTTACATGAGGAAAGCTTCTAATGAGAACCCTCTTACCTAACCTAAAGGATGCACTATAAGCTCGATGTGTGAACAATGGCTAGTCAGTAATATGAAAGCAACTATCAATGTTTTTCAGAATCAGCATTCATAAAAGTCTCTAAGTCATCATTTAACATAAGCAGTTTTAATAAGCTCTTTGTATTCTAACATATGATCTAACATGAGGTCAGGAGCTGGATGAACACAATGTTATGGTCAGCATATTTCTAAATGATGTCACTAATGTTTAGCAGTTTTATTAAATGTCTTATTCATGTAACTGTGAGCAAGAGTCGAGTGAAAAGAGTTTTGGGCCTCGTTAATATACTCGTTAAGAAATGGTAGCCTGGTGCAAAAAAATTTGAAACACGCATTCATTTGCAAACATTCTAAGAGCATTCTCAATCTTACATGTGATTAACTAATATATGTTCACAGTTTGTTTACTAAAATTCTAAATATTATGCATTTACACTTTTTGCCTACAAGTCATTTTCTAACGTAAACATTCCAGCAACATTTAAAGCATTCTAAGGTGCCATTCTTACACAGTGAGTAAGTCGGTTTTCTAAATTCATGCTAATTTCTCACACTAACTAACACTCTTTCATTACTGACACCACTTCTGTCATAGTAACAGTACACTACCAAAGGCACTCATATCCATCACAGACCAGCGGTCACACACTACCACAAGCATTCTCAAAGATTAGCATAAATATCAAAATGTCAATAGGTCTGGTGTATAACTGGTTGGTGAATTCCTATCAGGTAATGGGGATGGATGAGTGGGTAAATGAAGGAATGAGTCATTATGGATGAAAAGATGCATGAACATAAGGATGAGTCACTGGCTGCATGGAGGGATGGATGAGTGACTGCATGAATAAAAGCATCCAAGCACTTTCAGTTATAAACCAAACTTATTGGGTTTGGCAATGCTTGTTTAGTTTTAATGCACATCACATTAAAACACGATTCTTGCTGGAGCAAAGAAAAGGTACTCTGGCTCTGTATAGCTGTAAACTGAGAACATAGTTTAAACACACAAGGATGACTAAAAAATAAACATAAGGATAACGGAAATAAAAGAAAATGTAAAGGAAAATATTAGCCACCAGCACTGGTCCAGCCAGTCCGGTATTCTTAAAAATTTGAGTCCATGTATGTTTCTATTGAAAAGGGAAATCGTTTTTAAAATAACTTTGCTTATATTTATGCTAGAATGATGTAAATGACATTACTAGCTTGCCTGTTAATTTAGTATCTAGGTCCTGTGACGCTCTTCCTACTTCACTCACAGTTATGCATATCCTATACAAATAGTTAGATTAAGGGTCTTGATTAATAGTTGGGCGGATTGAGTACAGTCTGTAAGAGTGGCAGAGGACATTACCTCTGCCACCTTGACAGGCTGCTGTCTGCCAAATTTAGAGTTGACCCAGTGGCCAAGCGGTCCTCTCTGTGTGTTGAAAATAACATCTGTCATCGGTTCCCTTCAAGGTACAAAAAGTTTGGTGAACAGCCGCTGCTGATTTGACGGCTGTTCACCAACCCTATAACATTTTTAGTTTTCAGAAACAAATTTCCAAAGTGTGAGTTTGTTTTAAAAAAACAAAAAACGAATGATCCCACAATAAGAGAGTTTTCTCCTAGGATATGGACATTACACCGTCACACTAAATAGAGCAGTTGCTGTCGTGGAGAAGTGTGGCTCAATGGTTAGAGCGGCAGACCCTGATGCAGAGATCTGGCCCGGGACCAGGGTTCAATTCCCGCCTCGGCGGGTCTTGGGCTCAATTTCCTCGGACCTGATAATTCTCGCCTCGGTGCCTATTCTAATCATGGGTCCCACTCTGCAACTCTGGGCAATAGCTTGCTTAATCTCCATAACGGCCCCAACAGCGCTGGGATGCCTGGCTTCACCCTGGGGGTGCCCAGGAGTGGACATTTCACAGGGAAAAGCCAGGAAGGGTTCCACAGCGGTATGCGTACAGCGCCTGGACACCCCTTTGGGGGTATGGGTGCGCTTTACAAGTACAAATTTCATTTCATACCCTTACTGATGGTCCCTTCTTTGTCAGCCGATTGGAGGACGTTTTCTGTTGACTGAGACAACGGGGACTCTGTTGACGAGAAAGCTTGCTGTACACCCATCTCTAATTTTGGTGGTCCAAACAAGTGTTTGACTGACAGGGTACTCCGTCTCATTTTGACAGAGTACCCTGTCCATCAACCTCTAAAATCGGCCCTGCGTTCTAAATTGAACCATAATATCACCAATGTTTCAAGCAGTTCTGAGGCAACGTATGAGTTGAAAGAAGAGTGCAGGGGATTTCCTACTCCTCCCTTGCTGGGTCTGGTTGCTTAGTGGACTAATGTGTCCACTGTAGGGGCCTGTGTTTGACCTCATGGCCACAGGTTCAAATCCTGGAGGGTCCACTCAGCCTTTCATCCTTCTGAGGTTGATAAAAAGAGTACCATTGAAAGCTACCCTTAGGTGAACATGTGCTTTGCTAATACACATGTTATATTATGCTGCAGGGGAAGGGTGGGAGCAAGGCTGCGCAGCTCCTCTGCCAAGCCAGAATCTGGTGTTTCCAGCCAGGATCTTGTGTTTCCCGCCCAGTAGTATGAGGGCCTGTATTTGTCGGTCAGGTCATTTGTGGCACGGAGATGCCTGAAAACCTGAAAATGATCAGAGTTGTATACCCCGGAGATATCACTCTGAGTAACTCTTATGTAGGGCTTGCTTGCAGCTGGGTAGAATGCACTATGATGCAATAGTTCTCTTATGGGAGATCAGTCTTAAGAAGGATTCATTGGACTGCTTTGACTGATCAGGTCTTTCTGATTATATTCCATGTTGTTTATCTGATGGCGTCTTTGTGTTAGACAGCATTCTAATCTCCAACCAGCTTCAGAAGGAATAGAAATCTATGTGCGAGAGATGAGTTGCTTAGGTTAGGTATGTGTAATTAAAGTGTGTTCACTGCAGTAATGTTTAAGGCAAATTGTTTTGATTGAATTCTGTTTATATCTTAAGATCAAACCTATTCCGTCCAGTGTTCGGTGATAGTTACTGATTCTGCCCCAAAGCACAGATTTAGCAAACTGTTTAAAATTATTTTTAACCATTGATTTATCAATTTGTACATTCCCCTAAACGACGCACTATTCAATAAATGTGATAGATATAATTAAAGTGGCATAGTTTTGTCTATTCAGTTCACAAATGTTTTTTTTTCAAGCAGTAACTTCCAAATTTGCAAACTTCTCTTTATAAATGTCATAATATGTTAACTTAAATTCGTTTTGGTAATGGCACTGTCGTGAAATTTGTTTTCTGCAAAACAATTCTTTTTTTAAAGTCAGCTTACGAAGTCACACTTTGCTTTAAATTGTAAATTGTTGAGCGATAAGGAAGAGCAGTGGTAAACCCCGGTTGACAGTTCAAGGATTGGGGAAATGTTGTGGCTTACTTTGTCCTGGTGAGCCACGCTTAATTACGTGTCATTCCAATCCACAGCGCCACTAATCAGTCTTTGGCACACACTTTGACCCATTGAACTGTTTAAAGCTTCTTGTTCAGTCCATAAAATGGACACATTATTTAAATAATAATACATTGTACACAATGGCCTTATGCCCATAATACAGCCTGAAGTCATAGCTCAGATATATCAGTTTCAATAGCAGAAAATATGTAAACAATTTCTGTGCCACATATGATTTTCAGTCAGTTAATTTACCTGTTAATGCTTGCAAAGCAGGGTTGCAGTAGCATTCATAACTTACTGATCAGATACTGTAAAGAGCATGGTTGCTTATGAGTTATATTACACTTAATGCTTCCAAATCATAGTCGTATCGTGGTTAATTTCCCATTCGTTTTATTTTTTTTATTTACTTTAGAATTTTCACGTAGCACACACACTTGATACTAGAGCCTTTTACATGTCAGTACAAACAGAATTCTATGTGATTTGCAGACTGCCATGTCACTGTACACTACAGTGGTGGACAGTACAGAATTGCCAGTAAAATACATATGGAAAGGCAAAATGCCAAGGCACATACTTTCTCATTTGAAAGTTGTTTCTACTGCTCTGGAATCCTGGAGACTCTTACTGTGTGTGGCTGTGTCTAACAGAATCGAGTCTCTCCGTTGTTCACAAGCTACCATGGGGTTGCCATTAGTGGGTGGTAAACTTCGCTCCGCCTGAGGTTTTGCAGAGTTTTGCCCACTCTGCGCGGAGTTCTGGAAAAGCTCTGCCAACGGGTGCGCAGCCGAGTTTTTCTTTTGCACGCCTCACGAACGTTAAGTTGGCAAGCGCAATCGAGAAGATTGAGTGCTAGGGCGAGTCAGAGCGTGATTTCTCAATGCAGGCAGTCGTGGCAGTTCGCTACCGCTTGTGTTGAGAAAGCTGCCGTCTCACGTTGAGAAAGCTGACGCTCAAGAAGAAAATCTACTCGAGCGGCAAGAAGAAGCAGCACTCTCTGGCACACCACGTGGCGCTGTTGAAGCTGATTTTACAGCATGGGACACGCTCCGGGTGCTAAAAATCAGTGCGAGCAGCGCGAAGTGCTGAAATTCTGCTGCTCGCGGGACTCCACGGAATCTCGTAAAGATTTTACATAACTGCAGAATTCCACAGAGTGAAACTCCGTGATTTCCGCCCACCCATAGTTGTCATGCATAGACTTTGTCCCTCCTCAGTTTGGAAAATAGTTTCCCACCCTGGAAACACTTGTACTCCTGTTTCCAAGGTGGCAAATAATCGGGGATCACTCAAAATCTTTTAGGAGGGTTGAGGATGGCTTTTTGCTCAAAAGAATATCAAATACTCAGATTTTTCTTAGGGGAATATCTGCCTGGCATAGAGCTGATGGTTTCCCGGCATGCTCGAGGAAATTTAGAGATGATTCACACAACCTGCATGTGACAACAAATTGTTAGTCACAAGAAAATCATACATTAAAGACAAGAATACCCACATCTCAATTCACTTAGGGCCTTATTTGAGATTGGCAGATGGAGTAGTGTCTGTGGAGATGGCAGAGGACACTACCTTCAACATCCTGAGAGTACTTTGCCTTCCAGATTTAAAGTTGTCCGCTGGCACTTTGGACAACTCTACATTTAAAGGAATGGCTGTCATGGTGTTTCCTTTCAATGTACTAAAGGTATGGTGTACAGCCACTGTCGGTTTTGACAGCTGTATACCAAACTATTGACATTTGTTTGTTTTTCAGAAACAAACTCCCGAAGTGGTAGTTTGTGTTTGTAAAACAAAAAAAAACGAATGATCCCCACACCCTGGATGTTTTCTCCAACGGTGTTAGGGTCATTATTGTTTTTTCATGCCCCCCTCCACCAGGTTTTCCCTAGTGCTGGTGGAGAGAAATAAAAGATGTTACACCGTTCTCCCTAAATAGGGTGGACGGTGTAATGGCCTTCCTTCAACAACCCCTACTTCATTTAGCTGTCAGAGGAAGTACTCCGTTGGCGTATCCAACGAGGGCTCCGTTAATGGAATACTTAAGGTCCACCCCATTTCTAAATGAGGCTTGTGGTCTGAGAGTTTGCCAAGGAGGATACTCCGTCGCATTTTTGATGGAGTACCCTGTCCCCCAATCCCTAAATCAGGGCCTGAGATTGGAGATTTTCTTTAGGAATTGAGCCCCAAATTGCTTTGGTTGTTAGTGATGTTGTGCCACAATTCCACAACCCATCTACAAATTAAAAGCATGCACCTCATATTACAGATTGTAATCTGGCACGTGCTCCATCATCAATTCATAGCACACATTTCTTCAAGTGCTAGATGTGGTGTGTTGGTGTGTTTAGGATCAACTCTTTACAGTGAGTATAGTTAGGATTCGATCCGGATTCTGGAATCACATGCATCATTAGTCAATCTATGGATACTATTTGAATTTGACTGGAAGTAATAAAGCAGTTTGCTGGTCTGCTATTTGCATTCAGCATTTTATACAAAAAGTACACATACACAGTGGCAAGTTCTATATGTGATACAAAGAGTTGTTAGGTGTCTGAGATGCTGATGTCATATAAATTGACTATTATGGACTTGCATATTTCCCTTCTGTGGTGCGAGGAAGGTGAGGTGTTGTAGGATTAGAGCTAACATCACCAAAATAAATTATATGAAGGGACAAACTAACTGATTTTGAGTTTAGTGGAAAGGGTACTCCATCACAAACATGGCAAAAGTCTCTGTTAGTCGAGTTCTCGTTCCGCCCACCTCATTTAGAGACAGATGGACTGTAAGTTTTCTGTCTGTTCTTCATCGCCAGGATAGGCCTAGCGGTAAGGGATATTTAAAACAATAAGGACCCTCACTGCTTGGGAGATAACTCTAAGGGTGTGAGGGTCAGTAGTATTTTGTTTTTTAGAAACAAACTCCCAATTTGAGAATTTGTATCTGAAAAACAAAAAAAAGTTAAAAGTTTGGTAAATGGCCACAAAATCTGACGAAGACTGTCCACCAAAAATTTGTACTCTGAAGGATGCCTTAAATTTGACTGATGGAGTGCTGCTGAGTCATTCGTCATACCAAGGGTTGCTACTCTGTCGGTCAAACTCTAAATTAGTCCATTAAACTGGTTTTAAGTGAAATAATATCTACTGATGTCCAATCGCAAATGATTACTGTTATGTCGAAATGTTATGTGTGTCTGTGAAAGGTGAAACTAGGTGCCTTAATGTGAGCTAAAATTGTAACTAGTCTGAAAGCCCTATTTTTGGTGTTTACATATTTACATATTTTGCACATATTCACAAGACTCGTTCCAGAGAAAGGTAAATAGTAAATTGTAGCATTTTCATATATGTATATTTTCTTTCTAAGTATTAGAAATACATACTGATGTGTATTTTGTCTTTTGCTGCCTGTGAATTTTATAAGGGTGTATTGAAAATCGCCATATTATGGGGGTACCCTATTCTCTGTACCTAGGAATCCCCTAGTAGAAAATTACTAGGATTTTAAAATGTTTTTAGGTCGTGCTCACCAGCGAGCACAAGCTGTCGCTTTATAAAGCACCTGTTGTGGGCTTACAGTCCACCCATTGCTACCATTTTTAGGTCTCGCCTACACAGCGCGCATGCGCTGCTTAGGAGGGCCTTTTGCCATCGCTCTGCTCATTTTCAAGCACACACTCGTGCTTGTGGCGGCATCCACCTTGCGGGAGCGAGCAGCGGCGCGCCACAAGCACGAGAGCAGTGCTTGAAAAGTGAAGACTGCTCTCCTAAGCGTGCGTGCGCGCGCCTCTCTCCTCGCCCACACAAGCTGCATCAACACTTTCGTCACTCCAATGACACTGCTCTCCTAAGCACGCGCGCGCGCGCGCGCCTCTCTCCTCGCCCACAAAAGCTGCATCAACACTTTCGTCACTCCAATGACACTCTGGTATTGAGAAAACAATGCATGCTTTTCTACCCTAATCTTTTATCCCCCCTATTCTAATCCCATCTTTGGCACATCATCCTCTCTTTCTCCCGCTACTGCCTAGAAGCTATTGTTATGCAGTGTGCACTATAGAAACATGTATGATTACACTTCTAAGCTGTATAGATACAGAGCTCGGTACAAACAGCTGTCCCTAATGTTCAAAACCACACTTGGCACGTTTACCTGCCTGGGACCTTTTTTAGGAGCTGAAACGCCACTCCTGCTTGCCATTCGCTACCTGCACAACATACTAAAAACGCCCGCTACCTCAAGATGTTTTGGTCCTTCGAACTCTCTAAACACCACGCACGTTCAGTTCCCTACCTGGCTGGCTTGTGCAGCCCCTCAAAATTGTAAGAATGCGTCAGAACACCGCTCCTTAACCTCATTACCGAGTAGACGTCTTCGGCAACCTCCACTCCCCATCCTGCCCCTCTAGCTTCACTTTGAAATGTGGCCTCAATGGAAGTGCGTATATTTTGGAACACTACTCTACGCGTTCTGTTTAATCTCGTCAGGCGCGATACTCTGGCACCACGAAATTCTCCATGTAACCCCCCTTTTGCTTATTTCCCAGTAGCACGGTTTGTCCGTGTAGATTGTTGGGGGCTTCCAACTCTGCAAATGCAAATTAATATTAAACGAGAAAAAAAAGCAAATCGGCGGGGTGTAGTCCAACTCACCCACTCGTTCATTGCAAAAAACGCCGCAAACAATTGTATTCGAAGTATGGGGCGCTAAATATTGTGCATATTTGTCTATTCGGGCTATGGATAACCCTTTTCTTAGCACAATTGGCTACATGGAAGTTACCTTAAGACAGCTGTGAGGGCTTGCTGCTTGGACGCTAACAACCCATGCTTCTCAATTCAAGCATTTTCCTGACCTGCTAACGGGGCTTCTGTCGTGAGGGTGCACACACTAAGAATTCCCTTTGCGGTTGAAAGGAAGGGAGAGGTGTTTAAATTTGCATTTCCAAGGCCCGCCCTTCTTTGTCTGTGGAAGTGTCTTTATAGCTATATTACTGCTCTTCTGGTGGGAAGAGAGGGGTGAGGCCTGGGAGGGGGTATGGGTTGACAGGGGCGAAGACCTCATTTGCTGTCACATTACCAAGGATTTATGCAATCCTACGGGAACAAAGGCCAGTGTTTTCGCCGATTTGTACGTGCTGTTTCTATACGTCCTCTGTCTTTTTTTGTTGATATATTTTTTTTGCCTGTTATAGGAAGGTGAGCACTGGCTATATTTCCGCTTCACTAGTTTATCAACACTTTCTGAACACTAAAATTCAACGATTTTGTTTTCAGCACTTAGGTGTAAATGTCTGCCTTTAACAAAAAGTTATCTCGTGTGGAAATATTTGGGTCCTTGGTTATGTATTTGGTAACAAACAGATTGGTTAATGCTATCATTGTGGAGGTTGGTGGGTGGGATGTGTTATTGTTCATAGACAACACAGGATAGACTTGTCTTGCTCTGCTTATTGGGGCCAATTTGGCACTTGATGTAATGATGGCAGACTATTCTATAGGTTCGGTGACTTATTGCAGTGGCCGCAAAGTAAGGTTGCAGTTCAGTTGTAATGAAGCTAGTAAAGAATTTGAGTCTGGTTGCTTTTGGTTGATGAAAGCATGGAACTGCTAGATGTACTAGGTCAAAATGTGCTAAGAGACATATGTGGTATTTCTACGAGACAACACAAGCCAAAAGACAGCCGAGCACTGTACATGGTCACAGTTCAGCATAAAGTGAACGAGTGATAGGACTGACTTCTGAACAGCAGCCACACTGGTGTACAACTTGGCTAAAACCAGGGCTTTAAGTTGGCCGGCCCTCACCGGTGCTGAGCACCGGCAGTTTTTAAAAGGGTGCCTCGAAACAGGTCTCTATCGGACCCCTTGGTTTTGTCAATGCTTGTTTATATGTCCAGCGCGATATTCAGTAAGGGAGAGAACCTTTGGAATGCAAGCTTGCAATTAGCAGATTGTTGAATTACTATTGTTGTTGAAAAATGAAGCTTGGCTACTTGTAATTAATTCCCCTGGGCATGACCCTCGTCTCTCCACCATCCTGAACAGCTAAGCCATGCCTTGCCTTTTGTTAACAAGAAGAGAAGCAATGTTAGCTAACAAACATTGTCAAAACCAATCGCTCTAGATAAACACTTATAAAGCCCCAAAGGCGAGACCTATTGGCTATGCCAATGCTTGTTAGCTTTATTGTTACTCTCATTTCTATGCTTCTTTTTCGATGTTTTTTCCTACTCCAAACTTATCTATCTTGTGTTTTCACTACCCCTGGAGCTTCCACTGTTCCCTTTTAGGGAACTATATTTCTTTTTAGGTCTCATCTGAGACTGCACATTCGCTGTCACTTGTAAGACATTTTGTTAGCTTACAGGGGCTTAGAGCCTGCCCATTTCTTACCATTGGTTGGCATCATCGTCTTATTTGCTTTCTCATGATTTTTTAATGCAGGCAGCCTTCAGGTCCTCTTCTTCTGTTTGACCTCCCCCAGGGGTATGGCCCAAGTGCCACTGCTTGCGTTTTGGGAGCTAATTTGATCTTTTGTTTAAGCACTCAGTGAGAGTGCATGTGTTCATGAACTGTTTCCCTCAGGTGCCTCCCACACTCCACATTGCTCTCTATCACATGCATGCTTCTTTACCCCTCAAGCGCTCATGTTGCCCCACCCGCTATCTTTGTAGTTGCTTGCTCACTCCCCCTGTCTGTGTCCTTGCATGCCCCTCCCACTCTCCTCCGGTGGCCCGTGTGTTGCTTGACCCCTTCTGCTGTCCTTCTTGATGCTTACCCCACCCATTGTTCGTATTGTTGCTTGCCCCTTCTGCCCTTTGTGATGTTGCTTACACCCTCCATGTTGTTGCTTGCTACCTCCCCCTCCTCCCAGTGTCTGTTTTATTGCTTTCCTCTTCTTGTCTTCTGGTGCATATCCTTCTTCTGTCTGGCACTCTCGCTCACAGCGCCCTGGTGGAACTTATTGTCCCAGAGTCCATTTGCCTGCATCTTACTGCCCGCAGTCGCTGACCGGGGGAGGTGACTGACATCGCGCTTAAAATGCAGCCTCTCCCACCGCTGTGCGGGACATGTCCTTCTGGCAGGCACTCTCACTCACAACGCCCTGGTGGCAACCACTGTCCCAGGGTCAGTCTGCCTGCATCTTACTGCTTGCAGCTGCTGACATCATGCTTAAAGTGCAGCCTCTCCCCGCATGGTGTGGGACGCATGCAGCGGTGCCCGGGTCAAGGGCGGGCCTGTCCTGCACCCATTAGTGCCAGGAAGTGGCAGGGCAGGACCTCCACCCTTGGTTTTCTCATCCTGGGACTACATCCTTTGGTCTGCGTTGTGGTCATCTCTTCCTCCCAACCAAGGTACTTTTTCTTATTGCAGCCTCCATCAGTGCTTTCTCTATCAACTCTGCAAGGTTAGAAACCGGGCTGAACTTCTTCCCATAGGGGGCATTGTCATTTGACACAGGTGAGAACTTTGTCATTGACTCCCAGCCCCCCTTTCTATTTTGTGCATCTGCGAGTGGAGACGACGGGGGAGAGTGGATTTTTGTGTGACCTACCTGTACTGTCTCAGTCCAGGAATCGGGGAAGATCAGTCTCTGTTGAGTGCACGCTTTGGCCCCATGTTTATTTGAAACTACCTTTTGCAGAGGGTGGATTAGTTTGATGTAACTGCTGCTCACTTATCCCGGTATTATTGTTTGTGTGCTAGTGTTTGCCTCCACTCCTCAGTTTTAAGGTGGGCAAAAGGAAGGCAGCGGAAGGGGTCACAGTGTCCTCAAAAGCAGAAAAGAAGTCCGTATCCTCGGCAGCTGGCAATTGCGTAATGGACAGAATTGATCATCTACTATCTGAATGTGAAGACATCATTAATACAAACCCCTCCTCTAGCAACAATGTTACCAAACATACTTCAGCGACGCGGCGTATACCCCGTATGTTTAGCATTCCTCAGGTGCGTTTTGGATCGTTGGCTGGGGTGGGGGGATATTGTTCCCTCGGAGTCTGGTTTTATAGAGAAGTCCCTGTCTGTATGTAACTATGAAGTGATTGAGTACCGAAACCGCTTCTTGATCCTCCACCCTGATGTTCACTTAAACAAGGGGCCTCATGTTGATGCGACTAGCGCCACTAGTTTGGAGTGTTACTCAATCTTTTGTTGTTTGATGGGCGTAATTGGGAATCTGAGAGTGCAGGTTACAGCTTTGAAGAAGGCGGTGGAGAGTTATGACGACAGGGAACATGGGAAACAAAACTTTAACTTTGTTAAAAGTATCGCATTGGAGGATGGTGAAAGGGCAGGAAACCAAATGAGCCACAATAATTGGGATCCCCACTTATCGCTGCATACTGTCATAACCCAACATCCCCCTTGGCAAAGACTATCCAATCTCTCCAGATCCTCTCTATCCCCCTACCACACCAAAGTAGTATCTGGGACACCAGTCTGGTTTGCCCGGGTTGGGACCCCCAAGGAGAGAGTTGAGAGAAGGATTAGAGTGGAGACCAAGAGCTCAGAGTTTCAATAAGATACAATATAGAGGGATGGTACGAAATGGGGTTTATTTTCCTAAGCAGGCAGGGTACCTTCAGGCCACAATGTACCTTACCCAGATCCCCAAGTTGACAGTGGGAGCCTATGAAGATTATGAATCACACATCAAGAAAGTTACACATTGGTTCTAAGTAGTTCCCCACTGCTATTCTATTAATAGAAGTGACATAGTGGGCATAGAAAGGCTTTCTTGCCCCAAGGAACAGTACAACAAGCTGAAGGTTTGCTTCACTCACAAAAACATAGTTGATGGTCCTATGGCCATTGATTCACAAACTATCCCCCAAGCTAATACCCACATCTTGATTGAATATTGTACCCCGGCAGCTGATGTCAGTCTTGATATAGGTGGTTCAGCTCAAGCAGCGTGGGCTATATATAGTGGGACCCCCAGGGCTCTTCCTTGACTGCATTTTGAAGCCCAGGAACGTTGGGTAAGGGTAGAGAGATCATTTGATGATGGCTGGTCCAACCAATTTTAGCTAATCTTCACTCTTAAGCCACCAGGGGTGGGATCCCACAAACCGAAATATCAACTGTTTAAGGTTTCCTAGGTGGCCCCTTGTGAATAGAAGGCAGGGTGTCCCTTCAAAAATCAACCCAGGCAGTGAGACGATAACTGGAGATCCCGTTACTGCGTCTTTGTCCCAGCACCATCACTTAAAATACTGTTGTAGAATGTAGCAGGGATTTCTAAATTGCTCTTCGAGGTGGAATGGGGCAGATTCGTAGATTTCCATAACATTTGCCTTTTTCAAGAAGCATGGTGCTTGTCCCCCTTTCATAGTAGTGGGATGACTTCCTATAGTGTTAACGCGGCACTGAGTGGAAGGGGTCAACCATCTCGGGGCTGGGAATCTATGTCAAAATAGCCCTTCAATGCAGGATCAGGGAAATCTACATTGACACCCGTGATGTTATGGCAGTTGGGCTCGAGCTCCCTTCAGGGCTATTCTTAACAGTTTTTAATGTTTATAATAGAGTAGGAACAAGCACTGCGGAGACCAGGGTTTTAAATGTAGTAGCACAATCTCTATCTGAGTTCATGGAGAATGGTCTCCTGCTGGTGGCAGGAGATTTTAACACCACATTCGACTCTTTAACAGGCACGTCTTCTGACTCAACATAGGACTGGGACAACCAGTGGTGCATTCTGCAGTTCGATTTGCCAAGTGTGAGATGGACCCCCAAAGCAGCCCAGGCACTAACACTAACGCTTAACTTTGACTTAAGAGCTGCAAATGGTAGGGCTCCCTCAAAGGTAGAACGACATTCAATAGGCCAGGCCACCATAGTAGGATTGATTATTTCTTGGTTGATGTGAAGCTCTGGCCAGCAGTTTTAGATATGGTAGTTGTGGACAGATCTGATAGCGACCATCATGCACTAGCTCTGACACTTTTAGATAATTCAGCTATTAAACCAATTCTCTGGGGTAACACGGATCTGGGTGGATTTTCTCCAACTAACAAAATAGGAAGACCCTCAGGAGGAATTGGATGGTAAAAATCCTCCAGTATTTGAGGCAGCAAAAGCCAGATTGGAGAAAGAGGTTGATTACCTTTTCCAACTCCCTCTGGAGTATAGGAGGGTAGTGTTGAGCTCAAGTCATGATTCCTTGATTTCTCAAGTCAGGGATTTGCTAGGCAAAGCCACACGAGGGGAGAAGAAGGGGCCCAAGACCACTTCCTGGTACCACCGTGAATGCAGGTCAGCCAAAAAGCGAGCTCCTAATTGCAGTAAAGACTAACCCCAGTCCAGACACAATGAAGTGTTGGGCCAGATATAGGCAGGTTTTGGCTTTAGCTAAAAAGGAGTGGGAGAATTCCCTGTAGTCTTCTCTACATGAAGCCATGATTGTAAAAGATAATAAATCTTTTTGGAGGACTGCGGCAGTCTGCCTAAACAGCCCCAAAACTGAGTTAGACTTCTGTGTACAACCAGACGAGCGGGTGGCCTTTTTTAGTAAGCTTAACACAAATGGGAGCATTGTCGAGGAGGGTGATAGAGTGTCCTGAGACGAGGGTGACATAGATGATTCAAGTACCCTTGCATTCTTATTAAATGAAACTTTGCCTGCGCTTAATTTCTGCATTCCTGACCGTGTCCCGGGACCGGACCGGATACCTAATGACCTATACAGGGCGAACCCAGAAGTGTGGGGCCCATATATAAACATTTTATCTAATACCATTCTCTCTGGACTGAGTATACTTAATAGAAACTAGCGGAGATCCAATTTATAAGAAGGGAGACTGGGCAATTCCAGAGTACTACAGACCAATACGCCTGATTGATTCCATCCAAAAAAGCTTTTGCAAGCAAGTGCTGGTACATCTGCATGACTGGATTTCAGAAGAGGATGTCCTTTCTGATTTGCAGACAGGCTTTAGAGCCAATGTGAGCACTCTAGATCAGGACTTCTGGTTCTTTTGCATTTATTGGAGAGAGGTGTTAATCAACAGGGGCAAGCTTTTTGTTGACTTTGTGATTTATGCACAGCTTTCAACCTAGCTCTGAGGGGGAAGCTCTGGAAGGTGTTGGAGATAATGGCCATCCCTGCTCCCCTTTTGAACAACTTGCTAAGGCTGCATTCAGATAATATAGCCCAAGTAAGTTGGGGGGAGGATGGGCAGGTGACCAAACCCTTCAAGGTAGATCAGTAGGTCAGACAGGTATGTGTCCTCACCCCCACCTGTTTTCTCTTTGTATTAACGGTGTTTAAGCAGGGACAGGTGTGACATGCCCAAACTTGGGGGGGGGGGAGGATTCCGGCCCACCTCTTTGCAGACGATACCCAGCTGATTTCTAAGGGGCTCATTACGATGGCGGGCGGTAGCACATCCGCGGTGCTGGCGGTGGCGGAAAATGCCCTTTTCCGCACTCCATCGGCGGTCCTTGCGTCCGCCGTCTTACGATGGGCAAAGATAGCCCATTTCCCGTCCGCTGCGGTGTTCCGGGAACTGCCAGAAATCCCCCCTCCGCAGCGGTGGCGGACGGAGCCAAAAGGGAGGGTCCGCCGTGCGTAATGCGGTTACGACCACCGGTTGTATTACGATGCCACAAACAGCCCACCACACCGCTGCGGAGAATCCGGCCAATCGAGGATGGCGATGGCAATACTGCGGATAGCTCCATGTGTTCCTGGCCGCTGGGTAAACGGCGGTCTTTGGCCTTTCCGCAGCAAATCCGACCGCCGCGGACGGATTTTCAGTTTTTCCGCCTCTGAATCCTGGAATCCGACCGCCGCGGTAGGGAGTTTCTGGCGGTGCATCCTAATCGGCCGGCGGTTTTGCCGCGGTACCTGCGGGCGGCAATTTCTCGCTAGCACGGCGGTCGGAGTGCTTTTCCGACCGCCATCGTAATGAGCCCCTAAGTCACCACAGGGGCTCCAGTTATTGCACAACCTCTTTAGCTCTTTTTGCGATGAGCGGGGCATGGAGCTTAATAGCGGCAAGACCAAGTGTATATTCTTTTCCTGTTTCAAGGTGAACCACTACAATAGACGCATGCTAGTGGGCAATACCCCTTTAGATCATGTAGCTGCTTTTGATTACTTAGGCGTTAGATTCACATCCAAACTGAGTTGGGCTTCTCAGTTGGAGAAGGCCCACATGTCCCTTATCCAGCAGACTGCAAATATAGCTAAGATCCTCCTTAGGACCTCATCTAGAAGGTTAGCCCAGCCCTTGAAATGTACAATATAAAGGCATTGGGGTCTGTACTGAATGGCGCTGAACTATGGGGGAGTTCGAATACTAACAGTTTAGATATTGTGGTACACAGATTTTTGAGATCTATATTAACCCTTTCTCCAAGTACCCCTCTTATGCCAGTATATTTAGATCTAGCTCAAAGAAAGATCTCACACAAAATTGAATGGAGACTTTTTACTTTCTGGCGCCGGCTGTGGACTACCCCAGCCTTTGAACCGTATTGAGAAGGCATAAGTGATCATGTGGCTCCACTCTGTGAAGAGAAGATTCCTTGGTTCCATACTTTAAAGTCACTACTGCAGAAACTAGGGCTAGACAACTATTGGTGTTCCCCATTGTTGCTGAGCCTGTTCCCCAGAGATAGGATCAAATATCACTATTGGGAGTTTGTAGCCAAGGAAATCCAACACTACATTTTATTGATGCAAAACTGTGTGACGCTATGTGCCGACCATTGATGAAATTGTTCCACCCCTAGCACGCAAGTTCAACCTCCAATTTAGATGTGACACCCTACCCATTAAAGCATTTAGCTATAAATGGCGCAAAAAGGGCGAGATGGATGACCAGTGTCCAGCATGCCATGGGGGACGGAATCTGTGGAACACATATTTTACTTCTGTCCTTGCTATCTCAACCTCTGGGTCACATATATTGTGCCCCTCTGTCAGAACCTGGGCACCAGGAAGTATTTAGACTCTCTTAGAATCTTGAGAACCAACACAAGCAGAGTACTTGTGTTTAGTTTGGCAAAATATTTATTGGCACTATGGTTAAAACGTACCATGCATCTAGATAGCGAGGTGGGAAGTTCAGTACTTGTTCTTTGTCTATGTGCTACAATATTATGATAACATAGAGCAGCAAGAGGGGCAAGATGCTCCCATATAGCCCAAATGCAGCAGCCCAAAACTAATGTATGTCTGTGCTATGCATGCTTTAACTCTTCTCCGTGTTATTGACTGATCACAGAGTTTGTATTTGTTCTTAGCAATTTAAAAAAATTGGGAAATCAGAAGCTTTGTTCAAATATGGTCCTTAATGTTAGAGAAATGACACTGCACTAGTCACTTTATTTCAAACATTAATTGCGATCTGTTGTTATCCACAATAAGCAATCTACAAGAATTTACCAAGAAGCCCATTGTTTTGTATAATGCTGTTTCCAGTAGCTGTATGCCCTGATCTTTTATGATTTTATAACCGTGACTTTATAATACAGTGTTTCATAATATTGTATTTTTATCCATTTGATGTAGGACTTTTCTAAATATGTACTATTTATTTATGAAGCATGTACTTTTATGATCTGAGTGATCTAAAAAAGTTAACATTGAAATTGCTTTCCTCTTCTCACTGTCTGTTGTTTCTTGCCCCTACCCATTGTCAGTGTTGCTGCTTGCCCCTTCCCGCCCTCCGCGTTGTTGCTGGCCTCTTCCAGTTCTACGTTGTTGTTTGCCCACACTCGCTGTCTGTGTTGTTGATTGCCCCATCCGGTGTTATGCTGTTGCTTCCCCCCTTCCTCTATCCGTGTTTTTGCCTACCCCCTCCACCCGCTGTCCATGTTTATGCTTACCCCCACCATCCTTCATGTTGTTGCTTGCCCCTTCCCGCTCTCCATGTTGCTGCTTCTCCCATCCTTATTGCTGCTTGCCCGTTCGTCTGTAGTCTATGTTAACCGCTCCCCACCCGCCATAAGGTTCACTGACAAAATATCGACCCCTAAAATATCCCCATACACAAATATCGAGACATAAAAATCGATATAAAAAATATCGACATCCTATATTTATAATTGTAAGTATAAAAATATCGGAAAAAAATATTGATGTACAAAATATCGATTTTTTAATATATATAAAAATAATGTTAAATATATTAAATAAAATTAAGTTCAAAAAATTATTTACATTTAATATACATTTTAACAAATATAAAAAATAAATTTAATAAAACAATTTTTAAACATATATATATAAAATGTAATATATATATATCTATTTACTTTAAAACAATTAATAAACTATTAATTTTAATTTATTTTATAATTTTATAAATATATAAAAATTTACAAATAAATAAATATATATTTACCATCCACCAGATGGCTCTCTTTGGCTGACTGTTTCGGCGCTCTTAGGCGGTGCAGAACCCCACTGCCGAGCCCAGCCGTTATAGATCCAACACTCTTCTCCATAGGAAAAAGAAAATGGGTCGCACTCATGGGTAGGTCATATTACCATTTTACTTTCAATCAAAATCAATTCATTTACACCGAGAGGTGTTGTCTCTCGGTGTAAATGAATTGATTTATGATTGAAGAGTGTTGGAAATATATATTTACATACACTTATAACATAAACTCTAATAAAAAACATTATATTATAAATTAAAACATTAAAATATTTAACAGTCTTGAAACTAAAATTTTGCACTCCAGTTACTGCAACAGTAGGGAAAATGTTGGATAGCGGACTAGTAAAATTGACTAATCCCACTCCAGTGAGTGCAAAAGTAAGGAAAGTGTTGGATAGCGGAGGGGTAAAAATTACTATTCCCACTCCAGTGAGTGCAACAGTAGGGAAAGTGTTGGATAGCGGAGGCGTAAAAATTACTATTCCCACTCCAGTGAGTGCAACAGTAGGGAAAGTGTTGGATAGCGGAGGGGCAAAAATTACTATTCCCACTCCAGTGAGTGCAACAGTAGGGAAAGTGTTGGATAGCGGAGGGGTAAAAATTACTATTCCCACTCCAGTGAGTGCAACAGTAGGGAAAGTGTTGGCTAGCGGAGGGGTAAACTTAATATTCCCACTCCAGTAAGTACAACAGTAGGGAATATGTTGGATAGCGGAGGGATAAAACTTAACATTCCCACTCCAGTAAGTGCAACAGTAGAGAAAATGTTGGATAGCGGAGGGGTAAAAATTACTATCCCCACTCCAGTTAGTGCAACAGTAGGGAAAGTGTTGGATAGCAGATTGGTAAAACTTAATATTCCCACTCCAGTAAGTGCAACAGTAGGGAAAATGTTGGATAGTGGAGGGGTAAAAATGACTATTCCCACTCCAGTTAGTGCAACAGTAGGGAAAGTGTTGGATAGCAGAGGGGTAAAAATTACTATTCCCACTCCAGTTAGTGCACCAATAGGGAAAGTGTTGGATAGCAGAGAGGTAAAAAATAATATTTCCACTAAAGTCAGTTTAAAATTAAAAACAAACAAAATATCAACAACACAAAAGATTTTGGAAAACAAAAAAATAAAACATATACAGAAATATAAAAAAAACTACAAAGGTTAGAAACATAATATCATGTTAAATAGATGTAACAAATACCTAGAAAGATTATATTAAAAAATTTAAAAAAATAATTTACAAACAAATAACTAATTTTAAATAGAAATTATATATAAACAAATACATTAATTATTACATACATTTAATCTTTTTATTTCCTACCCTATAACACCACACAATTCACAACACACATCTAAATTTTAAAAAAGTACCTCCATAATTAACATAATTAATTATCAATTAAAAAATTTATTAATTAGCGGGAGCAACGGTGAAACCAAACAACTGACCGCGACAGGTAGAGGAGCCAAGAAAGACCAAGGAACTAGGAAAATACTGGGGAAACCAGGTCGGCGGGCCGAGGATGACCCTGCGCAGCCCACTCTCACCGCGATGTTTGGGAATCGGCCTGCACCAGAGACTACAAGTAAGGAGCGGTCTGAGTCAATATCTGGGACAGAGAGTGTGCACTGTGGGGAGGTGAGCACTGAAGAAACAGGCCAGATAGGAACCAACCTATCTTCGGAGATTCCGCCCCCTGGCCCAGAGGAGGGTGTAAGTGCTGCCGGCAATGTAGAGAGAGCTAATGACCACCAAGATGGTATAAATTTAATAAATAAAAATGAAGACAAAATAGCCACCCCAAATCGTGAAATGCTGCCGCAAAAGCCTGCAAGTGATCAGGGCGTGAAAGAAAATCTGGGAAATAAAGGTGTGGTGAGAGTGTGGCATCAGAACAGAGAGGAGTCTTCGCCCGATGGGATAGGAGATAAATTCTTCTCTCTCACTGACGAATCCGATCCCTCTGGAAAGACGACATTTCCTCGAACAGTAGCGAAGGGGGCCTGGAAACAGATGACTCCGCATCAGGGGACCACCTACAAACAATTCAGAGGAAAAAGAGTCTAGGAGGCCATAGAAGGAAAGAAGGCCAGAGATGGCAAGTGGGGAGACAACTCAAGTGGGACTATTCTGATACGCAAACATTTCAGGCCGAGGAGGCAATGGAGGGTGCACTATCTACAATACTAAGCTCAATCCAGCAGATGCAGGAGGAAGTAAGGGCGGATGGCCGCAGGGCCAGAATTGCCAATAAAAAGTACAAGCCGGAATCAGGAAAATAAATAAAACATGTGGGGATTTTGCGGAAAAGCTGACAATGGTGGAAACACGGATGGAGGCTCTCGAAGGGGAAGTTGAGGTACTAAAGGAACAGAACGCAGGACAGAGTGGAACTTTGCCCGATGTTATGCTCAAGCTCGAGGAGCAAGAAAATAGACAGGGGAGAAATAACCTGCGATTTTTGGGGGTCCCGGAAGGGGCGGAGGGCAGCAACACGAGACTATATATCGTGAACTTGCTGAAGAATACTTTTCCGGATCAAGTCCAATTGGACTGGAACAATGAGATACAAAGAGCCCACCGAGTACCCCTAATGATGAGGAAGCAGCCCCAAAACCGACCAAGGGCCTTTTTAGTGTTTTGGTAACTTCCTACTGCGCCAATTGGTGTATGATCAAGCTCGACCTAACTCTCCAAAGACGCATGATGGGGTCTCCTTCTTCACTAAACCAGATTTCGCCCATGCGACGGTGGAACGACGGTGGAGGCTCAGGCAACTGATTGCACCTTTTCAGAAAGCAGGGGCTGAGGTGTTCATACAGAACCTGGCCAGGCTCAAAGTAAAATACAGGGGTACTACTCGAGTGTTTGCTACAGAAATTCTGGCCCAGGGGTATCTAAATGAGATTATTAAGTCAGGCAAAGGGGTGGAGAGTACGAAGACGGGAGGCCAGTAAATTCCTGAGGCTATGGCTGAATGGGGAGATGAAAAGCCGCTTGATTATTTTTGGTTTTGTATTTCTAACACGGGGGATGGCGGGGCAGTTCATCAAACGCACATCATTCAGGCTTTGCCTGATTGCCTAGGTTTTTGGGGGGAGGGGGGAGGAGTGCGCGGGGATGGGGGGAGATGGGGGAGGGAGGGGGAGGGAAGGGGTGGACAAAGGCTGATGGGGAATAGGCACCTGGGTTAGGGAGGACACACGAGGACACAGTTAGGGGAAAAAAAATGAAACAAACAAGTTCTTACTGTATGGTCTTGCATGGTCTTGACATTAATATATATATATGAATAAATTAAGGATTGGATCATTAAATATCTGTGGGTTGAATGATAGCAAGAAAAGGCAAATGGTCTCTCAAGGGTTGAGATTATTACAAGCTGACATTGTTTGTCTCCAAGAGACCCATGTGGAAGGCAGTCAAAAAGATTTGTTAAAACATTTGGGATATAGTGTTGTAGGAGCAACATCACAGGGTGCACGTAATCGGGGGGTTGCAATTTTAGTCCGAAATAAAAATATCCAGTTCTTAACAGTAAAGGCAGATACAGCTGGGCGGTGGGTCATAGCCAGTTGTAGCACACCCGACCTTCCCAAATTTACGTTATGCTCCCTATATGGGAGCAACATTGATGACCCAGCCTTACTGGAGTGGGTCTCAAATGAATTAGCGCATTGGGAACTACCTATAGTGGTGTGCGGTGATTTTAATATCAATCTCTATAGAGACTGGAAATTGGGGAACCATACACTGGTAAAAGCCTAAAGTCTATCAGGCTCTATGCAATATGTGTCAGGAGCATGGGTTGTGTGATGTCTGGGGAGAATTAAGACCGCAAGACCATGGGTATACATATTATTCCGCGCCCCATAGGAAACATGTGAGATTGGATTATTTTTTTGTTTCATATACAATTAGACAGAAGAGTACAATCGAAAAGCACCTAGATATCTTTCCGATCACAGCCCACTAGTGCTGGAGATACAGGGCTGGGCGGATAAGGCAAAACCATGTTCATCATGGTCGTTTGAAAGAGCGTTATTGGTGGATGAGATCTACCTAGAGCATATGAGGAAGTAGATTCCGGATTTTCTGGAAAGGAATCTTGGGTCAGCCGCCCTGAACATAGTATGGGATACATTAAAAGCCAGAGTACGAGGGAAACAATTCAATTTGCATGGAGGAAAAATAAAATTGAGAAAGCTGAAATGCAGAAATTGCAAAATGGGTTGATGCAAGCCGAATGCAATCTAGTTAAGGTCATACAACAGAAGGGAGATATAGAAACTGCTAGTCTAGGGGTGGCAAAAAGTAAATCTTTAATAGGTGAGAAACTACTAAAAAAAGCTGTGGATAAGGCTACAACCCACCATGAAGAGATGTATGAATGTAGTGAAAGGGTGGGGCACTTCCTTGCAGTAAGAACAAGGCAGGAAGCTACCCGGAATGAGATAAAGGCAATTAAAGACCCTGTTGAGGGATTGAGAACGAACGCTGGGGAAATCCGAACTGCATTTTGTGCCTTTATCGGACCCTTTACACAGAAAACCAGGAGGGAGTGCGCATGTAGGGCAGAACAAATAGAGCAATATTTAACTTCCCTTGCGGAGGATCTCTTGACGGGAGAAGAAAGGGATCAGTTAGATCAATTATTAGAATGGGAGGAAATTGTAAAAGCTCTTGCTGATTTACCAAAGGGTAAAGCGACGGGGCCAGATCTGATCACTACCGAGTTTTACAAGGTTTTCATGAGCAGTTAAAGGATACTATGATGGCTTTGTTTGTACAAATAATAGAGGGCGGATCCACCTGCCTTCTGGGGGATGGCAAAGATCGTAATTTTCCCTAAAAAAATAAACCTATGGATGAGTTAGGGTCTTATCGGCCAATTACCCTTATTAATGGGGATGCGAAGATATACTCTAAAGTGTTGGCCTCTCGCCTGGCATTGGTGATCCACAGGATTGTCTCACAGAAGCAACATGGGTTTGTCCCCGGTAGAAGCACTATTGAGCATGTCCGGAAAATCATTACACTCTTTGATGTGAAACAAGTAGCAGGAGACCCTATGGCCGCTATTTTTCTGGACGGTGAGAAGGCGTTCGATAGGGTCTCCTGGCATTTCTTGTGGGCCACTATGTCTTGGAAAGGAATTGGCGAGCAGTTTATTCGAGCAGTAAAAGCCCTGTATAAAGATCCAGAGGCAAGAGTGCTAGTGAATGGGGGTCTAACAGAGGTAATTAAAATAACCAGAGGTACAAGGCAGGGGTGCCCCTGTTCACCCTTATTGTTTGCCATCTATATCGACCCCTTCTTGAAACATCTGGAACATGCATCGAATATTCCCCCTTTATTTGATACCGGCCCCGTAGAAAAAGTTTTAGCTTATGCTGACGATGTTGTGTTAATCACTACACAACCTGACATGGCTATGAATGCAATTAAAATCGAGGCCCAAAGATTTGGCTCTATATCTGGCTATGCCCTGAATAGGGATAAAACACAAATAGTTGTGAACAATTTTGCCCCAAGCACTGATAAGAGAGTTGTTAAAAAAACAACATATTTGGGAGTTGTGATTAACGCTGAGATTGATGAGATAGTCAAAGAAAATCTCGAACCATGCGCAGCTGAAATGAAAAAATCACTAAAGAGAATGGACAATCTACATCTTACCCTGATTGGACGAGTAAATATAATCAAGATGATTTGTTTCCCTAAGGTTTTATACTTTCTAAGAACAATTCCCCTGATCTTTTCGAGTTTTGGTTTAAAAAATTTGAGAGCATCTTTTCACAGTTTATATGGGCCTACACTAAACCCAGAAGGGCGATAAAATTTCTGTACCTATCTAAGGAACGTGGAGGGCTGGCGTTACCCAACCTTAGAATATACTGGTGGGCAGCTTCCATTATGCATTATATACCACTGTTGAATGCATATCCAGGGGTTGAAAGGTCAAACTGGAGCTATCCATATACTTATGTTAATTCACATGATGTAAGAGGGTGCCTATGGCGCCAGGCGAGTACGGATATTACAAAGAGTGCGTTTCAAGACTCTCCTGGCGGCTTTTAGGGTTTGGTCGGCAGTACGACGGCTGGTAGGACTAGCAAAAGTAAACTATTATACACCATTTGTGCAGAATGTAGAGTTACCCGAGATTTTAAAGGACCAATACTTTCAGAAATGGATAGATTCCGGAATTATACAGGTTGGATGCCTATTTACATCCGAAGGGTTAAAATCATTTGAGGCAATAAAAGAGGAATTCGCACTATCTAATAGGGATTTTTTAAATATCTACAGTGAGGGATTTTCTGTTAAAAAGGCCGGAGGGATGCCGAAATACGAAAGTTGTGAATTGGTGGAGAAACTAAAACAACCTGAAGTACCAAAGATTGGACAAATGTATGTATTATTAAACACCTTTATGAAAGACGATCTGGGAAAATGTTCAGTAAAGTGGCAAGAGTCGCTGGGAATAACTGATGGTGATTTTCAGGAAGCATATCTTAATTCATTAGAGATTTTAATGCCAGCCAATATTCAGGCGCAATTTTATAAAACGTGTTTTGAACTATACTATACGCCATATCGGATTGCCAAATGGGGAGAAGGGAAAGGCACGCATTGTCCAAGATGTGCGCTATATAAAGCAGATTCGATACATATGTTCGCCATATGCCGGGAACTCTCCCCGCTCATTCGAGAAATTGAACTCTTCCTACAGGAAAAGCTACAGATACAGGTGGAAATTACTCCCCAGGTAATAATGCTTGGAATACACAATCTGGGTCTAGAAGATGGCGGGGCCTTAATTTGTATAGCCATGGCAGTGTATCGAGTTATTATTGCATCAGCATGGATAGACCCTAATCCACCGACCTTTCACCAGTGGTTAGCTCGGTTATTGAAAACTTATAGCCTCGAGAAAGCCATATATGATCGGTGGGGTATTAAAGCTAGAAAGAGAGGAGGGAAAATCTGGGAACACTTCTCTACTTGGAGGGAGCAAGTGGAGGAATAGCCCCCTCTTCATCCTTTGATCAAGTATTATGACGATACGAGTTTATAGAAATTGTATATGTACTTTATGCTCTATTTTACCAACTGGGCTGTTAGAAACTGATGTATGGATGTATTGGTAAACATTATTTTTTTTTTTGGAGGTGATATTAACGGAATATGGAATGGAGGGAGAAGGGGACAAGTGAAATTATGGTCGAGAATTATAAAAAGCGTATTAAGAACTTAGGGGCCCATTACGATGGCGGGCGGAAGCACAACCGCCGTGCTGGCGGATGCAAAAACCACCAGTTACCGCCGGCACGCAGCAGTCCACACGCCCGCCCAATTATGATGCGAAAAGCAGGCCAAACACCGCCGGCAAGCCAGCAACACCGTCCGCCATCAAAGTGCGCCCGCACACGTAGCGGCGCAGCACAACTGACACACACCGTCCGACGAAACACGTCCCGCCCGGCGCATAAATTACGATGCCGCAAACAAACGGCTCCCACGGCAAGAGACACCGCACGTGAAAGAGAGGCGGAAACACGGACGCAGAGCACGGACAACGAAGAAGCGGCACCCCGGGCATGAATCCAGCACTGCAGGCCCTTCCCATGCTTCTGCTGATGCACCACCAAGGACGCAACGTACCGCGGAGACGCAGGTAGGCACACACACAACAAGTGCACGCAAACAGCGCACACAGTGCAAGGGCGGAAAAGCGGACAACCCCCACCAGCGCGTGCACACTACACATCCACCATTGCATCCACATATGACACACAGGCCAAATCCTAACATCGCAGAACACATGTGTACACACCACCTGGGACTAGGAACCAACCACCCCGTCACGGCCCCAAAGCGCCGATGACGCCGCCACACATGCGCACAACGCAGAGGCCAACCGCAGCGCCATGCATGCGTCGCACACAGACACAGGGACACAACCAAGCAGCACACACATCAGCCCCACCCCGAACGCACATGACACGTGACAGGCCGGCCACAGACATGTCCCCAACGCCCAATTCACGGACAACACCCAACGCCACACAACCGACGCACACATGTCAGTGAAGTCACGCAACAGCAGGACACACCCCAGTGTAACAAACATGGCGTAGCACAAAGCGGCGGCAACACCAACTAGGAGAAGCAGCGCCCCTTCGGGAAGAGGAACGCCAGTACCACACTGAAAAACCCATACCACCCTGCACATATGAACAAGACACATGAAACGGAACACCAAAGAGCCCGGGGACCGACAACAGGTGGCCCAAGAATTACATCCACACACAAGGCCCAACGCAGAGCGGAAAGGCAGCCTGCCACCCACACAAGGGAGAGCAGACAGCACTGAATGACCTTCCATTCCAACACCGAAACCACAGCCCTACGACAGAAGCCGGTGAATACAGCCATTGTCCAAGAATAGACCAACACAGGCATGCCGAGGAGACCGACCACAGGGCAGATAGCGCATATCACAGAAGCACACAACGGACGGGGAAGAAAGAAGAAAACACTCCCCCATGTCGGCCACATGCAAGTTAATTGGAAGGAGTCACACAGCACTGACCTTGAACTGTCTGAGAAGCATGTGGGAAGAGGGCCCGTGTCCTCCAAACAAGCCAACAGAACACAAGTCCTGTCTCCCCACGACTACACAGAGCTCACAGCAACCCCGGAGCGTGCACATTGCAGACTGCACACACAGCCGGAGCACGCCACCTCTACGAACCGCTGCGAAATGGCAACCGCAACACACCTACCCAACTACGCCGAACAGCTCAAGCTGTACCAAACCAACACAATACATACATTGGGATGCGATCTCCTGTCCCTGCTGAACGTAAGTTACCGACTGACTTACCGCATCACATTGTTCAGCTGCGTCATGCCCGTCTTCTACTGTCGGAGGTGTCCCTACCAGCATCCCGTCGAGATATGCCTCTCCAACCCGGCATGTCTGAAGGCGGACCTGCTACCACTACTCCTCCCTCTGGACGCACACGACAGGGCCTGCTCTGCCTATGGGGGCATGGCGTATGTGGCCAACATCGCACGCGCACTGAAATGGAACCACTGTGCCTCCACACGACGGATCATCGAGAACAGCTACATCGAATGTCACCCAGCATGCCCCATCATGGTCCTCCAAGGGACAACCTACGAACAACACCTTGACAGCCACCATCCGCTTCATTGGCTGGCAAACATGTACACCACCAATGACATGGAAGCCCTGCTGGGCGGCATCGCATACCTGACAACCTGTAAATACGTCGGACCACAACGCAGGTTCCCGAGTGACCTATGAAGTCCAACCCCGCACCCATGCTCAGCTTCCGCACGGATCTGGCCAGTCACCACCACAACAGCCATACCAAACGACCGGCAACTGTAACCACACCATCAACGACATCGCCATGACATCGGATATGACCGGGACATGCACACTGTTCCCCATCACATCCAGGAACACCGCATGCATCGTGGGAGGCAGTGGCATGGGCTCTGTGCATCGCACCCACATGGACGGAACTGCACGAACAACCAGGACACGACATGGATCCAGCGCACATGGACACACACACCGCTCAGTGGACATGAATAGGTCGCCTGGAGTCTGTGGGTGCTGCACCCCTCCCACCCCCGCCCGGGAATCCCATACCAGGACCTTTGCATGGACGACAAGTGCATACAACAACAACACGACCCCAGTGACTGTGACATGTCCAGTAACCACCACAGTGCAACAACAAGTGGCACGCCGCTGCATGCACGCAAGCACATGCCCTGATGTCATCTCACATGCACGCGTGCATGAGGAACAACCGCAGCAAACCTGTCACATGGAACTGAGATGGACTGTGCCCATGATGCCGAGCGGTCTGGTAGGCTACATGTATACCGTCTGTGTCAAAGTCCGCAGCTCCGCAGCTATACGTAAATGTACATTAGCACAGCCTTGGCCAAGCAGATGTAACCCCACACCCTATCCCATTTGTAATCATGCTCAGTATATCCTCAACATGTATTCCGCTGCCAGTAGTGTCCACTATACTGCATCACAGAGGACAGAAGACTCAATATAATGTTTGAAACCAAAACTGTCTCCGCTGACTCATTTCACAAGTACGAATGAGAGAGGATGAGAGTATGTGAAGTACACGGCAGTCGTGACATGACCATGTAGTCCACTGGTATTGGATGTCAACGCAAATGAGTAGCACTACTGTGGAAGACACACATGTGTCGTGTGAAGTCGTATGGACGCAGTGCTCAGGTGGGTGGGTGCGACGGGTAGATGCGCACATGCCAAGTTGGAGCACGCCGTGTTGGGAGGGGTCATGAACAGTACACCACCGCTTCCCTGGGCATTGTGAGAGGACACCTGTCGGGGGTGGAGTGAACACGTGTGTGCACAGCAGCCGGGCACACGTACAAGGCGGTACCAGGCGCACCTCAGCCCACCCTCTGTGGACAAGCTGGATCCTGTTGTGCGCCCGCCATGCCCCTTGACAAGGCACACACAGCCCCAGTCGACCAGGTGTAACCCCAACATAGTCAATCCGCACAGGCGATACAGGGCACGGGATGGCAGTGGAGCATGGTGTGTGAGAGGTCTCCTCGCGCTCCTCCTGGTCATATCACGCAGGCAATAGAACCTCAACGTCTAGCATGGCACAAGTCACATGGAAGTGTAGGGGACGCACCACAGCACGAGCAGCACTGACGTCACGGGAGGTGGCTCGCACCATCCCATCCATTGCCCATCATACCAACCACGACACATGCCATTGCGACTAAGTGCAAGCGCGTGCGCCACCACCCCCGAGCCCTCCCCAGAGAGGCCAAAGAGTGAATGTGTGGGCCAACAGCCACAGACGGACGCGGCCTGGCCGCAAGGGCAGCCACAGCCACTGGGTGTCGCAGGTGGCGGATCCGGAAGGCGAAGACTGTGATGCATAGTCCATGCAGGCCGGGTCTCCATTTGGGGCACCACGCAGGTGGACGGCGTCCCGCCACACATCATACCCTGAGACAGCCCACTCGTGCAACTGGACCCACACATTCACTCCTTGCCCTCTCTGGTGCGAGCTTGGGGCTGCCTGTGCAAGCGCTAGCCTCGCAGGTGAGCATGCATATTGGGGGGCGAGGGGAGGACATGAGGGCTGGGGCGAAGATGACTGTATCACTGTCAGTTAGTACAAGGGATGACCCAGATGTGGAAAGGAAGAGACGTGTCCCGTGTGTACTGCAACTAGTCGCCAATCCAACTACCCCCCATGTCCGGAATGTAAGCCCGCACCTAGGCCCGCCCATCCGCCACATCGAACATACCACCAGCACGACAACCTTCCCATTCGAAACACTGACTGGGGGTGGCGACCAGTGAACAATCATGTGTAGCCTACCCACGCGTACATGTGGGCCCTCCATGATCCATGTCACCTGCGGCAAAGACATGACATGCGCAATGAGGGAAGTGAGGAGAGCTGTCCGCCCCACGCGCAGAAGGTGCATCAGCTCCACAGACCCAGCAGCGAGTCCAGCAGGGGTCACATGTGCAGGGGCAGCTGTGCCTGGTGTGAAGGCACATGCATATAGACAGCACATCGACCAATGTGTAGTCTGCCCACATCCACAGTCCATCATCATGCGGACATAGGAATTGAACACAGGGCAACACATCTTAGTTGGTGCACCCACCGTGACCAACAATGCGCAATGATCGACGTACCCGCCCTGTGCATGGCCCCCCACCCAACGGAGGCACATCCAGTGCCACCATCCCACACACACAAGCCTTCCACGGAACATGCTGTGTCCAATGGTCAGTACAGAGTCAGCGCCCATCTGGTGGATCCTGAACAGGAGACACATGCACACACATGCCAGCTCCCACTATGTACGTCTGCCACCTGGCACGTGCAATGTAACCTCTCACCTGTGACTGCAAGCACACAGCCGTCTTGGCATGGGGCTGTCAATGTGGACACCAGTCAATGTTTCGGGAGCTGTGATCCGTACAGTGCTGTACATAGGGTGCAGTGCTGACACCTACTACTGTCTCATATCCCCTCGTGCCACAGGTCCCACTTGTATTGGCCGCTCAGCCCGTGCCCACATCGTCGTCGTCGTGTGCCATACTCATCCAGCCTCGGAAGCAGTTCCATGCTCAGCAGACACTCATGTTGCCGTGGCGTTGCCGCTTGACGAATATGCAGTCAGTCCCCATCAGCACGCCCCGCAAGTCATTGGGGCCTAGATCCCCAGGTGCATGCACATGGCAGTGGTATGTCTCACTTGCCATTGCCATTGTTGGGAGACCTGTGTAAGTGTATTGTGGCCGTGCCGTCCCAGCTTGACAGCTGGGCTGTGGCTCATGTGCTTGCTCAGTCATGTCAGTGATGTGTATGCGAAATTGCTATGTGCCGTGTTGCTTTGACATGTGTCCTCTGCCATTTAACCCAGGCGGAGACCGAACATTGACCGCCCATACCAATTGCTGGCGGACATGGACGATACAGAGGTAATCAGGAAGTTTCGGCTGGACAGGCCAACTCTGCATCGACTGTGTGCCATGTTAGAGCCCCATCTCCGTCCCCGCAGGGTGTATCCGACTGCTGTCACCCCCACGGCTAAGGTGATGGCCGCCATGCATTTCTTCGCCACTGGGTCATTCCAGCACACAGTGGGCAGTGGAGGAGGGATGTCCCAGCCCATGTTCAGCAAGGTGCTGAGGGATGTACTGGCAGCCATGATGCTGTACCGGAACAGGTACATCCGCTTCCCCAGGGCTCGTGAATTGGCGGCAGTGAAGGGTGCATTCTATGCCCTTGGCAGAATCCCACACGTCGTGGGAGCCATTGACTGCACTCATGTTGGCCTTGTTCCACCACAGGCCACTGAGCACCTGTACCGCAACAGGAAGCACACGCACTCCCTGAATGTGCAAGTGGTGTGCCTTGCGGACATGGTGATCACCCACGTGTGTGCAAAGTTTCCAGGCTCGGCCCATGGCGCACACATAATGCGCAACAGCATCTTGCCACGACTGATGGCCAATCTGCAACAGGATCGTGCCTGTATTGTCGGTGAGTATGTGGAGTGGTGTAGCGTGCTGGTTGTGCGATGCTGTCCCCTGTCCAGTTGGAATAGCTATGGTTCTCTGTGTCCCTCACACCCAGGTGACTCTGCGTATCCGAATGGGGCATGGCTGCTCAGTCCATTGAGGAATCCTCGCACCCCAGCAGACGATCGATACAATGAGGCACATGGGAGGACCAGACGTGTGGTCGAGCGTACCTTTGGCCTCCTCAAGTCCAGGTTCAGGTGCCTGGACCGCACCGGGGTGCACTGGCGTACTCCCACAGAAGGTGTGCCAGATAGTGGTGGCGTGCTGCATGCTGCACAATCTGGCCATTCGGAAGCAGATCCCCCTCATTGTGGATGACGGAGATCAACCAGGGCCCCAGCCCGCAGACCAGGACAGCTCGAGTGAGGTGGACAGCGGAGAGGAGGAAGCTGGGAATGTGCGCCAGCAGCTCATCGCCCGCTACTTCACTTGACGGTGAGTGTCCATGTACGACGGATGATGTGTCTGTATCTGTGCAGGTGTGTGTGTGCTGTGTCAGGGTGGCCGTATGTTCACTGCGTGCAGTGTGTCAACGCTCCATGGCCAGGGTAGTATGCCACTGTTGGTGACTGTGGCATTGTGCCCTATTGCTCTGTGCGATGTGTGTACATTGCTTGTAGTTGTTGACATGTACTGTGTGATGGGTGTGTGACACACTCATTGAATGTGCTCCTGTTCTGTCTCCCACCCCTAGGTCCCTACAGGCCCTCCGGATTCCATTGCCATGCCGCGCATCAGGTGCCCTTCCGCCCAAGGTGGCCGTTGTATTCCGTACAAATAAAACACAGGGCACAAACAGCAGTTAGTGAATAAGGTGCATTTATTACGAACTGTGACATGTGATTGTGTGTAAGGTGATAACAAAAGTGGTGCGTGCAGTGACAATGAGCTGTCGGTCATGGCTGCGTGATGATCAGGGTGTACCCACTGGTTCTATGTCCATAGTCCAACACACACATGCCATCCAGCTGGCTGTGTGGAGTGGGATCGTAGAGCAAGTCAATGCAGTGGCTGGTCAAGGAAGGCTGGCGGAAGGCTGGCTGGCTGCCTCACTTGCGACTGGAGCGTGCGAAGTCCTCCCGGGAGATCTGTTTCCTCTTCGGACGGCCCCTTCCACGTTTGGGAGGGGGTGTGTGGTGGCGACCTGCTGGTGGTGGGTGAGGTGTGCTCACTGGCTGTGGACGCAGGGGAAGTGGACACTGCTGGCCGACCCTGCGCCCTAGCAGGTGGTGGCGGAGGTGGTGTTGCTGGCCTTGCCTGTGACCCCACCGCCACCACCAGCTGGCCCATGAGGTCCACGAGTTGGTCCATACGGGACACGAATTGGCCCATATGGGCGTCCATGGACCTCAGCACCCCCAGCACCTCCCGCGTGTCAGTGGCAGACCTGGCCCATTGTCCTTGGGCCTCTTCATAGGCCCCAAGGACTCTGGCCATTTGAGGCAGGGCATGGCTCCCAGGGAGGCTGGCGTTTCCCTGACCCTGCTCCTCCTACCAGTCCTGCTGCCACCGGCCTGCCCACTAGCCACATTGCACACCACGGTCCTCGCTGTGGCTCCCAGGGTGGATCCAGTCGGCCGGGCCACCACCTGCGCTGGGGCTGGTGCCAGCGAAGACGTGGTGGTGGTGGAGGCGGTGGTGGTCGGTGCGGCGATGGTGGCGGTTGCGGCAGTGGTAGTGGCCGCAATGACCGTGGGTGTGGCCGCAACGACAGTGGCAGCAGGGGACTGGGACTGTTCAGCATCCCTGGATGATGGGTTGGTGGGTAGGAGGGGTCCTGGGGAGCGGCTGGGCCCTGCCACGCCAGATGGGCCAGCTTGGTGGTCCGTGTCCGAAGAGGTGGACAGATCCTCCAGATCCGTGTGTCCTCGTTGGGGGCTTGTAGGCTGGCTGTGCTGGCTGCTGTCTCCATCCCCAGCGTCCAGCAGTTCGTCACCTGTGGAGAAAATGAGATTTGTTATTGTGTTGCACCTGGCGAAGTATGTATTAGTCGTCTGACATTGGCAGTTCGTGCAATCTCGTACATGGGTTTCCCGGAGGCGAGTGTGTGGCTGTGGCATCTGTAGTTGTGTGTGCTAGGCAATGGGACTGTGTGCTGTGCACATGTGGCATGGGACGGATTGGCCATGCCGATGGGTGTGTTGCTTTGCCCCTACTCATTGTGACTCTGGTGTATGCGGGCTCCTGGCCCATCCTGGGTCTGGTTTGTACTTTGCTTTTGGAGTTCATATGGAACGCTTAGGAACGCATATGGCAACATGGGGGCCATGCCCCAGATTCGCATTTGGGATGGAATATGCTTTTGGGGTTCAAATGGAACGCTTAGGAACGCATATGGCAACATGGGGGCCATGCCCCAGATTCGCATTTGGGAGGGGATATGCTTTTGGGGTTCAAATGGAACGCTTAGGAACGCATATGGCAACATGGGGGCCATGCCCCAGATTCGCATTTGGGAGGGGATATGCTTTTGGGGTTCAAATGGAACGCTTAGGAACGCATATGGCAACATGGGGGCCATGCCCCAGATTCGCATTTGGGAGGGGATATGCTTTTGGGGTTCAAATGGAACGCTTAGGAACGCATATGGCAACATGGGGGCCATGCCCCAGATTCGCATTTGGGAGGGGATATGCTTTTGGGGTACATGCTGTGAGCCATGGGTGCCGAACGTGACATGTGTTGTGGCAGCATGACAGTGCATGGTCTGAGGTGTGTGCATGCCTGACATGCCCTGCATATTTGCTGTCTGTTGTGGTTACTGGACATGGCATTGGACGCATCGTTATGAGTGAGTGATAGTTGTGTGCCAGCCAACGTATTGCAGTTGTCCCATCTCCTTGGTGTGCGTGCTGCCCTGTGCCATGTGCATCACTGCAGTGCTCGGGGGGTGTGGCCCATGTTGTGTGTTGTTGCTCACAGTGTGTCGTGCGCTTAATTGACTTCTGGCACATGGTTGGTCATGGGCATGTGTCTTAGCGTGACTGCTGTATGTGTGGCAGCTGTGCGGATGACATGCCTTTCATGTGACTGGGGCTGACGGATGGGATGGATGGTATGTTGTATGTGCATGGTGTGTCTGTGAGTTTGATGGGTTCAGTGGTGTTCGTGTGCATTTCTGTTGTTCCGCTCTGTTGCGTCTAGTGTTGTTTGTCTTACATAGGCGTAGTTGTGGGGTGTGGGGTTGACAGGCAGTGGGGGCTACATGGACAGGACTTCAATGGTGTTTCGGTTGTGTGTGATGAGTTGCACAGTGGCTGCCGTGTGCGACTATATTCAGTGTGGCTTGTGCATGCAGACGTGGCTCCTTGGGTGTTGCTATGTCTGTGATGGGTCATGTGGGGTGTGAGTCTGCTGTTCATGTCCGTGTGCACATTGTTCACTTGTTCGTGACGGTGGGCGGTGCTGCGTGTTCGTGTGCTACGTGACATGTCCCATGTGTTGGTGGTGTTATGGTCCTCATGCCTCCAGTAATCCAGCCCTGTCCAGTTTCCCACCTGCAAGTTGTTCGTGCGTGCACTGTACTGGATGCCACATGGCTCTAAGCGGGGGTGCTCCATGTTGCAGGTCTGTGGGGGTGGGGGTGTAGTGGGTCGTGGGGGTGGCTGTACACCCACTGACACCGATTGCTGTGGACCGTGATGTCTGCCTTTCGGCTGTCGTTGTGCACTGCGGTGGCTGACACGTGGCTGTGGGGTGTGGGGGATGCTCCTCCTTGCTGTGCTGTGGGACTGGGGCCTGGTGTGTGTTGTACTTGGGCTGTCCACCGTCCCACCCACTGCACTTTGTGTTCCTGCCACTTACCTGTTACTTGTCGGTTAGTGCAGCTGTGGCGGACACATGGGTGTGGTGGGTGCTCGTTGTGGCGCTTCTGGCATATTTGGGGACCTGTTGGTGGTTACGTGGCTGGCTTAGTGTACACATGTCCCCACGCATCTTACAGTTGTTCGGTTTGGCCTGTGTGTGGTGGTGTCTGTTGCATGTGCGTGTGATGTGTTGTGTATTGTGTGCTGGACATGGGGGTGTTTGTCCCTGGGAGCTGTGGCATGGTGGTTGCGCATGTGTGTACATAGCGGTGTGCTAGTATACATTAGTTTGTACTTACCAGCCTCCACTCCCCCTGCTAATCCGGCGAGGATCTCCGGATGGATTACGACTCGCACCTTCTCCTCCCACGCTTTGAAGGTCTTAAAGAGCGCGGGATTCCCTCCGCCAGTGACGGCAGCCAGCTCTCTGTTTTGCCCTCCTTCTTCTTGACCAGGCTCTTTACGTCATTCCAACGTTTGTTTATTTCACCTCTGTTCCTGGGCAGGGTCCCGACTGCATTGACCTGGTCTACGATCCGGGTCCACATTCTGTTTCTGGTGGCTAGTGGTGTGTGCTGGACCATGTTCCCATAGATTTGTGGGTACACCTTGATGATCTCGTCGACCATGACCGTCAGCTCCATGGGCGTGAACTTGGGCATCCTTTGTGGTGCCATGGTGTTTGTGGTGCTGGTGCGGTGTGTGTTGTGTAATGTGCAGGGGGTTTGTGGTGCCGGTGTTTGGTGGTGGTGGTGGTGGTTGTGATGTGTGCGTTTCTGTGGTGTGCTGCTGTCCTTGCTGTGTCCTCTCCTCTCCTCTCTGGTTTGCAATGTAGCAAGGGGTTGTGGTCTGTGGGAGTGCTGCTTTTGTACTCACCTATGTGGGTGTGTCCTCATGGTCTGTTGTTTTCAGGTGTGTTGTGTCTGGGGTTCTGGCCTTTGTATTTTTTGTTTGTCCGGGGGGGTGTTTTCGGGATATGTACTGTGCTTGTGTATTTGTGTGTGCCTTGCTGTGTGGACTTGTTGGCCATGTTGTGTGCTATTGGTTTTGTGTGCGGATGGTTTCTGTGCAGGTACGTGGGCGCCATGGCTTCTGCCGTGTCGATTCTCATCGGCGTTGTTTGCGCTGGCGGGCGGTATATTTGTTGTTTTCCGCGCTCATGGCGGTGCAATCGTAATTTCACGTGCGGTGTGTCGGCCGTGTGGGCGGGCGGTTTTGTGTTGTCGTGCGTGTTTCCGTCCGTGGCGGGCGGTTTGACTCCGACTCGGACGATGGCGGGCGGTATTTTGTGTGATTTTCCGCCGATGGCGGTTTTCGGTTTGTGTACTCATAATGGCGTGGTCGGTGTTCAGGCGGTGTGTGCGGGCGGATTTTTGCCGCTTCCATGCCTGGCGGATTTATTTACGCCGGGTATCGTAATGTGCCCCTTAGAAATGTATTTTTTTAAATAATGCACCTTAACAATAAGGCTGTTATAATCAATGTTGGGTAAAAAAAATTTTTTTTTTCTTTGTACATTTGCACATTTGCACATTTGTTCTCCGGAACATGGCACTTGCACTTTATCAAATTAAGCTGATATTGCACAAATACGGGGGACTGAACAAAATGAATTTAATAAGATTAATTGTACGCACCAGCATTCTAGAGCAAGAAGAAGGATAGGTTAGGAGGTTAGATAATGGAGTTTTATGTAGTGCTATCCCTTCTTTTGATTTTTACTTGATGATTGGATAAAATATGCATTTTGGGTCTTTTAATTTTGTAGATGATGTGTAAAAAGGCATGGAGTGTAATGTGTAATGTTTAATGCAATATATGCAATATATGCATACGTAAGTCAAATCAAGAAGAATAATTGAATTGTGAAAAGGAAGAGATTTTGTTAAGGAACTACCAAAATAGATAAGAGAAAGATGCTGGATAAAGATGTCTTAGACCTTAGGTTTTAAAAACTCATCAGGCAAAGTGTTTTTGATCGGTGATTGGAGCGGGGGGTGGGGGGTTGCATTGTTGCGGGGGGGGGGAAAAACTGTTAAAAATTTGTGCGAGTTTTCCTGTAGGAGCTCGAACTGTCTTTGTATAAAATTTGTTTTCTCACGCAATAAAAAACATATTAAATAAAAAAATAATTAAAAAAATGTATTAATTAAAAAATAAATTAAAACTAAAAAATTAATTTACTCCCCAAACATTACCCCTATAAAACCAAAACCCACACACAAAAATAAACAATTACCCTAAATAATTATCAATTGATGAATTAATATTAATAATCAACTAATTATTAATTAATTAAACATAAATTCTTACCCTTTACCCCTATAAACCCCACCACCCGCTCCTAAAAAATGACACAATTGACATAATTACCAATTAATTAATTAATAATAATTAACCAATTAATAAATAATTGTTAATAAATTAATTCCCCAGATTAACACTATTAAATATAAATTAAATAAATATTAATAAATAAAAAATATTAATACATTTATTATAATTACATTCCTTCCCACCCTATTCCCCTATAAACCCACAACCCGCTCCTAAACAAACGACACAATTAACATAATTACCAATTAATTAATTAATAATAATTAACAACCAATTAATAAATAATTATTAATACATTCATTCCCAAAATTTACACTATAAAATATAAATTAAATTAATATTAATAAATAAAAAATATTAATACATTTATTATAATTAAATTACTTCCCACCCTATTCCCCTATAAACACACAACCCGCTCCTAAAAAATAACACAATTAACATAATTACCAATTAATTAATTAATAACAATTAACAACCAATTAATAATTAATTAATGATAAATTAATTCCCACAATTAACACTATAAAATCTAAATTAAATAAATACTAATAAATAAAACATAATAATTAATTTCTTATAATTAAATTACTTCCCACCCTATTCCCCTATAAACCCACAACCCGCTACAGAACTAAAAAATGCAAAATATAATTAAAATAAAATTAATAACTACTAAACATTTAACACATATATTAAAAAACAATAGCAATACTTATACAAAAATATAGATCACATACATTTAAAGTACATACTAAGGGGCCCATTACGATAACCGGCGTTAAAAAATCCGCCATCTACTATAGCCTGAGAAAACCGCCCGACTGCACCATGGGAATACCGACCGAGCAATTATGAAGTCGCGAAGCAACCTCCGCCCGCGGCGGTAAAAACACACAAAATTCCGCCCGTCCATGTCAGAGTAGAAGATTATCCGTCCGCCACGGACGCAATCCCGCTTGAAAACCCAAATCCGCCCGCTCTGACGACCGAGACAACGACCGTGATATTATGATCTCCCCGACATGAGCGCTGAAAATTCACATATTCCCCGCCCGCCATGGTTAACAACAGTGATGAATAACTGACACGGCGGAAGGCCTGGCGGCCTCGTCCGTGCACGGAAATCATTTGCGGAACAAAGAAATGCACACAACATGGCCAACAAGTCCACACAGCGAACTACGCCAAAATACCCAAACACAGAACACATCCCAAAGACACATCCCCCCTGGCAAAACTAAAAAACTACAAATCCCAGGACACCAGACACAACACACCTGAAAACGACAGCCCATCATGACACACCCACATAGGTAAGTACAAAAGCAGCCCCTTCATAGACCACAATCCCTTGCACTACTACAAAGCGAAGACCCCATCAGAGAACCCAGAGAGCCACAAAGGAAAGCAGCACACCACACGCACGCACACATCACACTCATCACCAACAACACCACCACCACTGAAACAACGGCACCACGAACCCCCTGCACATCACACACCACACACCCAACACACCAGCACCACAAATACCAAACCACACACCATGGCAACACAAAGAATGCCTAAGTACACTGCCACTGAGTTGACGATCATGGTCGACGAGATCATCAAGGTGCACCCACAAATCTATGGGAACCAGGTCCAACAGACACCAGTAGCCACCAGAAACAGAATGTGAAGCAGGATCGTAGACCAGGTGAATGCAGTTGGGAACATGCCACGCAACCGGGGTGAAATTACAAAGAGGTGGCACGACCTGAAAAGCGTGGTCAGGAAGAAGGAGGCCAAGAATCGTGGGCTGGCTGACAGGACTGGCGGCGGAAATCCCGCGCCATTCAAGACCTTCAAGGCGTGGGAGGAGAAGGTGCGAGGCATTCTACATCCGGAGAGTCTCACCGGAATACCAGGGGGAGTGGAGGCTGGTAAGTACAAACAAATGTATACCAGCACACCGCTATGTACTGTCATGCACTACCAGAATGCCATAGCTCCGAGGGCCAAACACCCCCATGTCCAGTACACAATACACAAGACATCTCTCACACATGCAACAGACACTCCCACACACTCAGCCCAAAGGTACCAACAAACAAAACCATTGGGGCATGTGTACAGTCAGCCAGCACCACAACTCCCACCAGGTCCCCTTGTACCCCAGATGCGCCGGAAGGAGCACTCCCCACACCCATGTGTCAGCCATAGCTGCATTAACCAACAAGTAACAGGTAAGTAGCCTTACCACAAAGTCCGTGTATCGGAGGGGGGACTGCAGATGTACAACCCCCACCAGGCCCCTTGTCCTACAGCGCAGCAAGATGGAGCACTCCCCACACCCATGTGTCAGCCAGTGCAGTGCACACCTTTACCCGACAGGTAGATATGTTTCCCTACATGGAGGGGTGTCTGTGGGTGGTAAGCCATCACCACAACTCACAACACGGCCCCCACTCCCACAGACCAGCAAGATGGAGCACCCCTTCCTCTCATAACCATGTGGTAGCCATTGCATTGCTCCCTCCAAACCAACAAGTAGGTAGACTACTGTACAGGGCGGGGTGTCTGTAGGCATGAGGACTGTACTACGACTAACATTTGGGACATGTCACATAGCAGAGGAATAGGTAGCAGTGCTCCCTGTCATAATCATGTGACCAATGTGCACACGGACATGAGCCATCTCAAATACAGTAACACGTAAGGAGTCACGTCTGCATGCACAAGTCTCACTGGAGTACTGACCCACATGGCATGCACTGTGCCAGTCATCACACACATCAGCAACACCATCGAAGTCTTGTCCATGTAGTCGTGTCTGCTTGTTCCGTTGACATTGTACAACATCACCCATGTAAGTCTATCTTGTCTCAGTGTAACAGAGTGGAACCCCAGTAAAGTCACATACACCACTGGACCCATGAACCACACAGCTACACAATGCACATTCAAAATCTCATCCATCTCATCTTTCAGCCCCAGTGTCATGAAAGGTATATCATCTAAACAGTTGTCCCATATACAGTAGTTCAGCAAAGATTCCTGCCGATGACCAAAAATGTGTCTGCAGTGTCTGAAGCGCACGTCACACTGTGATTAACAACATACCTAATATAGTCAACACCCCAAGAGCACTGCATTGCTGCACATGGCTGAGGGTAGCACGCACACCAAGGAATTGTCCCATCTGCAATACGTTGTGTGGCACACAACCATTACTCACTCACTACAATGCTTGCAGTGTAATGTCCCTAAATGATAACAGTGAGCAGATATGCTGGGTATGTCAGACATACACACACCTTTGTCTCTGCAGTGTCGTGTGGCCAAAACACATGTCCCCTTCTGCACCCATATGTCACAGTATGTACCACAAAACCATATTTCACCTCAAAAGCGTTCATGGGGCTGTACCCCTTTTGCCATCTGCGTTTCTAAGCATTTCATTTGAACCCCAAAAACATATTTCACCTCAAAAGCGTTGATGGGGCTGTACCCCTTTTGCCATCTGTGTTTCTAAGCGTTTCATTTGAACCCCAAAACCATATTTCATCTCAAAAGCATTCATGAGGCTGTACCCCTTTTGCCATCTGCGTTTCTAAGCGTTTCATTTGAACCCCAAAAACATATTTCATCTCAAAAGCGCTCATGGGGCTGTACCCCGTTTCCACCAAAGCCACAAAATGTAGGGGTACTGCAACACACACCGATTGGCATTCCAAATCCGTCCCATGCCATATGCACCCATCACACTATTCCATTGCCTTGATCACGCACACACATTGTAGAGCCATACACACGCATCTGGGAAATCAGTGCACAACTGTGCACAAACTGTGAATGTCAGACATCTAACACAAACCTTGCAAGGTGCAACACAATAACCTTTCGTCTCCGCCCCACAGGTGACGAACAGCATGATGCTGGAGACGGAGACAGCAGCCATCACAGCCAGTCCACAAGCCCTCCACCCGGACTCACGGATGTGGAAGACCTGGACACCTCTTCGGACGAGGACTCCCGACCAGGCACATCTGGTGTGGCAGGGCGCAACCGCTCCCCAGGACCCCTCCTACCCACCAACCCATCTCCCAGGGCTGGTGACCAGTCCCAGGCCCCTGCTGCCACGGTCATTGCGGCCACCACCACCCCCGCAACCACCACCACCACCACCAGGGCCTCCCTGACCACTCACCCTGCGCAAGGGGTGGTACGCACGTCAACATCGACCCTGGGAGCCACAACGAGGCCCCGGGTGACCAATGTGGCAAGTGGGCAGGTCGGTGGCAGCAGTTCAGGTGGGAGGAGCAGGGTCAGGCCAACGCCATCAGAGCCTGGGAGCCAAGCCCTGCCGCAAATCGCCAGAGTCCTTGGGGCCTATCAAGAGGCCCAGGGACAATGGGCCCCGTCAGCTGCCGAAACGCGTGAAGTCCTTGGGGTGTTGAGGTCCATGGACGCCCATATGGGCCAATTCGTGACACGTATGGGCAAACTTGTCGACATCATGGGCCAGCTAGTGGTGGCGGTGAGGGCCCAATCAAGGCCAACCACACCACCTCCGCCACCACCTGCTGGGGCGCAGGGTCGTGCAACATCCAGTTCCCCTGCATCCATAGCGAGTGGGCAATCCTCAGCCACCACCAGCAGCCCAAAAACACAACCCCCCCTCTCAAACGTGGAAGGGGTCGTCCGAAGAGGAAACAGGTGTCCAGAGATGACTTCGCACGCTCCAAACGCCAGTGAGTCAGCCAGCCACGGTGGCCATCTACTGCATTCACTTGGACTACTATCCTACCCCACACTGCCGTGTGAATGGCATGTGTCTGTCGGACTGTGGACCCAGAACAACATGGGTACACCTTGACCATCACACGGACATGTCCGTCAACTCATTGTTTCAGCATGCACCACTTTTGTGATCACCTTGCCCACAATCACATGTCACCGCTTAAAATAAATACACCTGGATCACATTCAGTTTTTTCTGCTCTGTGTTTAATCAAGGATGTGCAACCGTCACCATGATCAGAAATGCATCTGGAGTGTGGTATGTCGATAGGCCAGGAGAGGCTGTAGGGACCTAGGGGTGAAAAACAGAACAAGAGTCCATTGAATGTGTGTGTCACACACTCATCACACAGTACTTGTCATCAAGTTTAAGCAATGTACACACATCTCACAGAGCAACAGGGCACAATGCTACAGGCACTGTCAGTGGCATACTACCCTGGACATGGACCATTGCCACACAGCACTCAGTGAACAATTGGCCGCCGTGACAAAGCACACATACACCTACACAACTACAGCAACATCAGCCATCGTACATGGTCACTCACCGTCAAGTGAAGTAGCGGGCGATGAGCTGCTGACGCTCATTCACTTCTTCCTCCTCTCCACTGTCCTCGTCACTGGACACGGCTTGGTCTGCAGGCGGGGGCCCTGGCTGATCACCGTCATCCACTATCAGGGAGATCTGCCTGCGAATCGCGAGATTGTGCAGCATGCAGCATGCCACAACTATCTGGCACACCTTCTGTGGGGAGTATGCCAGTGCATCCCCGGTGCGGTCCAGGCATCTGAATCTGGACTTCAGGAGTCCAAAAGTCCGCTCCACCACACGTCTGGTCCTCCCATGTGCCTCATTGTATCTGACATCAGCTGGTGTCCTAGGATTACGTAGTGGGCTCAGCAGCCAAGGCCCGTTAGGATATGCAGAGTCACCTGGGTGTGAGAAACACAGAGAATCGTTGCAATTCCAACAGGATACAAGACAGCATGTCACACCCAGCATGCTACACGAGATGCATACTCACCAACAATCCATGCACGGTCCGGTTGAAGATTGGTCATCATTCGTGGGAGGATGCTGTGGCGCATGATGTGCGAGTCATGGGCGGATCCGGGAAACTTCGCACACACGTGGGTGATAATCATGTCCGCCAGGCACACCACTTGCACATTCAGGGAGTGGAAATGTTTCCGGTTCCTATAGATGTGCTCCATGGCCTGTGGTGCAACAAGGCCAACATGGGTGCAATCAATTGCACCAACAACGTGGGGGGTGCGTCCAAGGGCATAGAAAGCACCCTTCACTGCCGCCAAATCACGAGCCCTGGGGAATCAGATGTACCGGTTCCTGTAGAGCATCACAGCTGACAGGACATCCCGTAGCACCATGCTGAACATGGGCTGGGACATCCCGCCTCCACTGCCCACCATGTGTTGGAAAAATCCGGTTGCGAAAAAATGCAGTGCAGCCATCACCTTAGCCGTGGGGGTGAATGCTGTAGGATACCCCCTGCGAGGACGAAGGTGGGCTTCCAACATTGCACATAGGTGATGCAGGGTGGGTCGGTCCAGATGGAATTTCCTTATAACCTCCACATCCTCCATGTCTGCCAGCAATTGGTAGGGGCGATGTATGTTTGGTCTCCTCCTAGGACAGATGGAAGTGGACACATGTCAATGCAACACACCACATGGCATTTTCACATACACAAAACTAAAATTACTGACAAAGCAATAGAATCACAGAACAGCTGACAAGTAGGGACAGCACAGCTACAATACTCTTACACCGGTCCCCTTACCAATAGCAATGACCACTGACACAAACCATTGCCATGAGCATGCACATGGGGATTTAGGCCATAATAGCTTGAAAGGCATGATGATGATTTCAGACTGCATATGTGGGAAGCAGCAACACCACGGCAATATACCTAGCTGCTGTGTCTGACACAGCTTCCGAGGCTGGGTGAGTATGGCACACACCAACAACACAATGTACACAGGCTGAGCGGCCCAAATAAGTGGGTCCTGTTGCACAACGGGATATGAGACAGTCAATGATGTCCCTAGTTCACCCAATGTACAGCACTGTACGTATCACACCTCCAACACACATTGACAGGTGTACACATTGACAACTCCATGACAACACAGCTGTGTGAATGCAAATACACATCACAAGTGACACGTAACGTTGCACGTGCCAAGTGGGTGATGTACATTGAGAAATATGGCATGTGTGTGCATATGCACATCCCATGCTCCCATGCTAATGTGTACATGATGATGTGCCAACAGACATGTGGAGGCTGAGCACTGGCCGTCAATGCCTATGCACACAGCATGAAGTGGCCCTGTCTAGTGTGGACATGCTCCAACACACAAATCATGGCCACACCTGCAAATGCATGGCGCACATTAAACTGTGGATTCCACATGGCACCAGCGGACTGTACCCGCCATGGACCAGGCCCTTGAGGCCAACTCTAATGGCCCTCGCGGTTGCATCCTGCGTGTTCGACTATAGAGGTAAGCGTACCGGGACAGCTCGGAGCAGGCCATTGTGTGCATTTGAAGTAGGCAGACATGGTACACCAATTGCAGTAGCTTGGACCCACTGAAACAGCCCCAGGGGGATATATGAGTGTGGGAGGGAGACCGGCATTACCACAGCTTCCAGGGACTGCTGCCTGGCATCCCTCAACACCTGCTGCTGCTGCCACATGTCCACCTTCATGTCGACGACTCTGAAGATATGTCCAGGTCCACTCACCAGCGAGGAGTTGGAGATCCTGGATTCCGAGCTCCACGCACACTGCCCAAGGCTATTTCTTGCAAAAGTTGTGTGTGTAAGACAACTACAGTGTGTGTTGGAGTGCATGTGGGGGACACACATGTCGTTGATCCGCAGCACTATGAGTCTGAGCCTGTGGGGTTCCAACATGCACTGCTTACCATGCTTACTACAGGTGGAAGGGGTATGTAGGCTCTCTGGCGCTTTCCCATGCATGTCCCTCCCGAGTGGTGGTACAATGCATTTTCATGTCAGACATCCAGTGACGCAGCCACTTGGCAATGCAGGACTCAGGGCAGTTATTGCTTGTGTGAATGGCTGGCTGGGTCCCTGCTGGCCTTCTCAGTCTCAGCAGACCTGGGCTGCACATTGACCGCCCAGTCCTAGAAGGAAACAACACTGACTGTACAGTGGGTTACATGTGTCTTTTGTTCACGACTCTCCGGAAATGCGCAAACTCAGCCCTGTCGATTGAACACTCCAGGCCTTGTGATAGGGATGTGTGTGAGAGATAGTGGCACTGAATGTGACCTCCATTGCGGGGTGAGCCATTCACAGGGCGAGTACATTGAGGGCTGCGCAGTGTTGGACACAGTGAATCCACCCACAAAGATGTGTTGCCTTGTGATCTATGTGTTGGTCCACCTGACAATGGACAGTAGATGTGGGCAGACTACACATTGCTCAATGTGCTGGCATCCTGCATGTGAATGGGATGGACAGGTACTGTGTACACACTCCCACCAGCATGCATTCACGTGTGGTGTACACATGCTGTTAGGCCATGTCCGATTACTTCTTGGCTCTGTTACACATCTCTGAGTATTTTGGATGGGTCAGCATCATGCCACTGTGATTGGTGGATGTGGGTGATGATGAGAAGTGTATGAGTGATATTCCAACCCGCTTGTGTACCATCCCTGCAGTTGGAAGTCCTCCAGCCCAAGGCCTTGTGATGAGCCATTGCATCCAAGTTGATGCCTCTGTGTATGTGTAACCGACAGTGCAGCCACTTACACAAAGGGTGTGACGTCATCTGCCGGATGAGCGACTACGTGGCGATAACGAATCGGGGGATGCCCCCTCGTATTGTCAGGTTAGCACGGCGCTGCATTTCACCACTTATGGTCTGCATCTTGACAGTCACACAGCCTGTGCCGGATGCACGTTTGTAGGGGCGTCAGCAGCAAGCAAGTGTACAGTATTGTGGGATGGTGTCTTTTGCTGTGAGAGGCAGCATGTGTCCACAGCCTACCCATAATCTGGGTAATGTGATGTTTGTTGTGTGATGCAGTGGATTGTAAGTGTACTCTGTGCTGGGTGCATCTGACATGCATATGCGATTCCTGAGGGTCAAGATGTAATTTGAGCACTCTGCATTGTCAATGCATTCAGAGTCGTAGCCCTCAGGAACAACCTGTAGTAGGCTGGAGTGGCAATTCACATGTATGTTTGAGGCACTGTGCCTACTCTGATTTCGTTCGGACATATGTGTGCGATGCCTCACCTCCTATTTCTGGTACATACACATCCGGCACACTGTGCAACAGTAGTTGTGCTCGTGCGAACGACAGGTGGATGGCATGGGCTCATGACCATTGTGGACTGTCATGTTGCAGTCTGTGTGAGTGGTGTCCTTGGCCTAATTGCGTAGTGGTCATCCTTGCCACCATCAGGACAGTGGGTGTGCACACAGCGATTTGTGGCTATGGTCGCAGGGTGACACAGGCCGGGTGTTGTGCTATGTGCACAACACATGTGCCACTTATTAGCGGCTTCATTTTCTGTACGCCAGCCATTACGTGTGCATTGTGGTGGCTGTATACAATTGCACAGGTATCGTGCAACATGTGGATTTGGGAATGTTCTGTGCTGCTTCCCTTGCACATGTCTGTTTAATTGATGCCAAATGAGTGAGGCCACCTCGCTCTCTCTCATGTAGCATCTCCCGTGGGTGCTGAGGGACAGGGGACGGGCAACAGTGGTGAGGCATCGGATGAAGCAGCTGCACAGGAGCTGAGTGAGACAGATGTGACCAGCGCCTCGGAGGGGCCAGACGTGTGCTGGATGAATCACAGGCCGAGACGGCAATTTCGGCGTCATCTGAGGACAGAGGTGATGCATCCATGTTTGCTAGCACAGGGGACGTGGACTCTGGCTCCTCTTCAGCCACGCGGAGGCCAATGCCTGCCCTCCCATCTACTTCCACATGTGCAACACGTGTCGGCACAAGGATGAAGGATAGAGTGTCCTTCACACCAGGCACAGCTGCCCCTGCACATGTGACCCCTGCTGCCCTCAGTGCTGGGTCTGTTGAGCTTGTGCGGCATCTCTGCGTGGGGCAGACAGCTCTCCTCAATAACTTCATTGCCCATGACATCACCTTGCCGCAGGTGACATAGTTCATGGAGGGCCTACATGTACGCGTGTGTGGGCTACACCAGACTGTCCAATGGTTGTCCTCCCCAGTCAAGGTGGGCCTTCAACTGGGCCAATCTCAGGCTGACATTCCTGACCCTTTCTCCACCCCCCTGGAAAGTGGCACATCTGACAACAGCAGTGCACGAGTCCAAAAAAAAGAAGTGGGGGGACGCTGACGTCACGACAGGAAGTGACATCACGAAAGGTGGCTTGCACCGTCAGACTCATTGCCTCCCCTCGCTCACCCTTTATATGCGATTGCATCGGAGAAGCCAGCGCGTGCACAAGCAGCTCCGATCTTGCCCCAGAGAGGCCGAGTAGTGAATGTGTAGCTCCATTTGCTCCAGTTATCGAGCTCGCGGTAAAATAAGTGGGGGGACGCCGTCCACCCGCGTGGTACCCCGACTCGAGCCCTGGACAACAGTGACAATGCATGACAGTCTCCGGAGTCCGGATACACCACATGCAACACACAGAAGCTGTAGCTGCCCTAGCGGGCCAGGCCGCAAACACCATCCCAGACGAAAGGTAGACCCACCCCGGCGCGCATAGTCATGACATCCACTGCCATTGGCAAGGGACCCATAGAGTGAGATATGGTCCTCAGGGTGACGGGCCTCCGAGCCATCCCCCGCCAACGAGTGTCATGCAACTCACACATGTCGCAAAGCCAATAGGACACTTTGCCTGCACACCATGGCTCGAGTCGGGGTACCACGCGGGTGGACGGCGTCCCCCCACTTATTTTACCGGGAGCTCGATGACTGGAGCAAATGGAGCCACACATTCACTCTTTGGCCTCTCTGGGGCGAGATTGGAGCTGCTGCTCACGCGCTGGCTTCTCTGATGCAATCGCATCTAAGGGGTGAGTGTGGGGCGGCAATGAGTCTGATGGTGCAAGCCACCTTTCGTGACGTCACTTCTTGTCGTGACGTCAGCGTCCCCCCACTTCTTATTTAGGACTTGTGCCCTGCTGCACACTGAGAATGTGTTGCCTGCGAGATGTGACCAGGAGAAGGGCGCCATGACCTCCCACCTACCAAGCTCCACTGCCATCCCGTGCCCTGGGTAGCCTGTGCAGGTGGACAATGTAGGGGGTACACCTGGAGGACAGGGGATGTAAGTGCCTTGGCAAGGGCCTGGCAGACGCACAGCAGTATCCAGCATGTCCCCAGAGGGAGGGCTAACGTCTACACCTGATGCAGCATTGATCGTGTGCCCGCCTGTTGTGCCCACACGAGTTCACATTCATCCCCAGACAGGTAGGCTTTCCAAATACCCAACACAGTGGAAATCTACCCCTCCGGAATCCTCACCACACAGTCTGTTACAACACTGCATGAGTGCACCTACCCGTGCCACCCACCCACCTGGGCCAAGCAGCCCTCCCGCTTCGCATGCCACATGTGTGTCTTCCACAGTTGTGCTTCTCTCTCAGGGGCGGACCTCCAACTGTCCTGTAGCACACAGACAGCACCGAGTCGGACTGGCATCCTGTTTGAATGGTAGGCACCCTCACACAACTACCTGATACACAGTGGTGGCTGTAATGGCTATTGTGACTGCCATGGCAGTGTTGCTGGCCATGGCAGGGTACACTCACACACATTGCATACGCAGCTTTTCGTATCACTACTCTGCACATCGGACTGGCCACTGTCCCTGGTGTTGAACAATATTGCCGCCTGTCTATGTAATCTGTGACTGGATGCTGTTGTTCCTGTAGTCGTTTGTGTCTGTGTAGTTGCTGATTGCAGTTGTTACTGTGTGTGCATAGTTAAGTGAGGCACATGCCGTGTATGGTACCTCAACAATTGCAATGTCTGGTCTCACATTCCAATGTATTTTACATGTGGCAGGGACTTCACTTCTTTCAGACTCTGCTACTTGTGTGTGTGATGAAGAAGTATTTTTGTGACACGGATTGTCTGCATGTATTTGGTGGTATTTCTGCGAAAATGTATACGTGTCATGTTTGCGGGCAAGCAAAGCACAGGTGTGAGTCTAGCCACAGGATGACAGGTAGCATGTGCAGAGTGTGCGGGTATGTGTGAGCTTACTTTCTGTGTGGCCAGCAGTGTAGGTGTATGTTAATCTTGTGATGAACATTGAGCCTGGGCACACGGCTTACTTTCAATGTGTGCATTTGGGAGGTGTAGGTATGTGTGGTGTGAAGGGTGTGACTTTGGGGTAGTGTTGGTGTGTGTGTGTGCGCTCTGGCAATGTCGACTACACACATGTGTTACCCAGGGCCATGGTGGGTGTTTGTATCCGTGTTCAGGTCTGTGAATGTGAGCACATGTGTGTATTGTATGTTGCACAGTGTGCAGTGTGTGGGTGTGTCCTTGCAGTTCAGGATGACTCCTACTTGATATGTTTTGGACATTGTGGGTCTGCAGGGTGTGTGACTGTCAAGATTGTGCCTTGTTTAATTGAGCATGTATGTGAATTTCTGCAGTTCGTACTCACTGTGCAGACCTGCCCACCCACACTGATATCGTGTGTGTGTTTTGTCATGCATTGCTGTAGCATGCTTCTTGCGTGGCTCCTAATTTTGCTTGATGACTGTGATGTCAGACTGGTACACCAATTGTTACCAAATGTGGTTACTGTACACAAGTCCCATACCTCTGCCTCCCCCTGTTCATGCAGAGACACGGGATATGGTGAGGAACAGAGTGCATGTCCCGGAAATGTCCGATGTCATGGCAGTGGAGTTGATGGTAAGGTGTTTGTTGCAGATTGTATGGTATAGTTGTTGTACAGCTAACTGCCCACTCCGTGCGAAAGCCAAGCATAGGTACGGTGTTGAACATCAATGTTCAATTGGGGGTATTGAGTCGGGGACCGATGAATTGACAAGTTGTCAGGTATGCGATACCTTCCAGCAGGGCATCCATGGCATTGGTGGTAAACATGGATGCCATCCAATGAAGCGGATGGTGGCTAGCAACGTGTTCATCGTAAGTTGTCCCTTGTAGAAGCCTGATGGGACATGCTGGATGACATTCGATGAAACTGTGATCCAGAATACGTTGTGTGGAGGCACACTGGTCCCATTGCAGTGTGTGTCCGATTGCAGCCACATACGCCATGCCCCCATACACTGAACAGATCCTGTCGTGGGCGTCCAGGGATGCAAACAAGTGTACCAAGTCCGTCTTTGGACATGCCGGGTTGGAGAGACATAAATCCACAGGACAGTGGAACGGACACCTCCGACAGTAGAAAACGGGGATGACACAGCTGAACATTGCAATGCGGTAAGTTACTCGGTAACTTCGGTTCAGCATAGCCAGATTTTCACAGCCCACTATCTGTAGCAAGCTCTCAATGTACAGCTGCATCTGTCCGGCGTAGTTGGGAAGCAGTGGTGCAACAGCCATTTTGCTACAGGGTGATGTGATGGCGTGCTCCGGCTGCCTGAGCAGTCAGCAGAGTGCAACCTCCGACGATGCTGGGAATTCTGGAATGTATGTACGGCGGCAGGACTTGGGTTATAGCTTGGGCGGAGGACACAGGCCCTCATCCCACATGCTTCAATGAATGGTCAAGGCCAGTGGTGTCTGACTCTTTCCAGATTACTTGCATTTGACCCACATGGAGGAGTGGTATAATTGTATTTTGTGTTATTATCTTTCTTTCATGTTAGGCGCTATCTGCCAGTGGAAGGTTTACTCTGCATGGCTCTGTTTGGCTTCTTGTTGGTACAATGGCTCCATTCTCCTGCATAAATTGTTGCAATGTGATTTCAAAGTAGGAATGGAAGGCCATTCAGTGCTATCTGCTCTCCCGTGTGTGGGCGGGACACTTCGTTGCCGCTATACATTGAGGCTTCTGTGTGGGTGTAGTAATTGGGAACACCTGTTCTCAGGCAGCAGGGTTTTTCTATTTTGTACATTGCATGGCTTGATATTCCGAGCAGGATGGTATGGGTATTTTTGGATGAGACTGGCGTGCCTTTTACGGACAATGTCCATATTCTGCGCTGTTATGTGGCAGCCGCCGTGTGCTTCTCCATTTTTTGCACACAAGGGTATGTCCTATTTTGCCATCACATTACTCCCCTGTTCGGGACACTTGTGTGACATCAAGTTGACAACTGTGAGTTGTCGGTTGGGGACATGATTGATGCAGGAAGGCCATGTGACATGTGCCTTCAGGGTGGGGCTGGTGTGTGGGGTGTGTAGTTCTGACCCTGTGGTGTTTGTGTGCAGCCCATGCATGGCGCTGTCGTTGGCCTCTGCGTTGTGCGCATGTGTACCTGCGTTATCGCCGCTGCGCTGCCGTGCCGAGATGGGGACGTCACTTCCTGGTCCCGGGTAGTGGGTGCCCAGGATGTTGCGAGTTGTTTTATTTTGACAGGTGGGACATGTGTGGGTACAGTGGTGGATGTGTCCTTTCCACACAGGGGTGTCTGGGGGGGCCATGTACAGTTTTTCCGCCCTTGCATTGTGTGCAGTGTTTGCGTGCCCTTGTTGTGTGTCTGCCTACCTGCGTCGTCGTGGCGCGTTCACTCCTAGGTGGTGCATCAGGTAGAGCATGGGGATGGCCTGGAGTGCAGGATTCATCTCTGGGTGGGCCGCCTTTTTAGTCTCCGTACTCAACAGTTGGGTTTCCGCCTTGGTATCTCGTTCGGTGTCTCTTTGCCGGTGAGGCTGTTTGGTTGTGGCATCGTAATTTGTATGCCGGGCGGTACGTCATTTCGTCGGACGGTGTGTCTCCATTGGCTCGCGCCGCTACGTAGACGGGCGCACTTTGTTGGCGGGCGGCGTCGCAGGCGTACGGGCGGTGTTTGCCTGACTTTTCACATCCTAATTTTGCGGGCGTCTGGGCTGTTGCTGGCGGACGGTAACCTGCGGTTTTTGCCTCCGACAGCACGGCGGTAGTGCTTCCGCCCGACATCGTAATGGGCCCCTAACATACATAACACTAATTTAAAAATCGATATTGTAAACAACTATATTTTTGCAAACGATATTAATGACTTCGATATTTTTAAAAACGATATTTCTTACCTGAAAGTCGATATTCTTGACCACGATATTCTTGCTGTCGATATTTCTGTGTCACGATATTTCCAACTCGATATTAGTGCAAGTCGACATTTCCAACTCGATATTCTTTCTCTACACCCCGCCACAACAAGAAAGATATGCTATAACGTGGCCAGTTCTGGCCACGTCATAATGCTTTATTGAAAATATTTCAGCCATCCACCTATCCCTCCCTCCCGTTGTTATTACTTTTCCCCCACACCCCTTGTTGTTGCTCCACCTGCCCGCCTTAACAAAACAATGAGCTATGATGCGGTCAGAGCATGCCATGTCATAACTCTTTTTTTTTGTAAACTTTCAGCTACGTTGCACCATAGCCGTGCTTCTGTATAGCATGATTAAAACATTTACAAAGCTAATACCTCGCATAGGCGAGAACTATTGGCTTTGCCAATGCTTGTTGGTTAAGCACTCCATGAGAGTGCATGTGTTTTACAGCTCTCTCCTGTTTGTGTCACTCAAGTGCTTACCCCTGCTCCATGTTTCTTTTTTTTTGTACTCCTGCCCAACTTCTCTTGCACTCCGTGTTTTCAACCTCCTTTGCTTCTCCACGCTCCTCGTTTTGCTGGGACTTAAGTGTGCTTCTAGTGCTCTTCTGTGCTTCTCCCCTCTTTCCCACCGTGCTCTATGCTCTTTGTTCCATGCGTGCTTCTTCCCTGTCACCATGTTGATCTCTTCCTTGTGCAATACTTTTCCCCTCCTTGCCCCATCTGCTCCCCCATTTGCTCCTCTGTAGCCTCTAACTCCGCCTATTCCTTTTTAAATTTGTACTTTCGTGCAAAAACAATTTAATTTTTTTATTTACTAATAAGAGTGGTGTTCACTGTTATAAAAATTAAAGAAATTGGCACTCTCGTTATTCTCCTGACACACGCGTGCATTCTGATGCATCACACATGCATCATCGCAAAAGGCATGTGTCAGCACTCATGTGCACACCAGTGTAATGGTGGCAACCACCATCAGCATCATTCAGTATTTATATATTTTGTTATTTTAACAAGGATGCACAGCGTCAGGAAAAAGCCAGGCACTGTACAGCATCCACAAAAAGCATTTGTAAAGCCAGTTGGCCCCAAAGGCAAGACCTAGTCAGTGGCTAAACTTACAAAACCGGTTTGATAGTTTCTTGAAGATGGATTCAGGGCTTCATGCAGTTTGCTTTTGTGTAATATATTATTTTATTCTTTTTTTCCTAGGAGACCTTGCAACAGCTGATCATGATGTCATTGCCAAATGTCTTAATAATTGGCAAAAATCCTTTTTCTGGTAAGTGTCTGATTAATACCAGTTGCCTTATTTTAATGGGTTGTAGAAAGTTTTGACAAAAATGCTAATAATAACTTGGATTGCTCACATGATAGTAATTTAGTTTTTCTAACCAGATTTACAGAATTTTTAGTTTTGTTTAATTCTATGCCAAAAAGATGATGATGAACTAAATAGCAGCTCAATTGCTTGAAAAACAAAAAGTGTCTGATGGGACCCTGAAAAAGAACACAATATGCATTTTCTAAATATATCAGGCAGTGACTTGATTTTAAACTAAGGGCCAATTCACAAACATTTTCTTGACTGCAAGTTGTCCTATTGGCATAAAAAATAGAGGTTTTCTTTGTAAAGATCCCTTTACTAAAATGAAACACCTAGATATCTGGCAGACATTTCAATTTACATAAGGTTACAAAACTGGTGGAACTACTTTTGGTCGAGTGCTGAATGATCAGTCCCTTTCCAAATCAGTGAACCTGTTGCCTGGGAAAGAGTGTCAATTATTTTTAGACACAGGTTGAGCCATCCCTACTTTTATCAGGGTTTACCAGAGTCCTCCTAAATGTTGGTCACCATAACTTTGTTCTGGCATTCAGGTCTCTGTCATTCTCTGTTATGATTTGACCATTGTCTGGTCATACTACTTTCCCAGATCCACTGTCGCCTTAATTCATCTTGCTCCCAAAGATCCTTAAGCACATGCCAAATCCTTCAAAATTTATTTCACAGTTTCTGCTGACCAAATGCAGACAAGCGATAATAACAGAGCCACTGACTTTAGTTTCTCCCTCTGTATTGCTAGCTTCTCATTCTGTGGCCTTGCTTTAGCACATAAATAAGATAAAGGAACAAAGACAGGAGCTAAAGTGTTCTGCAGCCTCTTGTCACCCTTGTAAAATGTAAACACTGACAGTTCTTTTCCACACCAAGACAAGTGGAGAACACATAATTTACTACAATACACAATTATTGATATTCAAGTACCACATGCAAAATCCTCAACACCTTCTTGGCTCATGTTGCCAGATTCACTACCATATACTCCCCCTTCACCGTTAATGATTTAATGACACTGTCTGCATCTTCAGAGTGAAACTCTTCCTGTTCTGTGTTACTCATTTACTTGATATGCCAGTGTCCTTAAGTTTAATTATTTTATAACAAACGTTATTGAGTTTTGTGTGTTATTCTTGCTAGACCACTGAATACAAATCACATTTTATTCACATACAAATAAGAGTTGCAGTACACATTGTGCATTACATGTAACATATTTTTCATGACTTCTGGCTCATCCTCCTCGACTTTAAATCATAAAGATAATTTTAGCACTTTTATGGAGCACACTCCTTTCCAGAGTTCATAAAAGATTCTGCAGCCCCAGTTTTACTGAATGAATTTCTTCTAGATTCATCATCTGTGCATATTCTGCCATCTAGTGTTTGGAGTCAGAAAGCCCTACTCATTTTAATCCTATTTTTAGGTTTCGCTGTGCTTGTGAAATCTATTGTTTTTAATATATCTTTAAAGGGACTTGCATCCCACCTTCACAGTTCTTATTGGTCTGTGTGCTTTCCAATTTGCTTTCCTCAGTTTCTATTGGTTGTAGCTTGTTCTCTCTTCTGTGTCTCTCATCAGTTGCCGGAGGCCTAACTACTCATTCCCATCAGCGTTGGTGGTTCGAACTTTTTTCTTCTGGTTAACGCTCCATACCATTTACTTTCCCTGGCTGCATGCATTTAGAGCTTGCTTTTTGTTTTGTTATTTGTCTCGAATTTCATTGAAAAAATGTTAGCACGCGTTTCAAGCGTGCTTGTAAACGGGCACTGAGACTCGAACCTGGCTCCCCAGCTCCAAGGTACGCATTTCTGTCTGTTACGCCACATCCTCTGTCGTGCCCCTTCTCTCAGTTTTTTCATTTAATCTGTAGTACTCCAAACGAGTGCATATTTTTGCAGACTGTCCTCCACTCATACCCCAACGTTGCTGGCATCCTTCTCCAGCACCATCATTGCTTACACCCGCCATCCCCTGCCCTGGTCATTACTTTCACCCGCCACCCCTGCCTTGCCTGTTATTTTATTTTGCCGTGTTTCGTGAAGTTGCATCAAGTATCCTGGGATGAGAACCTACAGGGAAAAAGAGTGGGAGGGCCGGGCAGGGTTGGCTTTCGCACTGTTGGCCCCGATGCGACAACCATTTTTGGTGACCCCATGACCTTCATGTGAAATATGTTAATTTGTCCTTTCAGTCCCACTCCTTCATCCCCCGACCTTCTTCCACACTCCCCTTGCTTTGTCTTTCATTCTCATACCTTATTTTCCTCTCTCTTCCCTTTTTCCACCCCTTCTTTTCCTTCCTGTGCCCTCCTTCTGCCTTCCTTGCTGCCTTTTAAACCCCAGCTGTTCACCCAATCCTTTCAGTCCTATTTTTCTCCCTTGATTACCCCTTCATTCATTCCTGTATTCATGAAAACAGGTGCCTTAGTTAGGCATGAGTCGAGAGACAGATGGTGTCACGTTCCCTCTCCTGTTTTATTAGAGGCCTGCAAGGCGGAGCATGGCAAGGGAAATCAGTCAAAAACATGCAGCAATAATTGTTTTGTAAGGGAAGAGAAGCTCCGAGTGGAGAGGAACCTGCTGATGCCCCTTGCTAAAGACACACAATTGATGGACGGAATGCAAAACAAATCAAAACATTCACCTCGTCAAGAGATCTGGGTTAAATCCATCATTCTTTTGCTCACCATGCCACCCCAGTTTAGCAGAAGAGAAAGGCCCTGATAACGACTTTTGGTGGAAACCGCCGCTCCGCGGAAGGTCGCTGCCACCCGCCTGCCAGATTACAAATTTTAAGTAGTCTGGCAGGCAGTCGACGTGGTGGTCCCATGACGGTGCCTCTTTTAAAGGCTGTAGTGCCTTTGAAAAAGGCACAGCAAAAGGAAACTCGAAAGTCCATACCATGCAGGAACTTATGTGCATGCACACAGGAGGGCACATGTTATGCCCCCCTGTGTGCATCCACATGTGGTTGAGGCACAGGAGGGCCCTATAGGGCCCTTTTGTTTCCTCTCCTCCAACGTTTACATGGAGGAAGAACCTCCAAGTAAACCCTGGAGGAGAAGAAACTCGTAATATGCTTGTCGGTCCCGCCAAGTATATTGCGGCTTCTGACTGTCGCTCTAACTCCAGGGAACGGCGGTTCCCTGGCGGAGCCGGTGGTCTGACCGCCCAACTCTTAATGGGATGGTTGGACCGCCAGTGCGGCAGTGGCTGGACCCGCCACCGCCGCACCACCATGAGTCTGGCGGGCCTCTGACCACCAGACTCGTAATCGGGCCCTAAGAGTAAGGCTGTGAAGTTAACTTGGGATAATGTTATTTGTACAATGATGTATCACATTGTGTGGCGTGCGTGTACTTCTGTACAAGTGCTGTATGCATTGCTAGTGTTTGAGCGTTTGTATTTGTTTATAGGTGCATTGCAGAGTTTACTGGTTTTGCTTGTTCTTTTTGTTCTGAAAGTCTCGAGCTCGGTGTTCCCATACTTGCTGGTCACATGGTAAACATCCAGAGAACGTGTGCTATCCATAGTGGGGAAGAACTCTGGTTTAGATCGTTTTTTTTAGATCGAGCCTGGGCAGCGCATGCGCTGCTGCTAGGCATGCAGTAGTGGAGTATGGCTTTGAAGCCCTGCCCACTCTCTGCCCATATTTTTAATTGGCTTGTGTCATTGTCCTTCGTTAACGCTGGCTTTCGAGTCATTATCAGGCTTGTTAGTACCTCATTGGTACCGGCTTGTCTGCATTTGTTACCTCCCATAACGATTGGACCATTTACTTATCTTGTTACATGGTCTGCTTTATCTTGTCTGTGAGTACTATTTTGTTTAATGATTTGCCCCTGTTCCAGCCACTAAGTCGCAGCACGCCACCCTCTTTTATTTTACTTATTAATGGTGGTCCACTTTAACTATAGCGGCCACGTTTCTTTCTTTCTTTATTTTACTTACTAATGGCGGTCTGCTTTTACTAGGGCCCATGCGGCGCTTTCATATTCATGGAGGCCATGCCCCTTTCTTTAGACAAGCCACATCTAAAGAAAGGTGCGCGGCCGCTATTAAAGTGAAAGTGCAACATGGGCGCTTTTACAAAAAAAAACCATCTGTTTGTCAACTTGACCTACAGATGCTTTTTTTTGTCAAAGCACCGCATGCCGCGGTTTCACTTTAATGTCGGCCACGCCCCTTTCTTTAGACACGGCTTGTCTAAAGAAAGGGGCGTGTCCTCCATAAATGTGAAGGCGCCACATGGGCACTAGTAAACAAAACTTTTTGCAATGCAATAAGTCTCACATTTGCGAGAGTTTAAGCTTTTGTATTGGCAATAACTCAAACTCTCAAAAATGCGAGACCTATTGCATTGCAAATGCTTATTTTAAATGCCATGAATAGGACATTAGGGAAGATAGCTCTCACTCACAGATACCATCCCAACTCAAGGAACGTTTCCGCAAAAAAACTTCCTTTTCTTTAAAAAAAAAAAGTTCGGAATTGTTATTTTTATTACAAGTGTATCTCATTTTCAATTTACATGTGTAAATGGGACTGTACAGCCCTCCCCTCTCACTTCCTCTGTGCTCTACTGGCTGTAGCGTATTTTTAGCGAACAAGGGAACCCCAACGGTACGACCTGGGGTGGTATACGTATTTTTAAAGAACAGTGGTCAAGATGAGGCCAGAATGGTCCTCGGGTAGCCAGAGCTACTATTTAGTCGAGATAATGCTTTCGTCTGAGCTCTCGTGTTACAAGAGAGGAGGAAGAGAAAAACAGCGTATGGCGGGACACAAGGTTGTAGGGATGACAAGACATTTATTACATCATAAACGCTATATCATCCACATGTATTTTAGGATCTAGTCCTGGTGCTCACACATCGGGTGAAGTTGCGTGAAAAGGTGAAAAAGTGCTGGTGACTTAAAATTACATCACATTGACAACATAAGCAAAACTCAAGTGAATTTTTACAGTTGGAGTTTTGGTTGTAATAGGTCGACGGCGTTTCGATCTCTATAATTTAGAGACCATCATCAGGACGAGTAACCGTGTGAGCAAGTAGAATCTGAAGGGCGGTGAACCGCTACGTTCGGGTGAATACTTTAAGGGTTCCGGGCAGTGTGTCCCGGTGATTTCGAGCAGGCGGCGAGGCACTGCAATGAAGGCCTGCTGGATCAGTCCCCGCAGACTGATCCAGCAGGCCTTCATTGCAGTGCCTCGCCGCCTGCTCGAAATCACCGGAGGAGACCCGGTATTCTGCCCTTAATCAAATTACCTACCAAATTACAGGACACACTGCCCGGAACCCTTAAAGTATTCACCCGAACGTAGCGGTTCACCGCCCTTCAGATTCTACTTGCTCACACGGTTACTCGTCCTGATGATGGTCTCTAAATTATAGAGATCGAAACGCCGTCGACCTATTACAACCAAAACTCCAACTGTAAAAATTCACTTGAGTTTTGCTTATGTTGTCAATGTGATGTAATTTTAAGTCACCAGCACTTTTTCACCTTTTCACGCAACTTCACCCGATGTGTGAGCACCAGGACTAGATCCTAAAATACGTGTGGATGATATAGCGTTTATGATGTAATAAATGTCTTGTCATCCCTACAACCTTGTGTCCCGCCATACGCTGTTTTTCTCTTCCTCCTCTCTTGTAACACGAGAGCTCAGACGAAAGCATTATCTCGACTAAATAGTAGCTCTGGCTACCCGAGGACCATTCTGGCCTCATCTTGACCACTGTTCTTTAAAAATACTACTGGCTGTAGCAGCACGCAGTTCAGTGAAGCTGAAATACCTTCCGTGGCTGTCGTCCAGCCTACAGTGAAATGCTGTCTTTTTTGGACATTTCTCTTCTAAGGGATCTTGGTTAGGGGTGTATACACTACCAATCATGATATCTCGACCATACAGTTTCCCGGTTATCAGCACATATCTGCCTTCTTTATCTATTAGAGTGCGTACAGGTTCAAAGGGGACTCCCGCCTGTATCCAGAACCAATACCCCTTGGGCAAACGCTGAGATGGAGGTCGCAAATATCTGACCCCTCTATTTTCTATGTAATTTTTCCACCTCTCCTCATAGGAGATGAGTTTCTTGTAGAAGGGCTACCTGCACTTCCCTAGGTCGTATGTATCTGTGCACGCTGTGCCTTTTGACCGCCAACCCCATCCCTCTTATATTGCACGTCAGGAATGTCAAAGCATGGTGTGTGGGTGCCATGGACAGGTGAGCCATTCCCCCTCCATCTCCCCCATCTGCTCCCAGATGTAGGAACCATGTCCACACTTGCAAATGCAACAACTCAAACTGTGAAAACAACACCCACAATCATCAACTCCCCAATCCCAGAGCAGTCTATCAATGGCCAGCCACCCTAACTGTTGATAAACCATCAGTCTCGGTAGAGGACCCTGGTCAAATAAAGGAGTGGTCCTTCTAAGGGGGAAGGTGAAGCTCTAGTGGAGCAGTCTCCCGCTCGGCCGGCACCAACCCGGGTTTCATTAAGGCCCAGCCAAACCACATACAGTTCCATTCCTAGTGGCGCAGTCCGCCCCAGGGGAGACAGACATCTCCTGTGTACAGATTAATCATCAAATTATATCATCTGCAGATCTTGGAGTAATAATTTGTAATGGAACGCTATCTGCGTGGGATGTGTCAGAGTCTGATACCCCGGTCCCCCTCCCCGAGTTGGAGCCAGCCTCTGAGGTAAGGTGCCTATCCCTCATGATGTCAGCCACTGCATTGAGGGCAGCATCTCTTTCCTTCTCAGTCTGAGATGGGCTTGGTTTTTTCGGTGGGCCCCGTTTGGACTTCTTCCTGGGTTGTTTCCTGGGCCCTGAAGCTCAGAGCACTGTAGTGGAGCCTGTCTTTGGGGGTGGACCTCCAGATTTATGAGCCTTAAGCCATTCCTATTCTAGCTTGGGAGCGTCACAGAAATTAGTTTTACCCTCTAACACAATGTGAAGTTGGGCAGAGAACATTAAGGAGTACTGCAACCCCTCTTCCTGCAGGGCCTTCTTGACTTCAAAAAAGGAAGCTTGTCTCCATTGGACTTCGAGTGTGTAGCCTGGGAATAGTGAGACCTTGCTATTATCTACTATAAATGGGCCATCGGTCCTTGCTTTTTGTAACAAAACATCTCTGTCCCTGTAGTGTAGGAGCTTGGCCACAACCGGGTGCGAAGGGCGTCTCGGTGCCGGAGGACGAGCCAGTCAAGGGTATAGAACATCGATAGGCCTTCCGGCATGACCACTGTGCTGAGCCAGGGTTCCAGAAATGCGATCATGTCTTTACCCTGTACTCCCTCGGGGATACCCACCACTCTGACGTTGTTCCTTCGATTATGCCCTTCCGCGACCTCAGTCCTATGTTCCAGTGTGCGGACCCTATCAGTGAGCTCTGCAACCTGGAGCGACAATGTTTGTTGTACAGGTTGGAGGTCAGCGATCGAGGATTCTGCCACCTTCACCCGCTCCGCTAGCTAATGATGTTCGGCTTGGAGGAGCCCCAATCCAACCGACACAGTGCTAATATCTTGGTGCAGAGTTGCTTTAGTGTCGGCGATAGCTTCCAAGGTTTTAGTTAATTGTTGCTGCACTGGGTCCGTCGGGGCTGATATTCTGGCTTTCTCTTGTTTCTGTTATGGGGGGGTCATCTTCTTGGTCTGGCAGTGCTCGCGTCAGTTTTGCTCTGGCCTTACCCATCTCAGCCTGCCAGAGGGGTCTAGTAACGTCAATCTTGAGCGTGTCCTCAGTCTTCCGCTCTCTTAAATGTTGCTACATCTGGGAGGGGGCTCCCCAAGCTCAGGGTCAGGGACCTGTAAGCTTTGTCTATGCCAGCTTGGTGTTTCAAGGCTGCCAACCCTCAGCAGGGCGGGGTCCGAACTGCTCTTATTAGTCAGTAACTGTGTAGGCCCAGGGCCACCATGTCCGGCCCGCCCCAGCAAGTATAAGGGACAGAGGAGCAGGGCATGAATCGATGTCGTGGACCAGTCCCCTGAAGGCTGTATGCGGCCTCCGTCCAATCAAGGGCAGTTAAAGTATTTCTCCAGTCAGCATAGCACTCCAGGCAGGAGGGATGGATTCAGCCACAATGAAGGAAGGGAGGGGGGACCTCTGGCAGTCGGGCCCCCACCAGGACAAGAAGTGGGCTCCTATATAATGAGGGGCCGGCAGTATGTCTCCCTCGCCACATGTGTTGGCGCGGGCCCAGGCAGGCCGTATCTCTTCTGTCCTTTGGCAGGCTCCACCAGGGCCCGCTGCCCAGCCTAGAACTCAGGGCAGGTTTTCGAGCCGGAGGGGGGGTCGCAGCAGGGGCTGAGGCAAGGCCGATTACACCGGGCCCTGCGTCTTTCACCGGGCCTCGAACGAGGCCCAAGTGTCTGCTGCGTTGTGGGCTCACCCTCCCCCACCGCCCAGGCGGCAACGTATCCCCACTCCTCACCCGGCCATGTGCTGCTTCACAATTCTTTCTCCCAGCTAGGGCATAACAGTGCCTGCGTTCTCGGCACCCACAGGACCTCCTGGGGTCATGTGACTTGCAGCGGTCCCTGGTCTCCATTCACTGCCGCTTCTGCAGCCATCCGGGTGCTCCGGCTGTCGTCAGGCTCTCTAGTGCAGGAACACCGTCTCCGCCCCAGGGCAGCCAACCGCGACCAGCTGTGTGTCCATCGCGGGGCAACGAACCAAGCCCCGGGTGTCCGCCCTGTCACGGGATCGCCCGCTCCCGCTGCTCAGGCTGTAGCGTATCCATGCACCTCACATGGCCAAGGGCTGTCTCTCAGTCTTTCCTTCCAGCGACAGCGAGCCAGTGCCTGCAGTCTCGGGCCTTGCAGGACCTCCAGAGTTGTGTAGCTCGCAACGACCCCTATTTACTGCAGACGGCGCGGTATGCCAAATGTCATTGGAGCGCTGTCTCCACCTCTGAAGGCAGGCCGGCCCAGTGCTAGAAAATGTCGGATTAGAGACGAGCTGGCGCGGAGCAACCAGCTCGCATGTCCGCCATCGTTGGCTTCCAACTACTTTATCCTTTATATTATATGGTCTCACTACCACCTTTCCCACAAACCATTGAAATCCTCGGTATGTAGCACTTTCATATAAAAGCGAGCACTTGTTTGTAAACTGGAAGAACACAAATAAAATCTCTAGTGAAAAACGAAAGACATCAAATAAGCTGTGGGATATTTGTTACAAGAAGATATTAGAACCAGTTTAATAAAGTCATTTTTTTAAAATAAAAACGTGCAGTAGCGTGGAATGGTTAGAAACATGCAGAAAGATTCTAACTTTTCTATAATTGCCTTAGGAGTGCCAAAAATAAACATGTTGCCATTAATAGCTACCTCCTGGTTCTCACTGTATAGCAAATAATGCAGAAGAAAAAAAAGCTACTACCTTTCGTATTTATTCTCTAAACAGGTCGTGACCTGACCTGCCTTTCTACTCGTCAACTGGCTCTGACAGCAGGCATTGTGACATCAGAACTCAACTGTTATAAGATATTACAGTTGCGTTCTGAAGTCATTTCTTTTTAATAAGTGACTGGGTGCGCACAGATGTCGCCTATTATAAAGATATTGGAGACTGGTTTTTATTCAGGCATTGTAGAATCCCATGTATTATAAGGAAATTAAAGACAGGTTTTTATGCAGGGATTTCAGTATCCTATATATTATATCCATTATTAAATGTCCGAGTGGCAAAGCATATGTGGGCAAGATAAGTAGGGAACTAAGCCCTGTACAGTAGAACATAAAAGCAACATCAGAACGAGCAATCACAAAGCTCCACTGGCAACACATTGAAATTCAAATGCAACACAACAACAATCAGTTACGATTCCAGTTGTTGGAAGTGGTAAAGAGATTGGATAAAGGAGAGGGTTTCTGGGGAGATATCTGTCCCAGAAAGAAATCTTTTAGATGTTGACATTGAATACCTTGCAAACACAGGGCTTGAATGATAAAGTAAAATTAAATGTTTTTGTAACATCACAGAGCAGTATGAAAGTACACTACCGTGGCGACTGAACACAAAATGATGAAGCCCTAAATATCAAAGACGACAGAGGGTTAGTGTAGCTAAATACATAATATGGACTCTATATTTGATTGAGAATGACCAAAAAGCACATCATTAATAAAAACTTTAACAGAGAATTTGGGATGTTATATTTGACTAAGAACCAATGTAGTCAGTCTCATACACAGAAAAAACCGTTCCACATCATAGAAATGAAATAGTCATCCTTTTAAGGGATCAGCATTGTGAGATAAAGTGTTTAGGTTATCTCACTCACAGTAGGGCATGAAGCAATATTTTAGCAGATTCAGGTACCATACAAATTAGAGCACGCTGTCAAGTTTGACTATTTACAATAAGTGATAGCCTTTGGTGTTAATCAGCAGTAATTTTAAATAGGTATGGATTTTGCATATACAGCGTAGTCCGAGGCAAATAGTCTATTGTATGTTGACCGGGATTTGTGAATATGTAGGAGAATTAGCAGATCTTCCTTTTAGACGATATGACATGCGACGTAGAACCGGGTAGACATAAAAGAAGTAACATTTGATAGCGCAAGCTTGCTCCACTGAAAAGGGAAGAATGAGCCGGCATCTGGAAACCTGTAAGAAGATTATTCTCGCTGATGACAAGACATAAAAGCAGTTTGCATCTAGGGCCATCGTAAGAAGCTTGCAAAGTCTCATTTAATAGATCAGCTGAAACAGCAATTGAAAGGCGAACAAGCCGACCGCGGATTAGTGCCACGAATCACAACATTCAGCAACCACTAGTAGGTAGCCGACTCCTTTTAACGACAGAGGACGGTGATTTATTTGGGGAGCTATTGGAAGCAGCGGCCTTAAAGTATTTGTTGAACTGCCTTAGAAATACAAGTACCCAGACTGTGCGCTTGCGCCTTTCAAGTTGTGAAACGGCTTAGTTGTCAACTCCGAGCAGTGATACAAAGACTGTAAGAAATAATAATAACAAAATAATAATGTTCTGCTTGTATTAGAACAAACAGTGACAAGGAAAAGGGATCGAGATTAAAACGAACACTTTGAAAGAAGAAGAACAGAACTTAAGAAAAAAAAACAACACAATCAGTCAGTCAAGAGCGATCTTTAGGAATACAAGGTCATGATCAACAAACAGCAGACATCAAATGTGGTACTAGTGCTAGAGAATTCTAGTTTAATTAGCAGGAATTCAATTAGGGTTGATGTATTATTAATAAACAATTGAATGTGTGTGATCTCTCTGTTTTTGTTTTCTGTATACATTCTATATGCTTCCGAAGAAGCACCAGGCACCAAATGCATAGTTTTTGGATCCAGTAATGAAAATTATATCTATTAAAACCAGTTTGTTTAATTGATTTTGATTCACTATAAATGAAGAAACATGTGAATACATAGAGAGTAACTGTTATTGATGAGGCTGTCAAGGGTCAGGACCTCAGTTAGAGCACTGAAGAATGGTAATGAAACTTCAGCTGTAAGCAAAGAAGGGCGTCTACCTATTGGAGTCACAGGGGGGCTGGGTCCCTATGGTACAGAACAACTTCTGCAAGCCAGACACACCTAAAAAGGCAAATCTTTGTTTGATCAGGCCCCAACACCAACACTTCATAAAGAAATCGATAGACTTTATGCCACATCTTTCATTGCTGAGGCTGAGCTTGACTCCCTTAATGGTCCCAAGGACGCGGAAACTACCTTTCCCCGGAGCACAAACCACCAACCACGAAACAAGGGAATTACCAACCTCAAATTACAGCCGCATGTTTAAACAAGCAGCTTTTCATGGAGTGTATCATTTCCTTCCTTGTGCAGCCTCTGACCGAAAGCATGGAGCATTCTTTCGGCAGATTGATGTCTTTCTTTTGCACGGATCTCTGCTGAAGACTGTTCTTAATCGTCTGTTTCAAAACATGAACTCTGACCTCATTCTGCATCTCTAATGACACACCGTCGCCCTGACTCCTTACCTTCAGCTTATTTAAAATGGCATTACTGATAGCATGAGAGATAAGGATGGTGTTTCCACTATGTCCACTTGGATGGACCTGAATCTCGAACTGAGGCTAAAATCATAAGTTCAGTAATATATCAATGCCAGAGAAGCAGACTTTGCCCCACAGGAACACAGAGAAGAGTAATTTTGCAAACCATAATGGTTTATTAACAATTTAGTAAAGTTATAATCGCAAATCAAATCAGTTAAGCATTAATCAGTAGGCACCTGAATACAGCATGTATGAATATAATGCAGATAATTCAATTTGGCAAAAGCAAGTACACATTATTTAAAGACAGCATATGCAATCTGATATAAAAATCTGTTTCCATAAAGGGAAATTCCTAATGCTAAGCTAAGGTTGTGGGTAAGTCGGAAGATTTTAAAGCAGGTGGTGTCAGCAAATATAGCTTCGAAAGTAGAACCAGTTGGAGGTTCCAATTAAGGAAAGGGGAAATGTACTTTCCCTAGAAAGTAAATCTATGAGCAAAAATATAAGTCATTCGTTCTCAAGAGAGGGCATGTCAATCCGCAAAGGTGGACATGGGCAAGTCTAGTCTGACTAACGAAAATCAGTTTTACACGGTTAAAACATGAAATTATCCAAGAGATACATTCCATAGGTTCCCACCCAGTAAGAACTGATCAAAAATCAGTGTTTCCACTATACTTGGTGTCATCCTCCTTCTCACAGATAATACAATGCCAGATTCTTCCTCTGCCTTCCATCTCGTGCAGGTGCTGAGATACTTCCTCCGACGTGCAGGTGCTGAGAATAACGTCGAACCAATTAATTGCAACAAACATGACCAGCCAACAGAAAATAATTTTTAACGAGAAGGCGTGAATCTTGTGCTTGAAACAGACAGAAAGTTATGCACTCCAAGCAAAAATATAATGTTTACTTCAAAATGGAGTCAGGCCCACTCATGAAGATGTTAATATGCATATATCCCACTATAGCTAAATCGAAAAGATATAAATCACTTATTCCACTAAATCTTTAAGTGTAAAATAATGTGCACACATATAAGTAGTGGTTAAGCATGTAGCAAGTTAACATTTTATTAAGCGTAAATAAATGATGGTGAATTTGTGTCACTACTACTGCCATCCTGGACGCATCTCGAGCTGTGACTGTTTCACAGTGATAGAGCAATGCATAGAGGTCAGAGTAACAGTTTTATGACCTTCTGAAAACACTAGTTTGAATCCCGAATTGTCAGCAATTGAAGCTGACCACAGCTAGCAGCTGCTACCCCTGATTGAATCATTTCTACTCCTCTCAAGTTGCTTGTTACCCTCAGCAGCCAGCCAACCACATTCTAGGAAAACATGGCTTAAAGGCACTAAGAGAAAAGTTGTTCAGTTGCTGTTTTATTACTGTAATGGACGTGTTCTGATGTGTGCCACCTATTTTTTGCGGCTATACATACCCTGGCCTACAGCTTTATACTTATCACTCGGTCTCACTTTTCCACTGGATTCAAGCTAGCCTGGCTGATGAGGGGTGTTACCCCGAAACTCGTCCCTGGATGCTTGTTTCCGGTCCAGGAAAGACCTGGCTTGGCAGTTCGGGCTGGACAGTTCTCATGAGGAACAGGGTCAATACTGATTTGCATATGGCTGGGTCTGAACTGGAGTGGCGGAGTGAGCTAAAGAACGATGATGAATTCAACCCAGATCTGTGACTGGGGGTGAGTGCCTGAAAAGTTTCAGCGCTCCGTCCATCATCTCCTTGTGTTTGCTTTGTTCGCCCTAAGTTGGCAGGGTATGCCCAGACGTGGGTCCCTTGCTCACTTTGCCACTGGATTAAAGCTAGCCTGGCTTATGAGGGGTGTTACCCCGAAACCGGTCCCAGGATGCTTGTTTCCGGTCCAGGGAAGACATGGCTTGGCAGTTCGGGCTGTACTGTTCCCATGAGGCACAGGGTCAAGACTGATTTGCATATGGCTGGGTCTGAACTGGAGTGGCGGAGTGAGCTAAATAACGATGATGAATTCAACCCAGATCTGTGACTGGGGTGAGTGTCAGAAAAGTTTCAGCTCTCTGTCCATATTCCCCTTGTGTTTGCTTTCTCTCAGTCTCTGCAACTGTAATCCATTATTTGCAATGTTTTGCTATCAATGGCTGCATTTTATTTGACTATTGTGTTGTTGTGGTTGATGGCAGTAGTGGCCAGCATGTGCACGTGCTCAAAGTCCTCTGACCAAACTCTCTAGAAGGTGATGCTGCTGTGATTGGTCTGTAGTAGCTTTGTGGTTCAATTTGACAAAAGGTCATGGTCCTCGAACCTGTATCAAGTGCCAGCAGCACACACCCTAAAGCTTGGTTCAAGCAACTGGTTAAGTTGGGTAGATTGGAACCTAAATAGAGAGCTATATACATTTTCTGGGCTTAAAAAGGAAGAATAAATAGGTTGCTGCAAAAGGAGGGTAACACAATGAAAAGACAGGTCCACAGAATGGTCATTGTTAGACTTGGAATCATTTGTTGTGGTTTTCCCCTAACATTTTGTCTTCAGACAGCCTGTTTGCTGACTTCATTTTTGCTAGTTTTAGGACCACTACTAACCAGTGTTAAAGTGCTTGGGCTGTCTCCTTAAAACATGGTAGAATTGGTGTATACTCAATTTGCATATTTAATTTACCTGTAAGCCCCTAATAAAGTGGCACTACCTGTGCCCAGGGCCAGTAAATTAAATGTTACTAGTGGGTTTGCAGCACTGATTGTGCCACCCACTTAAGTAGCGCTTAAAACATGTCTCAGGCCTGCCATTGCTGCCTGTGTGTGTGCAGTTATAAACTTCCATTTCAACTTGGCAAAATAAACCTTTTGCCAGGACCAAACCTTCCTTTTTAATACATATAAGTCAACCCAAGAGTATGCCCTGGACAGCCCAGAGTGCAGTATGCAATGTATTTAAAAAGTAGGACATGTGCTTTTAAGTATCACATATCCTGGTAGTGAAAACAGCTCTCAAATTCGTTTTTCACTACTACAAGGTCTACCTCTTCCATAGGATAACATTGTAGTTACCTTATTACATATAATGAGCTGTAATTTCCAAATGGGGGCAGGTAACCACTACATGTTTGCTGTCTTTGGAAATGTAATGAAAAATCCTAACTTATGGTGAAGTTGGATTTTTAATTACAATTTTGAAATGCCACTTTTAGGAAGTTGGATTTTTCCTACTTTAGCCATTTGGTGCCTGCAGCCTGTCTCTGGGTCAAGTGACTGGGTGTAGTTGACAGTTGGGCTTTGTGTATTCCTCCTAGACAGGCACACACAATAGGAAGCTTAGGTGTGCCTGGATGGGCTATCACTGGAAGGATGGGAGGGAGGGGCTGGACACAGCCCCACTTACACTTAAATAGGCTGTGTTCTGTCTCCACACAAAGGGCTGCGTACCCCCCTGTGGTTAGTCTGGAGCCAAGGCAAGGAGGGTAGGGCATCTGTGACCTTCAAAGGCATGCCACTAGAAATTCCTCCCCACTTGAAAGGCAGAACTGGGTATAAATGCTAGACCTGAGACACCAACTCTTCAGTACACTTCTGGACTTGTAGATACTCTGCCAGGAAGAAGGACAGCTGTGCTGCTGAAAAGGCTGCCACTCTGCTGGACTGCTGCTCTGAAGGACTGCTGCCCTGCTGTGCTGTCCTGCTGCCCTCTTGCCTGGGGGAAAAAAACTGGAACTGCAGCTCTTGAAGCCTGAATCCCAGAGTGACTCCAAGAGCTAGTTGGCTGGCCTCCTGATCGGAAGCCTCAGGGACATAACCGGGTTCCAACAACCCTGCAACAGCACCTAGACTCTGCCATCTGTGAGTCTACCCTCCCAAGTGGTGCCGGTAAAGAGTCAGAATATCAAGTAGGACATGTCGACTTGCACTAATATCGGGTGCAAAATATCGAGATACATAAATATCGACTGCAAGAATATCGTGGTCAAGAATATCGAGTTTCAGGTAAGAAATATCGTTTTCTAAAATATCGAAGTAATTAATATCGTTTGCAAAAATATAGTTGTAAAAAATATCGTTTTTTTAGTTAGTGTTATGTATTTTAGTATGTATTTTAAATGTATGTGCTCTATTTTTTTGTCTAAGTATTGCATTTGTTTTTTAATATTTGTGTTAAATTTTTAGAAGTTATTAATTTTATTTTAATTAAATTTTGCGTTTTAGTTCCGCAGCGGGTTGTGGGTTTATAGGGGACTAGGGTGGGAAGTAATTTAATTATAATAAATTGAATATTAATTTTTATTTATTAGTATTTATTTATTTTTGATTTTATAGTGTTAATTGTGGGAATTAATTTATAATTAATTAATAATTGGCTGTTAATTTTTATTGATTAATTAATTGGTAAATATGTTAATTGTGTCATTTTTTAGGAGCGGGTTGTGGGTTTATAGGGGAATAGGGTGGGAAGTAATTTAATCATAATTAATTTATTAATATTTTTTATTAATTAATATTTATTTATTTTATATTTCATATTGTTAACTGTGGGAATTAATGTATTATTAATTATTTATTAATTGGTTAATTATTATTAATTAATTGGTAGTTATGTTAATTGTGTTATTTTTTTAGGGGCGGGTTGTGGGTTGATAGGGGAGTAGGGTGGGAAGTAATTTAATTTTAATACATTTATTAATATTTTTAATATAATATTGAATACATTTTATTTTATAGTGTTAATTGTGTGAACTAATTTATTAATAATTATTTATATTTTGCTTGTTAATTGTTATTAATTAATTAATTAATTGTTAATTAATTATGTTAATTGTGTCATGTTTTACAAAATTGGTGGTGGCATTTATAGGGGAATATGGTGGGAGGTAATTTATTTATAATTAATTAATTATTTGTTAATTAATGCTAATTAATTAATTAAAATTTAATTATGCCAATTGTGTAATAATTTTGATGTGTGAGTTGTGGGGTTTATAGTGGTAAATGGTGGGAAGTAATTTTTTTTACTTAATTAATGATTTGTTGGTAATTGATATTAATTTATTAATGTAAAATTAGTTATGGAAATTGTGTAAATATTTTAGGTGTGTGTTTTGGTGTTTATTGGGATAGAGGGTGGAAAGTAATTTAGTTTAAATTAATTAATCATTACTTGATCATTAATATTCATTTATTAATTGATAAATATTTTTGGTAATTGTTTAGTTTTTATTTTGTTTGGGGATTTAGGTTCAATAGCTGTAACGTTTGGTTTGTACATTAATTTTTACATTTCTAAATGTGTTTTATAATTATTAATATTTGTTTAATTGATAATTAATTGTGTTAATTATAGAGGTACACTTTTTTGTTTAATTTAGATGTGTGTTGTAAATTGTGTTGTGTTATAGGGTAGGAAAATAAATATTACATTTATGTAATTTTTAATTTTTGATTAAGATTAATTTCTATTACCAAATATTTATTTGTTTGTAAATTTGTTGTTAAATTGAAAAAAATTAATATTTTATGTCCATTTTAGATTTTTGCTACATTAAAATATTTTTATATGTTTTGTTAATTTTTATATTTTTATATATATTTTGGTTTTGGGTTTTTTATTATATTTTGTATTGTAGTTGATATTTTGTTTGTTTTTAAATTTGAATTTTGACCTGTAGGAATAGTAATTTTTACCCCTCCGCTATCCAACACTTTCCCTACTGTTGCATTCTCAGGAGTGGGAATAGTAATTTATACCCCTACGCTATCCAACACTTTCCCTACTGTTGCACTTGCTGGAGTGGGAATAGTAATTTTTTACCCTCCGCTATCCAACACTTTCCCTACTGTTGCACTCATTGGAGTGGGAATAGTAAATTATTCCCCTCCGCTATCCAACACTTTCCCTACTGTTGCACTCGCTGGTGTGGGAATAGTAAATTATTCCCCTCCGCTATCCAACACTTTCCCTACTGTTGCACTCATTGGAGTGGGAATAGTAAATTATTCCCCTCTGCTATCCAACACTTTCCCTACTGTTGCAATCGCTGGAGTGGGAATAGTAAATTATTCCCCTCCGCTATCCAACACTTTCCCTACTGTTGCACTCGCTGGAGTGGGAATAGTAATTGTTTACCCTCCGCTATCCAACACTTTCCCTACTGTTGCACTAAATGTAGTTTAAAATGTAGGTTTAAAAATATTACATATTTTAATATTTTAATTTTGTTAAAATTTTTGTTACAGGTGTATGTATATATATATTTATCTTTATTTTTTAATATATTTAACATTTTATAATTAATTAAAATTATTTATTATTTATTTTTAAGTAAATATATATATTACATTTTATATATGTATGTTTAATTTATTTTTAAATTACATTTATTACTTATAATTGTTAAAATTTACAAATCTAAAAAAAATTTAAGTAAAATGTATTTAATTTATTTTACATTATTTATAATACATATAAAAAACAGATATTTTGTACTTCGATATTTTTAACAACGATATATTTTTTCCGATATTTTTGTACTTACCATTATGAAGATAGGAGGTCGATATTTTTGACAACAATATTTATGTCCTGATATTTCTGTAGGTTGATATTAGTGTTGTCGATATTCTGTCAGTGATCTAGTGGTGCCACCCGAGTCCTGGATGCTTGGAAGTGGGCCTAAGGTTCTCTACCAGCCTCTGTGGATCCAGCGGAATCGGCACATCTCCTCTGATGCGTGGTGCAACTCCGAGCTGACCCAACGTCTCTCCGCTGCTTTGTGGATTGTACCAGTCGCAAAGACCTGCATCACTGCTGCAGAACGCAACCTATTCAGAACCGCTGTGGCACAACACATCTTTGGCGCCGGCCCTCGCATCCCTCGTTGACAGCAGCCTTGACAACAGTGCCGGACTCTGCATCGCAGACTCACAGCTCTGCAAACCAGGATTTAAGGTACTTTTTTCAGTGGGCCTAACTGGGTCCCTGAAGCCGGCCTGTGCGCCATCACGGTCGGCCTGATTTTGTGACTGTGTCCCAGTCTGGCATGACCAGATATCCACAGCTTTGTGCTTTTTGGCTCTATTTTCATTAAATTGTTTAAAATAGCATATCTCCAGTTTTACTAATTGGATTTTTGTCATTTTGTCTTGTTTTATTTATTAATAATAACTCTATTTTTCTAACTTGGTGTGGGATCCTTTTTGTGTGGTGTTATTCCCTTTATTACTATTTGACGTGTTGCACAAATACTTTACACATTGCCTCTGAGTTAAACCTGACTGCTCTGTGCCAAGCCACCGAGGGCTGATCACAGGTAAATTTAGGTTGACTTGTGCCTCACCCTGAGAAGGATTGTGGTTGCTACTTGACCAGGACTCACACCCCAGTTCACCAACAACCCAATTTCTTACATTGGTCATCAGCGGTGAGAATTAGGACTTGTGTTTGTGGAGTGCCATACAGTGATTTTGTGCACACTACCATCCCATATCTAAAACCAATTCAATTTTAAATTCTCCTTGATTGATTTCTTTTTGTTTTTCCCATATTCTCCCTCCAACTTTTGTCTCTGAAACAACACCTGCAAGATAGAATTCAAGATGGCCAACATGGATGTCTACACTAAGGCCAAGCTCAAGGAGTTCTGCAAGGAACGGGCCATCCAGCTAAAAGCACCACCTGGAAAGTGGAACTTCAGAAGGCGCTGACGGCCTGGGCGGAAGCTCACCAGTCATTGGGTGAAGTCACAGAAGGGAGTGATGAGGTGGAAGGACAAGGAGAGGACCTCCCTGAGATGCAGCCTTCAGCTGAGGGGGATAACTTCATCTCTGAGTTGAAACTCCCTTCCAGAGCAGTGTTTCTTCCCACAGCCTGTCTCCAGAGGAGCTGGCGGAAAGGAAGGCAGAGAGGGAGTTTAAGCTGCAGGTGGCCTAGTTGGGAATGGGAGAGAGGAAACTGTCCGTGGAAGAAAAGAAGACTGAGAGAGCCTTGGAGGAGAAAAAGTGATTACTGGCTCATGAACTGAGTCTGAAGGAGTAGGACCTCAAGGCCAGGCAGGCAGAGTCCAGCAGTGATGGTGGCAGCATTTCTACAGTGCCTTCTGGAGACAAGAGGGTCCATATACCCAAAGGTCTTGTGCCTTACTTTGTTGTAGGGCATGACATCCACAAGTGATCTCAAATGTATGAGGTGGCTTTGAAGATGCATTGGATCCCTGAGGAGGATTGGGGGGCCAGCCTCTGGAAGCACATCCCTAGCGAGAGGAGGGACACCCTACTGGCACTAGATAAAGGGGACAGAATGATGTATCCCCCCCATGAAGGAAACCCTTGTCAGGAAGTATGGCATTACAACTGAGAAGTACAGGAAGACGTTTAAGGACATCCAGAAACTGCCCCAGCAATCCTGGGTGGATTTTTTGGACTCGTTTTGCAAGGCACTAGTTGATTGGGTGAAGTGCAGTGAAGTAAAAGATTATCAGGGGCTGTACAATTTGATTGGGAAAAAGCACATGTTCAGTCTTTGTTTTGCAGATTTGTGCCACCAGCTTATTGACATTAGGCTCACTGACCCCAGGGAGCTTGCTAAGGGGGCGGACCGCTGGATCAGCACCAGGGTTTGCAAGAAGTTTTCGGGAGAATCACCACAAGGTTGGGCAAGGTCCCCACCAGAAGAAGGAGGGTAGGGAGTCAAAAATAAAAACAAGGCCCCAAAGCTAGCTCTGTAGGTCAGGACTCCCAATCCCCACCTGAACAGAATAAGACGTGGTTCCCTGATAGAAAGTCCTCAGGAAAGGCACCCACTAAGTGCTATGAGTGTCAACAGGTTAGGCACTACATTGGGGTTGCCTAGTGTTTTAATCAGTCAGATCCCCCACTGGTGGGCAGACACCGGGGTTGGTTAGTGTAGCACTTGGGGGGAGATTGCCCTAGATAGTGTTGGGGGGCAGCGTAGAGGTTGCGCTAGTGTCCCTGGGTGACTGAGAGATGGTATAGCGAACTCTCATGCCTAGTAACCCTAGGAAATACAGGCAGTGGGTCACCCTCAATGGGCAGAGAGTGGAGGCTCTGAGAGACACCGGAGCCAGCATGACAACTGTCAGATGTCATGCGGTGACCTCAGAGCAGGGAGTCCCTAATACATTCCACCAAGTTGTTGTAGCCCGGGGGGGGCGTGGTCTGCCGCACAGCGGAATGGCCGCTCTTTGAGTGAGCTCTGTCGGCCGGAACCTAATCCTTCAATTATCCGCACATATGGAGAGCTGTTGCTGGTACTATCGCAACCCACGGCTGGCGGAACACTTGTGGACCCTGATGCTGCTCCCCCGGTGCCTCGAGGATATACTGAGGCAGAGTTACACGGGGATCCGAGAGGCCGTCGGCCGCCCGCGATAATCGCGCCACTCGTGGAAGCAGGGGGCGGGCAACCTGAAAATCGAGCCCACGGCGGCTGGTCTACTGAGGGCTGCAGACTGGATGTGAAGTGAAAATTCCCCTGCCGGAGGTAACCCGGGGCTTCAAGGTATGAGCGCGAGCTGAGGTGCTTGCAAAGCCTTCGAAATATTTCACGGCGGCTGCAATTAACCGCTACGGCGTGGGAGGACCAGTAGGCCGACCTCTCTGGAACCCTATGCCGCCATTTTAGAACTACGCAGCACTGCGGCCGTGTTCAATAGCGGAGGAGGGGGTCGGAGACTGGTGCATGCAAGTTGGCCCCGGATTGCTAATTCCACCGAGTCCCTACGGAGAGGGAGAGAGGCATTAACGTGGCTGCTTGGCTTGCGGAGGGGAGCGCTTGGAAGAAAGCAGGGCTCCGATCGAGGTGCTTGTCCTTCGCAGGACGGACCGGCTGCACTTGGAGAGAATCACCCATAGGGAGGTCTCGACAGTCTGAGGAAACTGAGATGTGCGAGATGGTGGCGGTCGGCGGGGAGGCCTTGTAAATGAGCGGACCTGCGCGATTGCTTGCCGAGGGGTGCATTGAAGAACCTTGAGCTGCAGCCAGCGGTGAATGGTGGCCCGATTGCCCATATAGCGGACTGCGGGTGCCGGCGCTCCGCATCCCATCTGTGCCTCTGGTGGCCCGTGGTGGCTGTGGCCCGTCTGACTTTCGCAGAGCCGGATGTGTCGTACTGGCTTGGTGGTGTCCATTGTGGCGGAGTGACCCCTGGGACGCAAGCAGCTTTTGTGGCAGGATCCTAAAGCTGCTCGTAGTGGCGATAAGGATTATCCACGCAGTTACCAGTGGGCCACAACGAGATAGTGCGTGGCACGTGCCGTGGGGGACCCTGGGAGACACTTCAGGGGGAGAAAGTCACGGGCACAGCTGGAGGCGCTCTGGTTTGTATCTGCTGCTGTCGGCCTGTGTCTGGGACGTGCTGACCACTCCCGTGATATCCACCTCCCTGTTCCCTTTCACCATGGGTAAACAAGACGCTAAGCAGCCAAAACTCACTTTTGAACACAAACGTGCCACACGTCACGCTGAATCCGAACCTGATACGCCAGCAGAAGGCCAACAAGACACTCACATGGAAGATCAAGGCGAAGATATACGTACCCTCATGTTGGAAATGCGGTCTAGTCTGCGCAATATCGATTCGAAGCTGGATACCCTCACTGCGCAGCTGGACTCGGTTAAGACTCAGATGTCTGTACATGAGACCCGCCTTGACGCTCTGGAGAACCGACACACTGAATTCCACGAATTCCAGGTGGAAACTAAAGAACAGCTTCTACATATGGATAAGGTACTTGGCATTATCAGGGCTAAGAACGAAGATTTGGAGGCAAGGTCGCGTAGAAACAATCTACGCATTACTGGTGTCCCGGAAACGACTGCCATTTCAAAAATGGAGTCCTTCGTGGCGGATCTGCTGCACGAACTTTTCGATCCACACCTATCCTCGGTGTTCGTGGTGGAGAGAGCACACCGATCTCTAGGGCCGAAACCTCCAGTCGGGGCGACGCCTAGACCCATCCTGGCGAAGCTCTTGAATTATCAAGACAGGGATCTAATTCTGCGCCTGGCTAGAGACAAGGGTCAGATATCCCACAAAGGCAACAATATCTCTTTCTACCCGGACTTCACCCCTGCTGTACAGGCGGCACGTCGAGAATTCCTCCCTGCCAAGCGTATCCTCCTACAGGCACAGATCCCTTATTCCCTGTTATACCCAGCTAAATTAAAGGTTTCGTATGATGGCACTGCCCACTTCTTCACCGATGCGAAATCTGCCCTGAAATTTGCCAAACATGTCGGAGGAAAGAAAAGTAAAGAACTCCGGGGAGCTGGGATGTCGGATAATGGCCACCTCAGTGACAATGACTGATATGGGTATCGTATTGTTCATAAGCCGGGGTGGTTGAAATGTTCTGATGCCATATTGGGGTGATGTTGAATTTTTGGTTGCCGCGGACTGCGGGCTCTCGTACTATGCCAGTGTTCCGCATGAGTTCATTTGGTTTGATATAGGCATACAACGCTCTCTGCAGTACTTCCGGCCACCCTGTGCGAATGGGGAAGTTTGCCGGTGCCGCTACGCCCCCATGGGAAGATTCCCTGTACCACTTTGTGGTCTTTTGAGACTGAGTTTGTCGTGGGTGGGTACTCTACAACCTGATTGGGGGGTTGGAGTGGGAGGTGGGGGGTGGGTTGGGTTTGTTGTATTGTTCATTGCCAGTATGATTGGAGCTTATTGGTCAGAATGTATTGTCTGTTACGGTAGGATGTCGCACCCCCACTGTTCACGTCGCTCCATTCCAGATGATACACACGTACTCACGCTACACCATTGAATATGCTTACGTGGAACATTAGAGGGTTAAATGACGGCAGGAAATCTAGACTCGTCCATGCTTATCTTTCTAGACACAATATAGATGTGTGTTTGTTGCAGGAGACACGCTTAAATGTAACACCATCGCACAGGTTAAGACATGCCCGGTGGGGAAACGTGTACTCCTCTATTTATTCAAACTACGCCTGTGGGGTGGCTGTGCAGGTCAGGAGGGGAGTGGACTGGCGGGAAGGTGAGGTCCATGGGGATCCAGAGGGGAGATATGTCCTTCTGCACGGGGTGTTGGGAGGGGTTTCACTGGTCATTGTGGCAATATATGGCCCGAATGTAGACTCCCCCCAATTCTTTCAGGATGTTTGGACAAAGATCAGAGCGACTGCTTGCGGGACGATACTGTGGGGAGGAGATTTTAATGCCATTCTAGATGACGATATGGACAGAAAAGGTGCGGCTCGGCCCCTACACCCGGCCGCAAGTGACACATTAAATGCCATAGTCTCCGATGGGGACTTGGTGGACATGTGGCGTAGGAGGCACCCATTAGCTAGAGAAGGCACATGCATTTCAGATCACCACAGCGCTTGGTCCCGATTGGACTTTTGGTTGGTCTCCCGAGACATTGCTGCCTGGACCACTGACATAGTGCATTTACCGCGAACCCTGTCGGACCACGCCCCATGCCTATTGAAGCTTTCCCTCCCGGGATCGCTCCCCGCGCTTTTCCTGGCGACTCCCGCCGCATGCACTGCTTGATGAAGCCTTTAAAGAGGAAATCCGAACGGATATCCATGCTTATTTCATTCAAAATGTGGGCTCGGTTGATACTGAGGCCTCACTTTGGGAGGCATTCAACGTAGTTATTAGAGGACAGTGTATTGCCAGACAGGCGGGTGTGTTAAAGGCTATTCGCGGCACGATTGCTTCACTGGAAACTCAGATACGGAAACTGGAGGAGAGATTTTATTCCACTAACGACTCCCACACCATGGCTCTCTTAAAATCCAAATTGTTGGACTTCACGGAAGAGGCCCAACGCGAAGTCAAATTCTTGGGGAAATACGCTGAGGCGCGGCGATACGGAGAAGGGGATAGGCCGGGTCGCACGCTAGCTGGCATGGTCCGACCCTCTCGGTCCACGGCCTTTATCCATGATATACAAACCCCGCAAGGGACCGAGGTCAGGCAGAAATTCTAGGCGTATTCTCCTCGTTCTATTCTCAATTATACACTACTACCCAAGCGGCGACTCCCGAGGGACTGCAAACTTTCCTAGACTCATTGGCACTGGTCTGGTTTAACCAACATCACAGAGAGTATATGGATCTTCCGTTTACTGTGGAAGATGTAGCCCAGGTTATAAGGAGTTTACCGTTGGACAAGGCCCCTGGGCCGGATGGCCTAACCACGTCCTTTTATAAAACATATGTGGAGGAGCTGGCCCCTCGACTGCTGGCGATGTATGAGGAGGCCCTGGAGAACGGTGTGCTACCTCAGACTATGAGAGAAGCGATTATCATTACCCTCTTAAAACCTGGGAAGTCTGAATTAGAATTAGACTCTTATCGGCCACTATCGATGATAAATGTGGACGTTAAAATCCTTGCTAAGCTGATCGCAAACAGATTGCAGCCTCTCCTCCCTATTGCTGCGCTCCCTGACCAGTCGGGCTTCATCCCCGGGAGGTCAACTTCTCATAATTTACGGACTATATTTTCGGTGCTGCATTATCTACACCCAGACGTACGAGCCGCGGCCGTATTCTTAGATGCCACAAAGGCGTTCGACTCGCTCGAATGGCCGTTTTTATTCGCAATTTTAGGCCGCATGGGGTTTAGCCCGCTCTTCATTAATCGTATTAGGCTCTTATACACCCTACCCAGCGCTCGAATCAGGGTGAATGGTTTACTTTCTGAACCCTTTCTTATAACACGGGGCACTAGGCAGGGGTGCCCTCTTTCTCCTCTGCTCTTCGCGCTCGCGATGGAGCCTTTGGCTGCCCGGATCAGGCAGCACCACACTGCCCGAGGCATAGGGTTCAGTTCCCGGAGCTTTCTCATTTCCCTCTATGCAGATGATGTGACTCTCTATCTTGTCAACCCAGAGGAGAATTTAGACCCCATTTTGAGGGAGTTTATCCGATTCGGAGGTTTGGCTGGTATCGTTATAAACTGGGCCAAGTCGATGATATTTCCACTGACAGATGGCACGCCCCGGATGACATCCGAGTTCCCTCTGAGATGGGAGGCGGACGCGGTTAAATACTTGGGGGTATGGATAAGTAGAGATATGCAGGAGGTGTGGAACCTAAATTACGGGAGGGCAGTCACATGGTTGGAAGAGAAGGTTAAGGTGTGGTCTGGGTTACCGCTGTCTCTGGCCGGGAAGATAGCACTGGTCAAAATGGTCGTGTTACCAAAGTTTTTATATTTATTCGTTAACTTGCCGATCCCGCTCACGCAGCAATTCTTTAGGAACCTGAAGTCGCAACTGATCTCCCTGGTGTGGGCGGGGGGACAGGCTCGAACATCCTGGGATTTGTTGACACTTCCGCTGAGGCAGGGAGGCCTGGGAGCCCCAGACATGCAGCTTTATGCTATGTGCGCCCAGGCTCAATTCTTACACTACTGGGTCCACCCGACGCCCTACCAGCCACACGTAGCAGTCGAAACCGATGCAATGGCTCCCATTCTGCTTAGGGTAGCGGTATACCAACCCTTGCGTCGCCCCCCGTGGAGATATAGACACATCTGGAACACTGCGTTGGGCTTGGGATGAGCTGCGTAAGAGAGCGGACATTCCGGTACTTATGACCCTTCCATTCCCTAGCGCAAAATCCGATGTTGCCTTGTATCCAGGATGGGGTCAGGGAACCATTGAAACGCAAGATGTCACTCCATACATTCGCCGATCTATACCCGGGAGATACGTTCCGACCCCCCCCAGAGGCGATCGAAGGGCAATCGGTGCCATTTGATGAGCTTTTCCTATATCATAAACTAAGAGCGGCCTGTCGCGCCCTCTGGGCCGAGTTCCCGTTAGCACCCCGGTGCTGCCCGCATTGGAGAACCTATTGAGATCCCCATCTCCCCGAAAACTCATTACCCGATTGTACACAAATATGCAGCACACTGCCCTGTTGGTGACACCTAGGTCCCTGCAGAACTGGAACAGCGAACTTCCTGTTGCATTGACTGAGGCCCAGTGGGCATTCTGCTGTGGGCAGCTTACAGAACTCTCCCCGAACTACAAGCTTAGATTAATTCATTTTAAATATTTACATAGGTTTTACAGAACGCCTGTGAGTCTTTATCGTATGGGCCTTAGAGCTGATGAATGCTGCTGGCGCTGCAGGCACACCCCTGCTTCCTTTTTGCATGTAGCCTGGGATTGTCCAAAAGTTGCTGAATTCTGGTCCCATGTCTTCGCCTCAGTGAATCAAATTCTAGGCACGGAGAACGCCCCGTCCCCCACACTAGGCCTGTTAGGCTATGTTCAGGCAACCCCGCCTAAGCTACGTAAACTACATGCACTCCTTTTACTGTTTGCCAAACGACAAGTCGCGATCCACTGGGGCAGGAGGAGGGTCCCTTCCATCAAGGGGTGGCTTGCAGATGTTACATATGGCCACACGCAGCTAAACACATTCTGGGAGCTTATACCCTCTACTTCTAGACCCCGAAATATCTGGGAACCATTCCTGACCTGGGCACGGGAAAAACAAGGAGCTACTGAAGGGGCACATACGGATGTAACTCACACTGACACACTGCAGTGATGGGATGTTGATTGTATTCCGCTTTTGAGTCTGTTCCTTCTCTACAGACCCCATGGAACCGCGGAATTAATGGACTGAGTCGATGCAGTACTGGACCCTCTATGTGGTGTTGTAGCATGTGGACTTGATTCGGTCGGCTGTTATTGCTGATGTTTGCAGATTCGTGAATATACGATGTATAATTATTTTTCTTTTATAATTGGGTGAGGACAAGTGGGGTGGCGCTTCTGCAGATATGATATGTACTATATAGCTCGTGACTAATTTAAATCCTGTACTGTGTTGATACACTGCTGGCATGTTGTGTTGTAATATGTCTTTTTTCTGAAATACCAATAAAAAAAAATAAAAAAAAAAGTTGTTGTAGCCCACAACCATGAGAGTCACTTCCCAGTGACTCTGGTTCCCTTTGAGTGGGGTGGGGGTCTCAGGTTCCTTAAGGGTAGCTGTGAGTCTGTCCATGCTTATGGATTGCCTGCTTGGCAATGACCTGGAGCACACCATCTGGAAGGAGGTGGAGCTCAGATCACACTTAGAGATGTTTGGGTTGCCTGAAACCTGAGAGGGTAGTCAAGAGGACCTGGAACCTGCCAAAAAGAGGAAGGGCAAGGGGTGTGGGAAACCCACTCCTGAAACTCCCACGGTCTGGGAGGAGGCTGAACATGAGGACATTGTTGCCCTGGGAAACCTACCTGAGCTGACCAACTGCCAGCAGGAATGGATTCCCACCAGGTAGGAGTTCTGCAAGGCTCAGATGGAGTGCTCTACTCTTGAGGGACTATGGCGGCAGGCCTAGGCCCAGACATCTGGTGGCACCTCTGGTGATCACCTGATTAACTGGGAGAATGGTCTCCTGTATAGTGAGCCTAAGGTTCCCGAGCCTGTGCTGGTGGTCCCCCAGTGCTACAGGGCCTTCCTGCTGGAGCTGGCTCATGTTGTACCCCTGGCAGGTCATCTAGGGCAGGACAAGGCCTTTGAAAGGCGTGTGACCCACTTTTATTGGCCCCAGGTGAGGATGGACTCAGATGAGTTCTGCAGGTCATGCTGTAGTGAGTTCCTACTTAGGTCCACTGTAGTTTTCCCTTATTTTAGCCTAACTGCATTTTATAGGCCACATTTGCTTTACACAGACTCACGTAACACTGTTATTTTTGTTCCACAATATTATTTTAGAAATAAGCTGCACATGTTATCGTTATTCAGCTCTTCTGCTGGGATTCAGTCTGAACATTTCGTACAAGGTCAAACAACATCGTGCCCTGTTTTTCTGTGCTGGGTAAAGCACCATCTCCTAACATTAGACACAACACAGAGGAGAAGCTGCTGTTTTCAAATGAGGCACTTTTTTAATCATACGTATGCAAGGACACTTGCCTTTTGAATACAGAGAGGAGGATTATTGCAGAGGGGAAAGGTCCTACGATGGGTGCGCTAGTTTTGCACAGCCTGAGATGCAGATCACCTAACAACTGATGCCAGGTATGGGGGCCGGCTCCAATTCCAGAGATCTCTGATATATCACTGTGCTAATGTAGTGAGGATAAGCTTAGGCAGATATAAGATTTGCCATGGTAGAGCTTTTCTTTGCTTACAGTTTACTCGTAATGCTGATTATTCTGCTCAGTTGTATATGTTTCCTAATTACAGCACAGTTGCTTCATGATAGAACACAATAGTTTCAATAAATATTGTAAACCTTTCACGTGTCATTCTTTTGTTTATTATGGACATGCATGAGTGAGAAAACGCAAGGTGATGATCTGTTTCCACGTTTCCCCTGGGAACTAGAGAGTTGTGTTCTAGGGTGCCAATTTGCCTGTTACTCTGGGAAGGTTAGGAGGGTAGGTAAGGCACTATGAGCTAGTCAGATTTGGGCCATAGGTGCTGATGTGGTAGGTGACTCAGTCCCTACATTCTGACGTCCTGTGATCCCAGGCATAGTTCTGTTTCCAAAAAGAATCCCTGCAACAGTGCCCTACCTACCAGGCCAGTGACAAGTCAGGGGAGAAGCACAAGGCTCCTGTGCAGCCATTCCCTGTCGGTGGCATTTCATTTGAACGGGTGGGCATCGACATTGTTGGGCCTCTGGGCCCAAAGACAGCCCTTGGCAGCATGTTCAACCTGGTCTTGGTGGATCATGTCACTCAGCACCCAGAGGCTATACCTCTGAAGAGGGTGACTGCACCCGCGGAGGCCAGGACACTGATCAGGATCTTTACCTGGGTGGGGTTTCCCAAGGACATGCTATCTGACTGTGGTACCAACTTCATGTCTGCATACATGAAGTCCATGTGAAAGTAGTGTGGGTTAACCTAAAAGTTCTCCACTCTTTACCACCCCCAAATCACCGGGCTTGTTGAGAGGTTCAACAAGACCCTCAAAGGCATGATCATGGGTTGTCAGAGACCTTGAGGCAGAAGTGGGACGTCCTCTTTCCATGCCTTCTGTTCGTCTACAGGGAGGTACCGCAGAGGGTGTTGGCTTCAGCTTCTCTGAACTTTTGTACTGGCAACCTATGAGAGGACCTCTCAGTCTGGTGAAGGAGGGATGGGAGCAAGCTCCTAGAAAGACCCCCAAGAATTTGGACAGCTACATGCTGGCACCCGCACCCAGATGAAGTGCTTCTGGAAGAAAGCGTAAGTGAATCTAGAAGCCAGCCAGGAGGTCATGAAACAGTGGCATGCTGACGGAGCATTGTGGTACTGATCCAGGCATTGAATGGGGGATACCAGTAAACCTTTTGTAATGGGAATAATTTCAAAGGCCTGCCAGATTTGTTGTAGGACTATGGATATGATTGATTGATGGCATGCACACATGGCCAACGATATATGGAAACTGGAACAGGAAAATCAATGCTGCCCTGACAAAGTTCAATTGATTTTGAACGAAACGCGTTGGCTGGATGTTTTAGTTGCTGGACTTTATGTTTTGAAGTGCAATTAAATAAAGGCAGATTTTTTTCTCCAAACAGATTTGAAGATTTGTCGACTTTTTTGGGGGGGGTATTCCATTCCATTTTGTTTTGAACTTTACTCTGCTCGGCAGTAATAGTAATCAATGGCTGATATTGGAGGTGAAGTGCACCAAGCCATAATTACTTGGAACTATGTTTCAGGTGCGATTGAAAGGTCCAGCGTTATTGTGGGATCAGATCAGATCAGAAGGCCACACTGGTCGAGTTTCAACCTGGCTAAAAAGTGTGGGTGATGGAGCCTGTGGAGCCCAGCGCCCTACAAGACGAATGGTCTGGGAGGAGAGAGCGAAAGAGTGAGATCACCTACCTGGTGAACCTCAAGACTCCTAGGAACCCTTTAAGGGTTTTGCACGTGAGTCGCCACAATCCCCACTTCGAGAGGTCCATGCTCCTGGTCACGGATGATGGAGCGGAGGAGGAGAGTGAACCTTTCCTTTCTTCCAAGGAGCAGGATGGATCAGCGGAGGGTGTCAGCCTCTCCCCTACACTGACCCTAGAACAGCAGAGATGCTGTCACTAGTTGTTGGGGCAATGTGCTTCTCTCTTGTCCATTACCCCAGGACTCACTACTTGGTGCACCCATGTTATTGATACTGGAAACGGTATGACTGTACAGAGTAAAATCTAAAGGTTGTCTAACAAGGTGAGAGGCAGCATTAATGAGGAAGTCTCTAAAATGCTGGAGTTAAGGGTTATTGAGTTCTTAAACAGTCCTTGGTGCAGTCCAGTGCTATTGGTCCACAAGGCAGCTCCTCCAGGTGCCATCCCAGACCTTAGGTTCAGTGTACATTACCGAGGGATCAAAGTGGTCCCCAAGACTGATGCACACCCCATCCCCAGAGCTTATAAGCTCACAGATCAGGTGGGAGCTGCCAAGTTCATCAGTATGTTTGATTTAACGTATGGCTACTGGCAAGTTGCCTTGACCGAGGGGCCAAAAAGAGGTCTGTGTTCTCTACTGCAGACGGGCAATTCCAGTTCCGGGTAATGCCCCTTGGATTGCAGAACACCCCTGCCAACTTCCTGAGGTTGGTCAACCAGGTCCTGGTCAGGTTGGAGAACTTCAGTGCCAACAACATTGTAGTCTTCAGTTCTAGCTGGGAGGACCACCTATGCCATCTCAGGGAAGTGCTGACTATTAAGGCCAGTAAGTGCTAGATTGGGCAGTGTTCAGTGGTCTACTTGGCTCACCAAGTGGGAGAAGGCAAGGTGCATACCCCCCAGGCCAAAATCCAAACCATCCTGCTTGGGAACCCCCCTCTCCCCCCAAAGACCCAGATGGAGGTGAGAGCCTTCTTAGGCCTCACTGGTTAGTACAGGAAATTCATCAAGGGGTATGAATGGCACCATTGTTGCACCCTTGGCAGAGCTGACTTCAGAGAAACAGCCCAGACAAGTGATCTGGACGGAGGCGTGCCAGAACACTTTTAATACCCTGAAGGAGGCCATCTTCACAGCAGCTGTGCTCAAGTCCCCTGACTTCTCCAAATAATTCATTGTACTGACAGACGCCTCAGAGCATGGCTTAATGCAGTGCACAGCTGAACAAAGAGGGCCTGGATCAACCTTTGGCCTTCATTAGTAGGAGGTTACTTCCCTGGGTACAGAGGTGGAGTGCGATAAAGAGGGAACCCTTTGCAGTGGTATGGGCACAGAAGAAGCTGAGTCATCCGCGCCGTAAGGGACGTCCGTGTGTCCTATATAGGTGCCACCTCGGCACACTGACATTAGTTCTTTTCTTTCCGTGCTAGTTAGTGCTGATCCAGAAAAAGAGCTAGCCCTCTGTTGTTTTTGACAAACTTTTATTGACGTTTTTTCAAATTCTTTTTTGAGGGATTTTTCCTCCTGGTGTGTGTGATCTCTTTGAGGAAGACAGTTTTTAAACCATGTGGCGCCTGTCATCGCGCCAAGTCGGTTACAGATCGACATCTAGTGTGTCTGTGGTGTCTTGAGCGCAACCACGACTCCAAGTAGTGCTCAGACTGCGCGCCATGGCGCTGAAGGCTTTGAGGGAGCGGTTCCTGAAGCTGCTTGTGTCCAGGCAGGCGGCACCTCGTTGCGTGACTCCTCGGAGGACTTGGTCCCGATCAAGAGGGAGGTTGCAAAACCACTCCAGGAGCCCCAAGTCTTCTTCCTCCCACTCCAGGTCTTCAGGAAACTCGGAGAAGAAGCACAAGAAGTCACTTCTCATCTGTCGGCTAACGCGATGAAGGAGCATCGACGTTTGAGGCATAGCTCCTCGTAATTGTGGCCAGAGCTGACTCCGAGCCGCCCACTTTTTCTGAGAGCCGGTGTGACACCCGCTCAGGTAAAAGAATTTTACTAGGCCATGAGCCGCGTATTTGAGCGGACAACCCTGCGCCGGTGGTTCCGGCCTCAGCTCCGACAGGCCCCGTGGATCTGATACTGGATCCGGACCCGCGCCGGTTGTGCCACAGCGACCTCCCCCAATGCCGGCTGCGACGCCAATGCTCCCAATGCCGTCGGCGGAGGCCCCATTTACATCCACGAATCCGACACGGAGCCGGAACATTGTCGATCGACTCAGATTCCGATGCCAACAAGACCCATGGGTCCTAGGTTGGTGCCTGAGCCCTATTCCAAGGGGCTAGGCTTTGGGAGGGGTCACTGGACCCTTTAGAATTCCAGTTAGAAGGCCAAGAAATGGACTGCTGTGAGGAACTTGGGGATGACAGTGGTCTGGACACGTCCCCCGGAACTGGTATGCTTAAGCCCTTCGCTGCGTCCGTCGGCCAACGGCCGTCGCGAGCACTACCTCGGTAGTGCTGCGCACGTCCGTTGGCCGACGCGGCCCCGCCCACTCATTTAAACCGCCGCACCGCGGCGGAATTCGCGCTGCGGTTAAGACTCCTACCGTGGCAACAGAGGAAGGAGCATCCTATTCCATGGTGGTGAAGAGGTATACTTTATAAGATATCCACAAATGTTTGTGAGTCTACACAAACATTCATGGCATTCCCACCTTGAAATGCCCAGCCCCCCCAAGCACAAATGTAGAACTCTATACCTGTGGCAGTTACAGCTCACCAGGTGTAATCCTTGAAAAGATATCTGTTTCTTAACAGTTAGCAGCATTGTTTGCATCTCTCAGTTCATTCATCTTCACTAGGTTTCTTTACAGTGCTGCTTTGTTTTTAAGGGCCTTTTGTGTATTTCACCAACCACCATTCACATTGATAAACATTTACATTTATTTTGTAATTTTAAATGGACTTTTTCTCAACTATTTCTCACCAACAAGTATCTTTCTACTACTCTATTTTTGTTATTGCTAGCTTCTGTGGTAGTCTACAGTGTAAATTACAAGGGGTATTTGTTTATTATTGTAGTCTTTGTGATGTCTGAAATAAAAAATGAATCTAGGTTACTGCTGTTGTTGCTGCAACCTTTTATGAGCTTGTTTGTTTGGCACAGCTCAAATTTTTTTTGCATTCTTTTAGATGTTTTTTTTCTTCTGGAAAATGGATGTAAATGTAAATTTTCTAGATGGAGAACTGATTCTGTGGTGATAAATTGTTATGCTACCGTATCACCAAAAGGGGAAATGCCAGTCTTGTTCTGATTGAGAATATAGGTTTTTTAGTGATATCATTCTCTAAGTTTCCTTTGGAAATTTAAGTCCTGGAATTAGTATTACTTTTATTATATCTGTTTTGTAAAATGGTCAGTGTTGGCTTCACTACATTTTGAATCTGTATTTGATTCCGAAGTATAGAATATACTACTTTTAAGGTCTCACTGATCACCTGTTTTATTTGACTGTTGTTGACAGACTTAATTTGTACAATACCTATGCTTTCTTGTCAAACTCACTTGCTTGCTCTTTATTCCATGCTGTTCCTTACTCTTGTTATGCATGTTCCTCCTCTGGAGCATAACTTCTTTATCATCCTTGTGATTGAATGACTTTTTTCCTTCCACTGCTTCCACTCAGGAAACTACTTTTTTCTTTCAGCACTCCATGAGAGTGCATCTGTTTTCTTGCTTTCTCCCCTGTGTAATATATTCCACTTCACATTTCCGCCCTGTGCTCTCTGTTTTACTCCCCTCCATCTTTCCTCCAAGCTCTACCATTGCTCTCTGTCCAGCTCTACTTTTATTTCATACCCTGAACCCCAGCTTTTCCGTTGCACCACTGCCCTTTCCCGTCCCAGTGTTTTATTTGAATTTTTTTTACTTTTTTAAGAAGGCCTGCTAAGTTCATGATAGAAAAGTCTTGGATCTATTACTGAAGCATTTTTCTGGCTACTTCTTTCACTAAATGTGCTTTTGCTCACATTTTATGTTTTTTTAATGTTCCCATTCTAAGATGAGATTTTGTCCAGCATTTGGGTAAGGTATGTTAAAACAAAAAAACAGCCATTGCATCATGACTTATGACATGCATGCATGGAGACACACGTGCACAGACGTCATTACCCTGGGACCAAGAGGCAAAATGGCCTCCGCAGCATGACATTAACTCAAGCTTGCGTAATCACACTGCAGCTAGATTTTGGCTTTATTTTGCCCAGGCTGCTGCTCATCATCAGCAACAGGCATTGGCAACAGTCGGCTTACATCTTCTAAAAACAAGACCGATTGGTTTTGACAATACTTGTTTGGGATTTTGTCTTTGTTTGCAATATCTAGTTTAAGGTATATTTAAGGTAAATTGTGCCCTGGCGCAGTTCTCTGCAGGATAAAACATTTTTCAGCATTTTCAACATGTTTTCTGAGTGAACTTTTTATAACTGTTCGTGTCTCCTGAGAAATAAATCTATTATATTCACACGTTTCCATGGTGTTCATGATGCAATTGTTTGTCAAGCTTTGTGTAAGATGTGTATTTACACAGTGGCTTTTAATCAGTGGCTTTATTTGTTAAAAACGTCTTCATAATTGGATTCTTTTAATTCCATTATTTAGTTATCATGCATATAGTGTAGGTTTAAATAACACAAATATGGGTGAGCACGTGCTGTGCAACAGATTTCTTTTTGTGAGGAATATAAGATGGTCCAACTATAGATCCAAGACTTTTGTATCTAACAGCAGTTGTTTCCCGTTTCTTTGCACTGATATGTGGTAATATTTATTTCTTATTTATTTATTAAAACATATGGCAAGACTGTAATTTTAAACATTTCCACTAAGCCTTTAGGGTCTTAGCCTAAATTACTAAGCATCTTCTAATAATACCAAAATGGGCCACCTCATTGATTTGTGAATGCATAAAACCATTTTGGTTTAAATGGAAATTAAACGTTTCTGCACAAACAGATAATATATATTCACTTCCTTTTTTTCTAATCTCCTCTCTTCTAGAGGTCTCTTCATGTCTTAGAAATGAAATAGACCTTACTACACACTACCTCTAAATAATTTGTAGTGAGATTGCTCATGCCAGGTTTCACAACATACTGTCACGGGGTCATCTCTTCCCTTCCTCACAGGCCAAAATGTGCGTTCAGTCATAGGAAGAACAGCTACTGTCTTTCTTTTCAGGAAGTTTCTTATTAGTGACATTTGCAGCGCAGACAGAGCAGATCGGTCAATTCCTGTTAAACCTGTTAAATTGACATGATATTAGGGTCAACTCCACAAAGTGCACATACGTTTCCTTTGTGTTTCGTACAAGAATTCCAGTTTTGGAAATCTACAAATGCTATGTGATTTTCTGTACCTAGATTCACCAGTCATTACTGCATAACGTTCTGCTTCCAAGATTGGTGCCAGGATTGGCCTGGAAGTGATCTGGAAACCATTTTGTTAAAATTCATCCTGACTCCGATCATCTTAGTCAGTATGCTTATCCTTGAGAGTATATTCAAAAGAGTTGAAATGTTAATATTTTGAAGTGAAGGGGCAACGGATGCAACCACTGACAACTGTACAGCCTCTTACTTGGTGTTACCACTGTACTGTCTCATCCTTCCCTTGTTGCTTAGTTTTTAACAAACGATGAATGTATCGGAAAAACTAATTTGAATGGCCTTTTGTTATTGCTGGTTAGGTTCAGCCATATTACCAAATGGGTGGTGAGAATGGACTGGGAATATGGTCTCGACCTCTAACAGTGGAAATGTGTGCAAGGTTTAAGTCCCAGAGGAGACAGTGGGCAACGCTAAATAGTGATAACTAGAGAAGGCTAGAGAAGGCTACAAAAGTTGGAAATCTACAGATAAAGGTATATAACATATACTTTTTGTATGCCTAGAATTTCAAAGCCACGGAACTAGTGTTTGGCAGATTAGTAAACGTTTTTATGTAATTATGGATCAAGAGTGAAGAGAATTCACAGTGAAACCAAATTTAAACTAAATTAATGGCTAGATTGGTGTGTGCATAAACAAATCGGAAGAAATAGCCCATCACACTCCTTCTCTCACCCCCATCCCGTTCTTTGCATTCAAGCAAAACAGTGTCACATGTTATCACCCAGTTACGGGGCAAGAAATAAATGACTTCTTATTCTTGCATTATTTTTTCTTACTCTTCCCCTTTGCATGGCAACCCTTACCATCAACTGGATCCCTGGATTCCTTCCCCCTCGTCCCCCCATACCAGCCAAATGACATACATCCTCTGTCCTCCATTCTCTGATGTTAATATTTCCCTCTTCGAAGTACAAGCTAGAGCTCTCCCAGTCCCCCTCCACCTGGTGTAGATTCTTTCCCTTTCTCCTTACTACCCTACCCATTTCAGTCTTCATTGAACTGTCCATTCCTTGTACAGCACTTCACAGCATTATAGCAAGGTTCAGTCTACATAAACGTCATTGATACAAACATACACATTCATACATGCTTAACAATAGCTAAAAGCCAGTGTGCCTTTTTAATGTCCTGGCTGCACAAAAGGCAAAATAAAGTCATAATTAAGCAAATAACTATGTTTCTCTGTAATTTGTTTTCTAGAACAAGGAACTGAAGAAGTACAAAAGCTGCTCTTACTTTTACTGGGCTGTGCAGTTCAAGTGAGTATTAGAGTACTTACAGATGTGTAGTGTTAAGTTCAGTCACAAATGTTTATTTCATTTATCGCGTTAATAGCAAACCAATCCTCATTGGTCACAACTGAATCGTAATTAGGTAACTAATGCACACAACATTGAAACCTTGAGTTGTCTACTGTATTGATGCTATTATTCACCTATTTCACAGTTAAACCAAAGACTTTTGAAAGAGGGTTGAGTGCTGTGATATGTGGTAATATTTATTTATTATTTATTTATTAAAACATATGGCAAGACTGTAATTTTAAACATTTCCACTAAGCCTTTAGGGTCTTAGCCTAAGTTACTAAGCATCTTCTAATAATACCAAAATAATTAAAGCTATTCGAAGAGTTGCATGTGTTTTCAGTACCTTCTTAAGATTATTGTGCTTTCTTTGTAAGTTGTAGATGGTTAAACTAGTTCTATATTACATTTCCTCATCTTCTGACGCAAAATGTTGGTTTTCCTGATTTGTGGCACATGGGGCTTGTTTCTGTGCATTTCTGGGTGTTTAGTTCTGCAGTGGAGGCAACCACCTCATTTGAAATAACCTGAACCAATGAAGTGGAAGTGCTTGTTCTTCTACTCTCCCTAGAGGCCGCATAGCTCAGATTTCTACCATACGCTGTGTGTGAGTGAGACTCCAAGGAGAGCTCTGCTCTAACCCCTCAGTGACCTTATCCTGTTACTTACTCTGATCTATCTTTAGACTGAACCAACCCTACCTTCAGCTTTCATAGAACTGTAAGTCCATTCCTCTGTCACCAACTGTCAACATGACTGACAGAGAGAAAAAATCTCTTTTCAAATGTTGTTCTACCTGTGGACAGAAAAAGATCTATTCTGACGATCCACATGAACAATGTACTTATTGCCTTATCCGACTCACAGAGCTTCATGCTGTGACGTTTGTAAGACTTTTCCATCTAAAACTGAAGCACAATGAGAGGAGATTGGCACTTTACGTCTTTGTGAGGCCCTCTCGCCTGGGGATGATTCTATGAAAGTGCTCTACCAAATACTTTCACAAAGGCTGTATATAAAGAACACACGTAGAGTTTCCAGAGCTGTTTATATTGTTTAAAGCGTCTGCAGCCACCCCCTTGCAGGAAAAAAACTGTAGTTTCTGCTGTAAAACACCCCTGAAAGGAAGAGTATAAACCCTGGTCAAAAAGTTGTGTGGAAATCTAATTCCTGTGATATCCTGTCTGGATCCTCACCATTGGTACTTAATTATCCTCATTAGTGATGAATAAAAGACCTCCATTGTCAATGGAATTCCTAGTGTCTCAAGCCTTGACGACGGCAGTGAGGAGATCATCATCAACAACAAAAGTGCCAATGACAGTGATGCAGTCAACAAGGACGACATCGTTGACAACAGCTCCAAAGATAGATGTCCCTCTTCCATCGACGGTGACATCGTTGACATCAACTCTTTTGCTGTTGAAAACCATCAATGACAACACCATCAACGATGGACTTTATTATATCTACCTTTCCACCTTTCAAAGTGACTGCTGGTTTGCCCCCAGATTCTGGATTCAGAAGATGCTTCGGTGGCGGCCTACAGGCCTACCTAATGGGATGTATGTTACATCCCTGACTTTGAGGAGCCCCTAGATGAACCAGAAGTATGGGTATCAGCCGCAGACCTACATGGCTAATAGTCCTTGCTCTTATGGTCCTGCTTGCTCCAGGTGAGAGCTGGAGATCTAATAGGTACCTGTTGCTTTTTTAACAACTTTGCAGCAGATGATGAACTTTGCAGCAGAAGATTACTTCTTCAGCACCCTGTGGAACATCCTCCCACTGCATCACCTGCCACACCTCTGCCCTTACCATCTATGCCTCCCCACAACCTCCACTACCAAAAGATTCACCTCCCAGAATTTATATACCAGCCACTTGTTCCGCCATCGGTTAGGGACATGGGTGAGAAAGACGTATATGATACTGTGTATTCAGATTTGGAGGAAGAGAAAGGTTAACATGCTTAGGGAGATGACAGAGATAATCCTTCCGAGGTGCGAGAAAGCGCCCGAAGCAGTTTCCTCTAGAAGGACATAGAGGCTCCCTTTAGTTTGTGCCAAGGTAGAGGTGGTATCGATTACCTGACATAGCGGGTAAGCAATAAACATAAACACTCTTCACATGAATAGGGGACGCTTTGCTAGGCTACAGGAGGCCCCCCCTGCATACCTCAGTCTTGCCGCTCCTCCTCCTTCGCTGGGGTGGGACTCGGTCTCCCAGCGCAAGGCTACGGAAACCAGCACAGGGGGCGGGCCAAATCGCTGCACGCGCCATAAAGGTGCAGGAACTCTCCCGCAGCGCGGGACACTTTGCTGGGCTACAGGAGGCCCCCCCTGCATATCTCAGTCTTGCCGCACCTCCTCCTTCGCTGGGGTGGGACTCGTCCCCCAGCACAGCACTACGGAAACCAGTGCAGGGGGCTGGGCCAAATGGCTGCACGCGCCATAAAGGCGCAGGAACTCTCCCGCAGCGTGGGACGCTTTGCTGGGCTACAGGAGGGCCTCCCTGCATACCTTAGTCTTGCCGCTCTTCCTCCTTCGCTGGGGTGGGACTCGATCCCCCAGCGCGTGCTACGGAAACCAGTGCAGGGGGCGGGGCCAAATCGCTGCACACGCCATAAAGGCGCAGGAACTTTCCCGCAGCGCGGGACGCTTTGCTGGGCTACAGGAGGCCCCCCCTGCAGACCTTAGTCTCACCGTTCCTCCTCCTTCGTTGGAGTGGGACTCGGTCCCCAAACAGAAATACAGAAACCAGCGCAGGGGGCGGGCCAAATCGCTGCATGCGCCATAAAGGTGCAGGAACTCTACTGCAGCGTCTGCGCCCGTCCGAGACCGGAGGAGGCGGTGCTGGGCCAGGTCTCTTGGCCCTGAGATTTTGACATAAAGGCAAAGGTACTGTCATTCTTAATTTACTCCTCCTTGTTGCCCTTTACTTATTTTCGCTGCCTATTGTAAGGCCTCAACAATTAAATGAAGTGCACCCCCCTCTGTGGCCTTCCTTAGGGTTTGGTAGGTTCTGGTACCGTATTGCTGGACACAGGCCTGGTCTGACCGCCCCTTCCCTCGCCAAGAGCGGATAAACCCAAACCAAACCATACAATCATGGGCAAAAGAAAAACGACAGCTGGAGGGTCTGGGGGCAACAACACTGCGACCATTGATTCGTTTCTCACCAGGGCAGCCAGCGTTATCTCAAAGGAGATAGCCCTGACTGAAAGGAGGCTCTCCTTGGAGATAGGAAAATCCGCTTCTGCTCAATTTATAACGGATAGCCTTGGAGTGGAAGAGGCTAGTCTCCGGCTGGTATCATCTCCTCCGGCTAATTCAATTGCAGGAATCCCTAATGCTGAGACGGTCTTGACACTGGCAGAGGATGATTTACCTAGCCCCCCTACCAAGAGGAAGAAAACAGGTGGCAAAAGAGCCCCCCAGAACGCTCCGTCCAAAAAGCCCTCAACGCCAGCCACTTCTGAACCGGAACATTTTATTGACTTACTTTTACCAAGACTGGAGTCCAAATTTGATAGACTTTTAGCACCGATACGGAAAAGCAAGGCTTGATGCTATTCTACCGGTAATACCCCATCACCCCATTACCAATGACCCTGTGGAGGGCAGGTCCATTGGCCCCACTAGGCCCACTACCTCCCAAGTGTCTGATAGCGGAACACCAGAGATAGTGAGTTCGTCAGCAGTGATTGGTTGTTCAACCCAGGCGTCCCTTGAACTTCAAAACACTCAAAACATTGGGCACTTGGTACAAGGTGTAACTGAAGGGGCAAGGACTTCCAGCACGACCTGCAACACGCAATATGTGGCGCAGGCGGCCAAGGCGGTTCCACCTCGAGGGGCATCACTACCAAGGGGGCGTTTACCTGATATACCTGCCTCAATTAATTCTACAAAGCCTCAAGTTGGCAGCCAGGAGATCATAGCTTTGCCCCCGTAATCAGCACCTTTGGCTATAGTTCTAGTGGGAGTCCCTCCGATTACACAGGAGAGTAGAGTCTACAATGGGTTTGATACATAAGGTTACTCACTGGTGCAACGTCAATATTGTAAATGGCCATAGGCTATCCCCAGACATCATTATGGCTAGAAGACTGGACTGGGTGGGACGCAGGATGGGAAAAACATCAAGGGGGACTGTGTGATCTTGAGACATCCTGCCCAAGTCAATGTGTTGATAGATTGTGAGCTTAGGGGTAGCTCTAAAACAATGATTAGGATCGTCCCCCTTCAGTATTTTTACCCCCCTGCCAATCTTTCTTCCTTGAATAGTCCCTGGCATCAGGCACCGAGAATGTCCAAGACAACCCAGATTAGCAATCTCGGATCAGTCCTACCTTTAGCCAATAGATTTGAACCCTTGCGAGGCTTACAGGGGCTTGATGGCGTAGATTGACAACTATCATCTGAGGCTGAGCTGCAGGGTATAATGTCTCAGGACCCAGCTGTTAACACTATTCCCTCACCCGGGAAACTAGACTCTTCTCCTCCATCTAGTCCAGCTACCTGCTTAGCATCCACTAGTGTCCTTCCATCTAGACCAGCTCCCACTGGAGTCCACAATGCCCCGCATCGTCGAAGCCAGAGTTTGCTCCCCCTCTTAGCACAGCACCTTCTAGGGTGGGCCCCGACTGAGGATACTCTCGTGGAATATCGCAGGTCTAGGGACAAAAAGCGATGATGTCCTTTGGCAGAGGACCCTTGTGGGCGGTCATCTGATTGCCCTACAAGAAACCTGGGATACTGGTGAGAGTTTCTACCTGGATGGGTTTATCTCGTTTGTTAAACATGCAATTCCCTCGACATCGGGACGTGCCAGGGGGGGCCTTCTTTTACTGTTTTCTCTTGATTTTGGATGCAAGATGAGACAATTAGAGTGTCAATCTCCCCACATGTTAGTAGTAGAGCTGTCTTTTAGGAATCACTTATTAGCAGTTAACTTTTATAATTCTTTTACCAGATCCTCCGCAATAGAACATTTAGCCGCCCTGGAGGGTTTTCCTAATACCTACAGAATGAGCAAACACTCTTATTTTGAGACAATAATTCTAGGTGACTTTAACATCCACCAGTGCAATCTTAACTGTATCTCTACTAAGGCCCACAGGGATTTCCTACCACTAACTACACATTTTGAACACACAGGGTCAGGCACACTCCTAGAAGGGTTTCTTTCAGCAAACCATCTGCATTGTCTAGAGCAAGCGGGGGAGAACACTCCCATTCCCACCTTCACCCGGAGGGGATGCAACAGTATTATTGATTTTATAATGATCTCCGCATCCTTAGTTCCTGCAGTCTATAAATTGAGTGCTCTCTGGAGCAAATACAGTGACCATAATCCCGTCATGCTCGAACTACTGTACTCATGTGCCTTTCTTGAAGTAGAGAGTAGGGGTATCCCAAATTCTGATATTAGCACCAAGGATCAATCATGTAGACTGAAGTGGGAGAAGGTGGTACCGGAAAGGTTCTTAGATAACCTGTATGCAGAGTGTGCAGTTGAGGTATCAGTTTGCACGAACTCCAATGCACAGGATAGAGCTGTTCTAGACGCCTTTGGAATAATAACTAATCGGATAGCTATCAACCTAACTGTCCCATGTAAGGGCGAGGGGCCTAAGGCTAAGAGGTGGTTCGATGGCACCTGCTCTACTGCTCACAGGAAGTTAATGTTGGCTCTTAAACAAAAGCCGAGGGACGAGAGTGAGATTAGGGCTCGCAGGAGGGCCTACAAGCATGCAGTCCTGGAGAGAAAGAAATCGATCAGGGAGAAGGCCTGGGAGGATCTTGGCCAAGCAAGCACACTCTCAGACAGTATTAAATTCTGGGCGGTGGTTAATAGTCAGTTTTTTGATACTGTAAATGCTAGTACAGATTGCACCGTAGCCCCTGAGCGGTGGATTGAGTTTTTGGGGGGTATGTATAGCGGTGATGATCTGAAAGGGTCGGAGACTCAAGGGGAGCCTAGTTTAGGTCTAGCACCACTTCATTTTAATGTAGTCGAGGTTCATAGAGCTAGCCTTGCTACATCCGGGGGTAAGGAACTGGGCCCGGATGGGGTACCAGCTGTCCTCTAAATGGCAGACCCTCAGGTCTGGGCTACCATACTGGCATGGGTTTTTAACGCAGCTAGCACATGCAGCTTTCCTCCCTCGTGGGCGAAGGCTATTATTATCCCTATCTTTAAAAAGGGCTCAAGGGGCGATCCTGCCTGTTATTGACCCATTTCGCTCTTGGACTCAGCTGCCAAAATCATGGGAAGGTGATTTTGAACCATCTATCATCCTGGCTAGAAGATTTTAATGTTATTAGTGATTTACAGTATGGTTTTAGGCAAGGAGGGACGCTTGACCAATGTATTAATTTGAATCTGGTGGTCGGGAAGTACACTATTGCAAAGAGGGGTACCCTGCATATGGGATTTATGGACTTAACATCGGCATTTGACCGTGTTAATTGATCCAAACTGTGGCAGATTTTGGGGGAGCTGGGTATGGACCCATGTCTGGTGTCTTTTTTACATTCCGTCCATAATACCACTGCAGCGGTAAGGTTTAAGGAAGATGGCAGTATGACAGACTCCTGAGAGGTCAAGCGAGGGGTTCGTCATGGGTGCATTCTGGCCCCTCTGCTGTTTACACTTTATATAAATAAACTAGGGGACCTCCTCTCAGTCAGCACTAAAGACATTCCAAAAGCGGGGGCCAAATTGATCCCCACACTCTTGTAAGCAGATGATGCAGTACTGTTTGCAAGGACCGTTGTAGGCCTCCAAAACCTTTTAAATGTGTTTATTGATTTTATGGAATCCATTGACTTAGCCACCAATTTTCTCAAAATCACACACCATGACTATGGGCAGCAAAACGGCCGCAAAGTGCAAGTTTTACTGTAAGGGGGTAGAATTGTCAAAAGTGTCCACCTTTCCTTATCTGGGGGTGTTGTTCGATGACCATGGGACCTGGGCCGCCAAAAAAACAACTAAAAAAGAACATAATGGCTAGAGCAGTCGGGGCCGTGTGGGATTTTGCTAAAAGGTTGGGGTCTAAACCAATACCTGCCCTACTTAAGGTTAACAAAGAAAAATGTATCCCTATGGCCACATATGGGTGTGACGTATGGGGCTACAAGGATGTGTGGGACATTCAGGGGGTTGAAAACAAATTCATGCGTGGCCTTCTTGCTGTCCCCTCAAGCACCCCTGCCTTTATTTTGCATGAAGAGCTTGGCCTGGGGTACATCTCTGATCATATTGCCGGTGCACAATTGATGCGTTGGTTGAGGATCTGGTCAAGCACTACCACTACATTGAATCAGTTGGTCATAGCAGACTGAATTGCCCATGAGGGGGCCCTATATATTCCGTGGCTAAAATACATCAGGGAGCAAATGAAGCGGGTGGGCTGCCCTGATATGTATATCAAACCAAGACTCTTAGGCCCGGCAGCCATCAGGGACATCAACCTGAAGTTTCTGGCCAGGCAGCAGGCGTTTAGGGAGGGTACGGAAGTAGCCTAGTCCTCAGTGAGAAGGCATGTCACTATAAGTTTGTCTCCATAGTTACAGCCCTATTTGTCATTAGTCTCCAACTCGCAACATCGCTTTGTTTTAACCAGATTTCGGCTGAACCAGGTACCCTGGATATTAGCCTTCCCCAAGGGAAACTCAGTGCCGGGAGCCCTAAAGCTGTGACCCTGTGACAATTTTTCGGAGCAGGATACTTTGCATTTTATCTTTTTTTGTGAATTTTATACCCCCCCTGCGCAAAAAAATTATATTGCCGTTACTTAGAGAGGCCAACTTTGTTCAAGTAAGACCCGCATTATTATTTTTACAAATGCTATCATTCCCCATGGTGTGCTTTGGGGTTGCAAGCTTCCTGTTAGGGGCCATAAGAACTAGGAAGAAGATGTCCCTGCAGTAGTCAAGTAACATCTATTTAAACATGGCTACGGCATTATATGCACTCCTGAGTATCTTTTAAATGTTTAATTATGTGGGTCCTTATTAAGTAACTACATTTATGACATTTTACTGTTGTATTTTTATGAGTGTTTCAGTATTTGTTGTTTGATTCTCCGTAATGAGTTTTAATTCTAACTGTTAAGTGATTAATTTTAGGATACACAACACTTGTATGATGGGGCTTCTTTCTATGGTCATGTGCAATCTCTTTCTCCCAAATGTATTGATTGCTTTTTAAAGCCTCTTAAAATGGTTTTAACTGTCTGCTTTTATGGCTTTTATTGGCCGAATAAAGTATTTTGACTTTGACAGAGATAATGAGCAATGGGATGTCTGCAATATACCCAAGGACGGAAATAACTCACGCCCGTGGACAACATAGCCGGGATTCATACCAAGAAATTAAATTTACCAATGGATTTAGTGGAGCAGCAATGCTTCCTTTATGACTTTAAAGAACAATCACACAGGACCATCCGAGCTATACCAGTACTGGACTTCGTCTGGTCTGAAGGCCTAAAATTGATTAAAGTGCTGCTACAGTTCCAGCAGTGGTGCCACAAGTGGAGAAAAAGTACAGGGCCCCAGAATCTGCCCTTACCTGCCTTACCAGACTTCCGAAACCAGACTTTAGGAGGCAGAGATGTCTGAGGTCTACAGCTTTCAGTCCAGAGGTCCAAGCAAAGATCGTCTATGTGCCATTTGATGGGCTAACTCTGGAAAATAGGTGGATGATGTCCTACAAAATATCATGACAGACACTGCTATAGCAAAATCCCTAGGAGTACCACAACATTGATGTCCTGGGTCAGCCAATTTTCATGGTTCAAATAGATTCCAAGCTTCTAGGGGAGCTTTCAATCAATATGGAGGCCAAGGCTGACCATATTAGCCCTAGGAAAAACCGGATATGACCAAGAATATACATCCAACCGCAACTGAAGTCAAGGGTATGGCAGATCGGCCAGATGAAAGAAGAGCACATCCCAGTAGCGCTCCAACAACAATGAGAAGATAACTTGACACTGCAGCAGCCCCCATTCCATCCCAAACTTCACAGATGTGGGGGGATTTCACTTTTTGCCCCTGCATTGGAGTCCATAACATCAGACCTATGTGTGAGGCAGATTGTGCATACAGGACATATGCTGGAATTCTGAAAAGACCACCTATTCGCCCACCCAAGAATGAACATCATCATCACTTGAGGTAGCTACAACAGGAAATTCTTCTCCTCCTATAGCAATAGAGATGGTCCCCAGATCCCAGAGAAATCAGGGATTTTCTTCTAGGTTCTTACTGATAAAGAAGAAATTGGGCCATTATAGACCAATTCTGGACCTCAGAGAACTGAACAAGTTCTTGAAAAAAGCTGTATGTTCGGGGCATATAAGCTGTAGATCATATGCGTTAGCATAGATCGCCATCTGGTGTTGGGCCCGGATGTTTGCACTTTGTTTTTCTTCGAAGAAGTCTTTGTAGTCACGGGGTAGGTGACTCCTCCTTTTGGTGATAGTGCGCATGGGCATCGACTCCATCCTTAGATTGTTTTTTTTCCGCTATCGGGTTCGGATGTGTATTGCTGCGCTCCGGTTCGGTATTGTTTTCGAACCCCTTCGACACACAATCCTCTATCCTCGATGGTATTGTCTTTCGATCGCGATTTCCCATTCGACGCGCATCGTATAATTTGTGAAAACCTTGGATCTGGAAATTCGAGGCGGGCCGTCGGGCCTACCCGTGCCGACCACGCCAGCAGTCGATGGAACGGACTCCATTTAAACTATGTCCCGGGTGTCGTGCTAAGTTTCCACGCACCGACCTGCACCAGGTCTGCAACCTGTACTTATCCCCGGACCACAACGAGAAGGACTGTGAAGTGTGTCGATCGTTCCGATCGAAGAAAACTCTTCGTGACCGTTGGAACGCTCAACGCCACGAAATGCAACGAGACAGCGGCTCCGTACCGGACATCTTCGGTGAAGATTCAGAGGTTCCCCGTACAGACGTAGAGGCCGAGGAAGAAGAACCGGTCTCCGTCTCCGAAGCCGACTCCGACATGGAGGAAGACCTGGACATCACCCCAGGTCAACGTACCATGAGTACAAACCCCCATGTGCCCACACAACCCAAGAAAACGAAGGCTCCGGCATCACCCTCGCCCTCGGGCTCGGGTCGGCGCCGACATAAAGTTTCTAATGCCCCGCTCTCCAGCCCGGCTACGAAACATAAGGACAAGAGGACAAGCCTTCCGGCTCGAGCCAGCCCCATTCTGGTACCGAAGCAACACCTTCGGCACTGAAACATAAGCCGCCTCATGTGCCACCCCTAAACCGCCGGCACAGAAGACTTCGGCACCGAAAGTCTCCGATCCAAAAAACGCTTCGGAACCGAAATTTTCCACACCGAAATCCTCGGCACCTAAAAGCTCGGAGCCGACACACTCCGCACCGAAACATTCGGAGCTGAAACATCCTGCTCCGAAACATTCGGGTTCTAAACACACCAAAAGTAAGCATTCGGACTCGGAACGTTCGGCGCTCAAAGACCCTCATAAATCTTCTACGCCGAAACCCGCTCCTAAGGAGAAAGACACTCCTTCCAAAGAACTTCCATCCGAAGACACAGTTTTGGACCCAAAACAAAAGAGACTCAGTATTGATCCCAGTACTGGATGCCTTACAGCCACTATTCCAAAGAAGCGGAAGCTGGATTTCCCAGAGGTCTCTCCTATTCCTCTGAAGAAAAAGGACATGGGTACTAACCCTTCTCCCCCTTACATACCTCCTTCTCCTCCACCTAACCCAAATTTGCTAATCACACCATCAAATTCACCCCCCCACCCACATTTTCACCTGAACCACAGGATGATGATGATTATGGGGACAGGGATGGGGATGAGGACGAGGATCAGGACATACCACAAGACCAGGACATTCCACATGACACTGATCCATGGGAGGATTACAATAAGGAACCAGATCACAATAATGACACTGACCTGTATCCCTCCAGACCCTCCCCACCTGATGACAATATAGGCTTTGCACAGCTTATTAACAGGGCTGCTCAATACCACTGGGTGGAGCTACAATCAGATCCTGTAGAGGAGGACTTTCTTGTGGAGACATTCACTCATTCACAAAAGTCCACTAATACTTTGCCCATACTCAAGGGAATGATAAAACATGTAGACGAGGTATTTAAGGACCCAGTCAGAGCCAGAATACTGACCCCTAGAGTGGATAAGAAGTACAAGCCCGCTCCTACTGACCCTGTATATATTAGGGGTCAGTTGCCCTTAGACTCTCTTGTCCTATCTAACGCCCGCAAGAGAGCTAATTCTCAAACTACAGGCAACGCCCCTGCTCCTGATAAGGAGTCTAAATTGTTAGATGCATCAGGCAAACGAGTGGCCTCACAGGCTGCTAACCATTGGTGAATCGCCAATGCTCAGGCCCTGTTAGCACGCTATGACAGAGCTCACTATGATGAGTTAGAAAAACTCATCCAACACTTGCCTGATGAATACAAGACAAAGGCTAACGACCTCATTCAAGAAGGGAAGCTTATCACCAATACTTCCATAAAATGTGCACTGGATGCAGCAGACACAGCATCTCGTGCCATCAACACCTGCATACTATTACGCAGGCACGCTTGGCTTCGAATCTCTGGATTCAAGCAGGAGGTCCAACCCTCCATACTCAATCAGCCCTTTGATAAAGAGCATCTTTTTGGGCCAACAGTCGACACTACACTTGAAAAAATGAAAAAGGACACCGAAGCTGCTAAGTCCATGGGGGCCTTACAATTACCTTCCAGTAGGGGTTCCTTTTGCCGCTCCTTTTATAGAGGTGGCTCAAAAACAGTGTCGTCGGAGACTCCCTCCTCCTCTTATAAAAACAACCAATCCACCTCCTCCAGAGGTTATTTTCGAGGAGGCTACAGGGGAAATAATAACAAGGGAAGAGTCAGAGGTAGCTCCACCCGCACTTCCCCTGCCAATAAGCAGTGACTTCCCTCCACTACGCCCGATCATTTAACACCTGTCGGGGGACGTCTCTCACAGTTCCTACCTGTCTGGAATTCAATCACCACAGACAAGTGGGTATTACAGATTATCCATTATGGTTATTGCCTGGAACTTACATCCACTCCCCCAACTCTCCTTCCAAAAGAGCGTGCAATGTCACCTGAACACCTCACTCTCTTAAAACAAGAGGTTCTCTCCCTGTTACAAAAACATGCAATAGAACCAGTCCCATTACACCATCGGGGGACGGGGGTATACTCCCTATACTTTTTGATTCCAAAAAAGGACGGCTCTCTCAGGCCTATATTAGACCTCAGAAAGCTAAACCTCTATATTCAATCAGATCACTTCCACATGGTCACACTTCAACAGGTGCTCCCACTGCTTCAACAAGGCGACTTCCTTTCCACTCTAGATTTAGAGGACGCCTACTTCATATTCCCATTCACCCGGCTCACAGGAAATATCTCAGGTTCGTGGTGGACGGTCAACACTACCAATTCAAAGTTCTCCTGTTCGGGGTAACTACAGCACCCAGAGTGTTCACCAAGTGTTTGGCAGTAGTCACAGCACACTTGAGAAGACAACACATTCACGTCTCCCCTTACTTGGACGATTGGCTAATAAAAGCCAAGTCACAACGCAGCTGCATACAACACACTCACAACACAGTTCAGCTGCTTCACGACTTGGGATTCACTGTAAATCTCACCAAGTCTCATCTCCAACCCTCCAACACGCGAGCATACCTAGGAGCCACAATAGACACTTGCAAGGCTCTAGCATACCCCAACCCTCTCAGGATACACAACATACAAACCCTGATATCACAATTTCAGCCTCAACACTCATTACCAGCCCAAGTGTTCATGAAACTCATCGGAATGATGGCATCTTGCATTCTACTCGTTCCTTACGCAAGACTCCAAATGTGTCCCCTACAGGAATGCTTAGCACGTCAGTGGAACCAGGCTCAAGGTCAGTTGACCAATCTGGTGTTGGTAGACGGCCGCACCCATCGCTCTCTGCAGTGGTGGAATACACAAAACCTTTCCAAAGGGTGGCCATTCGTCGACCCGGTTCCACAAATAGTGCTAACAGCAGTCGCATCGCTCATTGGTTGGGGAGCTCATCTTCAACAACATACCATTCAGGGCATATGGACACTACAACAAAAACAACTCCACATAAACCATCTGGAGCTGCTAGCAATTTTTCTGGCATTGAAAGCTTTTCAACTACATATAGTAGGCAAAGCTGTCCTAGTCCGTACAGACAATATGACAGCAATGTACTACATACAAAAACAGGGGGGGACACACTCTCTACAGCTTTCACACCTAGCTCAAAGCATATGGAGATGGGCCATACCTCAAAAGATATATCTCCTTGCAGAACATCTCCCAGGAGTAAACAGTCACATCGCAGATCTGCTCAGTCGTCAAAGACAACAGATCCACGAATGGGAACTACATCCTCAAGTACTCCTCCCATTTTTCCACATGTGGGGCTACCTAGAAATAGATCTGTTCGCCACACACCTCAACGCAAAATGCCCAAACTTCGCGTCCAGGCATACCACACCCATTGTCCAAAGGCAATGCGCTATGGATGAATTGGTCAGGAAAATTTGCTTACGCTTTTCCGCCTCTCCCGCTAATTCCATTACTGGTTCGGAAGCTCAAACAACATTCCCTCACAATGATCCTAGTTGCTCCCACATGGGCTCGACAACCATGGTTCACAACCCTGTTGGAACTACCAGTAGTGATACCAAAGGGGATGATGGACGGAGCGTTAGCACAAATCAAACACTCACCCCCGTCAACTGATCTGGGTTTAATCCATCATCATTCTTTAGCTCACTCCACCACCCCAGTTCAGACATGGCCATATGCAAATCAGTCTGACCCTGTGCCTCATGGGAACAGTCCAGCCCGAACTGCCAAGCCATGTCTTCCCTGGACCGGAAACAAGCATCCTGGGACCGGTTTCGGGTTCAAAACCCTCATCAGCCAGGCTATCTTGAATCCAGTGGCAAAGTGAGCAAGGGACCCACGTCTGGGCATACCCTGCCAACTTAGGGCGAACAAAGCGATACCAAAGGGGATGATGGACGGAGCGTTAGAGCAAATCAAACACTCACCCCCAGTCAACTGATCTGGGTTTAATCTATCATCATTCTTTAGCTCACTCCACCACCCCAGTTCAGACATGGCCATATGCAAATCAGTCTGACCCTGTGCCTCATGGGAACAGTCCAGCCCGAACTGCCAAGCCATGTCTTCCCTGGACCGAAAACAAGCATCCTGGGACCGGTTTCGGGTTCATAACCCTCATCAGCCAGGCTATCTTGAATCCAGTGGCAAAGTGAGCAAGGGACCCACGTCTGGGCATACCCTGCCAACTTAGGGCGAACAAAGCGATACCAAAGGGGATGATGGACGGAGCGTTAGAGCAAATCAAACACTCACCCCCAGTCAACTGATCTGGATTAAACCCAGATCAGTTGACTGGGGTGAGTGTTTGATTGGCTCAAACGTTCCGTCCATCATCCCCTTTGTATCGCTTTGGTCGCCCTAAGTTGGCGGGGTATGCCCAGACGTGGGTCCCTTGCTCACTTTGCCACTGGATTCAAGCAAGCCTGGCTGATGACGGCTGAAATGCCAGAAACCGGTCCTAGGATGCTTGTTTCCGGTCCAGGGAAGACATGGCTTGGCAGTTCGGGCTGGACTGTTCCCATGAGGCACAGGGTCAAACTGATTTGCATATGGCCATGTCTGAACTGGGGTGGTGGAGTGAGCTAAAGAATGATGATGGATTAAACCCAGATCAGTTGACTGGGGGTGAGTGTTTGATTGGCTCAAACGTTCCGTCCATCATCCCCTTTTGTATCGCTTTGGAACTACCAGTAGTTCCTCATCAAAAGTTACATCTCTCCCCCAAGCTTCTCACTCAGAACCATGGAGAGATAAGACATCCAGATCCCAGTCAACTCAACCTTGCGATCTGGCACCTGAAATCATAGAGTTTGCCTACCTTAATCTCCCGCCAGACTGCATGAACATCATTAAAGAAGCTAGACGCCCTACCACAAGGGCATGCTATGCAGCAAAATGGAAACGATTCGTAATTTATTGTACTAACAATCAAATCAATCCGCTAGATGCTTCAACTTAAAACATCATTTGCTATCTATTACACCTACAGCGTGTTAACTTAGCATATACATCTATACGATTACATCTTGCCACAATAGCGGCTTACCTACAAAACAGGCACCACTTGTCTTTGTTTCGTGTACCTGTTATCAAAGCTTTTATGGAAGGACTCAAAAGAATCATTCCTCCTAGACTTCCACCTTCTCCTGTGTGGAATCTTAATATAGTTCTTACAAGACTCATGGGCCCACCATTTGAGACTTTGCACAAATGCGAACTACAGTTTCTATCTTGGAAGGTAGCCTTCCTTATAGCCATCACATCTCTTAGAAGAGTTGGTGAGCTCCAGAAACTAACCATACAAGAACCATTTTTACAGATTCACCAAAATAAAGTGATTCTTAGGACTAACCAACATTTTTTACCCAAAGTCGTTTCTGCTTTTCATCTCAACCAGTCTGTTGAGTTACCCGTGTTCTTGCCTCAACCAGACTCAGTAGCAGAACGTGCTCCCCACACACTAGACGTGAAAAGAGCGATACTTTATTACATTGAAAGAATAAAATCTTTTAGGAAAACTAAACAACTCTTTGTTGCTTTTTCCCCACCACATAAAGGCAATCCCATTTCAAAAGCAGGTATTGCACGATGGATAGTTGAATGCATCCAAATATGCTACCTTAAAGCTAAACGCACCTTAACAGTTCCCCCTAGAGCGCACTCTACACGCAAACTAGGGGCTTCTATGGCATTCGTAGGGAGCCTACCCTTAGATGACATCTGCAAGCCTGCAACATGGTCTACACCACACACATTCACAAAGCACTATTGTGTAGATGTGTTAGCAAAACAACAAGCTAGTGTCGGTCAGGCAGTTTTAAGAACACTATTTCAGACCACTGCAAAAGATGCAGGTTAACCACCGCTTGGGGAACAACTGCTGTGTAGTCTATGCTAACCCATATGATCTACAGCTCATATGCCTCGAACGGAAAATGCTACTTATCCAGTATGCATCTGTTCTTGGCATATACAGCTGTAGATTCATATGCACCCACCCGCCTCCCCGGGTACCTCTATCTGTTGCAGTAATATCTTACTTAGATACATTCTACATGGACATCTCTTTACTACTCTTACTAACTCCATCATCACCCGTTATGGCAAAACAATCTAAGGATGGAGTCGATGCCCATGGGCACTATCACCAAAAGGAGGAGTCACCTACCCCGTGACTACAAAGACTTCTTCGAAGAAAAACAAAGTGCAAACATCCGGGCCCAACACCAGATGGCGATCTATGCTAACGCATATGAATCTACAGCTATATATGCCAAGATCAGATGCATACTGGGTAAGTAGCATTTTATTTTCTTATGGTTACACTCCAAGAAGTCCTTCTGATAATCCATGGAGCAAAATACATAACCTCCTGGAACCTTTAAGATGTATATTTTCACATCCCTATCCACCAAAAACACTGGAAAAACCCTGGTTTTCAGTGGCTGAGCAGTACTACCAATTCAAGGTGCTTGCATTTGGCCTCAGATTAGTGCCTCAAATATTTACCAAGAGCCTAGCGCCAGTTGCTGCCTTCCTTAAATGACACGGTTGCCAAGTGTACCTGTACTTGTATGACGGGCTCATCAAAACTCCATCTAGGGAAGAGGCAAAGGATTCTATGGCCACCTGCATCAATCTCTCCCACAGGTTAGGATTCACTGTAAACAGCAAAAAATCCTCCTTGAAAATACATGAAAATTCAATTCTTGGGAGCGATCTCTTTCTGGGAAAAACATTCTCTCCCCCAGAAAGAGTGATGAAGCTTCAGGCCATTGGAAAGCCTCTCTATCAGGCAATCAGTTACAGTCAGGCCATACAAATCTCTGCTGGGCCTTATGTCATCCTGTATAGGACTTATACCCTTTTGCAGACTCTGAATGAGACCCGTCCAATCACAACTGGATCTTCAGTGGAAACAAATAGACAACTCATTGGACAACACGGCCTAAGCCACAACGCGTCTGAAGCAAGTGATGTTATCATGGAGATTTCCTACAAATCTTACCGTGGGCCTCTCTTTCCATCCTTCTTCCAACAGAGTAGTGCTAATACTAGATGTGTCCATGGATGGCAGGGTGCTCACATGCAGGAATTGTCAACCAGAGACCTCTGGTCAGATACAGAAAAGATGATCCATATCAATGTCTTGGAGCTTTGGGCCATAAGACTGTACCAACAAGCTTTCCTCCCAAGACTGGCAGAACAAGTAGCCCTCATCAGGACAGACATCTTCAATGTTTTACACCACCAAGCAGGGGAATGGGATCCCAGCCTCTCACAGAAAAGGCACAACTGCTGTGGGACTGGGCTATTACTCATTAAGTTATCATCGCTGTGGAACATCTACTGGGTTGCCACACCAATCAAGGGGACTCACTCACTCCAACACTGTTAGACTACAACAAGTAGGAGCTCCACCAGAAGCAAGTCAGCAACGCCTTTCAAAAATGGGGTCTCCCCACTTCGGATTTGTTTGTCACCCAGAGTAACAAGAAATTTCAGTGCTATGCAAGCAGATTTTGGCAAGCATTAACCATGCACAACGTCTTTTCAATCAAATGGTCCAACATCTTTGCATATGCCTTTCAACCATTTCTCCTGATCCCTGGGGTACTGAGGAAGGTGGAGATGGATCACTGTACCCTGATTCTCATTGCCCTAGTGTGGCCACGCTAGTATTGGTACAGCAGACTCCTGCAATTATTTGTACTTTTGGTGATACCTCTGAAAACACACTCCAGGCACAGTGGAGAGATACTAAATCGCAAACCCAAATTGCTGAGCCCGACAGCATGGTCCTGTTAATTTAGAACTCAGTAACTTGTATCTGACAATGGAATGCTGGGCCATCCTGGTGTAGGCTCGACTACCAGCAACCACAAAGACCTATAATGCCAAGTGGAAGCGTTTTTCTGTTTGGTGCAAAAGTAAAGGATTTCATCCAGTGTATATTCAGCCTCACTAAATAGTTCCATACTTATTGGACCTAGCCAAGAGTTATCTCAGATACTCATTGGTACTAGTCCATCTAACTGCAATATCGAGAGTTAAAAAAACAGGAGAATCCTCATCCAGTCGGTTCTCTCAAAGGATCATAAACTGTTTATTAGAGGCTTCTTTAGAGCAATTCCCCCTGTATGGCACCCTCATGTGTCATGGGAAATCAACACTGTCTTCAGCCAGGTGACGCTGCCTCCCTTTGAGCTGATCCACAAAGCATTCTTGAAATTAATCTCTTGGAAGACAGTGCTTCTCCTACTGCTTACATCGACAAGGAGAGTAGCGGAAATGCAAGCATTCACTGTGAAGGAACCCTTTCTCCACTGGAGAAGAAATGAGTTACTTACCTGTAAGTCCAGTTCTCCAGTGTTGGTATCTTTCATATATTCACATGCGACCCTCCCACCTCCCTGGTCAGAGTTTAAATGATTATATGCTCTAGTCACACTTTGTATTTTGAAATGTGAGTTATTGTGGCCTCCAGGTGGAGTAAGAGAGCTAGCTGTTCCACCTCATTGGTTGCAGTTCAGATTGCTCCAAATGAGGTGGAAGTGCTACTACACAAACACCGTTTTTAAAGACCTATGGCCACTTTAACACTGTTTACTGTTATTTAAGATTACTGGATATTCCTAACCAGACGAGGGGGATTGATTCAAGTATGTGAATATACAAAATATACTAATGCTGGAGAACTGGTGTTACATGTAAGCATCTAAATTCTTCCCATGAGGAGCATAGTCAGTACAGATTTGTATAAGGTGGTTTCTGCCTAGAGTGGCACAGTAGACCAAATACAACAGGTTGCAATGCTATCCAGAGTGATTGCCAGTAGTTTAGACATTTTGCATTCCTACCAACACGTTTTGTGTGCTTGTGTAGCGGTTAGTAGCTCATCTGGAAAACCATCAACCAGCCATTTGTTACCTGCTCCTTACATCTATGTCAGATTAAAGAGCTGACCTTCAACAGTATGCATCCTGTGTACCAAAGTCTCTATTTACAATAAACATTTTTGTGTAATTCTGGGGCAACAAACCTTCAATCAATCAATCAGTATTTATATAGCATGACGTATCACCCCGGGGGGTATCCAGGCGCTCTATTGCAGGTCTCAGTCAATGAGCCAGGTCTTGAGCCCCTTCCTGAAGTGGTTGAGCGAGGGAGAGGTGCAGAGGTGTAGAGGGGGTGTATTCCAGGTTTTAGCGGTGAAGTGAGAGAAAGAGGGTCCTCTGCTGCGGCGAAGTGAGCAAAGTGAAGGTTTCTAGATGCTTGGTGGAAGGTCAGGCGACCAACAGTGCCCAGGACAGACTTACCTTCACTTCTTTCAGGTTTTGGCTGTATCCCATGAGAGATCCTGCAGAATATTAACTGCATCTCTGCCTTTAAAGTCTGAGCCTAACCTCATTCAGGGCCTCAGGGCTGAATTCCATTGACAAGTAGCTCCAAATGTTGCCCCATTGAAAGATGTTTAAGCATAAGTTTAGGCAATATAAATATGAAGACTCAGTACCAGCCTTACTATCTCAGTTGAATATCTGTCTATTCTCTGAGGCCACATATTAAGGAATGGCTCAAAAGGATGTCGCACACCAGTGGCTGGACCCAGTATGACTGTTAGTATTAAGTCAAATATACACAATGAATTCTGCTTACACTTGGGAAGAGAGAGCTCATACACTAGATCTGGAGGGTCCTTCATCATCTCGTCTAAGACATGGATGTAGGATGAAGGTCAGGCCACTTTTAAGAGGCTGCAGCTCATGTTTTTCTATAAATTAATTTCATTCACAGTACTAAGGAAATCCTACACCTTCTCAATATCATTTGCATACGAACACACCCTCTTTTACCAATCCTTGGGCATCATTGTCTCCACATCACTAGCCATTGTTTGGCCAGACTCCTCTGACAACCAGTAGGCTACTTCCCCATGGTCTATGAAATTGCACCAACACTCTTACTCATTAACGTACCATACTCACTCAGCATCCACATTTTACTTTGTCAACATATTACCAACATAATATCCAATACATACCCCAAATAGAGATGTAGCGCTTCCAAATGTTTTTTATTATTAGTAAAAAAAAAAGGAACTTTACAGACAACACATCAATAAAATTCATACATAGCATGAAATTAACAACCTAATACAATATATGCTAAACTAACGGACGCGGAGACGCCGTATTTTTATAGGAAAATTGATCACCTATTGGCGATGCATGGCAGAATAAGACACAGGCCGGATATCATATATTGGAAAATAAACTATCAGTTTTATGAGAAAAGAGAAATTATTCTAAAATACATAAGTTCTCCTCTCTGGGAGAAACCTTATCGGGCCAATTGACCCACAGGGCATAACATGGTAGGAAAGAAATTGTTCTATGCTAAGTAATAGGCAATGCCACACTTCAAAAAATACAGTGATTGAGAGAATTTACCAGCTCGAAAATATGTGTGGGTAATATTGGGAGAAGTATCCTTCAATACTTTTATGCCAATCAACCAAGATGGCATCACGAGAATAGAGGCAATTGACATGCTCTATTGAAAGGTGTGACAAACTACACCTATGAGGATAAAACATTGTTTTGAAGAGGAGTAAATCCCGTATTTTGAGTCCTGAAGAAGGTGGTTTCTTTTAAATCTGTTCTCACAGCACCGAAACGCGTCGACGCCTGTCTGTTTGAATCCAACCATACGAACTTCTGGGAAAGGAATAGTTACCATACCATTTTTCTGTTTTTAAATATATGATGTTGGATCATTTTTGCGCAACAGGTTATGTATAACTGTGCAAAAAGGGTTTCCTATTGTATTTGTTTGTATTGTTGCTTTGAAGAAGTATAATTTGTGCGCCGTATTTTAACCTATTTAGCATATATTGTATTAGGTTGTTCATTTCATGCTATGTATGAATTTTATTGATGTGTTGTCTGTAATTTTATTGTACACTCTGTTTAACAAAGTTCCTTTTTTTTACTAAAAATAAAAAACATTTGGAAGCGCTGCATCTCTATTTGGGGTACGTATTGGATATTATGTTGGTAATATGTTGACAAAGTAAAAGGTGGATGCTGAGTGAGTATGGTACGTTAATGAGTAAGAGTGTTGGTGCAATTTCATAGACCCAGGGGAAGAAGCCTTTTCTCTACTGGTTTTCAGTGCCCTGTTGCCTTGGACAGAGGGGCCACCTCTCTAGTTTTATCACACAGACTCCTCTGACACACATTGCCTTAACTGAAAATCAGTGTCCCAGATCTGTCACTGTTAATATTACACAGACTCCAGAGTGAGTTTTACAAATGTTCATTGAGATAGAGCTTACTTTCCAATAGGCATTGTTGGAAAATTTGTCAATTCACCTTTTGCTATTCTGCCATCTTATTCTTTGCTTGAAGACTTATTACAAAGTATATACTGATTTGGCCCATTAATAGGTTTATCCTTCCTTGGGCTATAGACAAATTGTGTTTGTGTTTTTTCGGCTTCTGTTATGATATGATCTCAAATAGATTTGGTTGGGAATAATTGAACAGTCTACTACTTGGGCTCCCTTTCCATCGTGGAGAGTGAGGCCGATTGTTCCAATTTTAGCTGGGCCTGCTAAAAATCCACTTTATGAAAGTGTGCCTCCCTTTGGCTTAAAAGGCACACCTAAAATGTTTCTTGAGACATCAGGACTAGAGGTTAACCATCTGTTAAATTATTGGCTGACTACCAACCTTCCCTTCTGAGGAAAATGTGTTGTAGAATGTGTTGTCCTCCTCCTCTAAGTTTTGAGTTCTGTCTAGCTTAAATTCATGTACCTCAAAAAAAACATATTCATCTTGTCTCTCACTCAGTTATTCTTTTCAATTACTCTGTTTAATCAGTTACTCCAGTTTTGGATCTTTCATGTATTCACATGCTTGAATCATTCCCCGTCGTCGAGATTGAGTCCCACGGTACCTTAGAAATGCAGTGTAATGAAATGAATAGCCTAGGAAAGGCCCCAGGCCCTTTAGTTTAGTAACATATCCTAGTCATTTTAAAAAAGAGATCAAACTTAAGTTCCAACCAATCAGGTTGCCCCACCCTTTGGAACACTCCTGTGAGAAGCTCCAGTCCCTCCGATTTTCTACCGCACGTCATGTGAGACTCTGCTCAGTTCTGTCTGTTTCAGAGTATTTTAATCACTATATCGCTTCAGATATATATATATATATGTATATATATATATATATCTGTTGCTCTTGCTCCGAATCTGACTCTTGATATGGCAGAAAAGACAAAGAAAGGTCTGTTCCGACCCTGTGGCACTTGTAGGAAGAGGCTTTATTATGATGACCCTCATCAAGATTGTATTTACTGCCTATATTCATCTCACAAGGCCAAGGACTGGAAGGTATGTTGTACCTTTTCTTCAAAAAACTTTAAGCACCATGAAGAGAGACTGCTTTTATGGCTCCAGAAACGTACAACTAGAAAGGAGCCTGAGTTGGATGATGACAACAGTGAGGATTCTGTATCTTCCTCAAGGACGTGTAAGAAAAGAGAGAGATGTTTCAGTTTCTCGTTCCTCCCAGGAACCACCTAAAAATCCTCTAAAAAGACCTCTCATGGGTCTCACAGTTCATGTATGTCAGCACAGGAAGAAGAGGTTTCTGTAAAACAGCTAAAAGGGCAGAAAGAATCAATTTTCTCCACAAAAAGACCCGAAAAACAAAGGTCTGAGTCTCCTACCCTTCCGTCCCAAGTTCTCCACAAATGTAAAAATCTGTTGTTGACTCCGTCGACAGAGAGATCATCAATGAGTTTTTCACCGTCGACGATGTAATCATCGTCAATGCAATCGACAACAAAGAAAACCACCACTATATCTACGACGTCGACTACCACAACGGTAACCACACTGTCGACTGCCTCGTCCTCGTAAACAACGGCCTCCTTGTTGACGACTCAAGTTTCCATACTGTTGACGCTGAAACTAATTCCGGCCTCATCGACAACGACAACCATGACGCTCCCGTCTACGACGAAATCGGCCTTAACAAAGTTGTCACTGAAACTTCCTTTTGACGACTTCGACAACAACCTCGTCGACGACCTCGTTGACGAGAGAAAAATTTCGAAAACAAGAGAAATTCAAACCTCTCACACCAGAACATACATCACCCAGTAAGGTGCCACCTTTGTTACCTACCCACTTCTTGAATGAGGATGATTCCTATGATGACAGTCTTTTTAGCGTTGTGCACAGTCCATCAGAGCTGCATGTCAAATATCAATAGGATGATGACGACGACAAATATTATGACCAGTAGTATTACCCTCTTCAAGAGCAATTCCAACAGCAATATCAAGGGAGATGGCATATCTTCCTTCATCGCTAATATCTGATCTACAATTTATGATAGACTACCGAAAGCGTTTCCTACCAACGTCGCCTTCGACTAGGCAGACTCCTCTGTCTGCAAAGTCCCCACCTGTGCAGCCATCAACCCTTCAAGCTCCACGGCTGTTACTTCTACCTTCATCTACGAGGCATTCTCCACAAACCTTTCCCCTCCAGAATCCTCCATCTTCATATGATGACAGAGAGGAGGGTGAGCTGCATGAAGCTCATAATGAGTGGAATGACTATCTTCTGCCAGCGTCATCATCTCCAACTCCGCCTCCTGCGGATTCCCTTCCTGAAGACACAGGGCGCTTCCATAACCTTCTTGAAAGGGCAGCAAGGAGATTCGAACTTCCCATGCCTACAAAACAGACAGGTTGTTTTCTCTACAAATTTAAAGAGCCCTTCCAAAGGAGAATCAGAGCTATGCCCATTTTCAACTACATCTGGGATGAAGGCATAAAAACAATAAAAAACCCAGCCGCAGTAGCTGCTGTGTTACCACACCTGGATAAGAAATACACAGCCCCGGAAGACTCTCCTGCAAGTCTCACTGGTATCCCAAACGTGATTCAGTGATTATGCAAGCGGCTCAGCGCCTTTCAAAAAACCCTTCGGTACCTATTTCGGCACCTCCGGACAAAGTGGGTAGTCGTCTTGATAACATCTGTGTGTAGCATAGGGATAGTTTAGGGAAGACATTGTGACGCGAAGGGTTAATTGGTTTGAACAGTGTAGATGAGCGTTAATACATGCAGAAAACCTGAACAGTACAAAAGGTTCATGCTGTCACATCTAAGCTTGGTTTTTTTTCAGCATTGCGCAGACGTGACTATCTGCAGCTGGTATGCTATTTACAGTACACTAAGAAACTACGGGAAGCAGGAAGTGTGGGAGAGAGGCAGGCAAGGTTATGTTGACCCTGAGAAAGAGTTCAGGAAAAAGCCAAAAGCGTCAGGGCAGCCAAAGGATACATTCTGATAACAAAGCTAGAAACTGCGAGAAAAGGACAGAATATGAAACAAGTCAAGCTTCAGGATATTTAAAGACAGAGGCACATGTGGGGGACTGAAGCTCGCAGATGGAGTTGTGCAAACTGTCATCGCCCATATAGCTGCCTCCCTGGCCGTGCTGTTCCTTGGCTGTGACGCTCAAGAGAGAGAGGGACTCGAGAGAAAGGAGAGGGCTTCCCAGCACTGTGGATGAGTTAAGTTCCACCTAGGGATGAAGGGCCTTTATTTCACTGCTTTATTCTATTGTTTACAGTGCCAGTGTCGTGTCTGTGATTAAATGTATTATGCTCTATTCTGACACTTATATTTACGGGAATGCTTTGGATATTCCAATGTAATGCAATAGCTATTGTGCATTTCATAGCCAGCCAATTAATGTTGTTTTTACAAATTGAGAACAATGGAATGCTAATTCAATTGTTGTATAGTTGCCAATTTGGTATTAGATACTGAGCAGCCGAACTCCTTAAATGCTATTTTAGTGAGCTTCATACTTTTGTATACAATCATAGTATATTTGGTGAATCTGATCTTTTGATTGTTATTTTCATTTATTATAACATGATGTGTGTAATTACCTTGCTTTTCTGCTAATACATATATTTACTTACTGTTTCATTAAAGCTAATTTGTGCACACTATTGGTGTATTGCTCCTCATTGAGTGTCCTTATTGACTTATATCTGATTGTTGGGACTGGGTGTCAGCTGCCAGTCCACTTCAATCTGAAAATATTTTTCCTCAATGTTAGCGCCTACAGCGAGGGTGGCAAACTCTCTGGCTGTTCTTGGGAGTTACAATCATCAGATGTGGTCGGATATCACCCCATACATCAACAAACCTCCTGATGATGTAAGGGCTGAAGCCAAAAAGATTTTGCAGGAAGGTGAGCGCACTTCATCTGAGATCATTGGTTGCACCATGGACATTGCCAGTACTGGTTTTCGAGAACTAGCAAGAGCGGCGGTTTTAAGGAGACGGGGCTGGCTCAAGGCCACCTCCTTTAGGACGGTGGTTCAAAGTAAGATCTTAGATTTTCCTTACGATGTTGAAGCCCTCTTCGGCAAACATGTCGATGATGCCCTCCAGGCCATCAAAACAGACACTGACAGGCCAATTCATTGGGAAACCTACAATACAGGAAACTGCCTTTTCAAGGCGCCCAGGTAAAAGCACAACCTTCCTATAGAGGAGGCTGTCAGCAATATCACTACCCAGAATATTCAACTGCTTCTTAGCTATTTCGTCCTTAATACCCGCAAAGACAACTGCACCAGGTGGCCTATACTAGATCACTTCCAATGGGAAAATTGGGACGGCAAGGAAAGGATACGGGCCGCCGTCAATGATGAATTACAGGCACCGGCTACTCCCCCACTTCCTGCAACTTGCCTTGGAGGGAGGATAAGCAGTTGCCTTCAACACTGGCAGGAAATCACAACAGAACAATGGGTCTTAGACCTTATTAAATTTGGCCATACATTAGAATTCATCCAAAAACCGCCACCAATCCCACTGCAAAACTCCACACAAAACATCTGCAACTCCTCAAGTTGGAGATCAAAACCACGCTCAGTAAAGGAGCTATAGACCAAGTGCCTGTAGCTCAAAAAGGGAAAGGTTTCTATTCCCATTTCTGCTTGGTCTGCAAGAAGTCAAAGGAGTGGTGACTGATCCTGGACTTGAGAAACCTGAATACCTATCTCAGGAAGCAGCCGTTCCTCATGGTAGCACTGCAGGATATACATCAGCTTCTAAACTAAGGAGACTATATGTCAACCCTTGATCTCCATGATGTGTATTTTCATATCCCCATCCACCCAAAACCCAGAACATTTCTAAGATTCACACTAGCCGGCAGCCAATACCAGCTCAAATTCCTCCCCTTGGTCTAAAATCCGGCCCTTGCATTTTCGCAAAGTGTTTGGCACCTGTAGCAGCTTTTCTTAGACAACAGAAACATCAAGTGTTTCCCTATCTCGATGACTGGTTAGTCAAAGCACCTTCCTGTCAGGCCGCACAAAGTTCAACAACCGCCTGCATGAACCTCTTCAGTAAGCTGGGCTTCACACTGAATCCACAGAAGTCAGTTCTTCAACCATCACGAAGAATAACATTTTTGGGGGCTACACGAGACACAACGCTCAACAAAGCGTACCTCACACCAGAAAGACAACTAAAATCGCTCTCCCTAGCAAAAGTGGTTCAAAGAAAAAAGTCATTTTCTGTTCGCCTCTACAAGTCCCTCTTAGGGATGATGTCATCTTCCATCCCTCTAGTGCCATTCTGCCATCTCTGCATTAGCCAGCTGCAAGAGGAATTGGACAGACAGTGGATACAAACTACAGGATCTTTCGATGACCTCATCCAGGTCACTCCGGGCATGATCAAGGCCTTGTCCCGGTGGCCACAGCGAGCACATCTGTCAATGGTCTGTCTCTTCTAACTCAAACTTGTCCTTTGGTCATCACCACCAACGCTTCCCTAGAGGGTTGGGGAGCTCATCTCTGGGACCTACAAGTCAGTGGCAAATGGCAACCTTCTCAGCTACTTCTCCACATCAATCTGCTCAAACTCTAGGCAGTACCTTGTAAGCTTTTCTTCCCAGAATATGAAATTCTGCAGTGCTCATCCGCACAGACTATACTATCACGATGCACTAAATCAACAAGCAGGGTGGCACAAGATCTCACCCACTATCCCAAGAAGCACAAAATATCTAGGAATGGCCCATCCATCACACAGTGCATCTGCAAGTAGAACATGAAATGAAATTAAATGAAATGAAATGTGATATTTATAAAGCGCAAACTGTCACTCCAGAAGGAGCCTCCTGGCGCTATACGGATAGAGACAAGCTTAGCAGTGGAGTATAGAGACCTAGATGAGGGCTGGACAGAATTCATCTGATGCTCCAAAGTTCCAGGTCTTTAGGGCCTTCCTAAACTGCATTTCAGGTTCTATAGATCTCAATTTATTTGGCATTAGATTCCAGGCCTTTGCACCTAACACAGCTGCAGATTTCCCTCCCCGCGTTTTAAGTTTAAAACCCGGCGGTTTGAGGAGGTTTGCTGACGAAGATCTAAGTAGCCTCATTGTAGTATATGGTGTAAATCTTGATGAAAGATATACTGGCCCCAGTCGGCGAGTAGCTCTAAAGGTGGTAACAAGGAGTTTGAATAAAATTCTCTTGTGTAGCGGAAGCCAGTGAAGAGATTTCAGAGCTGCTGAGGCGGAAGCCCTACGAGGAAGTTTCAAGACCAATCGGGCTGCTGCATGCTGCACTACCTGTAGCCTCTTCAGGGTTGATTTGTTGGCACCTGCCAGGAGGCTGTTACAATAGTCTAGGCGCGAAAGTATCAGCCCCACCGCAACTGTTTTCCTGGCTGAGAGAGGAATAAGATCAAAGAATTTTTTCAAGGTTTTAATTAAACCAAAGCAGGTCCCAGCCACCCTAAGTGCATGGGGTTTAAAAGAGAGAGAGGAGTCGAACAACACGCCCAGATTTTTAGCCACTTCCACAGTGGATGGGGGGGCTGCTACATCCTCAGGCCACCAGGCCTTAGGTTGAAAGGGATTGTCTTTTCCTATCAGCAGGATTTCGGTCTTGTCTGTATTACATTGGAGGTGGTTGTTTTTCATCCATTTGGTGACCTCCGTAAGGCAGAGTTTAAAATTTTCTTCTGCGTCCGTAGAATTTTTATCAAGGGACAGGATCAGCTGCGTATCGTCAGCATAAGATGTTATCTCAATCCCAAATGATTAAATAAGGGAGATAAGCGGAGCAATGTATATGTTGAATAGAAGTGGACTGAGTGAGGAGCCCTGTGGGACTCCTGCAGTAATGGTGCGTTCTGAGGACAGGAAAGGGCCGAGAGAGACCGCTTGCCTCCGGTTGGTCAGGAAGGACTTGATCCAGGCCAGTGCAGTGTCAGAAATGCCGCAAGATTTTAGTCTGGCCAAAAGTATGACGTGTGAGATGGTATCAAAGGCAGCAGACAAATCAAGCAGAATCAGCACTGCCTTCCTGCCATTATCTATGATGAATTTCAGAATGTCTGTTATCTCTAGCAGTGCAGATTCTGTGGAGTGTTTGGGGCGGAAACCTGACTGGCGAGGGTGGAAGGTCTGAGAGGTTTCAAAGAAGTTTGAGAGCTCCTTATAGACCATTTTTTCAGTTATTTTACCCAAAATTGGCAGCAGGAATATTGGCCGAAGATTGGAAAAGTTGGATGAGTCCACATTTTGTTTTTTCTTTAGTGGCTTCGCTATGGCGAGTTTCCACTCGTCAGGCACCGTGCCGGAGCCAAGAGAAGAGTTCACAATGTGGTTAATCACTGGATTTACTATATCCATGATTTGGTGTAATATTACAGGGGGGCACGCATCCAGTGGTGAGCCTGATTTACAGGCTAAAATTGCTGCGTGTGTAAGCGGAAGAGTGACAGATTGAAAGGCATGCAAAGAGGGCCTATTGTGCATATGGTCCAATTCGTGATCGTTGACGAGTTCTTGTGAACTTAATATTCCAAAATCCTTTTGGATATTCTTAATCTTGTCCTCAAAGTATATCGCAATATCATTGCAGAGGGTCTGAGAGGGGAGAATTTCTGAGTGTAACGCTTTGGGGTCAATAAAAGATTTTACAATTGAGAATATCTCTTTTTGATTGTGCTTGGCAATAGCAATTCTGTTTGAAAAATAGTCTTTTTTTGCTAATTTGATAGCAGTATGATATTGTTTCCTGTGAATTTTAAAAACATGCAAATCGGCTAACTCGTAGCCCCTTCTCCATCTACGTTCTAGTTGTTTGCAGTGTAGGTGCTGCTTCGCTAGATCTTTTGTAAACCATGGGTCATTATACGATTTTGCTTTGCCCCTTCTAGTAGCGTGTTTAGATGGGATTAATTCCTCACTTATAGCCGTCATCCATGTGTGGAAACGGTAAGAATCCTTTGCGGGATCACCAGTAAGAACTGGCTTGTTTTCTAGGGCAATTTTGGGCAAGTTGGGGTTGGCAGCTAACAGATGCCATTTGCGCCTAGGCACCGCCATAGGAGTATTCTTAGCTGCCTGTGCAGTATTAGGCATTAAGATGGTCAAGGGGATAAAGTAATGATCTGACCAGGCCTGAGGAGTAGGAGTATCTGTAAGGAGTGAGGTGAAGTTGGAACAAACTCCATCCAGTGTATGCCCTGCCCGGTGTGTCGGCGCCCTAACTAGTTGATTTAAGCCAAGGGGAGTAGTTATTTCCAGAAAGGTGGCGACCCCCGGGTCGTTACCTCATTCTAGGTGCAGATTAATATCACCGAGCATGGTGAAATTGGCGTATCTGAGCAGGGCGTGGCTGAGTGTTTCCCTTAACGAGTCAAGAAAGGCACTACTATGGCCAGGAGGGCGGTATATCAATGCCCCAGAGAATGAAAGGGAGCCATTTATAGCGCAACAGAAGCCGAGGCTTTCTGCTCCCTTAAGGGTATGTAGGTCGAAATTTTTCCATTGTAGTGAGTCTCTGTGGATAATGGCCAACCCTCCTCCCCTAATAACTTCTCTGTCTTTCCTACAGATCGTATAGTTGGGGGGCAGAGCAGTTGCAATATCTGGGTTACAATCTTCCTTTAACCAAGTTTCTGTTATGCATAAAAAATCTAATTCTTGTTTTACAATTAGCTCTCTGATATCAAGTGCATGTTTGACTAAGGAACGTGCATTGATTAATCCCCCCTTTATTAGAACCTGATGGTCCCGGGTAAACAGAATACTATAGCGGACACTCTCAGCAGAATGAGAACAACTTGACACTTGTGTAAAATCGATTAGAAAATTCTGGAGAACATCTTTCACCAGTGGGGCAAATCGAATATGGACCTCTTCGCAACATCCCAGAACCGGAAATGGTGGTTCTACTCAAGCTGGCATCCACAACCGAGATTGTGGGGAAATGCATTTTCGATCGCATGGCCCAGAATCTTTGCCTAAGCCTTTCCTCTGATTCCTCTCCTCCCAAAAGTCCTAGTGAAGATGAAAGCCAAGCCATGCAGGATCATCCTCTTAGCTCCAACATGACCACACCAGCATTGGTTTGCGGAGTTCATCCTCCTCTCAGAGAGACATCTCATTCGGCTGAAACCGCTACTGTCTCTACTAACAATGAGCCAGGGCCAAGTACTGCACCCGGATCCCATATCACTTCACTTGCCAGCATAAACGAATTTGTGCATCTAAACAACATTCTGGAATGCAGGGACATCTTAGCCAGAGCTCGCACAGACAGTACAAATAAGACTTATTGTCTCAAATGGATTTTTTTTTGCATCTGGTGCCAAAGTGATAATGTAAATCCACTTTCATCTACAAAAGAATAAATCCTTCCTTATCTTCTGCACCTGGCCAAATCGGGTCTTGCTCATGCGACAATTAAAGTTCACTTAGAAGCCATTTCCCGCTTCACATGATCACCCAAATAACCATCAAATGGTCCAGCAAACTCATCAAACAATTCCTCAAAGGTTTATTCAGGGTCTTCCCGCCAGTGAGGCCTCCTCAACCTCTTTGGCAACTGAACACTGTACTTTCACAACTAATGAAAGACCCTTTTGAATTCATCCACAAAGCGGATGTTACATTTCTGTCCTGGAATGTAGCTCTACTCTTGCCTTTAATGCAGCCAGAAGAGTTAGTGAGATACAGGCTCTCACCATTCCAGAACCATCCCTTCAATTTAGGAATGATAGGATAATTCTTCGCACAAACCCTAAATTTATTCCAAAAGTCCCATCGGACCTGAACCAGTATTTCTGATAACCTTTTTTTCCAGACCCTAAGAAGCCAGCAGAAAGTGCTTTACACACTTTGGACGTCAAAAGGTGCTGAAAGTTCTACCTAGATAAAACAAAAAGGTTTCACAAATCTAAGCAACTATTTGTAGTGTTTAGCGCTCCAAGAAACGGCTATCCTCTCTCAAAACAGAGCATAGCTAGATGGATAGCCAGCACCATTCAGTTCTGTCACCAGAAAGCTGGCACGCTATTGCACACAACAATGTGTGCTCATTCTACAAGAATTGTGTCTATTTCAATGGTGTTGTTTACCGGTGTGTCTCTCTCAGAGATTTGCAGAGCGCTGACCTGGAAGAATAGACACACTTTTATGCAGCAGTACTGCTTGGAAGCGGCAGTTCACAGTGATGCGGCAGTAGGCCAAGCAATATTACTGGACCTTTTTCCAGTGAAGGTGTGCCATTAACCTGTTCCCACCATCCTCTTACCCGTTTCGCGCATTTGATGTTGTATTTATATGCATCGCTGGTAATATATATATATATATATATATATATATATATATATGTTTCTTTGCCTACGTGTATATATCTTAGATTTTATGATAAAATGTGCTATTCAAACTTCTATTTAATCTGATTCAAGCATGTGAAGTAAGAAAATAAGTTACTTACCTGTAACTGTAGTTCTCCAGTATTGGAATCTTTCATAGATTCACATGCGACTTACCCGCCTACCCTGGGAAGCTCACCTTCTCTTTAGTTGGTGTTTATCTACACGTTCCAAAGGGTGGGGCAACCTGATTGGTTTGAACTTAAATGTGGTCTCTTTTTTAAAATGACTAGGATATGTTACTAAACTAAAGGGCCTGGGGGCTTTCTAGTCTATACATATCATTCCACTGCTTTTATAAGGTACTGTGGGATTCAAGCATGTGAATCTATGAAAGATTCCAATGCTGGAGAACTACAGATAAAGGATAATAACTTATTTTCTTCCTGCCTGTTGCGCCTGACACCTGTTGTTTACGATGATATATTACATTCATATATTATGTACCTCTTTTACACTATTTTAAAGAACGCTTTTACTTCTATAGCCAACGTCAAGTTTTACAAGTACTGACAGTTTGCCGGTAGCATGCTGCCAGCTTGTCATTTCTTGGGTGGTAAAGCAGTCGACGGCACCAGTAAGTCCTGAGTGGTGGAGCAATCCAGGGTGGGTAGCCTGTTGGTCACCACAACATTCTGAACAGAAGGCTTGGGGAGTCTTGTTATTGGTGCCTTTGCTTGTACTTTAGCATGGTAGATAGTCTGATGGTGGTAGCTTTTGCTGCTATTATGTCGGAAGAGGACTATTTCTTGCAAAATTCCAGGGATTTGATCAAAAATTGCATACTTAGATATCCTGAAATTTGTGAACAAATTTGACATTTGGCTTTTGCTAGAGGCATGGTCTTAGACAGCATGGCAGCTGGTGGGCTTTGAATGGCATCTAATTTCCAAGGTGAGTGCCAGTAAAAGCAGAGACTTCGGTAGAATACAGTTGAGTGTGAATACTGAGAAAATAAAGTAGGTCAGAGTGAAAGATGCAAACTCAGAGAATATTGTTTTTGCCTCTGTAATAACAAATGTAAGTCAAATTCCAAATGCATTAATTCTATTCTTCTCACTGAAACAAACTTCAAATCAGTATGAACTGTATTTGGCAGATGGTATTCTGCCTCAAATCAGACAAGTGGAGGGGTCTGAAAATAATCAGTTCATCTTAACGAGAAATTTGAATACAAATGAGGAGAGCTTAGGCAAGAGGATGATTTTTCAAGAAAAAAAAAACATACAACCTTCCATTTTCAAGCAGATATTTCATGCCCAGGTTTATAAAGGGATTCATAGCATTAATGAAAAAAACAGGATTTGTATCAGTTTTTAGTACATGGAGCTACTCACTCAGGAATGGGTGCTAGTTGCAAATCAAATCCTCAGTAGTGATAAAGAGTGTTAGGAGTGGGAGCGCCCGAAAAGTATAGAAAGTAATTGAAACCCTTACAATTACAGCTGAATGCGGGACATGTGTGTAGAATCTAAATCCATTATGTTACGATAATATGAACCCCAAAAAACTGTGAGTTACAGAAGTGAGGCAAGGCCTTTAAGAATGGCTCAAAGAAAATTACATCAGAGTTGACTAATAAGAATTCTGACGCCTGAAACTAGAAAAACATGTTTGCAGGTATACCAAGAAGGTATCGTGCCAGTGCTACCAGGGGGTTACTTCAGAACCAAAACACTGGGGGTGGATCAAAGAATCCCATGAATTGGCATGATCAAAAATGGAAGGAATTATGTGATGATCGCCAAGTTAAAGTCATTTAGAAATACAGTGAATCCACTTTTTGAATGTGCTTTATGTAAATTATACCCTGGCATTTGAGACCATGATATGGGGCATACTGAGAGGAAATATGGAGAAGTTGAAAATAAATACTGTTCTGAAAAACAATTTAAAAAACTGCACAAGAGCACAATACTGACAATAACTGAGCTGGAGGACCAATGAAGTGACGATTTGAAGAAACATGTGAAACAGGGCGGACTGCTAGCTCTGACATGATCAACCAAGACAACCATGATACCTAATTGCAGCCTCTGAAGAAAATAATAATAATAAGTGGAGTGACAAGCCCCACCTCACTAACTGAAAATCTTTCTGTGCTTAAAACCAGAACTTCTTCAGCACTGTAGCGTCTTATAGAAGCTGCAGGTGAAATTTGAAAATAATGGAAGCAGATCGCCAATAAAAACAAATTGAAGATAATGATGGTGGGGAATAACAAAAAAAAACAAATAACTAAGATTTTTAAATTATTGGACAGTTCTTGGAAGGGATGAATCCCCCATTCTCCGGGGATTAACAATGGATAGTAAAGGTTACTGGACACCCTGTGGAGAACAAATGCTAAAGGATGAACAAAGGTGGAGATCCACATACATGACAGAGCTGTGGAGTGATAGCAAAAACATCGCACAGATTGAATATTTGGAGAAAAGTTAATGAAAGCAGCAGGTATTGGGAAGAATGACTCCCAGGACATATTGTTTAGGGTCAAGGGCAACATGTTTTCATGTGTATTTTGTCCTTGGGACAAATAGGCCCAACCCCCCGCAGCACAAACCCTTTGGCTGCCAATTTACTGTACCACAGTATGGATCAGGAAAGGGCACTGTCTGCAGTTAAGGTAATATTTTTGCCCATATGTTAATGCTGTTCAAACTGTATTTATGGTTCATTAATTAAAAGCCTTTATTATTAGGGTGAGCGCTATAAATAAATGTTGTGAGCTCTGACTGCACTACTGACAGTGGTTCCAGTATAAAAATTAGTTCAAACGTTTTCAAAGTTTAGCAATATGAGGCTATGTATAATGCTCCCAGAATGCTCTCTGATTTGATGCAAATATTTGCAGAAGCTTGAAAGCAAGATTGACGATTCTTTGCATTCAAAATAAAATGTTCATAGAAAAAAAAGCAGGAAAAAAACCATTTTGCTAAACTACTGTAAAATTTCAGGTACCATTTCTTTGCAGCATCATTTAGTAACATGTGTTGATGCATGCTAGTATTTCCCAAAAATATTCATAATGGAAAATCAGTGTAACCAGTTTCAATAAGATTATGGGAAACAAAAATAAACAAGCATTGGCAAAGCCAGGAGGTCTGAAATTGATGGTCAGCTTTTTAGTTTTGTCAATGTGTGACTTGTTTTGGCATGGTTTTTGTAAAACCTTATTGGTGTGGGAGCTGCCAGGCCCTCACCATTATAACAAACATTGGCAAAAGCAAAAATTATTTTTTGGTCTCAAAAAGCACACACTGCCACATTAGTTAAAGGCACTGAACAAAACTACTTTGTGTGCCGATATGCTCCTTGTGGAAGAGCAGAATGCTGTCACTCACAGTGAAGACAGCCGATACAGAGAGAGAGAGAGACAGACAGAATTTTAATAAACACAAAAGGTCACAGTCAACGCCAGACCAAATTAGGGGCCCAATTATTAAAGAAAGTCTCAAAAGTGCACCCATGCATTAAGTGCAGCTATACAGCTTACGTGAATTGCCAAGAGTTTACAGAAGTAGGACAAGAAATAGTACTCCTAGAAAATATTTGCGAACTGCATTTTAGCATGAACAAATGTGCATGTGTACATTTGCTCATGGGAAAATCTGACTGTTTGCAAGTTCACTTTCCCTACAACCACTTTTTTCCCAACTCTGAAAGAAGGTTTACATCTGCCATTGTCAGGGGTAAATTTCCAACATTTCTCAGTGTGGAAAAAGATTAGAGAAAAGTTGTTGAAAACTCTTAAAACATGCAAGTTAGTAGGTTTGCACAGACTCAAAAGGGTATTCTAACCCTGGAACTATTGCTTACCACTACCTTCAGCCCCAGTATGTAGATCTGCGGAAACGTGGCAACATAAGGGGATTGCAGGTATTCAAACACTACTATGGTATGAGCACTGGCATAATCAGAGAGGCTATATCAGAGCTCCTTTATAATGAGATTGCTGCCATAATTTGGCACTGCACTACATGGCACCAAAGGGGCAAGTGGATTTTGTTACAGGACAAGTAGATTTATGAAGCAACCTGCCCCATGGACAAGTAGATATTTTATTAAATTCCACACTCTGAAGCAGTTCCTATTGTTAGCTGACAGTGCACCAGAGTTATGCTAGAAGCGGACTATGTCTTCTTTTCTGTTGCTGAGAGGATTAGTACATGCCCATCAACATTTGTGACCAAGCGGCATTCACCTCTGGAAAATGTGCAAAGAACCTGAATTGAGGAAGTAGGCATCTCAGGAAGAACATTGCTGTGGCGAGTATTTAAACCAAAAGGGAAGAAAGAAATGACCTTGCAGTTGAAAGATTTCATCCAGATCTACAATGAGGACCAAAACCCTCAGCCATTTATGATCTTACTACTACAGTAGACAAAAGAACGATCTTCATTATGATGAGATCCGACTTCCTTATAAAGTGATTCATGTAAGACGGAGAAAGGCAATGGGTGAGAACCCTGAGTGCCACATGTTTACAGAAAGAATCTTTACAATATGTTATGCTTATTTGCCCCTTTTACCAGGCACAGTAAAAGTAACACTTGAATAAATAAGCTGGTATTAGGAAAGGAAAGGTAATAACAATTCAGTTCCTCCCAACTTTTCAATTCCAGGAGATCCCAGAGAGGGTGCTGGCTGGTTTCTGCAGAGAATCATTAAAGCATGGAGACACTGAGATAAGAGAAAGTAAGAGACACTGAATCAGCCACGGTCGATGACAGCTTGGAACAACACAAGAAGAATGCAGGACCCTATAAAAGGGTATGAAGTACTGTGAAACAGGATACGACCTTGAAATTGACGTCGGATGCATGTGGCCATTCGGAAATGATAGGCCATGAAGCTAACACAGGGCAAAAAAGCCATCTCGAGAAATAACAGGTGTAAGAATAATACTGTCTTTTTCATCTGTTTCAATAAATACATTGAAAATCGAGCATGAGCTAAATACTCCTCCACCCTACCAGTGGCTGCTGGTCATGTTTTTTGCAGGCATGAATCTCTAAATAATCAGTAAAGATACAACTTTAGGTTTGTAGTTTTGTGCAGCCTGTTCGCTAGTGTTTTCTTCGCCCCCTTCAGCATTAGAAGCTGTGAACTAGTTAGGAAGAACGAAGAGGACGACAGGGTAAAGAATTATTTCCCATGTGGCGATTCAGGTACTCTATGCTGTGCCTCTGTCATAAGCATGCGTTGTGCTACAAACATGCACATTGAAAAAACAGGTATGATATCTGTAATCAGTGATGCAGAAATAAGGGGTGGAGCTAATGCATAGAAATGGAGGCTCACACATTGAGGGATCCACATTCTTTTAAAGTCATCACATTCTTTGTTTGAATCTTTTTCTTTTGCTGCAGAAGTCAATACCCAGTTAGTTGTAAAGGATGTAGAGAAAGGATAAAGAGCACCATAATCACATAGCAATTGTAATGAAATAGCACTTTTTCCTGTTTTTATCTTTGTGACATGAATAGCTGAGACTGTATGGGTTTGATGAAACTGATATGAAATGGTTATAGTTTGATAGTGTAAAATAGTGACAAAGTGATCGTTGATATTCCCATGTTCCCTAGTTTGTTCCATAGTAGCTATTAAATTGAATGGACATTTAGGAGTCTTTGTAATAATTAATTTTGTCTACCTATTTTAATTTCAGTGTGAGAAAAAAGAAGAATTTATTGAAAGAATCCAAGGTTTAGATTTTGATACCAAGGCTGCTGTTGCAGCACACATTCAAGAGGTATGTGGTTAACATATTTATTTCTTTGAAATGTTATTTTTGATCACTTTAGGCTGAAGGGTCAGTTTTGGAAGCACTGTGCAAATGATTTATATTTCAACAAAATATCACTGTAAAACAACAAAAAGATGAAAACTCAAAAGTTAAAAGAGTGAAAATAAATGCTGTAACGGGTGAATTGACGTATCATCAACTCTCCTAATCAGTAATTTTATTTTGTGAATCTGTAGAATATTGAAAGACAAAAGGGCTGGGTTTCATTCTTTCCTCCATCACTCATTAGTTGTTTTCTACCTTCCCTATTTAAAAAGTTGACATATGACATTAAAATAAAACATTCTTAAGAAGCGAGTTGAGAGACATTAATTACACTACAGTGTTTAGGAGTAGATATCTGAATGATGTTAGTGTGCACTGAGAGACAGTTACAAATGCAAATAAACTCACCATGATCAGTGCTACCCAGGTCCGGTCTACATAGACTAACCTAATAGAATAGAAGTTTTATACAACACATTTACCTTTCTTTGAATTTTGATTTTGATTTATAAATCGTGCAAATACTTGAACCAGGGGCATCCTGACACTAAAGAACTGTGCTGCAGCAGAGCTATGAGGAGAATAAATGAGTTTTGATAAGTTTTCTAGAATGAGAGAAGACTCTTTTCTGTATGGATGGCTGGTGGAAGAGTACTCCATGCTGACCACAGAGAAAAAATGGCCACCAATGCAAGCTTTCTTGAATTTTGAAACATTGATGAGATGCTGAGTACTGGAGTAGAGACAATGTCCTCGAGTTTAGAAAGAAAAGAGAGAGACCAGGTAGCTGACAGAAGGCAAGCTGTATAACATCTTATGACGCAAACAGAGGGCATTGAAAAGAGAGCGTTTGCCTATGGGGAGCGAGGGAAAGGCAGAAAGATGGACAGTGCCACTTACTTTCCTGCTTTACCCTAGGATAAGGCAGGTTGCCACATTTTGAGTAAACTGCAGCTTGTAAAGAAGTTAGTTAGGCAGACCTACGTCCAAAGCATTAAAAAAATTCAATTTATAGGTGATCAGTGCTTGAACCAGAGTACTCCTAGAGGAGCTGGGGAGTAATTTCCTTAATCACCTTCAGCATAAAGAAGCAGGTTTGTGAGGGTTTATTAATATGAGCTGAAAAGGTTTAGTGCCAAATGTTATGTCAAGGTTCCGAGCAGTTGAAGAGGGGATTAGAGCACTGCCACAGGACACCAACTGGAGAACCAGATTTGCCATATGCAAGAACCTTCGCCTTAATCGCATATAGCCTGAGAGAATCCGAAGACATCTTGTTGGTTCTGCAGAAGATCATTGTTTGCATAAAAGCAATGGCAGACAGAACATATAAGGGTAGCCAGGGATCACATAGTTGTCAAAGAGTGGGGAATCAGGGGGGGGGGGGTTAGTGAGGAGCTTAATGCGCTTAAAATCAGAATGGAAATATGTCAGTGACACAGCTTGAGAGTGTTCTTGTAGAAAGGACGAGAGCCAGTTGTATACCGTGCCCTTGATGCCGAAAATGTCAAGTCTGTTTGGCATGATATCAAGAGAAATAGTATTGAAAGCTGCTAAAAAGTCTAAGGGAATGAGAGCAGCTGATCCATCATAGTCTAAGATCAACCTGATGTCATTGATTGCTCCAGTCAGCACAGTCTCTGTACTGAAATTAGGGTGGAAACCAGACAGGTCATGACCCTCAAAATTCCTAGACAGTTGTTGGTTTGTCAGCTTTCAGAAATGTTTGTTGTCAGTGGTAGCAGCAAGATCGGCCTATAATTAGACAGGACTGAGGATCGATCAAAGGCTTTTTTTTGAAGTGGGAATAAAGTGCTTTTTTTGAGTCAGAAGGTACCTTGCCAGAGTTGAGTGAACTATTGTAGAGCAAGGTCACTAATCGAGCAAGAGACTGCTTTAGTGATCTTTACAGGGCAAGGATCATCCAGGGAAGAACCAGATGAAGTTGCAATAAGAGTCGAAAGAATGTTATCACTGGTTACAGAATCCAAGAATAACCAGACAGAAGCTGAAGTGTGTGAAGAAAGAGTAGAAGAGGACAAGGATGATGCACAATTGATAGCCATGTTTGAGCAAAATGAGCTGAATAACATCATAATTGTATTTTGAAAGAAATCAGAAAGATCTGAGCACAGCAGTTGGGTAAGGATAACTGAGAAAAATTGCAGCAGGGTGAGCAAGCATGCAATACATTGAGAAGATCTTTTGAGTCTTTAGAAGGATTTTTGTTGGATCTTTTGCACTCTAGTAGTCCGGACCAATCTTTTATAAAGTCTGAGCTCCTGTTTGTGAAGGACTTTGGAAGTTACGTTGTTGGTTTATCTCCACCGCCTTTCTAGTTTTTTGCAGCGTCTCTTGGACTCTGAAAGTTCTTCTGAATACTGGGGGGCAGAGGGATGTATTCTGAAAGAGGTTCTGATTTCACAAGGAATAATAGAATCAAGTGCTTTTGTGACCCAGCTACTGTACCCAGAGAGATAATTTATATCTGAAAAGGGGAATGGGAACTGTACTTTCAGAAGTAGAGGAGGGTTCGGACACATTGATTACTCTATATCAGCCTTTAAACCAAGGCCGATATAGTATAGAGACTTGAGGGATGGAAGTGGATCTTGACTGAGAAGGACAAAGAATGTGAAAGAATTTATAGCTTTATGATCAGACCACATATATGAACGATTTTTGTGGTCGCAAACGGGTCGATTAGCAGAATCGGCCCGTTTGCGGCCCCAAAAATGCCTTTTGCCATGTGCAAAGCGCAAATAGTGATACGGTAACTTGTCACCGAATCACAATTTGGGTTTTGCGATTCGGTATTAGGGAGGGATGTGTTTAGGGCGTCTCTTCCTAATACCAAATCACAGTGGTATGTGTGAACATTTTGCGACAGAAACTAGGCCGCAAAAAACATTTGCAAATTATAGTAATTTGAAAAATGGTGGTAACCCATTCGCAAATGGAAAGGGGTCCACAAGGAACCCCTTCGAGAATGGCTGGTAAAACATTTTTTAAGAACAGGCAGTGGTCAAACAGATCACTGCCTACACTTAAAAAATGAAAAGAACACTTTTCATCTATATTTTTTTAAAATGCATCCCGTTTTTCTTTAAGGAAAATGGGATGCTTTCAAAAAAAGATTTCTTTATTTAAAGGCAGTCACAGCAGGCCTAATGGGTGGCAAATTGCAACCTACCTCATTAATATTCATGAGGTAAGTTGATTTGCGACACATTAGGAATCGCTATTGAAAATGTGTACGTTTTCTTACATTACGAATTGCGATTGCCTAATTGCGAATTGCTAAGAATCGCAATTAGGAAATTTCAATTCTGAAGTTTTGTACATGTGGCCCCAAGTTAGCACGCTCAAGGAGATGATGATAAATATCTCGTTACATGCAAAAAAAGGTAGATGGTGTGGCCAGCTGCATGTGTAGGCTCAGGAACTAACTGATTAAGCTCAAATATCATGCAGGAGTGAACTAGGTCTTAAAGATGGAAATCCCCGGGGACTATCTCACTTCAATTAATCTTTATTTGGTTAAGATATAAAGGTATACCAATAAAAGATACATAGAAAATAGAAAAAAACAACATAAAAAAATATATATGTATGTATATATAACACATACATACATGCATACATACATATATAAAATACCATGAGTTCAAAATACAATAAAAATATTTCATGTGTGCAAAAAGAAAAAACCCAGAAATGTTGATCATAATAATATAGTGCTTTCACACTTCAGGCAGTGTTACATGTAATGGCCTGCTGTAAGGCACTTATAGACAAAAGGTAAATGTAATGAATACAGCATAGTGGGTCTGCACTGCCTTAAGTTTGCAGATCTTAAAATTAGAATCAAATAACGCTTTCTAAAAATACAGTAAACTTTCCAGAAAGCTTAAAATGCATTGTGGACTGAACCGAACAAAAATCAAGGGGACATGGGGGGAGCTTGGAAAAGTAATGCATGGCTGAGGAAAAGTGACCAAAAAAGTAGCATCCTTGCCTAAAACATGTGAGAAGATTTATGCTGTGAATTAGCAACCCAATTTAAATACGGTTCCATATCAGGCGAAGTTATAATCGTTAGATAGTCCATCACCATATATTTTGAGAGTTCAATGTGTTCTCTCTACCTATGACACATAGGGCCAAATTATGAGTCTAGCAGTCCGAGGACCGCCAGCCCGTGGTGGCGTGGCGGTCCAGCCACCACCGTATCGGCGGTCCGAACTCCCAATTACGACTTAGGTGGTCAGACCATAATTAGACCGCCGGCTCCGCTTGGGAACGGCTGTTCCCTGGCGATGGCGCGGCGGTCAGGGGCTATGTAATATGCAGGTGGTGCCACTGCAGCACTGCCATGCATATTACAAGTTTTAGGACCAACTGCGGTTTCATGGAGGTCTTTCCTCCATGAAAAGGCTGGCGGTGCTGAAACAAAGGGGGCTTAATGGGGCCCCGTGCCCCTCAGCCTGGGGATGCATGCAGGGGGCACAACATGTGCCCCCTGTGTGCATGCAACCAGGTTCCTGCACGGCATGGACTTTCGAGTCTATGCTGTGCAGGAACCCCGTGTGGCATTCCCATTGCGGTGCCTTTGAAAGACGCACTGCAGTGGAACTGCCAGTTTCCTACCCACCAGACCACAAAAGTAGTCGTAACTGGCAGGCGGGAGGCAGCGACCTTCGGCGGTAATTAGATCCTTAGGAATAAAACAAGTCTCAACTGCTTCTTTACAAGAAAAAGAGATGGCATCAGGGCTACAGTACAATTCTGGCAAATCCAAGTAAGAAACCATAGTTTTAAGATAGGCTAGTCATGGAATCCTGTCAATACCATCTAATTTCCAAAAGTCCAACAGCACCTGCTGATTAAAATGTGTTTCTTTCTTTGTCCAAATTGAAATCCACAGAATGAGGGGACACACTTTAAAAAAAAAAATCTGAAATAAAATGAAGACGTAGCTCAGCATGACAGGTATGTTGAGGTACTTGGTCGGACTGCCAGGAACCTCTGCAAAAAGGTATTCTCAACCTTCGGAATGTCCGCATGTCCTTAAAACCCCAGAACCCCATCCCATACATTGCAATTGATTAACATTTGGACTTATAAATAGTCACCATCTGTTTCATAGGCTTCGAACCCAATTATGAGGAGAATTTAAACAAGGCCTCAGTGCTCAACTCAAACTCTGCTGAGCGTACTCGGCCTAATGACTTCCAGCTGCAAGTTTCGGTGAACAAAACCCCTAGGTAAGGGAAAGTAGGAACGGACTCGATCTTACCACTGTTAATCCCATTACGTTTGGATTTAGTTATTTTGGGAGCATATACCATAATATGTGTTTTATCTTCGTATATGGACAAATCAAGGTCAGCCATAAAGCAGGAAAACTGGTCTATAAGTCTTTGTAAACCAGTTACGGTCCTGGCCCAAAACAGCTGCATCATCAGGGTAAAGCAAAGCAGGAAGAAATTGGGCTAAAACCCATCTGTGGCATATCTTTACTAGAATTTGCCAGGAACGTTTCGAGACCGTTGGTATATAGCGTGAAAAGATATGGGGTAAGCCCACAACCCTGCTGAACACCCCAGTCCAGTTTAAAAAGGGAAGTTATCTCACAGTTTGATCCGTACCTCATGCTAGCAGTCACCTCAAGTCAAGACCAGTTAACATGGTCAAAAGCATAGCTTAGCTTCATAAAGTCGAGATACATTTTATCCTGTGTAGCTTTTGCATATTTATTGATCGGAAGGTAGAGGTTGAGGCATTGGTCTATGGGGCCAAGGCCAGCACAAAACCCAAACTGGAGGTCAGAGAGAATGTATTCTCGTGAGCCCAGGCCTCAAGACGAGCCAAGAGGATCCGCCCACTATCTTTGCTATTGAATCAATGAGTGAAATCGATCGATAGCATTTAGGGTCCCCTTTTGTGCTTTTTGAAAATCAGCACTATAATTGAATGGGTGCAGGATTTTGGCAAGCCCATCTTGGCTGCACTATTTAGCACATTGGTAATAAGAGGGGCCAAAGTAGGATATTGTGCCTGAATAAGTACACTGGAACCTCAGTGGGTTCTGGCACCATGCCTCTTAAGCATGCATTAAGCGAGCACCACGTCAGAGAGCTAAAGTTGAATAAACATTAGAGAAATGACTAACATAAATATCTAATGGAATCAATGAATATATCCCTGTTTGATAGAATTGATAAAAAACTGGAGACTGACCTCTTGCCAAAAAGCACGATTGTCCCTGCAAAAAAAAAGAACCAACATAATCAGTGAATTCCACTCATCCCCTCTTGTTATAGGGTTTCTGCACATACAGAGCTATGCACAGGATAATAGGACCTCGGAATATAGTGGTGAGCCAACCATAGACCTTAGCACCCAAAACCCCAACCCAACTAGCCTTAGCGTCCCATTAGCACTGATGTACCAATGATTAGACAACCCAGAACACGGTTCCTCTCTCTCTCAGGACTCGCAGAGGCAAGAACACTCTTTCGTCACTCACTCGTACCTGTCCACAACATGCGTAAGAAGAGACACTGTATAGGTTAAAATGTTTATTTCAACTTACGTGCTCTAAGATACAGTACACGTGTCAGTACTAATAGCATAATACATATGAATAATATAATCAGCATAGTTACTACTCCATAGAATACGAACGGGGAAAGCATCTCATAAAGCAGCGGATATATGTCTAACTAACATTCCCACCCTCCCCGTGCTGATAGCCAGTGTATTATGATAATAGAAGACCTTTGGGCTTTGACTAGCGAACCCCCATACCTCAGTCTCTAGATGCAAAGCTACATCAGCAGACAATCACAGCTCTTCTCTCTGGAAAGGTCGTCTCCAAGTGCTATCTAGAGCGGGCGACCGCATTATTAAAAGCACACTAATTTCTCCATGGCAGCTGTACATGGTGTTATGTCTAGGTGCGAGGGACGGGCCAAATCAGTAAGAACCAGGGACGTGTTATTCGACCTTGTAACTGTTGTTCAGACTGAGCCCAAAGGGAACAGGAGAAAAGGTGAGAAACAGAAAATGCAGACAGTCGTAAAATAACTTGGCAATAGCAGAGGGCGACAGAACAACGGCCAAGAGTAACGTGCGCAATAGTCATCATGGCAGCCATGCCTGTGCTAACGTAGCCAGGCAGGCCAGGAGGCCATGAGCCACAAGACACCCTCCCCTGGACAGTCCATCGGCCAAGACGAAAATGAAGACAGAGTTCCAAACACCTGAGCAGAAATGAGGCAGTCCACCGACAGTGAACGGCAAATCAATCCAAAAACGTGGAAGTGCAGAAAAATGCTATACCATCCAAGAGGACATCATTGGAATCGTCAAAAAACGTAGACGCCATCCAGTCCAACAGGTCAAAGCTGCAGGAATGTTCCTCAGAGGATGGAGCATCCAAAAGCAATGCGGGACAGCTTGCGTGATATTCAATATAGCTTTGTTGTAGGAGATTCTGAGCAGCCGCCCAGATATCCCATTGTGCCAAAATCCCCAGTGCAGCCGCACGCATCATAAAGCCAGCAACGGAACAGTCCCGTTCATGGGCCTCTAAGGGACCCACCAACTGAACAAAATCCGGAACAGACAATGACGAATTGGAGAGGCAATAATCCATGGTCCATGTGAACGGACAGCGGATGCAAGACATCACAGGTTGCACGCAAGTGAAATACGCAAAGCGAAAGGAAAGGGTGTAGGACACACTGATAGTTGCCAAGGACAGAACATCGAAGCCAACCAGAAGTCGCTCACGGAGCAGCTGGAGGCGTTCGGGATCGAGAAGGGCCCAGTGGTGTGCAGCCATTGCGCAGAAAACAGACCAACAGCAAGACACCAGCCGCCAAAGCGAGGATTAATGGGAAACCACCAAAGACGCTAGAAAAAATAGAATGTATGAACGCCGGTATCACACCGAAAATAGTTTGGAAGGTGGACACCAGGCCAGACCCCACAATCTTAAAAAAGTGCACCAGACTCTCAGTGTTTGACGCGTTAAAAATACGATGAATCAACTCCCCAAAATGTTGGGGGAGGTCAGTGTTCAAAAGGGCCTGTATTTCACTGTGGGTACTCGCCACCTGGAGAATGAATGTCTCCCGGGCGGACGTGAGCATAACCTCCTCATTCAATAATAGGGCCTTTATTCTGCTCAACTTATTGAAATCTGCCTCCATGGTAGGAATGGAAGGCCAAATAGAGTTATCAACGATGTCGTGAGAGGGAGGAAAAAGCACATTCTTGCAGCAGACAACTCTGTGTGAGACCGTAACAATATACGGAATGCCAGCCTGTAGGCCACAACAGTCTTCGTTATTTAAAAGCAAATAGCTACCGTTAGTAAGCAAAGTAAAAGTAGGAGAAATAGAAGGAACAGGAATACCCTTTAACACACATGCCAGATTGGGAACTGAAACGCTACAAGCCCCGTGCAATTTAATATGTTTACAAATAAGCGAATGACCCACAGTTGAATCACAAGACTCCCCCGTGAGAAACACTTCCTTGCCTTCTCTAAGGCATTTATACATGAAAGGCAAGGACCAGAGTTCATGCAGGAAAGCACTACCCAAAGGCTGGAAACGGCCCACAGGATAATGTTTCATGCATGAGTTAAATTCAAACAAGGAAAAAGGCAAGGCGATAACCCCATGAACTAGCCACACTGCAGAATCCAGTTCCGCTACAGAGAATGGTAAAGGATCCACTTTCTCGATATCTAACAAAGTGTAAGCTGCATCTTTCATGGACATGAACTGCTGTTTTTCAGTCAAATTAAAAGGCAGAAAAAGGGCAGTGGTGTTCAAGAAATTCCAAGGAACTTTACCTAACTTAAGGGTTTGCAAAGTCCACGCAAACTGCATTACTGAACGCAATTGATTCTGACCATGATACAAAATAGAAACATCATCTTGTACAATATCAACAACAGAGGATACAATATTCTCTAATGTGTAAATGCGGGAAGACAGGGTATTTATACTATTGTCAACAACAGCAAGCACCTTTTCCAAATTTGCTTGGTCTATTTCCCTAAGGCGGGAAGCAGCTTCCATTTGTGACAGCTTCCAGAGTTCATTATACGCTTCATAAATGAACCTCTTCGGTCGGGGACCACGGGGTCCCAAGATAAAGTCGGACAAATCAATAGTGCCTGATAGGAGGGACAAATGTTTCTTAACAGAGTCTAAAGACGAATGTTGTATCCATTGTTTACATAATTTACCAACTGAATACGTGGTAACAGTACGAGTTTCAGTAAACCTTGGATGAGGCTTGTCCTGTATGTAGCCAGGAACTGTGCCATGAAAACGCAGTTGGCATGCATTCGATGATATGGGCCAAGCCAACCAGGGTGACTGTATCAGTGCAGAAACGTTAAAGGAATTGTTTTGGAACTGAGCCTGTAACCTCAAAAGGGACATATTAAATCGCAAACTATCATTTGGAGAACTCGACAAGGATGGGATGGCTGGCGCATTTAGTTGTTTAACGGAAGTCAACCCCCAACATGTGGTCTGATAAATGGAAGCATTTAAAAACATAATTTGGGCTGGGATAAGGCAAGCGCGGTGCAAAGCCTCGGTGCCCTGCACCTGCCATGGCTTTGAACCCCAGATTGATTTTAAATCCACTGTGTCTTTCCAATACTCATAACCACCCACCGCCAAGGCGCTCAAAAAGGAACCCGAATAAAGTAATTTAGTGTGGGTCAACATTATTTTTTGAGTCAATGGGGTTTTTAATTTAAAATAATAGGACCCAGGGTTCGATGGATTGAAATCAGTAAAATAGGCGAATTTATTTAGAAGAGTCTGGGAGCTACCTGGTATGGGGTTTGGGCAGTGTTCCCATTGGGTGTAGGTAACAGGGCTGCGTAGTGCACTTGGTTTGTGGAGAAAATGATTGCCCCAATGCTGGTAGCAATACAAATCGGCATAATTCGCAGAATTCATATACAAGTCCTCAGCATTAAAGGAAGCATAATATTTTAAATCAGCAAACAATGCTTCAACGGCATGCACATCCCAATCATCAGAATGAATATTACTTTTTACTACATCACCCATCGAGACTCGAAGGACATTTGGTACATTAATAATTTCCGTCGGGCCATGGATTTGAAAGTTTACCGCATCCCATACGATGCCATCAGCAACTGGAAACGCTGAAATGTTCACAAATGTGTGGTCACGCTTCATGATGTGTGAAGAGGAATGTGGAGCCAAAGTCCCAGCCACACTGTTCACAGCAGAGCGTTCAGGTAAATAGTGACCATTGATGAGTAGAAAAAACACTGTGACAAAGCCAATGGACATGAACAAAAAAACTAAGAAAAGTACCATCCAAATATATGTCCAAGGTGGAATCAAAAAATTGTCTCTAAACCAGGATACAAAAAGACTAAACTTGGACGGGACCGCTGATGAGTTGGAATCCGAGTCAAAGGAATAAGGTGTCGGGCTCAGTGGCGTTGTTGGTTGGTGTGCCACCGACTCTGTGGCGGGATAAGTATATTCGTCCTCGTCAATGCAGGGGGATGCAGGGGGTTCGAATATATTTTCAGGCAAATCAACCATCTCCATGGTAACGTCAGTGACTGTTCGTGCAGGCGTGCCTCGAACACATGTCCGATAAATGGCAGGACAAGAGACCGCTGGTGTGACACTATTCAGGATCGGCCAGATGTTGTAGCTTGACATTTTCCACTGAGATGTATCTGTTTTCCTTGCGACCGGGAAGCGGTGGTAAGATGACTGTACGTGTTCCCTTCAAGCCCAGGACTGGAACCGGTGCACGAAAAGAAGGGCCGAATTCTTTTTTGTTCTCCACCTTCTCCCGTACCAGGTCGCCAATCTTCGGAAGCCAGCCGGCAACCGGAATCTGCAGAGCAGGGTCTGTGGCTGAAGGCAAATGTGCAATTGCTAGTTTGTCTCGGGCTTCTTGTAAGTCCTGCAACATAGTAGAATGATTATCTACATCAAACTTGGCGGATTGCGCCGCCATGTCTAGACCATCAAGGTCAGGCACAAACATTCGTATGCCAAAGAGCATTTCGTAAGGGGTCCGCCCACCCAGAGGCCTTCTAGGGAGATTATTAAGTGCACGCTGAACGTTATACAAGTGGGCCAGCCAGTTCCTGCCAGTACCTATAACTCTAGCTGTCAAGGATTGCTTTAAGTCACGGTTCATTCGTTCAACGATAGAGTTGCCCTCAGGCCTATACGGAGACGAAAATTTCACCCGCACCCCTAAGGAGCCCATTGCGTCCTTGTAAGCCTTAGAGGCAAACGCCGGACCTTGGTCAGAATGGAAGGTGCCGCATGCAAAAATTCCCACAAAGACACGCAAATCCCTAATGACATTTCGAGCATCAGCACTCCGTTGTGGCCAGACCCAGATGAACCGTGTGCACGAGTCCACTGCCACTAAGATATATTTATAGGCAGTGTCTGAAGAAAATGGACCGCAGTGATCCAAGTAAACACACCCAAAGGGTCTGTTTGAAATTCCAAGCGAGGTCTGCGGTGGTCGTGTGACCGTGGAAGGCTTGATCTGTTGACAAACGTCACAGGAAAGCACATAAGTACGTGTATCTTTATATAAACCACGCCACCAGTAACGCTGCTGCAAAATGGAAATTGTCGCAGACACACCAGCATGAGCCGAAGCCATGCCTTTGTGTGCCGCTGCCATCAAGGAAAGTCTGCGGTCCGCGTTGGGGATCAGCCGATCACCAACGTCAGGTATTGTTACATAAGGAGCCTGATCGGGACCTATCTGATAAGAATATTTGGAAGGGAAACCTCTAGGGAAATTCATTCCTTCTTTTGTTGCAGCAATAGCTGCTAAGATATCAGTGTCTATTTTAGACATGGATCTAGTAACTGCTGCTACTGAACACGTGAGTACTGCTGATCTGGCAGCTTCATCTGCCAAACTGTTACCAACAGCGTGTGCGCCCACCCGCTGATGGCCTAGGGTGTGAACCACCTGCGTGAGTGGCAGACGTCTTTGTAATTCTGCCACTTTAACCCAAAGCATTTTATGCTTGATTGTGTTGCCTTTAGCGTCTCTATAGTCATTTTGCGACCAAAAGAACAGATTGTCATTGTATGATTGAACACAGTAGTAAGAATCGCACACAATTAGAGTGGTCACATCAGGATTAACGAACTCAAGTGCAAGCACCAAAGCGCGCAGTTCGGCCAATTGTGCGGTACTATCCCCGAGTGTCTGTGTATGCACCACAGTGGATTTGAACTTTCCGTTCACAAACGTACCTGCCACAATACCGCATTCGGCTGAATAAGCATGCTTGGACCCCGTGGCCGGTTGTGCCGAACCATCGGTGTAGATCACACAGTCGTAATCCTCAAGCGGCAATAAAGACAAAGGAGGAGGATGAAAGAATTCATACTGTAAAAACTCCTGAGTCTGAAGAGAAGAGTCAAAAATGAAAGTGACATCCGGAGACGTCAAAGATGTTGCCCATTGAATCCAACGGGGGTGCAAAGCTTTAGAGTTCGGTACACTTGCTTTGGTCACTGCCTCTAGAGCAGGATATGGTGTTACCACCAAAATGCGTTTTCCCTGTGCCAGTGCGCGCTCCTTCAGGATCGCCATTTGCACTGCTGTTAGAACTTTCTCCACAGATGAAAACCGCATTTCTGCGGAGGTGTACAGATGTGACTTGAATGCGATGGGTACTGTATCACCTTCATTAAAGGTTAAGTACGTGAAACCCACTGCCCCTGGAATGATTCTAATCACCAAGTTTGTGTGGTTATCACGCGTTAAAAGGTATTTGGACTCAAGAAGGTCTGTCTGCAAAGACTGCAGAATGGAGGTATGCTCCGGAAGCCAGCAAGACTTCGAAAAAGTAGGTTGTATCAAGGCATAGTGTGGCTTGATACGCTGGGCGTATTCGGGAATATATGTACGTCCGAAGTTCAGAAAGCCCAGCAATGACTGAAGTTTCTTCAGATTAGTAGGAGGGCACAGAAGTGCACATTTCTCCAGAAAATGGGGGGCTAAACCCTTACCTTCATTGTTAAGCTCATAGCCCAAGAACAAAACGGTAAATTCAGCAATATGAGATTTGGCAAAGTTAATTTTGTAACCCTGAACCGCGAATTCAAGAATAATGCGGTCTACTCGGGTTAGATGCGGAAACAATTCGTCATCCGTCAGATAAATGTCATCCACGTACGAACAGGCGTCTGGATCGATGCCGTCTAACAAAGAGACAACACGAGCGGAGAATACGCCTGGACTATTCTTGTAGCCCATAGGAAGACGCCTGAATTTGAACATTTTACCACCGGATGTAAAAGCGCACCATTGGCCACTCTCCGGGGCTAAGTTGTGCGTGTAGAATCCATTTGAAAGGTCAAGGGTCGTTTTATATTTTTTACGAACAAGACTGTCTACAAGCGCAGAACTATGGGTATTTTGCACCGCAAAGGTCCGACAATGCGAGTTCAAATGCCGGTAATCCAATACTAAGCGGTACGAGCCATCGGGTTTAGAAACCGCGAAAAGGGGATTGTTCATAGGTGATACACAGGGTTCAATTACTCCCTGATATTCCAACTGAGTAAGAATTTCGGAAACGGGGCCTTTGGCTTCACGTTTTATGGGATATTGGGGTTGTGGCTGCGGTAATGACCGCAAAGGTATTTCATGGGGGAGAATCCTCGTCCCAACCCACGTGATTGCGGAATAACGCTGGAGCCAGGGACACAGCCCACTCTGCTGCAAGAGCCTCCGCTTTGTCCTTTGGGACATGTCGAGAAAAGCTCGGAAGGATTACCTCCTCCCCTTTACGCGCAGCAAGAACGAATGGGGGTGGCCAATCCGCCTCTGCTAACAAAATGTCATATGAAGAGGTCAGATTTTCCCAAAAATCCCTTTAATTACACGCTGTATATCACCTTCAATTTGAATGACAATATTAAATAGTCTGTCAGGGGGTGCCACTCTGGTGTCTGCTGTTTCAACAGTAATGAATGTTTCAGTTGCTGTCGCCTCCATTTGAGGACGTAGCGCCTCCCGCACTATGGTAACTTCCGCGGCGCTGTCTAGGAGGGTTACTGCCCACGTCCAATTCAGGAGCCTCGTTCTCACCGTCTGTGGCATATTTCGCTGTTACAGCGGCAACTTTCTTCTTCTGAAATTGTGGTCGAAAACGTTGAGCGTCTTCCTCTTTTCCTCTGACTTGTTGTCGAGGCTGGTCTCGTCCCAGTGGGGCCTCACGGTCCCTTCCTCTTTCCTGGCGGTCTCCTCCACCGGCCTGTGACGCAGTCTGTGCCTGTGAAGAACGAGGAGAACGCGTATCAGGGATCTGAAACCTATCCGGTGACTTAATTCTCGCTCTATCGCGTAAATCATAAGTGCGTTCAGAAGAAAATGAAACCGGGGATGCGCCTCTCGACCCCGGCTTCTTTTGTTGCTTACCCTGTTTTTTCAGCCTCCAGCTCTTTTTAGTGAAGACTGGTTTCTCATCTTTCTCAGACTGAGATTTGGTTTGTTGTTGTTGTGTTTGCGATTGTGTTTGCTGTTTTGCAAAAGGCTTATTACCCAGGCTATTTCTACCAATAGTTTTGTAAGCCTGGGTAATAATTCTCGGTAATTCGCGAGGCTTGTCTAATTCTGGGACCAGAGCCAAAGCGTTAGCTACTTGAAAGTTCACTGCATCGCCCTTGACATTCGCCAGGATCAGCTCAGCTACTACTTCAAACACTCCCACCAGTCTCATCCCTAATTCCACAGCCGCTTCAGGGCCATGTTCGTCCTGTACTTTTTTAATTACAGAGGGGAGAACCGTCATGGAAGGAGTACCAAAACATTTAGAATATACTGCTGCGAATATCTTACCCCAGTTGTCACATGCTGTCAACTCGGGAATTAAGTCTTTTGGCAAACTAATCGTTAAAATACGATGTTTATCCACTGGAGTTGTATGTGGAAAAACTGCCTCCAACTGATCAAACTTTTCTGCAAGCCAATAAGGAAAATCATCCTTATTTTGTGGACGTTTGCCCATCACCGAATTCACCATGACAGGACTTATGGTCACTCCGCCTGCAGCAGCTGGTTGGCCGGCAACTCCAGGAGCGGCTCCATGGAGGCTGCCTGTAACATATCGCACTAAAGCTCGATGCACCTGCACCAAGGCCGCATACATAGTGCGCAGTTCCGCGACTGGTATTGTCATATAACGCGGATGTGGGGTGTACCCGGCCAAAACAGGCCAAGTGGCCCCCTCAATTGATAAGGGGCCTAAACGAACCGTGGTAGTCGGTTGTGGGAGGGCGCCATTAAACCAAACACGGTGTTGCCAAGCCGTGAGCGGTACTTCAAGATTAGTATAAGGTCTATAGACAGCAGGAACAACGGTGGGTTCATATTCATGGAACAGATTATCGTTCGCATTCACCGCTGGAAAAGTGATCCAAGAGTAGAACACTTCAAAGTGGAAAGCCGGATCGGCTTGAACCACAAAGACTAGTTCAACTCCCGCGTCTGGCACTCCATTCACCCGTAAGTGATCCCGGAGTGCTGTGCGGCTATGCGCCGCTATGTCTATACCCGCCATTACTAACGGGTCTATTCAACAATCTTACACGAGGCAGCACAAAAAGGGTTATATTTAAGAAACCTTTTTTAATAACATCAAGCTTGAAAGAACCTACAAAATCTACAATATAGGAGGTTTCGCCATCACACACGCTTCCGGAAGCGTACGTGAGGGGTGTGTGGACAAGCACAAGTACTACTCAAGCGTCTCGCAAGTAAGCTGCCCCACTCGTTGGTCGCGCCATGTTATAGGGTTTCTGCACATACAGAGCTATGCACAGGATAATAGGACCTCGGAATATAGTGGTGAGCCAACCATAGACCTTAGCACCCAAAACCCCAACCCAACTAGCCTTAGCGTCCCATTAGCACTGATGTACCAATGATTAGACAACCCAGAACACGGTTCCTCTCTCTCTCAGGACTCGCAGAGGCAAGAACACTCTTTCGTCACTCACTCGTACCTGTCCACAACATGCGTAAGAAGAGACACTGTATAGGTTAAAATGTTTATTTCAACTTACGTGCTCTAAGATACAGTACACGTGTCAGTACTAATAGCATAATACATATGAATAATATAATCAGCATAGTTACTACTCCATAGAATACGAACGGGGAAAGCATCTCATAAAGCAGCGGATATATGTCTAACTAACATTCCCACCCTCCCCGTGCTGATAGCCAGTGTATTATGATAATAGAAGACCTTTGGGCTTTGACTAGCGAACCCCCATACCTCAGTCTCTAGATGCAAAGCTACATCAGCAGACAATCACAGCTCTTCTCTCTGGAAAGGTCGTCTCCAAGTGCTATCTAGAGCGGGCGACCGCATTATTAAAAGCATACTAATTTCTCCATGGCAGCTGTACATGGTGTTATGTCTAGGTGCGAGGGACGGGCCAAATCAGTAAGAACCAGGGACGTGTTATTCGACCTTGTAACTGTTGTTCAGACTGAGCCCAAAGGGAACAGGAGAAAAGGTGAGAAACAGAAAATGCAGACAGTCGTAAAATAACTTGGCAATAGCAGAGGGCGACAGAACAACGGCCAAGAGTAACGTGCGCAATAGTCATCATGGCAGCCATGCCTGTGCTAACGTAGCCAGGCAGGCCAGGAGGCCATGAGCCACAAGACACTCTGATGATCTTTTTCTTAGCAATCAGTGCTGTCTTGTAGGCCAATCTACAAGAGCACATGTACACCATATTTCTAGGTATGGCTTTCAGCGCAGACAAGGTCACGAAGAGCCTTGGCACAATTTGAGTCAAACCACCTAACCAGCGACACTCTGTGCTGATGCAGAGGGGTGGTCAGGAGATCCCTGATTTTCCTGCTGAGTGTGCCAGATGAACTGATGATCACACCTGCCTCCACGTTATCAGTCAAACATTTAAGTACCTCTAAAGGACTTCTGGGCATTAAATTAGCAACAAATAAAAAACTAACTTATCAACCACTTACCATTTTATCAAAATACACTTGTCTTTTTTTCTGCCACTAAAAGAGGTGTATGTTATACAAGTTGAACAACCTTAGTACACCCATGAAAGAAGATTGAAAAAAGATTATGGTCGCTGAAGATATTATCTACTACAGTCCTAAAAACTACCCATTAAATCTTTGGAAACAAGTATAAAATTGACAATACTAGAAGTTTCCCAACTGATATAAATTAAACCATGGGCAAGGCAATTTAATGAGGAATCAGCAGCAAACAGAAAACAATGCTTAACTAGTAGCCAATTTAAAGCATTGCTCTGAGTCTTATGTTTAAAGTGGATCAAGACATAGCTTTGGGTATATAAATAACCACATGAGCTGTTATGTGAAAACTGTCATTGGCGTGTATTAAAATCCCCCATCGGAATTATATGCACTGTACCAAATTTACTGTCAACCCATACATCAATCATTTCCCCAAGCAATGTAATGATATCGTCCTTATTCAGAACAAATATATATTTTGCAAAAGTTAATTAATAAAAACTCATCGGAGTTATTGTCGATCTGAAGTCATTGAAATTGCAGGTGATTTAAAAAAGACCAAGAAACTTTCCCAGGAAAGAACACTGATTCCAAGGCAAGTAACCAACCCCCAGCCCTGCCCAAGTTTGCTGCCATTGCAGTGGGTGATAAGATGAAAATTCATTAACATAAAGGAGACTATTAGCCGGTGAGTATTCAAGCTACTGGAATCTTTAATAGAGGTTGTGATTGATAGTGTCACAGATAGAGATTTAGGTCATCATTTAGAACTTGGTGATCGGCCCGTCCTCCGTCAGGGCGATGGAGTAAATGACTCCGTCTCCCTAATGGAGGTGACGACCGCCAAATATTGAGATGTCTGTCAGCCTGGAGGACATTTCAAACATTGACAGGAACTGCCATCAGGGCGGTTTCTGCCAATGCATTGTAACTTTGCCGGACAGTTTCGTCAAACATGACGGAGCAGTATGGCACAGTAAAAAAAAAGAAACTCTCAAAGCGGAATTTCATTTTTGAAAATAAAAAAAACAACAATGCCCCCCCCACGCATGGGAGTTTCCTTCCATGGCGAGAGGGGCATTGAGCACTTTACCACCAGGTTTTTCCAGGTAGTGACAGGCATTGAAAAATGGGTATATGTCCACCCATCTAAATTAGGTGGGCAGACATATAGCCAAATTTGTGACACCCCTTTCTCCTTCGGGCCATCAGAGAAGTCTCCGCTGTCATCAAAGATTTAAATGCAGGCGAACCATAGCCCTGGCAGTAAGGGAACTCCGTTGCTGTTGTGACAGCACTCCCTCACCGCTAAGAATTAAATCAGTCCTTTTGTTTCTTTCACAGACCCGGGAGCAAAACGTGACACTATGAAGAGAGCTTTAAAAATTACTGCAACCCCTCTTCGATAAATTTATTTGATATAGTAGCCAGGGGGACCTGTGAGGACAATGTCAGGAGTAGAGTCCTCTTTCAACCATGTTTCAGTAATAAAATGTCAAGATCATGGTCAAGAATGAGGTTCCTGTGTATTTGACCAAGGAACGGTTATTAGGTAGAGTGAAGCTGATGTTAAGTGAGCTATCAGTAGATGTAGGAATATTTTTTTGCAGTTAGTTTCATGATGTAACTTTGTAAAGCAACAGCTGGGTATGCTGACAGCATTGTGAAATGCCATCTGTGGCTATTACACAGTTCAATAAAGCCCTACCTTTTATATAGAGTGTGCTGTGGAAATCACATGTATCCAACCAACTGCCCCAATGGGATTGAAGGGGGGCTGGTACCTTGTATCTGTTTTCAGTACACTCAAAAGTGGGCTGGCTGAAAGTATTCTGTGAAAGGCAGTGAACAGAATTCCACTATTTAGACCAGTAATTGAGAGAATATTTGCAAAGTATCCAATGCTTTGTTTATTTTTACAGCGTCTTAATATGTGAACATGTCCCCAGAGGGAGACTAAGTGCTGTATGCAGCTGTAGGTAAACAAAAACAGTGCATTAAAGTCTAGCATATTATTGATGATTATAATGGAGGACCTGCAATGTTGGAATACTTTGCTTCATTATTGCATACCTTGAAGTCAAATAAGACTCTGATATGGAGACGGAGCATTGATTTCTGTTGCAACCTTTTCCATGGTCCCACATCCCTTGACATACAAAGTTGGCAAAAGATTTATTAATGATCTGCTTTGTCCTTGCTTCATTCAAGTCGTTTCAAGGCAATGCAAGTCCTTAAATGGGATTTACAAAACCACACAAGGGGCTATTTGTGTCGTCTTGCGTGACTTTATTAAGAAATGTAACGCAACGCAGCAGCTTGCAATGTGTTGTGTTATATTTTGTTGTGGTAGGCATTCCATGGGTGGAGCGTGGACGTTCCCCTGCATCCATCAATGAAATCAGATGCCATCTCAGATTTACAGAAGGCAGTAAACTGGTATTGCGCCAAAATGGTGTGCCTACTACAGAGAGGGAACCACGTGAAATATCTTTATGTTCGAGGCATCTGAGCTGTAGATCACATGCTTTGCTTTGCATATACCTGGCATCTAGTGTTGGGTCCGGATGTTTGCAAGTTGTTTTTCTTCGAAGAGGTCTTTCCAGTCACGAGGTAGGTGACTCCTCCTTTCGGTGATAGTGCGCATGGGCATCGACTCCATTGTTAGATTGTTTTTTTCTGCCATCGGGTTTGGACGTGAATTGCGGCGCTCCGGTTCGACACAGTTTCTCGGGTTGCCCTCGGTGCGCAATCCGCTACCCTCGATGGTATTGTTGCTCGATCGCGTTTCCCATTCTCCGCGTATCGTATCGACTCAGAAATCTTCGATCGGAAGCTTTGTGGAAGGTCATTGGGCCTAACTGCGTCGGGCCAGCTCGCAGTTGATGGAACGGACTCCATTTATATTCTGTCCCTGGTGCCGCGCCAAGTATCCGCGAACCGACTTGCACGAGGTGTGCAACTTGTGTCTGTCCCCGGAACATGAGGAACAAAACTGCGACGCGTGCCGATCTTTTCGATCCAAGAAGACGCTCCGTGACCGTCGGGCTCGACGTTACGAAATGCACCAGCATCATAGCGGCTCCGCTCCGGATCTCTTCGGAGAAGATTCCGACCACGAGGTCTTCGACGCACAAGGAGCCGAGGAAGAAGAAGAACACATCTCCGTGTCCGAAACCGATTCCGACATGGAAGAAGAGGTTCCGCAGGGTCAACGTCCCGTGAGTAATGATACTCCCCTGCCCCAAACTATGCCCAAGAAAAAGGCTCCGGTCCCACCTCTGCCTTCGGGCCAAGGTCGGCACTAAGATCACGTTTCGAACGCCCCGCCTTCGGGCTCGGCACCGAAACACACACCAAATCCTTCCGGCTCGGGACCGAGTCGGCCCCATTCGGGCACCGAACCGAAAACCTTCGGCACCAAAATCCAAACACGTCCTCGGGACTATCCCTTCAGCAGCGAAACCTAAACCTTCGGATCTGAAAATCTCGGCACCGAAACCTTCGGCACTAAAAGTTCTGGCACAAGAGACAAAACAGCTCCTCCTCCATCCAAGGAGCCTCTTTTCGACGTCCCGCCTTCCAACACGGACCCAAAACAGAGAGAACTCGTTAATAATCCCAAAACTGGATATATTTATGCAAAACTACCAGCTTAACGCAAGCCAGAAACAGAGGAAGCTTACCACCTTTTCCTTAAGAAGAAAAACGTTGGTACTAATTCTTCTACTCCTCTTACACCTCCTTCCCCACTTGACCCAAATTTGCTAATTACACCTACAAATTCACCACCACCACAATCATCTGACCACCAGGATGATGGGGATGGGGACGGGGATGCCCCAGATGACATTCTTCCTGACCTATGGACTGATTACAATACAGTAATTGTACACCGATAATGACCCGGATCTATACCCTTCAAAACCTTCTCCACCCAACGACAATGTAGGGTACATAGAATTAATAAATAGGGCTGCTTAATACCACGAGGTTCAGCTTCACAAAGAGGCTCTTGAAGAGGATTTTCTCTTTGAGACTGTAAGTTCTTCTCAAAGAGCAACTCATACACTGCCCTTGCTTAAGGGTATGCTTAAACACGCAGACGACATTTTTATGGACCCAGTGCGTGCAAGAATCCTCACACCAAGGGTAGATAAAAAATATAAACCAGCACCTACAGATCCCGTTTACATCAGGGGTCAAGTTCCCTTAGACTCCCTAGTGGTTTCTAACGCTCGCAAGAGGGCAAACTCACAAACAACAGGAGAAGCCCCTCCTCCTGACAAGCAATCGAAGCTCATAGATGCCTCTGGCAAAAGAATAGCTGCGCAGGCAGCCAATCACTGGGGTATAGCCAACACACAGGCTCTTTTAGCGAGATATGACAGGGCTCACTATGATGAATTGGAACAATTGCTCCAGTTCTTGCCAGATGAACACAAAACTAAGGCAAATGACTTGATTCAGGAAGGAAAACTTATTTCTAACACTTCTATTAGGTGCGCTTTAGATGCAGCTGACACTGCTGCTCGCACTGTTAACACCAGTGTCTTTTAAGAAGGCACGCCTGGCTCAGAATTTCAGGGTTTAAACCAGAAGTCCAGGCCTCTATTCTAAAGCTACCCTTTGATAAGGAACACCTATTTGGACCTGTGGTAGACACTTCTCTGGAAAAAATGAAGAAGGACACAGATATCGCAAAATCTATGGGTGCCTTGCAGACCCCATCCAATCGTGGTTCCTTTCGCTGATCCTTCTGTAGAGGAGGCTCAAAGAATATCTCCACAGACAACACCTCTACTGCGTATAGAGGCAACAATCAATCACCCTCTTCAAGAGGTTACTTTAGAGGAGGATTTCAAGGCAACAACGGCAAGGGATGAGGTAGAGGTAACACAACCCGTACTCCCCCTGCAGCAAATAAACAGTGACTTGCCTCCTCCTCCCCCGATCATTCCACACCTGTCGGGGGACGTCTCTCTCAATTTCTTACCGTCTGGAATACAATAACTTCAGCAGATGGGTCCTAGAAATGATCCAATCTGGTTATTGCCTGAAGCTTACCAACAATCCCCCAAACATTCCTCCACGATCACACAAAATGTCACCAGAGCATCTGCACCTTCTCAAACAAGAGGTTCATTTTCTGAAAAAGGGAGATAGAGCCCGTACCATTACAATATGAAGGGTCCGGCGTATACTCCCTATACTTTCTCATACCCAAAAAGGACGGCTCTCTCAGGCCTATACTAGACCTCAGAGACCTAATCTTATATTCAATCAAATCATTTTCACATGGTGACACTCCAACAGGTGCTCCCACTCCTTCAACGAGGCGACTTTCTGTCTACTTTAGACTTAAAGGACACATACTTCCATATTCCAATACACCCCGCTCACCGCAAATATCTCAGGTTTGTGGTAGCGGGTCAACATTACCAGTTCAAAGTGCTCCCATTCGGAGTCAGCACTGCTCCCAGAGTATTCACCAAATGCCTGGCAGTAGTCGCTGCTCACCTGGAAAGACAACACATTCACGTCTTCCCATACTTGGACGACTGGCTCATCAAAGCCAGTTCTCTCACAAAATGTCTACAGCACACTCAGAAAACAGTACTATTACTGCACAATCTGGGATTCACAGTAAGTCTGTTGAAGTCCCATTTCTAACCCTCCAACACGCAAACTTACTTGGGAGCCACCCTCGATGCACAGAAAGCTCTAGCCTGTCCCAATCCGGTCAGGATCCGCAATATTCAGGCTTTAATTTCTCAGTTTCAACCAGACCATTCATTACCAGCTCGGGTGTTTATGCAACTAGAAATGATGGCGTCTTGCATCATGATAGTTCCCCATGCAAGACTTCAAATGTGTCCTCTTCAGGAATGCTTAGCACGTCAGTGGAACCAGTCTCAGGGTCAATTGTCAGATCTAGTGTTGGTGGACGGCCGCACTCATCCCTCTCTGCAGTGGTGGAATCCACAAAACCTATCCAGAGGGCGGCCCTTCATCGACCCTGTTCCACAGACAGTGCTAACAGCAGACGCATCGCTCACTGGTTGGGGAGCTCATCTCCAAACTCACACAATTCAAGGCCTGTGGGATCAAAAGCAAAAGCAGCTTCACATAAATCATTTAGAGCTGCTAGCAGTATTTCTAGCGCTCAAAGCCTTCCAAACTCTCCTTGTAGGCAAAGTTGTCCTGATACGCACCGACAACATGACAGCAATGTATTATATACAAAAACAGGGGGGGGGGACACACTCTCTCCAACTGTCACACCTCCCACAAGCCATTTGAAGATGGGCCATACACCACAAGATGTATCTCCTAGTGGAACACCTCCCAGGAGTAAACAATCAGATCGCAGATCTGCTCAGCAGACAGAGACAACAAATTCACGAGTGGGAACTTCACTCTCAAGTTCTCCTCCTGTTCTTTCAGATGTGGGGCTTCCCAAAGATAGATCTGTTCGCCACACACCTAAACGCAAGATGCCCAAGCTTCGCCTCCAGGTATCCACACCCATTATCCAAAGGCAATGCACTGTGGATGAACTGGTCAGGGATATTTGCCTACGCTTTTCCTCCTCTCCCACTCCTTCCACTAGTGGTTCGGAAGGTCAGGCAAACATCCCTCAGGTTAATCCTGGTAGCTCCCACATGGGCCCGTCAACCCTGGTTTACTACCCTGTTGGAACTCTCAGTAGTTCCTCATCAAAAACTACATCTCACATCCAGTCTCCTAACGCAGAGCCGTGGAGAGATAAGACATCCAGATCCCAAACAGCTCAACCTTGCGATCTGGCACCTGAAATTATAGAGTTTGGTTATCTGACTCTTCCACCAGACTGCATGAAGATCATTATAGAGGCCAGGAGGCCTACTACAAGAGCTTGCTATGCAACAAAATGGAAGCAGTTTGTTATATATTGTAACAACATCCATATCAACCCTTTAGATGCTTCCATTCAAAACATTATTTGTTATTTACTTCATCTACAGCAAACAGGGTAAGCGTACACATCCATACGCTTACATCTTGCTGCAATAGCCGCATACCTTCAAAATAGACAGCATCTGTCCCTTTTCAGAGTACCTGTTATCAAGGCTTTCATGGAGGGACTCAAAAGAGTTATTCCACCAAGACTTCCACCTGCTCCAGCGTGGAACCTTAATATTGTCCTTACCAGACTAATGGGTTCACCCTTCGAGCCGCTCCATAAATGCGAACTGCAATTTCTCACTTGGAAAGTTGCTTTCCTCATTGCTATTACTTCACTGAGGAGAGTGGGTGAGCTTCAGGCATTAACCATAGAAGAACCATTATTCCAAGTCCACAACAACAAAGTGGTTCTTCGCACTAACCCCAAATTCTTACCCAAAGTGGTATCTGCCTTTCACATCAAACAATCTGTTGAGTTGCCTGCATTCTTCCCTCAACCAGATTCAGTGGCAGAATGAGCTCTACACACTTTAGACGTAAAATGAGCACTGCTATATTACGTAGAAAGGACCAAACCTTTTCGTCACACTAAACAACTTTGTTGCTTTTGCTCCACCGCACAAAGGCAATCCCATTTCAAAATCAGGTATTGCACGATGGATAGTTAAATGTATCCAAACATGCTATGCAAAAGCAAAGAGAACCTTACCAATTCCCCCTAGAGCCCATTTCACTCGCAAACTGGGGGCTTCTATGGCTTTTTTAGGAAACATCCCTATAGCTGACATCTGTAAAGCTGCAACATGGTCTACACCACACACATTTACAAAACACTATTGGTAGATGTGTTAGCCAGACAACAAGCTAATGTAGGGCAGGCAGTTCTCCGTAAACTTTTTCAAACCACTGCAACAGCTAAAGGTTAACCACCGCTTTGGGAGATTACTGCTGTATAGTCTATGCATAGCATGTGATCTACAGCTCCTGTGCCTCGAACGGAAAATGCTACTTACCCAGTAAGCATCTGGGCTTGGCATGTAGATCTGTAGATTCACATGCGCCCTCCCACCTCCCCAGTCACCTGTACCTGTTGCAGTATTATCTTACTTAGATACATATGCATGGGCATCTCCTATTGTGTAGATGTGTTAGCCAGACAACAAGCTAATGTTGGCCAGGCAGTTCTTTGTACACTTTTTCAAACCACTGCAACAGCTACAGGTTAACCACCGCTTTGGGAGATTACTGCTGTATAGTCTATGCAAAGCATGTGATCTACAGCTCACATGCCTTGAACGGAAAATGCTACTTACCCAGTAGGCATCTGTTCTTGGCATGTAGAGCTGTAGATTCACATGCGGCCACCCACCTCCCCGGTCACCTCTACCTGTTGCAGTATTATCTTACTTAAATACATACGCATGGACATCTCTGTTCTACTCTTACAGAGTAAGAGTTTCCTCTGCGGGAAAACAATCTAACAATGGAGTTGATGCCCATGCGCACTATCACCGAAAGGAGGAGTCACCTACCTCGTGACTGGAAAGACTTCTTCGAAGAAAAACAACTTGCAAACATCTGGACCCAACACTAGATGGCAGGAGTATGCAAAGCATGTGAATCTACAGCTCTACATGCCAACAACAGCTGCTTACTGGGTAAGTAGCATTTTCCTTCTCCTTGTTACTTCCTCTTTTTCTGTGTGAGCCTTCTTGTACAAAAACAATATTGCCTGTAATGCAGACACCCTTGCAGCATGGTGCAAGGGTGTCTACTTTGGCGCTGGGAAGCACACAGTGCGCCAGCACTAGAAGAGAGAAGAAATGCTCCATATCTTAGCAGATGGTCTCTCCCTTTCACGCAACTCAGCAGATTGTCTTACTGCGTTGCATTGCGTAAAGTGTTAGTAAAGCTGCCCCTTGGTTTTTATCTCCCATCTCAACAGCAATTGAAGAAATATGGAAATAAGCAGGCATGAAGGAGGTAAGTGAATAATAAGGACCCCACAATAAGCTAAAAATATGATTCTTCAACCACCTCACAGTTCATCCACGTGGCTGCTTTGTAGATTCAGGCCTAAGGCTTTCTAATAGTACCCTTACAGCTTGAATGTCTACAACTAGACAAAGTTTACACCTGTGGTCGTGCAAGCACATCAGCTCCGGCCTCAAATCTCTGGACTGACTGTGCATTGCAAGGATTATCTTTCTCACAGCCGTCTGTGTTTCACAGTGTACAATCCAGTCCAAACTCTGGATCTACCAGCTGTGGAGGAGGCTCTAGCCCAGGATGATTCTTTTCTTGATTATTAAATGGTTCAGAAAGTCTTGTATCAGCTGAAGTTCATTATCAGTACAGACATCAAACCCTTGGAACTGCACGAATAAGGATAATTAACAACCATCATTAATTTTTTTCAGTTGCAGCTTACAAGATGAAATGGTATTTACAAGTATCCACAATCCTTTATTGCATTCACTTTCCCCATCATCTTCTGGCATAAGCGTGGCTAAGCCCCAACTGTGAAAGGAGCACACCGCCAAATTATACACATGAAACGCAACATACTACACATCGAATAATTTGTAAGCCCACACATTACCAATCATGCACAAGAAACTGAGGAGATGTGTACTCTGTGATCCAGAAAGTGATCCAGAAAGTTGGGGCCTCATTTAGTGGAACAAAGCGCTCTCCAAATGTTATAGTGCAATATGACAGTTCTACCCATATTGTAAGAAGCAAATATACACTGTTTTAGTGTACGGGTGCCAAAAAGTGGGCTATTCAAAATTTCAACAGTCTAGGTATGTATGTTTCAATGCCCTGAACCTTTTCTCCCTGTCCATAGAGCTGCTATACTAGGGGCATGTTGGCAAGCCAGCAGATTTGTACAGATTGCTGAGCTAGAGCCGTACCATGGGTCAAGTTTGTCCCTAAGAGCCAAAGCAAGAACAAAGCCATCAACAGAGTTGCACAAGTGTAAAAATATGATCTATGCTCCTTAATTGTTTTAAAAATGTTCATTGCATAAAATTTGTGATATGTATTAAAAGTTTTGAAAAATGAGCTTTCAAGAATTCTCTCAATGCCTTGATGAAGTTGTTGTGATTGAACCAACAGCTAAGTTAATTCGTCATGTGAACTATAAATTAAGCCAGTCAGTATTATACAGCACTACATTTTAGTCTGATGAACTATTTTCACATGAGGGTTTTATACAGAGCGTGTCTTGAACTGAATTACTTCATGGTGTTCCCTTAAAAATGAAGGAAAGTGAGGCTCCATAAAGCAAATTGATAAACCTACGATCACCGAGTATGGTCAAGTGGGTAATGCGGGATTTCCTGGTTACGCATTACACAGTTCTTCCAATGGATTGTTAAATCCATTCTTCTCAAGGTTAACAGTAAGCAATAGTTTGTGTTGTATTCTTTCAAAGCTAAATTGTGCGCTTTCTTTATTAAGGCCACCTTATTTATTATAATTTGTTTTACATATTTATGTAGCGTAAACTCAACTCGAAGGTATTGGAACGCTTCACTTAACATGAGCACCAGTTACATTACACAAGGTCACAAAATATGGGATTTTGTTTTTGAGAATAAACAAAAATGATACCCTCACCATTGGAGTTTTCTCCCATGGCGTGCAGGCCATTTACAGGTTTTTGCTTTCACATACTGACATTTTTATATGGCGGTATGTAAAAAGGAATAACTGCCCATGTGTCTAAATGGGGCGGGTGGACACATGTCCAAACCTCCAGCGGCATTTACTGGGTTGGGCCTTTGGAGGCATATGTAGGCGACAACTTTAAATGAGGCGGCGGAACTTTGCTTTGATTTCAGCTTGCTGTGCCACAGAAGGTGACTCTAGGGGAAATGGATAGTTGCAAGCCTGATTTCTTCTGGAGTATTGGGCTATAACAATGCACATCCATTGCTATTCATGTAGAAGCTAGTTCAGGGGAGTACCAGGGTAATTGGGGGTTATTGAGCTCCAGTTGTGACAGTTTTAGTCTTGTGCCTGTAGTGTTCTTAGGCTACAATACAATTAGAACCAAACCGATAAACAAATGCACCCCTTTAGCACTTATCCCTCAGATTAGCACTACAGTCCAAGGCGAATGGAAATCTGCAAAGCACATATTAACACCTAATATATCAATGTCCAGCAAATGCTTTTACTTTTAAAAAGGAAATAATATTTTAATTCGCACACAACTAAATACTAACCATATCATTACACATAATAATAACTAGGCCTCTCTAGCCCTTCCTAAACTTAGATCAGAGAATGACGGTCTTTTGTAAAGCCCCTTCCTGCCAGTTTTTGTCATGGAGTTCACAATGTAAAGTCACTTCCTCTTGCATATGTTAGGGAATTTGCAATGTAAACTCCCTCCCTATCACATTTGCCATTGGGTTGCACGATGAGCTCCATCAAACCCCATCCAATTAGATTTGATATGGGGTTTGCATTAACAAATGGCACTATCAATTATAAGCAATGGAAATACTTCACAGGCAATCTAACACAACATAAACTGAATCAAAAGCCTTTAAAGCAGATAAACAACGGGGGGAGCCAAAGCTGTCTCTATATACTGTTTTCCCACTTTATATCATTACTTGAACTCTGTTAGAGAGCTAAAGCTACCTCTAGCCTGGCCCAAAAAAGAAACTCAAAGTGTTATTTTAAGTGGATTTGGTAAGAGGACTGGTATGACATTATATATGGAGAAGTAAAAGTGAAGTGCAGATCAAAAGATGGAAATGTGAAATTAATCGAATAAGATTCAACAAATTTGAAACCCACAGAAATTGAAAGCCTGTTTCATTTAATCCTCACACTAAAGAACCACTTCATTATAGACTGTCTGTCCAATTGCTTTTAGTTTGGAACTTTGGAGGTGTATGGTACCTAGTCCATGCGTTTCTTATTATTTCTTGCTGTTTCTGCACCTGATTTCTATCTCCTCCGCCAGTCTAGTTGCTGATGTTCCTTTATCTGTGTTTAGTTGTAGTACCACTGTTATGCCTTTTGTTTTCACCACACAATATTTTCTCATTTTAGTTTGTGCGTCATTATTCCAGATCCGATATGCCATTCAAAATTAACCCACACAGACATCCTTCTCACGGACACCCTTTTTTTAAAACAACTTTATTTACACAAAGTTTTAACAACATGAAGGTTGACCGGTTGCCAACATCTGCTCCTGTATATACCCAAAATAAAATGACACAATACAAAACATATGCTTGAGTTATCTGCTACAACATAATCCACTTTTGTTATTAATAGCTTTTGCATTTGAAACAGTCTTGCATGTAGTGCTCAATAACCCCAATGGGAGCATATCTGCGTATGTACAACCTTGCACTGAAAGCAAGAGACCTTCATAATATTGGGACCATACAACATATGCCAACATCTTTACCATACCAGTGCATAAAACATATTTGCGCTTGCCAAAAGCCACCCACCAACACAAAAGATTCTTAGTGTAATAAGGAGAAGCAGACAGGCCAGTCGTAGCCAACAACACTGGGGCTCGGCAGCTGTTCAGTACTGAATCATGTTGCTTGATAAATGTCAAGAGCAGAGTATATATTTTTTCAAACTGCAACATCCGCTCATGTACCGGTGCAGTAAGTCTTTCCATGACATAGAGATTCCACAACTTGTCTCACAGACACCCTTGATGTTCCCGGAGATTGGGGAAACCCTTCATAGGGCTGCCCTCCCGGTAGTCTTGAGAGGCAACCTGTTGAATACCATTGCATAGGCCCTGCCTTGTGGCATCATTTTAATGTTTTAGGGGATATAGGAGAAGCACTCAGTGGCAGTGTTTCCTGTATTCCTCTTCTACATTAAGTCCAGTGGCCAGAGGCCTATGGACCTCCTCATGCCTATACTTTTAATGAATGAAAAAGTTAGCAAATATTATGTGCACAGGTTTGCACATACAGTGCTAAACAGGGCTTCATATTTGCAGACTTTATACTGTTCACAATCACTACATGGTTGTGGATTCAATATCACTTCCTACAACTGAACAAAAATTTAACACTAAACAGTTACCATAACGATAGTTTGATGGCTCCCTCAGTGTTAACAAACATTTTTGATCAATGCTCACTACAAGCATTGTCCTGTGCAATGGGCACTCACAATCTTTCTACCAAAATCTGGTTACTTTGTAACAGGTTCACAGTCCTAGTAATTCCAAACCCTAAAAACTGGCTGAAAAAAAGAAAACACATTGGCACATATAAAGAATGTGAGATAGGAACTTTACAAAGAGAGTAGAAAGTGTCTCAGAGTGTGGAAAGAAGAATAAAATGGCCAGGAAGGCCAGCTTTCCACCTCATACTAAATACCCATTTTCCTGTTTAGTGTGGAACACTACCTGTTTGTCCAGCTGTTTCCAAATATTTAGCCTGCCAACATAACCCCTGACACTATTTCTTCTTCCACTATGTTTGATAATTTCATGACTTGTAAAAAGTGTAGGGTTCAATGTACAAAGCCCTGTTGGACAGCTAGTACCTGCAAATTGGACTGATGTGCCAACAGGGATTCATTTTGTGATGCAACTGATTTACTAATAAGTCGCATCACAATATGCATGTACACAGCAGGGCCCAGAATCTCCTATCTCATAAACATTAATTTTGCAACCAATTAAAAATGGCTTTGAATGCAAGGACAGGGGCATGCGAGGAACAGTAGACCTCCATTTATTTTTAGTTTTTTTTAAACCCGCCCATATCCTTAAAAAGGACACAAAAATAATTAATCATATTTTGAATCACAACTAGGAGAGGAATTCCCCTCAAACCGCCCCCCACCCCCACACTTCTAATAGCAGTTTGGAATGAGTCACAAAAGCCTTGTTTGCGAGTCAGAAGACTTTTTAACTTGTAAAATGGTCTTTTGTACATTCCACAACGGTACTTTGCAGTATCAAGCCCTATAATTTTGAGACTGACACACTTTTGATTGTTAAAATTCTTTGTACGCCTGCCCATTAGTTGTACGTGCTAAATGAAAGACTGATTTGATGATCACTTGATGATGTAACAGGTATAATCCATGGCCTTGCAATAACCTATTAATATGTAGTATTTTGGTTTTCCTTGTTTAATTATTTTGGGGACTTTTTTTGAATTCTTTTTTTTATTATACTTTCAAATGATTTGTCTCCTGCAATGCTGAGGGGGAGCAGCTCTAATGCCTTTTTGGGTCCCAATACCTTGTACTTCACAAGGGCTGGGGAGTTAAGGGTGTTTCTCAACGGTCTACTTAAGTGTTGTACCCAAGGCAGGGGCACTTATGCCTCGTTCAAGTGGTCAAAAGAGATGTACTTTTTAGCTGCTTTGCCGCCAACTTAAATAAGGTGCTGTGGAATTTTCAGACACCTTACATTGGATGATGGGTCATCTGCAATTATGATGATGCAAACATTCCCGACTTTGAGACCCTGATCTGAAAGAGACACGTTAGTGACAGATTCCTTACCTTAGAATATCCCCAGGCGTCAGGCTGGATCCGGAAAGTTTTTGCGTAGCAGTACCCTTGCGCGTCGGTAGGCGGCGTCGTGCGGCTCCGCGTCCGTCGTCGGCGTCGTGATCGCCGGGATGACGTCGCGGGCAGTACTTAGGCGCCGCCCCTGCGCGCTGACGTCAGTTCTTCTTTTTCCGCGCCAGTAAGCGCAGATCCGGGAAGAGCAGTGCCCTAGTCACTTTTTGACTATCTTTTTTGTTGAATTTTTTCACTGTTTCTTCAACGAGTCTTCACGACTCCTAAGGTGTCGTAGGGATGCCCGGCTTTAAGCCCTGCGAGGAATGTGGTCGCATGATGTCGATCACGGACCCGCACCTCGAGTGTCTCTTTTGTCTCGGCCGAGACCACGACACAAAGTCGTGTCCTGACTGCCGGAAACTTCATCCTAAGGCTTTGCGAGAGCGGTCTCGAAAGCTCCTCGAAGTCCGGCATTCGGCTCCGCGCCGCACCAAGCCCCGGTCCCGGGAGAGGTCGAGGGGCCGGACGCGGAGTCCCCGCCGTTCGTCGGAATCCAAGTCTTCGCGCTCCTCCGGTAAGTTGAAGCACAAGAAGTCTAAGCGGCGTCATCGCTCTAAGACTTCGCCTCGCCGGTCTCGCGACTCGGCTGAGGTCCCTGTCGGCACCGTCCCCACCCCCGCGGCCCCGGACGTGCCTGTCGAGTTACCCCCGCAGTACCCGTCCTACCCGGGTTCGGGGGCGACTCCGGCCGATATACAGGAATTCCTGTCGGCCATGGCCCGCCTCTTCGGGCCTCAAGGTCCCTCCGGTGCGCCTTCGGGCCCCGCGGGCCCTGATGGGGTTGCTCCGGCGTCGCCGTCGACTCCGGTCCCGGCGTCGCCTGTCCCACCAGCCTTCGTCCCGGCCTCGGCTCCGGCCCCGGCCTCGACCCCGGCTCCGGTGGTGCCGCAACCCCCATCGACGCCGGTTGACCTAACCAGGCCTCCGCCGATGCCGATGTCCCCGGTGCCGTTTCCGACGCCGTCCGGGGCTCCGGGCGGCATCGTTCCCCGGTTCTCTCCGGGTCCGGACATGGAGCCGGACCGGCGTCGCCCGACGCCGGTTCCGGCGCCGATGAGACCTTGGGTCCCTGATGTCCCTCCTCCTCCATATTTTCAACCTGAGGAGGACCAGGAGAGCTGGGAGGGGTCTGAGGACCCTCTCACACAACAGTGCGAGTTTGACCCGGACTGGGTTGAGGAACTTGGGGATGCCAGTGGTCTGGATACCTCCCTGACTCTGGCATGCTGTCTCCTCCCGTGGCAACGGAGGAGGGGGCTAATTTTGCAACGGTGTTGCGTAGAGCTGCTGGAGCCTTGAATCTCCAGTTGCCTACGGTGGCCGTCAGGACTAACATCCTGACTGAAGTGCTTCAGCCGGCGGCCTCCTCTTTGGAGACTGTGCTGCCGTTCAACGATGCACTGACTGACGTTCTTTTGGGTGCCTGGTCCAAACCCACCACAGGGGCTCCTGTGGATAGGAACGTGGCCCGACGCCATCGCCCTGCTCCGGGCGACCCCCTGTTTCTCTCCCAACACCCCACCCCTGAGAGCTTGGTTGTCCAAGCCTCTGCCTCTCAAACCGCCTTCCCTACCGCCCCTCCGGATAGGGAATCCAAGCGCCTGGATCACTCTGGGAAGAAGGCTTTCTCTTCCTCCAGTGCTGGCTTGCGGTCTGTTAATACCGCTTGCCTCTTGGGCCGATACACCCACTCCCTGTGGGATTCGGTGGCAACTGTTTTGCCGCAGTGTTCTGAGGAGGTCCAGACACTGCTTACCCGCGCCATTGCGGAAGGGCGTGATGCGGCTAAATATACCATCCGCTGTGGCCTTGATACCGCCGACTCGCTGGGCAGATCGCTTGCAACGACGGTGGCGCTGCGTCGCCACGCCTGGCTGAGAACCACTGGTTTTTCAGGGGATGTCCAGAATACACTCATGGACATGCCCTTTGATGGAGTCGGTCTTTTTGGTTCGAAGGCAGACCATGCGCTGGAGCGTTTCAAGGACTCACGGGCTACTGCTAAGTCCCTGGGCCTTGCTGTTGTGCGCCCTCCGCTCACGTCTGCTTTTCGCCCCTTTCGTGGCCACGGAAGGGGCGCCCAGTCACGTCCACAGCCCGGCCAACGGCCCGCGCAGCAAGCGCCTTCGCGTGGCCGAGGACGTGGATACCGCCGTGGCGGTTCGGGCAACCAGCGTGCGGGTCAGGCCACCACCTCCAACCCGTCCGCGGCCTCCAAGCCCTCCTAGTCCCTCCTTTCAGGTGCACAGCACGCCAGTCGGGGGCAGGGTCCGCCATCACCTTCACCACTGGCGTCCCATCACCTTGGACAGGTGGGTCTTGGACATTGTCCGAAGGGGCTACTCCCTCCCCTTCGAGACCACCCCCAGCCATGCCACCTCAATTCCACCGCATGTCAGGGGATCACTTGGTGCTTCTACAGAAGGAAGTCACGGCCCTCTTGGCCAAGAGGGCCATCGAGCATGTTCCGACCTCAGAAGTAGGGCGTGGTTGCTACTCCCACTACTTTCTGGTGCCCAAAAAGGACAAGGAGGACATGCGTCCTATCTTGGACCTCCGGAACGTCAATCGCTTCCTCCGGAAGGAGAAGTTCAAGATGCTCACCCTAGCTCAGGTCTTGACTGCCCTCGACCCCGGAGACTGGTTGGTAGCGTTGGACTTGCAGGACGCCTATTTCCACATCCCCGTCCTGCCGGCCCACCGGCGTTACCTTCGGTTCACGGTAGGCCTCGAGCATTTTCAGTTCACCGTGCTCCCCTTTGGCCTTACCAGTGCCCCTCGGGTGTTCACGAAAGTGATGGCGGTGGTCGCAGCTCATCTGCGCCGGGCAGGGGTTTCAGTCTTCCCCTACCTCGATGACTGGCTGCTGAAGGCGGGCTCGTCCCAGGCAGTCGTCTCCCACCTCCAGACTACGGCCGAACTCCTGCACTCGCTGGGGTTCTCCATCAATGTGCCGAAGTCGCATCTGATTCCTTCTCCACAGCTCCTTTTCATCGGAGCAGTTCTGGACACGACGCAGTTTCGGGCCTATCCTCCCGAACGGCGAGTCCGGGATATTCAGGCTATGATTCCGATCTTTCAGCCTTTATCCTGGGTTTCGGTACGGATGACCCTGAGGCTGCTGGGCCTCATGGCCTCCTGCATCCTGCTGGTCAATCATGCCAGATGGCATATGCGGGCTCTGCAGTGGGACCTGAAGTTCCAGTGGGCGCAGCACCAGGGCAACCTGTCCGATCACGTCCAGATCTCGGAGGGGACTGCAACACAGTTGCAGTCGTGGCTCTCGAACCGGCAATGGGTCATGGGCAGATCCCTCTCCCTTCCCCAGCCAGAGCATACAGTTGTGACGGACGCGTCCCTTCTGGGATGGGGCGGTCACATGGGAGAGGCGGAGATCAGAGGCCTCTGGTCTCCGGCGGAGTCCCGGCTCCATATCAACCTTCTGGAGCTCCGGGCGATCCGACTTGCACTGAAGGCATTCCTTCCCTCTGTCAAAGGGAAGGTAGTGCAGGTGTTCACCGACAACACCACCGCCATGTGGTACTGCAACAAACAGGGCGGGGTGGGGTCGTGGACCCTTTGTCAGGAGGCTCTGCGCCTCTGGACATGGCTGGAACATCAGGGCATGTTCCTGATGGTTCAACACCTGGCAGGTTCCCTGAACGCCAGGGCGGACGAACTCAGCCGCAGGTGCATGATGGATCACGAATGGCGTCTTCACTCGGAAGTGGCGCAAGGACTCTTTCTACAGTGGGGAGAGCCTTGGTTAGATCTATTCGCCACCGAAGAGAACGCGCAATGTCATCAGTTCTGCGCGTTGGAATTTCCAAGGCGGCACTCGCTCGGCGACGCTTTTCGTCACGAGTGGAGTTGCGGTCTATTGTACGCCTTTCCGCCTATACCACTTCTACCCAGAGTGTTGAAGAAGATTCGGCACGACCGGGCCCAAGTCATTCTTGTGGCTCCGGACTGGGCTCGAAGAGTTTGGTATCCCGAGCTACTCAGTATGAGCGTAGATCCCCGATCCGTCTGCCTCTTCGGGAGGATCTTCTGTCGCAGCAGCAGGGGACGGTCCTCCACCCGAACCTGTCCAGTCTACACCTGCTTGCGTGGAGATTGAGCGGCGGCAGTTGATTCCTTTCGACTTGCCTCCCGAAGTTTGTGATGTGATTCTGGCAGCCAGGCGTCCCTCCACTAAGGTGGTATACGCCTGCAGGTGGAACAAATTTGTGGCATGGTGCACAGCAAAGGCTGTGAACCCCCTTTCTGCCCCTCTTTCTGAGGTCCTTCTGTTCCTTCTTTCTCTGGCCCAACAGGGTTCTGCCCTGGGTACCATCAAGGGTTATCTCTGTGCTATCTCGGCCTTCCTCAGGCTCCCTGATCAGCCCTCCCTTTTCAAGTCCCCTGTTGTTAACAGGTTCTTAAAAGGCATTACACACCTCTTTCCTCCTGTTCCATTTGTGATGCCTCAGTGGGACTTGAACTTGGTTCTTACCTTTTTAATGTGTGCTCCCTTTGAGCCTCTGCATAACTGTCCTCTTCGTCTTCTGACTCTAAAGACAGCCTTTCTGGTGGCCATCACCTCCGCTCGGCGGGTGAGTGAGCTCCAGGCTTTATCTTGTAAACCTCCCTTTCTGTCTGTTCATCCAGACAAGGTTGTTCTTCGGACGCGTCCGTCCTTCTTGCCAAAGGTGGTTACTGCCTTTCACATTGGGCAGACCATCACTTTGCCTACCTTCTTTCCGCCTCCGCATCCTTCCAGAGAGGAAGAGAGGCTCCACCGTCTGGACCCAAAACGTGCGCTCTCCTTCTATATCGACCGCACAAAACACTTCAGGGTGGATGACCAGCTCTTTGTTGGCTACGTGGGCGCCAAAAAAGGTCGGGCAGTGCACAAACGAACCATCTCCCGCTGGGTTACCTTGTGCATCAAGACCTGCTATTCTTTGGCTAAGAAGGAGCCTCCTGTTGGGCTGCGTGCCCATTCCACCAGGGCAACGGCTGCTACCACGGCCTTGGGCCGCGGTGTTCCGCTGCCGGTTATTTGTCAGGCAGCTACGTGGGCCTCGCTGCACACGTTTACAAAGCATTACTGCCTTGACAGTCAGGTCCGGAGGGACGGCTTCTTTGGCCGTTCTGTCCTCCAGGACTTCCTTGTCTGATCTTTGTTCGCAGACCCACCACCGGGGTTGGTATTGCTGGGGTATCTATTCTAAGGTAAGGAATCTGTCACTAACGTGTCTCTCTCAGATGCACAAGTTACTAACTTGTGTAACGATATATCTGTAAGAGACAGTAGTTAGTGACAGATTCCTTACCGCCCCACCCATCCTCCCCGTTCTGCGAACTGATTTCTAGGGTTAAGGACATCCCTTTCAGGGCCCTAGTATTTTTCAGACACCTATGTCAGCTTCTTGCATGGCTCTGCGTTCCTGGCGCGGAAAGTCGTGTACAGAACTGACGTCAGCGCGCAAGGGCGGCGCCTAAGTACTGCCCGCGACGTCATCCCGGCGATCACGACGCCGACGACGGACGCGGAGCCGCACGACGCCGCCTACCGACGCGCAAGGGTACTGCTACGCAAAAACTTTCCGGATCCAGCCTGACGCCTGGGGATATTCTAAGGTAAGGAATCTGTCACTAACTACTGTCTCTTACAGATATATCGTTACACAAGTTAGTAACTTGTGCAACGGGATTCTTGTGTAAGTTTCATTTCCCGTTCCTCAAAATAAACAGATAGTCTATTGCAAATTCTGGCCCTAAAGACACTACCTCTTTTATGAGGTGTGATATTTTTTGTGAAATGCAAAAAGCTGAAGCTTAAACAATGTATATTAAAAGTATATGTGATCTCTGTTTGAGATATCTTGGTTTATGTTATGTGATGTGATCTGATCTTTACTATACTATACTGTACTATATCGATTTATAGAGCACATAACTACCCTACGACTTCCCAGCACTGAGTGAGCAATATTATGCACTAGCGCGCCTAACCTAGAAGAGAGGCTAGTGTGGGTATAGCCAGGTTTTAAGCATTTTCCTAAAACGGACCTCAGTCCTTTAATTTCTCAAGCCAACCAGCATTGAGTTCCTGAGCTTCCAGGCAAGATACAAGAAGGATCTGCCACCCCATCTAGTCCTTTGGATTCATTTGGCCTTTAGTAGTCGAGCATTAGAGGATCTTAAGGTCCCTCGAGGGAGTCTACGGTTTGAGGAGGTCCCTAATCAGTAGGGGTCCTTTCCAGTTTAATCCTCTGTGAGCCAGGTAGAGGGCCTTGAAATTGATCATCTTTATCGGCAGCCAATGCAAAGAGGCCAGTGCACATTTTGTTGAGGAGTGTCTGGGCAATTTCAGGATCAACCTGGCTGCCACGTTTTGGATCAGCTGGAGTCTTTTAATGTATTTGGGAGAGCCAATATACAGGGAGTTCCCGTAATCTAGACCGGAAAGGATCAAAGCTTGGACCACTATTCGCCTAGAGTTAGTGGTTAGGAGATCAAGAATTTTCCGTAGGGTTTGGATTATACCAAAACAGGATGCAGTACGTTTTTTTGCCTAAGTTTCCATAGATAAGGAGCTGTCCAACAACACTCCTAGACTCTTTATGGGGGTGGCAGGATAGGAGGTGGTTCTAGACTCTCTGGCCAACCAATGTGCATTAGGGGATTATGCTTATTTCCTAAAATCATCACCTCTGCTTTGTCTCCATTTAACTTAAGTGAATGGCTCGCCATCCACCATGCAACTTTGTCTAGGCATGGAGTGAGTTGTTGCTGATATAAGCCTGTCTCTGAGGAGAGGGAGAAGACAAGTTGGGTGTTGTCCGCATAGGACACAATTGATAGTACAGTTCTTTGCCAATGTCTGCTAAGGGGCTTAGGTAGATGTTAAAACGTGTAGGGCTTAAGGATGAGCGCTGCGGAACACTACACTTTAAAGGAGAAATGTCTGAATAGCAGGGAGGTTCACACACTTGGAAGGAACTATCTCTCAAGAAGGAGGAGAGCCAATTCAAGGCAGCGTTTTTTTATTCCTAAGTCTCTCATCCTATCCACCAGAGTCTTAGGATTGACCATGTCAAACCCTGTGCAAAGTTTCAGAAGGAAAATACCCGCAGAGCCTCCTTTGTCAAGCAGCAATTTCAGCTCCCCTGTTATCGCTAATAGCATGGTTTCTGTGCTATGTTGCGGTCAAAAGCTGCTCTGAGTTGGGTCGAGGAGCGAAGTTTCCTCCATACACAGGGAGAGGTTCTGGTTAATATGTGTTTTTCTAAACTCTTCCCAATGTCTGGAAGAAGAGAAATGGGTCTGTAGTTCTCAAGGCAAAGGGGTCAATGTTAGGCAACTTTATCAGCGGCTTGACCACTGTGTGTTTCCATCCTTGGGGGACTCCTCCAGTAGAGAAGGATAAATTAAAAAGCTCCAGCATTGTAGGAAGGATCGCATGCGCTCCTTGTAACAAAATATAAGGTGAAGCTGGATCCAAAGGGAAGCCAGATTTCACTTTGTCAGGTAAAGCGGGGAAAGCTTCCATAGTGAGAGACAGGATGTTTGAGAGTCATGTGTTCCTCTTCTGTGGGGTATGGGTGTCTATTGGGGTAGACAGTGTTTTTCTTGTCTTTTACTTATTATTTTAGATCACCGCCACTTTATCTTGGTTTAAGATGCAAGTTCATTGCAGCGGGCAGTCGTAGGGGTAGGCATCATACTTTCTGCTTTCGAGGTGGAAAGTAATTTAATGATGTGAAAAAGATCCCTTGGGGCATTTGCTGCTTTCATTATAACTGATTCATAAAAAGCTGCCTGTGCTTTTTTGATTTCCTGATGATAGTGTCTAGTGGCTATTCGTTAGGAGAGTTTCACATTTTCATTGTAGTTTCTTCTCTATTTCTTTTTCTAGAGCTTTACTTTTTCTTTTTAAGGAAATTAGGTGGGTCTTGAACCAAGTTGCTGTATTCTCTTTCTTTCCCTTCTTCCCTTCTTTATTGTGGTGATAGGAACAACCTCGTCTAGTGATTCTTTGATCCACTCTTCTACTGAGGACTTTGCAGCTGCGGGTGGATCCTAGTATTGGGTTTAGTAGAGACTAACAAATTTATTCACAATTCTTTATTCACTGTTGACCACTTATGGCCTAAACTGGTAGTATTCGCCTTATTCTGAAGAGGAGGAGCACCCTCCAAAGTGAACAAGATTAGGACATGATCTGTTCATGTCATCGGATGCAGTTTTCTGGTTTTTAAATTGGGGTCATTACTAAGCACTGGGTCCAGGAGATGCCTTTTATCATGGGTGCCGCTTTCCACTTTGAGTGAGCTGAAAACTAGGTTGTGAAGGATCTTAGATGTTGTAAGATTGTTGATCTCTTCAAAGTGAATATTTAGGTCCCAGAAGAGAGTAAAAAAAAATGTCTTCATGTTAATAATTTTTTCTTCATGTTAATAATTTCAACTTGGGAGTGCATTTAGAACTGGTTATTGTCCATTATATGCTCCTTTTTCATGTCTTTCTGTATCTTCCACAGGTAACCCATAATCCAGAAAATGTTTTTGACCTTCAGTCAATGGATATGACTGATCTATCCCCAGAGGATTTTGAATCACTGTTGAGAAACACAGCTTTTAACCTAAAACGACTTGTGGATGAGAGAGATGAATATTCTGAGGTATGTTATTTAATCATCACTTTCTTTTTATGAAGCTGATTAGCTTTTAATAATTATAGGAGTATTTTCATTTAGGAATTGGAACCTCGCTTTTTTTTGCAAGCTATGTTCATTGTATCTTTGGTGTCATAAGTGTGAATTATTAAACTTTAGATTTTCTTTCAATCATAAATGTTTGTTGAAGAGGTAAATGAATAGCTGACTGTGTCTTTCTATTTTGCTATTTTCTATTCTTGCATTATTATTTAATATTTTTGAGATTCCATGTTTTCTTTAGAGGTGGTCCCTGTGAATAGTTATTTGCATGCAGTTTCTACATATATTTAAAATGTAAACCTTTTGGAGCTGAATCTTTAATAGGCATATATCTCTTTATTTTTGGGCCTTGAGATTAAGTCTTAAATCTCTAAATGTATAGGCTTATAGTTCTACATTGCTGATATCTTTCTAGACTATTCGAATCAGACAAACATTAGGTGTACCACAGGGAAAGAATACCTTCTCCTTCATAGGATCATCTTTGATATTCATAAATATTAGAATATGTCTGCCTTTTAGGGGTTCCAAACCAATTTTCAAAGTTTAAAATGATTATTTTTTCAAAACACACTGAACCCCTTTTTGTTCAAATTGAACACTGTAAAATACACTTAGCTAAATTGCCCACTTTATTTCCTTTCCAAATAAAAGAAAAGAAGTAGTGCCCAGGGCATCACCCTTCACATAGAAGAATGCTGACACTGCTCGTATGACGATGTGAACAAATAGGGGTTGGGCCTATAACTACACCCAAACTAGGCCTCAACAAAATTTATACGAAGAGTGTTTGGGTGTGCAAATTGCATCAACAATAAATGAAGGAAAAAACCACTTTATCAACTAAGGTGGTTTTGGTGATTTATTACACCATCGCTATTCAGTTATCTGTTTGAGAACGGATAATCAACTTATTAAGTTATGTCACACAGAGAAGAACAAACAGTTATGATTGTTTAACAACACATTACCAACATTGAAACATTAGACAATTATACAAGAACCAAAATTGGATGACAACACATGACAATACAAAAAATGACCAGTCCTTCATTTGAGATAAGCAACATGGCGGCAAAACATTTTATAGTTGTCAACATCTAACGCCTGCCAATACAAGCTAGTCGAGGTTATGGACTAACAGCAGGCTGATTGCCCTGTTTGCGGAGTATGCTTGATTTATGCAGTTCAATATCAGTTCCAACTAGCTGGGTCAGGACGATTGTAGCAGGTTCACCATCCAAGAGTAAATAGCAATACCAGTCAGGGCAGTGCATTTATTTTGCTTTGTGGAGCAAGGATCACTGAAGCAGACATGTATGATCCATTCAGTGTCCTAAGATGTCATCTGCCTTATTTGCTTTTTTTTATGAGCAAAAGAGAATTATTTTGGCTGCCTTCTCAACAACTATGGCAGTTCTCTGCGATAAGTGTCCTTCTTGTGGCAGTAAGATGCCTTTGAAGATAAGCACATTTTTGCGTAGTTTGCCTTTTTGACACAGATGATTATCATATCATTTATTCTGTTGCAAAATATAATAAATTCAGTTGTTAAAACCAAACAATTCATAACCTTTGATAATAGGAGCTAAATCCGTAGTCAGATAACATACTTGTTGAATCATAATTTCCCTTACCAATAAGAGGAATCCCCTACTCTGACATCAGCCTTATCGCTCTACATCAGAATTTACTTCACTGTAACACCTAAGAGGTGGCCTCAGCATTTGTAAATATAAGAAGGCTGATAAGCATGGTTTAAAACCCATAACCCTTAGAAGTGTGCTAATAAATTTCTCTCTGGGAATTTTAAAGAACTAGACAAACAAAATTAAAGTGTATACTAGTTTTAGGGCTCTGTTGTTATAAGGACAGTGAAATAAAATTTCGAGTGATGCCCATTTTTGTCAGCAGCTCAGCATGTGGTGCATAGGCCGGAGCTCTATTAGGAAATGACATTCAAGACAGGGGCACCCACAGATCAAAATTATGCTGGTATAGATTGTATGAAACCATATTAGAGTCTGGACCTTTATGTGCTGAACTAGATTGCAATGCTTCATTGCCGTCAGCTAAGGTGAGGGTTAAGAACAAGTCTGATAAGTTATGTGGGGCAAGGATCCATCTGGATCACTATATATTTCCCAAAAAGTATCACTCATGGTTTTGTTGGGTGAGCCTTCTAAGGTAGCACCTTGTGTAGAGCTTGAGACCAGCCTCCAGAATGTAGTTGAATCCGACGCAGTATAAATCTACTTCAGCTTCTCCTATTCTTTTTGTTCTGGAGACACTACATCTGGAGTCACTTTATCACAGCTACGTTTTCTTAACTTTACATCAAGAGTCACTGCTTTACAGGGAACATTGCATCAAGTTAGTGTGATTGATATGTATCGAAAATGCGTTTTTTGATTTGCTTATAACTTTTGATGCTGGGTACGGGTTTGCTCAAAACTTAGAAATCTGCTAACTTAGCCAAGTTTCGGCATGCCGAGTTTCGTGATGATCTGCCAATGAGAAAAAAGTTAAGGTGAGTGGAAAAAAAGTAAAGGGGGTGAAAATGAGTATCATTTCCCATAGGAAATTTTGCCAGACGATAAAGCAAAAAACGCTGAACAGATTTACATCAGACTTGGCATAAAAGTAAAACTTTACTCAGAAAGCTTGCTTTTATGATTTGGTGTAAATCTGTTTGGTGGTTTTTGAAACATTCACATTTAAAAAGGTGTTGGGCTGGATTAAAAGTGTCAACACTTTTGTATATCTCTATTTAAAATCTCTAACCAGCTCTGTCAATCAAACTTTGATTTAGATTTTTTACACAAAGTGATTGGCTGGGTTAGGCCTGAACATTTTTTTGGGTCATCTTGAAACTTGCGGTTCAGCGCTGACTTAAGAGTTTCTCAATGTGAAAAAAAATGACCACAGCCATGGGAGGCCAGGCCTAAAGGTCACTGACCCCATGGCAGTGATGAGAGGTACCTAGACATGTGGAAAAATTCGAGGGACTCCTGAGGAAAACAAGCATTTTCATTGCGATAGGTATCGCAATTGCGAGATTTTAAGTTCTTGCCATTGTAAATGATAATGCCTTTTATTTATGTGTTTTTCAAAGCAACACATATATAAAAGGCATTGTCAATTTTAATGCTAATAGCTCAAACTCTCGCAAATGTGAGACCATTTTAATGGTGGCCGCCCCCTTTCTTTAGACGGTGCTCGCCGTATTCAGGTTACAGTGAGCAGCATCTAAAGAAAGGGGCGTGTTCAACATTAAAGTGAAAGCACGTAAGGGGCGCTTTTACACAAAGTGTAAAAATAAATAAAGTTTTTCGAGTGCGCCCGCAAAAGTGAAAACGGCCCGTGCTGTATATCAAATAAATAAATAAGCGCCACAGCTAAAGTGAAAGCGGACCGTGCCGGAAATTAAATAATTAAACAAGCGCGGCCGCTACAGTTAAAGCAGACCGCACTGGAAATGAAAAAATACATGACTAATAACAATATAAAAGGTGGTGGCGTGCTGCAACGTCGTGGGTGGAATAGGGAAGATCATTAAAGAAAATAGTGCTCCCCGACTGGATAATGCAGACCGTGTAACAACGCTCGTAAAAAGTCCAGTCGTTATGGGAGGGTACAAATGCAGACAGTGCGGTACCAAGGAGGGACTACAAACCTATTCACGAATGAAAAGCAACGATTTTGAAAGGACAGTAACAGGAGCCAATTGAAAAGATGAGCTGGAAATGGGCGGAGCTTCTATGCCATACCTCAATACAGCATGCCTTGCAGAGCAGCACATGCGCTGCCCAGGCTCAACCTAAAAAAGCCTTTTTTGTCACGTGACTCTTGAGTCGGAACCGACTCGCGAGCTCATCAGCAGCCGTTTTAAATGCTGGAATCAACCACCATATTGTCTCTGTCTCTTGAGTCAGAGCCAACTCGCAAGTTTTATGTAGTGTAAAAATATAAAGCACGAGCAACCCAAACATTAAAATGAGTGAGCAGGATGTAGGTAGAAGGGCAGGGCTGGCCCGCAGGCTAGACTCTATGGCCAACCTCCACTTTGCAGTGCCCCCGCATGTTAGGCGCAGGGTCTGGCTGCAGGCCAACGGCGTGTACAGTGGAGAACTGGCAGCCACATTTTGTGGGATGCAGAGCCTGGTGAGGGCTGTGCACAGCGAGGGTTAAAAATTAAGTATATGATAACAAAACCTATGAAATTTACTGAAAGAAAACAGTTAAAAACCGATGGTTGTGGCTCATGCACGGAAAACCTCTAAAATTCGCCAGTTATGGTTATGAACACCCACAACACACAACATAACTCACTGCATATTTTTTCTACCTTTCATAGAACAGCACAGAGTAAGACTCGATTCAGCTTCTCTATATGTAAGGGTGATCTAAACTCCTGGGTGAAAAAAAACCACTAATTCCAAGTCCAACACAATTGCTTTAGAAGGACTTTGAGGGGCTGCGCCTTATTGATTATAATTGCTTTAAGGTAGCCCTGGCAGTACCCTTGCAAGCCATTTCTCCAGCAGGGAAGCCTTTGTGCAGTGCCTGAATGCTGGGTCCTTGTGGCCCTTTAGCAGGTAGGTGACACACGTGACACACATGCCACCTGCCTGTGGAACTTGCTTTCATGCACTGTGAGGGGACCAGGCAGCGTAACTGACCTAATACAATTACCATTAAGGTAATTATATTTCTCAGCCGCTAAGAGTGTTGGGCATTATAACAGTATTTGTTGTTCCATGTATTCCTCATCGCATGGAGCAAGAAATATTTGTTCTACGTTTTCCCTCTACCTATTTAATGTGTACTCGCTCCTCTAAATCTATTTACTGTCCATCCCTCATTTACTACCATAACGTATTCTTCCAAATATACTGATTTCATTGAAAAAGACATTTTCAATTTTTAAGCAATACATATGGATACTTTCACTTTACGTCCCCCGCGCTTCCTGCCTCATTCTCAGACCCAGCTGCCATTTTTTACTGGCCGCAAACTTGCTTAGTCTTCTATTAGAGTTTTGCGACAGGACGGTGACAGTTATTCTGTCCTGCTCTTCGCTTTTTACTGCAAGGTAGCTCTTCGCCTGGAGGGATGACACCCGCTCCCCTCCCTTAATCTTGTAAGTCAGAACCCCAATAGCATTGATTGAGTGAACTTGAGTGTATTTTACTTAGATAAAAATGCACTATTAATTTTGTTGGCTGGCAGTAATTTACGATTTACTTTTTTTGCAGTGCTATAAATTTCTTAAATAGGTCAGACATACAAGTGAGTACCGAGTCGTTAGATTCTCCACTTGGGTGGCTCATTTTTTCTGTTGCTTTATTTTTATTTCTCCTATATATTTTAGAATAATTACATGTGCATCTCAAGTATCATAGGGCCAGGTGTACAAACATTAGGAGTGCTGATTTCCTAATTGCTATTCTCTCCGTATTGAAATTAGGAAATTGGTATCTCATGAATATTAATAAGGTAGGTTGCAGTTTGCGACCCATTAGGAATCACGGCCATCACAGGGTTAGTGGCCTGCTGAGGTCACAGACCCCCCCATGTCTGTCATTGCTTTTTAGGTAGAGCCTGGGCAGCGCATGCGCTGCACTGTGAGGCATGCTGTTTTCGAGTATGGACTTGAACCTCCGCCCACTCTCCGCCCATATTTCATTGGCTTGTGTCATTGTCCTTTCTAAATGCTGGCTTCTGATTCGTTAATAGGCTTGTTAGTCCCTCCTTAGTACCATCTTGTCTTCATTTGTAACCTCCCATGAGGACTGGCCCTTTTACTTCTGTTGTTACACGGTATGTCTTACTTGTTCTGTAAGCACTATTTTCTTTAATGCGTTTCTCTCTACTGCAGGCATGAAATGCTTTCCTGCAACATTCAGCGTGCCATGCGCGCTTTCACTTTCCAAGCAGTTCGGGAAAATGGCGGCCGCTTCTTTGAAATGAAATTGGTCTCACATTTACAAGAGTTTGAGCTATTGGCATTAAAATGACAAAGCCTTTTATTTATGTGTTAATTATTAAAACAGATAAATAAAAGGCATTGTCATTTACAGTGCCAATAGCTTAAATTCTCGCAAATGCGAGACCTATTGCATTGCAAATGCTCGCTAATAAAGCAATCTTTTTTTTTTTTAAATGCATCCTGTTTTCCTTTAAGGAAAACGGGATGCATTTTTAAAAAAAAGAATGAAATCTTAATGTTTCATTTTTTAAAAGTAGGCGGTGGTCCGTGGGACCTCTGCCTGCTCTTAAAAATATTATTATTTGCATTCTCAAAGGGGAATGGATTCCTTGGGGACCTCTTCCCCTTTGTGAGTGGGTCACCCCCGTTTAAAACTGGTGGTAAAGTATTACTGATTTGTGACTGGAATTTAGTCGCAAAACAGTAATACATACCATACCAATTCGGTATTTGGAAAGGATGCCCTAAAAACGCCCCTTTCAAATACCGAATCGCAAAAGCAAAATGTGATTCGGTGACAAGTTACCGAATTGCGTTTTTCATTTTGTACATTTGAAAAAGCATTTTTTCTGGTCGTTGACGGCCGATTCAGCGAATTGGGCTGTTTGTGACCGGAAAAATGCTTTGTACATCTGGCCCATAGATACTTACCTTCATCCTGATGCCTTTTTGTTTTGCAAGTAACTTTATTCTCTCTCATCCTCTCTCTGTTACTTAGGGGTGTGTCAATTTTGACTGCCTGCCTCCCTTAAAATTACAAGGATAATTTGTGATCACCTCTCTTGCTACTGATTTTGTATATAGATATCCTTTCCGTTTTCTGACCAGGTGATTACCTTGAAAAACAATTGTTAAGGTTGAAATGGTGTTGATATCACAACAGCCAGACTGGGTCCTTGTGTATTTACGGACTATGCTGAGAATTATGAATTAAATCCAGCTATTTGTGATTAGACCAGTGTCGTTTGTTGGTTTTTATAAACACACATACAACCTTATCGCTATTGCTTGTTTTGTGTGATCACTGGGGACATTAAGCACACTTTCAATCTCCGTCTTATTTCATTGATATTTATTATGTATTCTACTCATGATTAAACATAATACTGCTTTCTTTAAGGCTAGCTAATACTGCTGTTTCATTAACAGTTGCAGTCATCCCCTTGCTGCTAAAAATATGGAATTTTTGGGCATTGATTGTGTGCCGTAACCAAGTTGTTACTTATATATTGAATGTAATACTAAACGAATTCCTAGTGAACCATTATCCCTTTTACTCATATTTATCCTGGTTCCCTTTGGCATATGAGCTGCTCTTGTACCATTTTATCAGTAGTAACTGTGGGCATTAGCTAATTAATTTGGTGTTCCCTGTCCCTGATGACTACTCAACATCACAGTACTCTCTGTTCTTGAAACTGCAGGCATCAATTCTTCAATAATCACATGTCCAAGTACCGGGTTTCTTCACTCATATATGGATGTGTATACTAAAATGAGTTAAGATGCAAGGCTCTAAGTTATACCAGTTACAATATTTAGTATTTGATACTTAACTTCTCTAATAATAAGCTTCATGTGAAATCAGTTGCTTGAAGTAATGAAGAAGGAAGTGACATTGAACGCTAATTGTGGTAAAGCAGGTTGGAGGCTGGAGAGAGTAGTGGTTTTGCTGTGCCCCGATAGCACGCGGCAGGAGTGGCAAGCTGACAAACTCCTTGGAATGTAGCTTGGAGAAGAGAGTGGAAACGAGGGGCGAGCAAAGGATAAGGTGAGCCTGCAGAGTGCACTAGGCACAGGTGCTGCGACTCCAGAGTGTGTAAGGGGCCAACCTACTGGCTGGTGTGGCTTGCACCTGGGTGTTGCCCCGGGCCCGCCATTGGGCTGACCTGGACTCATGTTCGCCGCACTTGCTGCATTTGTTGCCTCCTCTTTTGCCGTCCCACCGCCATTAAAATAATCAGTCATCTGCAGATCATTTCAACATGCTCTAACATCGGCCTTGCTTTGCACCTCTCCAATTAGCTGACCCACTAATGAGCAAAGTAGCCTTCAGCTAGCTTCAAGATTGAGAACAAAAGATTTTAAGGACACAAAACAGCAACAACCTTTAGAGGCAGCTCAATAGCACAAGCTAGCACTATTCCAAAACTACCTTGGAGTTTTGCTCGTGGCACCCCACCCCCAACCCACAGCCCCCGGTGAATAGAGACAGTACATATTGTCACCCGAAAACCTCCCGGGAACTGTGACCTGAGGACCCTGGGGAAGGCAGCAGCAAAGACATTCACAGCGGTGGGCTACCTAACATCTTTCTCATGCCACAATGCCAAACTGCCTCATAGGTGCTGATCATAAACATATTGGCACCCTATTTGAGAAGTCAATTGAGAAGTCAGCAGTTGCAGCAGCATTATGACAACCTTTTTACGTTTTACTTTTTCACAAGCTTGGAAACTGTTGCATTAAACTTTTAACATGAGGCACCAACAAAATGGAGTGTAAGAAACAAGAGCTAAGAAGTGAACAACTTAACATCACTTTCACCTGGAGAGCAAGAGATGGGAAAAGTGAGCCCAAATTCAATTAAGCGCTACTTTCCCCAAATTAATAATGTATTATTGGCTAATCCCATCCCTGCTGCAGCATGCACCACTGTGGAAAAGGAGCATTCTCCACCCACAATTATGCTAGACCAGGTGGGTGGCTTGCAATCTGGGCAGGAAATCTGCAACACAACCATCATTCAACTCTTGTCAACACTTGACTTATCGGAACCTACGTTATCGGAATTTGACCTAGAAACAGTACAAATTATTAACTCCACGACGGCTGCATCATGTCATACTGTAGAGGTGGTAGCACAAGTCTATCAAGCCTTTGGGAGGGTAGGAGATGAGTCCATGCTGGCTGATGCTCCGGCCCCTCTAATATGTAATCAACCAAAAACGAATGACAAAGAGACACAACCAAGGAACTCGATAAGCTTCCTGTTAAACGATACAGATGAGAAGCTGTTGGAAGTGATAGAACACACACCATTGGGGATAAACTCTTCAGCAAGGGATCACAGGTTAACTGGAAACACATCTATTGAGGCTACTTTACTATCAATTAACTCAACTCTTCTTATTGACACAAACGCCTTAACTTGGCAGTTTCACAAATTCGACCTTTAGGTCGACTTGATGCAAACTCCTGCAAATTCAACAACCAGCATGGATTCAAAACTAATGACCTGGAAGCCAATTGAAGTGCGCACCTTCATTCAGGAGGGATCAAGACCTGCACCTGTATTCCAATAGTAGATAAGCTCTATACACTCCCGAAATTATTCTAACTCCTTGTAGACAATCTCAAGATTGATAACTGTACAAAAGGAGAGATTATAACTATGGATCATGCCATAAGATTAATTGAATCAGATGGGGGCAAAATCACAGAATGCGTCACATCTCGCACAGATCTTGCTGACCCAGAGCAAAATAGAGATGGTATTCTGCAGGGAGTGGTCACCCAGGACCAACTACATGGCAACCCGGGAACAAACAGCAAAACAAACTGACCAGCAGAAGGCCATTTGACAAAACATCTCTCCCCCACTAACTACTCAACCAACTTCCTAACAAGAAGGGAGAAAACAAGGGCCGGGAAAAATAAGAAAACCTAGCAAGACTATCAGGTTGAGTAACTGCTCTAAGCTAGGCCCCAGGACCCATACCAACAAACCTGTACAGTCTAAACTCTTCCCAATTTTCTGCAAGGCTCAAATTACTCCATGATCCCAGTTAAGAAGCAACCTTCCGATGGAGAACAATGCCTCACATGCACCAGGAACCCGGGCAACTGAGAATATGGTCATGGCCAAAGGGACACTGCCCCAAAAGACTATTAACAGCATTCAGTTAACTCAGCCGTTGTCTACCCCTTTGGACAGGTTATCCAACGGCGATGGGGAACTAAATAGCCTAAATAGTCCACAGAGTCAATCAGATAGGCTCGATACTGGACTAGGCCCCATGAGCAACAACCATGATCGATGCTGCTCCAGTAACTTGAATTATCTTATTCTCATTGCTGGAGGCTCGAAGGGCTCATTGCAGGGAGCTCTCAGGTCTTATAGCCCTTAAGAATCTGCTATTCACAAAAAGAAGCATCTCCAATTGCGCATCTAGCCTGGTCCACGACGACTTAAGTATACCAACTAAATTTATTTTTTCTCCGGCATTTATATTTAGAGGTTATAGTGACATTTTGAATAGGGATATCATTCTGCGCCTCTTGCATCATATTCCAACTTTAAGTCACTATCAGAGCAGACATTGTAAGAATTCAATTTGATGGGCTCCCTTCACTTTTATATGCTGAATCTGCAATTGTTACCTGGAGATCTCCTCTAAACGTAACTCAAGAACTTAGTGAAAAAGCCACATTTGCACAGTGGGATAGTGACATAAGAGTTGTAGAGCCTGAAAATACTCTCACAAGCCTAAGCTTACTTTAATTTCTTCGATAGTAGCTGGTTTAAGGCAGACTCTAAGCCAACACGAGGCCCTCAATTTCATCAGAGGCTGACATTCTCTGATACAGATTGCAGGCTTTCATGGAACACACCGACTGGCCACACAAACAAACTATTTTGGTCGTCCATGGGGTGGTCTTTCAATTTACATAGCTACAAGCACAAATCTTGAGATGACAGCTGAGACAGAATGCCCATTTCTCCGAGTGGTCACAATCAAGTGGTGCCACCTCCATAAAAGGGCGAAATCAGTGTGTTAATCAATGTAAATGTAAACATTCACACCAATGGCAGAAGAACCACAGTGACAGCCTTCTGTGAGGCGCTTACCGACCTAATCTGCAGATTTCCCTACACGAGATACTGATAGCAGGGGATTTTAATATACACAACCTGGACAATTTGGTGGACTTATCATCTAATAACAGAGCCCACCAAGCAGGGAAAATAGCCAGCTGGCTGCACCTATATGGGAAACGTCCTTTAGGACGAAGCTGGAATCACGCTGTGCTTTCACAACGACGGCAATAGAACGAATGCGTCGTTAGCAAGCATTCGTTCAGCATGCAAGTCGTTACAACTGGGGAGAGGTATGCCTGGACCGATTCACTAGCTGGAAAGCAAGATTGAAACACATAAACATCAGCTTGGGCTATTTGTAATAGGACTGGGTCCTAATAACAGACTTAGTATATCGCAACTTAGGCGGAGAAGTAGCCCTAGTTCACCAGATATCAGTAGATTTAGGGCTAATAATGCTTTATGGTACACTGCTGAACTAATGAAAAGCAGAACAGCCTTAAATGCTGCTGCCAGAAGACAGAACAAAAGTAAAACGAATCAAGCTGCACAACAGTATCTGAGTAAAATTTAAAAGGTTCATTGTATCCTGCTGTGGAATACAAAAGCGAAATATGTGGAACCAGAATGGTTACATGTATATTCCCATTTAGCTCGCAATAATCAGGACAAATTTTGGCCATACATTAACACTTAAGAAATCTACCATCAGAGGGAATGACGTACCAATGGAGAAATCGGTCAAACACGTCCAGCTGCTTTATGGAGATTCAGACTCGTAGGACAGTCTGCATCTCCATACTGCTTAGAGGTTTTCTACAGAGCAACTGTCCACAAGGCAATTAAGTCCATGCAAGCTAATGGGGTGCCCAGTCTAAATGGCTTAATGAGCTCATTGTTTAAAGCAGGCACACATTTTGGCCTGACCTGCTTAACCCCTTGTATGCAGACTGCTTTTAATCTGCTGAGGTCCTACAATTTGGAAGGGGTCAATCCTTCATCCAAATCTACAAAAAAGGAAGTAATGCCAACCTAGGCAATTATCATCTAATTGCTCGATTAGATGTCGAGGCTAAAGTCTATGCAAACATTTTATTACAAGAACTTGAGGCATGGGTGGCTGAAGCAAACATAACACTGTTTCGTCAAACAGAGTTCAGACAACATTCCTGATCTGTTGAAAACATTGTTGCTCAGTTATATCTGGCTATTGTGCCTCCCTCCCTCTCGACCGCCCCTCTTCTAGCATTTCATGGAGTAATCAGCAGACTTTGATGGAATCGAGCGATATAAACTTTGGCCTAAACTGGCAGAGTGGGGAATCCCCTCCACCTTACTCAGAGCGATCATCTCGCTTCATTTGGACACATGGGTCCCATGGACGCCATTTGGAGGTAGTCAGGGGTTACAGCTGTGACTCTAGCTTGCTCCCTGCTACTCCTGGCACTTCCTTTGCGACCCCTGCCTCGGAGCGGGCAAAACATTTGCCTCTGCTGAGGCCAGGGGTCACGAAAGAAGTGCCAGGAGTAGCAGGGAGCAAGTTAGAGGTCGCAGCTGTGACCCCTGACTACCTCCAAATGACGTCCAAGATGGGTCTGTGTAAAGACGGGTGCACAGGACTTTGCCACCAATCATATCCCGACTACCCGGGGATTAATAAAAGGTGTGTCTTAGCTCCTATGCTGTTCAGTCTTTATACTTTCGACATAGGTTGCACACTTGTTAAGGCAAATACCTTTCCACCCAAGATCGATCTATATAGACTTCCATTGATCCAATATGCTGATGACTTGTCTATTCTTGATTACACAAAAATGGGTTTGCTGCGTGCCCTTATTGAGCTAAACAAGTATAATAGAGTAAGCTAGTGGCCAATGCAGAAAAAATAAAGTGATGACCTTTGGCAGATATAGGAACAAGTCTAAGTTAAGATGGAGGCTGGGGCATTTAACCATCTCCCAAACACCCAAGTACCCACCATCTAGGTGTATAGTTCAGTGATACAGGCAAATCCAGCTTACATCCAAAACATATCACCAGGAAGGCCTTGCAGTCACATTTGCCTTATGTAAATTAAATTCTCAACTACACTCACCATCGGGGGAGGCTATTATTTGAGTCACGTGAGCCAAGCTACTTCCAAACCGCTCTTATGGTCGTCATGCCTATTCAGGGTAATATTCCACCCTAGTGGATAAACTACAGGGTTACCCATACAGAAGACTGTTCCCTCTTTTTTTTTACAGAGTTTTTATATAGCGCAAACTTGACCCGAAGGTATCGGGTATCGAAGCGCTTTACACGAGCACCAGTTGCGTTACATGAGGACACATTCATTTTTGTTAGGCATGGGGAGATTAAGTGATTTGCCCAGGATCACAGGATGTTGCGCATCCTTGCCAAGACTCGAACCCGGTTCCCCAGATTTCAGGTCGACCGCCCTTGGCCATTGGGCCACATCCTCTCCCCATCTCTCCCCTCTACCAAAATAAACTTGTCGCTCGCTGCTATTCTTAGAGGTTGATTTGACTGGGCAGGAATTTGAATGCAAGGCCTCCTTCCTCAAATATTATCACCCATTTCAGCAAGCCAAACCAGATACTCTAAAAAAAAAAAAAAAAGGCCCTTTAGGAGATCTTTACCAACCCGGTCAGTCTATGGTCTCAGTACCTAAGAAAGGTGAGTCAATGACTTAAACTTCAACATGGACACATTGGCCATCCGTACAGTCCCCTACCCCAGCATAAAAATCATCTTGAAGAAACAGAAGGCTGACCTTGCAATCACTTATGCTGCCCCATTTCTAAAATCATATGGAGAAACGAAAATGCAATCCCATCTAAAGGCAGTACTAAGTAAGGAGACGAGGATTTGTATTCTTTGAGCAAAACCCATGGTACTTCCCATCAATGATTTCTGCTCTGATTGGGCAATAACAACAGGCATTTGCAGATTCTGTGATAACAGGAGAGAGGCCTTACTACATCTGCTCTCCTGCTGCCCAGAGTTTTTAACAGCACAACACACTTTATTAAAACCATTGTTTTTAAAGAACAGGATCTTTACTTGCAAAGATGCCATGAAGTTGGCACGCTTTGGGAAGTTTATTAACATAATATCTACTGCCATTATGCTGGGAAGGCTCTGAACAGTTTAACTGCAGACATTGCTGGTCTGGTATTATTGTGGTTCTGAGGACATACACTGACCATTATTGTTTTTGGGTATGTCTTTTAAGAAAATGAATTCTCAGACAGACTAGCTATGCAGATACTCTACTTTTATCCTCTTACCACTATTTTAAGCGTCCATTCATCTTCTAAGATGATTTTATATTGATTTGTACAACCACTCGGTGTTTCATTTTTTATGTATATGTACCTAATTGCAATATAACTTGACACTCTTGTTTTATTCTGTATGTAATTGTACCAATTTTAAATAATTGACACAAATAAATTGAAACTCTGAAGTAATGCTTGTAAATTTAATGAATATCTACATATGTTGGAAATACGATAGAATAGATGTTTCATACAATCAAAGCATATGAGATGGTATGAAAAAGCATGTAATGTCAATCTTGCTCTGGTTAATATAACAATAAAATACATTAAAAAACCTTTAATGTCACTTGGATTAAGGTTGAGTAAAATCGTTATGGTTGGGTAAAACCGTTCTTTTAGTACCATTAAATATATCATTATATATATATTTTTTTTAAATAAACTAACCATTTTATAATTTTCAGTCTTATCCTTCAATTATAAGAAATAATCTATCTTAAAGGGTTTTTATACTGAAAACAAAAATATCCTAATTGTCGAAAGTATGATATTGTACTTAACCTATGCTGTAATTGAATGCAAAAATGAGTGTGTCCCACTTTTCAGTCTGCTTTGAACAAGACTGCTTTGAACAATCATCATAATTGTTGGTTATTTATATTCCCAAATGTCTAGCTTTCTTCACAGAATTTTAAGGCACCCCTAATTGAGAGTTCTTGTCCAAGTTTGTATTATTTTTGTTGTTCATCTTTATAAACCAGCACCTTCACATTTCTCCCCTGTTAACCTTGAACGATATATGTATTTTTAACAGGCAATTTAATTGAAGAACTTGTCATTTTGCATATGTACATTGTTTTTGCAAATTCTGAGATATTAAGTAATGTGATAGTAAAAGATATTCTTTAAGCAAAGTCAGAGGTTGAGATTATTGATTTTTGTTTTCTCAGACAATTGTAGAACTTTCAGAAGAACGGGACTGCCTTCATTTTCCTTCTCATACCTCAGCAGCACAATCTCCTTCTGGATCTCCGGGCATGAGACGCACAGAAAGCAGGCAGCACCTTTCAGTAGAATTAGCAGATGCTAAGGCAAAAATACGAAGGCTCAGGCAAGAACTGTAAGTGCACTCTGAATAGAGATGAATTTGATTAAGAAAATGAGATATGTAAAGTAATCTGAGGTTCGTCATTGTACACAAAAGGTTTAGATAGCCGTCCCCACAGGCAGCCCATAAAAAAGTTCTTCAAATTGGGCTGTCTTTTTAATGGTTTTGTAAAACAATCCAGTGTGACCGTCCCCTCCATGGTCACTATCTCAAATTTGAATAGAAAGGCCGAAAAGGGTAATATGCAAATTAAACTGAGCAGTCTCAGAAAGCCTATCAAATGCCTACCATGTCGAAGCAATGAGGAAAAGTACAGCCTGATAGGCCTACATTATAAGAGTTATAAATGCACCCTGCTCCTTTAAGGTTCTGGGTGCTTCCATTACTCATGATGCCTTGTAAGTTACTTACCTCATTGCCCCCAAAAAGATTGGGGGGCGTTGGGGTCATTGTTTTTAAGACCCATCCATCCTAAAACATTGTTTCTTTGTGGGCACAATCTACCAGGTAACTCTGGAATAAATACTTAAGTTATCATCTCAACATTTAGCAACTTCACTTCTCCTATATGCTTACTTTTCTATCACCATGAAGTCACCACTCTTTATACTGATATCTCACATTTGACGTCAGTTCTTCTCCTAGAAAAGCCCTCCTGCGGAATTTCTAGAGGAAGGTGCATGTAATTTACAGTGTGTGTGTGTATAATCCTGCACAGCTAAGGCTTCCTCATAAACATCAAGACGACTCAGCTAGTCCATTAACAAGGACAACAGTTTATCATGAAATGAAATTAAATGAAATGGAGATTTATAAAGCGCAAGCATTCACCCAGGGGTATCATGGCGCTTGCTCAGCACAAGACATACCGGGCCAATACAAAGCAGCCTCAAAGATTGAAAAGCCACGTCTTTAGTGCCTTCCTGAGTGGCAACAGATGAGTTTCTTCCTTTAGCCGCACCGGAAGAGAATTCCAAAGTTTGGTCGTGCCAACCAGAACGCTCCTGCCACCCCAGGCGCACTTTTTAAACCTTGGAACTACCAGGTTGTGAGAGCGTGCTGAGCGAAGCTGGCGGGCGGGAACATAAGGCAACAGATTCTGTTTGAAGAACGCTGGCCCTTTATCATGTGTGGCTTTGAACGCAATGCAGAGTGCCTTAAACTCAATACGCCTTTCCACTGGCAGCCAGTGAAGCAATTTGAGCGCTGTGGAGGCCGATTTATGTTTCGGGATATTCAACAATAAGCGCGCTGCAGCATTTTGCACTATCTGCAACTTATTGAGGCATTTTTTACGAAGGTTCATGAAGAGACCATTACAGTAATCGGCTCTAGATAATACAAGAGCCGAAACCACTAATTTCCTCAACTCAGCTGGGATGAATGGAAGAATCTTTCTCAGTATTTTTAAGGTGTAGAAGGAGGCAGATGTCACCTGATTGACGTGGCCCTCAAAGGAGAGCGTTGAGTCAAACGTGACCCCCAAGTTTTTGACCTTATTTTTTGGATTGGGAAGCGACCCTAATTCTGCGGGCCACAGAACAGGGGTCCAAAAGTTGGTGTGGTTGCTGAAAAGTAAGACTTCGGTCTTACTAGCGTTCAACTTCAAACAATTCGAAGACATCCATTCCCCCACCTGACGGAGACAGGTATGGAACTGTGCCGCTGTATCGTCTGGAGAGCCTGACACTGAGACCACTGACTCTGACACTTTCCTAGGAGTGCCCTTTCCTCAACTGGAGAGAGTGGGGGCAATTTTATGTCACTTTATCAGTGTGGTTGATCCTGTGGTTGCTAGACCTCATTGTCTCTGGCATCCATGTAGCTCCTCTTGGCAGTCTGAAAATGAGATCTATGCAGCCTTCTAAAATAAGACTCATGTAATCTTCTCTGGTCTTTCATTGGGACACAGTTTGAGAGCTTGTAGTGGTTTCTGGAGTCAAAACTCTCAAAGGTCAAATCATTCAGCCACTAGTCACTCAAATAACAAAGCCAGTCATCTCTTCTCAATACCGCTAGGGACCGCAGAGACAGAGCTTTTTCTAAAAGAGAAAAGCAATATTGTGCAAATGCCTTTTTTGTAAATTCTTGAATATTAACATAGACATTACATTACCACAACAGCTCGACTGAACCCATCATGTTACTACTGCATATTTACCACCACAACAAGAAGACCTCACAATCACAGCAGTACCGCACAAGAATTACCACAGCATAGCAAATAACCCTTCTAAACAGAGCATACTATGTCCTTAATCTCTCTCCCCTCCCAGGAGGCCTGTTACTCCGAGGGTCAGTCAATTAGGTTGCCATGTCTGCCCAGTTGGCAAGATCCTCTAGAACTTTATCATCACTCTGTGATTCCTTCACTTGCTGTTCATCCCCCAAAGCTCATTCTAGCAAGTCTTTCTTCCATCGTGTCACCCCTGGGGCACAGGAGGACCCCCAATGTATAGCAATTCTTCTTTTGGCCTGTGCTGTCCCCAATGCCCATATCTTTAATCTCATTTTACAGCCTTTGTGTACTAGCATTATGCCAAATAGACATGTTTTTTGGACTATTTCACCGCCAAACCAGTCACATCCCTCACTCATTTCACCACTTCACTCCAGAAACTTTTCACCTTTAGACCCACATGTCATAAGCAGAAAATCAACCTCAGGCATACCACATCTACTTCATAAAGGTGATCTCTATAGGTATAATAAAGCCACTTCATTTGGTGTGAGGTATGTTTTATGTAAATGATGAACCTGTATCAGCTTGAAACAAGCATTAATGTATATATTTTTAACTTGTTTGCTTGCCTTACTCCAGTCAGATGTCGTCGGTTGTCAAGCGATCTCTGTGTGTTACCCCCTCTATCTAGTAATGCAAACATATTAAGATCATTGTTTCAAGTCTCCCAAAAAAGGCGTATGAATCAATCAGTGTTCAGCAAGTAGGTTTTTTTTTTGGATCTATCTATTTGCAATGAAATTTAAACATCAACATTCCATCTTTGCATCTCACCTGGGAGCAGATGAGGATTTCCAATTGCTCTTCTTGTATATTATTTTTCACACCTTTTTGGCAACTTCCCATATTCACAGGACTCTTTACAATGTGAAGGTTTCCAACAAATTTGAGATTTTGTTATTAGCCTAACTCTGTCCAGGACAGATTTTGTTTGCTGCCCTCCAACTTCAACTTCTTAGAACTTCCTTTGGTCCAACTTCTCCTGAACCAGTAATAGAGGATTATTTTGAAGCCTACCCCCCACAGTTGTTGAACTTGATAGCCTAGTTCCTGGAATATATTCTGTGGAGTATTGTCCCCATATTACTCTAACCCTAACACTTTTACTTAAATGCTGTTTCAACTTTGATGACAGATCTAGTTTACATTTGCAAACAATATCTCTCAGCTGTTGCTGACCATCTTAATAGTCCATATAATCAAAAGAGGGAGAGAGAAGCGGAGATTCATTCGGCGTCCATGGGTTTATGATTATAATCAGGGGGGAAAGAATCACGTCTTACTTTTCCAGGGTCTTACGATCTTTGTTCTGGAGACCCTCATTCACACTAATTCAGGGTGGGGTATATGTTGATTCTCCGCTCTGTCTGTTAGTTGAATAGCATCATCATTGGGTCTTTATCAATTGAGTTTTCAGTTCTCCAAGTGATCTACGTTCCTCCATCTGGAGGGAGACCGTCTGATTTCAAGATAGGTGTGATTAAAAGGTGAACAGTGTCAAAATGTGTGAGTTTAAAATTACCTCTGTTCTCTTGTTTGGTCTTTTATTTGACAGGGAAGGGGCAATGTCACAAAATGTTGTAGGCGGTGCTCAAGTGAATGTGTTAATGATCCACCGCACCTGCTGTTAGGTTGTGATAGGTCAACATGTTTCGGCCCTTGTTTGCCCAAACAGGTCGGTGGGCCTTCTTCAGGGGCACGGAGGGCAGCGGCAGCACAAGCACGTAAGAAGCACAACAAAGGGTTGTGCCTCCCCTCCCATCCCCGAAGTAGCAACTAACATCTCCTTCATACGTTGTAGGCAAAGTATGTACCTATAATACACTTCAGATCTTGAGCAACTGAGCTCACTGATGAAGAGGGGTAAGTGAATCCACTTACTCACCCAGAGTGACTTGAAAGGCACTCGCACTCACTTTGGTCCTACACATTTTTTAACATTTGATTAGATGGAACCTTACTGATTTCTGACAGAAGGTGTGGAATTAGATTTCTAAGCAGCTGGAAGAAAGGGAGAGCCAGAACTTCAGAGTAAAGACAATTACCTTCATAGTCATTCCAACTCTTAATTCTTGCTCTCCCTTCGTGAAAACACCCTTTCATAGTTACATATTCTACATCCGCTTAAGGGACCAATGTTCTTCCAGAGCTGTTGTAGCTCTCCAACCTAAAGCACACCTATTCTAACAGTAAGGTATTTTGGCCTTAAATGGCAGTTGGGTAGGCTTGAAAAGGTAGTTTGGGGCATATTTTCTACATACGAATGGGAAGGATTTTGGCAAAACTCCCTGGATGAGTATCACTGAGGGCAGCTCCCTTAGATAGTGAAAGCAGTTGTTTACCATGTCATTTCTTAAAAGATGATGGAGACAGTTATAGTGTCCAAGGGTCATTAAGCAATAAGTCTATGAAGGCTTGTCTTAAATAGACACTCCAAATAAAGTTCCTAGAGATTAACTGAGATTGTATTTCCTTCCAAAGAAGAAACTTTAAGCAGCCTTCATTTTGTTAGCCGCTAGGAAAACGCTTTTCTGATTAGACAAAATTCCAACCTAATCCTTTACTATGGGATGGCATTTGGAAGGTGGAACACCAGCCTGAAAAGGTTGCATTGGATTTTGGTAACCAACTTGCCATTTTCCCAGGAAAATCCTCACAGTTTTTGGTTAAGGATGTGAGATGTTTGACTTTAACTACTTTAAGTAGTGTTTTATTGGAGAGAATTTGGATGTGGGAGCACCAACCTGAAAAGGTTGTATTGAGTTTTGTCTAACCAGCTTGCCATTGTCACAGGAAATGCCTCACTTACTAAAGAGTGGAGGGGTTTGGCTTTAACTACTTTAAGTAGTGGTTGGCTGGAGGGTCCTGATAGGACCGTTGGCAATTTGCAAAAGCAAATGCTAGGGGGGTGGCCTTTGGTTTAAGGCCAGACAGGTGATGTGTGTAACCTCCCCGCTTATGTAACCGCACACCACAATATTTATATGAGGAGTGCTTTTTACCTCTTTGCTGTTTAAAAACCATATCTCCATTACAGAAATAATAATTTTGCTTTTCTCCAGGTTGATGATAGGTTTATTGATTTGCAGTATTTATTAAGGGCCACTAATTAGTGTTGTACACCTATCCTTTTTTTGTCAAGTAGCGCTATGTCAACCTCGTACTGTTGGACAAGAATGTGGATTTCCCCTAACTTGGGGGGTAAGGATGAGCATCAGTTAAAGATGACTATAGATCAGCAATGTATAGAATAAACATCAGAGTTATTACACAACCCTGTTTTAGGTATGTGTTAGTTTGAAGTTTTGGGGAAAGTGTTGCAATACTATCAAATGTGGTCTGTACATGCATTCTGTTAACTAATTGGCATATTGCAATCAATAAGGTTGAATTAAGACCATCGGGTCTACAGCTTTGTCCATATTAAGGTCCTATCAATGCATTCAAAGGAAGTAGCAAACTCAATACATCTTTCCTACAAATTTTGACTTCATTGAGTGTGCTTATTGATAAGCATTGACAGGGCTATTATATGATCTGAGGTCCAAGAATTCACTCTAAAACCAGCTCAAATAAGAGGCAGCAGCCTGCGCTCATCTGTCCAGTCAGAGAGATCTCCATCGACATCATGAAGAGCTATTAGTCTGTAACTAATTGGAGTGTCGAGTAGGCCCTTTGTATATAACTGTCGTAAAATAGAGCCCCTCCAGGAATCTAGCCTTGCTTAGTTTAAAATGGCAATAGTAAATATTGGAAAAAGACATTGACCTCAATAATCCAGATTGTATTTAAATAAAACTGTCCTAAGGCATTTCTGCTAGGTGCGCCATCAATCTGAGTGCTGTTAATGAGTGTTTACAGGCTCAGTAGCGGCCCGTGGTGGGAGTGCTGCAGGGCGGGGATGTGGGGCGGGGGAGGGGCAGGGTGGGGGGCAGTAAACTATGGAATTCGGCCAAATAGAGGTAAGTAAACATATAAATAAATAAAACGAATTCCGTTGCGCGCGCTGCATCGCATTTGGCGATGCAGCGCGCACAACTAAATTTGTTTTATTTATTTATATGTTTACTTACCTCTATTTGGCCGTATTCCGTAGTTTACTACCCCCCACCCCCGCCCCACGTCACCGCCCGGCAGCACTCCCACCACGGGCCGCTACTGTACAGGCTGGTGATCATTTATAGAGAGCCTGGCGGTAATGCTAGTCTGTACCAATGTACCATCCTCTTACAGGAACTTGATGTAGTTACCAGTCTGATAATGCTACCAAAAAACCCAAGCTATTTTTATTTGGAGAATCTAGTGGGTTGATACATTTCCAGAATGTCTTGAAGTCTTTGGATTTACACATGTTAAAATGTTTATCTAAAGTGAGTCATTATGAGATTGTTTAGAATGTTAAACAAGCTTTTATATTCTCCCCGTAATTTGCTGATTTCATATATGGCATACCAAACGTCATGGTGTCATGATAGTTTTCCAATAACTCTATTAAGTTTTCACTTTTTTTGTTCTTACTTTTTTTCTGTTTTTGGGAAGTCATCCCCTTATTCTGGACACGAGAATGTAAAACCTTGTAGAAGGGAGAGCCTCTTTGAAGAGACTCGTCTTCAGTTCTATTTTGAATGCACCAAATTTGGTTAATTCCTAAGATCTTGGGTACGTGAGTTGTGGAGCTGTGCGCTGATGTCTCATATCATTCTACCTACTTGAGTTTTGCAGTTAAATCTGAGCTGCATGATCAGATGATCCAAATCTTGTATTTGAATCAGTGATCAAAATCGATTTTTGAAGACTGAAATCTTTCTAGTCTTTGCCTCACCAGGAGCCAGTATAGGACTTTACGAGTTGGAATAAAGAAGACCTAATTAATTTAAATGTAAGCAAAGCCTAGATGCTTGGTTTTATGTGGTCTGGAGTTTAAAAAGTTCACACCAGAACACTTCTATTTAACCCAAATTAATGGTATATCTCTTTTACTGGGCCAGGTGTTCCTAAAGAGGACAGCAGGCAGAACCCCCTATTAATGGCTTAGCTCATCCCTATAGTGCAAACCATCTACTCCTCCTGTTATTTGGTGTCAGGCACACACATCAGTGTGTCATGATCCCATCAAACTATCTTGCGGAAAAGTTGAAATTGTTATTTTGCTACACTTTTACCTCAGAAGTTATGTTTCTTCTGTATTCTGTAGGACCCATCCATACAGACTGCTGCTTTTTGTTTGGTAAAATTCTGTCCAAATCTAGAAGAAAATACAATAATCCGCATGGTAGATCTAGCATATATTATTGAAGCCTACAAATTGGTAAAATACATGAGATGTAAAAATACACTGCCAGATCACAGCTAGTAAGATTTATCATTAAGCAGCTTTGTATTTTTCTGTGTCAAAATCACTCCGTTTAATTCATATGCACATTATTTCCACATTATTATGACATTTGGATATGTATGAACCAGAGGCTTTCAATCAGTAGGCAGGGTTTTTAAAAAAAAAAATTCTTCAGCGTGGCATAAGCCCCTCCAGGAAGATATGGCAAGTGTAGAAAATGCTTTGTACCAGCTTTGACAGTATAAATCTGTACATACGGATCTGCACAGGGGAGCCTATAAACAGCTGCAGTCGGGACAGAAGTGAAAAGATTGCAGTTATTAGTCTGATTGACGGTTAATACATAGTGCAGGCTTGCAGGCTTGCGATTTCTTTATAATTGTGCTCAGCCGATTCCAGTCTTTGCTTAAACCTGTAATTAGACATTTAATAATGCCTGTCGAGTCTGCATGGTAATACGGTTTAAAGCAGTTCCATCAACCCTCCTTAGGCTTCATGGTCCAAATAAAGTAAAGGATAAAAAGCCCAAATTGTGTTGGAAAAAAATCTGAATAATTTTGATACTGCATTTAGTCAGTTTCACGAACATGTGTTAAAAATACAGTATCTACTCTGACCTATCTAAAACATAATATTGGGTTTTCTTCCTTTGTATATTTTTTGGGTTAGATAGGACTCTGACAAAACAGCAAAAATGAGGAGAGTATTACGAGCTGAATCAACCAGAACAGATGTTTATGACTCACTAGTTTCACGTTATTTTCTGTACATGTTTAAGCAGTGGCGTAGCTAGGCACTCTGCCGCCGGTGGCGGTCCCTGCCTTTTGCCGCCGCCGCCGAGCGCCTAAGAGAGAGAGAGAGAGAGGGGGGGGGGGGGTGCTGGCGATAAATTTACCTGCCGCCCCGAAATCTCGTGCCGCCCGGGGCGTACCGCCCCCTCCGCCCCCCCCCCTTGCTACGCCAGTGTGTTTAAGGTTTCTATTTTAACAGTATCCATCGAGCAGGCACGTATTTTAAACCTTCTGGGTCGAAAGTGAATTATCTACGACTTGAATAGTGCGTTAATAACAGATCATAGAATGAGATATTGTGCAAGTGTGGTTGATAAAACTGGTCTATTGTATCTGTTTGGAAGTAGAAATACGGAAGGAGGAGCCCTGCCAGCTGATCTTCACGGGGCCTATGGTCAAAGGCATATGTAAAGCCGTATTTATGTAATACACTTTTGCATACTCTTATACCTTTGTAAATTGACCCCAAAAGTATCTAAATGGGAATAAAATGAGAATATTCATATACACTTAGTACTAATAGAAGAGACTGTGCCTTCTTTGCTCCTGTAGTACTTCTTCGTGAACTCATAAATGCTTACGTGACTCTGCCCCAGCACACTACAGGCAGAGTCTGGCAGCACTGGTGATTAGGAGGCAATGCCCGGTTACTCACCGGTAATATTCATTACTCCGAGTCCTGGTCTTCCCGTCCCATTCCTGAGTTTGTTGGGTCAGGGTTGCTCTGCTGGGGTTGCCCAGTGCATCCAGTTGTCTCGGCGCCCTTCCTCCTTGAAGTCCTACGACCGTCATTGGACGACCTTCTCCTCCTGGTGTCTTGGGTAGGGTCTCTCTTCTTCCTCCTGTGAGGCTGTGAGGGTGCTGGACTTCTTGCGGGATGGGTTCGTCCTGGGACTCGCTGTCTCTTCGCTCCGTACGCTTTGGGCTGCCGTTCTTGCTTTTCGGGGTTCCTCTGTGTCTTCTGTCTCCCCGTTAGTGGCTCGCCTTTTGCGGGGTTTCTTGATTCAGCGACCTGTCTCTCGCCTGTGCCGGCCTGGGGTCTTACCCTGGTTCTCCAGGCCTTGACGGGCCACCTTTCGAGCCTTTGGTTTCGGTGGACCTTACGTTCCTTTCTGCTAAGGTTCTTTTCCTGGTGGCCCTTGCTTCTGGGCGGAGTTGGGTGTGCTTGGTGCTTTGATTACTTCGCCCCCTTTTTGCGTTTCTACGCTGCCGAGGTCATTCTCCGTCCCAGTCAAATTTTTCTGCCCTGGTTTTTGTCCTCTTTTCCCTGTCGGGGGTTTTTGTTCTCCCTGTTTTTCTTCCGGACCCTGCCTCCCTGGAGGTGTTGGTCCTCTGTTCTTTGGATGTGCTGTGGGCTCTCCGCATCTCTTTGGATCGGACCGGTGGTTTCCGGAAGGTTGATTCCTTGTTTGTCACCTGCGGCCTCTCTGGGAGGGGTCTTCCTCCTTCCTTGTCTACCTTGTCTCGTTGGGTCAAGGGTGCTGTTGTTTCGGCCTACGAGTCCGCCCGCTGTCCTCTCCCTTCTTCGGTTCGGGGTCGGTCTACCAGGGGTGTCTCCTCCTCCTGGGCCATGTTCAATGGGGCCTCCTTGGGGGACATTTGTATTGCTGCCACATGGGCTTCTCCCCATCCTTTTGTTTCCCGTTATCGCCTTCGGTTGGGGATGGCGGGCTCGGCTGCCTTTGGCACCCATGTTTTGTCTGCTGTACATGGTTTATGTTTTGTACTGCTTTGTGTTGATTAAATGGACCTGCTTTTCGCTTTTCTGGTCTGTTTTCTTACAATCACCGTGTGCTTGGGTATGGGCTCACTGTTAAGGAATGGGACGGGAAGACAGGACGAGGAGGTAATGCCCGGTTACTCACCGGTAATATTCATTACTCCGAGTCCTGGTCTTCCCGTCCCATTCCTGAGCCCTTCCCTCCCTCCCTGAGTTTTGTGTTTGGTGATTGTTTCCTTTCTGGGTTTTCTTTGGTATTCTCAGGATGTTCTGTGACGCACTTCCCCCTTTTATCCTCACCTGATGGTGGCGCCATGTTGGGGGAAGTGCGAAAAGCTCTGCTAGGTAGTAGGTTTCTGTGGAGCAGACTAGCTGCTCACTGTTAAGGAATGGGACGGGAAGACAGGACGAGGAGGTAATGGGAGGCTCCAGAGTGCAGCACAACAGGAGGCATCTCAGCATTAAGCAAGAACTACCTTATAACACAGGACAGTATGCAGGACGACGCAGGGGGCGAGATGCCTGATATTGCGCTGCATGTTATGTTATGTTGATTTGTAAAGCACACTATCACCCGCTAGGGTATCCTGACGCTGAGCAGGTGTGAATCTAGCCACACCTGTGGACTGGTGAGACTACTCAGAAAGCCAGGTCTTCAGCTTCTTACAGAATTCAGGAAGTGAGGGGGGGCTTTTATTTGTAGCAGCAGGACATTCCACGCGTTAGGAGCGATGTGGGAGAAGGCTTGACCACCATATCTAGTTTTCTGTATGCTTTGAATGTGTGCAAGTAGGAGTCTGGATGATTGGAGGTATCTGGATGGTTTGTGAAAGCAGATGTGATTGTTGGGGTATGCTGGGCCAATGTTATGTAGTGCCTTTAAAGTGTGGATAAGGAGTTTGAATTGTGCTCATTTGTGAAATGAGAGACAGTGGAGTTCCCTCAGGTCTGGTGTGATGTGAGTGCAGCGTGGGAGGTTGAAGGTGATTCTAACCGCTGACTTCTGAATGGTCTGCAGCCTTCTGGTGAGTTTCTTGTTGCTTCCGGTTAGAGAGTGTTCCCATAGCCCATCTTGGGTGTGACCAGAGTGCTGATTGGGAGCTATTTGAAAATCTTCCTCAGCATCTTCATGGTATGAGGCAGTGACAGCATCGACATGGGTGGTCATGTCGAGTTTGCTGTCCTGAGGCTTTTGGTGTGGGTGGAGGTAGTAAGTCTGAAGACTTTGCTGCATAGTAAATCTGAAGATCAGACACACACAGTTTTAAAAAAGAATGTCCAACGGAGAGGCAATAGTAGTTATATCAAAGAGGTTGCTGTTCTCGGGAGAGTAAGGAGCAGGTTGAGATTGCCTCAGTAGAGGATTGTGGCTTGCAGCCGAGGAAGATGGCTGCCTGCTAAATGGGCTCTGTGTCGCCAGGGGCTGGTCCCCTGATATCAGCCTGTAAATCCTGCAGTGCTTGCCCAGCTCGTATGGGAAAGTGACGCTGTAATCCCTGGCGACTCTACAGCGGGGCACAAGAGTGACAGGGAGGTGCCGCTGAGACGTTAAGCTGCCTCGCAGCCGGCTGGAAAGCCTCAGGAAGATGGTGGTTGCGGCCCTGCTGGCCGGGGTGCTTGGAGCGCGGTGACTTGTCCCTCTCCCTCACATCACATACTGGCATAGTTGATGCCTCTGGAGAGCAACTGGATACGCGGGCCGCTCACCCGCTGAGTGAGCGGAGAAGGGACGCCATGTTAGCTGATGAACCAGCCTCCATTGAAGAGCCCAGCGGGCGGTGAGAATCCGGGGCCTAGAGGTGTCGACGTAGGTGGGCCGCCAAAGAGAGATCTAGTGCAGAGTAGACTGTAGCGGGCTCTGCCTTGGTCGGTGGCAGAGGCCGGGGCCCGCAGACCCTGATGAGTGGTCTGGCGGCATCCGGAAGGGAAGAGAATGAACGGAGGTTTTGCGGGCGTCTTCCTTGTGCGTGCGGCCTACGCAGCCGGTGGAAGTGGAGCCAGGCAAGGCGGGGGAGAGTGAGCCTGATGGGGAGGCCAATGGCTAGCTCACTGGCAGAGGAGAATTGGGCCCAGGTGTGCCTGGTGTGTGGTGCCTGGGGGCCTGAGGAAGATCTGCAGGCCCTGGTGTGGCTGGTCACGTGCTCTCTACTTTGGGGGTCCGGTGAGATGTTGGGTCAGGGAACCAGCTGGAAAGAGTGTGCCGGGCGTGGTGTTTGGAGGCCCCCCTGGGCAGGGGAGTGCCTGGAGGTCCCTAAGAGGTGGCAGTGGGCTGGAGCCCACAAATATTGCTGGAACTGACACCCAGACTAAGGTGAGCAATAGGGATATTGGTGTGTCCAGTGTGCAGGACAGTGTTTGGTGGTGCCTGACCTGCCCGGGCCCGTGTGCGTTGAGGTCCAGTCACGGATGGTGGGCGAGAGAAGAAAAATCCCTTGCAATGGTGAAGGGCCACTCCAAAAAAAAAACACAACAGAATAACCTAGACACGTACACTGTGAAGATGCCCGTGGGCGGGACACTGACCCAAGAGGCGGAGAACGCGGCTCTTAGTGGGGAGTCGCAACAAGATGGGGAACACTCCCTACACACAATCATGGCTGCCATACAGGAAGTACGGGGCTCCATCTCGCCTATAGAACCCAAACTGAATGCCGTGACAGTGTATGTCAGTCTGCTCCTGGCTGACTTCCACAAAATCTCAGAAAAAGTGGCAGTGACGGAAACGCACATAAACGGACTGCTTTTCACAACAAAATGTCTAAGGGAACAAGTACAGACCTTGACTAAACAAAGCACGGCCATGGCCGCTAGGCTGGAAGACCAGAAGGGTAGAGCGAGACGGAACAATATAAGAGTTGTGGGAGTTCCCGTGGGGTCCGAGGGCCCCAGTGTTGATTTGTTCCTCGAGGACCTGATCCTTAATAAACTGAAACCAAAACGCCTCTTTAACTTTTTCTCAGTGGAAAGAGCCCACCGGACGTCAGGGCCACCTACGCGACCAGGAGCCCCTCCGCGTACAATAATCGCCAGCATACTGAAATTCAGGGATTGGGACGCGATACTGCAAGCAGCATGGACACAAGGATAACTACACATTGACAACAAAGTGTCTTTACCTTGAGGTGCAACAACAGAGGAGAAGCTTGGATGAAGTGAAAAGAGCACTACGAGCTAAGGAACTGAAATATATGAGGCTCTTCCCCTCCAAATGGAAAGTCATCACAGATGGAAAGACATGGCCAGTACAGATTGTACTATAGCCCCAGAACGATGGGGTCAGCATTTTGGGAGCAAGTACAGTGAGGATGATTTGAAGGGGGCGGCGATTCAATGGGACTCCAGCTTAGTCTTTGCACCACTTCATTTTAATGTAGATGAGGTTTTTAGAGTTATTCTGGCTACATCTGGGGGTAAGGCACCAGGCCCGGATGGGGTACCAGCTGACTTGTACAAGGCAGACCCTTTGGTCTGGGCTAGAATATTGGCACCGGTTTTTAATGCGGTTGGCACATGCGGCCCTCCTCCCTCGTGGGCCAGGGCTATTATTATTCCTATTTTTAAAAAGGGCTCAAGGGACGATCCTGCTTGTTACCGACCCATTTCTCTCAGCTGTCAAAATCATGGGGAAGGTGATTTTGAATCGTTTATCATCGTGGCTAGATAATTTTAATGTTATTAGCGATCTACAGTATGGTTTTAGGCAAGGCAGAGGGACGCTTGACCAATGTATTAATTTGAACTTGGTGGTTGGGAAATATACAATAGCCAAGAGGGGCACCCTGCACATGGCCTTTATGGATTCAATATCGGCATTTGACTGTGTAAATAGATCCGAACTGTGGAAGATCCTGGGGGAGCTGGGTATGGAGCCGGATCTGGTGACCTTTTTACATTCCGCCCACAATAACACCACCGCGACGGTAAGGTTCAAGGAGGAAATGGTAGCCTGTCACGCCATACAAAGGTAGCAGTTGAGATATGAAAGGAGGCCACCTGGTTCCTGGGCTGGAAGGGGAAACTTACTGGTCTGACGCTGCTCTGGTGCAGTGCACAGCTGTCGGAAATAGGAGTATTGAAGGGATTTCGGAGATGGGAACTCATCGGCATAGAACATTTGGGAGATATCTGGAGGAACCAGACCTACATAACATTTGCAGACCTGCAGGGGCACTTCGATCTGGCAGAATCTGAGCACTTCCGGTATATGCAGCTGGGACATATCCTACAATGCCATCTGCTCGAGGGGGAGCTGTTACCCGAGTTCTTGCCACTGGAGGACCGGATACTGACCGAGGTCCTGCCGCACCAGGGAGTGTCACTGATCTATAGGAAACTAATAAATAATTCCTCCAACCTTTTGGGGCCCCTGAGGCCAGCATGGGAAGAGGACCTGCGTGCTTTCGAGGATGACAATTAGGTGGAGGCCCTCCAGGGCCCTCAGGAGATGGCTATTAGGGTGCGGTTCAGCCTGGCCCAATTTAAAGTACTCCACAGGATTTATTGTGCAGAGACGCTCCTGCATAAGATGAATAAAGCAAAATCCCCTCTGTGCAGGAGGGACTGCGGGTGCGAGGGGTCCTTTTTTCACATCCTTTGGGACTGTCATCTGGTGCGAGGCTACTGGGCTAAAGTGACGGTGATAATGGCCAGAGTTGTGGCAATGGAGGTCCCTCTTGACACTAAATGGTTACTCCTGGGGATAAAAGGGGAGCAGGATTGGCCCAGGTATATAGAGATTTGGCTGAAACTGGCAGCAGGAGTCGCTAAGCGTAACAAAGCGAGAGCTTGGGGGGCCACTGCCATGCCAGTGAACACTGACTGGGAGGCAGACCTGGATTGGTGCCAAAGGGTGGAATATGTGGTGTACAAAGTGGGAGGCTGCCTCACAAAATGGGAGAGGGTGTAGGGGGCTTGGAGGGCATATAGGGGACAGGTCTGATTTGAGATTGCGGAGGGATACAAGATGGGGGATGAAGAGGGCAGAATGTGTAGGCTGAGTTGACTGGCCGTAAAAGCGCTGTACCTGTGAGTTTAAACATTGCATCAGAGTTGTTTGAACTCTTGAAGCTCACTGTGCATGTATTGCAAATCAGCCATGTTACCGTCATACGATGTGCAAAGCCTGAGTTTTTGGTTTTCAATAAAAATATTTTTTTTTTTAAAAGAGAGATTGTCTCAGAATTGCTGCCTCCTCTCTAATTACCTTTGTACACATGATCGTATGGAGATGGCATAGAAAAATACCTAAATGATGCTAATTTAGACTTATTAGGCAAAGCAGTCCCCAGCAGAAAGTCAAAAGCAGACAATGTAAGGCTCATTGTTAACATACAAAACATCAACATCGTAAGTGACCAAGGATATTACAAAGGTTGAGAAAGAGATTGACTTTATAATGAATTGGACAACTGATAATTGAGTAGAAAGTACTCATTAGAATTATCCAACCTCTGTGCAAAGGATCCATTGAAAGGAAATCATCTCCCATCAATGTACAAGAAGAGACCTGTAGTGAAATTGGTCATGGACTTCATTGCCAGGGGCATAGCTTTGGGGGGGGGGGGTGTTTGGGGTGTTACAACCCCCCCTTAATATATGTATTCTCTAGTAAATAGTTGGGCATAGGTGCTTTCAGTCCGGTAAAGTGAGGTGGCTGTCGGATTTCACCTAGGAATTTTACATGCTCACACAGACAAAAACATACACACACTGTTTCTCTCTCCTCTGTTTTGAAGTTCTTAAAACTGTTGGTTATTTTGCAACATATTGTCTTTTAAGTAGCCCTAACAATCCACACTGCTATCCCATCCCACTGCCTCATAAGGCCCCTCATGCTCTGCTTCTGAAATTAATTTTACCATGATATGCCAACGTGATTGTTGGGAAATTTGAAGCTCACACCCCCCAAATCTTACTGACCAAGCTATACCCCTGTTCATTGCAGATGGAAGCTGCAGGGGTGTGGCATTTTTTTAAAATAATCTACTTGGCCAGGGACAAAATGCTACTGAGATCTACATGTCCTGTAAAATTCACTTGTCCCACCTAATCCATACATCAATTATAAGGGCTGACAGAGAAACAACTGTGTCTAGTTTATGGGAAAATAAGTACTTTTATCACTGCTTGCCATATACGCAGGATAAGATCACAGTCTACTTTAGGTGAGGACAGAATTAATGGTGCATAAACTTGCCCCAGGAACCCGCAAACTCTCCCTATAATATTGAGACCAGGAACCGGCACGCCCACATTTAAACCGGGCCCAAGAACCAGCACTATCTCGACTTAAACTGGGCTCAGAAAACAGCACCTGCGATATTAACTCAGCTCAGAAAACAGCACCCCTAGGCCAGTCAACTTATAAGCTGAGCATATGCACCAGTGCCTCCCTAATTTTGTCCCACGAGCCAGAGCTCTCTAGAGCATGCCCAGGAGTCTTCAGCCACCTCTAGAGGACGTACAGGAGTCTCCAGCCTATCGACAAGGCTCAGAAGTCTCCAACCCAGCAACAAAGTTGAGCCTGTATTCCCTAAACCAGACGCAGAAGCCAGCATCAGCACCCAACCTCCCTCCCAAACCAGGCCACAAGTCGGCACCCCATTCACACCCAAATAACACAGGCTTACAAGCCACTATACCTACAGTTAAACGAGACCAGTGAGCCAGTTTCGCCAACCCTCTAAAACAGGCTGATCTGCCACTGTTATTACTCATCTAAAACACTAGGTCAAGAGCAAGCGTCCCCCCGAAACACGGCTCAGGAGCAAGAATCCCCTCTAAACTAGTCACAGAGGGAGGGATGTGCATAAATAATTTACAGCTGGGCAGTCTGCACAGTGCACAGGTCCACAGACGAGGAATCAGGCCAGCATACTGTACAGAGAACTCACCGTTGATCGCAGAAAAGAGAGCTGAAGTCAGCTATTCCAGCACACAGGTGGCTGGAGCCAAAAAGATAACTTCTGCAGGAGAGAAAAGCAGGCAAGAGCATAAACTGCCTACTTGCACACAATCAGAAGAATGTACACATTACAACCATGATGGGAATTAGTTCTCAATCTAGCAACTTTGGAAGGATTCAAAGCATAAACCACACATCAGCTTCCCCTTATTTTTGTGTGTTGTCCCTCTTGACATCAGTGTAATTCCACATAAAAAAAGCTGAAAACTTAGAAGACTCCAACAGCATTCCACAAACGCAGAATTCACCCCTTATGGAGGGCCAACAACTTACTAAATTTCACAACTGAACTACATGTGATACCACAGACAAGGGTTGTAAATAAAGTGAATGAGCATAGAGAACTGGAGAATAGAGCACATCCAATGGGCCAAGGAGCCACTGCGGTACGTTCATGGAGAGGAAAAGTAACAGAGGAAAAGAGGAGACAGCTAACTTCCCTGGACCTAGAAAGGGATGCATACAAGGACTTTAGAGACAGGTAAAAGTGGACGCTAAGGAGAAAAGTTTGCGAGATATGATGTAAGGGGAAGCCCGCCTCCCTGCACCCAGATGTGGGTATATGCAACGCTCATAGAGAAGGGGGAACCCTTCTTTCTGCACCCGGATCAGAGGAGTCAATGGGACGGACACAGAGTGGAAAGAGGGACACTTACGTCCCTGCACTAAGGTGAATGTGATGTGTACAGCGAGGTAAGGGGGAGGGGACCATAACCCTGAGCCCTAGAGAGGGTGTTTATGAGGTGAGTACAGAGAGTAGGGGAAAACCTACTCTCTCCACCCAAAAGACAGAAACGAATTAAGGGGCCCATCCCTCCGAATCAGGGATACACAGGATAGAGAAAGACACACAATGACTGTACATCACTGAGTGTCTAATCATTTTAAGCATGATTAAATTCTGTACTAGGAAGAACAGATCCAACGAGCCCTTGCACCAATCGCAGGAGAAGAGAGGCAGATTGGGAGGCGTCTTTCAACGAGCGAGAACTTCAGTTGTGGGACGTTGCAAAAAGTTAGTGCTAGGAAAGGCCCCTGTTATGGGTGGGGTTATAGTATAGTCTTTGAAACTGAGGGAGGTAACTGGAACCAGAGACGGGTTTCAGGTTGGGGCTGGAGTTGGTTTTTCGGTTAGGGCTGGTAAAATGGGAGAGTCGTTAAAGGGGGGAGAGGCCAAACCCCAGAGGAGAAGGGGAGATCACATGACTGAGGTGCGAGTGGAGGGTCATGGAAGGCAGGCCGGTGCCAAGTGAGGATGGCCCGTGAAAGGAGGTACTGCCTATGCCCCCATGGCTACAGCCTCATGAAAGACTGGAGGCTGAGGGTGATCCTAGCACTGGTAATGTATCTGCCCCACAGCTGCATCCCTGGAAGTCCCTTACCTGCAGCCTCTTCTCTCTGCTCAGTGCTCAGGGCCAGAGCGGCTGCCTCGGTGTCTCTATCCTGTCCCACCCTGTCGGCTCTCCTCCTCTGGTGGCTGCCCTTTTCTCCCTCCCCGGCCTCTGCCCCTCCCAGAGCCTGCCCTAACAGAGAGGCTCTCCTATCCCCGTTCACAGGCTGCTCTCTTCCGAGCCCGTCCTGTCTGTAATCCCTTAGCTGCCTCTCCCTCTGCATCCGGTTCTGACCCTCGGATAATCTCTTCCGGGCCTCCCCTCTGAGCATCCTGCCCACTGCACCGATCATAGCTACTGTGAGCCTGTCTCTGTCCCAGGGCAGTCCATCTCCCCATCTATCTCTACCCAGCGGATTGTCTCTCCCTGCCCCACGGTCTGGTCAGTCTCTGCCCCAGTGGCCAACCTTTTCCTTCCGCAGACCAGCCTTTTCCCTAGTGCCTCGGGCAGACAGCCTCTTCTCCCTCCCACCATCCTAAGTACCCCAGACAACTTCTGTCCCCTGGGTAGCCTCAGGCCTGGTCCTCCTCTCTCGGGGGTCTGTCTCTGAGCCCCCTCCCCCTACCTGGCCATTTTTTTTCCAGTCCTCTGCAGGTTTGTGTCTGCTGCCTCCTGGGCCCCTCTCCCTGGCCTGTGCTTTGTCTCCAGCCCCTGCCCTACTCTGCTCTTGGAACCCCTGTGCCAGTCCATCTGCTCCTGCGCTCACTGGCCTCTACCTGCCAGCAGCCGCAGAGACAGCGCAGTCCTATCTCTCTGTCTATGTTGGCTCCACAGCTTCACTTCTGGGGCAGCGAGCGCGTATGTCGGACAAAATAAACATTAAATCTTCTTGCCCGTTATAAAAATCTACATGGTTTGGGCGTCGGACGATATGGTTCCCCACACCTGAAGCTGTCACCCTTATGGGGAGATTCAGTGCTGGATGAGGTATTAAAGTCAGCCACGCCTGGCTGCAGTGGTAAAGAGGTTACTTCTCCCATTCTTGGGCCTTTTACTGACCATTTCGGAGGAGGAAACTTCAGGTGCTACACTTATGAGAACCTCTCAAAGGGAAAGCACCAAGCTGCAAGGCTTGGGGACCTGTGGTCAAAAACAGCCTGTCCCATCTCCATCCGGGTGGTACAAAAGAGGTGTTCCAGCTCCGGATCTTCATCAACATGCACAGACCATGTGGAATTGATGAGCTGATCAGGATCCTCTAGTCAATTCCCTAAAGGTAGCTAGGTTTCTGACTCAGTCCCTTATCAAATTTTGAGTTTGTCTCTCTCTAGGATCCCAATATTAATATTGTATTTGTACCTGTGGTAATAGGGACCATTGCTGTGTCACAAAATATCACATAAACAATCTGATCAGATTTTGAAAGCATAATCAAAAAGAGTTGGCAGCAAGACATACAAATCTACATTGATGTCTCTTTGGGTGCAAACGTCTCTTCTGACCCTTACTTCTCTTACAAACACATGTTGTCAGGTACTGAACAAAAGGTATAGTGAGACAAGTGTTGACACTGCTTGTGTTACACTGGAAGTAGCACACGGTTCAACCAGTACGCAGAACACTACTACAAGAGTGTAGACGGATAAGTAAATAACTGATAATAGATATAACCTTCTGCAACATACAGGACAAGTTGCATATCTGTAAACACACTGACTGGATGTCATCCTCATTTTACTGGTATTCCCTCATCTAAGAACCAAAATGTCTCAATACACTTTAAAGAGGCCACCCCCTTGTTAAACCTTAAACAGCCTAGAAAAAAAGTGTTCATTCTATATTCCCCTTAATGTGATCACCCTCTTAAACAGCTCACAAGACTCACAATTTTGAGACAAAAGGTTGACAGATATTCTTTAGCCACTGATAAGGTGCCTTCAGTTGGACCCTAAGGACAACCCTCTGTTGTTTAGTACCATACACTACACACATTGCTGAGATGAGCACAATGGCATTCAATTCATGTCATGCTTTCAATCACACTGTGAGTTCAAATATCTCACAGTGTGTTACTCCTACATTTGTTATCTTTTAAGTATGTGCTGTGTCTCAAAATAGTCACAAACGTTCTGCATGTTGTGTACAGAACTGTATGACATATATTTAACATGTGATGGATGGAATGCTCAAATTAATCTCAGCCACTAGTAATCACTCGGTCCACATCCCAATCCATCCTTATTTTGCACACCATGCCACCTTAGTTGTGACACAGCTGTATGCAAATCAGTCTAACTAGAGCGAAACCAGTCCTGGTTTGCTTGTGTTCTGGTTGAGGGAGGACCTGGTTCGGCAGTTTGGGCTGGACTGTTCTTACTGGAGCAGGGTCAAGACTGATTTGCATATAGCCGGGTCCAAACTGAGGTTACATGGTGTACAAAATAATGATGGATTAGGATGTGTCCCCGATTAATTACCAGTGGCTGAGATTAATTTAAGCATTACACCCATCACTTTTTTGTATACTTTAATGTGTCATCCTAAGTGGGACGTGTATGCCCAGACGTGGGTCCCATGCACCATGTGTAATTGGAACCAAGCTGTACCTGGCTGATGAACCCATAACTAGGGCGAAACCAGTCCTGGGTTGCTTGTGTTCCTGTTCAGGGAGGACCTGGCTTGGCAGTTCGGGCTGGACTGTTCTGATTGGAGCAGGGTCAAGCCTGATTTGCATATAGCTGGGTCCAAACTGAGGTGACATGTTGTGCAAAATAACGATGGATTGGGATGTGGCCCGAGTAATTACCAGTGGTTGAGATTTTCAAGCATTCCATCCATCACTTTTTTGCATACTTTAATATATTTAATATGGGCATGTGCCCGGACATCCACAGGTGGATAATCTGTTGTGATCAGAAAATTTGGCTTTTCTCATAGATTTTCTGCAACAAAGCCTGTTTTTTTTATAATAATGTATGCACAATTTATATTATATATTTTTAAATTTTGTTTTGTGTAAGTAATATTTTAAATGAAATAATGTTGTATATATTAATTGTGGTACAAATATAAAGGTCACAGTGGAAAGTTGATTTCAAACTCACGTACGTGGAACCAAATTCAAATGCATGAAATAATTCAAAACGTCACTGTAAAAAACGGATGATTTCTTGTGATTTAATTTGCATCACAAAAAATGGAATTAATCAAAACATAAGAACATGAGATAAATCAACATTGGTACACATTGGTGCTCAGAAAAAGAGGGAAGGGGTGAGTGCTTGGGGAAGGTTGCGTGATGGTGTGAAGGAACGGAAAGGTAATGTGGTTCAAATACATCTAAGCTTTTTAGAACCAATCCGGCCTTTTACTTGGCAAAACAATATATACATAAACATAACAATTCTAGGCACAGATAAACATGTCTCTGTCGCCTAAGTTTGATGTAAATAACAATATGTCGACGTTTCGACCCCTATAATCATAAAGGTAGCTTCATCCTTATTGGGGGTCTTCATCAGGACTCAAGAAAATAGTGAAGGAGGGAGGGAGCTCCTAAAAATAAATAGGCTAAAATTAGGTGACGTCAATAGTAGAGCAATGCTAAGTCGAAAGCTATTAAGCGGTAATTACCATTAGACGACAGCACGTTCAATCCGGCTGTATTTTCAAAAGATGAGGGCCCGTAAGCTCCTAAACAAAACAAGCAGAGACGGAAAAGGAAAGGTCAAAAAAATTTGACCCAAGGAACCACAGTCCATAATTGGTGTAATGACAGCGAAACTCACTGTGAATTGGAAATAAATTTGGTGAATGAAAGTGATGGGTGCCTCGAGTACACCTAAGTATCCGGACAGGGTTGATTAGTAACCTAGAAGATAAAGGTCAAATTGCTTCACACCGCATCAGAAAATTAAAAGTATATCCAAATTGTAAGGGCGACATTGTGTTTGTGGAGCACACGCAATATTGTCATAGGGATATGCGCGAAACACACTAGAAATTAGCGTTGCCTAGAAGGGTCATATGCTGACGAACACACAACCCACATGGTAAACCGATTTCTAAAGTAAAACATTTGGTAAAGGATTCCTTGTTACCAGAACTAACCATTAACACCACCGTAGAGTAAGTGCGCATTAAGCCTTTGACATATTGGTCTGAATAGGACTCTTGGAAGAATACGAGGTAACTAACGGAAATGAGTCAAAACGAGCAATATGTTGCCCATACATTAGCTAAATCCAGGAAATGGTCACATCGTCACGTTAGGGTAACGGGAGACCAGTCAACATTAAAAAACGATTTTTTGGTGAACCACATCGGGGCACGAACCCCTTAACAAATAGCAATGTTGCTTAATCAAAACCCTCCCCGTGAAGCTCGTGAAATAAGATTTAATTAGATAGTCTGGGAAAAAAGGCTCAGGGGGCAGAACAACTGACTCACCGCCGGCGGCTCCGGTTTTCATCAAAGAAGCAAGCGGCTCCGGCTTCAGTGCCTATTTAACGTAAAAGGAGACGCGTGCACGTTGGTGGCCCGGCTCCGAAGACGCTCGATGCTAGCTGTAGAGCATCACGTAACAGAAATTGACTAAACGCTGTCACAGTAAAAAGATGGGCTATTTGTAAATACCATTTGTGTGTGAAACCTGATGCTGAATGGAAAATCAAATTTTTTTAAACACATGTTCTGGACGTAAGGTAATATTACTTTGCGTGTAAAATAAATATTCAAAGCATGTAGACGTCTTCAGATCCTAATATGCAAAAGATGAGGTGGTTTACGGGGGTTACTGTCCAATCAAATGGCACACAATCTTAGAGTAAACATTACACGTTGGCACACATCCTGACAGGTGCCTAACAGATCTTACATACCATTCATTCTATAATCACTGTACGTTATAATGTGGTTAAACATTCAAAAATGCCACATAAAATGTTGAAAATTAATTAATACAGAATTTTATGACATATTAGCTAACCACATTTAAAACAATGTATGGGTTCAGTGGATACAGATCCCAAACAGAAAGCCTGAGACAGGGATGTGTATCAAAAAAGGGAAAAATGGAGGAGCTTCCAAAAAAACCCTTATGTCTTGGAGACCTGATAGTGTAAGCGTACTAATCTTTAACTAAGCAGGACAGTTGGGCGTATGTGGCATCCATCTCATTAAGGCCATCTCTGACGGAATCAAAACAGTCCATCCATTTGCACTCACGAATGTTCAGTATTGAGTCCAAATCACCCCCCCTGGCTCCCAATATAATTTTCTCAAGAACAACCCATTTTATAGATTCTGGTTGGTGATTGGTGCTTGAAAATGTTCCACCAATGGGGCCCCAACAGTGTTGCATCTAATCCTACTGAAATGTTGGAGTATCCGTGCCTTTACTTTCTGTCTAGTCTGGCCAATGTAAATTAGGCCGCAGGGACATAAAATGGCATAAATCACCTCCGACGTATTGCAGTTTGTGTGTACCTTGAGGTCAATCTTGTGATGGCGGTAGCAAAATTGTTTGGTTTCCAAAGTCATTTTGCAAGCCTTACAGCGGCTACATTTATAGTGGCCAACAACCGCCGGAAGCTGCCACAGTGTTTGGATAGTCGGTTCTGGTGGTATTTCAAGTAGGGATCTGACCACATGGTCCTTAATGTTTTTCCTTTTTTTGAAGCAGTGCATTGGAGGATCCTGTACCTCCAAATCGTCAGCAATGATCCTCCAGTGTTTGTTGACTGCTTGTCTGATGGCATTGCTGCAGGTATTAAAAGTTGTGACGCAGATCATCCTTTCCTTTTTATCAGTGGTTCGGTCTTTGGGCGTTAGTAGTGTGTCACGTTGGTTAAACCAAGCCCTTTTCCTTGCTCTCTTCACCAACCTTTTGGGGTATCCACGTTCGATCAGTCGTGAGATTAGGTCATCAGATTCGAGGAAAAAGTCTTCCTTGCGGGAGCAGTTCCTTCTGATCCTAAGGAACTGCCCAAAGGGCAAGTTATCACGCAATCCTCGGGGATGATGGCTTCCATATCTCAAAAGAGTATTCCTCTCTGCAGGTTTGCGGAATAGGGTAGTATATAGTTGTTGATCCTCAACTTTAATAGAGATATCGAGAAAGTCAATAGACTTAATGTCACAGTGAATGGTGAATTGAATATCATCCGATCTACCATTGAGCCAAGTATGAAATTCCTGAAGGTCAGCCGCAGTGCCGGTCCATATTAACAGCACGTCGTCAATGTACCTTTTCCAATAGGTCACATTGGTGCTGAAAGGGTTCAAGGTGTTATAAATGAACTCCTGCTCAAAATGATCCATGAATAATATTGCCAAATCCGGGGCGAAGGTGGCTCCCATGGCAACTCCCTTCGTTTGAAGATGGTATTCCCCTTGAAACATGAAAAAAAAATTCATCATGCCAATTTCCAATAACTGAAGAATGAACTCCGTGGGGATCAATGATGGCTGGGCCCTTCGGTCCAATGCTTTTCGTATCACCTCCAATGCAAGGCCCTGCGGAATGCTCGTGTATAGCGACACGATATCCATGGTGACCAGAATCTGTGTTGTAGGGTCAAAGGTCATTCCGTCCACCAGGTTGATAACCTCCATAGTATCACGGAGGTACGATCTTGTGTCTTCCGCCAGTGGTTTAAGGAAAAAATCAATGAATTTGCACAGGGGTTCTAACACCGAGCCACAACCCGAGACAATGGGTCTCCCAGGTGGTTTCTCCATGTTCTTATGTACCTTTGGTAGGGTATAGATAGTGGGGAGACGTGGTTGCCGCTGATTGAGGTAGTCGTACTCTAAATCCGAAAGGAAACCGCAGTCATTTGCAGACTTTGTGATCCTGGACACCAATTTCATGATTTCCTTGGTGGGATCGGTATTAAGTCGTGTATTGCTAATTCCGTCCCCAAGTTGGGAGTAGATTTCCTTCTTGTAGTCCTCAGTGTTCTGCACGACAATAGCGCCGCCTTTGTCAGCTGACTTGATGACGATTGATTTGTTGTTCTTAAGGGAGGTAAGTGCCTCTCGTTCGCCAACAGTGACATTATGTTTGATATAGCGTCTGGTTGAGCAGGCCTTCAGAGCCTCCTTGAGTACCATACTCTCGTATGTCAGAATTCGATGGGACATCATGTAGTTTGATGGTATGAATGTTGATGGAACCCTCAGCCCAGTGTGGGATGTGGATGTGGGCGGTGGCGAATGCCTGAAATGGTATCTCAGTCTGATCTTTCTGAAAAACTTGTGAAGTTCTGCTTTGATATTGAACATATTAGGATGAGTGGTGGGTACAAAAGAGTCCTTTGCTGAGAATTTTAACTTCATTTTCTGACAAAACATGTGCCGATAGGTTGATAATGGGATTTTTTACCACCTGTACACCCGGCGCTGTGTCTGGATTTCTCCATGGTTCTCCGGAGGGAACCTCACCTGCTTCTGGTTCTGGCCTCGCTGTCTCCCACCGTCCCAGTTCTGACCCTTTTGTTGGGGGCCACGCGGTGGGCCTCTGTACCAATTGTGATTCCGCCCCCTTGGTGGTCGCCAATGTGCATCTTCTAAAAAAGACGGACCTCCCTGAGGTTGATATCATCCTTCCTGGTAATGATACCCAGTGCTGGGGCCTGGTTGGTCACTCTCACTTCCTGTGCTGTTCGACCCTGAGGAATCCGAAAAGGTTGTGAACCGTCTGTTTCCTCTGTAGCCTCCCCGTCCCCTGTAGGTAAATCTTCCTTGTTGATCCTGTTTGAAGTAATCCTCCTGCAGGTAGGGGTAAGTGACTTTTTTGTCACAGAACCGTATATCCTTTGACAGTTTGTCAAGTTTTTTGGCTTGTGTAGTGATATCAAAGTCTTTCACTGTTTTCTCCAAACGCTCAAGTGCTTCTTTGGCATTTGTCAAGGCAGAATCCTCGGATATCTCACGTTTAAGATCTGCTATTTCCTTTAGCAGTTTCTCCACTTGCTCCAAGGCAGTTTCTATGCCCAGGACCATCCAGTGGCGTGAGCAGTTGTTCGCCACGTAGCTGAAGCCCTCTTTAAATTTGGGTATGTCCACGAAAATTGCAGGCTCATTCCTGACTTGGAGCCCCACTGGTATGATGTTCGCCTGAAGGTATTTCGTGAGGAGATGGCCATGCAGTCTTGTCCTAACTAATTTCTTTTCTAGTCTTTCTAGTTTATTTATTTTCTCATTCAATGAGAAGTCAACATTAGGTGTGTTAGATGTAAGAAACAGGGGATTCGATTGACCCTGAATTAACCTGTTAATGTAATCCTCTGTATATGACAAAATCTCCTGCTCTGACATTGCTAAGTCAATTAAAATTAGAAAAAGACCCTCGCAGGGAGTACCTGCACATTAAAGAGTTTTATAAATGGGGCAACCCGTAGAACCACTGGACCCGGGTAAACAATGGTACAAATATAAAGGTCACAGTGGCAAGTTGATTTCAAACTCACGTACGTGGAACCAAATTCAAATACATGAAATAATTCAAAACAGCACAGTAAAAAACGGATGATTTCTTGTGATTTAATTTGCATCACAAAAAATGGAATTAATCAAAACATAAGAACATGTATATATTGTTTTGCCAAGTAAAAGGCCGGATTGGTTCTAAAAAGCTTGGATGTATTTGAACCACATTACCTTTCCGTTCCTTCACACCATCACGCAACCTTCCCCGAGCACTCAACCCTTCCCTCTTTTTCTGAGCACCAATGTGTACCAATGTTGATTTATCTCATGTTCTTATGTGTTGATTAATTCCATTTTTTGTGATGCAAATTAAATCACAAGAAATCATCCGTTTTTTACAGTGACATTTTGAATTATTTCATGTATTTGAATTTGGTTCCACGTACGTGAGTTTGAAATTAACTTTCCACTGTGACCTTTATATTTGTACCATTGTTTACCCGGGTCCAGTGGTTCTACGGGTTGCCCCATTTAAAAAACTGTATATATTGGTTACTGTTTGTGGTGTTTGTTTTTTTCTTTGTACGTAGGGAAGTGAATGTTATTTAGATTAATTTAAAGTTTTGTTTTTTCATAAATTATAGTTTGTATTTTTTAATTTTTTGTTTTTCTTTTAAATTATACAGTATGTATTTATTACATATAATGTGAGCTAATAATTCTCTGTTATTAGGTGCTTAATTTTTTTTTAGAAAATGATTAGGAGTTGGAACCTTATATGTAATCCTTCTGAACTTCAACACTATTTCTACTGTTGAATGCTTTGGAGTTGTAATAATAAACTTAGCCCATCTGAAGTCCAGCACTTTTCCTACTGATGCTTAGAGTGGAGCAATAATTGTAAATCTAACCCTTCGGAAGTCCAACATTTTTCTGACAATTGATTAGACAGGATTGGGAACAGTAAATCTACCCCCTCTTATGTCCAACACTTTCCTTACTGTTGTTTAGATTGGAGTGGGAATAGTAAATCTAATCCCACCAGAGTCCAACACTTTCCCTACTGTTGCTTAAACTGGAGTAGGAATAGTCAATATAAGCTCTGTGGAGTCCAATAGTTTCTCTACTGTTGTTTACACTGAAGTGGGAATAGTAAATCTAACCCAGTTGAAGTCCAGCATTGTTCCTACTGTTGCGTAGTCTGAAATGAGAATAGTAAATCTAAGGCATCAAATTCCAACACTTTCCCTACTGTTGTTTAGACTGGAGTGGGTATAGTAAAGCTAACCCCTCCGAAGTCCAATACTTTCCCTACTGTTGCGTTGATTGGAGTAGGAATTCTGTGCCCGATTCACAAAAGTAATCTGAGACAAAATCCTAACTTTACGACTTTCGGTGTTCACAAAAGGCATTTAGGAGTAGTAAAGTTAGGATTCCTTACTGTACTACTCCTAAACTGAGACAATATCCTAACTTTATGACTTTTGGTATTCACAAAAGGCATTTAGGAGTAGTAAAGTTAGGATTCCTAACTTTACTACTCCTAAATGCCCTTTGTGAATACCGAAAGTCGTAAAGCTCAGTTTATGAAATTCTCCTTAATGGATGCGCTCCAATTTCATGCAAATTCAAGGCTCTCACTTGGATTGAGGACAATTGCCCTCCCCAGGGGCTCATGTGAGAGCCTTGAATTTGCATGAAATTGGAGCGCATCCATTAAGGAGAAAAATTACGCACTACAGCTCCCAGAAAGCAACGCACTTCTCATATAGAGTGACCAATCAATGGCGTGCGATATCGCTGAAAAGGAAGCTGCAGGCGCACATGCGCTCTTTGACCGCATCACCCTTGAAAAAGAGATCCTCTCGAAACGCGTCAGGTGCAGTCAAGTGCTTTTAAAGGACTGGTGAGAGTGACTGTCCATACCTTCAATAAAGCTTTGTGTTGGGGAGAAGCTGTTTTGTGTCCGAGTGCAGCTCGCTTTATGGACATCCCCACGGAGCTTGATATATATATATATATATATATATATATATATATATATATATATATATATATATATATATATATATTGTTCATCAAGAAATTTGGACTGTAAAAAAAAAATATATATAAATTAAATAGTAAATCTATTTATTTTACCATATATTACATTCCACTATGTTAATATTTAGAGTATGTTACTTTTTTGATGATATTTATTAACAAATAATTTTCTTACCTTGCTTTTGGTGATTTTCCCTTCCACAATATTTGATAATGATGTTTTTGTTATTCCCATTATAAGTACAGTAACACAATATCATGGTGAACAATATTTTTGACACAAGATTTATGTGTTTTGATATTCTTGTACACAATATCAAAAAATGGCAGGTTGTTTCATTAAAAAAGCTGTATTTGCTTATGAGGCTGCTGACTTTCTTGGCATGCAAAATATACTATGGTAATGCATTCTATTAGAAAGCAGCTACATCAGAAGGCCATATTAAAGTTCTAGAACATTGAAAGTGCAACAGTGCTCAACATGAAAAGCATGTTGTGGGTAAAAATACCAATTCATTACTCCATTTCTTATTAGTGGAAGTGACATTAGAAGACATTCAGAAGATGTCCTGTGTGAGGCTATATTTTAAGTTAAAAACAAATTGTTCCTTCTTATAACATTTGATGACTCCTTTTGTTATCTTGGGACATCAGTGGAGAATGAACATGGCACAGATGATGTGGCACTGCTTAGAACACTTGCTATGCAAGATGTACGACCACACAGTGGTATGTGGTTTAAGCCAAAGCATGCCCCAGGCTTGGTTCCATTCACCACTTCATGTTTAGTCGAGCATTTCAGTACTGCTTTGAATCATTAATTATCTTAATTATCTACTGGTAACTATCCTTTTCATGGGTGCAGTTGCATCCATATATGTCCTGATATGTTAGCTGATTATCTTTCAATTAATATATTCAACTAATAGTGTGCACAAGGATTGCTTCACAAAAGACATCTTGCATTTCCAAGCTGCTATTGGGATTTGGGAGAAGCACAGGCAGGAGAGTGCCAACAACACATGTACTCTCTGTAGATCCCTGAATGTGAGCAGTGCAATGATACAAGTCATCCAGTGTAGATGTACCTCTGGTAAATACTGTGCCCACTCATGTCTTCCTCTACGTGGACGAAGTGACCCTACTGGCCTGCACTCTCCAAGTCAATGTCAAATGTTCTTGTAGAGCGCACATATCACCGGGGAGGTCTCAAGGCGCTAGGCAAGACTTCAGCAAGGTAGAAGGTGTGATACCCAGTTTACTGGAGAAAGAGCCAAGTCTTTAATTCTCTTCGAAAGCATCTGTGGTCGGCTATGGATGGAAGATGCGATGGTAGCTTATTCCAAAGCTTGGGGGCCAAATAAGAAAATGATCGACCACCGTTTCGGGATGTTCGGATGCGTGGTAAAACAAGATGGAATTTGGTGCTGGATCTTAGGGGTCTGTCGGGCTTGTACCATTGGAGTTTCTTGGCTAGGTATCTAGGGCCGGTGTCATACAGGATCTTATGTGTGAGGCACAGGATTTTGAAATGGCCTCTCTGTCGCACCGGAAGCCAATGGAGAGTTTTAAGGTTGGGAGCTGAAGGTGAGCTAGGTGGAAGATTTAGAATGAGTCTGGCAGCAGTGTTCTGAAGAATCTGGAGCTTGGAAAACAGATCTTCATTTAGTGCAACCAGCAGTGCATTTCCATAATCCAAACGGCTGGTAATAAGACCTTGCACCAGAGGTTTCCTGGCTTCAATAGGTAACCATTTGAAGATTCTGCGGAGATTCCGCATGATCCCATAGCAAGTGCTGAGTACAGTATTAACATGGGTTTTCATGGACAGTGTGTTATCAATAGTTACTCCAAGGTTGCGCACTGCTTGCTTGGGAGATGGACATGGACCCAATTCTGAGGGCCACCAGTCATGTGACCAGTGTTCCTCCGCTCTACCAAACAGGATAATCTCGGTCTTGCTGCCATTAAGTTGTAGTTTGTGCCTGCCTATCCAATCATTCACATGGACCTAACAGCTTTTAAAGCGGGATTTTGTGTCCACGTAATCTGGACCAAAGGTGATAAGTAACTGAGTGTCATCAGCGTATGACACTGTTTCAAAACCATATGATCTGATGATACCTGCCAGCGGTGTTAAGTAGAGATTAAACAGCATAGGGTTGAGGATGGAACCCTGTGGGACACCTACGTTTACTGGTCGACTGCACGAAGATATAGAGTCAATATGGACGGTAGTTGTGCGGTCCGTTAAATAGTTCTCAAGCCATTCTAGGGCCTTCCCCCTGATTCCCACCTCCCAGAGTCGATGTTTCAAGATGCTATGGGAGATGGTATCGAAGGCCGCGGATAGGTCCAGGAGGACCAACATTGCTGATTCTCTTATATCCTCTCCAAGGCTTTAGGATGTTTAGTTAGCCCTATTTAGGCTTAGCTACTAATTTTAATAAGTCACATACAATAGCGCGTGGCCCTAAATGTGCACCCTCTTACAATAGACAACAACAGACTGAAAAGGGTGACCAATTTTCCTTATCGTGGGGTAGTTTTCGATTCCTCTGAGACCTGGGCAACTAAAATTTTGCACTGACGCCTGAAGTTCCGTACCCACTTCATGAGTACCTTTTCAACTTACCTCGATCTTTTGATATCAAACAAATTATACCACGAGTTGAGCTCTACAAATCTCAGTGTACACCCTCGGCCACATATGGGGATGGGGTGCTGGCCTATGCTAATTGTTCCAACATTACAGGCAGATAAAAATCAATTATGTAGACGTCTCCTCTCTGTACCCCTTCCACATCCCATTACATCTGTCGTGAGGAACTTGGTCTCTGCTATTTAGAAGATATTGTTAAATTGGGCATCCCCAATCCACTCGACAATTTGAGACCGCCTGTAGGACTGAAAGTGCCTTGGCTTGCATACGCTAAACAGAGCCTAAAAGGGTTGGGGAGGGCCTCCCTTTTTGAGAACCCATCCTCAGTGCATAAAGAGGATACATTACAGGTCAAGTGTATGTTTTTCGATAAAAAGACTGTTAACGAGGAAAGATGTGGAGCTTAGTAAACCGACTGTGAGTCTCTTTGCTGCTCTTAAATCTGTTAACGTATGGAGCATTAGTGGATTCATGTACCTGGCCTCTGGGAGAGGGCCTTATAATTCAGGATTAGAGCTGTCACAATGTAACATCTCCTAAGTTCCCTTTAGGTCAATACTGTAACGCTAGTGTCTGTGTTTGTCCTTGTGACAGTGTCTCCGATCAGTCTCTCTTGCAGTTTTTTTGTGCAAATTTTAGGAAGTTTTTACTAAACAATTTTTATGGCCTCTTCTAAAAATACATGCATTTACTTAGTGCAGAGTAGCATTACGTTTTATAGAAACTTTCGAACAATGAGGTGGTCGGTTTTAGGTAGGATCTTATTTTTAAATCAACTGTACATTTTCTTAAATCTATGCTTTTTAATTGTTTTTAATATGACTGCATTTTATATGCACTTGTATGATTGTCATTGGCTTTTGAATAAAGTTCCTGAAATGAACTGAACTGAAGTCATTCAGTCCAAAGGATGTAAAGAAGATATGCTCCAAGAGAGGGACAAACACAAGAGGGAGGAATGCCATTGAATAAGACTGGCAAGAAAGAGGTGCAGTCACTCATTCTGTCTCTTATCTCACCTCAATTACCAACCATTATGAGTTACCATACCCGAAATGTGGGGGGAAACATGATACTTGGAATTACCAGGCTCCATATTGCACCCTGTTCCAGGTCATTTTTCACACATGTTTTCCACCTACTATGAGCAAGAGGAAAATGTAGTCAAAAAATCATGAAGTTTTACAATGTGCATTCCTGCACCTGGTAAAGCTCAAAATTGTGGCTACTCTTAATGAGGGCCCTCCAATGCTTAGTCAAACTACTTGCCTCCACTAGATTAGATTTCTTCAGCAGTTTACCCTTACACTTAAATCTGTTCAGCACTGCTGTCTGCCAGAAATAGTAACAGCATTGATAAAAGAAAGCATACACACACCCAATCCTGAAATTTCTCAACTGTGTCTGTATAGCAAAAAACATCTGATTAACAACATATATCCTAACAGTGCTTATTCTTGTGGTCCCATAGTTAGAATTGCCTAACCCTGCATTTGAACCCAAAAGATTTTTGTATTTTGTCAGTTACACTCTTTTTTGCAATCAGATTCTCTCTAAAATAGCTGATAAAGAGTTCCCTTGCTTCACACTATAAAGACTCACAGGGGGTTTATGAAAACAAGAAAGTGTTGCCTATTCTCCGACTCAATTCTTTGAATGATGACAAGTGACACTACGCGGGTAGTGAAGTGGTAAAGTTTGTGCGCTGTAGACATACAGTTTTTTATTTCACCTTCCTGGGTTCTCAATATCTAGAAATGAACCTAGTATTGCAGATGAGGTCTTACAGAGGGAATTCAGTTTTTATTTTTGTCTCTCAGTGTACATCCCAAAATCCCCTACTTCCTTATTATGCTCCTTATTATGCTATGTCAATTATATGAGATCACTAGACAAATAAACAATAGATCCACCTTTTTTGAAGTTGCTCCATTTATTATATCCCTCATTTTCCACAGGCATTTTGGATTGGTTCTACTCTGAACATTATCCTCACACTTCGCTGTTTTTCTTCTAACTTCAGAAAAAAAACAAGCACCAGGAGATAATCGGGAAGTGCCATTTGATCCAATGTGTGCAGGAGTCACTTTACTCTCCTCTCTATTTACAATAAGCGGGTGTATTGCCTATCTTCACTACTTTATCAGGCTGCCCTTGTGTCATGCTCTGTCCTGAATTGGGTAACTATTTTGGGGGCAGTGCTGTAATTTGCCTTTGGAAATTATAGGTTTTACCTTAACAAGTTGGAGCTCAGTATTTGGGGCCTGTCCTTTTAAACCTTCCTGTACCACATGCACCACATATACTTGTTATTCGTGGTGGGGATTATTACAGCCATGCTGACACATTCAGCTAAGAGAGATACATTATCTACTCAACTAACCATACATTTCACAAACTGAATGTGAGGTCTGTTTTGAAAACCTCATAGTTACTTAGAGATTCACCACTGGACTACCAAAAAGTCATTCTAGTCAGTCTACTCTTTCTTGGTAGCTATACAAACAACAGCAGTTTGTTACAGAAAGAGTACATCATAGCTTTGACTGCATCAAACCAGCAGTAAAATGCTGTTGGGAGCTGTTAGCTCCATTTTTAGGTCTCGCCTAGCGTTGTAGCGCGCATGCGCTACTCGCTCTGCGAGGCATATTGTAGTAGGGTGAGTTTTACAAGTGGAGTTGAAGCCCCGCCCCTTGTTTCCATTGGCTTGCGTCATTGTCCATGCTAAGCGCTGGCTTTCGATTGTAAATGAGGCTTCTTAGTCCCTCCTTGTTACCGCCCTGTCTCCTTTTGGCCCCGCCCATCCGAACTGGATCGTTTACTTGCGGCGTTACACGTCTCCTTCATAAGTCTGTAAGCACTCTTTTATTTTTATTTTCAGCGCGGTCCGCTTGGGCTGCGCTTGTTTTGTATTTGCAACGCTGCTGAGCGCGGCTCCCGCTTCAGGGACACCGCACTCGGTTTATTTATTTATTTTTTTAAACTTTAAGACTGAGCGCGGCGCCGCGCCCGCTTCTGTGACTCTGCGCTCGGTTTATTTATTTATTTTTTTAAACTTTAACACTGAGCACGGCGCCCGCTTCAGGGTCACCGCGCTTGTTTATTTGCGCCAGCTAAATGGCTTGTTTATTCTGTGTTACCTCTCGGTACATTCAGCAGCTACGGTGGGCGGGGCAAATGGAGCTGGCGCACGAGCCCCTTCAAATTTCCAAATACTTGCACTGGTTATTAGTCCTGGTCTTTGCAAAACTAAAGCACCATAATGCAAAGGAACAAACATAACTGGACTGTCTCCTCCCACGGAGCACAAGACAGCTTGAGTTCTTCTTAAAAAAAAAAAAAAAGACTTCGTACAGGGTTGTTATCACCCCACCGCCACCCTCCTGTCTCCTCCCCAGAACAGGACACTAATGTCTCGCGCTCCGCCCTCCTCCCCGTCTGCGGAGCACACAGTGTCAGACACGAGTCTGCCGAGAGCCCCTCCCGCAGGATAAGGCAGATGTGATAATTGGGACCCGCGAGCCCCTCGGCTGAAGATTAACCCGCATTGTGCTTGGCGATAAGTCTCTAACGGGACAGAAGTTTGTTTATACTTCAGATATCATTGTGTCCAGCTACAGGGCAACTGCTGCATTGAAAAGTGCAATCGCTCGAAACATCCATAATTTAAAACCAAATTCAGTATATACAGTAAATATGGTTTCCAGGTTTGCTTCAGATAAAGTCGTTTGGCAGTTATCTGTACCGTTATCCTAAGCTATTATACATTACCCTCCGACCTCTCACCCCTCCGCCCTGCGTGACGTGGAGTTTTCCATTATGTTGTAGATGAGCACCAGAAAACCTCACACACACACACACACACACAGAGGCATAACCGCTTTTCCCGCCAAGAACACGCCCCTTACCTATTCGAAAGTAGTTTTAGCCCAAGCTGCGTATGCTCTTCCCGATTTAAGGTGCACAAACTCCAACATTACAACCAACTCTACATTTCTCAGCAGGTTCAGGCTATGTATCAAATCATAGGTGCAAACGGAGACACCGCCCAATCAGCCTGTTATTCCCCGAGCTTGACAGAGACTCGGGCTAGTTTATTGAATTGAAACTGTGTGTATACATAGCGAGTTACCTTACCTTCATTACTACTGTAAAAGATGTACGGTTCTGCCGTGCTGTGTTTTACTGGGGCCGCCGGGTTTCTTATAGACTCTTCCCTCCAGTGTCAACGCTTTCATTCGTTAATAAAACAAGCATTTGCAATGCAATAGGCCTCGCATTTACGCGAGTTTAAGCTATTGGCATTGTAAATCACAATGCCTTTTATTTAAGTTTTAAAAACGAAAACAAAAATAAAAGGCATTGTTATTTGTAATGTGAATAGCTCAAACTCGCGTAAATGCGAGATCTATTACATTGCAAATGCTTGTTAAATGTATGTGTGGGTGTGTGCTCTAGATTTTGACTAAATGTTTCAAATAACCTCTTGCTGTTGCAATAGGTTGCACATTATAGAAATCATTAGAATATAATTTCTTGCTATGTGTATGTATTTTTTTAGGGAAGAAAAAACTGAGCAGGTTTTGGACAGCAAACAAGAACTCGAACATTTGGAAGCAGAAGTTAAAAGACTTCAACAAGAGGTGAGCATACAACAAAAAAGCTGATTGTGCAGCATTAGCCTGCCTGATACATTATATTCATTTGTTTGCTCTAACTCTAGCATTAACAATACAATTCTGATGCATCTACTGCAGATTCTTCATCTTATGAATACTCTTTCTGTGCTTCTGACTGGTCTGGATGACTTTATTCAGAGCAATGACTCTTCAGCCCTGCGATACTGACGAGCTGGGCCTGATATAATTATTTATGGGGAGGGGGCGCACAACCCCCTCTCCATTCCTTTAGGAGGCCCTGGGCACCCCATCCCCAGGGGCCAATATTACATTTCGCCGATCCTTTAGAAGGCTGACTGCTTTACTTATAGGTAGGGCCCCCCTCTTACTGCCATAGGACGGCCAAGGAAACCCATCCCCCGGTGCCAAAAGGGCCTTATCCAGAGGCACTGACTTGTTCTCTGCCTGGGAAAGTGTGACAGGGAGTATAAATCTAATTCCCTGCCTGCACTGTCCCAGGCTGGGAACTCCCGCCCAGAGGGAGAAACGTAAAAAGCTGATTCCGCCAGGGCATGAACATAGCAACAGAGCTGGCTCCCGCTGCACTCAGGGTGGGTACTGCTGGGGACCTGGCAGGGGCCGCGGGGTATTGGGGTTCCTCAACCTTAAAAAAAGGCATGGGTACCACGGTGGCCAAAAAAAAAAACAACAAATAATAAAAAGGAATAATAAATGCAATGCCAGGCAAAGGGCACCCCTTAATGCCCTGCAAGGTCTTTTTATGTATAGTTTTTGATCTTTTTGATCCTGGCGGTGCCCCTATAAGGGGCAGGGCACCACCAAGAATTGTTTTTAATGCTGTGGAGGGCTGCAGGGAATACAGCAGTCCCCCAGCAACATTAAAAAAACTATTACACTAACGGCCAGATTTTTAACATCCCTTCGGTCCAACCGCCGCATCACCATGCCGGCTGTTGGACCCACAGCTGTCGGACAAAAGACCGCCACCTCCACCAGGATCAGAGATCCCGACAGGGTGGCGGTCGGAGTATTGTCCCAGCATTGCAGCAGTGCCAAGGCAGGCGCCTCCATTGGGATTACAATATCCCTTTCCGGCAGCCTTTTCATAGCGAGAACACTGCCATGAAAAGCTTGTTGAAAAGGGATATTAGGGGCCCCTAACAGGGCCCCCTTCCGTCATGGGCCACTGAAAAGTGGCCCCGGGGGAACATGTAGTGCCCCCACTCACCTCTGTGCACGGTGTGCCATGCACGACATGGTGCATGGCACACCGTGCACAGATGTGCAGGATGTGCTGTAGGGAGTTGCCATGTGCTTTATAAAGGCCTCAGCATGCCCCCGACGAGTTTACATCCAAATAGGGCAGTCCGACCGCCTGCATGCTTGTCGGCAGTCTCCTGACCGCCCGGCATCAAAATGATGCCCTAAGTCTCCTGGGTCATTGAATCTGTGGCCCCCGGAGAGCTTACCAATATTTTTAAAGCACTCCAAGCTGGAACTGTGTGCTCTTCAGCTGGAGTGCAGGGTTCTCTTGTGGTTGGTTCTTTGGCTGCATTTGTGGCCTGAAAAATGTTTTTAAAAACTCAAAGACATGTTTATGGTTGTTTTAAAAAAAATGCTTTATTTAAAATATTTTGAGAGTATAACTTTAATTTAACATTGTAATGTGTGTATTTATAAACATTTTATTAGAATTGGTGACTTTTTGACAAAATAAATAGGTCTGCTTTATGTATGTTGATATGCTCACCTCCTAATAAAGCCAGTAGGTCTGTCTGTTATATTTTAGAAAAAAGGGGGGTTGGGTGCCCAACCTCACCCGCGCATGGCCTTTGTTTGAACGCAATGGGGGTTTTGCACCTGCAGGTGGTTGGTGCAGGGCTTGGTCACAGGCCAGGCTCTGCTTCCAGCATCACACCTCCACAGCCATAGGTCATGTGCCTCGGGGGGGTTGGGTGCCCACAGGGGTTGGGTAAAGGGCCTTGCCTCTGGCCAGGTCCTGTGTCTAACCCCACGTTGGGCGCGGCCAAAGCCCAAGCGCCTCAGGGAGCAGCGCCTGGCGGGGGTTGAATGCTGATGGACATCTGATCTTACCTTAAAAACAACCATGGAATTTCACGAAAAAAACAAAGGTTAAATTGATGTTATAGTTAGGAATCTAAATATTATCTTACTTTACATTTTTTTTTATTAAAACCCTTAGAAATTCACTAAAAAACACTAACACCACCACTGAAATTCACAAGTTATAGTTATTTCTAGTAAGTATAACTCACACCCTCACCATGCACTGCTAATTACCTCACATATTACATCACTCATGACATGTTCTATGACATCACTGCAACATCTGAAATGACATCACTGTGCATGGTGTCATTTTCAGTGAATATATATATACATACGCCTGTTTTATCTGGAAGTTACAGTGTTATCCATTGTATTATTGTCCTTATGTTAAATCGGAAGGCACTGTAATGGAAAAATAATTTTTAATCAAATAATTTTAGTTCAACAATTCGTTTTGCATAAGGTTCATTAAGAGTAGGTCAAATTATGAGGGGTGTTTCCCTGAGGATTACTGTAGTGGATAAGACACAGGGCATGATTACGAGTTCTTCGTAATATTCTGACCCATGCGTAAACTCCTGTTTATGCATGGGTTGGAATTACGAATTTGAAGGTATTTAAGGCATCTGAATAATTATTGGATGCATTAAATAACACAACCTTCGTTACATTTCGGCAGATCAAACCTGCTGAAATGTAACAGGGGAAAACATACGGGGGCAGATTTACAACCCCCTTGCAACACTTTTGTGCCGCTGTCGCGTCACTTTTTGTGACGCAGCGGCGGCGTAAACAACGCGCCACGTTGTGGCCCATTTACAACGTGACGCATCTAGGCAGATGCGTCACCTTGTAAACCCCTGCGCCACATTATACCTGTGTCAGGTATAATGTATACAGGGTGGGCGTTCCCAGGCGAGAAAGCCTCGTAGAAGTGACGCAGTGCAATCTACAAGATTTCACTGCGCCACTTCTAAGACCCCGCTGCGTCAAAACCTTACGCCTGCTTGGAGCAGGCGTGAGGAGTGACGCAGTGTGTTAAGTATGAGCCTCCCCCAAGCATTGCTGGAGTTGCGTCATGCTTGCGACACAACTCCAGCAGTGCGTGACTTTTGCGCTGACAGATGCGTCTAAATTTCGGACACATCTGTCAATCCTTGCGCCATGGCATTGTAAATACGACGCATCCATGGTGGCGCAAGGGTTCCTTTGCCCGGCGAAAGGAAACTGACGCATCTCTGCTCAATCTGACGCATCTATGCTCTAACGCAGAGATGCGTCCTTTTCTTGTAAATAAACCCAGGGTATTTAACGTATCATTATATTGATGGGTTAAACACCAAACTCTGCATGTTATTCCCCATGAACACGTAATAGATGTTATTTATCGCTCCTGATAAATGACGAACCCTGTGGTATCGTTATTTCTCAGAGGCAAAAAATAACTGGAAACAGCATTTACAAAGCTGTTTCCACAACGAGGTAACTTTACAACGCGGTCGTTACAACGACCGCGTTGTTACCACGCGTGCCATTACATCGCAAGTCGTATCAACGACTTGCTGTAGGGGGCGTGCAACACCAGGGAATGTGGTGGATTTTAAATCCAACACCTTCCCTGCTGTTGCACAAACTGGAGTAGGAATAGTAATTAATACTATTCCTAAGTCCAGCGCGCCCCCTACAGCAAGTCGTTGATACGACTTGTGATGTAATGGCACGCGTGGTAACAACGCGGTCGTGGTTACATCCACGTTGTAAAGGCATGCATTGTAAACGCATGCGTTGCAACGTCACATATTCAAAAATAACACCTTAGCTCCTAATCAGGCCGATAAAGGTTTGATTATCTGTTACTGTTGAGGATATGGCGTAAATTGACCGATTTCATTCTTAGAGGGAGCTGGGGAGTGGGGGGGGGGTGATTGGGGGACAAAAATGAAGAAAAAAAACGTACCTTTACGCCGCCGTCTCCTGCCGCATCGTGCTCTTCCTGGTTCTGGGCACAGGCTCCCAGAATGCACTGTGGCCAATCCTGACACTGCAGGAAAGCAGCATCAGGATTAGCCTGAGACGGCCGGCCAAACACCCCATGCGCAGTGAAGGAAGTGCCCATCACTCCCTCCACAGCAGTGTCCTCCACTGGACCCGCCTCCAAGACTCGTCAGAGTCCTGGGGGTGTGTCCAGGGGATTAAAATAAAACGATAATAAAACGGGTTTCAAACCCATTTTATTTGCTGGTGGTGGCGGGGGTCTGCACTCCTCATCTCTAATGGAGCAGTCGCCGCTTTGTGACTCTCCAGTGGTGAGGATCACACAGCTGTATTACTGTGCAATGCTTTACTCCTGTCGAATTCCCTCACTATTCGTTGCAGTGCTGAGCTCCAGGAAACACCGCTTCTGGCACGCTTGAAACATTTTGATTTGCTTGCTATATTACTATGCTCTAAGGCTGCTGGTGAAATCGGGACATTAAGGGTGATGAGATACACTGGGTATATTGTTGTTCCAGGATGGCCTCCACATTTAGGATCAGTCACTGTATTAGACTTTGGCCCTTGTCATGACACCTACCTTAAGTCTTAGTATGTGTGGTGCCACTGAGATCTGTGCCTGGGTACCGTGTGCTCTTGGTGGCAGCAGTGGATGTGAAGGACTCACTCCTCTAAATTGATCGAAAGGCTCCTTCCCCACAAATCAATGTGCACACTTGTCACACACCAGAGCCTGACCTAGACACTAGCTGTGGATTACTGCAGTATTTAAATGTGGTTTGCGCATCAAGAATTGGGACAAGGGATTACATACGGATATTGCAAATTCAAACATACATTTAGGATTAATAACTGGGCATGCAGCAAAGATTACAGACTGGAGCAAATATGAACACGCACCCAGTATGGAACAAACATGAATATGCACTAAGAAATGCGGGATAATAGGGCAAATCTTAACGTCCAATGAAGGTTATTGATTGAAGGTGCAAATCTGGACTTGTGTTAAAGGTTTCTGAGTATTGAGGTAAATTCATCAAGCACTAATTATTGATGAGTGATGCTACAATTCTGGGTTGATATTATTGATTAACGAGCAGTGGTAGAAAACTGAATGCAGCATTGAAAAATGTGTTTGGGACAAATGTAGTCATGAAGCCTAAAACGCCCATGTGAGGATGCATCTCTGGGTCAGCTCTGAAGTTTTCTGAGTGCAAATTTAGACATGCTTTCAAATGGAATGCATGGCAGTGCAAATCGAAACATGCAACAAAGATTACAGAGAGATGGGACAAATTTATATATGAACTGATGACCTTTGCACAATGGTGGCAATTCCTATTTAGTTTAAAACTTGCACTGGCATGATGGTAGTAAATCTTCATATCTTGTGGGTTTTCTTCGCACAGTGGTGCCCAGCTATGTGCAATGATGCACTGGTGTATTATTGCTAATTTTTGGGACTTTTATAAGTAGCACTGCTGGGATCTGACTGCCCAACTGTAAGACTGTGTAACCTGCCTATATCTGTTCACGTACTCAAATATCCATTGATCCATTCATGCACCACCCATTTAACCAACACTTACTTATTCATCCATGAACTGAACCATTCAAACATCCATTCTTGCACTCACTCACCCATTAGTTATCCATGCAGTCATTACTCACCCATTAATTAAACTGTTAAGTTATTCTACGATCAACCCACTCACTCACTCTCAGGCACACAACACACACTCAAGCTTCACAATCAATAAAGAAGCACTTTGACTTATAAAATACCCAAACTTATTAGTTTGCCATTGCTTGTTTTTGTTGTAATATGACTATCATTTCTTTTTTAGAATTTGAATCTGCTTTCCGATGCGCGCTCTGCTAGAGTGTACCGTGATGAATTAGACGCACTTCGAGAAAAGGCAATCAGAGTTGACAAGCTGGAGAGTGAAGTCATGCGATACAAAGAAAGGATGCATGATATTGACTTTTACAAGGCTAGAGTTGAGGTATGCACCATTAAAATTACATTATACATGCATTTGTTTTTTAACTGTGTCGACAAACAAACAACTGGTATATGGAATCGGGCATGTTGAAAAGTAATTTTGAGGTCCATTATAATTACTTTCGTTATAAATCAGAATGTGTTTAACAAATGTTTTCATGTAATAGTGTTATAATTCTAAGTGTGTGAAGCAAGTGTATCAATATGTGTTATTCTTCTTAATTTACACATTCACTTCACCGACTGTCTCATCTCCAAGGCCTTGTCGAGCCTTTCACCCTCGGTGCTGTCACCCTCTTTATCAAACATTTACTGCGTAGCAGAAATTTCTCCTGCAGCAAACAAAATGTAATTTTTCCGCTCAGATGGCCAATAAAAAGTAATTTCCTGCCAACAAGAGCATTTCCATGAGTGGAAGTTATCCGCTCAAATAGCAGCCTGTGTTTTCTTCCACTCTCTTTTGTTCTTTCTTTCTTTCTTTCTTTCTTTCTTTCTTTCCTTCATTCTTTCTTTCTTTCTCTCTCTTCTTTCTCTTTCTTTCTTTCTTTCTTTCTCTTCTTTCTTTCTTTCTTTCTTTCTTTCTTTCTTTCTTCCTTCCTTCCTTTCTTTCTTTCTTTCTTTCTTTCTTTCTCTCTCTTTCTTCTTTCTTTCGTTCCTTCTTTCTTTCTTTCCTTCTTTCTTTCTTTCTTTGGCGCTGTAATAAATGCTTCAGAAAATGCCACCAACTACAGAATAGGAGAGTAAAAATATGTCCTACTGAATCTCTGAACATTCGATCTATAGCATAAAAATGACAGAATACTACACAAATGCACACAAATGCTAACATGTGATTGGACCCTATAAGCTTGAAAGAAAGGTATCCTACCCAGGATCGGGCAAAAAGAGATGAGTCATGAAGATGCATAGAAGTCTTATGTGGTTGTTCCTTGGCTTCTGACCACTTCCATTAATATAGATGAACACTCAGATAAATCTCGTAGTTACAGATTCAAGCAAAGAATGTTGTCAGGTATTGCATACAGCAAAAGAAAAACAGAAACCCATGTGTGTTAAGCTGGCAAATAATCTTTATGTACTTACTGGTGATCTTTTATGCCATTTTCACCCCAGGGTAAGTCCACATGTTTGTCCTTGTATAGGAATAGTGATATTTCACATGTTTTCAAAATCACTAGAAGAAAGAACAAGCATTGGCATAGCCAATCGGTCTCGCTTTTGGGACCTTATAAGTGTTTAGCCAGAACTATTGGCTTTGCCAATGCCTTTAAGGTATGTTGTAGAGCAGCATGTTGAAAATGTATAATAAAAGAGTGTTATAAGCATTTTCTTACCCTATATATAATCAAGAAGACATTATGTACAACCGAACGACCCAATTAAAAAAAGAATGAACATACCAAATGTATTTTTTTTTGCCCTTGCAATTTCTTCCTGCCTATACTAATGCTTGTTTGTTATAGCTTTTTTTGCTATAGGGGGGGGAGAATCTGAGCTCCTCTGTGAGCTATTGAGAATTCATGGCGTGAATATAGCACTATTACATTAATACGTTACATAGAAAACACTGGTCACGTAAGCCTTCACGTATATTCGATCGGCTCACACCCCTATCTCGCGTGCATGAAACCTGCTGAGGTGTGAGTACATAGTGCCGAGTAGTTAGTATGCGCACTGATATCACTGCAGGGGAGCTGGATCCATGGTGTGCACCCTAACCTCGACACCTGTCCCAGTCCCCAAGGTAATCTCGGGGGATCCTCACTTTGTCCGCACTTCAAAAATCCTAATATTTACTAATCATAAAGCCCATGTTTATTTATTTATTTATTTTGCAGGGTGGAAATAGTTTTCCTCGACGCCACACTCTTGTAAAACCGCGAGTGCGGTCTAAGTGGCAGCGACTTTTTAAGCGATACCGTAACCTGACTTCAATCCAACCATCACATGCAGTAGTATAGTTTTATTAAATCAATTATTAAAAAAGATATTGTGCGTTTATGCAAAATGAAATATGAACCATCTAATTACTGATGTTAAAAAGCAATTTAATTGCGGCGCTTTTCGGGAGCAGTGGCAGACGAATGGAAAACCCTAATTAGATGGCTAATTTCTCTTCTTGAGTCCACATAGCCTTTGGCGATGGAGGCTGTAAATGGAGCTATCAGCCCCAAATTGCCATGCTTTGCTGATTAAATTTTAATTGAGACTTGTAAAGGGCTGGAAATGGCGTGACATATAACCTGAGGTCATGGGGCTGCGGCGGGGGAGCCTGGTGCTGTACATTGTTCGGCCTTTGGCCTGCAGATAGAACCGGAGAGCGGTAGCCCTGGAGGCCCCGAAGAATGTGCCGGCGGTGCCCACGGGGCCCTCCGTGGAGAGGAGAGTCGAGGAAGCCATGGAGTGGCAGAGACTTCAAAAGGAATACATCAATGGGGCACCTCGGCCCTGCTCCCCCTCGGTGCCTGCGCTGCAGCTCCCTCACCGGCAGCGGAGACACAGGGATGTCACTCGACGGGCTACTAATGAAGAGAAGCCCCCTCATTACAGAGCGATCTGTTCTGAGGGGGCGTGAGGAAAAGGGTGATAGCTGGGATGTGATCTGTAGGACGCCGCCCTCCAGGCAACGTAGAAGCAGCACTCACTCAGCCCCCTAAGAGAGCACGCAATGCAGATCGAAAAATACGTGTCTAGATGCCGGAAAAGGGTGAATGGTATGACTCAAAGTAAATGGCATTGGCTGTAGTGTCTTTACTCTACTGCACCTCTACGAGGGAGCTTGCAATAGAGCCGGGAAAGAAGCAACCATTCTCAGCAAATTTAAGGTAGTGGCCACCCAATGAAATTTTAAGTAACATGAATCATACTACGAATAAAAGGAGAGAGCACAAATTCTTCAAGAAATGTTGCATCATGTCAGCCGGCTAGACACAACAAGCGCTCACCATTGTCTATATTTGCATCACGCTTTCACTTTCAGTTTAAGTGAAAGCTCGATGCAAAAATAAACATGGCTGAGTGAAACCAGATGGCAATAAAAAACGAGCGAGCGCGGCAGCCTGCAGAGCTGACCAGACGCTCGTGCGTCATGGCCTTTTGCCTGCGATTACACGCACGGCAGGCATGTGTTTCCAATTATCGTGCCCGCGTCTAGGCACGATAATTGGAAACACATGTCTGCCGCGCGCGTAACCGCAGGTAAAAGGCCATGACGCACGAGCGTCTGGTCAGCTTTTCAAACTCCCTAACTATAAGTCTCGCAGAGCAGCGCTTGCGCGCTACTCGAGGCTCGACCTAAAAACAACTTGCCAACTAATATTGGATAGGAATTGCCCAAGATGCCTCACACCCGGTGCAGATTTCTTCCACATGGTATGGGCCTGCCCCACCATAATGCAGTTCTTGGACAAAGTGATACGCAGGTTAGAATGCACCCTAAACAGAGTAAGCATTGCCAGTCCCGAAATACTGCTTCTTGGGCATTTTTCCACGATCCTTGAAAAAGAAAAAGGGCATCTAATTTCTCAGTTTAGCGCTGGTACTCTCCAAAGTTGCATAGCCATGGCTTGGATGTCGTCATCTGGCCCTTGACTGCAACAATGGACCAAATCGAAACTGCAGTACGTGGACATCTCGCGGCTTCATTGCACATGGACAACTTTAAATGGTGGGGCAGACATGATCACACAAGGCATTGGGAGGAGATATTGGCAGAATTCAGGGACATCACAGTGGGATCAGTCCCCGGAGTAGCGCAGGATGTTTGGATGTGCTGCTGCGATATCCCAGGACTCATTGGTGATGGATGTGATACAAGACCTACTGAATAGAAATAAGGCACCCCCTTATATACTTGTAGGTCCTAGAGGAGGGGGAAACAAAAAGAACACTAAGGAAAACCTCTAATCTGACCTATATTATTTTTGAAAATGACCTGTACGGCTCATACATTCAACATTTCCCCAAGGTATCTATTGAGACCAAGATAAGTTTAGTAAAATTACTTTTATTATTCATTTAAATTTTGTTATTTTTCTTTTTCAAAACTCATTTTTTATAGAATTTTTTTTTTTTATATAAACACAAACATATTTCAGAGATAACAGACCAGTGTTCAAAGTGCTCTAATACTTTACATGAATACAATTTCATATGTGACTTGACATTACAATTGGTGAAAACAGCGAACAAACAATGAATTGATTTGAAAAATGAATGAAAACAGAAACAAAATTCACAAAAGGAAAGCAATTGTTAAAACAACCGTTAAAACAACCCCACATTCATCGGTCATACCTTCAATCATACCTGTCATAACAACACATCCATACTATCACACATCCAACATCACACTAAGATCACACAGTACTTCACAAAATAGGGCGGGATCCAGAAATATTGAGGTCAGACACTAAAAAAAAATTTTTTTAGTGCAATGTGAAAATAAATTCCATCCAAGTTCTCTTCTTATAAATGTCTCATTCTGGATTCCCAAATGCTAACTGTAAAGGTCAACGTACGTTTCGGTGGAACCTTAATATACCACCTTCGTCAGGACCAAATATAATTCTTTTAATTTTCAAAAACTGTAGGTGTGGTTGATCAATATATAGAAGAGATCAAATGGAATACGGGTCCAAAAAAGGGTTTTCTATAAAAAATGAGTTTTGAAAAAGAAAATTAACAAAATTTAAATGAATAATAAAAGTAATTTTACTAAACTTATCTTGGTCTCAATAGATACCTTGGGGAAATGTTGAATGTATGAGCCGTACAGGTCATTTTCAAAAATAATATAGGTCAGATTAGAGGTTTTCCTTAGTAAGACCTAACCAGGCTTACAAACTGGTGAGAGTCGCCATCAGCCAGACAGCATTTCAGTGCTGAAACGACCATGGCGTGGCTATGGGCCTCATGGTGGCTCTACCTCTCCCCCTCTCCTCCCCAAGATGACTGCTGGGTGCACTACAGTGCAGACAACGATATGTGACACAGTTCAACACTCTAGTTCACTGACCTGTTGGGTTAGAATCATGTCACACAGTTTTTCTGGATGTGTGCCCTGTTTGCAGTGTCTTTCTTGAACTGTGAACATATACCCAGCGCATGCAAATACATGTCAACAACCTTTGAAAAAAAAAACATGTTTAAAATAAACCTACCAACTAATTTGTGTCCAGATATCCTTATTACAGGCATTGGTATAAAATTGGGATGCATCAACGATGCTGTTTAAAAAAAAATTCAAGACTCTGGAGTGACATCCGTCCCAGGGGCATTGAATCTCTCCTTTTTTATAGGGTTGTGTTTTTACAATTCACAATAACTACACAGCAAGAATGGCTGCAGCTTAAACCACCAATGATGTACGAGTTTGGGAAATCTCTGTCAAGATGTATGTGTTGTTGTAAAGTGATTTAGTAGGTTTAGGGAACATCAAACTAAACCATAACACTTTCACACCATCTGAGGCAACCTTCTGCTATCCTGGCTGGTAAATATGTGGTATATGTTGATGTGTAACACATTTTAGAAAACAGCCCCATCAGAACTGATTTCTAGATTACCTAGTACCCCATCTTGGTGCTCAATGGCTTGTTCTTTTAAAAGGAATATTCTTCCAGGAGACTTTAGGGCAAATGCGTTTTTGTAAAATGTATATGAGTGGCCTAGAAGCAAAATTATACTATAATCCTTGAACTCAGAACCATTAAGCAGGAAAACTTACATATACATCGATATGTTGTGTTTAGGTTTAACAATGTGATATAGTGGGGTGCCATAGTGGGCATCTCTTAATGAGTTTTATTTTCAATGCTTTTGACGTGAGATAAAATTGATATATATTAAAGATGGATTCCCATAATATTGTAAAGTTGATGTATGTAGAAGAAACTCATCTAAATAATATAGGAGAAGCTTCCTTGCAGAACAATCTCGATGTATTGATAAAAGACAGGCAAGGAAAGAGTTTAAACGTCAGTTTTTATAAATCTGCTGCGATGCCCTCGCAAGTACGTTGATGTATTTTGGAGAAACATAAACTAAATGTATTTCCAGTGTATTTAAAGTCCACTGGCGCACACCTAGTTACACCAAGAAATCATTGGGAACATGAATCATAGTGCAGAGTAAAATGAGGTTATAGCCCAGCCAAAATATTTTCTAGAGCTGTACCAAAGCAGGTGAATTGCGAGGGAGGATACGGGATAACTGTAAGGTTCTCAGTGCTCTGGGTTCATGATCAATTCAGGAAGGTATCAGCATTGGCATATGGGATTAAACTCTTCTTTGGTGTCAATCTTTGGTAGGGAACAAACTGACTATCTCCCTCCTTACCATTCTGTTTTCAAGACATTACTTTATGGTGTTCTGCAAGGTTCATCAATTAGTTCTACCTTGTTCAAGTTTCATATCGCACCTCTAGTGTCTAATTTTTGTGGAGAGTTTTCTTTAATGTCCCACCCATGCAGACGACAACCAGTAATTGTTTCTTTCAGTGACAAATTGGGTGAGGTTTCAATCTGATAGAGACATCTAGCTGCAGATTCCTTAACTGAGAATATCCCCAGGCGTCAGACTGGATCCGGAAAATTATGCGCAGCAGCACCTCTGCGCGCCGGGGGCGGCACCGCTTGGCTCCGCCCTGACGTCGTTCCCGGACATGACGTCAGTAGAGCCATATAGGACTCTCCCGGCGTGCTGACGTCAGTTTCCTTCTTTTCCGCGTCCCAACGCGGATCCGGGATTCAGCTGTTCCTCTGGCCTGTTTTCTTCAGGCCTTTTCGATGCCTTCTGCGTCGGGGAACGGTGTGCGATGCCTTCGGGCTTTAAGGTGTGTGAGACCTGTTTGCGACAGATGTCGGCGTCGGACCCGCACACCATTTGCATGTGGTGTCTTGGGTCGCACCACGACTCCGTGGAGTGTGCCACCTGCTGGCAGATGCGTCCGAAGTCCCTGCGGGAGCGCCGAATGAAGCTCCTGGCTGCCCGGATATCCCGCACAGCGTCTCCCCGCCGCTCTCGGGCTGGCTCTTCTGTCCGCGTCCGCTCCCGGAGTCGTTCCTGCGACCGTCGTTCACCTAAAGGTAAGTCCAAGCACAAGTCACAGAGGTCAGCGACCTCGCTTCAACGTGACGATGGGGATCATGGTTCCCGTTCCACCACGGAGCCGTACCCCCCAGAGTCGGCCTCCATTTACCCGCCCTTTCCGGGTGATGGTGCGACTCGACCCCAGATGGAAGCCTACTACAAGGCTCTGCACTCCATCTTCGGGTCACCTCCTCTCCCTGGCGCGCCTTCGGGTCCCACAGAGGAGGTAGGCGTTCAGGTCGGATCTTCGCCGGCGGGTTCGCCCTCGGCACCGGCAGAGTGCCTCGACTCCGGCGTCCTGCCGACGTCGGGACACAACCCGGATGGGAGTCCCAGCCCCACGTCCAGCCCGTCTGCCCTGTCTCCGCATGGCCCCTGGCAGCTCCCTGCATCGACATCGGCGGCGCCGGCGGCACCATGCCTGTCGACTCCTGGTCATCATACTCCTTCTCCGCACCTATCGGTGGTGGGGACGTCGACGCCGGCTCGTGCCACAGCCGGTCGCCTCTCGTGGAGGTCGATGTCGGTTCGACGCCGTCTCGGCGTCATTCGACGCCGGAGCAGCCGCCGGTTCCAGTTGATTCTCCACTTCGGGAGGACACGGATCCGGTATGCCCGGGGTTATCTCCACGCCATTTGGCTCCGATGCCCTGGGGTCAGTGGCCCCTTGCTCCTCCTGCTGTGGGACATGTCAGCTTGCAACCGTCCCCTACAGATGGCCTATTGTCGCCCTCCAGGATGCCCACTGAAGCTGGTGCATTGTTTTTAAGGGGTATTCGCAGGGCTGCAGCTGTTTTACACTTGCACCCTCCGTCTGTCTCCTTGTCCTCCGATCCATTATTGGATCTCCTCCACCAGGGTGCGGCTTGTTGTTCGACGCGCTTCTCGGAACGTGGGCACAGCCCTCTTCAGGAGATCCTGTCGACCGGGCCATTGCGCATCGGCATCGTCCGGCCCCTGGGGGCCCCGCCTGTTTGTCCCTTCAGCCTGGGGCTCAGGGTCTAGTAGTCCAGGTGGCTTTTGCCACGCAGCCTTCCTCTCCGCCTCTATTGCTGCCTCCCACTAGGGAGTCTCGTTGGTTGGAGACATGTGGACGCGGCATTTTTGCGTCCGCTAGTTCAGCCTTACGTGCTCTGAACACGGCTTGCGTCTTTGCCCGGGCTTCTTGTGCCCTTTGGGACTCTGTGGAGTGTCTTTTACCTTCTCTCCCTGAGAGTACTCGTGCTGACATGGCTCGTCTCCTTCATGAAGGCCGAGAGATGGCACGCTTTACCATTCGGTCTGCCATTGACTCCACCGATTCGGTGTGTCGGGCAATGGCCAGGTCCGTTGCTCTGCGTCGCCATGCTTGGCTGCGCGACGGGGTTTCCCCGAAAATGTTCGTGACAGTCTCCGGGATTTGCCATTTGATGGTGTGTCCCTGTTTAACGAACATGCGGACTCTGCGGTTCACCGCCTTCTTTCTAACCTTCCATAGTTTTTATTCTCTTCTTGTCCGGTTGCGGACTTTGTCCTCACCCTCTGCAGTGTTGTCTCTGCTTCATATCGGCCCTGGGTTCATGCTGTAATACCTGAACGGCCTGGGCGGCTTCTCGCCGCACTTTCTTTTCTTTCATGCAGCTGGTCGGCTGCTTATATTTCGGTTGATCCTCTGTCTATGAGCTCACGCTCAAGAGGTGACCCTTGTTGGGGTTGATACTTACCCTATGTGGGGTATTCGTTGGCTATTGTATAGCTGCCTCCTTCCCACAGCAGTCTTTGTAGGCTCCTGTGGGGTCTTTTTCACGAGGTTGTCCTGCGGCTGTGCCTGTAAACTTTCACTGCTGCTGCGGTCCCTCCCGGGACCTTCTTGCGGTCCATTTGTTGGTCTCGCTCTATCGCCTCTCTCATGGTGTCTGCTGCTGGTCTGTGGCACTCCCCTGCATCTCACTGCTCCATTTCTTGAGGCCCAGGAGGGCTTTAAAGTCCTCGTGTGCCCTCATCCCGGAGGACTTTGAGGTTCTACCTCGTGTCACCTCTTCCAGGAGGGTTTTTTTCAGGTTAGCCCTCCTTGGGTGGTTTGTGCTGCCTTTTCTCGTCAGCCACTTTCCTTGCGACCATCTGGTTCCTACCGTCTGGTCGTGGTTCTTTCGCTGCGGCCGTCCCATCTGTGGACTGCCTCCCAGCGGAACCCTGTCGCTGTCCCCGAGCACGCAGAGCTATCTCGGCACTATTCTTCTGTGTTCTATAAGTGTCCGATGGCTGCTCCCTGTTATGTTCGCTGTCAAGGGCTGCTGCGATTTCCTGCAACTTTACGTTGCCTAGTTCTACTCTCCTCTATCCATGCTGCGTAGTCCTTTCATGCTTGGACTTCGCTCTCCATGGTGGAGTTCTGGCCCCAGACGCTGATACTTTCCATTGTCTTGTGCCTTGCTTTTATGGCCACTTCCCCTGCCAGAGCTTCCCATTTCCCTGCTGCATTCCGCGCAGGTGTTGTCGTGCTTTCCTTCGGGCTGCTGTTGCTGCTCTCAGCGGGAGTGTTCTCCTCAGAACATTGTTTGCCTTGTGGGCTATTGTACGTACATCCACTTTTGTTCCTCCTGTACGTTTCATACTGACTCCTTCCAGTACTGCTCGGCCTCCCTGTCTGTCTCGCGGTAGACGGTGGATCTTCCCTACCGCCTGTGGCTGTTGCGTCTGGCTCTGGGCATTGCTCCGTCCGGTACCGCTGCAACATGGCTGTTGGTGCCTATGGTGCCTTTTCTTTTCTTTCTCAACGCATCCACCGGGCTGCGTTCTGTCTTCTTTTCTCCTGTCCGGCGTACTACACACACCCAGACCTCCCACATGCATGGTCCTTCTTGCGGTGGTTGTGGTCTTATTCCTCACTTTTCGTGAGCGCAAGTCTTCTACGTGTGTTAGTTTTGCCGGATCTCTTTCACGCGGTACACCCTGGTGATGCGTCTCTCGCATCTCAGCTTTTGCTCGTGGCGTTTCATTGTGCCTTTCCCTTTCCGTGGTGGGGTTCTGGCAGTACACACAGTGTCTCTTGTGTTCTTTTGTTCCCCACGTGCGTGGCACTGGTTAGTGCCTCATTCTCTGCCATTCTGCCTTTTGATGCCCGCCCTTTCACATGTCCGGTGCATGGGCGATGGTGCATTGGCAGGTCTTGTGTTTCCAGTAACACTGAGTCATCCTGGGCGTCGTCAGCATCCTTCCGCTGCTGTTCCCAGTTCCACAGTGCTTCTTTCACTGTCATGCATGTCCGTCCTGCATGCTCGGACTCGGTCCATTCTTGTACCCTAGCTGGACCTTTCTCTTTTGCAGGTCCATCGGATCCCGTGGATCCCTCACATCCTACATTTAGTTCCTCTTCTATTCCAGAAGATATCGACTCTCATTCCACACTGACCTTCTGGTTCTGTGCTCCCTTTCAACTCTGTTTAACCAAAAGCGCTTTCTTGCCGCCCTTGGCAGCTTTTGATGCCTTTGCCTCTCATTGTTGGCCACTCCCTACGGAGTATCCTAGTCTGGTGTTGGCCACTCTGGCAGGGCTGCCCCCACTGTGTTTAGTCAACTGGTTGACACTTCTGTTCCCTTGGGAACTTAGTGGGGTTCAGTCGCAGACTCGCCTCCTATGGGGTATGGCTTTGGTATCTATTCTCAGTTAAGGATTCTGCGGCTAGATGTCTCTATCAGATGTACGAGTTACTTACCTTCGGTAACGATGTATTTGGTAGAGACGTTGTCTAGCCGCAGATTCCTTAACGCCCACCCATCCTCCCCGATCTGCGAGGACCTTTTCAGGTGGGGTTTTCTGCATTCGCCTCCCTCGGGGTGGCTTTGTCTTTCTACGGGGTGGTATCTCTCATCTCCCTCCCCGTCAGGCTTATTCCTTTGGTTTACTTGTTCTGCTCCTCCCAATCTCATGCTTGGGCGGTGGGTTCAGGTGTCCTTCTGCGTTTTTCCACATGGGTTTCCTCCAGTATGGGGCCTACTGGTATTCTCTACCCTCCCACCCACCTTCTCCATTGACACTCCTCCAGTCAATTGGTTTTGAGGTCTTTTTGGCCTGTGCCTCAGTCCACTGGTTCTCTCACAGGGGACAGAGTCTCCCTATTTCTTTCTTTTCTCTTCTTTAATCCTGTGGTTTGGGGCTTTCTTGCCTATCGCTGTTGGCTCTTCTCATTGCCGTTTTGCCTCAGGAGAGGGCATTCTCTCGCTTTTGCGGGATTGCTTCTCAGTGTACTGTTCTGCTCTTTTCAGTCACTTCATCTGGTGCAGGCTTTCTGTCGTCTGCCTTGGTCTTCTTTTTATAGATCGATTTGCCTCAAGGGGGGCATTCACTTCGCTTTTGCGTAACTGCTTCTCAGAATATTGCTCTGCTCTTTCCTTTTCACCAACTTTCAGTCGACAGTGCTTCTCACTGTCGTTCATGGTGCTTTCTCACCCTTTTGTTCTTTCTCTCTCACCAATTTTCTTTTTTATTCGCACACTGTTCCCATACCCATACGCGTTGTGGCGTGGAAAAGTTCCTCTGGAGAAAACTGATGTCAGCGCGCCGGGAGGGTCCTATATGGCTCCACTGACGTCATGTCCGGGGACGACATCAGGGCGGAGCCAAGCGGCGCCGGCGCGCAGAGTTGCTGCTGCGCAAAATGTTCCGGATCCAGTCTGACGCCTGGGGATATTCTCAGTTAAGGAATCTGCGGCTAGACAACGTCTCTACCAGATACATCGTTACCGAAGGTAAGTAACTCGTACTTTAAGTTTATAGCCTGAATGTCTGGAGTGTCTTGGATGAAGTTTAACTCTCTGAAACCCAACAGCGACAAAACAGAGATGCTAATCTACAGTGAGCCCTCCTCACTATGGTCATGCCTTTGGTCGACCATTGAATTAGGATATCATTTTGGCCCTGTATCATCTGCCTTTAACCTGAGTGAGGTCGTTGCCAACTCTCTTTATTTCTCTGCACAGGTCACCATAGTGGCATATGCCTGGTTACGCCATTAGAACGGGCTACCCCCCTGCTTTCAGTTGATAGTTGCAAAATGGTGATCTAGTCTTTTTTATGATTTTAATTCAGACTGATTACTGAAATTCTTTGTATCTTGGCTTACCGGCCTATCTGACACAGTGCAATTGCTTCAAAATGCTACATCACATCTTATTTTAGGCCTTCTTACTCGTTCCTCCATTTCAGATCATTTAGGTTCCTTACATTGGCCACCTTTGGCCACACCGTCTATTTTTAAAGCTCTAAGCACGGCAGTGAAAATAAAGGTGGCCCAATGACTCATTTTATTTGAGGCAACTGTAATAATAAAAACACAAAGGTCACATTTAAGTTTAATACTACAGTATAGAAATTTTAATTTAGTAACCCAGTAATGCAAATTTGACATGAGAAAAATTCTTTCTACTCTCTCGCATGTTGCATGAAACAACTCTGCTCATGGTCATAATATCTCTTCAGTTAGTTTTTACCTTGTTGCACACATTTAACCCCTTTCATCCTGGTTTTGCTTAAATACCTTTTGTTAAAACAAATACGTATGAAAAAATGCCATGACATAAACCATATATGTGGATCTGCAGAGTGTAATGTACTGTTTATTACTGTTGTTGAGGGACGAGAGGGACGTCAAGACTCAGGGCCTGATTATGAGTTTGGCAGACAGGGTTACTCCGTCACAAACGTGACGGATATCCCATCTGCCGTATTACAGTTCCATCATTTCCTATGGAACTTGTATATCCATATACATTTGTGACAGAGTATCCCATCCACCAGACTCTTAATCAGGCCTTCAGTCATGACTTTGTCTCTTATGAGCCATGGCCTCTCCCAGCACTCTACTAGGGTAATAAATAGAATATTACATTGAGAGCATCAGCATATATACTGTATATGTATAATCAATGAAAAAAAAGGTTAAAGATAAGTTATAGTTTGGAAAACTGAATTTATTATTTCTGCACAAAACCAACTTAAATTACACAAACCTTAAAAATGAAAGTTATAACGCTCTAGGTTGACTAACTCAGCTATAACTCGGCCCTCTCCCATGCGCAGTGTTCTCATAAATTATGTCATTTGAGATGGCATGAGTGTTGTTATGAATGCTATGATTTAACATGCTATAAGTGGTGTCATATGAAAGAATATGAGCAGTGCATGGTGAAGGTGCTAGTTATAGTTGATTTAGTCTGCCTAGTGAGTTTACAACACTCTGTACAAAGGTGCCTGAGTTATAAAAAGTTTTTGTTGGACCGGAAAGAACTTTTTTTTTAAACTTTTTTTATTCAGTTTCAAATCAATGATTACCAACCATGCAGCCTTTATAACAATAGTGTTACAGCAAACAAATGATGGACGGAATGCTGACAATGCAAACATTCTCCCCCAGTCAAAAGATCTGGGTTAAATCCATCGTTCTTTTGCCCACTACGCCACCCCAGTTTGGACCCAGCCATATGCAAATCAGTCTTGACCCTATGCCCCATGGGAACAGTCCAGACCGAACTGCCAGGCCAGGTCCTCCCTGGACAGGAAACAAGCATCCTGGGACCGGTTTCAGGGTATGTCACCCTTCTTCAGCCAGGCTAGCTTGAATCCAGTGGCACAGTGAGCAAGGGACCCACGTCTGGGCATACCCATCCCACTTTGGGCGAAAAGTGTTACAGCAAACAAATGATGGACGGAATGCTGACAATGCAAACATTCTCCCCCAGTCAAAAGATCTGGGTTAAATCCATCGTTCTTTTGCCCACTACGCCACCCCAGTTTGGCCAAGCCATATGCAAATCAGTCTTGACCCTGTGCCCCATGGGAACAGTCCAGACCGAACTGCCAGGCCAGGTCCTCCCTGGACAGGAAACAAGCATCCTGGGACCGGTTTCAGGGTATGTCACCCTTCTTCAGCCAGGCTAGCTTGAATCCAGTGGCACAGTGAGCAAGGGACCCACATCTGGGCATACCCATCCCACTTAGGGCGAAAAGTGTTACAGCAAACAAATGATGGACGGAATGCTGACAATGCAAACATTCTCCCCCAGTCAAAAGTTCTGGGTTAAATCTGGACTGTTCCCATTGGGCGCAGGGTCAAGCCTGATTTGCATATAGCTGGGTCCAAACTGGAATGGCATGGTGAGCAAAAAAACGATGGATTTAGGCCCAGATCTCTGTACTGGGGTGAATGTACGACATTGTTCTGCATTCTGTCCATCAATTGTTGGTTTTGCATTTGTCACCCCAAGTGGGACGGGTATGCCCAGACGTGGGTCCCGTGCTCTCCATGCCACTGGAGTCAAGCTATCCTGGCTGATGAGGGCTGAAAGCCCGAAACCGGTCCTAGGATGCTTGTTTCCAGTCCAGGGAGGACCTGGCCTGGCAGTTCGGGCTGGACTGTTCCCATTGGGCGCAGGGTCAAGCCTGATTTGCATATGGCTGGGTCCAAACTGGAATGGCATGGTGAGCAAAAAAACGATGGATTTAGGCCCAGATCTCTGTACTGGGGTGAATGTACGACATTGTTCTGCATTCTGTCCATCAATTGTTGGTTTTGCATTTGTCACCCCCAAGTGGGACGGGTATGCCCAGACGTGGGTCCCGTGCTCTCCATGCCACTGGAGTCAAGCTATCCTGGCTGATGAGGGCTGAAAGTCCGAAACCGGTCCTAGGATGCTTGTTTCCAGTCCAGGCAGGACCTGGCCTGGCAGTTCGGGCTGGACTGTTCCCATTGGGTGCAGGGTCAAGCCTGATTTGCATATGGCTGGGTCCAAACTGGAATGGCATGGTGAGCAAAAAAACAATGGATTTAGGCCCAGATCTCTGTACTGGGGGGAATGTACGACATTGTTTTGCATTCTGTCCATCAATTGTTGGTTTTGCATTTGTCACCCCAAGTGGGACGGGTATGCCCAGACGTGGGTCCCGTGCTCTCCATGCCACTGGAGTCAAGCTATCCTGGCTGATGAGGGCTGAAAGCCCGAAACCGGTCCTAGGATGCTTGTTTCCAGTCCAGGGAGGACCTGGCCTGGCAGTTCGGGCTGGACTGTTCCCATTGGGCGCAGGGTCAAGCCTGATTTGCATATGGCTGGGTCCAAACTGGAATGGCATGGTGAGCAAAAAAACGATGGATTTAGGCCCAGATCTCTGTACTGGGGTGAATGTACGACATTGTTCTGCATTTTGTCCATCAATTGTTGGTTTTGCATTTGTCACCCCAAGTGGGACGGGTATGCCCAGACGTGGGTCCCGTGCTCTCCATGCCACTGGAGTCAAGCTATCCTGGCAGATGAGGGCTGAAAGCCCGAAACCGGTCCTAGGATGCTTGTTTCCAGTCCAGGGAGGACCTGGCCTGGCAGTTCGGGCTGGACTGTTCCCATTGGGCGCAGGGTCAAGCCTGATTTGCATATGGCTGGGTCCAAACTGGAATGGCATGGTGAGCAAAAAAACAATGGATTTAGGCCCAGATCTCTGTACTGGGGTGAATGTACGACATTGTTCTGCATTCTGTCCATCAATTGTTGGTTTTGCATTTGTCACCCCAAGTGGGACGGGTATGCCCAGACGTGGGTCCCGTGCTCTCCATGCCACTGGAGTCAAGCTATCCTGGCTGATGAGGGCTGAAAGCCCGAAACCGGTTCTAGGATGCTTGTTTCCAGTCCAGGGAGGACCTGGCCTGGCAGTTCGGGCTGGACTGTTCCCATTGGGCGCAGGGTCAAGCCTGATTTGCATATGGGTGGGTCCAAACTGGAATGGCATGGTGAGCAAAAAAACGATGGATTTAGGCCCAGATCTCTGTACTGGGGTGAATGTACGACATTGTTCTGCATTCTGTCCATCAATTGTTGGTTTTGCCTTTATAACAATAGTCACAGTACAAACCGAGCATCACAAGGGACATTCCATTGTAATATCAATGACAGTTTTGCAGGAGACAAGCGTACAGTTGTAGAACAAGGAAATATCCGAGAGTCACAACCAGTCACAGCCAAATACAACAGGGTCAATGGCACCTTTACAATTCAGTACTAACATCGCTTTGAGCTTCAGGGGTCATAAATCTGTCAATCAGGGCCCAACAGGCAACCAGGTCGTCTTGAAGTTTATAATCCCTCCTGCTGTGTTTCATATGGAGTTCCTCGACCAAGAACCACTCTACCACATCCCTATTCCAGAGGTCCTCCGATGGGGCACGCTGCCCTTTCCAGGTGATAGCTAGTCAGAAATTATAACTTTAAGTTATAACTATACTTTTTTAATTTCTAAAGTTGTGTGGTTTAAGTTGGTTTGGTATGTAAATGATAAATTATGTTTTCCTAACCATAACTTATCTTTAACTTTTGTTTTTCATTGGGTTTGTTTGCTTGGAAAAATCGTTTTTTAATCATATAATGTTTATTTTGGTATTAATTACTTCATATATAAAAATAGTTTTTCAAATTTGAATATTACTGCAGTACGCTCTCGATAATTTCTTGTGTAGTGGCATACAGTGGAATGGCATGGCGTAGAGTGGTGTGGAGTGGCATAGAGTCGTGTACAATGAGGTTGAGTAGAGTGGCATACAGAGGAGTGGCGTAGAGTACAGTGGCATAGAGTGCTTTGGCATAGAGTAGAGTGGTGCAGAGTAGAGTACAGTAGCGTAGAGTGCAGTAGCATAAAGTAGAGTGGTGCCGAGTAGATTAGAGTGGCATAAAGTACAGTGGCGTACAGTAGAGTGACGTACAGTGAAGTGGGGTACACTGAAGTGGGGGATAGTAAAGTGGCGCAGAGTATAGTGGTGTAGAGTGAAGTGGTGTAGAGTGAAGTGGTGTAGAGTGGAGTGGCGTAGAGTAGAGTGGCGTAGAGTAGAGTGGCGTAGAGTGAAGTGTGTGGAGTGAAGTGGGGTAAAGTTAAGTGGGGTAGAGTAGAGTGGCGTAGAGTGCCATAGAGTGCAGTGGTGTACGGTGAAGTGGGGGTAGAATGAAGTGGGGTAGAGAATAGTGGCATACAGTGAAGTGGGGTACTGTGAAGTGGGGTGGAGAAGAGTGGCGTTGAGTAGAGTGGCGTACAGTGAAGTGGTTGAGAGTGAAGTGGGTGACAGTGAAGTGGGTGACAGTGAAGTGGAGTACAGTAGAGTCGTGTAGAGTGCAGTGGTGCAGAGTAGAGTTCAGTGGCAAAGAGTAGAGTGCAGTAGAATGGCATAGAGTGGGGTGGAGTGGAGCACAGTGACTTGGAGTAGCGTGGAGTAGAGAGACATACAGTAGAGTGGCGTAGAGTAGAGTGATGTACAGTAGAGTGATCTAGTGTGAAGTGGGGTAAAATAGAGTTGCGTACAGTAGAGTGGTGTAGAGTGAAGTGGGGTACAGTGAAAAGGGGTAGAGCACAGTGGCATAGAGTACTGTGCCATAGAGTGAAGTGGGGTAGAGTAGAGTGGGACACAGTGAAGAGAGGTTGAGTGAAGTGGGGTAAAGTGACGTAGAGTAGAGTGTCGTAGAGTGAGATGGGGTGGAGTAGAGTGCAGTGGCACAGAGTAATGAGTAGAGTACAGTGGCGTAGAGTGCACTGGCATACGGTAGGGTAGTGCATAGTCGAGTGTTGTAGAGTGAAGTGGGGTATTGTTAAGTGGGGTAGAGTACAGTGGTGTACAGTAGAGAGGAGTAGAGTGGCGAAGTGGGGTAGAGTAGAGTGGCTCAAAGTACAGTGGTGTAGAGTACTGTGGCGTACAGTAGAATGGTGCAGATTGAAGTGAGGTAGAGTGAGGTGGGGTGGAGTGAAGTGTAGTAGAATAAACTGGCGTAATGTGAAGTGGGGTAGAGTGGCGTACAGTAAAGTGGCATAGAGTACAGTGGCATAGAGAGCAATTGCATAAAGTAGAGTGGTGCAGAGTAAAGTGCAGTGGCGTTTAGTAGAGTGCTGCAGAGTAGAGTATAGTGGGGTAGTGTAGAGTGGCATAGAGTAGAATAGCATACAGTAGAGTGGCATTGAGTGAAGTGGCGCAGAGTAGAGTGCAGTGGCATAGAGTGGCATAGAATGGAGTGGAGTACAGTGACTTGGAGTGGTGTACAGTAGAGTGGCATAGAGTGAAGTGGGGTAGAGTGAAGTGGCATATGGTAGGACGGCATACAGTAGATTGGCGTAGAGTAAATTGGAGTAGAGTAGAGTTGTGCAGGTGCAGAGTAAAGTACAGTGGCGTAGAGTGCAATGGCGTACAGTAGAGTGGATCAGAGTGGAGTACACTGAGTATAGTGGAATAAAGTGTCTCGAGTGCCGTACAGTAGAGTGGTGTTGACTAGAGTGGCGTAGAGTGCAATGGTGTAAGTAGTGTGGCATAGAGTAAAGTGAAGTGGGGTAGAGTGAAGTGGGGTAGAATAGGGTGGGGGTGTTTGGACAAAATATTAATTTATAAATATCGGGAGGCAGAAATATCTGAAAATAAATATCATGATGCATAAATATCGTTGACAAGAATATAGTTTGTTGAGGTAAGTAATATCGCTTTAAATAATATTGATGTTGTTTATATCATTTTCAATAATATAGTGGTTAAAAATAATGTTTTTTAATTATTTGAATGTGTTTTAGTTGATATATTCATTTTATGTGTTAGTATTGTTTATATAAAGGTTATTTTCTTTAAAATATAGATTGTAATTTTTAGTGATTTAGAATTTTTTATTTAATTTCTTTATTATAATTTATAGTGTTGTGGCGGGTTGTTGGGTTTCTAGGGGGATAGGGTGGAAAGTTAATTAGTTAATAATGATTATGAATTATTTAATACATTCTATTTTATTATAGAATTAATATTAAGTAAATTATATAATTGATTGTTTTTCGATTAATTGCTGTTAGTGGGCTGATAGGTTTGTAGGGGTATAGGGTGAGAAGTTAATGCAGTAGTAATTAACAATTAATTGCTAATTAACGGATTTTAATTACGTAATTTAAGGAGTACTTATTTTCCTTATATTTTAGTTGCGGGCTGCTAGGTTCGTAGAGGTCTATGGTGGGAAGGTATTAATGAATAATTAATTAATAATTTTTAATGAATTATTTATAGAATTCTTAATTATGTAAAATATGGAATGCTGATTTAATTTACTAATATTTTTGTTGTGGTATGCGAGGCTTGTCGGGCATAGGGTGGTAAGTTAATATATTAATAATTAATTAACTATTAATTATTATTTGTAAATTAATTATTTAACTGTATTTAAATTATTTAAATTATGGAATACCTATTTATTTTAATTGTATTTTAGTTGTGGGCTGCTAGGTTTGTTTTGGTTTATGCTGGGAAGTTAATGAAGTAATAATTAACAATTAATTGTTAATTAGTTATTTAATTGCTTGTAAATATGAAATTATGGAATATTTTTTTTTAAAGTAATATATTAGGTGCGGGCTTCTCGGTTTGTAGGGGTATGTAGGTGGGAGTTTAATTAATTAATAATTGAATTATAACTATTTATTAATTGATAATTGATTATTTTATTGAATAGTAATCATGTAAAGTGATTCATGTTTTTATGATTTTTTACTACGTGTGTATGTATATATATATATGTATATATGTGTGTGTGTATATAATGTGTGTGTATATATATATATATATATTCGCACAAAAGAACCATCAGAGGCCCATTACTGGCAAAAGAGACATTTATTGGAACGTCCTCGCACACAGATTTCTCCCCAGAGCCTAACGTTTCGGCCTCATCCGGCCTTGCTCCCAGGCGGGAGAAAGAATATCGAACTGCTCATTGCGCACCTGCGTGCTTTTCACAACATTTTACCTCACGTGACCAAAGTGGAAAATACAAGTCCCAAGGTGCACCGCATTTAATTTGAATATACTTATGGAAGTCCAAGTCTATTCACAGTTGAAAAACGTAAGTACCTGTTTTGCGGTTCCACTTGTGTTGAAGAATGTCTTGTAAGCCAGGTGAGTAGGTGTTATTTGCGCATTGCCAAGAGTTCAAATGACGCTACAATTTGATGCAATTCAGCCAGCACGATCGTGAATGGTAGTCCACCATTCCGAATCCCTTCCAACACGCTATCCTTTTTACCATATTGGCTTTTCCTGTCATTTGAGATGTCATCAGTGATGTCATCAGTGATGTCACTGACCATGTCATGAGTGATGTAATATGTGACGTCATCAGCATTGCATTGCGGGGGCGCGAGTTATAGTTAGCTGAACTAACTATAACGGGGGAATTTCACGGGTTTTGTACGAGTGCAATGTCCAACTAACTATAACTGTCCCTAAAACCTATGGTTTTTTCAGTGAATTTGTAAGGTTTTTTTAAATGCTAATTTCTAACTACAACGTGCCTGAAACCTATGGTTTTTTCAGTGAATTTCAAAGGTTTTTCAAATGCTAGTTTGTAACTATGCCTACAGAAGTAGGACATGTGAAGAAAGAAGAAAAAACGCACAGAAAGAAGCAAAAGAAATGTCGAAAGAAACAGAAGTCCACAAAGACGAAGAAAAATCCAGGAAGAAGCAAGACATGTGCAGAAAGAACCAACAGAGGAGCAGAAAGAGGCCTTGTTGCAAAATCATCCTGTGCCCACATCTTTTTCAGACGGGTACTGGTGGTAACTGACTCTGACTAACCAGGCCTAGACCAAGTGCTATTCTAAAAGAAACTTAGAATACAGTGAAAACACCTACATACACTAGGGAACACTATGCGTTGGGGTACCCCTGTGATTAGCATGACCTCCTCTGTAAGGCCCTAGTACATAATAGGGCAGGGGGATTAAAACGTCCTCTTAAAATGCGCCATGGGGCACGTTTGCACACTGGTGTAGGGAGGGGGGGGCCTGAGGTTCCAGTAAGCGCCACAGAGCTGCGTTGCAGAGAGGTGTAAAAAGGGGCGTGGCCTCAGAACACCTCTCTGCAACGCAGCCCCCTGGCGCATACTGGAGGTTCCTGGTGGGCTAGTTGCCCCCAGGGACCCCGAGTATTCAAGGGGAATTCGTTCCCCCTCTGCAAACGCGCCAGGGGGCACGTTTGCAGAGTGCTGCCAAGGAGGGGGCGTGGCCTCCGGCGCGATGCCAGTCTTTTTTTTTTTTTTTTTAAGAATGGGGGCTGTGTGGCCCCACTTCTTTTTCTAATTTATTGGCCCTGGGGACCCCATCCCCCAGGGCCTGCCCCTAATATTTAAAAAAAAAAAAAAAATTGGGATGGGGCCGCGTGGCCCCCCTCCCGAGGCCTTAATCGGCCCCGGGGACCCCATCCCCCGGGGCATGGCCTTTTTTTTTTATTTAATGTTTTGGAGGGGGGCTGCGTTGCCCCCCTCCTCAGGCCACTTATGGCCCCGGGGACCCCATCCCCCGGGGCCGGTCTTTGTTTTTTGTTTTTTTTAATAACAATTTTGGGGAAGGGGGCCGCGTGGCCCCCCTCCCGGGCCACTTGTAGCCCCGGGGACCCCATCCCCCGGGGCTGGCCCTCTCCGTTGGGGACCGTGGGGGGGTCCCCAATCTCCCCACGGTCCCGCCGGCTCCCCGCATCCCTCGGGAGCCGGCATTGCTTTTCCACACGGGGAGTTGCTAAGATGCAGCTCCCCGTGTGGAAAAGCAATCGTCTTTGGTTTTTGGAAGAGAGAGCAGGTTTCCTGCTCTCTCTTCCAAAAACCAAAGCAGTTTGCTATGGCAGGGCGGGAGCGTTGGTTATGACGTCACGGTGCCTATATAGGCACCACCCAGGTGCGCGGATGTCAGTTCTTTTCTTTCCGCAACAGTTAAGCGCCGATCTGGGAAGAGCTACCCCTCTGCCGCTTTTTGGCAGGCTTTTTCTCGACTTTTGTTGATATTTTTGGATTCAACTTCATGTGCGAGGAATGTCTTCGAGAAAGACAGGTTTCAAACCATGCGGGACTTGTTCCCGCATGATGTCGGTCACTGATCCCCACCGCGTATGTCTGTTGTGTCTTGAACGCGACCACAATTCGAAGTCGTGTTCAGACTGTCGGGCGATGGCCCCGAAGACCTTGAGGGAGGGAGCGATGAAGTTGCTTGCGGCCCCGAAGTCGACACTGTCAAGCGAGACTCCGAGGAGGTCACGGTCCCGTTCGAAGAAGAGGAGGTCGCGGGTCCGCTCATGGAGCCCTAAGTCCTCTTCCTCCCATTCGAGGTCTTCTGCACACTCTGGGAAGAGGAACAAGAAGAAGAAGAAGAAGGCCAAGCGGACTTCGACTTCACCTCAACCGTCGTCGAGAGAGGTAAGGAGCACCGACGCTCTAGGCACGGTTCTGCGGAGACAGCCTGAGTCGACTTCTCGCCACCCACCCTTTCCGGGAGCCGGAGCGACTCCCGCTCAAATTAAAGAGTTTTACAAGGCCATGCGCCGCGTATTTGAGCGGAACAACCATGTTGGTGAGCCCTCGGGCCCTGCGGGGTCAGATGGGGCCCCATCGGGTTCGACACCGTCGGCTCCGGCCACGGCGCCGGTGAGGCCTCAGGGATCCGATCCCGGATCCGGATCGACGCAGGTCGTGCCAACGCGACCTTCCCCGCCGTCGAATCCGAAGTCGATGCCTACGACGTCGCCGATGCCCGTCGGTGGCGCAAGCCCCATCCTCATCCCCGATGACACGGAGCCGGAACCCAGGGGTTCTATGTTGTCTCCTGAGCACTTTGTGGACATGCTTGGCTCAGGAGAGGAATGGGAGGAGTCTGGAGACCCTCTTGAGAACCAGGATGTCTCTGAGGAGGCAATGGACTGGTATGGGGAACTTGGGGAAGCCAGTGGTCTGGATACTTTCCCAGACACTGGCATGCTCTCTCCGCCTACAGTGGCTTCGGAGGAGGGGGCGTCCTATGCCATGGTGGTTAAGAGGGCAGCTGAGGTCCTAGGACTGGAGCTGCCCTCAGTGCAGGTCAGGACTAATCTCCTGACCGAAGTGCTTCAGCCTGGGGCTTCAACTTCTGAACCCTTATTGCCCTTTAATGAGGCACTTACGGACGTCCTTCTAGGAACATGGACCACATGGGAGAGGTGGAGATCAGGGGTCACTGGTCTCCGGCAGAGACGGGACTCCACATAAACTTGTTGGAGCTCTGAGCGATTCGGTTGGCATTGAGAGCATTTATTCCCTCTGTCAAGGGGAAGCTGGTGCAGGTGTTCACGGACAACACCACCGCTATGTGGTACTGCTACAAGCAGGGCGGGGTGGGGTCATGGACCCTTTGTTGAGAGGCCCTGTGTCTCTGGCCATGGCTGGAACAGCAGGGCTTATCCCTGGTGATTCAACACCTGGCAGGTTCTCTGAACGCCAGGGCGGACGATCTCAGCCGTCAATGCCTTCAGGATCACAAATGGCGTCTCCAGTTGCAGGTGGCGCAAGGTCTCTTTCAGCAGTGGGGAGATCTTTGGTTAGATTTGTTTACGAAGAGAACGCGCAATGTCAGCAGTACTGGGTTCTGGAATTTCAATCGCTCGGCGACGTGTTTCATTGCGAGTGGAGCTCAGGCCTGTTGTACGCCTTTCCGCCCATACCACTCCTGCCCAGGGTTCTGAAGAAGATCAGGAGCGACCGAGCCCAAGTCATTCTTGTGGCACCAGACTGGGCAAGGAGAGTCTGGTAGCCAGAGCTTCTGAGCATGAGTGTCGATCCTCCGATCAGGCTGCCCCTTCGGGAGGATCTTCTGTCGCAGCAGCAGGGGAGGGTTCTCCACCCGAACCTGTCAACTCTGCGCCTCCATGCGTGGAGATTGAGCGGTGACAGTTGATAGCTTTTGACCTTCCTCCTGAAGTCTGTAATGTTATTCTGGTGGCCAGGCGCCCCTCCACTAAGATGGCATACGCCTGCCGTTGGCAGAAATGTGTTTTATACTGTACAGAAAGGTCCATTGACCATCTTTCTGCTTCTCTTTCTACTGTCCTTTTATTCATTCTAACCCTTGCCCAGCAGGGCTCTGCCTTGGGAACTCTCAAGGGTTACCTTTCTGCTCTGTCTGCTTTTTTGCGGCTGCCAGACTAGCCCTCTCTCTTCAAGTCTCCTATTGTAAATAGATTTCTAAAAGGGCTGGCTCACTTGTTTCCACCCACACCCTTTGTTATGCCACAGTGGGACCTTAATTTGGTCCTCACTTACCTGATGTGTGCTCCCTTTGAGCCTTTGCACAATTGTTCCCTCCAGCTGTTGAACATCAAAACAGCCTTCTTGGTGGCGATTACATCGGCCCGGAGGGTGAGTGAATTGCAGGCATTATCCAGCTCACCTCCTTATCTTATGCCCTTTCCAGACAAGGTGGTACTTCGCACCAGGGCATCTTTTTTGCCAAAGGTTGTGACCCCTTTCCATGTGGGTCAATTCATCACTTTGCCCACCTTCTTCGCTCCCCCACATCCCTCTAAGGAAGAGGAGCGTCTCCACCGTCTGGACCCAAAAAGAGCGTTGTCGTTCTACCTTGACCGCACAAAAGAGTTCCGGGTGGATGACCAACTTTTTGGGGGGTATGTGGGAGCGAAGAAGGGAAGGGCAGTGAAGAAAAGGACCATCTCTCGCTGGGTCGTTCTCTGCATTAAAATCTGTTACGCCTTGGCGAAGAAGCAGCCCCCTGAGGGATTAAGGGCCCACTCCACCAGGGGAAAGGCTGCGACTACGGCTTTGGCTCGGAGTGTCCCAGTCCAAGACATCTGTCAGGCTGCAACGTGGGCATCATTGCACACGTTTGCAAAACATTATTGCCTTGATGGTCAAGTGCGCAGGGACGGGCACTTTGCCCGTTCAGTCCTGCAAGACTTCTTAGTCTAGTTCATGAGTCCGCAACCCACCGCTGGGATGGTATGGCTCGGGAATCTGATTCAAAGGTAAGGAATCTGCAGCTAGAAGTCTCTATCAGATGAACAAGTTTCTTACCTTCGGTAGCGCATTATCCGGTAAAGACTCTATGTAGCTGCAGATTCCTTACAGCCCCACCCATGCCTCCCCGCCTTGTGGACTGATGTAATGGATCTAGGGTTGTTACCCCTTTTCAGGGCCCTAGTTTTTGCACACGACTACGTCAATTACTTCGTGGCTCTCCGCTTCTGGCGTGGAAATTACGAAAAGTACTGACGTCCGCGCGCCTGGGTGGCACCTATATAGGCACTGCGACATCATAACCGATGCTACCGATGCCGATGACGTCACGCAGAGCCAAATGGAGCCACCCGAAGTCGTGCGCAAGGGGTATTGCTCAGCAAAGGTTTCCGGATCCAGCCTGACGCCTGGGAAACTCAAAGTTAAGGAATCTGCAGCTAGATAGTCTCTACCAGATAATGCGCTACTGAAGGTAAGTAACTTGTTCTACAAGTCCTACCTCTTCTTGCAAGGGTAAAAGGCCATCAAGTTAGACATACAAAAAAAGTCCACTGTAGTCATTACTGCCCTTTTCACTAGTTGTAGAGGCCCGTTTTTTAGGCTTATTTACATTCTCAGGGTCTCCAACTTTTTGTCTAGTAGTTTGTTGCAGCCTGCTGTGGGTAATAGTTGGACTAGATGCCTGACTGCTTCAAAACTAAATTTCAGATCGGTGAGGTAAGGAACAGGTTTATAAAAAAGGTGGAAAATTTGGTGTTGTCTTGTTAATCTCTCGTCTCGCTCTAGTGCTTGTCGTGCTACTGTCAGCTGTGGCGCCACTGATCACGCTCTCACTTGCTGCGCTCACCATACTCGCATGTGTGGTCCTTACTTGCACCCCGTCCACATTTCCATCGGTTGGTGCTGCACTATTTCCAGATCTGATCAATGGTGCACACCCAGCACTGCTGCTGGAACTGGAAAGCTCAGAACATCTAATATGTTTTTCTCCCTATCTTCCATCGCTTCAGAAATATCACTAGTCATTTTTGCGAATAAATATGGAGGAGGTAGTGCACCAGGCATACAGATACATGATTTATCCACTGAATGGCTAGTTTGATATCTCAGTTTACCTTGGATGCCCTTAAGGCCCCACCCATGACATTTCTTCAGGAATTTCATGGCCTTCTTGTACCAATTTTGGGGAGCCAGTCACTGTTATATAATAGTCTTATTTATAGGTTTGTTCAATCTTTTCTTAAGATTATTCAAGCCCGAATTTCAAAGGTCACTTCTTCTTGAAAGGATTTTTTACCATTATCTTTGCTGCAATTTCTCCAATTCTCTGCATACATATCTGCACTTGCTGTTACCATATGGATGGTATATTATGTAGGCAGGAGTCCATTAGGTAGAGTCTTCAATTTAGAATCTTTGCCTCTCATGTCCTTACTACACTCTTATTCAGAGCTGTGAAAATATTTAGATAGTCTGTCGCCTTGTAATTCCATGGAGGAGGTGGAAAAGTACTGAAGTCCGCGCGCCTGGGTGGCGCCTATATAGGCACTGCGACATCATAACCGATGCTACCGTTGCCGATGACGTCACGCGGAGCCAAATGGAGCCACCCGAAGTCGCGCGCAAGGGGTATTGCTCAGCAAATGTTTCCGGATCCAGCCTGACGCCTGGGAAACTCAAAGTTAAGGAATCTGCAGCTAGATAGTCTCTACCAGATAATGCGCTACCGAAGGTAAGTAACTTGTTCTACAAGTCCTACCTCTTCTTGCAAGGGTAAAAGGCCATCAAGTTAGACATACAAAAAAGTCCACTGTAGTCATTACTGCCCTCTTCACTAGTTGTAGAGGCCCGTTTTTTAGGCTTATTTACATTCTCAGGGTCTCCAACTTTTTGTCTAGCAGTTTGTTGCAGCCTGCTGTGGGTAATAGTTGGACTAGATGCCTGACTGCTTCAAAACTAAATTTCAGATCGGTGAGGTAAGGAACAGGTTTATAAAAAAGGTGGAACATTTGGTGTTGTCTTGTTAATCTCTCGTCTCGCTCTAGTGCTTGTCGTGCTACTGTCAGCTGTGACGCCACTGATCACGCTCTCACTTGCTGCGCTCACCATACTCCCATGTGTGGTCCTTACTTGCACCCCGTCCACATTTCCATCGGTTGGTGCTGCACTATTTCCAGATCTGATCAATGGTGCACACCCAGCACTGCTGCTGGAACTGGAAAGCTCAGAACATCTAATATGTTTTTCTCCCTTTCTTCCATCGCTTCAGAAATATCACTAGTCATTTTAGCGAATAAATATGGAGGAGGTAGTGCACCAGGCATACAGATACATGATTTATCCCCTGAATGGCTAGTTTGATATCTCAGTTTACCTTGGATGCCCTTAAGGCCACACCCCTGACATTTCTTCAGGAATTTCATGGCCTTCTTGTACCAATTTTGGAGAGCCAGTCACTGTTACAGAATAGTCTTATTTATAGGTTTGTTCAATCTTTTCTTAAGATTATTCAAGCCCGAATTTCAAAGGTCACTTCTTCTTGAAAGGATTTTTTACCATTATCTTTGCTGCAATTTCTCCAATTCTCTGCATACATATCTGCACATGCTGTTACCATATGGATGGTATATTATGTAGGCAGGAGTCCATTAGGTAGAGTCTTCAATTTAGAATCTTTGCCTCTCATTTCCTTACTACACTCTTATTCAGAGCTGTGAAAATATTTAGATAGTCTGTCGCCTTGTAATTCCATGGAGGAGGTGGAAAAGTACTGACGTCCGCGCGCCTGGGTGGCGCCTATATAGGCATTGCGACATCATAACCGATGCTACCGATGCCGATGATGTCACGCGGAGCCAAATGGAGCCACCCGAAGTCGCGTGCAAGGGGTATTGCTCAGCAAAAGTTTCCGGATCCAGCCTGACGCCTGGGAAACTCAAAGTTAAGGAATCTGCAGCTAGATAGTCTCTACCAGATAATGCGCTACCGAAGGTAAGTAACTTGTTCTACAAGTCCTACCTCTTCTTGCAAGGGTAAAAGGCCATCAAGTTAGACATACAAAAAAAGTCCACTGTAGTCATTACTGCCCTCTTCACTAGTTGTAGAGGCCCGTTTTTTAGGCTTATTTACATTCTCAGGGTCTCCAACTTTTTGTCTAGCAGTTTGTTGCAGCCTGCTGTGGGTAATAGTTGGACTAGATGCCTGACTGCTTCAAAACTAAATTTCAGATCGGTGAGGTAAGGAACAGGTTTATAAAAAAGGTGGAAAATTTGGTGTTGTCTTGTTAATCTCTCGTCTCGCTCTAGTGCTTGTCGTGCTACTGTCAGCTGTGGCGCCACTGTTCACGCTCTCACTTGCTGCGCTCACCATACTCGCATGTGTGGTCCTTACTTGCACCCAGTCCACATTTCCATCGGTTGGTGCTGCACTATTTCCAGATCTGATCAATGGTGCACACCCAGCACTGCTGCTGGAACTGGAAAGCTCAGAACATCTAATATGTTTTTCTCCCTTTCTTCCATCGCTTCAGAAATATCACTAGTCATTTTAGCGAATAAATATGGAGGCGGTAGTGCACCAGGCATACAGATACATAATTTATCCCCTGAATGGCTAGTTTGATATCTCAGTTTACCTTGGATGCCCTTAAGGCCCCACCCCTGACATTTCTTCAGGAATGTCATGGCCTTCTTGTACCAATTTTGGAGAGCCAGTCACTGTTATAGAATAGTCTTATTTATAGGTTTGTTCAATCTTTTCTTAAGATTATTCAAGCCCGAATTTCAAAGGTCACTTCTTCTTGAAAGGATTTTTTACCATTATCTTTGCTGCAATTTCTCCAATTCTCTGCATACATATCTGCACATGCTGTTACCATATGGATGGTATATTATGTAGGCAGGAGTCCATTAGGTAGAGTCTTCAATTTAGAATCTTTGCCTCTCATTTCCTTACTACACTCTTATTCAGAGCTTTGAAAATATTTAGATAGTCTGTCGCCTTGTAATTCCATGGAGGAGGTGAAAAAGGAAGGTAAAGGGCAATCCGTGTTTAACAGCTCTTCCAGTCTGCTGCCTAGGTAGAGGGGATCGTAGAGTACATGCACGCTTGGCCATTGCTCCCCTTGCAATCGGAACACCTCTGGTCACAGCCTCTTGATTACAAAAGGCCTGGGGCAGCTGAAACAGCTCAACAGAGTCTGCACTGGGTTACTAAGCAATCCTTTCCTCTCATTCCTCAACCTCCTGCTTTTATACCATGTACTTCATTCATACTTCTACCTTCTAGTTCTCCATACCTACACATCTGTATTTACCTAGTGTCACCTGCCCAGACCTCAAACCTTAAATGTAAGCAATGAAAAATTGTCTATTGTGGTCAATAAACACAATCATACTTACATGTTAAAGGTTTACATCATGCTCAACTCTCTGGCCTGATCGTTGAGCCAAACACAAGACTGTACTCCACCGAAACTCCCAATGGAAAATCCTGTCTTACCTTTGGTGCTCCTGGCTGTTCTCTGGCGTTCCGATCCAACTTCGGTCACAGCATCCGGCCAAGAACAGATGATTCCCAGCCAACTGCACAAGGCTCTATCAAGGAAATCTCTTTATAGGCTACTCAGAGTTTGAAAAGGTACATTGACAATAGAAAATCTTAGAGTATGTAAATCATAGAGACAGGCGGCCAAGGGGGTCCCCTGAAATGATTGATGAAAACAAGCTCAACAAGTACAGGCATGACTTAAATGTAAGCTTTACTAAACTCAAGTTTCTACTATTGGGACATTGTAAGATTTCACACAAAGAAAATAAGCAGGTACCTAACTGGGATCCTGAGGATGGGAGAACAACCTACACTAGTAACAAACAAAAAAGTGTTTTTGGCTGAGCAAGCTATTCATTAGGTCGAGCCTAGCGTTGCAGCGCATGCGCTGCTCACTTTGCGAGGCATGATGTATTAGGGTATGTTTTAGAAGTGGTGTGGAAGCCCCGCCCATATTTTTCATTGACTGGCGTCATCTTCCATGGTAAATTCTGGCTTCCGATTGATAATGAGGCTTCTTAGTCCCTCCTTGTTACTGCCCTGTCTCCTTTTGGGACCGCCCATCAGGACTGGATCTTTTACTTCCAGCGTTACACTGTCTCCTTCATTAGTCGGTAAGCACTATATTTTTTTCACAATGGGGACAGCTTGTCTGGTATTTGTATTCAGGGTTTTAGCATGCGGCTGGATAGTCTGAAAACCAGGTCAGCAGATCTGTTGTAGAGCCAGAGAACCAGGTCAGCAGAGCCGCTCTAGAGCCAAAGAACCAGGTCAGCAGCAGAGCTGCTCTAGAGCCAGAGAACCAGGTCAGCAGAGCTGCTCTAGAGCCAGAGAACCAGGTCAGCAGAGCTGCTCTAGAGCCAGAGAACCAGGTCAGCAGAGCTGCTCTAGAGCCAGAGAATTAGGTCAGCAGAGCCGCTCTTGAGCCAGAGAACCAGGCCAGCAGAGCCGCTCTAGAACCGGAGAACCAGGTCACCAAGCTGCTGTAGAGCCTGAGAACCAGGTCAGCAGAGCCGTTGTAGAGCCAGAGAACCAGGTCAGCAGAGCTGTTGGAGAGCCAGAGAACCAGGCCAGCAGAGCCACTCTAGAGCCAGAGAACCAGGTCAGTAGAGCCGCCCTAGAGCCAGAGAACCGGGACAGCAGAGCTGTTGTAAAGCCTGAGAACCAGGTCAGCCGAGCTGCTCTAGAGCCAGAGAACCAGGTCAGTAGAGCTGCTCTAGAGCCAGAGAACCAGGTCAGCAGAGCTGCTCTAGAGCCAGAGAACCAGGTCAGCAGAGCTGCTCTAGAGCCAGAAAACCAGGTCAGCAGAGCTGCTGTAGAGCCAGAGAACCAGGTCAGCAGAGCTGCTGTAGAGCCAGAGAACCAGGTCAGCAGAGCCGCTCTAGAGCCAGAGAACCAGGTGAGCAGAGCTGCTTTAGAGCCTGAGAACCAGGTCAGCAGAGCTGCTCTAGAGCCAGAGAACCAGGTCAGCAGAGCTGCTGTAGTGCCAGAGAACCAGGTCAGCAGAGCTGCTTTAGAGCCAGAGAACCAGGTCAGCAGAGCTGCTCTAGAGCCTTAGAACCAGGTCAGCAGAGCTGCTCTAGAGCCAGAGAACCAGGTCAGCAGAGCTGCTGTAGAACCAGAGAAACAGGTCAGCAGAGCTGCTGTAGAGCCAACGAACCAGGTCAGCAGAGCTGCTGTAGAGCCAGAGAACCAGGTCAGCAGAGCTGCTCTAGAGCCTTAGAACCAGGTCAGCAAAGCTGCTCTAGAGCCAGAGAACCAGGTCAGCAGAGCTGCTGTAGAACCAGAGAACCAGGTCAGCAGAGCTGCTGTAGAGCCAACGAACCAGGTCAGCAGAGCTGCTGTAGAGCCAGAGAAACAGGTCATCAGAGCCGCTCTAGAGCCAGAGAACCAGGTCAGCAGAGCTGCTGTAGAGCCAGAGAACCAGGTCAGCAAAGCCGTTGTAGAGCCTGAGACCCAGGTCAGCAGAGCAGCTGTAGAGCCAGAGAACAAGGTCAGCAGAGCCGCTCTAGAGCCAGAGAACCAGGTCAGCAGAGCTGCTGTAGAGCTATAGAACCAGGTCAGCAGAGCCGCTCTAGAGCCAGAGAACCGGGTCAGCAGAGCCGCTCTAGAGCCAGAGAACCAGGTCAGCAGAGCCGCTCTAGAGCCAGAAAACCAGGTCAGCAGAGCTGCTCTAGAGCCAGAGAACCAGGTCAGCAGAGCTGCACTAGAGCCAGAGAACCTGGTCAGCAGAGCTGCTGTAGAGCCAGAGAACCTGCTCAGCAGAGCTGCTGTAGAGCTAGAGAACCAAGTCAGCAGAGCTACTGTAGAGCCAGAGAACCAGGTCAGCAGAGCTGCTGTAGAGAACCAGGTCAGCAGAGCTGCTGTAGAGCCAGAGAACCAGGTCAGCAGAGCTGCTGTAGAGCCAGAGAACCAAGTCAGCAGAGCTGCTGTAGAGCCAGAGGACCAGGTCCGCAGAGCTGCTGTAGAGCCAGAGAACCAGGTCAGCAGAACCGCTGTAGAGCCAGAGAACAAGATCAGCAGAGTCGCTCTAGAGCCTGAGAACCAGGTCAACAGAGTTGCTGTAGAGCCAGAGAACAAAGTCAGCATAGCTGCTGTAGAGCAAGAGAAGCAGGTCATCAAGCTGCTGTAGAGCCAGAGAAGCAGGTCAGCAAGCTGCTGTAGAGCCATAGAACCAGGTCAGCAGAGCTGCTGTAGAGCCAGAGAACCAGGTCAGCAGAGCCATTGTAGAGCCAGAGAACCAGGTCAGCAGAGCCGTTGTAGAGCCTGAGACCCAGTACAGCAGAGCTGCTGTAGAGCCAGAGAACGAGGACAGCAGAACCGCTCTAGAGCCAGAGAACCAGGTCAGCAGAGCTGCTGTAGAGCCATAGAACCAGGTCAGAAGAGCCGTTGTAGAGCCAAAGAACCAGGTCAGCAGAGCTGCTGTAGAGCCATAGAACAAGGTCAGCAGACACACTCTAGAGCCAGAGAACCAGTTAAGCAGAGCTGCTCTAGAGCCAGAGAACCAGGTCAGCAGAGCCCCTCTAGAGCCAGAGAACCAGGTCAGCAGAGCCGCTCTAGAGCCAGAGAACCAGGCCAGCAGAGCCGCTCTAGAACCGGAGAACCAGGTCAGCAAGCTGCTGTAGCGCCTGAGAACCAGGTCAGCAGAGCCATTGTAGAGCCAGAGAACCAGGTCAGCAGAGCTGTTGTAGAGCCAGAGAACCAGGCCAGCAGAGCCGCTCTAGAGCCAAAGAACCAGGCCAGCAGAGCCGCTCTAGAGCAAGAGAACCAGGTCAGCAAGCTGCTGTAGAGCCTGAGAACCAGGTCAGCAGAGCCGTTGTAGAGCCAGAGAACCGGGACAGCAGAGCTGTTGTAAAGCCTGAGAACCTGGTCAGCAGAGCTGCTCTAGAGCCAGAGAACCAGGTCAGCAGAGCTGCTCTAGAGCCGGAGAACCAGGTCAGCAAAGCTGCTATAGAGCCGGAGAACCAGGTCAGCAGAGCCGCTCTAGAGCAAGAGAACAAGGTCAGCAGAGCTGCTGTAGAGCCAGAGAACCAGGTCAGCAGAGCTGCTGTAGAGCCAGAGAACCAATTCAGCAGAGCTGCTGTGGAGCCAGAGAACCAGGTCAGCAGAGCCGCTGTAGAGCCAGAGAACCAGGTCAGCAGTCCTGCTGTAGAGCCTTAGACCCAGGTCAGCAGAGCCGTTGTAGCGCCAGAGAACCAGGTCAGCAGAGCTGTTGTAGAGCCAGAGAACCAGGCCAGCAGAGCCGCTCTAGAGCCAGAGAACCAGGTCAGCAGAGCCACCCTAGAGCCAGAGAACCGGGACAGCAGAGCTGTTGTAAAGCCTGAGAACCAGGTCAGCAGACCTGCTCTAGAGCCAGAGAACCAGGTCAGCAGAGCTGCTGTAGAGCCAGAGAACCAGGTCTGCAGAGCCGCTGTAGAGCCAGAGAACTAGGTCAGCAGTGCAGCTCTAGAGCCTGAGAACCAGGTCCGCAGAGCTTTGTTAGAGCCAGAGAACCAGGTGAGCAGAGCCGCTCTAGAACCAGAGAACCAGGTGAGCAGAGCTGCTCTAGAGACAGAGAACCAGGTCAGCAGAGCTGCTGTAGAGCCATAGAACCAGGTCAGAAGAGCCGTTGTAGAGCCATAGAACCAGGTCAGCAGAGCTGCTGTAGAGCCATAGAACAAGGTCAGCAGAGCTGCTCTAGAGCCAGAGAACCAGTTAAGCAGAGCTGCTCTAGAGCCAGAGAACCAGGTCAGCAGAGCCTCTCTAGAGCCAGAGAACCAGGTCAGCAGAGCCGCTCTAGAGCCAGAGAACCAGGCCAGCAGAGCCACTCTAGAACCGGAGAACCAGGTCAGCAAGCTGCTGTAGAGCCTGAGAACCAGGTCAGCAGAGCCGTTGTAGAGCCAGAGAACCAGGTCAGCAGAGCTGTTGTAGAGCCAGAGAACCAGGCCAGCAGAGCCGCTCTAGAGCCAAGGAACCAGGCCAGCAGAGCCGCTCTAGAGCAAGAGAACCAGGTCAGCAAGCTGCTGTAGAGCCTGAGAACCAGGTCAGCAGAGCCGTTGTAGAGCCAGAGAACCGGGACAGCAGAGCTGTTGTAAAGCCTGAGAACCTGGTCAGCAGAGCTGCTATAGAGCCAGAGAACCAGGTCAGCAGAGCTGCTCTAGAGCAAGAGAACAAGGTCAGCAGAGCTGCTGTAGAGCCAGAGAACCAGATCAGCAAAGCTGCTGTAGAGCCAGAGAACCAATTCAGCAGAGCTGCTGTGGAGCCAGAGAACCAGGTCAGCAGAGCCGCTGTAGAGCCAGAGAACCAGGTCAGCAGTCCTGCTGTAGAGCCTTAGACCCAGGTCAGCAGAGCTGTTGTAGCGCGAGAGAACCAGGGCAGCAGAGCTGTTGTAGAGCCAGAGAACCAGGCCAGCAGAGCCGCTCTAGAGCCAGAGAACCAGGTCAGCAGAGCCACCCTAGAGCCAGAGAACCAGGACAGCAGAGCTGTTGTAAAGCCTGAGAACCAGGTCAGCAGAGCTTTTTTAGAGCCACAGAACCAGGTCAGCAGAGCCGCTCTAGAACCAGAGAACCAGGTGAGCAGAGCTGCTCTAGAGACAGAGAACCAGGTCAGCAGAGCTGCTCTAGAGACAGAGAACCAGGTCAGCAGAGCTGCTGTAGAGCCAGAGAACCAGGTCAGCAGAGCTGCTGTAGAGCCAGAGAACCAATTCAGCAGAGCTGCTGTGGAGCCAGAGAACCAGGTCAGCAGAGCCGCTGTAGAGCCAGAGAACCAGGCCAGCAGAGCTGTTGTAGAGCCAGAGAACCAGGCCAGCAGAGCCGCTCTAGAGCCAGAGAACCAGGTTAGCAGAGCTGCTGTAGAGCCAGAGAACCAGGTCAGCAGAGCTGCTCTAGAGCCTGAAAACCAGGTCAGCAGAGCTGCTCTAGAGCCAGAGAACTAGGTCAGCAGAGCTGCTGTAGAACCAGAGAACCAGGTCAGCAGAGCTGCTGTAGAGCCAGAGGTCCAGGTCAGCAGAGCTGCTGTAGAGCCAGAGAACCAGGTCAGCAGAGCCGCTGTAGAGCCAGAGAACCAGGTCAGCTAAGCTGCTGTAGAGCCAGAGAACCAGGTCAGCAGAGCCGTTGTAGAGCCTGAGACCTAGGTCAGCAGAGCAGCTGTAGAGCCAGAGAACCAGGTCAGCAGAGCCGCTCTAGAGCCAGAGAACCAGGTCAGCAGAGCTGCTGTAGAGCTATAGAACCAGGTCATCAGAGCCGCTCTAGAGTCAGAGAACCGGGTCAGCAGAGCAACTCTAGAGCCAGAAAACCAGGTCAGCAGAGCCGCTCCAGAGCCAGAGAACCAGGCCAGCAGAGCCGCTCTAGAGCCAGAGAACCAGGTCAGCAGAGCTGATGTAAAGCCAGAGAACCGGTTCAGCAGAGCCGCTCTAGAGCCTGAGAACTGGGTCAGCAGAGCTGCCGTAGAGCCAGAGAACCAGGTCAGCAGAGCTGCTCTAGATCCAGAGAACCAGGTCAGCAGAGCTGCTCTAGACCCAGAGAACCAGGTCAGCAGAGCTGTTGTAGAGCTAGAGAACCAGGTCAGCAGAGCTGCTGTAGAGCCAGAGAACCAAGTCAGCAGAGCTGCTGTAGAGCCAGAGAACCAGGTCAGCAGAGCTGCTCTAGAGCCAGAGAACAAGGTCAGCAGAGCTGCTCTAGAGCCAGAGAAACAGGTCAGCAGAGCCGCTCTAGAGCCAGAGAACCAGGTCAGCAGAGCTGCTGTAGAGCCAGAGAACCAGGTCAGCAGAGCTGCTGTAGAGCCAGAGAACCAATTCAGCAGAGCTGCTGTGGAGCCAGAGAACCAGGTCAGCAGAGCCGCTGTAGAGCCAGAGAACCAGGTCAGCAGTCCTGCTCTAGAGCCAGAGAACCAGGTCAGCAGAGCCGCTCAAGAGCCTGAGAACCAGGTCAGCAGAGCTGCTGTAGAGCCAGAGAACCAGGTCAGCAGACCTGCTGTAGAGCCAGAGAACCAGGTCAGCAGAGCTGTTGTAGAGCCTGAGGTCAGAACAGGTGCTGCAGGGACTGGAGAGGTACAAACGTAATCAGACACAGAAGAGGTGCAATGATGCAGCGTAATATGGCACATTCTGTCGCAATATTTTGCTATTTTGTCATTTTACATCACAGTAGTACTGTCTGGGCAAACGTTTCTCCTCATAAGCAGCACTCTAACACCCGAATACAGCCGTCAGCAACGAAATGGTGACTGTTAATCTTTGCAAAGCGTCTGTCCCCCCAAGGGACCACGGCTGATGCTTTTTAAAGTCTCTTTTGATCCATCTGAGCTAGAATCAATCTTTGCAACTGATACAGAAGATCTGAATCATGCGGCAAGTGTGGAAAATATGTAAATACTCCGAGAACGCGGCGGCCACAATATTGCGTTATTCCAGTGGTCTTGCCTATGAGCAAAGACTTGTAGTGTAATGGCCTTGATTTACTGACTGTGTTGTAAATCCATGGAACTGTCCCCCAGAAGAATATTTGGTCAAAAAATAACCTCGAAGTACTGATTCTGTGGTACTGATAAAGTAAGGGTAAAAGTGGAGGCCATGCATGGTCACTGAAGTCAGGAAGGAATGGGCAGTTCTGGACAGCATTGTCATTCTCCAGGTAGGAATTCCCATGCGGGGCAGCACCAAGTAGCTGGGATGAAACAAGCATTTGGAATGCAATAGGTCTCTCATTTACGCGAGTTGAAGCTATTGGCATTGTAAATGTTAATGTCTTTTATTTATGTTTTAAAAACCAAAACATAAATAAAAGGCATTGTCATTTACAATGCTAATAGCTCAAACTTGCGTAAATGCGAGACCTATTGCATTGCAAATGCTTGTTTATTTTATTGCTGGAGAGCCAAAATGCTAGGGGCAGAAATGGGCATTTCATATGGGCAGTGTTAGCCTGAGCGAGTAAACATGACTGAAGCAGGTCATAATTACTCTAATATGAGCAAATTCATTTACTATTTTTCATAATTGGTACAACTACAAGATGGAGTCTAGCTATTACCACAGTAGTAAGGCTTCATGTGGGTATATCAGTGCCAGTGCATGGCAGTCACTCAGGCACTTTTTAAGTTTATCTTCCATGCAATTCCTTAACATGCACATTTTTTTCAGACACTAACCATTCAGGCATATCCTTAAGTCACCAGTTCATTTGAGGACCCACAGTGTGGAGTCAATATATGGCACACCTGCAACGGGATACTTTAGGGCACAGGGACAAGTAGGCATCCTTCATCGATCAGTTAATTGCTGCTTGGACCACATTTCATTCAGAATCGTCTACATCAAAACTCTTGGATGGCAATTGCAAAATGCCAAGGGAGACCAGTCCCAAATCTGAGTAGCTAGCTGGTGCAAAGAGACAGAGTTCACCCATGTATTAATTGGTAACCTACCAGGACAGTTTGCTATGGATAATGCAATCTTAGGTAAAGTAAAATATTCAGCACTTACACTATCATCAAGTTTGGAATACCTACCTGTTGTTTTGGCAAATAAATGCAGCTTCAATTATGGTTACTTATAACTGGCACAGTTTGAATAACTTGAACAAATTATCTTAGCTTCTCTCACCTAATCCTGTGGAACAATTCTTCCACTGTCTTTCGGAGAGAGAAAGGCAGCATTGCAAAAATTACATGTTAATAAACTCAAAATATACACAACTTGCAGAGCTATCAATCAGTCTGTTTGCAAGTGGTGAAGTGGTTAATTGTAAAAGGCTGCATTTCAGCAACAAAAGATGAGGTGCAGGAAATGTGCAAAACAGGTGCCGTTATAGCTAAGTATTTGAGTGAGGTAACCTTTGTGCCCCAAAGGCAACAGTCAGATACATGTCTCCTATCAGTCTTCCCAAGCCTTTAAGACTTTTAAGTGCGGATACGAGTCTAGTCTTAAGACGAAACACAAGTCATCAGGAATGTAAGTTCCACAGCAATTCTAAACCTGTTACTTCTTCAGCTGCCACAAACCTCAGTTCCTCTTGTGGGTCAAAGAACCTCCAGTGGGCACATATCCTTCAAGACCATTTTCTATGCGGTGACATCAAAGCAGAATAGACCCCAATCCTTCTTTCACCTCCCCTTTCAGGTCCTCCACGATCGCAAAAGTCATCTACAGATTTTCTGGATGAAATTCAAAATGTACTTTTATGCGAGTAATAGAAAGAGTTTGGAGAATGAAAAAAGGCTTAAGATTTTTTCCATATACTTTAGCATGCCCAAGAGACTGAGGTCATCATGATGTTGTTAGAGCTTTACAATTTTAATCAGTTTCTCATAGTGGGTTCAATTCAATGGTTACAGTACCTCAAATCTTTGGACATTGCCAATATGGGATTGGACATCTGTAGGACTCCATATCTCCATGATGCCTACTTTTGTATTCCAGTTAAAGAAGAGCATTTTCGCTATTTGAGGGTTGGTACGTTATCAAGGGCCTCCCATGCTCACAACCCAGTTAGAGCTCCCTTGGCAAGCACAGGTATGGATAATTTCACTTGCTTGAACAGGGAGAACCGACAAGTTATGGCTCTGGCATAGCTCTCAAATTACCTGTAGAGAATTGGTGTTTGGCCTGTAACAGATTCTGCTAGAGACTGTCAGAAGTTTTGATTTATTGTTATGAGTTCTTGCAATAATTCACCCAAACTGCATACACAAGAAATCCATTACTTTAAGGTATAATATTAAGCCGATTTGTGTACAGAATAAATCCAAGAGTTTCATTACTTGTAACAAGACAATTGTCGCTAATGTGAATGCACAGAATGCAAATAATATGTAAACTGACAACATAGCACATGGTGCGTTTTACATTCATACATTTTTTTTTTATGTTGTCTTTATTAAATTTTATAGTCAAACCAAAAAGAAAATCAGTGACAAAAAAGAAGCAAATTACAATCAATCAATCAATAATAAAACATAATAAAAACGGAGTCACAATACAAATAATTCAATATAAAAGAATACTAACTAAAGTTCAACTAAACGAAAAAAGGCGGAGACAGTGTACATGGAGGAACAAATCATGATTTAACTGATACAGCGTTATGGAAGACATTAGCCTATGGAAGGGAATGATACAGTTGCTCTCTATACAATCGTATGCAGTCAGGTGGAACAGTATGTAATAGTCTCATTTCTGACCTTCTATGTAGGTGTTATATAGACTCCAGAAGTTTTTGGGGCAACTTCTAGGGGGAAGTAGCTCACTATACAATTCTGTTTGTGTGTTGCAGAACAGCATTTCCCTGGACCATTGCGTTAAGGAGGGAGGAGGGCCACGCGCCCAATGCATTGCCACCACTCGTTTGGCTATCAAGAGGCCCATATCGATCAGACGTCTGATATCTTGCCTGAATTTTTTAGAGTAGCCCTTTAGGGCTAGCAGTGGGTCCGGACCCAGTGTGTCCCTTACGATCTCACTTAGTTTAGAAAAGATCTGTGTCCAAAGTTAGCAACGGGAGGGCACAACCATGCCAAGTGTAGGAAACCCGCCTCCCTCTGCCCGCACCTTTCACACCTATCAGTTTCCCGCAGGCCAAATCTGTGCAACCGGACAGGGGTGTGGTAAATTCTATTAAGGAATTTAAACTGTATAAGGCGGTGTCTGCCATTGAGTGAAATACGTTTCGTAGCGTCACAACAATATTTCCATGTATCATCGTCTAGTGTGAGTTCCAGGTCCAGTTGCCATTCCAATCTGGCCTTTACATATTGATTACGGCGCAGTTCCTGTGTTTTGTTGTAAATGTGTGAAACCATTTTACTTGGGGATGCAGAGCGTATCATTGTGGTGAGAGGTATTACCTCTGGTGGTTCCAGCAATTCTTCCCCTAGCAGTTGTCGCAATGCGCTCCTGGCTCTGAAGTAGTGGAATAGTGTTAAGGGGGGATTACGGGATTGTTCGCTGACAGCTCCTCCCAGTCGCACCCTGTCCCATCTTTGAAGAGTTGTCCAATTGTGTCTATGCCTGAGGATCGCAGAGCTCTGGCTATTTCAGGTGTAGTAAGGGCAGGAAGCCATGCACACCATGCTATAGGCGTAAGGGGGGAATAAAGGATAGAAACTGCTTGCCGGTTCATGAGGTTCTGCCAGGCATGTGTGGTCGCATTAAATTAATTGAGTCCAGTGTCCCCATCCGGCGTCCAGCAGAGTAGAACAGTGCGGTCAATAGGTGGGCGGGAGCCAGTGCTACCCTTTCTATATGGAGGTGAGGGGCGGGGGTCTGTTGGTTTAGCCAATGATATGCATGAGAGCATTGGGCAGCCTGGTAGTAGAGGTCTAGGTCCGGAGCCCCCAACCCACCCATCGAATATGGGAGAGTGAGTACCTCCCGTCGGGCTCTTGGCTGTTTTCCGGCCCAAGCCAGTTTAATCTGCAGCGTCTTGAGGCGTTTGAAGAAGTGTGCTGGCAGGATAATCGGAATATTAGTAAATAGGAAAAGAAATCTGGGTAGTACCACCATCTTCATTATTGAGATCCTACCCAGGAGCGAGAGGGGGAGGCGAATCCACCTATTCACATCATCTTCCAGTTTGGCTATGGCTCTGCCATAGTTTTCCTGTATTACTACCTCCGAGTTCGTGTGTACTTGGATCCCCAGATAGCGCACTGAGTCCGTGGACCAAGTCAATGGGAAATCCAGCTCTACCGGGAGCATTGTCGGTGTTAGGGGAAAAATGATGGATTTTGCCCAGTTAATTTTTATTCCCGAAAATACCCCGAATTGAACCACCTCACGTAGTAATGGGGAGAGGTTGGTGGCCGGATCTCGGATATATAGAAGCGTATCGTCGGCGTAGGAGGAAATGATAAGATTTTATGCAGGGAAACGGATACCTCTGTGCCTGTGGTATTTTCTTAGAGCACAGGCCAGCGGCTCTGCCACTAGGGCGTAGAGGAGCGGGGATAGCGGGCACCCCTGGCGGGTACCTCTAGAAATCTCCAGGGGAGCAGTGACTATATTGCCCACACAGACCCGGGCTGTCGGGGCGGAATATAATGTTTTCACTAATTGCAAAAATATGTTACCTAGTCCCATACGTTCGAGCACCAGTAACATGAAATTCCATTCTACAGAATCAAAAGCTTTTTCCGCGTCTAGGAAGACTGCGGCTACTTTAGTGTCTGGTATGTTGGATGGCCCCAAATACGGTACGTAGATTGTGTGTTAATGTGCGTCCTGGGATGAATCCCGCCTGCTCCGGGCCTACCTGGGACGGTAGAAGTGGGGCTAGACGATTTGCAAGTATTTTAGCGAAGATTTTAGTGTCTACATTTAAAAGAGACAAGGGCCGATAAGAGGCACAGTCATGAGGGGATTTCCCAGATTTCAGAATGGCAACCAGGAGGGCCTCGCGCATCGTGGGGGCATAGAGCCACTTTCACCCATCTCCTCAAATAGTGACATGAGGTGAGGGGTAAGCTTTTCCTTAAACTCCTTATAGAACGCTACAGTGAGCCCATCTTGGCCTGGAGCGCTATTGGAGCGCATTGAACCTAGCACCTTGTGGATCTACCATGCCTCTAGCGGTCTCATTAGGTACGCTCTATGGTCATTTGACAACCAGGATAGCTTTATGTGTTCTAGGTAGGATAGCATGTTGTCGTCTAGGCTATGGGATCGAGAGCGGTATAAGTTGGCATAGTACGTCCTAAATTGCTCGGCAATAGTATCAGGATCATTAGACTGTTCACCAGTGTCCAGGGTAAGCTCAATGGAGTCAGTGGCCGTCCGCCGCCCTCTCATAAGGGCTGCCAACGAAGCGCCAGGGCGCTCCCTCTCCCCATATGTTCTGGCTATCGCATATTTGCCAATTAACTTTACCTCTCTATCTGCTTCTAAGTGATATTCTTCAAGAGTAGTCTTAAGTGTCTCTAGAGATTGCGCACTGCACGCTCCAACTCCGCCAATTTCCGCTCCAACAGGTCTAGTCGCCCCCTAATAGATTTCAATACCCCAGAGTGTTTAAAGATGGCTATGCCTCGGATATAAACCTTGAAGGTCTCCCAAATAGTAGCGAAGTGTGGGACTGAACCAATATTGGTGGTGAAGAAGGTGTCTATGGCCTCCAGTAGTTCTGCTTTAAAAACTTTATCCAGAAGCACATATGGGGGAAACTTCCAAGTAAACGGTGGAGGGCGTTTAGCAGGGGATGCCAGGGTAAGAAGTAGTGGTGAATGGTCAGAGTATGAGCGTGGGTGCACCTCGCAGCCTCGAACAGTGCGCCCAAGTGAATTAGCCAGGAACCAATAATCTATCCTGGTGTGCAGGTTGTGAGGGGCAGAGTAATGTGTAAACCCTCCCGCCCCGTTTGTACAAGAGCGCCAAACATCTGACAGCTCTAGCTCTGTTAATATGTCTGTAATTGTTTTGGCTGCCATTGATTGGCGTCGCAATGGCCCCCCAGAACGGTCCACGTTGGGATTTAACACGCAGATCAGGTAAATGGCGCGCCAGAGCTAGCAAGACTTGGTAAAATTGCGGGCAATCGTAGTTGGGGCCATAGACATTTATTAAAATACAGTCCATGCCTCTCCCTGTGCATTTAGATATTGTGTATCTGCCATCAGGTTCTGTGTGTAACTCCACTAGGGAAAAATGAGCTCTAGGATTGACCCAGGTAAGCACCCAGCGGGCATGTGAAGTGAATCCAGCAGCGTGGAATACGCCGCGGATCCTCCCCCGAGTGAGTGGTAAGTTAGCTGTAGGGAGGTGTGTTTCTTGCAGCAATGCTATGTCAATGTTGTGTCTCGCCAAATATGCCATTACTTTCCTAATTTTGCGTTGGTCGTTGAGACCTCTAATGTTCCATGTCAATAACCGTATCTTATCCTCTATAGCTGACGGGTGAGGGGGTACGGTGCGCAGCAGGGATATTAGGGCACCCTTCCATTGATGAATATGTAGCCAGTGAACCTCCGCGCAAGCCGGATATCATGTGTTCCGTGTACTGTCCAGTCAGTGAAACCAAAGTAAAACAAACATATAAAAACAAACCCCAGATCAACAGCCCTCCCCACCTCCCACGCCATGCAATCCCAAACTGAGCACGGTCAATAGCCCCCCACCCCCTCCCTTTCCCCTTAGAAACCAGAAGAAGCAACAAGCCATGCAGTGTGTAACACGTGGGGGCAGATGTTACCAGAGCACCGCTAGTAGCCGTCGGCATTAATGTACGCAATTATAAACCAATATGTGGATTCGGAACAAACCATATTGCCTGTGTCACTTCGGAACTACAAGTGTGTGGCATCAGGGCGACTACAACCAAACGGGCATTTCGTATAGGCATGCAGACAAGAAGAGTGATAACTGTATGAAACAGAGAGAGCACTCGCTGTAAGTTAAAGAGAATAAACAAGTACAATACTTGCAAGAGTCCTGATTTCAAGCCGACTTCGTGCTGAGGCCTGTGAGAAGGTCGGAAGTGCATGGGACGCCGCTATTCTATGTCTCTGGACTCAGTCAGTTCGGGGTCCCAGCAGCCCGGCCTAGTAGTACGGATATTGACAGGCCTTCGACAGGTTCGCAGGCATTTAGCTCCTACTCGTCCGGGTCATCGCCAGCCGTTCCCCCAGACGCCTCGCCAAGCTCTTCCGTTAGTGTCTTGCGGTGCTTTCTTTGAGAAGTCCTTCAGTGCCTTTTGCAGCGTTTTAGGATCCAAAAAGATACGGGTCGATCCGTTGAATGTGACTCTCGATCTAGCCGGGTAGAGCATTGCGTACTCAATGTTTTGGTCACGGAGTCGCCGCTTTAGAGAGGTGAATTGACGCCTTGCTCCCTGGACTTTCATAGTAAAGTCTGGGTAGAGGGAGTTGGAGGAGCCCTCGTATTGGAGTTTTCCCAGTTCTCTGGCGCGTCGAAGGGCAGAGTCTCTGTCGCGGTAGTTGAGCAATTTAGCTATCATCGGGCGCGGCGGGGCACCAGGGGGAGGACGCGGTCCAAGAGACCGGTGGGCTCGCTCCACCACAAAAATGTCGGTGAAGGTATCGCGGCCCAAGAGGGTGACAAGGAGTTTTTCTATAAAGTGTTCAGCGTTACCAATCGATGTTGACTCCAGTTATGCGGATGTTGCTCCTCCGGGAGCGGGCTTCTAAGTCCTCCGCCTTTTCCTGTAGTGCCGTGAGTGCTTTGGCCATTTGTTTCTGGATCGAGTCTGTTTCCGACTGAGCCTCCTCCACCTCTGTGACTCTGCGCTCGGTCATGTCAATCCACTCTGCGTGTTTATCGAGGCGCTCTGCGTGTTTATCGAGGTGCTCCGACATTCTATCGATACGGAAGACCAGCGAATCGATCTTCCCATCTATCATGGACAAGCTCTTTTGAACAGCTGCAAACATCTGTTTTACCTCACCAGCGTCGTCTTCCGGAGTGTCCGCTCGATCGTCTGCAGAGCGGGCATCCCCTGTTTCTCTGGCCCTGGTTCTTTTGGGGTCGAAAAGCAATTTTGTTTGGGTCTTGTTGACTTTCCCCATGATTCCGGCTCTCTGGGCGCAGTCGCAGTCGAATCTGGATGACTACAGGTCGAGGAAGCCAGGGGGCCTGTCAGTCACAGTGCCGTGCATTGGCATTTAAAGATAGCAGAGCACCAGGGTTATGCCAATGCAAGCCACACCGCTCCAACACAGCTGCCCAAGGGCCCCTCGTCGCGCAGTTGTCGCGGCCCTGCGGCTAGGAGTTGAGCAGGGCGCACCAATCGCCCGACCCAGCCGTGTAGCACGACAATGGCGCCTTCGAATAAGGTGAGCAACCTTCTCCCAGGGGCCTGTACGGGCCAAGCATGTAATGCAGGGGGCGCCAACAATGCAGCGCGACCAGGCGACACCAGCGTGGAGGATATTCCGGACCTGCAGAAGTCAGGGAGGTGTGTAATGCGGCAGCATGGGACACTAGGATAGGACAGTTCTCAGCATAATGGTGTTTGCCCAGGCAGGCGCGCAGGCCAGGGGCCCTCCCCTCCGCAGCACCACCAGTGTCCCGTGCAGCTTATGGAAGCAAAGTGCCCCTGCGTGTGGGTCCCTCAGGCCACCAGGGTCCCCTCCTCACCTGTCGCAGGGTAGAATGATGCCACGCCCCATCGGGGGCAGTATCACGCAAAGATCAAGGCCCAAGGGAAGTCACAGGGCCCCAGTTCGTCAACGGCCCTCGCGCCTTTATTGGGGCCTGCAGTAATCTCCCAGTTCCAGGCCTGTGTTGAAGGGTGGCGCCGCGCTCACGGCCGTCAGGAGAAGGCCGGTGCCGCGGGCCAGTCGGTCCGTCTCAGAAGGAAGGCAACGGGACGTCGCACCCGCTGCCGCACCACCAGGAAGGAGCAGGTAGCGCGGGCCGCGGGGCAGCACAGGCGACGGGACAGCACACCGCGCAGCACGGGTGCAAATCACGGGGATCGCCGCCCCAGCCACTCACCCCGAGATCCGCCCCGCCTTCTGTAGTGTTGTGGGGGTGGACAACCGCTGAAAGTCAAGGTCTGGGGGAGCCGCGATCCCAAACGGCCGCCACGCGCCACCACCAGTGTCGCTGCAGTGTTCCAGCCTCCAGCACAGTCGTCTCCCCACTTCGGGCGATCTCCTCCGGAGCGCAGGTCGCAAGGAGGGGGGTGGTGCCGCCCGGAAGGCGATCCGGCATCAGGAGAGCCCCCCGCGGCTCAGTAAGGAATGCACGCGGGGCAGGAACCGGCTGCCGCAGCGCCGGGGGAAAGGCGACAGTCGCACAGCTGCAGCCGGCCGCTCAGGCTCCCAGGCGTGCCCGCAGGCCCACACGGCCACAGGCTGTAGAGACTTGCGGGGCCAGAGGGCACGGTGAGTTCACTCCCTCATGCAGCAGCCACGGCAGATCTAGTGGCGTTGGAGGGAAGCCCCGACCGAGCCCGTCTGGAATCTCGTCTTCTTGGGCAAGTGGCAGTTCCGAAACTAAGGATAATTGGTGCGTAAAGCCGATGGCGCACGGAGCTCTTCGTTCACGCGGCCATCTGGTGCAGTGGCAAGCTCCGCCCCCGCGTTCTACATTCATACATGCCTATTCAAAGAGTCGAAGGTTTGCTGATCTTCAAGTATTCACTATTTGGAGTTTGTCATCAATCATACACACCTTAACCTCATCCATTCTGCAAACTGCATCTTGTCTTAGAAGTATGGCTGAATTATTTTGAGAAAAATCAGCCATATGATTGATGATATCAGGTGAGAAGAAGAACATGAGAATTAATTTACATGTTCACAATAAAGCCTAAAGCCAATTTGCCTTTTCACCATCATCAGTCGTTTAAATGAATATTTATAATTATATAAACTCAAACCATACTATCAGAATGTGCAATAAATGTAACACAAATCGATGCATACAAATGAACATAAATATCTGATACAGACATCTATCCACAGATTCCTTAACTTTAGAATGTTCCCAGGCGTCAGTCTAGATCCAGAGAATTTTCAGCAGCACCTCTGCGTGCCGGGGGACTGCGTCGCTTGGCTCTGTCCTGACGTCATCCACGGATATGACGTCAATGGAGCCATATAAGTCCCTCCCGGCACGCAGACGTCAGTTTTCTTCTTTTCCGCGCCTCAACGCGGATCCAGGAGAAGCGGTTCCTCTGGCCTGTTTTTGTTTCAGGCCTTTTTCGACTCCTTTTGGCTTCCGGAGAACAGCCTGCGATGCCTTCGGGCTTCAAGCCGTGTAAGACTTTTATGCGGCAGATGTCGGTGACGGATCCACACGAGATCTGCATGTGGTGCTTGGGAGAGCACCACGACTCCAAGGAGTGCGACACCTGCCGGCAGTCGCTCGGCTGACGCGGGTAAGCACAAGAAGAAGTCACCGAGGTCGTTGACCTCACATAGACGTGACGTCGAGGCCCGTTGCTCTCGGTCTTCACCGGACACGGGCCCCCAGGAGTCGACCCCCACCTACCCTCCATTTCCTGGTGCTGGGGCGACTAGAACCCAGATGGAAGCCTATTCTCGGGCTTTACTGGCCATCTTTGGGTCACCCCCTTTCCATGGCGCGCCTTCGGGCCCCACAGAAGGGGTAGGGATCCAGGTCGGGACTTCGCCGGCGGGTTCGCCGTCGGCACCGATCAAGAACCCTGACTCCGGTTCCGGAGGCGCTGCAACGTCGGGGCACAGCCCAGAGGGGCATCCCAGTCTTACGTCAGGCCTTCCTATGGCGTCTCTGCACAGCTCTGAGAGGCTCTCTGCACCGACGCCGGATGCGGCTGCAGTGCGGAGCTCGACTCCGAGTCGATGCCGTTCCTCTCCGCAGTTCCCCTTCTCGGTGGAGGTCGAGTCGACACCGGCCCGACGCCAGGCGGACGAGTCTTCGTTGGTCGTCGACGTCGAGGCAACGCCGTCTCGACGTCGGTCGACGCCGATGCCGTCCACTGCTATTCCTGAAGAGGATGTGGCCTCTGAGGGTTCCCCCCCCACCTGGGTTCTTTCGATGCTCCTCAGAGCAGGTGCCCATGGGGCACTGGCAGGCGTTGGTCGTCCTCGGGCTGTGGAGCCTCTACTTTTGGGTGGACGGGTTAGCCTACAACCGTCCCCTACAGACGGCTTATTGTCGCCTCCTAGAATGGCCACAGAGGCTAGTGCGGCGTTTGCGAGGGCTGTTCACAAGGCTGCAGATATCTTACAGATGCAGCCTCCCTCAGTCTCTCTGCCTTCTGATCCCTTGTTGGATCTACTCCACCAGGACGCTGTGGCGGTGGAGCCCTTGCTGCCCTTTTGCGGGTCATTATATGACACTCTTCTTGGGGCTTGGGCGAGGCCCTCATCGGGGGACCCTGTGGATCGTGCTATTGCACATCATTATCGCCCGGCTCCAGATGACCCGGTCTGCTTGTCCCTCCATCCTAGGGCTCAAGGGCTGGTAGTCCAGGCAGCTTCAGTCTCGCTACCCTCCTTCCCTCCTCCGCTGCTTCCTCCCTCTAGGGAGTCTCGCTGGTTAGAGTCGTGTGGCCGTCATGTCTTTGCGTCCACTAGCTCGGGCCTTCAGTCCCTGAACACGTCTTGCGTGTTTGCACGAGCTACTTTTGCCCTTTGGGACTCGGTCGAGCATCTCCTTCCTTCTCTTCCAGAGGGCCCTCGAGTTGACCTGGTTCGGCTAGTTCATGATGGCCGGGAAATGGCACAGTTTTCCATTCGGTCGGCCATGGATACTACTGACTCCATGGGTCGGGCTATGGCCAGGTCAGTTGCTCTGCGTCACCATGCCTGGTTGCGCGATTGCAGTTTCCCTGAAAATGTTCAGGAGCATCTTAGGGATCTGCCCTTTGATAGGGTCAGTCTTTTTGACAGTCACGCTGACTCAGCAGTTCAGGGCCTCATGTCTGGGTTCCCATGACCTCCATGGTTTATAGTCCTCATTGCAGACTTTTAATTTCGTTTGTAGTATTGTCACTGTTTTTTTGGTATTCGTCTATAGGTTCAAGACGTTATTTCCTGGACGGACTGTACGGCTAATCAGCCGTTTTTGCCCTTATTTGATACAGCTAGCCAGCTGTTTTTGCATTTCTTTTTGAGTCCTCTCACTACGAGCTCGTCTCAAGAGGTGTCCCTTACTTTTTATAGGGATGTGACATACCCTATGTGGGGTATTCGTTGGCTATTACATAGCTGCTCTTCCTGGCACGCGAAGTTTCGAAGGCTCCCGCGGAGTCTTCTTAGGATGGTTGTCTTCTGTCCCTTTAAGGAAATGTCCTATGGGTCATACTGTAGGCTTCTCACTTTGTTCCGCTCTTCCTACTGTGTGGGTCGTCCCCTCTGGTGAGACCCACCTCTCTCCTGGAGATTATGCGTTGTCATCTACGGTTGGTCCGTAGCACTCTCCTGCCTCTGTGGATGCAATCTTCTCCAGGGTATTCTGCCACGCCTGGTTCATGCCGGCGTGTTCACGTCTTCATTTCTTGCCTTTGGCTGTTCTTTCGGCCTTTCGCTGTACTCTTTTTGCCTACATCGCAGGTGTCCCTAGTGGGCATGTTGTTCTGTTCCGCTCCGGGACGGTTTCTTTCCGTGTTTTGTGCGGAGACGACATGTGAGTACACACTGGGTATGTTTGCTGTCACTGGGTGCCTGCGGTATGCCTTGTGCCACTGAATTGGCTGCGTTCTATTCTGGTGGTATTGTCTACTCTTCAATCCCTGGTGTGGGGAAGTGCTTAGGTCTTCTCTCATGGCTCAGACCCTGACTGGTTTTTGCCTATGGGCAGTGGAGTCTACGCCAGACGCGTCACAGCTGCACGTTGCATGGTGCCCTATTTCTCTCTGCACTTCCCAGGCAGGGGCTCAAGTCCCTCTGCTCATTGCCGCGCAAGGACTCAGGGACTTCGGCTCCTGGCCTCTGCTGATGTTATTGGTGGAGGTATTCTTCTTTGGGATACTCATTGTCCTTATGCAGTGTCTGTATATGGCTATATATACATTCTTCGGACACTCTGTGTATGTGTATTACTAACTCATTCCTCGTTCGTGTAGTGGTCAGTATTCCCGCCTGTCACGCCGGAGACCAGGTTTCCTTCCCTGAAGGAGAGGATGATGTCGCTTTTTAAGTGTCTTGACATTGTTAAGTCCTGCTATGCTTCGCAACAGTGCTGTTGATACCTATTATGCTGCCTCCTATTATCTAGGGCATGCTCTTCGAGATCCCCTTGTCTTTCATTTTTCAATTTTTTTTCATATATATGTCTATATGTATTAATGTCCTCTCTCTCTCTCTCTCTCATGGGAGCGAGCCTTATGTGTGTGCCCGGCTTTTGCCGGTATCCTTTTTCCTTTGTACCTTTGGGTGCGGTTGGCTGGTTGGCTACCTGATGATGCGCCCGTCTCTCTCTGCCGACGCATATGTGCTGTTGATGCTACATTTCATTGGGCTTTCGCATATGTGTTGTGTAGTTCTCACGGTATACACTTTCTGCTTATGTGTATCCCTGTCATCAACATACATATATATCTTGGTAGTCATGGTTTTGTATATCTCTGCATGGTGACATCTGTCCCCTCACTTGTCATTTTAAGCATCCACTGTGGTGCATGCTCAGTTTGTATACTCTGACTCTGTTTTGTCCCTTCTCTGGGACTTTGTCTGTTGCGGATCCTTTGGATCCTGTGCTCGGTTTAACTTCTTTTTGCAGAAGTTTATGGATTTTCTTCCATTATGCACTGACCATGCTGGTTCTGTGATTTCCTTTCGTCCCTGTCTGGACGAGAGAGGTCTCGTTCCGACCTCTGACGGATTGTGGTGCCTTTGCCTCCCCTTGTTAATGTTCCTTTAAAAAAGAAATGTAAATCCGTATTTGTAAAGCGCGAACTACTCACCCTTACGGGTCTCAAGGCGCTGGGGGCCGTCGTGGAAATTAAGTGAGCTATTGCCCAGAGTCACAAGGTGCTGAGCTGAGCTGCCGCCGGAGCCGGGGATTGAACTGTGAGCCTTGTGCTCCGAAGTCAGCTGTCCTGGCCGCTGCACCACACCTTTCCAGACTTTACAGAGCTTAACGGGTCTGGTGTCAGCCACGCTGGCTTTGCTGTCCCCACTGTGTTTCCGTCAATGTTATTGACGGACTAGCTCACTTTGGAACTTGGTGGGTTTCAGTCGCAGACCCTCCGCCAATGGGGTATAGCTTTGGTATCTATTCTAAAGTTAAGGAATCTGCAGCTAGATGTCTCTATCAGATGAACGAGTTACTTACCTTCGGTAACGATGTATCTGGTAGAGACACAGTCTAGCCGCAGATTCCTTAACGCCCACCCATCCTCCCCGATCTGCGAGGACCTTTTCAGGTTGGGTTCTACTCACTTGTCTCCTTACAGGTGGCCTTCGTCTTCCGACGGGGTGGTCTACTTCACCTCCCTCCGGGGCAGGATGTCTCATTAACTGTTTTATCTGTTGCTTCTCCACCCTTTTCTCACAATTGGGTGGTGGGGTTTTATGTCCTTCCACGCTCCTCCACCCTGGTTCTTCCAGTGTGGGGGCTTACTCGCGGTCTTCTATCCTCCCTTCCACCCTCATCTATTTTTACCCATTACTTTTGGGTCTCTTTGTCTATGCTACAGTCGATTGGTTTGGGTGTCTATTTGACTATGCTACAGTCAGTAGGCCGTTTATGGGGTGTATAGTTGCACATTTTCTGTTGTTGCAGAAATGTGGTCAAATACCATGAGTCATGTTGTTCAAGTCTTGTTGCCCTTTACAGTTACATCCTGTGGTTGCAGACTGCCTATCGTTTGTCATTACATTCATTTCCAATGCCGTTTTGCCTCTTAGGAGGGCATGGCTCTTCGCTTCAACGTGACTGTTTCTAGGAGGGGATACTCTGTTCTCTCCCTTCAGTCCCTTACAGTATAAAGTACTCTTTTTCTAACTTACATGGTGATGTTTCTTATCGTTCTATGTTTCTTCTCGTTGTTTCAAAGATTTTTGATCTTTTTTGGCACACTGTTCCCACTCTCTCTCACAGTTTTTGTAGTGGCTCCGTGTTGTGGCGCGGAAATGTTTCTCAGTAGAAAACTGACGTCTGCGCACCGGGAGGGACTTATATGGCTCCATTGACGTCATATCCGTGGATGACGTCAGGACGGAGCCATGCGACACCGTCCCCCGGCGCGCAGAGGTGCTGCTGAAAATTCTCCGGATCCAGAATGATGCCTGGGAACACTCTAAAGTTAAGGAATTTGCGGCTAGTCTGTGTCTCTACCAGATACATCGTTACCGAAGGTAAGTAACTCGTTCATATATGAGCTAAACAGATACTGCAAATGAATAATTGCTTATATATTATGAGGCTTTGTTGAGCAAATAAGCAAATGCATAATATAGTGGGGCTCCTATGTAGCCCAACCATCACTGCCCCCTCTGATAGTTTGCTGCTAGGAATTCCACCAAACAATGTAAAGTAATAATAATGGTGTCAGTCCTTAAGAAAACGTAAGCTGATAACAAGAAAGTTTAATTTAACAACGACCTACTGTGCCTCTATATGCCAGGCCACACTAATGTAACCTTATTCTCCTCCTTGCAGAAATGTATCCATGCTTAAGAGCTCCTAAAGGCAGTTAAGTTATGCATTGTGTACTATACAAACAGACATACATATTTTAAGCCTATACTTTCCCTGGATAACTTTGTTTGTTAGATCGAAAGTGGTATGTCCTTCCCCATGTAAGCTTCAAGAATACATTTGATGTTAATTCTGTTACAAGTTGGTCCTGCCTTTGTTTGCGTGGTCAGAACTTACTGGAAGTAGAAGATATTTTCATTACCTTTGGCTCTAAAGAGTCTTTTGTGCAAACATTCTAAAATATACAAATAAAAGAAGAATTGGAAACTGTGGACTCCAATTTGTTGGTTCTGTGAAGCACTGGGACTCCTGAACATAGTCCTACTTTGCATGGGTGTGGCAATTAGATGTGGGGTGTCTGTCTAATGAGTAATAAAAGACAAATATACAGAATAAGATGCAGAGCTCCTGAGCTCAAATAAGAGGATATAATATGTTGCCAACATTTTGCCAGCCTTTACCAGCTTTATATGTAAGATACCCTTATGCCCTCCCCTGAGGCCGCCATCTCCACCCCATTACGCTTGATCCAATTCAAATACCTATAGAGGGGCTCCCATAACTATGAAAGATTGTGGAAAATGGGTAGGGAGTCCTCTCAATTGTGCTTGAGGCGTCACACTGATACTGATACCATATGAATTGGGGTTGTCTGACTATCCAAATATTCTGTGGAACATCCTAGATTCCCTATCAAAGTTTCCAGGTTGGCCGAGTCTGCCCTCTCCCAAGCTGGCTTTGCTGCACAAATACAAGGCCTGGATGCAAACTCATACATGAGAGCTCAGGTGTGTATCGGGCAGGTAGTAGCTGAGAGAGACATTGCCCAGCAATGGCCAGGCTAAAGCCCTCTCCTGTTGATTGTGTGACTCTGAGACATAAACAGGTGTGTGTTCCTTGCCAAAACCCTACTGTGAGGCATGGGGCTGTAAGATATCAGAAGCACTGTAAGATATCAGAGTGCTGGTGAGAGTACTTCCACCTGGACTTCCCTCTCCTGGTCAGGTGCTATCCAAGACTAGGTCGTAAGGCTTGATTATTTTGCTGTGTCCCTTTTGAATTGTCACTTTTTGCATTTGCTTTTTATTAACCAGTATTCATGTCTTAATTCTAATTATGCCTGGTTAGCAATGTCTGAGGCTTGTGCACTCTGTTGTATGTAAAACATGTCAATAAAATTGACATTCTTGTTTTCTTATATTCTGAAGGAGTTAAAAGAAGACAATCAAGTACTCTTAGAAACAAAAGCAATGTTGGAAGATCAATTAGAGGGAACCCGAGCACGGTCTGACAAGTTACATGAATTAGAAAAAGAAAACCTTCAATTAAAAGCCAAATTTCATGATATGGAAACAGTAAGTGATATATTGATTTATGATTTAGGACATAACTGTAGTTATATATTATTTTATAGTATGACTTTAGTTTTATTACAGAAATCCTATTTTTTTCTTTAACAATTAAGAATGTTCATGTAATTATATTTGAGGAAACATACCCACTAATATTACTTCTCTTCAACTTGGGAACATTTTGTTCTTAGGTTCCCCTATAAAACTAATCAACAGACTACAGACAGCTAAAAATGCACATATTCTTGTAGGACTGAGAGAACAGGTCTTGCAAGCCTGAGGTTAGCTTCTGGTGTACTAGAAGCTCAACTAGTGTACTAGAGAGTTACATTTAAATTGCATTACTGTCTTCTCCACCAATTTATCTGGAGACCATAATCATCTGGGCTTTTTCCATTAAAGTCAAACAACTTCCCTTTGGAGACATAATATTGCACCCTACAGAATGCACAAAAGCAATCATTCAATCATACTCTACTTACAACCAGCACTCTGTTGTCATCCCTAGTCAAATATAATTTGGTACCACAGAAGTATCAGATTAAGAAGAGCTGAATATCACATATAAAAATACATATTTTACATGACCATAGGGTTACATAACATAACTCATTCTTATATCGGTTGGTGACTTTAACAATGTTCTCTAACACAATTTTAAAACATCAGCAAATTACTGCGCAGATACTTAAAAATATTTATTCCTAAAAACCCTGCAAGTTTGTCTTAAAAGAAACACACAAATAAATTAAACCATGCCAAGGGAGAAATACATAAGACAACCACATATGTCTATGTACTAATCTGTTTGAATCATTGGTTACGGCACATTATTTTTCTTATTTTTCTAATGCACCCCAAAGTTCATCGGATTTAGTTCATGCTCATCCCAAAGTTCATCAGATTTAGTTCATACTAAATCTGATGAATTTTGAGATGCATTAGAAAAATAAGAAAAATCATGTGTCGTAACCAATGATTCAAACAGATTAGTAGTAAGTGATTCTCTTATGTGTTTCTCCCTTGGCATGGTTTAATTTATTTGTGTGTTTCTTTTAAGACAAACTTGCATGATTTTTAGGAATAAATATTTTTAAGTATCTACGCCTAATTTGCTGATGTTTTTAAATTGTGTTAGATAGAATATACTTAAAGTCATCAACTGAAATAAAGATTATTAATGTTATGTAAACCTATGGTCACGTAGAGTTTTATGTATTTTTATGTGTTATATTAAAGCTATTCGTAATCTGTGGTACCAAATTATATTTGACTAGGGACGATAACAGTGTGCTGGTTGTAAGTAGTGTATGATTGAATGATTGCTTTTGTGCATCCTGTAGTGTGCAATATTAAGTGTCCAAAGGGAAATTGTTTGACTTTGTAGTTTGTTACGGTGTCCTGTCCCTTTGACTGTGGGACCCCTCTCCATTTGCTCTTTTCCCATTAAAGCCATGTGTAGGATGCAGGTCTTTCCAGTCAAGGCATGGGAGGTTTAATACTTCAACTCGTTCATGCTGAAATTATTGTAAGGAAGGAAAGCGTGGCCTTTGTCATTACATGTCAGAGTTGCCTTGTAAAAGGGTTTGTATCTGTGGAGAACATACTGTGCTAGTGTGCCGGACAAGAAAACTAGAATTTCCAGGAAACCTTAAACTCTCACATGATTTTGAGATGACGGTGGCCATCTAGAATCATTGCATTTAACCTCCCTTGTGTTCCACGGCATCCTTGCTAGTCGAATGTTCTACAATGTTTCTACAGTCAAAACCTTGAGATTGGATTCAAGCTTTTTTTTCGCTTGGAGAACTATTTCAAGAAATATTTTTACAAGAAACTACTGGAAAACAGTATTTAGAAATCAAGTAGTGATGGGAGAAAAACAAACTGAACTCTTTTAAGAAAGTGTGCATTATGGCAGCAGAAGGGGTAGTTTAATAGTTTAATATTAATTTTATATTGAATCTTGTTCTTTCAGAAAGATCAGCTTCATTTCAAGAACACAGAGTGTGTTACACAAGATAGTCTTAAGGTATAACGTCTCTTCTGTTAAGTTAGGTGTCATGCAGTGAACAACAGATTACTAGAGTTATCCATTTAAGATAGCCACCTTGACCTGCAGATGTTAGTGCATAGAAGAGTGGTGAGCTGTGGGGGGAGAGCCATTGTCTCTGTTTTCTCTCTCACAGCCTTTTGACTATTAGCCCACATATACTTATAGTGTGGGACAGGTGGTGGATGAGGCGACGAGTGGAAGAGTAGTTTACTGCTCCCGTTGGGTCCGTGGCACCAGTCGCACCGCCCTGCTTCTGAACATGGCTGGAACATCAGGGCATATCCCTCGTGATTCAACACCTAGCGGGCTCTCTGAATGCCAGGGCGGACGAACTCAGCCGAAGATGCCTAGCGGATCACAAATAGCCTCTCCATCCGGAGGTGGTGCAAGGTCTCTTTCACCGGTGGGAGAGCCTTGGTTAGATCTGTTTGCCACCGCCGAGAACGCGCAATGTCAGCAGTTTTGCGTGCTGGAGTTTTCGAGGCGGCTCTTGCTCAGAGATGCTTTTTATCTCAAGTGGAGCTCAGGCCTCCTGTATGCCTTTCTGCCCATACCACCCTTGCCCAGAGTTCTCAAGAAGATCAGGAACGACCGTGCCCAAGTTATCCGTGTGGCTCTGGACTGGGCTACGGGAGTTTGGTATCCTGAGCTGTTGAGCATGGCCATCGGTCCTTCGATCAGGCTGCCCCTTCGGGAAGCTCTCTTGTCGCAGCAGCAGGGGCGGGTCCTCCACCCAAACCTTGCAATGCTCCACCTTCATACGTGGAGATTGAGCAGCAACAGCTGACAGCTTTTGACCTTCCTCCTGAAGTCTGCAATGTTAACTTGGCAGCCAGATGTCCCACCACCAAAATGGTATACGCCTGCTGCTGGGGCAAGTTTGTAGCATGTTGTGCAGAAAAGCAAATTGACCTTCTTTCTGCTCTCCTTTCTCAGGTACTTCTATTAATTCTTTCTTTTGCCCAGCAGGGCTCTGCTTTGGGCACCTTAAAGTGCTATCTTTCTGCCATCCCAACCTTTCTGTGGTTGTGAATAGGTTTTGAAAGGTCTTTAACATGTGTTCACCTTCACCCTTCATCATGCCTCAGTGGGACATCAATCTTGTACTCACCTTTCTGATGTGCGCTCCTTTAGAGCCACTGCACAACTGTCCTCACAAGCTTCTTACTATCAAGATGGCCTTCCTGTTGGCGATAACACCTGACCGGAGGGTCAGTGAGCACCAGGCTTTGTCATCTAAGCCTCCGTAGCTAAACATCTACCCAGACAAGCTGGTTCTTTGCACCAGAGCTTCCTACCCTCCAAAAGTTGTTACTCCCTTTCATGTTGGCCAGGACATCACCCTGCCTACTTTTTATGCTCCACTGCCTCCTTCTATGGAAGATGAGCGACTTCACCGACTGAACCCAAAAAGAGTGTTGTCGTTCTACCTTGACTGCACAAAAGAGTTTTGGTGGACAACCAACTCTTCGTGAAGTATGTCAAAGTGAAGAAGGGGAAGGCTGTGCAGAAACAAACCATCTGACAATGGATCGTGCCCTGCTTTAAAATCTTTTTCTCACAACAAACAAGAGCGACCCATATGTCCTTGCGAACTGGGTAATGCTAATTAAGCAGAGACAATGTTCACAAGGAACTCATTTTTAAATAAATTGAATAGTTATAGCAGCAATTAATGTATCCTGCTTGACTGAAGCAAAACACAGATGTAGAATAAAGCCTTAGCTTAATAAAGCATACATATATTTAAACAGTTTGAAGCGTTTTAGCCCACTGGACAACAAATATTTATTGTACTCACTTCAGCCGAAGTGTGAGTATTTTCTTTTTGCATAACAGTTTTTTTCATACAAAAAGAGGCATAAAAAAGTTTTCCTGTCTGTGTATTTACAATATATACATTTGCGTATTGGAAGTGAATTGTGAACCCTAGTGAAATAACCATAACCGAACCCGTGAAGTATAGAAGGTGCAATTGAAAAACTGTAGTGGTGGTTATTGGTAATTAAAAGAGGAGCCAATAGAGATGTAATACAATCGATTCTTCGGAGACAACTATATGATTTGTTGAGGGCTCTCTCTTTATAATAGCCAACGACGTTTCGACCCTCTCGCAGTACGGGGTCTCTTCAGGACAAGGATTCTGGGGACAAGTTACTAATTCCGGGTGCCTGAGTAGTAAATTCCTTCTGGTATAATGCCGGGTACTTCCCACAATAAAGGTGCTTAGTTCCCTTAAGAGGATGAAATGCCACAGCTTGGCTTCTGATGAAGTTCACAGTAACAAAGGTTACTGTAGATCCAAGGCTTATTATTAAGTAATACCCAATGAGGGCAGCACTTCGTAAACACAGGAGGCCTGATATCAGTAATTCAGTGACCGTCCGGCTGGTGAAAGTGGCAGTGAAATATAATCGAATTGAACCTTACTGGTTAATCTAGTGGGTGAGGTTCTGCTTCAATACCAAGGGGCTTGAAGTATGGAACTGGATATGACACAGCCAGCCAAGGAACAATTCACTCGGCGGCGGGGCGCTGATACTGGCAACCATGCTCATTCCACCAGAGCTAAGGCTGCGCCCACTGCGTTTGCACACAGGAGTTCCAGGCCTGGACATCTGCTAGGCAGCAACGTGGGCTTCTCTTAACATGCTCACCAAGCACTGCTGCTTGGTCAGGCAGTCGGGACGGGCCCTTTGCTTGTTCGGTCCCGCAGAACATTTCAGTGTGAAACGGTTTTGAAGACCCACCTCCGGGGAGATATTGCTTGGGTATTGTAGGAAGCTGGGTTTCTGTTGCAGTAACCCCCCCCCCCACTTTTTGCTAGACCACTGATGCACTTTGACTTGATGCGACTTGATGTGCCCTGCGTCCCTGCCAATCAGGTTCCCAGGGCCTGTGTTCTTTCCCCAAAACTGTACCTTGTACCCCCAATTGGCACCTCTCTGGCCACATGTTAGTCCCTTGTAAAAGGTACCATGGGTACCATGGGCGCTGTGGCCAGGGAAGGCCTATAGGGCTGCAGCACTTGTTGTGCCACCCGTAGAGGCCCTGTACCTTTACACCCACACACTGCCATTTCAGGATGTGTGATTTGGTGCAGAACAAAGTGAAGAGTCGATATGGCACAGATCACTGTGTGCCATGCCTACAACCCACTGCCCTGGCATAGGTCAGCCACCCCTCTAGCTGGGTGCACTATACCAGTGGTGAGGGTACAGATGCATGAGCCCTGTACCCCTACAGTGTCTAAGCCAATTCTTAGACATTGTAAGTGCAGTAATGCCATTAAGAGTATATGGTGCTGAGGGTTTGTCATTACAAACTCCACGGCTTTACTGAAAACTGGGAAGTTTGGTATCAAACTTCTCAGCACATTAAACTCACACTGATGCCAGTGTGGGATTTACTGAAAAATGCACTTGGAGGGCATCTTAGAGATGCCCCCTGAAAAACGACCAGCCTCTGGTGGGTTCCCTGACTGGTACACACCAGCCTGCCACCACAAGACATGTTTCTGGACCCCTGGGGTGGGAGCCTTCGCTCCCTGAGCCCAGAAACAAAGCCTTTCCTGGGTGGAGGTGGTCACACCTCCTCCAGGCCAGGAAGAGCCATCTGTGGCAGGGGAGCTTCAAAGGCCTTGCCACCTTTGTAATGCGACCCCAGCCTCTCCTGCTATCAAGAGCAGGCCTCCTTCCTGTCTCCCCCCCTTTTCGGCGGGAAGACAGGCGGCAAAAGTTAGCCAGCCCAGAAGGTGTGCCCACCTCTACCAACCCCACCCCTCAGGTGGGGTAGGCGAGGTGAAGCCCACTCTTCAGTGCCCGCCATCTTGCAGATGGCAGGCACTCCCCAATCAGGATTTGGGATTGTGCCCACTCCCCCAAGTGGGGTGAGCACACCAATGGTGTAGTCACCCTAAGGTCATTAGCCCATTGGCTACTGACCTCGAGATCCCTAAGACGGCCCCTAAATACAGTATTTAGCGGGCAGCCCTGAACCAAGAAGACAGATTCCCGCAACCTACGAAGAAGAAGGACGAAAGAAGACGCCCAGCAGAGGAGACTGCAGAGAACAACTGACTTGGCCCCAGCCCTACCGGCCCGTCTGCAGTTTCCGGAGATCCTGCACCAAAATCCACCTTGTCCTGCAGCCAGCGACCTCTAGAACCCCTGGAGGACTGACTGCCTTTTTGGGGAGAGAATGTAGCCTTACGGCTAGAGCGGTCGGCCTCGAAGCTGGGGAACTGGGTTCGAGTCTCGGCAATGACGCTAAAACATTCTTTGATTCTAGGCAAATCACTTAATCTCCCCGGTGCCTAACAAAAATTAATGTGTCCTTCTGTAACGAAACTGGTGCTCATGTAAAGCGCTTTGATACCCGATTTCTCTGGTCTAGTTTGCGCTCTATAAAACTCTAAAAACAAAAAAAAACAAAGACCGGATCTCCTGTGAACAGCAGCTCTGTTCAAAAGAATCTCCAAAACAAGACTGAGCCTGCTGAGGACAAAAACACCCAACGCCTGGAACTACCACTGCACCCGTCGCATACGTCCGAGTGGCCCACTGGTCCCAGCGAGGTCCCCCAGCACACCAGAGTCCGAGTCCACAGTGGCATGACCCCTCCAGGACTCCCCGATGTCGCCTGCAGCCTCTGCACGGAGACCCCCCCAGCCGCGAGTGGCCCAGTAGGGTGAAATCCAACCTCAAAAGACACCCCTGCATCCAGCCGCCCTGCGCCCTGGAGAAGAGAACCCGAGGTGCACCTACGTCCCGAGCCCTCCAGCTTACCTGCCCAGCTGTTGTTTCCTCCCGGAAGTCTTCATGGACCGAGCCAGCAGCTAAAAACCAAAACCGAGAATCACCATTGAAAACAACAGGGCTCCCAACACCAAACCAGCACCCTGCACCCAGCCACCCCTGCGCCGCTGCCGGTGTACTTTGGGTGCTAACTCGGATCCCCCTTTGCCCTGAGCCTAACACCAGGAGCTTTGCTCCCACAACCTTGTGGCCTGCTCGTGAGCAGCCACCAACCGGAGGCCCCCTATCCCCCATTGGATAACATTGGGCCTCAGCACTCTGCACCCAGCCGCCCTAGTGTCGCTGAGGGTGCATCCTTGACCCTGGGGGAACCCTTGTTCTAACCCCAGAACCTCAACCCCAAAGACGAGTACTTACCTGTTAAACGATAACTTCATTTTCCTCCATAGGAATACATTGACTGTTTTCCCTTGAAAATTGTTCTGTGTGGAGTTGATTTGTATCAAAACCTGAAAGTTACAACTGTGCAAAACTGATTTTACTTACCTTTTCTCTGGGAAATGTCCCAGTGTGATATCTAGGCATTTCTGATGGATACATCTGCCTGTAGATTCCTCACCTTTTGAATTACCCCTGCGCCAGCATTCCACGGAAACTTTTTTCCTAGCTCTCCCACGTCAACAAGGACGTCACAATGGCACGGCTCTGCTCACGACTCCGTCTGACGTCATCAGAGCCACAAATAGACCTCGTCGGCGTGCTGACGTCAGTTCCCTTTTTTCCGCACCGACGACGCGTATCGGTTTTCTGGGACTCTCCTTTAACTTCTTAGGTTACTTTATTTCTGTTATTTCCCTTTGAGTGACAGTGCGATGGCGTTGAAGAAGTCAGGGTTTAAACCTTGTAGAGAATGTGGGGGCCATATGTCGATCACGGATCCCCACGAAGACTGCTTGTAGTGCCTCTCTTCGGACCATGACGTCGATGGTTGCACCAGCTGTCGCAAGATGAACCCGAAGGCCTTGAAAGAGCGTGAGGCCAAGTTGTTCATGGCGAAGGCAAGGAAGGAGAAAAGAGGCCGAAAAAGATCGAAGTCGTTGACTTCGCATGCTTCTAAGTCGAAGAAGCACAAGAAGAAGAGGAGGCATGGTTCTCAACGTCATTCGTTGAAAGATAGGGCTACGAGATCGCCCTCTCCGGCTCCGAGGCATCGTTCTAGAGATGTCATCTCTCCATCACCTTCTCCTTCTCCTCCAGCGACTCTGGCTCATTCTCCGACGCCGAGAGGTTCTCCGGCGCATTCACCGACGCTGAAGGGTACTCCTGGGCCGAGCTCTTTGCCGGCACCGAGGGATTCTAATGAACCTGTGCCTGCGGCCTCTCCTGTCTTGGGCCCGACGTCACCGGTGCCTTCACGGCCTCGTATGGATCAGGATACGGCTCCTTATCCACCCTTTCCTGGGCCTGGTACGGATCCATCGCAGTTCCTCAACGCGATGTATTGCATGTTTGCCAAGGCAGCCTACCCTACCGGTGCGCCTTCGGGCCCCGTGGGTCCGCTTGCATTTAATTTGGGCGTTCCTCTACAATATGCCCAGGCACCTTTCAAGCCTTTTATGCCAACGGCGCCTTTCTGGCACTTTCCGGCTCCGAGGTTCTCGACGCCGGTCTCTCAGTCTTCGGCTCCATCTGGTGGTCTTCTTCTCGGCTTTGAGCTGCGCCATTGCCCGCGTCGGAAGCTGTTCCTTCGACGCCGGTGCCTGTTTCAACGGATCCGCGTGTGGCGCCGTCGACGCCGATTCCTGTTCCGAAGATGAGATCTAGGAGAGAGGCGCAGAGGCTTCTAGAGGAAGAGGAATATCAGCAGGATGAGGCTGAAGAAGGTGAGATTGAAGAAGATGAGTTTGAAGGCCTTCAGGAGGCAAGTGGTTTGGACACTTCCCCAGAATGGGAACTTTCATCTCCAAAGGCTTTACCCTCGCAAGATGTTGCGCCTTATCATGCAGTTATTAGAAAGGCTGCTGAACTTTTGGATCTTCAGCTACCCACTGCTGATTTCAGACCGAATATTCTGACAGAGGTATTGTATTCTCCTTCCTCTGTAGTTGAGCCTCTTTTGCCATTTAATGAGGCGTTAACTGAGCCTATTTTGGAGGTGTGGAGGAAGCCCCTTTCTGCACCTGCAGTTTCAAGGACTATAGCAAGAAGGTACAGGCCTGCTCCAAATGATCCTGCATTTCTTTCAAGTCATCCATCTCCTGAAAGTTTAGTGGTGCAGACTTCTTGTTCAAAGCAATCGACGGGGTCTTTTCTCCAGACTCCTGGTGACAGGGATTCGAAAAAACTAGAGCAGTCTGCTAAAAAGGTTTTCTCCTCTTCAAGTATGGCTTTAAAATCCACTAATGCAACCTGCTTGTTGGGGAGGTATATTCATGCCTTGATGGACTCGGCAAAACAGTTAGTTCCAAAGTTGCCGGAGAATGATCGGAGCTCGTTTCAGGAGATCGTGGCGGATACCAGGCGGCTGCTCGTCAGGTTATATAGTCTGGATTGGACACTGCTGAGTCAGTGGCAAGGGTGATGGGCTCTTCTGTTGCTACAAGAAGGCATGCCTGGCTTAGGTCTTCGGGTTTCTCTCCTGATGTTCAAAATACTCTTCTTGATCTTCCATTTGATGGTTCCAGGCTTTTTGGGGAAAAGGCTGATTCTGCGCTGCAGAGGTTTAAGGACAGTAGAGCCACGGCTAAATCTTTGGGACTCCAGTCCCAATCTAGAGGATTTGGTTTTAAAAGGTATTGTGGTTTTGGCAGGATGTCTTCCTTTCGAGGCCTCCAACAACTTCAACAGCTGCAGCAGCAGGGTCTACAGTACAAATCTTATAGAGGGAAGAACAGAGGTCGTTTGCGGGGTGCAGCCCGTCAACTCTCCTCCTCCTCCTCTTCCTCCTCTACCCCTGCCACTGGTGTCTCTGGAAAGCAGCCCTAGATCCCCCATCTCGGAGCATGCTGGTCCTGTAAGGGGTCGGGTGTCCCATTTTCTACAAGATCTATAACATCAGACCTTTGGGTTTTGAATCTTGTGGAAAATGGGTACGCCCTTCCCTTCCGGGAGTTTTCTCCTCCTTACCCTCCTCGCCAGGGCACATGTTCAGAGGACCATTTGTTGCTTCTTCAGCAGGAGGTTCTTGTGTTATTGCAAAAAGGTGCGATAGAGGTGGTCCCGGAGCAGGAAAGGGGTCAGGGATGCTACTCCCGGTACTTTCTGATCCCCAAGAAGGATGGCAGGTTAAGGCCTATTCTAGACCTCAGGGTCTTGAATTTTTACCTCAAGCAGGAGAAATTCAAGATGTTGACCCTAGCTCAGGTTCTTCTGGCATTGCAGCAGGAAGACTGGATGGTGTCGATCGATTTGCAGGATGCGTATTTTCACATCCCCATCCTGAAGTCGCATCGGAAGTATCTCCGTTTCAGGGTAGGGTCCCAGCATTACCAGTTTGCTGTCCTTCCGTTTAGTCTTACTTCCGCACCTCGAGTCTTTACAAAGGTGATGGCGGTGGTGGCAGCACATCTCAGAAAGACGGGGATTCCTGTTTTCCATTACCTGGACGACTGGCTGCTCAAAGCAAAGTCGCCAGAGATAGTGCTTCATCATCTGCAGGTAACAGCGCAGCTGTTGTACGTTTTGGGTTTCTCGATAAATCTACCCAAGTCTCACCTGGTGCCCTCACAGCGCAACCTGTTCATAGGGGCAGTACTGGATACTATGGTGTGTCGAGCCTTTCCGCCTCTGCAGAGGATTCTCAACATTCAGGAAATGATTCCCTTGTTTCACGATGGAGCGGTTGTTCCAGTCCTGAAGGTCCTACGCCTGCTCGGTCTGTTCGCTTCCTGCATTCTGTTGGTCAACCATGCACGCTGGCACATGAGGGCGCTCCAGTGGTGTCTCCGCAGGCAGTGGTATCAGCACAACGGAGATCTCAGGGAGTCAGTCAGGATCTCCAGAGAAACTGCAGCGGATCTGTCTTGGTGGAGTGTGCAGGGCAACTTGTCTCAAGGAAAGCCCTTTCAGCTTCCTCCACCGGTGGCCACAGTGATCACAGATGCCTCAACTCTAGGGTGGGGTGCTCATCTGGGGGATCTGGAGGTCAAAGGTCTTTGGTCTCCAGAGGAAAGGTTGCTTCGCATCAACCTTCTGGAATTGCGGGCGATACGTTTGGCACTAAAGGCCTTCCTTCCGTCCCTTCGCGGTCAGTCAGTTCAGGTTCTGACAGACAACACTACCGCGAAGTGGTACATCAACAAACAGGGAGGTGTAGGGTCGTATCGCCTCTGCAGAGAGGCTCTGCGACTCTGGTTCAGGGCCATCAGATTTGTGTGATGGCAAATCATCTGGCCGGTGTGCTGAATGTACGTGCGGACAGTCTCAGTCGGCATTACTCGGCCGATCACCAGTGGCGGCTTCATCCAGAGGTGGTCCATCTCGTCTTCAAGATGTGGGGATTTCCTCGGTTGGACCTCTTTGCCACTCGCGAGAACGCGCACTGCTCGTCGTTCTGCAGTCTCCAGTTTCCGATGCAGGGGGCGTTGGGGGACGCGTTTCAGTTGGTTTGGAGTTCGCAGCTCCTTTACGCGTTTCCCCCATATCCTTGATTCCTCGAGTTCTGAGGAAAATTTGCCAAGACCGGGTCCAAGTTATATTGATCTCCCCGGATTGGCCAAGAAGGGTGTGGTACACAGATCTGCTTCACCTCTCTTTGCACCCTCCGCTCCGTCTCCCTCTCAGGGCAGATCTCCTCTCGCAGTCGCAGGGGCAGGTTCTACACCCCCACCTCCAGAGCTTGCACCTTCATGCCTGGAGATTGAACAGGGCAATCTGAGATCTTTCTCTCTCCCACCGGATGTGGTGGATGTTATTTTATCATCCAGGAGACACTCCACCAAATCTGTTTATTCCTCTAGGTGGTCCAAATTTGTTAAATGGTGTGTGAGAGGTCCATTGATCCTTTGAAAGCCCATTTGTCTAACATTCTGGAGTTTTCTCCTTCTTTGGCCCGGCAGGGTTGTGCTGTGGCTACAGTTAAGGGGTATTTGTCGGCTTTGTCGGCTTTTATATGTTTGCCGGACCAAGCCGTCTTTGTTTAAGTCCCCTATTGTTATGAGGTTCATTAAGGGCCTTTCCAATAAGTTTCCTCCCACTCCTTTCATTATGCCTCAGTGGGATTTAAATCTTGTGCTTACTTTCCTGATGGGGTCTCAATTTGAGCCTCTTCATAGTTGTCCGTTGAGGCTTCTCTCTTTCAAAACGGTCTTTCTGATCACTATTACCTCGGTCAGGAGGGTAAGTGAGCTTCAGGCTCTTAGTTCTAAACCCCCGTTTTTGACCATTCATGCAGAAAAGTTGGTTCTCAGGACCAGGGCTGCTTTCTTGCCTAAGGTGGTTACTCCTTTCCATCTTGGACAATCCATTACCTTACCTACCTTCTATCCTCCCCCTCACCCTTCCAAGGAGGAGGAGAGACTTCATCGCCTCGACCCAAAGAGAGCTGTCAGTTTCTATCTGGACAGAACCAAGGATCTGAGGCTGGACGATCAGCTCTTCGTGGGCTATGTTGGGCATATGAAAGGCAAAGCTGTGCACAAGCGGACTCTCTCCAGGTGGATCATCTTGTGCATTAAGATCTGCTGCGCTTTGGCCAAGAAGGAACCGCCTGTAGGTATCAGAGCTCATTCCACCAGAGCTAAGTCTTCTTCTTCTGCCTTAGCTAGAGGTGTTCCTGTTGTTGACATTTGTAAGGCAGCAACTTGGGCCTCCCTCCACACCTTTGCGAAGCATTACTGCTTGGATTCTGAAGTTAGGAGGGACGGCCATTTTGCACGCTCTGTGCTTCAGGATTTTTTGGTATAGGTTGGTGGACACCCTCCTCCGGGTGTGGGACTGGTGTGGGATTCAATTCAAAAGGTGAGGAATCCACAGGCAGATGTATCCATCAGAAGAACAAGTTACTTACCTTTGGTAACGCTTTTTCTGGTGGATACAGTATCTGCCTGTGGATTCCTCACTGACCCTCCCTCCTCCCCGTTGTCCACCTTCGTATACCAAAAGGTTTTATTGATTATTTGACATGGTTGTTTTCCTGTGTATTTTGAGTGCCTTGTTTTTCGTTTATAGGAAATGCTTAGTTTCTTTTGCTTTTCCTATGATTCTTTATACTGTGTGTATTTATGTTTATATTGTATACTGTGTATACTTCAATTATGATGTCGGTCCACCCGTTCGCCTCGGAGGCACGGAAAAAATGGGTGGAACTGACGTCAGCACGCCGACGAGGTCTATTTGTGGCTCCGATGACATCAGACAGAGTCGTGAGCGACGCCATGCCATTGTGACATCCTCGTCGACGTGGGAGAGCTAGGAAAAAAGTTTCTGTGGAATGCTGGCGCAGGGGTAATTCAAAAAGTGAGGTATCCCGTGGCAGATACTGTATCCACCAGAAAAAGCGTTACCGAAGGCAAGTAACTTGTTCATCACACTGAGTAGAAAAAGTAACTTAAAAAGTTATCTGAAAAGTAACTGAAAAGTAATCTGAACAGTAATTTCAACATATTGACTTACCTGTATTTCAATCCACTGCATTTGAACTTGCATTCAATTGTAAAACATTGCATAAGATTTTGTAAAGCATTTATTTCACTTACCTGTGCCAGGCTTGACTTGGTTCTAGAAATAAAATAACTTGATAATATTTTTATACAAACAACATTGGTCTGAGTTCAGTCTTTGAGTGTGTGACATCATTTGCTGATTGAGTGTGTACAACAAATGCTTAACACTACCCTCTGATAAAGCCTAACTGCTTGCCCACACTACCACAAATAGAGAGTAAGGTGCTATCTACTTTTACCTCTGCCTACCTTTGGGGTTCCACTGGACTCTGTGCACACTATACCTCATTTTAGTATAGTATATACAGAGCCAGCTTCCTACAGGTATCTATTCTAAGGTAAAGAATATGCAGCTAGAAGTCTCTATCAGGTGAACAAGTTACTTACCTTCAGTAACACCTTATCTGGTAGAGACTCTGTCTTGCTGCAGATTCCTTACTGACCCACCCATCCTCCCCGCTCTGTGAACAGATTTTTAGGGACAGGGTTTTTTCCCCTTCCAGGGCCCTAGTATTCCACACCACTGGTCAGTGTTCTTCGTGACTTCGCACTGGAGTGGAAAGTCGCAAAAAGAAACTGACGTCAGCACGCTGCAGTGGCTCCTATATAGGCACCGTGCACGTCACTTCCAACGACGCCACTCGGAGCCGAAGGATGCCACCTACTGGCGAGCAGGGGTACTGCTCACGAAAAAATTCCAGATCCAGTCTGACACCTGGGGATAATTCTAAAGTAAGGAATCTTTAGTTAAATAGAGTCGCTACCAGATAAGGCATTACGGAAGGTAAGAAACTTGTTCGTATAGCACTGTCGATGGATATGTTTCAATAACAGAGCTGTTTTCCACCTAAGTCTTACAAGTTATATCATAGGCATCAAAGTGAAGCTTGAGTTGTATGTGATGTTGATTAATGCAAAAGATTGTACCTCGGCACTCTCCAAATTCAAATTACCATTTGTTTATGGCTGTAAGCCTAAAGGATACATAGAAAACTAAATGTGACAACTCACAGGAAACACTAGTCAAGAAGCATGAATTCAAAAGAGATCAGGTTTAATATTAAATAACCTTAGATAAGCCGTGTTCCACTAGAAACCTACAGTCATGTCTAGGACACCAATATCTGAAACAGTAATACAAATAAGGCTAATACAGTCCTGTTGCTTATTGTTACACAGCAGAAGATTGGTTGATGTATGGAGGTCCTGTTCTTAAAGCCTCCTGGTTAGTGGCAGATGATGGCAGCCGACACGTGTTTCGTTACTTTCTGTAACTTTCTCAAGGCTTAAGCTAAGAGAGCAATACTCCAAGTTTAGGAAATGCGTCCACGATGAGCAGACTATAAACCTTTCGGCGAGAAAATCAGGAGACCTTATGATAAAAAGGTACCGGAATCCAAAAACTCCTTGTTCGCAGTAACCATCTGTCAATAAGGGTCCTTGATAGATAAATCCAATCTCCAATCTTTAGTCAGGTAAAGAGATTTGTTTTATGGAACTAGTAGTTATGCTCCACTTGATATTAAGTCAGAAATTCATTTTAAAAAGAGAAGTATGTCTCTGTATTGTGGCGGGAAACCGTCTCGATCTGGAATCTTGATAAATCCGGCATGGCCCATGCCGGATTTATCAAGAGAGCCTCTCTTTCAAAACTAAGGTGAATGTTCTAACATGCGAGAACAGCACAGAAATTGACTATGTACTCATAAGTGCATACTCTGAACTAGTAGTCCAAGCATAAACCAATTAACCATCTAATATAGTTTCAACTACATCAAGTGGCACAGTATTCCAACAGAAAGCATGCCCCTTTTCTCTAAACTAGTATTGAAGGTCCATAGGAATGCCCTCAAAATGTCTGTTAGGCAGAATGAAAGTGACACCCACGTCTGCTTGACGTTGAAAAATAGACCACAAAACTTTAGTTGCTCTCCAAAAAAAACAACAACATAGCTGTTATTTTTAAATTTCAAGAAGCTCAGTAAAATGATGCAATAGAAACCCTTGGTAACTGGAGGAGATGGCCACTGACGAAAAGGCATGCTTCACATAGAAGCTAAAACAAACACATTGCCACACATGCTTTCAAAGTATTTTGAACAAAAGTATACATCCCAGTTTAAAACATAAAATACAAAAATAGAAAGAATGGTTTGGAAAATAATGCAAGCTAGGAACTACACTCTGAATATGTAATCACGGTGAAGACCAAAGAGCACCATAGAAATACTTCTGATAAGCCATTCCAGAGTCAGCAATCATAGACTAGAAAATGAAGGAGGGTGGCACAGATACATACGTGGAAAATAGAGCCTGACTGAATTTGTCAATAATGGAGAAAACAAGAGACAGCCTCAGGTATGGAAATACACAGAATCCCAGTTCTGATTATTTCGCTCACTGGATCGCTTCAGTTACAAGTGTTGAAAACAAGAACAAGTTCAAGATGGGGAAATCCTTGGCTGCCAGGGAAAACTTGCAAAACCATAGAGATACAAAATTCTTATGTAGAACTATTGCAACCATCTGTTAAGGTTTGACAACCACTTGTTACAGTGTATATGATAACAATCAAGTTTTATTGCATTGTATTGTGTTGCTGTAATGTGCAGTCTTCTACATGTACAAAATTAAGAAAGAGACTATAGAGCGCATAGGACAGCTTATAGATACCTCTAATACAGTACAGCTGTTTACTAACCCAAATAGGGAACTGTGTTTTGAAAGTTTGTTCTCTCATATAGTATCATGTTATTAAACTAAAATATAATGTCCACTAACCATTTTATTACAGTAAATATATTCAAAATGTCTTTGTTTTAAGGAGCGTGACATGGACAGAAAAAAATTGAGGAATTGATGGAAGAAAACATGGCACTGGAAATGGCTCAGAAACAAAGCATGGATGAATCTTTGCATCTTGGCTGGGAATTAGAACAGCTGTCCAAAACTAGTGACCTTCCTGATGGTAGGAAAATCATAAAGCAGGTGTCTGTTGAATTTGAACTAAAATGTTGTCATTTCTTATATTCAATATGTGTTCTTCAATTGTATAGCACCACAGCTGTCCCTTGGACATGAAGTTAATGAGCTAACATCAAGCAGATTGCTGAAGCTAGAAATGGAAAACCAAAATTTATTGAAGACTGTGGAACAGCTGCAAAGTGCAATGGGTATTGCAGAGGGGAGCAGCTCAAGGATTCTGAAAATGGAAAAAGAAAACCAAAGATTAAACAAAAAGGTAAAGAATGCATAAGTTCGTCTTTTGATGTATTTAGATTTAGAGTTTGGATATCCCGTCGTAACAGCCAGAGTATATAATGCACTTGTAATCAGTAGTGGCTGATGTAAGGGAAATGTAGTGGGGTGGGGGCAGCGCGGGAAGGGCAGCGCCGGTTGGCAGCGCGGGGGGGCAGCATGAGGGGCTGAAATTAAAAAAAAAACTCGTACATGCCGGTCTTCTGCTCGCCGCACTGATCCCCGGGCTTCTCCTCTGTCACAGGCTGAAGCTCCCAGCTTCCCCTGCAGCTAATCCTGACGCTGCTCTAACCAAGAGAGCAGCGTAGGGGTTGGGCGGAGTGCACTGGTTTAGCTCTCCATCGGGACATGGAACCCTGTGCCTGCTGATCTCTTCACCCAGCAATACAGCTGGGTTGGAGAGATGTCAGTGCGGATGACGGTTTGGCCGGCCTGAGACGGCTGGCCAAACCGTCATGTGCACTGACAGCAGGGCCCACCACTCCTCCTTGCCCTGCTGATGTTCTGTGGCCCCACCTCCAAGACAGCCGTAGGACGAAAAATAAAATGATCTGCACTTAGATCATTTTATTTTTCGTTTGCCTCTGCAAGTGGGGTGATGCTCCTCCGCCATAGCAGTGGGGTGATGCTCCTCCGCCATAGCGGAAGAGTCGCCCTTGCTTGTAATACGGCAAATGGGATATGAGTCATGTTTATGACAGAGTAACCCATCTGCCAAACTCTAAGTCAAGCCCAAAATATTATTTTGCTGTATTTTCTTAAATGTGATTGGAATTGACCTATAAAAAACATTCTATTCAGAAGTCATAAATCTTATAGTACAGTCTGAAGGGATGTTTTGCAGTTTTGACATTTTCTGTATACGATCTTTAGTGTAGGTCCTGATACTTAAGTGTATCACAGAATATAAGAAGAATGCATAGCCACTTCTCTCTCTAGCTAAGGTTTTCCTAATCATATACTGTCAACAAATGGTCATATGGTTGCCTATTGTGTTGGAATGTTTTGAACTGAGCAGATTTTTCTCAAGTTATTTTATTTATTTTTCTGTCCACACAAGCAGCACATGCATATGCAGAAATATTAAACTCCATCATGGCTGAGCTGTCTGTAACAATCCATCACAACAGATTGTGAATAAATGCGACACATTTCATCTCCAACCATTCTATTTTACAAATGTGTCCATTTTTCAGCCCAAACTTCTAAACCTCCTTTGGTCTGATCTGTGGTGTCATTAGATTCATTTAGCATCCTGTAACTGGTTACAGAGATTTAAGTATGTCATCCAGGTGTTATGAGTTGGAGTAGAGCCTTCTTTGCAACACATAGTGAGGCACCTCCTTTTTAACTGTGTGGCCAAAATATTGTTTGTGCTGTTTGAAAGCAGATTTCCAATTGGATTTCTTTGATGGTGAAAAACTATCGGGAAGTCTCTTCTGAGGTGTTAAGCTCTCATTGCACAAGAGTTCTGGGTATGACATCACAATTTTTGAGAAGTGTTCCTGTGCAGTAAAATGTAATGCTGCTAAATTTGCCTTCTTTCCACTCCTTTTCAAATCTTTAGAGCCTGAAAAATGCCAAGCCGTGCACAATCTTGCTTTGTTAGGACAACGTTGCAGGGGTTTCGGCTTCAAGGTGTAGCAATATCCTTAACCCTCCTCTTTTTTTAAGATTCCTTTGGAAGATTTCAAGTAAGGAATCTGCAGGAGGACATATCCATTAGAAGAACAAATTACCTATGCTTTTAATGCTCTTTTTGATGGATATGATGATTCATGCCAATTTCTTACGCTCTCTCTTCTTCTTTATTTGAAAATGTACATGTTCTTTGTTGTTTATTGCTCTGTCTTTTTTAGACACACTGGAAACATGGAAATCCACACACATGTATAAGTTACAAAACGCAAACAACAAATTGGCCTTTTCGCTTTCCAGGTTTTATTCCAGAACTTTTGCTTGAACCCTTACACATAGCACCTGAATGCAAAATGACAGTTAAATTAGCACGTGATATACATAGCACCTGAATGCAAAATGACAGTTAAATTAGCACTTGATGCATACAATCAGGGCTATATCGCATGTAGCACAATATACGCAAAACAAAGCCCTTTCATGCATATTAGAGCAACAGGAGGAATTTATCAAGGGGGCGGAATTCAGCACTTTGCATTTGCAGGATAAAACAAACAGGCGGGTGCTTGACATCATACATCATCGGCACATTTGAGCCATTTTAGGAAGACCTCCTCAAAACTCCCCACAGACGGAGGTTCACAGTAAACCTCCAGTTAAAGGATGAAATATTGGCATTGCTTCTGCCGAATTAGCTAGAAACACAACCCATAGAGGTCAAAGGTTTTATTCCAGATTAATCCTGGGGCTCAAAAATTCTAGAAAAGGAGAATGATGTCATGTCCATGATTTTTGCAATCTCAACGAATATTTCATGCAATCTTTCAGGATACCACCCATCAACATATTTTCCATTTGATCAAAGAGGGTGACTTTCTAGCATCCATTATCGTAGGTGGGGTACCTGTTTATGCATATCCATATACCAATTGCACAGAACATTTCTTCATTTCATGGTAGACAGAAAACATGACTGGCTGAAGGCATGAAGTTGTCACATACCTCTTCCAAATACTTGGTGCAAGTGGCACTTATGAAGCTAGGGTTTGACAGTATACGCATATGTAGATGTTTTCCTTTTGAGATCATTGTTACTGGTACTAACACTGTTGCATATCAGAGTGTTATTACATATGTTTGATAATGTTACGTCAAAGGCCTTTATGCATGGTAATAATAATTTTTGGTGCACTTAACTAATATGATCGCTTGATTTATTAAATTTAAATTTGTCTAGAATTCAGGATTCTATTAATGTGAGATTGTTAGCTTAATTTCTTGTGGAGGCTACCAGAGTATGTATATGCTATTTATTGCATATTTTCTTGTGCTCATGTTGCAATAGCCATTGAAAGATTTTTCCATTCCCTTCTGCATTTCACGGTGGCTAATCCCTGCTTGCAGGTTGACCTTCTGCAAGTTTCGTGTCGGCAGAATTGAAGAGATGCAAAAACTGTGACTTTTGTTAGCTTCCTATTGAACTAATCGAAGCATTGTTTTCAGTCCGGTCTTGCACATGCAGGATTCTAGTCCAGTGACCCCATACTTGCTTGTAAGAATAAACAGAGTTTAGCAAGATGAGTTGCTTCCTGCTTCATAACAGCTCAGTTAAAGGTTACCAGGCATCTGTTGGGTGGGATCACATCTCTTTCCCCGGGAGGCATTGCCTTACAGTTACTTTGTTCACCCAAATTCCACTGAGGAACATCTGCAAAGTTTTAATGTTGAGAACAATCAGTTTCTTAAGCAATACCTTCTTGACCAGCTATAACTCTTGTAAATAAAAACAAAATCCTAAAAGGGGCTTAGAGCCTGCCCATTACTTACCTTTACTTACCTTTGATTGGCTCCCAAGTCACCCTGGTTTCTCTTCTTCCTGTTGATCAGCGCCTCCTTCTGCCTCCAGCTTCCGCTTGGCTTCACATCTTTGCCCTTGCTGTGGAGCTTGGACCAAGTACTGCTTCCGGCGGCCAGTGTCCGTCCACTGGCCGCACTCTTGTAACATACTTTACTTTCCAGTGTAGGCATTCTGTTCTCATTGCTTGCTCATCCCTACCACAACCTCACATCCGTTAATGTATGCCCCTTCCCGGCAGGTCCCTTCCCCATTCGTTGCTGGCCTGTCCCTCCCACCACCTTGCTCCCGTCACTGCATGCCCCTTCCCCACCCCATCACTAGTTACCTCCATCATAGATTGTTTTATATAGCGCAAAGTTGACTGGAAGGATTTGGAGCACACTGCATGAGCACCAGTTACATTACACAAGGACACATTAATTTTTACAGGCACGGGGAGATTAAGTGATTTGCCCAGAATCACAGGATGTTGAGCTGGCGCTGAGACGGTTCCCCATCTCCAAAGTCAGTAGCTCTGGCCGTAACACCACAGCCTCTCCATGCTCAGTGTTCCAGTTAGCTACACTTTGACATGCTGGTAACTGCAATGGGTGTTTGTTCAAGAATATAAATTGCATATTAAGTACAGGGAAAATAAAGATTTTAACTTGTTTGTATGTGCATAGCTTAAAGTAAAAAAAGAAAACGCTATGACACGGTCTGGCCTCGTCATATCGCATTTTATTTGTACTTTAACCTATGTAGCACAGCAGCTCACACTTCTGTGTAACGTTTAAAAAAACATTGACAAAGCCAATAGATCTTTCATAGGCGAAACCTATTGGCTTTGCCAATGCTTGTTATACATTGTTGTGTAATGATTGTTGTACTAAAAATTCACTGCTTGACGAAAGGAAATAATTCAGCATTTAAATCTATGAAGCATACCAAACCACAGTTAAAATTATGTAACATTTTCTTCAGTTGAATACTGTGTCCCTTCTGTGGAGCTTTTCTAGATGGCCGGTCTTCCCTCATGTTTCATGGATCTTCTAAAGTCTTTCAGTCAGGAAAGCTTGGTGATTTAAAGGGGGTTCAGTTGGGCCCTCACTGCTAGTTTTTAAGAACATAACATACGTGGCCTCGGACTCATAACAGCATGTAAAATATTTTTCTAGGACCCAGCTTGCAGCTTGGATATATAAGAAGTAAAGACTGCAGAAGGAACATAGTGTTCTTTTGTACCAATTTTACTGAAAGTGTGTATCTTTAGTTTCTGTTAAAGAGGGTTGCAACAGCAGTCACTTGCAAAAGGGACGCACAGCATGTAAGGATAGATGTGCATACCAACATCCTACAAAATACAACCACCATGGTAGTAATACGTGTACATATGTACAAGGATCATGCACAGATGGTGAAGGTGACACTAGGCATATTTTATTCTTGCCAATGCATGTCAAAACTGAAAAAATGGCATTGATAAGAAACAGAGGTCTCTAAAAGCTTCTTTGTCTTTCCCACAAGGCACTGTATGGGGCTGGCCCAATGTACCTTTGGTTCAGTATACATTTTTACCACCTGGCTAGGGCTCTGAGATCATAGAATACCGCACTGGTTGCTCCCGCTATATTCGAACCACTCGAAACGGAGGACAGACTTATTCTTTTTAGGCCCCCCGCCCCCACTATTGGAATAAGTTACCCGGCTATATTCGATCCTGCCATTCTTTTGCAACATATAAAAAGGTGTTTAAAACCTGGCTTTTTAATGAGCCCTTACCTTGAGATTGTGTTATGTTGGCTCCCCTCTTTATGACGTAGCACTGGTATACTCTGTCTGGAGTGAGTCACATCTTGTGCTATATTATGTCTGTATAACACAGCAAAGGTCTATGGGATTATGCAGCTCTGAAAGTTATAGAAATATATGATCACAAACCATCACAAAGTACAAAGAAAAGATAACAACGGTGTGCATACACAACATACAATTCAAAAGTAATCAGTTTTCCATTCTTCACCACACCTATCTGACACCAGCGCAGCTCGACCGCTATCGCCCCAATGGTCATGTCAAGTGCCCTCACTGTCAGTCACCAGCTGCAGATTTGCAGGATATGCTGTGGTCCTAGTTTACCCTATCCACCTATTTGTATTCTGTCCATACAACAATACACAAGGTCACCGAGATGGCACACATTAGCACATGGCAGACCCGCGCGTTAGGAATTTTCAAGCACACAAAGCAACACATGGTGGCGGCTCGCTTCACTGGCATGGCTCTCCTGCTCGCTAAAAGAGTTCTTACCCTACAATGGAGAGCAGAACAAGCTCCCCCAGTGGCGGCCGGCACGGATCAATGTGGAAGTGGGGAAGGCAGAGGGAGAGGCCCTGAGGTAAGAAGAAGCCTGACACCTCCGTAAGCGACCAATCTCCGCAGCTTGGGATGCCCTCCTAGATCAATTTGAGTAGCTTACCCGAAACAATGACCTGTCCCCATAAACCAAGGCCCAAGGCGCTGCCCTGCGCATATAATGCGCCTGGTTCCCCTCAGCCACTCTTGGGGAACCCGACGAAACCAAAAAAAAACATTCACCCTAGCGGCGATAGTTCAATTGAGTTTATGTTATTCAGATCTCACCTACAGCGTGGTCATCTACAGCCAGTGCTTTTAGAGGCGGCAAACCTGCCCTGCTCTTGACATGATGTATGGTCCCAGCCGCAAAGTAAGTAACCCTGCCCCTCCAGGTGTGCCTCAGTGTCCCTACCCCCATCAGGTATGCCTAATCCCAAGTTCATATCTCCACTTCTCATCCCCCGTTCAGGGGTGCCACCCAGCTAAACTGATCAGAACAGTGACACATGCCTGCACACTACGCTCACATGCACCCCTTGGCAGGCAAGGGCATCTGAGATTTTAGAGCTTACTCTGTTAATTCGTCTGCACTGCATTGTCTCACTGATATTTGAGCTGTTGCTGTGTATTATTTGGAAATATGCCAATATTATGCAGTACTGTCTCTTATTTGTTTGGGGTTAAAAAAAAGCAGGGTGCATGCACAAAATAAGTTTTCAATCAGTCTGGAATAGATGTTGCTGCAAATGTGAACACTTGCAGCTAGAACAGACATACAGGTCTGCCTATATCAACAATCATCACAGTTTCCAAGCAATCACAATGAATAAATACCAGAACTCAAACATTGGATGTCTCTCACACTGCCACTGCACTATGCACTCCGTTAATAAAGAGGCTTAGATCAAACCTGAGGCAAATGTGCCTACATATTCCTCAACAAGAAAATTTTGGATATCCGGATTGAGAGTATAGAAGGGGTTCCTGGCCTGTGCTTCTCTGTGCTGGAGGCACCTTGCAACATGGTTTCAGATATAGAACAAATCCATGATCACAGACTATGTTTGTGTGCTCCATGCCTGGATACTTGTATACACATCACTCTGTTTGCCCTTCTACTCAGCTGTCTTCCAACGTATGAAGAATCCTATATTCCAACGGTGCTAGTGATGAGCCTTTAGGCCTTCCAGAGTTGATGCTTCCATCGTTGGGGTAAATCTGATTATCGTAGCATATGCACATTTAAAGTATTATCACATGTATGATTACACAAACCCTAATTTTATGTTTTAGGAAAAGAACAGTGAACACCCCTGTCATGTTATGTTAACATAGTTTGCAAGTGCGGACCACAAAGTTTGCAAGTGTAGAACACAAGTGCATATCACAGGGTCACCACCCCTTGCCGTGTTTCATCAAATTTTGAATGTCCTAAATTCCAACCTTAAGCAGCCTAGCTACAATATGCCAGCTATCACAGCTAACACTGTGCATATCCCACAGAAGGGTGAGCTGCAGTGTTGGGCACAGTAAAGCCTATGGAATAGGTCATCTCAAGTAAAGTTCCAACAGCTACAGAAGTAGACATCCTTCCTTAGGCCCTCACCACAGATTAGCACCCATGTTGGGGTGAGGGGAAGAGATGACAATTCCATCTTGGCCAAAAATAGGATCAGACAATTTGAGGCTAAGAATTCAGAAATTCTCATGAGACCTACAGCTTTGCCAAGGAAAGCAAACATCAAGGGATCATCTGTATTTATTATGGAAGAATGTTCCACACTTACTGGAAAAGTGTTCAATAGAGTTAGCACCACAGGAAAGGAAGAAGTAGAAGGTTTATTGCCATTACTTCATGGTAAGGAAGTGGTTGGGAGGCATACACCCATACTTGATCTTAAGGATCTAATTAACTAGGGGGGTGGAGAGAGCTGGATGGGCTCGAAGATGGCAAAGCTGTAATGCAGCTCCTTCAGCTGTGCTATAAATCCCTCAAAATCTTTGTGGCAGGGATGCCATCTATATTCGGGGGACAGCCCTCTAAAAAGCTTCATGCCAGCGGCGGCTGTCCCTGCCACAGCCCAGAGAGATGTTGAGGCTTGTGGATCATGTGTGTGCATTGCCAGGCATGAGCAAGATGGCGCCAACAAGATCATTAGCAGCACAAGTACTATGCCCTATTATGTTGTTTATTTGTATACTGTGCTAATCACCCGTGACTGTATCCAGGTGCTGTGCAAGTGGGAAGGTGGCTGTCTCCCTGGTGCTTTTATTCAAAGAGCCAGGTCTTCAGCTTCTTGCGGAGCTCAAAGAGCAATGAGTAGGCTCTGAAGATGTAGGAGGTCATTCAATGCATTGTGCAAGTGAAAACGTGGCCTCTGGCTTTGGTTTTATGAATGTGGTGTATGTGTGCTAGTCTGGCTGAGTGTAGGAGCCTGGGAGTTGTGTGGAAGTGCACGCTGATGTTGAGGTAGGCTGGGACAGTGTTGTATAGTGCCTTGTACATGTGTGTCAGGAGTTTGAACTGAGTGCATTTGTGTAGTTCCCTGAAGTTTGGGGTGATGTTGGTGCGGCGAGTTAGATTGAGGATGAGTCTTGCTACAGCATTTTGGATGGCTTCTCCAGGAGCCTCTTGGTGATTCCTGTGTATAGTGCTTTGCTGTAGTCCAGTCTGATGGTAATTAGGGCCTATGTAACAGTTTTCCTAGTGTTCCCTGGTAGCCACTTAAAGAGCTTACACAGTATCCTCAGGATGTGGAAGCAGGTGGAGTTCACCGAGTTTACTTGGGCTGCCATGTCGAGGTTGTCATTCAGGATGATCCGTACATTTCTGGCGTGGGTGGTGGGGGTAGGTGTGCGGCCGCGGTCTGCAGGCCACCAGGTGTAGTGTCAAGCAAAGGTTATTTTTCCAAAGATCATCACTTCAGTTATGTCTTTGTTAAGTTTGAGGCAGTTGGATCTTCTCCGGGTGGCTACATGCAGATGGCAAAGTTGTTTTTTGTCGTGGGGGTCTTGTCTGACAGGATGAGTATCAGTTGGGTTTCACCTGCATAGAAAAGAATGTTGATGACCGTGTGATCTGAGGAGGTCTGCCAGTGGGGTCATGTAGATGTTGAATAAGGTTGAACTGAGAGAGGATCCTTGGGGAACTCCACAGGTGAGGTTTTTCACCTCTGACGTGTAAGGTGGCAGGTTGGCTTTTTGTGTTCTTCCTGTGAGGAAGGTGCAGATCCGATTGATGGTGGGTCCTTGGATGTGGGTTTTATGTAATCTGATCAGGGTGAAGTGAGAGACTATGTCGAAGACCGCTGAGAGGTCGAGTCGTATGAGGGCTGCTGTTTCTCCACAGTCGAGGATCAGCCTGATATCGTCTGTGTAGGAAAGTAGGATCTGCTTCTTATGGTTACCCCCACTTTTTGCTTGATGTTGCACTGTTTTTCACTAGTCTGACTGGGATCCTGCTAATCAGGACCCCAGTCTATTTGCTTTCTCCTCTAAATGGACAAAGGACATGGGTGTAACCACCCCTCTGTCCTGACCCTCCCCTAGGAGGGTCCCCCAAATCTGTCCAACCCTCTTCCGTGGGTGCATAGGGGTTACCTGGCTGTAAGACTTTAGATTTTACGTGGACAAGATTCTACAAGAAGAAACCACTGACCTTCAACCGTCTGGACACTCTGGACTTCGCTGGACTTCGACTGGGCCAGACTTCGTCTCCCTCTCCGTCCAAAGCTTTGTCTGTGCCCTTGCTCCATACAGGCTCCGTGCAGGACCTGTGGTGCACTAAGGACAACTGAAGAATCTCCCTTGGATTGAAGGAGTCACTCCCCTGCTGTTGCAGGCACCGTAACGCAACTGACCGGTCTGCTGCTCCTGAGCTCCTACGGACTCCGAAGATTTCAGCAACACAGGAGGTGGGTTTTCGAAGGTCCCTGAGGTCGATCTGCCCTCTCAGTAAGTTTGAGGCCAGTATCCCTCGTGGGGGACTGCATAACCCAAACCCCTGTGCACGCGTCCATTTGCAATTGCATAGGCTTGTTGGCGATTCCCGAGCTTGGGCATTGGACTCTGTGTAGTCCTGACCCTGAGCAGTATTTGCACCAAAGAACTCCGGCCTCCTCGCACCGAGTGCTCCGTGGGCTGGTACTTTGCAATCTTGCCCGAGGTCCCCTCGCGACTCCTGGTCCTTCGGCCTGTAGGTCTCTCTGAGGGTCATCTTGATTTCTGTTGGGCTTTCCTGGTTGCTCCAGACGTGCCCTGACTCTCCATTGCTTGGTGAGTCCCCTGGACCTTGCTGGTCCACACCGTAACCTGCTTGACCTTCCTTCGTGGGTTGCTTTTGCCAAGGCTTGTTGGTGCTCCAGCCGGACACCGACCCCTCAGCACTCGACATCCTTGTGGGACAGCTCACCTCCGGCTCCTGGTCATCCTCGACATCTCCTGGTCCTCGTGGCTGCAGAGTCAAGCATCCCTTCTTCGCACCTGAAGCACCCGACATCGGTGGGCATTCGTCTACCGAGCCCCTGGTTACTCTGAAGGGACCCAGACTCTGTCCCCTCTGCTTTCAGGTTCCTTCCTTCCCGAATCCAGGCTTGGATTCCACCCGGCCCTTTTCACCTTCATGGCAGCAGTACTTCTTCACAGCCCTCCATGCAGAACGACAGCAGTTTCCGACGCCACTCCAGATCTATGCACCCGGCTCCCCTGGGATAGGTAACTTGGGTACTACGGTATCCATGGGTGGGGTGGCTCTTCAAACTCTTAAGTTCCTAGAAGGGTCCTTAAACTTTAAAAGTGTAACCCCGACTTCCCCATAGAATTGTACGGAGCCCGCAGTCGTGTTCACACACTGCACCCGTCCTCCGTGGGGTTCCTATCTACTCACCTTGGGTGGTTCCTTGGTGTTCCAACGATTCTACGTGCTCCAGACCTTGTAATGATCTCAGTCGTGACTGTTATACCACTATTTTAGTATATGGTTTGGTCTCCCCCTGGAGCCCACTGTGTATTGTGCTACTTACAACTGTTCTATTGATCTTGTATTGTGTGCTTTGTGTTCTATCCTTGTGTAGAGGATAGTAGAGAGTGTTATATTAATAAATACATATTTTTATATAACTACTGAGTGGTTCTCCTTTCATTTAGTCAATATAGGAGGTGATGTTCTGGTAAAACAAGCTGCTTTACATTCCTTCAAGATTAAGCCTGAAGGCTGCTCTCCACAGCTACCACTAGGATAGCTTTCTAAAGGTTATCTTTGACCTCATACATCATAAGGGTCGTTTGGACTGGTACAAGGTGCCCACTTTAATTAGTGGACAGCATATACCAGGCCAACTTCTCACAGTCTGTTGCTGCAATGAGGCCGTTCTCAGTACTGTGGTTGGCCCGGAAACCTGATTACGTGGTGTCTAGTAGTTAGTGTGTGTTGAGGTAGTGAGTGAGTTGCTTGTTGATGGCTTTCCCCATGACCTTCGCTGGGTAGGGTAGAAGGGAGATTGGGCTGTAGTTTTCTAGTTGAGTGGGGAGATGCATTGACCATTACGTGCTTCCAGGCATATGGGAACGTTGCAGTGGTAATGGAGTTTTTCAGGATGCAGATGAGGACTTCGCTAATAGGGAAGATGCCAATATTGTAGATGTGGTGGGGACAGGGGTCTGTTGATGCCACACAGTGAATGGTTTTTATGATGCTGGCTGTTTGTTCCATGATGATTAATTCCCAAGTAGTCAGAGAGTTTTCGTGGTTATTTGTGGGTAGGTTGGAGGCGAGGGTACAAGGGTTCGGTTGTGGGTTGAAGTTGTAGATGATGTTGCTGAAGAATTCTGAGAGGTTCTTGCATAGTTCTTGAAAGGGGGTGATGCTGTTTGTGGTGGAAGTTGGTGAGGTGAAGTCTGATGATCACAACATTTTCTTTAAATCTATTGGAGCTGCTGTCCATGCACTCTGCTTGGGCCTTCTTCTTGGTTTCTCTGATTAGCTGGTGGTAGCATCTCAGGGCTGATATGTAAGTATCCTTGTCATTTTCATGGTTATTCGTTCTTCATCTTCTTTCCAGTTGTTCCTCTATTGTACCAGCTATCCCGCTTCTGGGCCATCCTCTGTGTGTTGTGTTTACGGGGTGCCAGAGAGTCGGCACATTTTGTGATCCAATCGTCGAGCTGTTTGATGCCGCTGTGTAGGTCGTTGGTGTGGTTGTGCTGGTCCAGGCGCAGGGTGTCAGGCCAGTGTGATTCCAAGATGCTGCCCCAACTACATCTGGCCAGGCTTGTGGTGGTCGGTTTTGTTCAGCGAGGGATACTGATTTGAAAGTGAATGATGTTGTGATCAGTCTGGGTGAGAGGTGTGGTTGCAATGCTTTTGATGCCGTTGAAGGTGGTGAAAATTGGGTTGAGGGTGTGTCCATGGAGTTTGTAGGTCTGGTGAGGTGATGTATCAGTCAGAAGTTTTCTAGGCTTTCGAGGAGGGCAGTGGAGTTAGTATTGTTCCTGTCTTCCAGGTGGAAGTTAAAGACTCCTAGTAGGATGTAGTCTTTGAAGTTGATGGTGAGTGGGGCGACGAAGTCTGCGATGTTGTTGGTGAAAGTAGCTTGTGGATCTGGTGGTTGGTAGACAAGGGTTCCATTCAGGGTGTATGTTGCTGAGATTCATAGTTTTGAATGTAGGTGCTCCATGTCCCTGGTTGCGTTGTCAGAGGTTGTAGTGCAGTTGATGGATTCTTTGAATGTTACTGTGATTCCTCCTCCTGATTTTTGCTGTTGGATCTGCCATGCAAGCTTGTATCCAGCAGGGATGGCCGTGGCGATGTTGGGGGCTGACTCATTGATCAGCCAAGTTTCCATGAGGAAGAGGAGGTCCGTAGGGTCGTTGTCCAGAATATCTCACATTACTGAGGCATGTTTGCTGAGGGAGCAAGTGCTAAAAGCCTGTACATAAAGTTTAGAATTGGCATCTTGCCGTTAAGAATCTTTACATGCAAATTGGACAAAAGCAGATCCTTACCTTCCCACTGCCCTTTCTGTCTGCTGCTTCAAAGACAGAGGACGATTGTGGTACTTACAAGAATGTTATATTCATTCCTCAATATCTCCATAGTGCCCACCTCAGCATTCTGTTTCCTCAGAGGACTGATGATTCAACTACACTGGTCAAGCAAGAGTCACATGGTATGGATCCCATATGAACAAAGTGGGATGGTTGCCTTGAATCTGGAACTGTATTATTGTACAGCACAAGCCTGGGAAGCCCATTATTGGATTCATGGTCCCACGCATCTGTCATACTTGAAGAATGAACAAAATGAGCGCACACCTATGCTTCTCAAGGCAAGTTTATTCAACCCAGTCACCAAGCTGCACACCCATGTCGACCCAGTCCTCTCGACTATGTATGCCTGGACTTGGTTATCAGAACGTAGTAATATTGTGTTGCTTTATTCAGCTGGAATAAAGTAAAATGGTGTGCATGTACGCCGGTGTTGATAGATGTGAGTGTAGGTAGACAATTAGAAAAACTAGACCTGTGTAATATGGGGGAATTATTCTTAGACAAAAACACATTCAAGACTGTAGAGCAAGTAAAAGAAGAATCCTGCTTTGACTGCGCTTGACGTGTTCCTTAACTACAGGGTACAAAGCCTGTTTATGGCCATTCCGCCCAACACCTCAATAAACCAGATTAATTTCTAAGGCAAGCACATTTTATTCAAACTAAAAAATATAAACTCATAATTTCTTGAATGCACCAGCAGGCCTGGAATGCATGGCCAGTAGGACAGCAGACACAGACACATACATTACAAGTTCATACAACAATACTATCACACCCTGGCTAGGCTGTGGAAGCATGATCTGGTGGATGAGGCCAAATGAAGAAGCTGTAACAATGGTCCAACAGACATTATGCACCCGGCTTGGTGGTGTCTGGGTATACATATCTACTTGAGGAATATTTTTGCAGAGGTAGAAAAGTACAGCGTATGAAAAACACACAAGTTTGGCAGTGTACCCCGTAAAGACCTAGCACCTGACCCACTATCCCTAATTAGTATAATAGGATTTCTCCAATGATAGTGTGTGCACACCGTTAACACACCCACTGCCGCGGTGCAATCCAAAACAGGATTATAACAAACAAACTAAAGCGCAAGGGTGCACCACTTCGTAGCAAGAAACAATAGACACATCACAAAGCATCAAGTCCGTGTCCATAATATTTTCCATATATTTTCTTCTTTTATTTTTCGAAATATTCTTGATATGTAAAAAACCACAGCCGACGCGTTTCGTCCAATAATGGACTTCTTCAGGGCTGTAAATTTGACAAACATATATATGTACATAAATATATATATATATATATAAAAAGACATCACCAACATCAATATTCACATTCAGACAATATATATGTACATCTTATGTACAGAAAAATAATAACCATAAAGACAGGACAAAAAATCACATAGATATTATACTTAACGTATAACAATTTCACAACACATATCTACTAACAAGACTTCTATCTTTAAAACAAACACCTAATTTTAACATTTATATACAATATTTAAACAACTATAGATCACATACTATTTACATAAAACCATAAACAGAATTACATTTTTATAAATGAGTTAAAAAAAGGGGGAGAGAAAGATCGCAGAGAAATTTGTAGAAAAATTCATGAGAAAGAGTATATAAAATATCATATTATCTCCTCCTGTGGTTGGACAATCAATAATATGAGGAAATGAATATTTAGAACAATAGCCCTGTACAACCCAAGATTAATAGCCAAAAAAGGTAGACAGGAAAAGACGGGGAAGAAAGGGCTAACAATACTCAGAGAGACCAAGAGAAAGCAGGAAGACTATGACCATCACTCATATAGAGGTACCCACCATTAGGGCCAAAAAGGCGGACACTCCTGGAGATAAATCAGCTTCGGAGTTCCACCCCCTGGGTGTATGTTGCGCTGAGATTGCCCAAAAGTTCTTATCCTCCGTGTGCTGTGCCAAAAGGAAAATGTGTAATACAATATAACCATATAATCCTACTGAGCTAATCTTTCTATTTGTAACGGATAGTATATAACAATTACTTACACAATAAAATCAAGATAACTATTCCTTAATCAGAAAAGGCAGGATTCATTCATAGGAATAGTACCCTCCACACGAATCCTTCCGGAGTGCGCCTCACTGTGATATAGTGGGCCAACAGTTGAAACGGGCAATCTCCCAAAACAGCCTACAAGAGAAAGCGTGGGCAATATATCAATCAGTTGACAAGATGGTTACCCTATATTAGCAAACGACGCAGTATCACCAAGTACACATAGGAGCAAAAGGCACAACATAAATTCAACCACGGACTCGCCTCAGACTATAATCCATGATAGTCCTAAAAGATTCCCACCATTATCTGCTTTGAGTCCATGGAGGTACTCCCAGTAATAACTGCTCAGTACCAAATCCAACAACTATATCAAATATATCCCCGTTCTATAAATAGCAGGGCTACAGTAGTTTACACTCGATACGTAAGAGTGCCTGGCCACAATACCTTGAGTCAGCACACCATCATGTATTACAATTTTAATCCCTCAGCGGTTCTTATGTAGTGTGTTTGAACCTTATATATAAAGGGACATGCCCATGGGAGGTAATAATAATATTTAAGGCGTTTAAAATCAGATGCAGAGATTTTATTACGCTTAACTCCCACCCGGAAAAACGCACCCTTAGACCCAAAGCAGAGTGTAATCATACTTCGATCCCATCCAAGAGCAGTTCACATATGGTAGAATTTAAGCCCCCCCACTCACAAGTGGGTATACTCAGTAAAGCAAAACAGCTACCGGACCCCATGAGAAGTGTCTCCTTACCTTGATATGGCTGAAAAAATACGGCGACCTCGAACAATCTCCTCTGAGGACAAAGACGATACATAGTGTGTTCACACGCCGCTTCATTTATACAACCCATGCTGAAATCTAAATTGAACACAGCTGCAATTTTCTTCAGCACGCCGGAAGTCAATGTTATCGACTCGCGGGAATGCCGAGTATAGCCGCCATCTTGTAGTGGCCAATAATTTTAAAAAAAGGTACAATTCCATGTACTACTTTCCATAAATGTTCATTCTGAGAACTGCGGTCAGAGACAGCATACATCTAATAGATTAAGTATTTATTCACAATGAATTCTGAAATATTTATTCAGCACACTGAAAGTCAAAATCACTAACTCACGGGAACGCCATATATAGCCGCCATCTTGTAGTGGCCAATAATTAGAAGACGAAAATACAATTCTATCGTCTATTCACATAAATGTTCATTTTGAGAGCTGCGTTTAAAAAACAGCATACATCTAATAAATTATATGTTTATTCACAATGAAATTTGGTGAAACAAATATATATATCCAAAAAGAACGTTCTGACTGACTGGACAAATTTACCAAATGCCAACATTTAAGAATATGTAAACATATTCTATTTACTCGATCTAAAATTAGTATAAAAAGATATATACCAATCTTATAGATAGTCATCTTAATAGAGTCAAATCTGTAATAGCTTCATGTTTATCATGATCTCTAAAGAGTACAGCCGCCATCTTGGAATAGTCCAATGTCTGATAATATATATGTATATTCGACAACAATGTTGAAAAAAGAAGAAAAGAAAGTGAGGCACTCCCAATAACAGGCCAAAATATAACAAAAAGAAAATTGCATATATGTCAACATTTTTATCCATTAGATCTTAAATCAAATGGAGATAAAACATATATACCTCTAACCAGTTATAAAGCCACAAGGATTCTTGACAATATACTTTTCACCCTAATCACTGGTGGTGGTTAAGACACCCAATATCATGTGTCAGAGCCAAAAATAAAGAAATAATATAAAAAAATTAAAAAAAGGCTTAACAGAATAAAGGAAAAAGAAAAAGGGCAAAAGAAAAATGGAGAAATGTACATTACAACAATCCAATACACTATTTGGATATATATCTCAAGCAATCATCCAATTGTAAATAGATGTAACTATGACCAATCCATATAAAAATGCACAAACAGAATCATCAATTTACGTGTGCATGCAAGCCCTATTATTCGCATACAACCCTTATCCAAAGCATCATAATGATTACCATCCCCTCTGCGTTTTTAAAGGAAGTAATGCATTTCCTCATCACTATTATGGCCCAGTTCAACACAACGTAGTTTGCATATCCATCCTGCCTCATTTTTTCTTAGGGCTAATTCCCTATTTCCCCCTCTCGTGTGGACTGGTATATGATCAATACCCATAAACCATAATGCGCTATCACCTGGATGGTTCTTTTGCATGTGGAATGTCATGGGGTATTTATAATCGCCATTTCGTATTGCACGTAGGTGCTCCTGTATTCTCAATTTAAGGGGTCTTATGGTGCTACCCACGTAGATTTTATTACACGGGCAGCCCAGAATATATGTAACATACCTCGTGTTGCAATTAATCAGGTGGTTGACGTAATAGACCCGCTCAGTGTTAAATTTAAAAAGCTTGGTTTTATCTTTCCCAAACATGCAGATATTACAATTTTTACAGGTGAAGAAACCCTTGATTGAATGTGACAACCAAGTCACTGTCCTTGGCATGGTGATTTAGCTGGGGCACAACAAATCTCTCAAATTCTTGCCCCTCCTATAAGTTATCTTAGGTTTTGTTGCCAGTATCTCTTGTAAAGTGGGTACTTCAGTTAATAAATGCCAGTGTTTGCGTAGTACGTTGTAAATCCTATCGCTGTTGCTATTAAACTGCGTGATGAAAGATGTAGGAGCCCTACTAGATTTAACTGAATCCTTAGTTCTCAAAGTAGTGTCTCTAGAGATTTTAGCAATCTTTTTTTCGGCTTTGTCCAGTTTATCTCGAGGGTAGCCACGTGCTAGAAAACGCAGTTTAGTTTGTTTAATGTTTTCGGAGAAAACCTCCTCCGTACTGCAATTTCTCCTCATACGTGTCATCTCCCCATACGGGATATTATTAATTACGTGTTGGGGATGTGCACTGCATGAATGTAAGGTACTATTACAAGCTGTATTTTTCCGATGAATTGAACTTTGTATACGGTTGTTCTCGATAAAGAAAAGAATATCCAAGAATTCAATTCGTTCTCCACTAAAATTAATAGTGAGTTGTACATTGAAGGGGTTTTCATTGAGGAAGGCATGATACTCCAATAACTCCGAGGCAGGTCCATCCCAAAGCATGATAACATCATCGATGTACCTGCCCCAGAATACAATATGTCCTGTCCAGTTTGCAGAGTGACGGCCCCAGGCATGCTCCCGCTCATACCAACCCATAAAGAGTCCGGCATAAGCGGGAGCAAACCTGGAGCCCATCGCCGTGCCCTGTATCTGGTGATACCATTGTGCATCATGTAAAAAGAAATTTTTGGACAGGATGATATTTGTCATTTCTAATAAGACCTCATTATGTCTATAATGGTCCGCAGTTCTTTGCCCCAGGAAGAATTCTAAAGCTTTAATACCGAATTCCTTCCTGATGCAAGTATATAGACTAGCCACATCCATCGTTACAAACAATAAAGTTTCAGACCAAGCAAGACCATCAAATTTATTTAAAATGTCTTTGCTGAAGTACCCACTTTACAAGAGATACTGGCAACAAAACCTAAGATAACTTATAGGAGGGGCAAGAATTTGAGAGATTTGTTGTGCCCCAGCTACATCACCATGCCAAGGACAGTGACTTGGTTGTCACATTCAATCAAGGGTTTCTTCACCTGTAAAAATTGTAATATCTGCATGTTTGGGAAAGATAAAACCAAGCTTTTTAAATTTAACACTGAGCGGGTCTATTACGTCAACCACCTGATTAATTGCAACACGAGGTATGTTACATATATTCTGGGCTGCCCGTGTAATAAAATCTACGTGGGTAGCACCATAAGACCCCTTAAATTGAGAATACAGGAGCACCTACGTGCAATACGAAATGGCGATTATAAATACCCCATGACATTCCACATGCAAAAGAACCATCCAGGTGATAGCGCATTATGGTTTATGGGTATTGATCATATACCAGTCCACACGAGAGGGGGAAATAGGGAATTAGCCCTAAGAAAAAATGAGGCAGGATGGATATGCAAACTACGTTGTGTTGAACTGGGCCATAATAGTGATGAGGAAATGCATTACTTCCTTTAAAAACGCAGAGGGGATGGTAATCATTATGATGCTTTGGATAAGGGTTGTATGCGAATAATAGGGCTTGCATGCACACGTAAATTGATGATTCTGTTTGTGCATTTTTATATGGATTGGTCATAGTTACATCTATTTACAATTGGATGATTGCTTGAGATATATATCCAAATAGTGTATTGGATTGTTGTAATGTACATTTCTCCATTTTTCTTTTGCCCTTTTTCTTTTTCCTTTATTCTGTTAAGCCTTTTTTTAATTTTTTTATATTATTTCTTTATTTTTGGCTCTGACACATGATATTGGGTGTCTTAACCACCACCAGTGATTAGGGTGAAAAGTATATTGTCAAGAATCCTTGTGGCTTTATAACTGGTTAGAGGTATATATGTTTTATCTCCATTTGATTTAAGATCTAATGGATAAAAATGTTGACATATATGCAATTTTCTTTTTGTTATATTTTGGCCTGTTATTGGGAGTGCCCCACTTTCTTTTCTTCTTTTTTCAACATTGTTGTCGAATATACATATATATTATCAGACATTGGACTATTCCAAGATGGCGGCTGTACTCTTTAGAGATCATGATAAACACGAAGCTATTACAGATTTGACTCTATTAAGATGACTATCTATAAGATTGGTATATATCTTTTTATACTAATTTTAGATCGAGTAAATAGAATATGTTTACATATTCTTAAATGTTGGCATTTGGTAAATTTGTCCAGTCAGTCAGAACGTTCTTTTTGGATATATATATTTGTTTCACCAAATTTAATTGTGAATAAACATATAATTTATTAGATGTATGCTGTTTTTTAAACGCAGCTCTCAAAATGAACATTAATGTGAATAGACGATAGAATTGTATTTTCGTCTTCTAATTATTGGCCACTACAAGATGGCGGCTATATATGGCGTTCCCGTGAGTTAGTAATTTTGACTTTCAGCGTGCTGAATAAATATTTCAGAATTCATTGTGAATAAATACTTAATCTATTAGATGTATGCTGTCTCTGACCGCAGTTCTCAGAATGAACATTTATGGAAAGTAGTACATGGAATTGTACCTTTTTTTTTAATTATTGGCCACTACAAGATGGCGGCTATACTCGGCATTCCCGCGAGTCGATAACATTGACTTCCGGCGTGCTGAAGAAAATTGCAGCTGTGTTCAATTTAGATTTCAGCATGGGTTGTATAAATGAAGCGGCGTGTGAACACACTATGTATCGTCTTTGTCCTCAGAGGAGATTGTTCGAGGTCGCCGTATTTTTTCAGCCATATCAAGGTAAGGAGACACTTCTCATGGGGTCCGGTAGCTGTTTTACTTTACTGAGTATACCCACTTGTGAGTGGGGGGGCTTAAATTCTACCATATGTGAACTGCTCTTGGATGGGATCGAAGTATGATTACACTCTGCTTTGGGTCTAAGGGTGCGTTTTTCCGGGTGGGAGTTAAGCGTAATAAAATCTCTGCATCTGATTTTAAACGCCTTAAATATTATTATTACCTCCCATGGGCATGTCCCTTTATATATAAGGTTCAAACACACTACATAAGAACCGCTGAGGGATTAAAATTGTAATACATGATGGTGTGCTGACTCAAGGTATTGTGGCCAGGCACTCTTACGTATCGAGTGTAAACTACTGTAGCCCTGCTATTTATAGAACGGGGATATATTTGATATAGTTGTTGGATTTGGTACTGAGCAGTTATTACTGGGAGTACCTCCATGGACTCAAAGCAGATAATGGTGGGAATCTTTTAGGACTATCATGGATTATAGTCTGAGGCGAGTCCGTGGTTGAATTTATGTTGTGCCTTTTGCTCCTATGTGTACTTGGTGATACTGCGTCGTTTGCTAATATAGGGTAACCATCTTGTCAACTGATTGATATATTGCCCACGGTTTCTCTTGTAGGCTGTTTTGGGAGATTGCCCGTTTCAACTGTTGGCCCACTATATCACAGTGAGGCGCACTCCGGAAGGATTCGTGTGGAAGGTACTATTCCTATGAATGAATCCTGCCTTTTCTGATTAAGGAATAGTTATCTTGATTTTATTGTGTAAGTAATTGTTATATACTATCCGTTACAAATAGAAAGATTAGCTCAGTAGGATTATATGGTTATATTGTATTACACATTTTCCTTTTGGCACAGCACACGGAGGATAAGAACTTTTGGGCAATCTCAGCGCAACATACACCCAGGGGGTGGAACTCCGATGCTGATTTATCTCCAGGAGTGTCCGCCTTTTTGGCCCTAATGGTGGGTACCTCTATATGAGTGATGGTCATAGTCTTCCTGCTTTCTCTTGGTCTCTCTGAGTATTGTTAGCCCTTTCTTCCCCGTCTTTTTCTGTCTACCTTTTTTTGGCTATTAATCTTGGGTTGTACAGGGCTATTGTTCTAAATATTCATTTCCTCATATTATTGATTGTCCAACCACAGGAGGAGATAATATGATATTTTATATACTCTTTCTCATGAATTTTTCTACAAATTTCTCTGCGATCTTTCTCTCCCACTTTTTTTTAACTCATTTATAAAAATGTAATTCTGTTTATGGTTTTATGTAAATAGTATGTGATCTATAGTTGTTTAAATATTGTATATAAATGTTAAAATTAGGTGTTTGTTTTAAAGATAGAAGTCTTGTTAGTAGATATGTGTTGTGAAATTGTTATACGTTAAGTATAATATCTATGTGATTTTTTGTCCTGTCTTTATGGTTATTATTTTTCTGTACATAAGATGTACATATATATTGTCTGAATGTGAATATTGATGTTGGTGATGTCTTTTTATATATATATATATATATTTATGTACATATATATGTTTGTCAAATTTACAGCCCTGAAGAAGTCCATTATTGGACGAAACGCGTCGGCTGTGGTTTTTTACATATCAAGAATATTTCGAAAAATAAAAGAAGAAAATATATGGAAGATATTATGGACACGGACTTGATGCTTTGTGATGTGTCTATTGTTTCTTGCTACGAAGTGGTGCACCCTTGCGCTTTAGTTTGTAGAAAAGTACAGCATATAGTTGTCATCCATCCCTGTTGGGGCTCTGTTGGGCTACATAAAACATGTCCCACCATCACTGTGGAAATATACTGTGTTAGTTCTTTGATTAGCAAAGACGTTGGTGGGGCTGAGATGAGGTAGGGGCCCACTCCCAAGAGTACAATTCTGGGTGCAAGACCGGATATATTGTAATAATGCAACAGACACCCACATCCAAATCAAAGGATATATGGGCACCACTTCAGAGTAAATTATTACAACAAACACTTGAGGATGATGAAACTACGGGTAGATGGAAGTCAAAATGAACTAGCCAATAACTGACAATATGGAGATGGAAATGGATAAGTATTGCTACGCTATATTATATATCCAAGGCTGACTATGTATACTGGATACGTTGGAAACTGCCCTGTGCAATGCTGTATTGCCATATTAATGATGTCACATTCTGCCAGCATTTATTCATATTATGAGTATATTGCTGTATTTTTTCCCTTCTTTGTACAATGAATAAAAGATGAATAGACTTAAAAAGGAATCTGTGGGTTGACCAGACAAAAATGGATCTAAATAAATTGTTGCAAAATATACACTTTACCATCCATCTTGCAGAACCACTGTAGATGCTCGTTCAAACATAAAAGTAGGCAAGGCAGTGCGTAAAAAACATTTTAAAAGAAAATGTGGCTTTCCCACCTCTTGCCGTTTTCCAGTATAGGTATCTTTTATGGTTTCATATATCGACTTCTTCCCCTCCCTGAGGTAGCCTTCGCTTATGATGTGTGTGGTGGCTAAACAAACAAATAAATAACTATGACTTGTGATGATGCAGCTGAGTCAGAAGGTAACTGAATCGCAAAGTGACAAATAAGAAATGAGGAGGACAATACGGTGCACAAACTTAGGATGTGCAGAACTACTACTACCAGTCTAATGTAAACACAGTAGAAAACATTTTGTGGGGAACTCTAGCGTAACGTTGAAAAATATTTTTTTAAAATCCTGGCGAGTCTGTGAAAGGGATAAAGGCATATTACTTATTAAATCAAAGGGGCCACAAGCTGTGTCTTTCTGTGGACAAAATATTCCAAATTGATCAGTTTGAACCCAAGTTCTTCCTCCTCTTTCTTAAGGGGAAGAAAATCATGATCAACTGAGATATAACACAGAGGTGCTCTCTCTGAATAAATAGAGGCACACACTGTTGTATTTGGAATCCTTTGGTGCAGAATGTAATGGGTGTAATGGAAGGGAAAGGGTGGATGGAATTCTGATTGTGGCTGTTGAGAAGTTACTGCCGAAGGGAATGGTTGAAGTACACCTTGTTGGCTAATAAACTTACCTTTTAAAATCTTCTGAAGTAGAGAACTTATTACACACTCCACCATCTTATGCCAGTTAAATATTAATATATGTTTCTGGAGCATAGAGAGACCCACCTCTCCTTTCTCTTGATGAGCATGGAAAACAAACAGGCTTATATGTTCCATATTATCATAAATAATTAAATGAAGCAGTGGTGACTGCATAAGTTTGGGGGAGCGGGGTCTGTCTATTTTTTGTTACATGCTGAGGCACATGCTCAGATACTATAAATCTGAATTGGATGTCCCTTGTGTAGGACTGATGGTGACCTATAACAATTTCATAAGGCATTACAGTGAGTAATTTCTAAAATGTACTAAAATGACCTTCTTTTTGGCAATTAGAAGAATGTTTCTCCATATAGATACAATTAACTTGGGGTACACTGAACTTGGAAATAACATATTCCAGCTCATTGTAGTATTTCATCTTTATTTTCTACTTCCCTCGAGGTCTTTCTTATTTCTGTCCTTCACAACATGTACACTATGAATTCCCTAAAGGTAAGTAAGATAGGGCCAAAGGTAAGCATTGGTTTCCTGGCGTTCAGTCACCAACCATTAACTCCCTATATCTCAGTCAAATTGTTCAAAATATGACACATTTCCATAGGGAGAAATAAGGCCATATGCAGACACTAACCAATGATTTGGTCATCAAAATTAAGTCACTACGGCTGGCACAGCCTTGAGTGGGCAGAGTAACGTGTAATCCCTACTATCTGGGTGTAAGTTTCTCCACATATCTTCTAAACCTAGTTGTGCCGTCACTTCTAACAGTGATCGAGAGGCTGATCCAGTGGCCTAAAAAAGGATGCAGGATGTCTACCTCGGGTGCCATCTAAATTTTTTCAAATCTCCTTCTCAGGCCAACTCCTCACCAGGGAAGCCTGCTAAATACCATTGTCGTCTTCTTGAGCAGAACTGGAGCTCTATTATTTAGTGCATAGGTGTCCATTAGATCTGCCTTGCAGGAAAACCTGTATATCTACCTTCTGTATTTTTGACTTGCTAAATAGCCATGCATGGCAGTCACTTGTATTTTGGTTTGCTAACCTTGTTGCTCTCCTCAGTGTGTGTGTGCCAGTCCCACAAATGGTTTCCTCAACTTGAAGTGTTCCGTCCGAGTCTTGTCTCTTGCAAATTACAGTATTACAGTTCTTTATCCTAAGGTCTGATAAATCCAGGCTTGGTTGATTGGGTTGTTCAGACCATGTACCTTTACAGTCACTTCTGAAAGAACTAGCATGAGTCAAGTAAAAGTGCCCACCTGGACTTTTTAACGTTTTGTATCCTGAATAGCACAAATAATTTTTCCCTGTGCAGCAAATCCCAGGCTCCTGACTATAGAACTTTCACATTCACAGCATACAGACCAGATTAAACAATAAACAAGAACTACAGAAACACATGAGCCAGATAAACTGTTCCTAAGAAGGTACATGATACTTTAAAGGAAGGCACATAGTCAGGCCTAACCAGGTAAAACCTAAAAACTGTGCCTAGCATAACACGGAAAAGGCTCGGGGGACAGGAAGAAAATTAGAGAAAAAGGTCAGGGCATTTGCAAAAATGTGTGTCCTTCTCTTTACAGAAAGAGAGGTCATTAGAGGATCCAATCCCACAATGTTAAAGTTCCCAAGATAAATTTAAGCTTTTTCAAACAAAATTAGAGCCCACACCTGAATCGGACCAAAAGACACATGGAGCTGAAAGTATGCATGGAGCAACTCAACCTAAATAGGCAAGGAGCCCAGACATGCCTCTGGCCATCACAGTTGTACAGGAACCTTGAGGTAACATTTCATACAACTTGAATACGGCTTCAAAAGCTTGTAGGCTCTCCCCTTCCCCCTTCCATCCTCAAGCCTATCTTGTACTTAGCTGACATATCCAACTATCACATCTAAAGTATTTTCTCATTAGTACCATCTTTCTCTTGGATAAAGCGATCCACATGTTTCCCCCGCTTTGGGCCCACCTTGATGATGATTGCAAAATCTTTCTGTCCACTATCAATCCAGAGTCTTAGCCTCAGAAGGCATGGGGTAGCATATTTTATGCCATAGTCTCTCATTTGACCCCGATCTCTTCGAAGTTGGCTCTTTGCCTTTGAGTATGGACTGGGTAGTCATTGTCCAGAAGTGTACAAGAGATTTTGTACTCCTATTTCATGCCCTCCTTCCAAGCATAAGCTAGAAAATGTTGCTTAATGTAAAGTCTGCAAAGCACTCAGTATTGCTGTCAAGGGATCAGAAGTAGACTTGCAATGTGCACCCACTGTTCTCTGTGTCCTTACCATGTGGAATTTAGTGCACTCAGGGTAACTAAGGATCATTTTCAATAAAGATTGAATAAACTGTTTCATGGGTTGTCCCTTTTTCTCTGCTTCAAGTATGCAGGCTATTCAAATGGTATTCCTTCTCATCTTATTTTCTGCATCGTTTTTCCTTGTCGAAGTGTTCATTTAGTTTGAGATAGTATAGAAGGGCTTTGGGCCACATGTACAGAATTTAGGGATTGTGAGTTCCTAATTACGATTTTTTGCAAAAATTTACAAGTTATTAATAGTGATTCCTGATGAGGTCGCAGTAGCCCTATCACATGAATATTTATGAGGTGGATCGCAATTTGCGACCCATTAGAAATTGCAGCCATTACAGGGATGGTGACCTGCTGAGGGCAGAAGACTACCATGTCTGTGATTGCTTTTTTAATAAAGCAATCTTTTTTTTTTTTTTTTTAATGCAGCCTGTTTTCCTTAAAGGAAAACGGGATGTGTTTCAAAAATGAAATGAAATGAAATGTTTAAGTTTCATTTTTTAAGGGTTAACAGCGGGCCCTGGGACCACTGCCGGCTCTTAAAAATTATTTGTTTCAACATTCACAAAGAGGAAGGGGTCCCGTGGAGACCCCTTCCCATTTGCGAATGGTTACTACCACCCTTGAGGTGTCGGTAAAAGATGTATGTTTTGCGACCGTAATTCGGTCGCAAAACATTCATACATACCACTGCAGTTCGGGATCTGAAAGGGATACCCTAAACACCCCCCTTCCAAATACTGAATCGCTAAACACAAATAGCAATTTGGTAACATGTTACTGAATTGCAATTTGTGTTCTATACATATGTAAAAGCATTTTTGTAGTCGGAAATGGCCCGGTTTGCGGAATCTGGCAGTTTTCTGACCTCATGAATGCTTTTGTACATATGGCCCTTTGTCTCTTAAAATATCCTGGTCCATGGTGCCTCCCACTCTCTACCTGGACCTCCACATATTTGATTCTTGTGTTGATCGCTGAAACCCTCGGTATCCTGGCGGATACTTTCTCACTCCATTCCTGAATCTTACAAATTCACATTTCAGTGTCCATATTTCTTTAATATATGTCATTGATATTCCTGGAGGACTGTGGGGGGTCGCCTCCAGTGTTTCTGCCCTACCAAGGAAGCGGATTTGAGTGCTGGGGAGTCAGGCAGTCCATGGAGAAGAACTGGGACTACCTGGAACCTTTTAGTTAGTAGTCAGCGGCATGCTTGGGGGGGTGGATGGGGTGGGGGGTCTACAGGGGACTTGAGGGTTAGTAGGGGAGGGGGGGTGTTGGGGCTTTGTGTTTTATTGTTTTTGTTTTTCCCTCATGCCTACGATGACCCTGCACTCTGAACGATAATATACATGGAGCTGCTAGGGATTATATAATTGCATAAAGCGGGGGCTGAGGGGGGATTCAGTATTGGGGCACGAGGGCCCTGGGGAGTCATTGAGCGGCGCCCTATGGGAGGCTGCAGTTATGCCACTAATTGCACTTGTAATGTATTGCTCCCCGAATCATTAATGTATGCTGTCTATGAAGCTATTTGTTTGACCTTCTCAGAAAATCAATAAAAATCTGTTTAAAAAAAAAAAATTTGATATTCCTGGAGGCTTGCACATCTACGTTCTGTGGGTGTCCATCTCCTGGGGAGCAGACAGACCTGTGCTTATATATTTCTGCTTGGACCATGTCTAAATGCTGATGCCCCTGAGGCAGTTTATCCCTTATTTTGTGCTGGCCACACATTCCTAGGTCTTGCCAACGCTGGGTGGCTCAGACCTGTTCACTGTGCCCCTAAAGTTCTAGGCTTGCTGGAACAACTTTTATATTAGTCCTTGTAATGGATCAACTCATTGTCAGTTACTTCTGTATTACACTTTGCTCCATTCCTTACTGGTCCTTACCATTCAGCAGCCTTTCGCTTATATGGAGGGTCCCATTACAACCCAAAACGTCTAGTGCCACATCATGTCCCCTGACTCCTCTTCATACCACCCCGCTGCTCCTCTGTGTGTCACTGAGCCACTCCAGTTACTCTGACGGTCGGCCTGTCCCAGACCATGAGGCATCACACGTCTAGTATCTACATGAATAGGTGGGATTCATGTCCCTTTGTCTTCTATCTGATTCTGAAACCCGAAAGATGTCAGCATCCTAAATCACTGCAGGCCACATCTCCTGGCAGCAGGAGTTTCAACTCTTATGCTGTGTTTCAAGGGCCTGTGACAGGGAACTGGTCAGGAGCTGCTTGCCTCTCCTTGTAAAGGCTCAATCCCCGGTGCCTCCACACACACCTAGGAGCACCTTTCTCCATTTCTCCGTGGACATAATGTGAGTAGGAACCCAAGTGGCCTCTCACTCAGCCTGCTCCTGTCCACATCTAAATCCATCATGCCCGCCAACTTCATTGACCAACAAACAGTTTTATTTTTGCTTTTTTCATTATCCTTAAGGGAATGGGGCTCTTAATCCACATGGGGAATTCTTTCAACACTGCTTTGGCTCTGGGCAGTACCACTTTTATAATAGACCATTTTTAACATATTTTTGCTCTTCAGAGTACCTCAGGGAAAAATCAACGCAATGTGGAAGAGCACAGTCTGAGCAGACTTTGATCCACTCTACATTGTCCGAAAGCATTAACTTGAAATCCATGTCCACTAGAGGCGATGTGTTTTTCCGTACTTCTCTGTGTCCGTGGCCAATCATACATAGTAGGAATATGTTGGTTAGCACTAGACCAGGGGAAAAGGAATCAGATAAGAAAGGGAAACAGAAACACTGGATATCACCAAATTCATTAAAGTGCTGGACACTGACATGTATTCTGCTGGTTCTAACATGTTCTGGGCTGTAGTGGATATGTAGAGACAAGATTGATCTCTTTAATTCCTTTTCTCTGTATAGAGTTATCTAACATATGCTACAACAGATAATATACCTCAAAAATATCTCTATGTCCTAGACTGTTTGTGGCATTGTGGAACTGAATGACAAATAAAAGCTAAGTAATTAGTACTATTTGGTTTGGATATAGTCTGATTCCTTTCTCTGAAAAAGATAACTACCTTCTGTTTTTGTGAGTAATCGGTCTGATGAACATGCAAAGTAGGCAAACATTCATCAGTATTATAGTTTGCACTAATACCAAATAATCTCTTTCATCATGAAAAATACCAATAGTCTTTATGGAGATGAAGATTCTTCCTGTTTCTCATGTAGCTTAGTATACAAATGTGCAAAGAAAACTTGAGTTTATACTCTTTCATGAATATCTCTGAAACAGCACTTTTAGCTTTTGAAGTTCATCCAAAATGCAATTGAATTATTTAGAATACCTCTCTATATTCCACTTTGACTTCAGACATGCTTAGAAAATGAAAAGAAACAATCGCCAGGGTTTTAACGAGGTCAGACAACAAGGCTCTGGCTGCTGTAGCAAAGTATTTTGATTGCCTAGCAAGTATGCTCTAGACCACGAGGAAACCTATACTTGATAACTTCTAGATTGCAGCTGCCATTTTTAAACTTCAGGAGAGTATGTGGTTTCATCGGAAATGTAGTGTCCTGAATTGTGCTCTGATGCCGCCTCTAGCGCTGGGATGCCTCCGGGTAACCATGCGCTCTACAAATGCTTATTCAATTATTCAATTCAAGTGCATCCTCTAATAACTGTGCAGCATTTCGCAAGGTGCCACTGATGCTCCGGGTGCCCCACAAGCCTTTGCTTCCACAAACTGAGCATAACAGCTATGTGTTAGAAGTACTGCACTCCAACGCCCTCTTAGCACTGTAAGCAGTACCTCTATTCCACAGATCATGTCATACATCAGTGAAAATTAAATCCTCAAGTTCACAGATTGATATTCAACATCTGGAGGTCCCCATAGATCGTCTTCGTTGTATCTCCCATTTCAACACCCAAAGGTGTTTATCAGCGATGGGTGGAGCAAAGGCAAGTCTCCATAACAATATATATTTATGTCTTCCCTTTCTCTCTGATTCCCAAGACATTACAGAAATTTAAAGATGGCTCGAAATCCTCCCTGTCATCCACATGCCCTCACCACTATTGTTATACGGACCTTCTCTTAACAGTTCAAGAACAAACTCCTGGGTCTTTCCACATTAGAAACATCTGTTAATGTGTTTTGCTTGGGATAAATATCCAAGGGACACCTACAAAAATAACAGAACAAGATTCTGAGAACAAGCATTAGAAAAGAAGGTGAATACTCTTAAATGGATGTTTGACATGTTACTTCTGATCATGGCAGAAGTCCAGGGATACAATTCAGGATTGTGTACACTGAGGCAGAGTATTTGACTGTAATGATTCCTGTCGTATCGAGAGGTACTATTCTCTAAAGACTTGAAACTGCAGATCCTTTTTGAATAGCAGGACAGTCATAATATTGGCTGTAATGTTTTTCCACATCCTGGGAGTGTAGATGGAGAATGCTTGTCTTCTGGTTTCTTTTTCACAGTTTTTGGTTGCCTAATGATGTTCTTTCTTCTAGTATGGCGCTCTCCACCTTGGGTGGTTATTTTCTAAGCCAGGTACCAAGGGGTGCCCTATCTGATTGCTTTGTAGGTGATACATCTTGTCATGAAAAAGGTGCTGGTGTGGAGGGGGAGCCATTAAAGCTCAATCAATATAGGGGTGCTGTGGTTGGACTTCTTCAGACATTTGAGGACATGATGCAAGCGAGTAGGATGCCTTTCAAAAGACTAATATTGTGTATGGGAAGATAGTGGAGCAGGGCTGGGAAGACCAGACAGCTACAGTGGACTTCAATCAAAGAAAGAATAAATGCACTACTTTGATGAATTAAGCCCCTTTCTGTCCGCTTAAGACAATTTTCCTCTTAATAGGACGACCCAACAGTCTCCTTTTAGCTTCCATCATGCATAAGCTTTCTGAGCTGATGTCATTTGGTGATTTTAAAACAAACACAAAAAGTGGTATGGTGCCAAACTTTGAAAAAACTACGTGGTGTGCTGTATACCTAAACTTTAGTCCAGTACATGAATTCAGATTATGGAGGTGACTAAAAACTTGTCTCCTCTCTGGGGTAAGTCATCCTTAATGGAAGAGGAAACTTCACATGCATAGTAGTGTCATGCTTCATCATCTGTATCCTCTCCCCACCCTGGTAGGACAGTGCCACTAGGGCGGACTCTACCTCCTCGAAGACTATACCGAAAGGAGGGAGTTCTTAAATATATCTTACTGAACAAAGCCGAAGGGGATCCAGATTGAATTAATTGAATTAAAAATACCTTAGTGTTCCTAGTATAATACCTTTATTCAGCAGGATCCCAGGTATGACTAAAAACCTAACCTGAATGGGTATTTTGAGAGGAATGACTCGCACCCATTTACTATCTGGCAACATGTTTCTGCCCACATCTGTTAGCCTCAAAGGTCTGGGGCATTATTCAGGGCTTATGGGTCCCTATTGATAAATTTTGGTATTGTATTAATCACTAATACTTCATACTAAAGAGTATTATATAGCGCAAACTTGACCCGAAGGTATCAGAGCGCTTTACATGAGCACCAGTTGCGTTACAGACTGACACATTCATTTTTGTTGGGCACGGGGAGATGTTATGTTATGTTATGTTAAAAAGATTTGTACAGCGCATGGCTGCCCCTGCGACGGGGCGTCCCAGCGCTACCCAGATAACATGTTGTACGGTAGAGGAGCAGCGAGTAAGTGCGATTAGATCGGGAATAACCAGGTTTTTATAGCCTTTCTAAAATCGAAATGGTTCTGAATGCCTCTGATAGACACCGGAAGAGAATTCCAGAGTCCGGATGCCAATGCCTTGAAAGAGCGACCCCCGGCTCTAGCTCGAAGAATTCAGGGGGTGCAGGCTAAAAACTGGTTGGCTGAGCGTAACGTCCGCCACGGTAGATACGGCACCAGCAGCTCGGATAGGACAGGGGGCGCTTGTTTGGTCAGGATTTTGTGGGCAAAGCACAATGTCTTAAACTGGATTCTTTTTTCCACCGGCAGCCAGTGTAGCTTAGGAAGAAACTTTGATACTGAGCAAAATTTGGGGAGAGCGAGCAGAGTGCGCTCTGCCGCATTTTGTACCCTTTGTAGGCGCTGGATCTCATATTTATTAGCGCCTAGGTAGAGGGAGTTACAATAATCCAATCTTGATAGAATCGTAGTTTGGATAATGGTCTGGCGGGTGTGCGCCTCAAAAAACCCTAAAAGAGGCTTGAGTCCGCGCAGAAGCCCAAAACAAACCCCCACAACCGCTTTAGATTGGGCTTCGAAAGACAGCCTACTGTCCACCCATAGCCCCAAGTTTTTCACTGCCTCTTTAGGCAGAGGTGCTGGCCTCAATGCTTCTGGCCACCACTGCTCTGACCACAGATTGCTGTCTCTCCCTAACAGTAGAATTTCGGATTTACTAGCATTTAACTGCCAACAGTTTGCTGTCATCCAGTCTGCAATAGCCAGCATGTCTTCCTGAAACTTCAAGAGGTTATTTTTGCAATTTTTAGAAAAGGAGATCACCAGTTGGGTGTCATCTGCGTAAGACACTAATGATAGCCCTTTATTTTTTGCTACTACTGCCAGGGGTTGCAGATAGATATTAAAGAGCGTAGGGCTCAAAATCGATCCCTGTGGGATCCGCTGTGCTCTCCCAGCATCACTACTTTGCCCACATAACCTCTGAGCATGGCATAAAAAGTAGTTTATCTGTGGTGATTAATTTGCTTATATCTGAGGCTGGTCATTCACGCACAAGATTAAGCGGTCAATTTCATGGTTATAGCAACCGCATCATTTATTTTATATCTGTTCACAGCATATGTGTTAGAAAGAAGTATAAAGTATGCACTTTAAGCTGAAGAGAGAATGGAATACAGGATTCATTCAGTACCTTGTTTGAATAGTTTGTCATAAAAGGTACTAACACTTAACATTTAATCAGATTGTCTGTCTTTTTTAACTGTAGAACAGATATCATAGAATGAGACTGAGCAGTTTACACAATTATTGGTAGTCTGAAATTTTAGAAGACTGGACCATAACCTGATCTTTACACCATCAGTGGGGGAAATTTTTATAGCCATTATTTTTAAAGTATTATAAACGAACACATTCTGAGGGGATGGTACTGCTCTATCACTTGGTCTAGATAAATAGCAATCATCATCACCAAGGATGGTAGAATGGCTGTTTGGGGTTGGAAACTATGAATTGTTATTGCAGCATTAACTAATAGGTATTTATTCGTCAGCCAGGGGAGTAATTTTATTGTTCTCTGCAAAGTTGCTTTACTTTCAGACCTTGCCAGTAAAATATGGGTACATGGGCAGAGGCTTCTCTTATGCATATGCTTTACCAGAGCATTTTCCTGCACTAAAGTCCATCATCTAAAAATGTAAGTGGAGGGATCTCAAGGGCTTTTTTACACTTGGCCTTAGCCTTGAGGTCCATTAGTGCCAGCTGTCTGCATAGTCAATATACTCATGCCCTCTGGCGCATGGTTGGCAAGACCTTGCCAGCAGTCCCTGAAGACGTGCGTGTCACATTGGCGCAAACCTTTGAGGATGGCTAAGAAGCCGCCAAATAAGTCTTTAGGTCTGACCTGGATACAACTGATTGCTTGGGTCTGGCAGTCGGCACCAGTGTGGTGCTCCAACGCCATGCTTGGATGAGGTCTACGACATTCACTGGAGATGTCCAGGCAACTCTTATGGATATGCCTTTTGACAGGTTTCACCTGTTTATCAAGATTCTGCCTGGAATACTTGAAGGAAAGCCGAGCCACAGCATGTTCGGTGGGCCTTTCGGCACCTGTCAGGCAGTTTCCCCAGCAATTTCATCTCTTTTGAGCATACTCTGGAGGGTTGGCATATGGGTTTCCCCAGGCACCCCCAACTCCTCAGCAGGCACCACAGTCCTTTTGAGGTTGGGAGCAGGGTTCGGGAAGACAATATGCAGGTCACCAGGGAGGGCGATCATCTCAGTCCCTCAACACTGAGGCATCAGCTTCCAAGACACTGTAGTCCACACTTATTCGCATATGACCACCCTGTAGAAGCCTGTTCCAACACTTTCTTCAAGTGTGGCAAAGGATCACATCCTACAGATGAGCCCTCTCGGTCATTCAAAAGGGATTGCCATTCCATTAATACCTTTCTGACTCACTGCATCTTCCACCTACATCATAACAGCGTTCAGAGGAGCACCTGGCCTTTTGTTGAAGGAGGCAGAGGCTCTCTTGTCCAAAGGGGCCATAAAGAGTGTATTGGCCTCAGATACAGACTGGTTGTTAATATCACACTATTTCCTTGTACCAAAGGACAGAGGCTATTTTCCTATTTTAAATCTCCCCCTTCTGAATGCCTTCCTGCAGAAAGACAGATGCTCACACTGTCCCTGGGTCTGTCTGCCCTGGATCTGGGCTACTGGATGGTACCCTTGGACCTGCAGGACATGTATTTTCATATACCCATCCTGCCGTCCCACTGATGCGACCTGTGGTTCAAGGTAAGCCAGGAGCATTTTCAATGTGCTGTATTTCCCTTCTGCCTCAACAGTACCCCTCGGGTGTTCACAAAAGTGATGGCAGTGGTTGCGGCACAACTTTGGAGGTTGGTATACCAGGTATCCCCTACATTGATGACTTGCTGTTGAATGCGGGCTCACCTACATATGACAGCAAACCTTCTGATATTGTAGGGGTTCATAATCAACATGTCGAAGTCACACCTGACTCCTTCGCAGAGGCTCCCTTTCATTGGAGCCATCTTAGATATGGTGCAGTTCCGAGGTTTCCCTCCATTACGAGTCCAGGACACTCAGGCTATGATCCTGATGTTTCAGCCTCGGTCCTGGGTCTCAGTGACAGTGGCTCACAGGCTTCTTGGCCTCGTGCATCCTGCTCATTGACTATGCCAGGTGGCATATGCGGGCAGTTTTTGTATACTTCAGTGTGACACCCTAAGGGAGACGGGTATGCCCAGACGAGAATGCCGTGTACACTGTGCCAGTGGAACCAAGCTATACCTGACTGATGAGCCTTAATAAGGGTGAAACCAGTCTTGGGTTGCTTGTGTTCCAGTTCAGGGAGGACCTGGCCTGGCAGTTCAGCTGTATGGTTCCCTTTGGAGCAGGGTCAAGACTGATTTGCATATGGCTGGGTCCAAATTGAGGTAGCGTGGTGTGCAAAATGACGATGGACTGGGATGCAGCCAGAGTAATTACCTGTGACTGAGATTAATTCAACCATTCCATCCATCACTTTTTTGTTTACTTCTGTGTGATGCTCTAAGTGAGACGGATATGTCCAGATGTGACCCAGTGCACACTCTGCCACTATAACCAAGCTTTACCCGACTGATGAGCCCTAATAAGGGTAAAACCAGTTAACTGTTGCTTGTGTTCTGGTTCGGGGAGGACCTGGTCTGCCAGTTCGGGCTAGACTGTTCCCATTGGAGCAGGGTAAAGACTGATTTGCCTATGGCTGGGTTCAACCTGAGGTGTCATGGTGTGCAAAATAACAATGGACTTGGATGCAGCCCGAGTAATTACCAGTAGCTGAGATCACTTTTTTTTGTATACTTCAGAATATGCGCTCTTTGCAGTGGAAACTGAAGTCTCAGTGGGCACAGCACCAAGGAAACCTGTTGGATTCCATCCAGGTTTAATAGGACACTGCAAAAGGTATGAAGTTGTGGCTGCTTGAACACAGTTAAGCCAGTAGCCTACCCTTTTCCTTCCCCACCCAGAGCTAACAATAGTGGCAGATGCGTTGGGGAGGTTATCTGGGAGAGGTGGAGATCCGAGGACTCTGGTCTGTGGCAAAAATCTGACTCCACATCAGTCTGTTGGAGTTGCCTGCTGTTCGCCTGGTGCTGAAGGTCTTCCTACAATCCATTAAAAGGAGGCTGGCACAGGCCCTCACCGACAGCTCCACTGCCATGTGGTACTTCAGCAAGCACGGCAGTGTGGGGTCCTGGGTTCTTTGCTGAGAGGCTGTTTGCCTCTGGAGTTGAGTGGGATGACTGGGCATTTCCCTGCTTGTGAACCATCTGGCGGGATCTTTGAAACCCTGGACAGACAAGCTCAGCTGATGGTGCCAGCGGATCACAAGTAGTGGTTGTACTCTGAGGTGGCACAGTGCATCTTTCAACAGTGGGGAGAACCCTGGCTGGATCTTTTCATCACCTCTGAGAATGCTCATTGTCACCACTTTTGCCTGCTGGAGTTCCCGAAAAGTATGTCTCAGGGAGACGCATTCCAGCTAGAGTAGAGCACAGGACTCCTATATGCCGACCCCACCCTCCCCTGTCCCACGTTCTGAAGAAGATCAGGAACGAGCGGGTCCAAGTCATCCTGGGGATTCTGGATTAGGCCAGGAGACTGTGATACCCGGAATGTCTGGGCATGAGCATCTGTCCCCCGATCAGGCTTCTGGTTCAGGGGGATGTTCTGCCACAGCAGCAGGGCCTGGTTTTGCAGCTGTGCCTGTATAATCTACTCCTCCATTCGTGAAGAGTAACTAAAATTTACTGCGTTCGATCTTCCTCCTGGGGTTGTGGATGTTATCCTTGCTGCACAGCCCCCTCTTCAAAGTTCATTTACGTAGTGTGCTGGGCCAAATTTGTAGCCTGGTATGGTGTTCACAACACAGACCCATTGTAAGCTAAACTATTGGATGTCTTATTGTTTTGTTTTATCTTTGGCCCAGCAAGGACATGCAGTGGGCACCATTAAAGGTTGTTTGTCATTCCTTTCAGTCTTTTTGCTTTAGCCAGACCAGCCGTCCTTCCTTAAATCACTTATTGTGATGATGTTCCTAAAAGGTTTAACACACATTACCCCTACTCCCTTTGTAATGCCACAATGGGATCTCAAAATGGTCCTGACTTTCCTCATGTGTACTCCCTGCGAGCCGAAGCACAGCTGCTCACTGTATCTTCTGATGTGAATACTCTGTTCCTTGTTGCCGTTACTTCAGCTCGTCGTTTGAGTGAGCTACTGGCTCGTTCGGTGCAGCAGCCCTACACCACCTTTTTTCCAGACAAACTGGTGTTAAGGCCCAAGATGGCTTTTTTGCCAAACGTTGTGACTCCTCCCAACGTTCTGAGTCTTTGAGCTTTTACATCAATCACACCAGAGAACATTGAGTGGATGATCAGCTTTTCACGGGTCTTCTGGAGCAAAGAAAGACAAGGCAGTGCAGAAAAGCAATTAGTCAAGGTGGATATTCCTCTGCATCAAGATCAGCTACACATTGGCCATTAAGCAGCTTCCAGGAGGACTGAGAACTCATTCCACAAGGGCTAAGGCTGCTATCCCTGTGTTGGCACACAGAGTGCCTGTTCTCAGCATTTATCAGGATGCAACATAAGTGTCTACACACATTCAGGACACAATACTTTCTTGACAGCCAGGTCCGATGGTTAGGACATTTTGCACTTTTGGTCTTACAGGAGTTTTTCATCAGAACCCATTCCACCTTGGGGGTACTGCTTTGGTATCTATTATTAAGGTGAGAAATCTGCAGTTAAAAGTATCCATAAGATGAACAAGTTGCTTAACTTTGGTAGTGCTCTTTCTGGTAGATAATCCATCTAACCACAGATTCCTCACTGCCCTACCACCTACCCGTTCTGTGAAATGGTCTCTTTTCCAATCGAAAAAGATCCCAAGCTAGAGATCTGCACACTGGTACTCTGAATGGTTTTTGGATTCCATGTGCTAGGGCGCGGACAGAGTCAAGAAAGAATCGGACATCCAGTGTGCAGGGGTAGAGCTTATAATTGGCTCTGTTCTTCACTTCTCGACGGAACTAAATCAACATGGCGTCACGTTGTGCCACCTAACGGCACACCTGAGCACTACTGTGTAAACATTTTTTCATCCAATCTATCGTCTGGTGATATTCTAAAAGTAAACAATCTGCAATTACATAGAGCATATACCAGAAACAGTGTTACCAAAGTTAAGAAACTTGTTCTGTAGGTCTTGTGCTTAGCGTGGTAATTCATAAAGCTAAAGAATTTTAAGGTTTGCAGAAAATCCCCTTGACAAAATGGAAGGAAAACTGCTCCTGTGGCCCCAGAAGTCACAAGGTGAATGCTCTTAAATGGATGATTGACATGTTACTTCTGATCATGGTAGAAGTCCAGGGATACAATTCAGGATTGTGTACACTGAGGCAGAGTATTTGACTGTAATGATTCCTGTCGTATCGAGAGGTACTATTCTCTAAAGACTTGAAACTGCAGATCCTTTTTGAATAGCAGGACAGTCATAATATTGGCTGTAATGTTTTTCCACATCCTGGGAGTGTAGATGGAGAATGCTTGTCTTCTGGTTTCTTTTTCACAGTTTTTGGTTGCCTAATGATGTTCTTTCTTCTAGTATGGCGCTCTCCACCTTGGGTGGTTATTTTCTCAGCCACCTACCAAGGGGTGCCCTATCTGATTGCTTTGTAGGTGATACGTCATGAAAAAGGTGGAGGGGGAGCCATTAAAGCTCAATCAATATAGGGGTGCTGTGGTTGGACTTCTTCAGACATTTGAGGACATGATGCAAGCGAGTAGGATGCCTTTCAAAAGACTAATATTGTGTATGGGAAGATAGTGGAGCAGGGCTGGGAAGACCAGACAGCTACAGTGGACTTCAATCAAAGAAAGAATAAATGCACTACTTTGATGAATTAAGCCCCTTTCTGTCCGCTTAAGAGAATTTTCCTCTTAATAGGACGACCCAACAGTCTCCTTTTAGCTTCCATCATGCATAAGCTTTCTGAGCTGATGTCATTTGGTGATTTTAAAACAAACACAAAAAGTGGTACGGTGGAAAACTTTGAAAAAACTACGTGGTGTGCTGTATACCTAAACTTTAGTCCAGTACATGAATTCAGATTATGGAGGTGACTAAAAACTTGTCTCCTCTCTGGGGTAAGTCATCCTTAATGGAAGAGGAAACTTCACATGCATAGTAGTGTCATGCTTCATCATCTGTATCCTCTCCCCACCCTGGTAGGACAGTGCCACTAGGGCGGACTAAACCTCCTCGAAGACTATACCGAAAGGAGGGAGTTCTTAAATATATCTTACTGAACAAAGCCGAAGGGGATCCAGATTGAATTAATTGAATTAAAAATACCTTAGTGTTCCTAGTATAATACCTTTATTCAGCAGGATCCTTGGTATGACTAAAAACCTAACCTGAATGGGTATTTTGAGAGGAATGACTCGCACCCATTTACTATCTGGCAACATGTTTCTGCCCACATCTGTTAGCCTCAAAGGTCTGGGGCATTATTCAGGGCTTATGGGTCCCTATTGATAAATTTTGGGATTGTATTAATCACTAATACTTCATACTAAAGAGTATTATATAGCGCACACTTGACCCGAAGGTATCAGAGCGCTTTACATGAGCACCAGTTGCGTTACAGACTGACACATTCATTTTTGTTAGGCACGGGGAGATGTTATGTTATGTTAAAAAGATTTGTACAGCGCATGGCTGCCCCTGCGACGGGGCGTCCCAGCGCTACCCAGATAACATGTTGTACGGTAGAGGAGCAGCGAGTAAGTGCGATTAGATCGGGAATAACCAGGTTTTTATAGCCTTTCTAAAATCGAAATGGTTCTGAATGCCTCTGATAGACACCGGAAGAGAATTCCAGAGTCCGGATGCCAATGCCTTGAAAGAGCGACCCCCGGCTCTAGCTCGAAGAATTCAGGGGGTGCAGGCTAAAAACTGGTTGGCTGAGCGTAACGTCCGCCACGGTAGATACGGCACCAGCAGCTCGGATAGGACAGGGGGCGCTTGTTTGGTCAGAATTTTGTGGGCAAAGCACAATGTCTTAAACTGGATTCTTTTTTCCACCGGCAGCCAGTGTAGCTTAGGAAGAAACTTTGATACTGAGCAAAATTTGGGGAGAGCGAGCAGAGTGCGCGCTGCCGCATTTTGTACCCTTTGTAGGCGCTGGATCTCATATTTATTAGCGCCTAGGTAGAGGAAGTTACAATAATCCAATCTTCATAGAATCGTAGCTTGGATACTGGTCTGGCGGGTGTGCGCCTCAAAAAACCCTAAAAGAGGCTTGAGTCCGCGCAGAAGCCCAAAACAAACCCCCACAACCGCTTTAGATTGGGCTTCGAAAGACAGCCTACTGTCCACCCATAGCCCCAAGTTTTTCACTGCCTCTTTAGGCAGAGGTGCTGGCCTCAATGCATCTGGCCACCACTGCTCTGACCACAGATTGCTGTCTCTCCCTAACAGTAGAATTTCGGATTTACTAGCATTTAACTGCCGACAGTTTGCTGTCATCCAGTCTGCAATAGCCAGCATGTCTTCCTGAAACTTCAAGAGGTTATTTTTGCAATTTTTAGAAAAGGAGATCACCAGTTGGGTGTCATCTGCGTAAGACACTAATGATAGCCCTTTATTTTTTGCTACTACTGCCAGGGGTTGCAGATAGATATTAAAGAGCGTAGGGCTCAAAATCGATCCCTGTGGGATCCGCTGTGCTCTCCCAGCATCACTACTTTGCCCACATAACCTCTGAGCATGGCATAAAAAGTAGTTTATCTGTGGTGATTAATTTGCTTATATCTGTGGCTGGTCATTCACGCACAACATTAAGCGGTCAATTTCATGGTTATAGCAACAGCATCATTTGTTCACAGCATATGTGTTAGAAAGAAGTATAAAGTATGCACTTTAAGCTGAAGAGAGAATGGAATACAGGATTCATTCAGAACCTTGTTTGAATAGTTTGTCATAAGAGGTACTAACACTTAACATTTAATCAGATTGTCTGTCTTTTTTAACTGTAGAACAGATATCATAGAATGAGACTGAGCAGTTTACACAATTATTGGTAGTCTGAAATTTTAGAAGACTGGACCATAACCTGATCTTTACACCATCAGTGGGGGAAATTTTTATAGCCATTATTTTTAAAGTATTATAAACGAACACATTCTGAGGGGATGGTACTGCTCTATCACTTGGTCTAGATAAACAGCAATCATCATCACCAAGGATGGTAGAATGGCTGTTTGGGGTTGGAAACTATGAATTGTTATTGCAGCATTAACTAATAGGTATTTATTCGTCAGCCAGGGGAGTCATTTTATTATTCTCTGCAAAGTTGCTTTACTTTCAGACCTTGCCAGTAAAATATGGGTACCTGGGCAGAGGCTTCTCTTATGCATATGCTTTACCAGAGCATTTTCCTGCACTAAAGTCCATCATCTAAAAATGTAAGTGGAGGGATCTCAAGGGCTTTATTACACTTGGCCTTAGCCTTGAGGTCCATTAGTGCCAGCTGTCTGCATAGTCAATATACTCATGCCCTCTGGCGCATGGTTGGCAAGACCTTGCCAGCAGTCCCTGAAGACGTGCGTGTCACATTGGCGCAAACCTTTGAGGATGGCTAAGAAGCCGCCAAATAAGTCTTTAGGTCTGACCTGGATACAACTGATTGCTTGGGTCTGGCACCAGTGTGGTGCTCCAACGCCATGCTTGGATGAGGTCTACGACATTCACTGGAGATGTCCAGGCAACTCTTATGGATATGCCTTTTGACAGGTTTCACCTGTTTATCAAGATTCTGCCTGGAATACTTGAAGGAAAGCCGAGCCACAGCATGTTCGGTGGGCCTTTCGGCACCTGTCAGGCAGTTTCCCCAGCAATTTCATCTCTTTTGAGCATACTCTGGAGGGTTGGCATATGGGTTTCCCCAGGCACCCCCAACTCCTCAGCAGGCACCACAGTCCTTTTGAGGTTGGGAGCAGGGTTCGGGAAGACAATATGCAGGTCACCAGGGAGGGCGATCATCTCAGTCCCTCAACACTGAGGCATCAGCTTCCAAGACACTGTAGTCCACACTTATTCGCATATGACCACCCTGTAGAAGGCCTGTTCCAACACTTTCTTCAAGTGTGGCAAAGGATCACATCCTACAGATGGGCCCTCTCGGTCATTCAAAAGGGATTGCCATTCCATTAATACCTTTCTGACTCACTGCATCTTCCACCTACATCATAACAGCGTTCAGAGGAGCACCTGGCCTTTTGTTGAAGGAGGCAGAGGCTCTCTTGTCCAAAGGGGCCATAAAGAGTGTATTGGCCTCAGATACGGACTGGTTGTTAATATCACACTATTTCCTTGTACCAAAGGACAGAGGCTATTTTCCTATTTTAAATCTCCCCCTTCTGAATGCCTTCCTGCAGAAAGACAGATGCTCACACTGGCCCTGGGTCTGTCTGCCCTGGATCTGGGCTACTGGATGGTACCCTTGGACCTGCAGGACATGTATTTTCATATACCCATCCTGCCGTCCCACTGATGCGACCTGTGGTTCAAGGTAAGCCAGGAGCATTTTCAATGTGCTGTATTTCCCTTCTGCCTCAACAGTACCCCTCGGGTGTTCACAAAAGTGATGGCAGTGGTTGCGGCACAACTTTGGAGGTTGGTATACCAGGTATCCCCTACATTGATGACTTGCTGTTGAATGCGGGCTCACCTACATATGACAGCAAACCTTCTGATATTGTAGGGGTTCATAATCAACATGTCGAAGTCACACCTGACTCCTTCGCAGAGGCTCCCTTTCATTGGAGCCATCTTAGATATGGTGCAGTTCCGAGGTTTCCCTCCATTACGAGTCCAGGACACTCAGGCTATGATCCTGATGTTTCAGCCTCGGTCCTGGGTCTCAGTGACAGTGGCTCACAGGCTTCTTGGCCTCGTGCATCCTGCTCATTGACTATGCCAGGTGGCATATGCGGGCAGTTTTTGTATACTTCAGTGTGACACCCTAAGGGAGACGGGTATGCCCAGACGAGAATGCCGTGTACACTGTGCCAGTGGAACCAAGCTATACCTGACTGATGAGCCTTAATAAGGGTGAAACCAGTCTTGGGTTGCTTGTGTTCCAGTTCAGGGAGGACCTGGCCTGGCAGTTCAGCTGTATGGTTCCCTTTGGAGCAGGGTCAAGACTGATTTGCATATGGCTGGGTCCAAATTGAGGTAGCGTGGTGTGCAAAATGACGATGGACTGGGATGCAGCCAGAGTAATTACCTGTGACTGAGATTAATTCAACCATTCCATCCATCACTTTTTTGTTTACTTCTGTGTGATGCTCTAAGTGAGACGGATATGCCCAGATGTGACCCAGTGCACACTCTGCCACTATAACCAAGCTTTACCCGACTGATGAGCCCTAATAAGGGTAAAACCAGTTAACTGTTGCTTGTGTTCTGGTTCGGGGAGGACCTGGTCTGCCAGTTCGGGCTAGACTGTTCCCATTGGAGCAGGGTAAAGACTGATTTGCCTATGGCTGGGTTCAACCTGAGGTGTCATGGTGTGCAAAATAACAATGGACTTGGATGCAGCCCGAGTAATTACCAGTAGCTGAGATCACTTTTTTTTGTATACTTCAGAATATGCGCTCTTTGCAGTGGAAACTGAAGTCTCAGTGGGCACAGCACCAAGGAAACCTGTTGGATTCCATCCAGGTTTAATAGGACACTGCAAAAGGTATGAAGTTGTGGCTGCTTGAACACAGTTAAGCCAGTAGCCTACCCTTTTTCCTTCCCCACCCAGAGCTAACAATAGTGGCAGATGCGTTGGGGAGGTTATCTGGGAGAGGTGGAGATCCGAGGACTCTGGTCTGTGGCAAAAATCTGACTCCACATCAGTCTGTTGGAGTTGCCTGCTGTTCGCCTGGTTCTTAAGGTCTTCCTACCATCCATTAAAAGGAGGCTGGCACAGGCCCTCACCGTCAGCTCCACTGCCATGTGGTACTTCAGCAAGCACAGCAGTGTGGGGTCCTGGGTTCTTTGCTGAGAGGCTGTTTGCCTCTGGAGTTGAGTGGGATGACTGGGCATTTCCCTGCTCGTGAACCATCTGGCGGGATCTTTGAAACCCTGGACAGACAAGCTCAGCTGATGGTGCCAGCGGATCACAAGTAGTGGTTGTACTCTGAGGTGGCACAGTGCATCTATCAACAGTGGGGAGAACCCTGGCTGGATCTTTTCATCACCGCTGAGAATGCTCATTGTCACCACTTTTGCCTGCTGGAGTTCCCGAAAAGTCTGTCTCAGGGAGACGCATTCCAGCTAGAGTAGAGCACAGGACTCCTATATGCCGACACCACCCTCTCCTGCCCCACGTTCTGAAGAAGATCAGGAACGAGCGGGTCCAAGTCATCCTGGGGATTCTGGATTAGGCCAGGAGACTGTGATACCCGGAATGTCTGGGCATGAGCATCTGTCCGCCGATCAGGCTTCTGGTTCAGGGGGATGTTCTGCCACAGCAGCAGGGCCTGGTTTTGCAGCTGTGCCTGTATAATCTACTCCTCCATTCGTGAAGAGTAACTAAAATTTACTGCGTTCGATCTTCCTCCTGGGGTTGTGGATGTTATCCTTGCTGCACAGCCCCCTCTTCAAAGTTCATTTACGTAGTGTGCTGGGCCAAATTTGTAGCCTGGTATGGTGTTCACAACACAGACCCATTGTAAGCTAAACTATTGGATGTCTTATTGTTTTGTTTTATCTTTGGCCCAGCAAGGACATGCAGTGGGCACCATTAAAGGTGGTTTGTCATTCCTTTCAGTCTTTTTGCTTTAGCCAGACCAGCCGTCCTTCCTTAAATCACTTATTGTGATGATGTTCCTAAAAGGTTTAACACACATTACCCCTACTCCCTTTGTAATGCCACAATGGGATCTCAAAATGGTCCTGACTTTCCTCATGTGTACTCCCTGCGAGCCGAAGCACAGCTGCTCACTGTATCTTCTGATTGTGAATACTCTGTTCCTTGTTGCCGTTACTTCAGCTCGTCGTTTGAGTGAGATACTGGCTCATTCGGTGCAGCAGCCCTACACCACCTTTTTTCCAGACAAACTGGTGTTAAGGACCAAGTTGGCTTTTTTGCCAAACGTTGTGACTCCTCCCAACGTTCTGAGTCTTTGAGCTTTTACATCAATCACACCAGAGAACATTGAGTGGATGATCAGCTTTTCACGGGTCTTCTGGAGCAAAGAAAGACAAGGCAGTGCAGAAAAGCAATTAGTCAAGGTGGATAGTCCTCTGCATCAAGATCAGCTACACATTGGCCATTAAGCAGCTTCCAGGAGGACTGAGAACTCATTCCACAAGGGCTAAGGCTGCTATCCCTGCGTTGGCACACAGAGTGCCTGTTCTCAGCATTTATCAGGATGCAACATAAGTGTCTACACACATTCAGGACACAATACTTTCTTGACAGCCAGGTCCGATGGTTAGGACATTTTGCACTTTTGGTCTTACAGGAGTTTTTCATCAGAACCCATTCCACCTTGGGGGTACTGCTTTGGTATCTATTATTAAGGTGAGAAATCTGCAGTTAAAAGTATCCATAAGATGAACAAGTTGCTTAACTTTGGTAGTGCTCTTTCTGGTAGATAATCCATCTAACCACAGATTCCTCACTGCCCTCCCACCTCCCCGTTCTGTGAAATGGTCTCTTTTCCAATCGAAAAAGATCCCAAGCTAGAGATCTGCACACTGGTACTCTGAATGGTTTTTGGATTCCATGTGCTAGGGCGCGGACAGAGTCAAGAAAGAATCGGACATCCAGTATGCAGGGGTAGAGCTCATAATTGGCTCTGTTCTTCACTTCTCGACGGAACGAAATCAACATGGCGTCACGTTGTGCCACCTAACGGCACACCTGAGCACTACTGTGTAAACATTTTTTCATCCAATCTAGCGTCTGGTGATATTCTAAAAGTAAACAATCTGCAATTACATAGAGCATATACTAGAAACAGTGTTACCAAAGTTAAGAAACTTGTTCTGTAGGTCTTGTGCTTAGCGTGGTAATTCATAAAGCTAAAGAATTTTAAGGTTTGCAGAAAATTCCCTTGACAAAATGGAAGTAAAACTGCTCCTGTGGCCCCAGAAGTCCAGGGCAAGGGACACAATCTCCTCAGGTGAAGACTCTTGAGGCCTTTTCAAAACCACATAAAGTGTTAATTTTGAGCATAAAACTGTCTCTGCAACAGTTTCTGATGAGGAGGAACCTTTGACATAAAAGATCCGCCTCACAAACAACAAAAAACAGTATAAAAGAATACTGTGGGACAGCGCAGTCCATCTACTGTGGTATCTCAGGCAGCAAAAAAGGTATGTGAATATCTTCTTTGCCAAATAAGACAGCCTTACATTCTCTATCTCATTCTCCATAGTCAGAGAAGCAAAAACTACCATTCTCACCATCATCTTTGCTGTCACCAATAGCAAATATACAAAGTCTTCATCGATGACAGAGTTGACAGCAAAGACTCCAACGACACCAGCAAAGACACCATCGAAGGCAACAGGTCAAAGGTCAAAGATACCATTGATATCCTCTCTGTTGGCATCTATACCTTGGATGAAAGCTTTGCTGATGATATCAGTAACAATGCCCCCATCAACTATCATACCATCAACAATGAAGTCACAATTGATGACAAATGACCTGCTGACGAGACAACCAGCTTCTTCTGCACCAATAACTATAATTCCAGGAAGAAGTATTCCATCAATGTTACTTCCTGAGCATACGTCACCCAGCAAGGTGCCACCACAGTCTCTGCAAAGATTGTTAGGTATGGACATCGAGGATGAACTTCCATTTGGTACAGCCTACAGTCCTACTCAGCTGAAAGTAAAATACTAGGGTTTGTATATAGAGGACACTTTCCCAATTACAGAAGAGACAATTAAAACACTAGTGGGTAATTTAGACATCCTTATAAACCATTGCACAATTAACCAGAACAAGCTTGCTGGCACTGTGATTCTTGTTATGACCCTCATTGCGAGCCATTTTACAAAGATGAAGTGTATCATGAACCTTCAGTGATACAGATTTCAACATCTTTGGTCTGAGATCTGAAGCAAATTATGACGGACTACTATGCCAGGTTCCCAAAATGATGCTGAAAGCCATCCATGCTACATCCATTACTGTAACCTCTAGTGCCACCCCCTGCATCACCAGGTAGTACCATTTGATCTGAGGCTGCCTTCAAGTCCTTCTGAGCCATGGCAGTTGATTCCCCCTTAACCAGCAATACCTCCTGCAGTGGCAATGCTTGGGTTTTATTTCATATTGCAGAGGGCTTCCAGTAGGTTTAAAGTGTGAATCTCAACCAAAGGCATGGACTGTATTTTATATGATTTTAAAGATCCACCACGGAGAAGAATCCAAGCCTTTTCCATCATACACTACATACAGAAGGAGAGCTTGAAAGTAATGCAAACACCAGCAACACCGGTCAGCAGTGGCTCCATACTTAAACAAAAAATATAAAGCTCCAAAGGCTACTCCTGCATGACTAGAGGCACATCCGTGGACTGACTTCATAATGCAAATTGTAAATAGAAGGTCCCAGAATCTGTCCACATCCATCATGGATCCTCTTGACAAGGAAGGCAGATGCATAGACAACAGCTAAGAGAGTGTCTGCCATGGCTGCATCTTCAATAATGACAGTGAATTCTTTAGTCATTTTAGGAATGTCTGATATGGCCATACATTGGCCCTTTTCTAGATGTTAGTCCAGTGAACACCTTTGCTTTAGCAAAATCTATTCTGGGGAGAGGAAAGAAATTGTGGTAATCAACTCAGCAATGTATCTCACTGCTACTAGATTTAGACTGTTATCTAGAGCAGCAGTGTTCTGCAGACAGTGATGGTTGTAATGTTGTTCTTTTAGGCCGGAGGCCCAAAGGAGGACTCTGAACACTCCATTTGGAGGCAAATCACTCTTCAGAAAACATGTCGCTAATGTATTGCGGGACATAATAGCTGAAAATGTTGCAGCAGAGATGACAACAGTCCAGAGAAAGAGAACAGACTCCATACCTAAGAGGCTGCAACAGTACCGGTACCAACCATACCAGACGCACCAACAATCATGCATGCAATCATATCCTCAACTGCTATACAGAGTGCCACCTGCATCAAGTTAAACAAAACAGTACCAAAGGGTAAAGCTGACAGCCCCTTGCAGGTAGACTGTTGTGTTGCCTGGAGTAGAGGGAATATCATAGCAGATCATTAGGTCCTCGATTTAGTGAGATAAGGGCACATATTGGTGTTCATCCAAAGAACCTCTCCAATTCCACAAAGCAGTACAATGCATCAACCTCTGCATCTGCTCCAAGTCCATATTCTCTCCATGATGCAGAATGTTGCCCTAAAATTAGCTCATGAATCCAAGCAAAATGAAGTATTCTGTTCTCATTTCTTTCAGAAGTTAGAGGAATGTAGCTCCAGTTTAAAACTTCGACAGATAAATGAATACCTCAAAAAACAAACACATTCCATTGATATCATTGAGGCACATTCTTCAGCTTCTAATGGAAGGCTAATTTATGACAATCCTAGACCTGTAGAACACTTACTTTCACATCCATTTTCATACCAAGCACCCAGAATATTTATGTTATGAAATGGCTGGCTGCCATTTTCCCATCAGCTCAAACTTTGCAGCAAGATTCTGTACAAAATGAACCAGTGGCAGCTCATCTCAAGGGACACGGTCACCAAATCTTCCCCTGTTGATAGATTTTCTAGACTTTTCCTGGAAACACAAAGGTCAGTTTTCTAGACCCCCTGCCACCTAAGACTAAGTCAATGTGCCAACCCGAATCTGAAAAACAGTTGTACTGCCACCATTCTACAATTCACTGAGCAATGTTGGAATGCTATGTGTTTAGGTTAACAATCAATCCCATGAGACATTACAGGATAGTTAGTGGAGCACCAGACCCTCTTTCATTAAAGAATTACACACTCAAGGACACAAAAACACGATGGATACTTTTTTTTAAGAACCAGTTTTATAGATTTTTTATGAATATTAACATGGCCAAAAAGGCTGATATACAAGGAAAAAAAAGAACAAGCATAAACGTAAATAAACACCTGCACACTCAGTCCCATTCCCACCCCCCACCCATGCTCCAGCTTTAGGATATATGACAATTTTAAGAACCAGATCATGAGTTCCACTCCCTCCCACCACCATCTCATCCCATGAAGATTTAAATTTCAGCATTCACCATTTGTCGCATAAAACAGACAGGTTCTAACTTAATACCCCTATAATCTGCCCACGCCTGCCATATCTTGGGGTGTTTCTGTGCACAGTCTCGAGCCTTGTACACTGCCACCTCTAAGCCCATGCAATGGTCTATCCCTTTTTTCCACACCACTAAGGACGGGGGAGCCGTGGCCTTTCACTCTCTCGCTATGTCTCTTTTTGCCAGAGTCAAACCCAAAAATAATAATGGCAGCTTGTATCTGTTACCACCCAGTGTGTTGGTGACGTGGAGGAGAGTACGTTTCGGGACATTGGAACTGATCAGGTCAAGACCTCACCCAGACAGGATGTCACCCTGTGCCAGAAACGATCCAATGCAGGGCAGCCCCATACCGTGTGTAAGAACGTTTCATCATCCGTGTGGCATCGAAGACATGTTGAGAAGGCAATCACCCCCATCCACCATAATCAATGCAGTGTGAAATATACCCTATGGAGGTATTTAAATTGTATCAGCCTAAGTCTGGCCGCAATGGCTGCCGTCCGAGGTGCCCCCAATGCCTCAATCCAGTCCTCACTCTCTCAATACCCCCACATCTGCCTCCCACGCCTCCCGGAGAGCGAGGAATGCGTCAGTGCGATTGGAGATAAGTGAGTGGTATATCTTTGCAATGGCATGGTCTGCCAGGTTTCCCATGATAAGTTTACCCTCTATTAAATTCAGGGAGGTCAGACGGGGCCACAGTGTATGGGGGTCAGTGCATGGCGAGCTGAAGGTACCGATGGAACTCACTGTGATGGAGCTGGTATTCCGCCTGTAGAGTGTGAAAGGACTTGTGGACCGTTGCGCTCATGACATCACCTAGGGTGGAAATTCCTATCAGGTCTCATTTCTAAAATCCTTTCAGCCCAGCCACCTGTGGCAGTAGGCAGCCCGCCGTCAGTTTCCCCCTTTACCATATCGGTTGGAGAGAGTATTTCCATTGATAGAGAACTACTCCAGTCACCAGAGGAAGACCACTGCAGCTGCCCCCATCATAGAGATACGAGATAAGAGTGGTGTCACCCATTGCACACTTGGTCGTACCACCAGTTGCTAATGATCAGCAAATGCGATGCACAGTAGTACGATTCAATATCTGCAGCAGCGATACCCCCACAGTAAGTGGATTGAAAACTTTTACTAAGAGAGATGCAAGGGGTTCCGCCCTCCCAGAGGAAGGCATTAAGAATAGAATTCAGTTTAAGGACCCATTGCCATGGAATGTCGTACGGGAAATTCTGCAGCTGGTACAGAAACCTGGGCAATGACACCATTTTAAAAATTGCAGACCTACCAGTCAGGGACAAAGGCAAGACAAACCACACCCTAACATCCTCTCTCAAGTTTGCTAACACTGGCTCTAGGTTATGCACCCACGCCAGTGCCACATTGGGGGACACAAAGACACCCAAATATTTAAATCTATCTGAAGCAATCTGCAATCCCATTGCCTAGCTGAAGTCCTGAGGGCAGCCACCCGCCAAAAACACTGTAGATTTTGATACGTTATTGAAAAGGCCTGAGGTATCGTCAAAGATACGCATAATCTGCAAAATACCGGGGGGTCCAAGTGTTCAGGAGCAGTAAGGAAGAAGAGAACATCATCAGCGTATCATGCTATTCTATTGGATAGCCCCTCCCTCCACTCGTAACCGGACACCATAATGTCCATTCTCACCCACATCCCCAGAGGCTCCATAGCTAGAGCAAATAGCAGGGGAGACGGGGAGCATCTCTGCCTCGTCCACCGCTGAATTCGGAACAAGTCCAATCTGGCACCAGTCACCCCCACTATCGCTGTCAAGTTGGTATATAATAGTCTGAGGTAGGAAAGAAATATAGGGCCAAAATTCAAACAACAAATGAGTATGAACAAGTACTCCCAACTCACGGAGTAAATTACGGCAAGGAGGACCACCGTAGGTCCCTCCACTCTATCGGCCAGCGGCAATGCGTTATACAAACCCCTGATAATATGCTGGCTAGTACGGTGGGGCATGAATCCGACATGGTCAGGATGTACTAGGTCAGGGATAAATCATGGCAGCCTGTTTGCCAGCACTTTCACTAGAACTTTTACCTCCAGTTTCAATAGGAAAATCTGACAATATGAGGAAAGCTCATCTACTGGCCCATCAGGCTTAGGGAATACCACAATCTCCACGTGTTGCCAGTCTGGTGGTAGGACAGCAACATCAGTCGTGGGGTGGATCACTCCCAGCATGTGTTCCTGGAGTTTAGGCATATATGTCTTGAAGAATTCACCGGGAAACCCGTTAGGCCCCAGGGCTTTCCTGCGGCGCAACCCTGCCAGGGCTAACGAAAGTTCCTCCCCGAAGAGCGCGGACTCCAATAACTTGCGGTCCACAGACGGGAGGATTCTAAGGGGAAGTGCATGCACAAATTCTACTATGTGTTCTGCTGACAGGACCTCCCTCCGAGTGTATACATCTTCAAAGTGGGCAGCAAAACTGCAAGCCACCTCCCTGGGGTCATTGAGTAAGGCACCGTTCGGGCCTTGAATAAGAGGAATGGAGGAAGAATGATGAGTACTTAGGCACAATCTATGTAGCATTTTGCTCGACTTGTCCCCCCATTGGGTCTGCTGGTAGCGGTCTTGCAAGGGACCCAACTGTCTGCGCGCCATCTGCCCATTATCCCGATGACTCCTTGCATCCAAATTCACCATCTGGGACTCATGATCCACCAAGCCTTGCACCTGACTTTGCCACTCCCTCGTAGAGTAGCTCATATCTGCCCCCCGCAGTGTGGACTTCAAGGCTTCCCACAGCGTCGCCCGGGAGGTTATTGGGCCAACGTTATGTGTAAGATATGCCTCTATGGAGCATTCCATATGAAGTCTATAGTCCGGATTTTCTAAGTTCCAAGGCGAAATGCACCAATGGAAGGCCGGACGCTGACTGCCCTCGCAGAGGCAAATGGCCACCAGGGAGTGATCGGAAAGTCCCCACCCCAGGATAGTGGCAGCAGAAACTCTATGCAGGTATGAATGTAGGATAAGAAAATAATCTATGTGGGAAAAGGAGCTGTGTGCCTAGGAGAAAAAGGTGAAGTTCTCTCTAGATGGATGGTGTGCCCTCCAAACATCGATAAGACCTAAAGCAGTAGCAAAAGAAGGCAGGTAGGCTTTCCCAGACCCCAGGGATGGACTATGTGAACACCACTGGTCCCCTGAAAAGTCTATGACACCAATCAAGTCACCCCCCAACACCGTGAGTTCCTCAGTGAATTCTCCCCACAATCTTATCAAGTCCTCCAATTATTGGCTATGGTGGGGAGAGGTGTAGATACAGAGAAATGTGAGAGGTTCCCCATATAATGTTCCTGTTACAGTCGTGTATCTACCCTGTTGGTCTAGTCATGTCTTAACATGCTGAAATAGAACGTGAGTTTTGACCAGAATATTTACACCTCTTGGGCCTGATTCACAGAACTAACTTACGTCAAAAACGTAAAGTTAGTACTTTTTGGTATTCACAGAATACACTTACTCATTTTGGTATTCACAGAATGAACTTACTCATTTTGGTATTCACAGAAGTTAGTAGTCCTAAATGCCTTCTGTGAATACCGAAAGTCTTAAAGTTAGGATTTTTCTCAGTTTAGGAGTAGTAAAGTTAGGACTCCTAACTTTAGGACTCCTAAATGCCTTCTGTGTATACCGAAAGTCTTAAAGTTAGGATTTTTCTCAGTTTAGGCATAGTAAAGTTAGGACTCCTAACTTTAGGACTCCTAAATGCCTTCTGTGAATACCGAAAGTCTTAAAGTTAGGATTTTTCTCAGTTTAGGAGTAGTAAAGTTCACAGAAGGCATTTAGGAGTCCTAAAGTTAGGACTACTAACTTCTGTGAATACCGAAATGAGTAAGTTCATTCTGTGAATACCAAAATGAGTAAGTGTATTCTGTGAATACCAAAAAGTACTAACTTTACGTTTTTGACGTAAGTTAGTTCTGTGAATCAGGCCCCTTGATCCCCTCATAAACCCAGAGTAGAAAACCTCTGTGTAGCCAAACCGGGCCAAACAAGGGACCTTTTTGTCCAGGAGATGGGTCTCTTGAAGCATCAAAACATCCGCCCCCACCATCCGTAGCATGTTTTAGAACTGCCCCGTTTAATCTTATCAAGTAAGACATTCACATTCCACAACACCACACAAAGTTGGTCCATTGAGTCACCTGTCATAGAGCTGCTCATGATGTATTAGGGCAGAACCTCTGGCAGATAAGGTGAGCAATGGGAGAGGCACGCGGCAGGCTTTCAAAACAAAAACATAAACAAATCCCTCAACTTCCCCCCTTACTTCAAGAACAGGAAGTATCTGTCACGGGACAGACTGTCGCCAGGCCCCAACCAGGTCCATCCCAATGGTTCCCACATCCAACAAAGTCAACTGGGGAGGCTAAACATACCACCCGCGAAGTTTTGAAGTCATAAATGTTCTAGATTACATCAAAGTTTGCTGCAAACACCTCAAGGATCGACTTCACACACCACTGTCAAGTAGAAGGTGAGGTGGTTGACCTCTGAAGCACCGGGGGTTCTTCACCCCCATCTGGGGCCCCTTCATCGCGCTGAGACCTCCTGATCGACGAACGAGACCTGTTGCGTTTCTTCGCCGGAGTTTTTGCAGGTCGGCGTCATCCGTCACCCTGAGACGAGTGTGAGTCCATGCATGGGGGAGTGTGTTGTTTTAAATGGATTCTCCCTTCGGTCCATTGAAAGTCCTCCTTTAGTGTCTCAAAGAAGCGCCTTTGTGAATGGTAGATTACCTTTAATTTAGCTGGATATAGAAGCATATATTGAATATTGAGGTCACAGAGACGTTTTTAGCTGCGAGGAAGGACTGTCAGTGCTGCTGCACCATCCTAGTTTAATCCAGGAAGATCATGATGGTTTGAGACTGGCATGTGATCTTGTCCTGGAGCTGAGCTTGTTTGAGGATAGCATCCCTATCCATATAATTTAAGAGCTTCCCAATAACTGGTCGGGTCTGAAAGGCATCACACTAGAGCTCTGTGGTCTTGCTCAATTACGAAGCAGGAAGATAGGGCCCCTCGACGGCATCAGGTAGTAAAGCCATTTGTTCAGGAAACGTTCAATCAAGGGACCCTCACACCCCTCAGGGAAGACCACAAACCTCAGATTATTGCGGCGAGCCCTGCTTTCCTCATCCTCCACCCTTGCTGCCAGCTCTCTGGTCACAGCAGTAAGCTTAGTCACCATCTGTTGTAAGGTGCTGACTGATTCTTCCACTCCAGATACCCTGGTTTCAGCCTCCGTAATACGCTTAGCAGCGTTCATTATGCCCTGATGGAGCAAAGTATTATCGATGCCCACCGCTCCGATTTTGGCATCTAACATGTCCTGTGATTGATTGATAGCCGCCAGGAGTGCAGCTGTATCTGGGTTTTGACCATACTGCCCACAAGCCCCCGGAAGAGAAGAGGCCCCCTCCGGGCTGGGCATATTTGTCCACAGTTATTTTCATTCCATGAGATTGTGTTCTTTTTAAATATCAGTAAAGGAGACACGTAGTTGCCAGCATTCTAGAAACTCTTAGAAATCAATGACAAGCTAATGTAAAATGAAGCAGTCAGTGTTCAAAGTAAAGACTGTAAATATATTCTTGCCTGCATGATCATTATGTTGCAGAACATAATAATATAAACTAAAAGTGTGTCAGAATAATCACACACATTCACCTTTGACTGATTGACTGCCACAGGTAACTCAACCAGGGGAATACCCAGAATAGAAAAGTCATTATATTCATAACACTATGACTGGTTCATAAACGGAGATTCATCTCTCTCCAATAGAGCAGCTACACAGGCTTGTCTATGTTGCTTCCGAAAGCTGAGTCTTTCCATCAACTGACGAAAGTCATCGCAAATTTCTCACAGACCAATTCAGTTCCTGGGAGCAATCCTAGATACAGACAAAGGAAAAGCATTCCTTTTAACAGACATACTATAGCAATTTCATGATTTAAACAAGCAAATGCAGTGCCAGTTTGTATTTTCATCCCTTTGGTACCATTTTGTCACTTGCAAATGAACCATTGCAGGAGGACCTAGGCAAACAATGGGTTCTGCTTACAGGCTCATTCGATGACAAGCTCTGCACCATGCAAAACATAAAAGCAACATTACCTTGGTGATCCCAAAGACGAAATACAGACATAAGACTCTGATTCCAACAGGAGTCTGCACAGTTTGCGATGCCTACTGACACAACTATGGATAATTCAGGAATACAACTCCAAGAGCTAGCTACCAGGAGCAAATGGACACAAAAAGCACACCTCACTTCTGAGCTGTCAGACTGGGATTGCAATAGTTCTGCGAAGAATTATGGCTTCCTCACTCCTTATTCGAGAGGACAGCACAACCATGGTGTTTTACATCAACAAACACAGAATCACAGATGTTGTTAAATTGGGACATTCAGGACAAATTGCAGAATATCTGTTAAGTGCAGCGTCTGGGCGGACATTCTCATTCAGTGTGCAGGAGTGTGACATGAATTGGAGTTGATCCAAAGCTGATCGAGCAGAATCGTCCACCACTGTAGCAAGTCAATGCTTGGTCACTTTACCCCAAACAACAACAGAAAATGCCTTTACAGCTCCAGAATGTCAATTATATAAAATCAATATTAAGAGCCCAGCATGAGCTAGGCAATGTTGGTTCACAGAGCTCATTCTCAGAATCTCCAGAGATCTGATTAATACCATCTTGCAGACCTACTGTCTTGATACAGAGACCGTTGTCTGAATCCAGACTCAGGATGAATGGACTTGTCAGCATGGTTCTGGACCAAAATGGGTTTCACTGCCTACATATCCAGTACAAGTGATACCACTGCAGGCCAAAACTCTCATCCACAAATAAAACTTACTGAGCGAAATGGAAAAGATTTCCATTGGATGTAATAACCATAATTGTTATCCGTTAATAGTGTTGCCATAACCAATCCTCCCATATTTGCTTTCATTAGCACAACTGGGGCTTAGACATGCCTCAGTCAAGGCACATATTGCAGCAATTTTCTGTTTTCAAATGTATTCAGATAAATCATCACAGCAAGGAATAGTATCTTGGAAGGTTGGTCTTCTACTAGCATTAACATCTGCAAGAAGAGTTAGTGAAATGCAGGTTTTCACAATAAAAGAACCATTGCTCCAGAGTCATGTCAAGAACGAACCCTTGTTTTATTCCTAGGTTGCATACTGACTTTACCCTTAGGGAGACAGTGATATTAAATACATTTTCCCAGAATCCCTTGAATGCAGCGAAAAGAGCGCTACTCACTTTGACTTCCGGGGATGTCTCAAAATCAGTACTGATAGAACCCATGGCTTTTGCAAATCTGACCAGTTATTGGTAGCATTCGGAAATCCTTCAAAAGTACACCCCATCTCAAAAGAATATATAGCCCAGTGACATTCTGTCATACCACAGAAAGCAGACCATTCCAAGGACCTACCACAACACACTTCACACAAAGTGTCTCCAATCCACCAGCTCTGTTTGCTGAAGTGAAGTTGGCAGACATATGTAGGGCTCCAACCTGGAATAATCGACACACCTTTACACAGCATTGCAGTCTAGAAGTAAAATTATAAAACCTCTCATAGATTCACAAGCAAACCAACCTCTTCCCCGTAAGAGGATCACCTACCACTTACAATCATTCACACTAGTGCCTCAAAATTACGGTGGGCTCTGGGGAGTTGTCCTTCACTGAGCTCTCATCTCATTTCAGTAAGGTGAGTAGTTTACTTAAATTCAATGTTTACCGCCTCGTAGGCTATGTTTAACGTTATCCTGCTACCTTAAAGTTACTGTGAGACTTCCTCCTCGACAGTGGAGATAATTAAAGGTTGTGACTTTATGAAAGATACCAAAGCTATAGAACTACTATTACAAGTATGTAACTATTTTCTTCTTCTTCTTGCTATCAAGAAGAGTACAAAATGCAAGTGGAATACTTGCTGTGCCCTGACGCAGGTCTTGGTTGAATGAGGGCTCCACTTCCCGCATCGTAACACCGGAGCACTGCCAGTAGCTCTTGGGTTACAGGGGAAGTGTACCGGGAGCCCTGCTGGTCTTCGGACGGGAGCGGCTGGTCTCATTGCTCCAAAGGGCGCCTGGAAATTGACGAAGGTGCCGGTGAAGCGCCCCCCCCTTGCCTTGCCCCGTTGCAGGTCTATGGCAGTATAAAGACTCCACTTCCCGCATCTGAATACCGGAGCATTTTCCAGCAGCTCACAGGCTTGAGGAGAAGCTGGTCTGGAGCGCTGTGGGTATACGGAAGAGATCGGAGTTCGTTGGTCCAGAAAGTGATTACCTGGGATTTCAGCATTTCTGTGGTGATTTTTGCCTCTCTGACCAGTTGAGGCTACAAAATGGCTGAACCTCAGGACTAGCCCTCCCACATCATTCTTGAAAGTAGTCAAAGAAGGGGCAGATAAACATCCTGACTGAAAAGGAAAGAGGTGGCTATCAAGTGAGGTTGAGATAGCCCTCCCCCTTGCCCTCCCCCCACAATAGTTATAGAAAGAGTACAAAGGATTAGGGATCAATAGAAAATAAGAGAGGACTTTTCCTAGCTAAACTGAAAAAGAACAATTTGCAAAATGACAAGAAAATTTAAATGTAAAAGTGGTTTCCCTATATTTGAGGATCACTCAGCGGAACCTGAATAATTAGTTAATTATTCAAGTAAATAAATAAAAAGGAAGTAAATATTCAAATAAATAAAGAAGAGGAAAGAAGAGTGTCACCATAACATTAACAAATAAATAAAGTGTGACAACTATAGGAGGACTATCACTAAGGGAACTAGGAAAGTAGGTCTAGAGGAGATGGTTTGTCTCGGTATTTTCTTCAAACAGTGCGGCCGTTCTCAATCCTCTAGGACCGGCACCACAGATAATCACAATTAGCTTAGGTCGCTCTTAATATCATTTCGCGGCAATCAATTTCCTGAGACCTAAACTGAGACAAGGTAGCGGGAAAATCTAAAACAGGAGTTACACCCCACAAGATGAAAGGGGCGAATCTGATACCGGCAGGTTTTAATTCTTACTCTATAGTCTACTCGCCAAACCTTTCCAGAAATGCAACCAAAACCTTCAAACACAACCTGCTCAGAAAAAACCCTGATACACTTCTCTCAGATCCTTCCTACAACCCAAAAAACGGCATAATTATTAATGACTTAATTTTCTTCACTAGATCTCTGGCTAAATGGCGCACCACTTTGGCCAAATTTCTCAGCATCCAGGAGTAAAGAAACATCCCTTACAGATCTAAGATGCTGATAATACCCTCAAAACATTTGAGAGCCACCCTGAACATAACATTTTACAAAAATGGCATTGTACTCGTCCAGGCAGCAAACAAAGATCTGGAACTATTTGATAACTACTTTGGCAAGCTAAAAGATCACGTTAACTCAACTCTCAAGAAAGTCCTCACTGAAAATACTAACTCCTATACACCAAGGAATACTTTGGCTATAATTGAAAATGGGAATGACAATGAGAGCCAGCTGACTAAATCTCTGATCAGCAACACTGAAACTAGTGACAACAGGCTACAGCACAGGGAGTCAGTATCGCTACTCCAAGGGAATAGCCCCCTTATTTCAACGCGCAGCACAAGATACAGGGCTAAGACTTGCAGATTAGCCTCCAATCGGTCTCTGGTCATACCCAAAGCAGTTAGCAATAACCCCATAGTTGCAAACGATTTAAAATCCAGCCTACCGTCCATCCTTCAGACACCTTGGGCGAACACCTCTAAAACTGTGCAAAGCGTGTGTCTTTCAGATGCAGCTCCCTGCGTTCAGAACGTTAGTAGGTCAGATCACTATACCAGTTCTGATCTATCCCTACAGCTGATAGAAAAATATTCAGAAGAAACCTTTAATAGCCACAATCACGTGGAACTAGATTCATCTAGCATTCTGATCACCATGTCTGCAGACATGCTGCAACTTCCACTTCTCTCCCCTCCCCCTCGAATTGAGCTAGAGTCACTCAATGCCCAGACTGAAAGGATAGCTATAGACATGCAAGACGCCCTCAGAAACATGAAGAATTTTGTACTTCTCTCAGAAAGCTTTCTCCCCAAAATCATCCAGATTCAAAAATCAGTTCACTCATTACACAACAACAAGTTTAACAGGATTAACACGACCCCACTTCCTCTGTCAAACAGGATTCTTCGTTCACACAAAATCCTCAGGTATCTGACGGACTCCGAAACACAATCCTTACTGAAATCTTACGAGTTGTCAGCCAGTCCCCCCCAGAATAGAAACGAACAACAAATTAGAGCAGTTCCGATCAACGTAAATAGAATAACACAGGTTAATCCTAGAAAGCTAAATGCTAACAACTTGAAACAAATAACATTAATCCCTGTAGGGCAAGACTCCATTTTAAATATGCCTCCAAAACCACTTTTGTGCTTACTACTGAATTGCCGATCAGCAATGAAACATGCAGCGGACATTGCCTATCTAATCTTGAACCAGGGTATTGACGTAGCCATTCTTACAGAAACGTGGCTCAATAATGCATCGTCCCCGTGCCTAGACCTATTGGTTCCTCCAAACTACAATATTGTGAGACTAGATAGGCTAATTAAAACGGGTGGAGGAGTGGCCTGTATCCACAGATCTAACATCTCCATCTCTAAAGCTCACTCTGACCCTCTGGAGTCCTGTGAATACCTGTGGATCTCTCTACATCTCTCAGATAATCAACACTTTAAACTACACGCGTTCTACCACCCCCCAGGTAATAATGCGGTGTTCATAGACCAACTAATGGAAATTATTACAGCAAACTCTGATCCACACTCCAATGATATCTTTCTCGGAGACTTCAATCTACATTGAAACGACCCTAAAGACAATCAGGGCAATATTTTCAAAAACTTCCTAGCAGACCATTCACTTGTGCAGGCTTGTGGTCCTCCAACTCACTCTAAAGGCGCTACATTAGATTGGATCATCTCCAAAGAAAACAAGGTTGATTCAATCGCTATAGTCCCTTGCGACTGGTCGGACCACCACATCATCATCTTCCAAATTACAGCCTTAAAGAAGAAAAGAACCACACAATCAGTCAAGCCTAAGCAATGGGTTAGAGATACTAAAGGCCTGAACATGGCGATGCTAACAGCAAGTTGCGAGAACGAACTTCAACCCCCTCCTGAATTGGTAGACGTCAGCGAGCTTACGGATCATTATAACCGTACGATGTCTAATATAATCAATAACATAGCCCCTTTAAAACTCAGAAGAATTCACGTTAAAGATAAAAACCCATGGTTCAACGGCTCTCTGAATGAAGAAAGATGGAAACTCAGACTAACAGAAAGGAAATGGAGACAGCTCCCATCATCCCCTCATCTAAATCAGCTAAGAAAGATCAGGAAAGCCTACAATAAAAGTGTACAGCAGTCAGAAAAATACTTTTTTAGAAATGAACTTGATAATGCAAAGAACAGACCGAGAAAACTCTTCGATCTACTAAAGGATCAATCAAACAAATTGGCCAAATGCTCTCAACTAACAGCTCAATCTGCTCTGAGCTGTGAAGACTTTTCAACATTTTTTACAACCAAAGCTAGCTCCCTGGAGAGAGAACTCATGGATACTGCTGACAAACTTGTGACTCAAAAGAGTGCTCAAGTGAAGCAATCAGCCCAGCCAGCACAAACGGTGCCCAAAAATAATGCCCATTAGTCAACCTTCAAACTATATGATCAGGAAGACATTGCTAAAACTGTATTATCCTTAAAACCGAACAACCATTATAATGATCCTCTTCCCGCAAAATGTTGGCCTACGGTCAACCACAGGGTCATCCCTAGTTGGACTTAAATAATTAATGCCTCGCTTTCCCAAGGTTCATTTCCTGACTGCCTAAAAACAGGCCAGGTCATCCCTCTACTGAAAAAACCTACCGAGAACCCCTCGGATCCTAACAACGTTAGGCCGGTAACTAACATTCCTAGGTGTTGGAAAAATGTGCTCAACAACAACTGAACATTCACCTTGCAGAATATAACCTACTAAACGATTGCCAGTCAGGGTTTAGACCAGATCACAGCACGGAAACAGCAATTATGCACATAGTTGATGACGCTCTACTTGCTCCAGATCACAACGAAACCTGTCTACTAGTCCTCCTAAACCTATCTTCAGCATTTGGCACCGTAAACCATGGTAAACTATTAGACCGATTGGAGATTAGGATGGGTTTCTCGGGTACAGTCCTAAAATGGTTTCACTCCTTCTTAGAGAACAGATCCCAAAGATTCTTGGTGAACCACAATCTGTCCCTTCCATCCCGAGTCATATTGGAGTTCCTCAAGGTTTAACTCTATCCCCATCCCTATTCAATCTCTACATCGAGCCACTCACTGAAGTATTGCAGCAGGCTAGCATCTCCTTCCACATGTATGCAGACGACACTCAGCTGTATATGAAGATCACATCGCTGGAAGAGATCAACATAATTAATCAAGCACTACAAAAGACCGTTCACTGGCTATCCAGCAACCATCTTAAACTCAACTCGCAGAAAACAGAATTCCTTCTGATCTCCCCTCCTCCACGTTGATCAAGGAATGGACCAAACTGATCACAGCGCTAAACGTACTCCGATTCTAGTGGAGTCTACCAAATCCAGCCCAGTCCTCTGAGTCTTTCATCTTTCCAGTGTTAAATGTGTGAATATCATTAAATTTAGTTACAGTTGTATGTGTCACTTACAGCATCTAGAATTGGCAATATGTGGCGTTATGTGCCATATAAAACATTAGTTATAAATACTGATGTTATTGTTATTATTGGGGATAGCAGAAGTAGTAGAACCCAGTCATTTGTCAGGGCTCTAACAGAAATACTTATAGAGCAGATCTAGTGCCTGCTTTGAATTACTTATGCTCCCATCATCCCTGACTCAACTTATCATGCCAACTCGAACAATCAATATGAACTGGAAATAAGCTTCACTCTTAGTGGCATTTTTTCGGGTCTGCGTCAATTGCTTAACTGTTCTCAATCCACCCCCATTAGAAAAATATTTTTTCATAAATCAGATGGCATTAGTTTGCCTCTTGCATAGGAAGTAGTGAGTGGTTAGTGAAACGTAGTCAATTACTTGTATCTAAGCGTTTTAGGTTAATGAATGCACTGCAGAAAGCTGTAGGCAACATGCAGGTTCCCAATTTTACTCTAAACTACTTCAACCAGCATTTCATTATTCTAGGGTCAATAACATGACTATTGTTGAGTTGTGTAATAGTAAGAGCTATTTTCCACTATTAGATGTTTCATAGATTCACATGCTTGAATCATTCCCTGTCGTCGAGCTGGGAGTCCCATAGTAAAAAAGCAGTGCTATTTGCAAACAGTCTGCAATGGCTGAAAAACATTCACTGTATTATCCTATCTACATCAGTTGAAAAGAACTGAACTTCAACTAATCAGAATGCAACACTCCCCACAAAGGATACCCCATGACGTGTGAGTCTCTCTAAGCTCTGCTCTGTTGACTCTAGGATCACTGGAATATCTTCGACTATTTTCATTTCTATCCAGATTTGACTGCTTCAGAACTATTTCTTCACAATTTGATCTGAATCTGAAAAGGGCATCATGTCAGATACATCCAAAAAAGGTCTGTTCAGGCCTTGTGGTACTTGGGGGATGATGAGATTACATTTTTAGGATCCCCACAAGGATTGTGTGTACTGCCTGCACCCCTCTCAAAAGGTAATAGATTATAAGAGCTGTAGAATGTTTTCCTCAAAGATTTCGAAGAGCATAGAGGGTAGATTATTAATCTGGCTTCAGAAAATCATAGACAGGAAAACCATGCTTCGTTGAAACATCATTCTGAAAAGAAGCCTCCTAAAAATATGTCTGATGGGAGGACTTCAAGAGAACACACTCCATCTTTAGAGCTCTCTCATCAACGAAGCAGAAAAGATGAGGTGCCTTCAGTCCATAGACCAAGATTGGAGTCTCCAACATCATCAGTAAAGGTAGCTGGGGCTCTTACTAATGCATCATCGGCACCAGCAACGTACCATCACTAAGGATGGAAAAACCGTTGATGAAGCTTCTGTCATTGAGAGCACTGTTAGCCCAGTCGACAACGGTAATGACGATAAAGACAACATCGATTACAACAATCATTGACTGTGACCGTCACAGCAATGGCTATCTCACCATCAATGGCTACTCTTTCAAGGAACCCATCTATATTATTGTTGCAAACATAGTGGTTCATTTGGGGGGAAAAGATGGGAAGTGATTTCAAAGCAAAAGAAATGTACAACTATAAATAGCAAGCCATCAACAAACAAAGAATAAAAAAAAACCAGGAAATATTGTGACGGCATAGTGTGTTAGGTTACAAATGAGGTGCACAACAACTTTGTTTAAATAAGTGAAACAATTTCAGCAAGGCAAAAGGCTGTGTATGCGAAAAGATATCAAATGTCATTAATTGATGGAGGCCACAAAGCACTCAGGATTCAAATACATATTATTGATAATGAAACAGTCCATATTGCAAAAAGGATTAAAATGTCAATGTTTTGTCCCCAGTGGTTAAATTGACCATGGCCATCATCAGGACAGGGTCTAAGACAGTCAAAATGAGCTACTGAAAAATCTGAGAAAAATAAGAGGAGGAAATAAAACAACTGGTCACCCAAGTGAGAGAAATGAATTGTGGAAATAAAAATAAAACAAGGATAAGCTTACCTAGGAACGGTCTATGGGAACACATCCAAGGCAATGAATGTCCACAGCAATTGGCGCATGAAAAACCTATCTCAAGTAACAATAGAAAAGTGTTAAGGGGGCAAGACAGATGAAGTAATCGATAGACTGGCCAAAAGGCTTGTGAATATGTCAGGAGGCGTTGAATCCAAAAACAGCTAGAAAGGAAATGAGGGACCAGGAAGGGTCGAGAAAACTAAGGAAAACTGCAAATGGAGATGTGTATAGTAAGCCAGTACCAGGGGAGAACTAATCTCTCAAAAAAAGAAAGTATACCTGTCCAGGAAACGAAGCAGAAGCAGCAGAAAAAAACTGAAATGAAGTGAGTGCAGGGAAGTCAAGGGATCTACACAGCTCCAGGAAGATGGAACAGCCTCTCAAACAACAAGTGACAGAACATAAGAGGCTCACAACCCTTACTAGCAAGCGTTTCTGAATCGATAGGGGGCAGCCTTAAACAGAGTCAATGGGCCCCTGGAGGAGTGTCAGTGCATCACAGAGGGCTGCAAGCAATAAAAAGAGCATGCCATTTGGCATGTCTCAAAGCATGATGGAAGGAGTAGTCTACCCATCGCTGCAATGAAATGGATCCTATGGTCAGTGGGAACTGTGGACGATAGCATACAAAGATGTAAGTTGGCACCTCATGATTAGAAAAACCAGGGTTGTAGGGCACACAGAGATCAAAAAGGTGGGAAGAAAAATCCACCATGCTTATGAGGACTCCGAGGGCGTCTCCCAGTAGTTAATAGGAAAACAAGAATCCACATAGATCAGTCTATCTAACTAGTGGTGACGCCAAGGAGCATCTCACAGTGGAAAAAAGGATGAAAAACACACTTTAAAGTGAGGCCTAAAGCAGTTAATGCTAAAAACCATAAACAGGCAGCAATCAAGACAGATATAAATCAGTAATATAGAGGGAGAAAAAATAGGTAATGTCATGTAGCAAGTGGGAAAGAGTAAATGCAGATTATGCATTATGATTCTCTCCCAAAGGGGACCACTGCATAATCATACAAACAGAGTACAGCAACCATCGTGGACACAAGCAAAGGTAATACCTATAAGTCAACAAATTTAGCATATTTTAATCTTGAATTTTCATTCTAACATTAGCTAAATCTACCTGATCAACTGGCATTCAAGCATAAGAAGTGTCCTTTGTGTCTCTATCATACGTTAGCTGTCACATGTTCGATGATTTGCCATTTCTTGATCTACATGCTAGACTTGTTGAAAATGCTGTACCAATGGTGGTTCCATATCATATCCTGCTCTTGTGCTGTAAAATTCTGCAACGGATATGTTGGGTCGTCACACCGATCTAAATATTATCACATGGACACCAAATGGCGTAGACCACATTTGAAGAATTACAATTAGTGTAGCAGTAAGAGAAAAATGTATGTCTGCATGTATGAAAGTTTTGGTGTTAAACATATTTACAAACACACTGCATGTTCCACATCTGTAATGATGTGTCAATGGGGCAAAACTCCCTGCTTGCATAGTATGGACAGTAGGTTTGCTCTCAGCATGAACCAGGTAGTCTCACTAATTTTGACTTCTTTTGAAAGGAAGGAGAGGAGGCTCTAGCGTGTCATCTAGAGCTCTCAAAACGTCTAGTTGGATAAGATAATCTTTTTTAATTTGTTACGTGAGATATTAAATTGAGTAGCAAGTGTGATTTTGGCTACGGAAGGTGTTAGTAAAGTTTCTCTTCAGCAAAACCAAGCTCTCTTTTGGCATGTGTGAGGAGAAATTTAAGATCTCCTCAGTCCAGGAGATGGAAGATCAGAATGTAAGATTAGTTGCGCCGTAAGCTTAAGAATTGTCCAAGTGGTGAATTCTCATGTAAGTTGCATGGATGGAAACTGAGGTAAATAATGTCCTTTCAGTGGGTTTTCTGTACAAAGTAGCATATATGGATCCATCTTGAGATTTAATGTTGAGGTCCAAGAAACTGATCACAGTGTGAAAGATCATGGTAATTTGAATGTGGGAATTGCGCTAGTTAAACCAACAATGAAATTGCAGTAGCTCATCGTGTGTGTCTATTTTAAAAAACATCATCAACATTGTGAAAACGCTATGTCATATTGATGAGAAGTGGGTTGCATCATTGAAAAGGAATTGTTTCTCAAAACGATCAATAAACAGAATGGGAAGATTAGGAGCAAACCCTATACCCATGGCTACTCCTATAATTTGACAGTACTACTTCTTGGTGATGCTTAGCAAATAAATGATGAAATATGTGGGAACTTCTACAGGGGCTGAGAGAGTATCCAAGGTATCTTTAATAACTGTAATGGCCTTCTGTTGGGGAATGTTTGTATAAAGAGACTAAATGTTTAGGGTCACTAGGAATTGTTTATTGTCAAAAGAGAGATTAGCAATGTAGTTTATGAAGTCAGTGCTGTCTCTTAGGTAGGTTGTTGTGTGCTTCACAAAACATTTATGAAATAAACAGTGTGTAGGCAGAGAGGTTCTAACAAAGATCCACACCTTGAAATGATGGGATGACCAGTCTGTCATCTGTGAATTTTCGGTAAGGTATAGATTACGCTTACCTGGGATGAAATTTAATTAAGGAATTTGAATTACTTAACTTGTGAAGTAATAGTTTTGAATATTGTAGCTTTGTGAGGTAATAGTTTTGATAATAGTAGCTATTTGCTTAGATGGATCACTGGGAAGCTTGTGATAGTGGTGAGGTATAGAGAGTTGTCTAACAATCTCTTCTTTGTAATCCTTAGTGTTCTGAATCACTATAGCTCCTCCTTTATCTGTTGGTTTGATCGTCACTGTTGGATCCCTTTGAATACGTAAGGAGCGTGTTCATCCTTATTCAGATTAAATCTGATGTACGGATTTTCCTGCCTAAGCAATCCACATTTTTTTAAAGGCTTTGGGCTTTATTACGACTACAGCAGTCCATAGGACCACCGTAGTCCCGGTCCGACGACAGCCGCACTGCTGGACCATCCGCAGTATTACAACTGTGGTGGTCAGACCTGCACTGGACCGCTGCAACCGCTGGGGGTCCCTCGGTGGTGGTGCAGTGGTCTGAGGCAGCAATATACTGGCGGTGCTGATGCGGCACCTCCAAGCTTTTAACGACGTGCCTCACTGCCCTCCTTTTCATGGCAGTGAGCCTGTCAAGAAAAGGGTGGTGGTGAGGAAGCTAAGGGGGGGCCAATAGGGCCCCCTGTTGCCTCTGGGCCATGAAGTGCATGCAGGGGGGCACATGGGGTGTGCCCCCTGTTCCTGAACGACATGGACTGCACAGTCCATGTCGTGCACGAACGAGCTTTGGTGCTCCCATTGCGGTGCCTTTCTAAGGCTCAGATATGAGACTTAGAAAGGCACTGCCATGGGACCACCAAAGCACCGACCGCCAGACCTGGATTAAACTCCTAATCTGGCGGGCGATGTGCGCACAGCTTTGGCAGTCTCGCAGTGGGGCTCTGGTGTGGCAGCCCTCTGCGAGACCACCAAAGTCGTAATCAGGCCCTATGTTCTAAAAAACTATGACGTCAGGAGAAATTGAGGTGGATGGTGGGACGTGGGTAGAGACAGATTAGAAATGGGGTCTTGTTGACATCTTGGGATATTACCACTGGTGGAAGCAACTCCTGGTCTGACGTAAAGTCTTGCTGGCTGCTACTGTGGTAACCCTTTTCTCTTGCTCTGTTCCTGCCATGTCCTGGTCCCTGTCCTAAAAAAAGGATGCTGGGTCTCCAGGATGGGCTGGTGGGCCTGAAAGTGAGCACCTGGAGCTAATGTTAAGTTGTGGCTCAATTTCAGTGTCAGATTCACATGTGACAGATGAATCAGAAAAGATGATGTGTTTCCGATACGTTGTAGTGGACCTGTTTTGTGTATTTTCAGTATTTGCCTGATAGTAATGATCTGATAGGTAAGAGTAAGTTATGTTTTTGTCGTAGTTGGAAATGCCCTTCTGAAGCTTGGTGAGTATGATATTAAGGTTAATAGACTTAAATTCAACACAGTTTTTGTAAATTATTGAATTCTTACCTAGAATTTACCAGGCTTTGATCAAGAATTTCCTTCTCTAGTTCTGCTACGATATACAATACCTTTTCTTGTAGGCAGCCCATTGCCTTGTTGAAATTGTTTCACATTTTTTACATATATAAACTAAATTGTTGTGCACCTCACTTGTCACCTAATATACTATGCCCTCACAATATGTCCCGTAGAAAATGTGTTGTTCTTTTCCGTCTTTCCTGGTTGGTGGCACACTATATCTATACATATCTTTATATATGTTTTGGATGTTTAAAACCTGAAAACCTAATTTGTTCTTTCACTTTGAAATAACTAAAGATTTCCATAGCCTTCAAAAATGAAATTGCCAAAGGAATCGTTTGTACCTCCACGTTCACCAGTTTTGCAGGCACGTCCACAAATGCCATGTACACGACATACTATACCATCACCTCCATGCTATGCTGTAGTCCTATACTACAGCAGCCATCTCAAACTCCTCGGCCAAGGCTTGTTTTATGTACAGCGGGCGATGACCCTTATTCCGATGACAATAGTGTGGAGTGACAAGTACCAGAGGATCAAATTGAAGGTTTAGAGTGGACTGATTACTTAGCACCTGTTTCCCCACCAGCTGCTTTACGACCATCAAACTCACAGCTGGATGACAAAGGATGTTTTCATGCTTGTTTAGGATGGGCATCTTTTTTTAAATTTGATATACCAATACCAGTCAAGCAATCATATTGTTTTTATACAATTTCAAGGATCCCGCTCACAAATTTGTTAATGTCATTACAATAGTTGATTTCATTTGGAATTAAGGCATAAAGATCATAAGAAACCCAGCCACGCTCTCAACAGGTGTCCCTCATCTGGATAAAACTATAAGGCTCCAGGTGAGTCACCTGCCTTCCTAATCAGTCATTCTCGGGCCTACTCTACAGTAATGCAGGGTGCCTAAACAACATATTGAAACCCATCTACTACCTGTCCCACACCACAGAACAGAGAAAGGATGCGTTTGGATAATATTTGTAAAAGATTCGCAGCTGCAGCAGCAACTAAGGTTAGAGCGGTTAACTCATTAGTGGTCCTTAGCCATTACAACAGACAGATCTGGTCGAAATCAGCACATATATTGATCTTTTGCCAGAGGACAAGAGAGCTGAGGCAAAGAACATCCTGCATGAAGGGGAGAAAGCTTCATCCAAGATGATAGACTGTACTATGGCTGTAGCGGCTTCATGGTTCAGGCAGCTTGCAGTGGCTGCGGTTCTCTGAGGCAGGGTTGGCTTAAGCCAACATCTTTCAGGCCAGAGTAAGATCTTGGACATGCCTTATGAAGGAAATGCACTTTTTGATAAGCATGTGGACAAGCCCTTGCAGCGATTAAAGACTTTCACTTACATGGCAAGATCACTTGCTATTTTACAACAGAGATGCCAGTCCTTTAGTGGAGCTAGAGACTGAGGTCAATTTACATTTAGAAGGGCTAATCCATCCTAAAGATATCAGCTGTATCAGCCTCCTCAACAGTAGTACCAGCAATAGTATCCACAACAGCAGTAAAGGGCTCCACTTTCAACCACTTACACAAAGCAAGCTCCTCAAAGAAAGCCAGGACATCAAAATAAGGACTCTGTCAGAAGATAGTGCATGACAGAGAAGCTTCCCCTCATACTTTTGGAGGACGAATCACCAATTTTCACAGGCATTGGGAGTGTGTAAGTATAGACAGTTAGGTTTTAGACTTCATATTAAACAGTCACTCTTTAGAATTTATTCAATGATCTCCACATAGTCCTCCTCAAAGGACATCCCATTGTTTCCTTCGTCTGTTGCAATTGGAGATTCTAACAATATTAAATAATGGGACAAATGCCCTTTACGCAACAAAAAATGGATTTCTGCTCTTGCTTCTTTCCGATAAAGAAAAAATCTGAAGAATGAAGGCTGATTCTGGTTCTTCTAACATTTTGCATGGCCACACTCCAAAACATTCTTCAACATCTGAACCATTGATTCTTCATGATATCATTAGATCTCCAAGATGTATATTTTTATACCCCTATACATCCAAAACATCGCAAACCTTTACCAATTCATGTTCCTCCCCTTTGACCTCAAATTTGCCCTGCATATTTTTTACAAAATGTCTAGCTCCAGTGGCCCCACATCTGAGAAAGAAAAGGTCACCAAGTGTTTCCTTACCTCGGGGACTGGCTAAAAAGTCAACCATGGATTGTCTACAACTTTTAAAATATGTAGAGCTTACTCTCAACAGAGTCAAATCTTACCTCCAACCATGCAGGAAGATAACATTCCTTTGGATCATTCTGGGTACTACAAAAGACAAAGCTTACCCGCCGCTTGAAAGACATAAAAAAATTATGGACATTGGCAACAAATTGTTAAAAAGAGATTTCACAATGCCTGTTCAAAACTACTAATGAGGATGATGTCATCAAGCATCCCTCTAATTCTGTTTTGTTGCCTATGAATAAGGCACTGGAGAAGCAGTGGATTCAAACCCAGGGTTACTTCAACGATATAGTGAACATCACTCTATAAATGAAAGCTAGTGTACTCGTGGACTCTAGAAATAAACATTTCAGTAGGTTTGACTTTTCTGGCTCAAGTACCACAGTTTGTGTTGACCACAGATGGTTCCCTAGACATGTGTGGAGTGCATTTAAAAGATCTGGTAATAATCAGGAAATGGGCACTGCAAGAGATGAGTTTGTATATCAATCTCCTACTCTTAAAAGTCCTGGCATTTGCTCTTCAGGCTTTTCTGCCTAGAATCAGAGGCTCTTTCATGCTAGTAGGCATGGACAATACGACAATAAAGCATTATGTCAACAAGCAAGGAGGCAAAAAAATCACAGCTAATATCGGTGCAAGCACAAAAAATGTGGGAATGGTCAGTACAACATCAAATCAGAACTATGGGAGAGCATGTGCCGGACGCTGACAATCAGTGGATTGTCACTTAGAGCAGGATAACAAAGAAATGCCACAAATGGGAGTTAAATCAGCGACTGCTGAATGAGACATTCAGTAATTGGGCCAAACCAAAGCTGCATTTGTTCTAAACTGCCCAGAACCATGCCAATTTTACGCAAGTGGGCATCAACAACCAGAGTAATGGGGGAATGCATTTTTGATATCATGGTCAGGAATCTTTGCCTACTCCCCCCCCCCCACCCAAAAGCCATGGTTCCTAAGGTGCAAAAACAACAAACAAAACTTACAAATGTAAATGGATGCCATTCTACCCATACTGTCTGGACAATAATAACGACTGTATACCCGCTAGCCTGGAACAGGTGCTACCTTATCTATTACACCTGGCCCAATCAGGCGCTTCTCAAGCGTCTGTTAAAGTACCTTTAGCAGCTGTTTCACGCTTCAGAATATCTTCCAATAACTATCTCTGTGGTCTAATAAAATTGTGAAACGTTTTAGAGCATATCCTTCATTGAAGTATCCACTAACTCTTTGGCTATTAAATAAAGTACTTTTGCAGTTGATGAAGAGTCCTTTTGAATCCATTCACAAAGCTGAACTGAAATAATCTTTCCTGGAAAATGGTGTTACTGTCAGCATTGACTTCTGCAAGAAGAGTGAAATACAGGCCCTTTTCTACATAGAACCATACATGCAATTTGGGGGTTGACCAGGTTATATTAAGTTATAACCCTTTTTTCATTCCAAATGTACCATCAGATTTTCACTTAAATGAGCCAGTGGTTTTAAAGATATTCTTTCTGAAGCATGTGGCAGAGAAAGCCCTTCCCACCCTTGATGTAAGAAGGTGCTTGAGATTTTACATTGTCAGGACTAAAGAATTTAGAAAGACAGATCAACTGTTCGTAGCTTCTGGTACCCCAAATAAGGTCTCCTTGTCAAAACAAAGCATAGCCCACTGGATCTCTGTGGCTATTGTGTTTTGTCATTGCAAATACCACTAACAAGTGAATGCACACTCAACAATAAGTGTTTCTACTTCTACTGCTGTTTCTGCTGGTGTGTCAATACAAGATATGTGTAAGCAGCAACGTGGAAGAATATATAAATATTCACCCAGCATTATTATTTGGATTCAACAGTACAAAAGGACGCAGTACTGGGACAGCCAGTGTTGCAGTATTTTTTCCAATAAACTGAGCCTTTTTTGTCATTCACTTCCCAACATCCTCAACAATAGTTATGTATTTATTGTTTAACTGCTTACTATTCTTGTTCAGTCATGTGAATCTTTTAATGATCCAATACTGGAGAAGAAAACAAGTTACTTACATGTAGCTGTAGTTCTCTGGTATTGGTATTTGTTATAGATTCACATGCGACTCACCCTCCTCCCTTATGTGGTTTCACCTATTCAATAAAACTAACTGTTCTTCAAAAAAGGTTCACTTTGTACAAGAAAATCTGAAGTATGGAAGCCTGTGAGCGAGTGCTGTTCAGGGTGCTGCATTCTGATTGGCTGAAGCTTAGATATTTTCAAATTATGTGGACAGGATAATAAGTAAATATTTTTCAGCCATTGCAGGTATTGTTTGTCATATTACTGCTTTCTGAATTTTACAGTAGGCCTCCCAGCTCGACGACGGGAATGATTCAAGCATGTGAATTTGTGAAAGATGCCAATATGGGGAAACATCCATTACAAGTAAGTAACCTTTTTCCTAATAGCAGAAAGCGGATGGTAGTGGGTGTAAATGCTAGAAAAAAACATCTTACAACCTTTAATTTGTTTTTATTTTTATCAGGTGAATAATGGCGCATTTACATAATGTTTGTTTATCATTTTTTTTAGTTAGAAAGACTAGAAAGTGAAATGTGCCATGAGAAGCAAAGCCTTCAAAGTAGTCAAAATTTGAACAATGATTTACTGAAAGAAAAAGCACAACTTGAGAAAACACTTGAGACTCTTCGAGAGAACTCTGAACGACAGGTGAGCAAAACGTTTACATTTTACATGACTATTTTTCAAATCACAGTGGTATTATATAGGTGTTATAGCTTCATTTGTTTTTCAGAATTGTACTGCCATGTTTCCTTCATGTATTAGCGATTAAACTGAATAGAAATCATATAATGTTTTTCTCTTTGTATTTCATTGAGCAGATAAAAGGGCTGGAACAGGAGGCAGAGCATTTGAATCAAACTATAACTTCGCTTAGGCAGAGGTCACAAATTGGCACTGAAGCACGAGTAAAAGACATTGAAAAAGAAAACAAAATTCTTCATCAGTCCATTAAAGAAACCAGCAGCAAACTAAACAAGATGGAGTTTGAAAGGAAGCAACTGAAAAAAGAATTGGAACTTTATAGAGAAAAGGGAGAAAAAACAGATGAGCTTGAAAAAGAACTCCATCACCTTCATAAGGAAAATGAACAATTGCAGAAAAAGATCACAAGCTTGAAAATCACATGTGAGAAGATTGAGACACTGGAGCAAGAAAATTCTGTCTTGGAATTAGAAAACCGTAAGCTAAAAAAGACTTTGGATAATCTAAAAAACCTCTCATTTCAACTGGAATCATTAGAGAAAGAGAATTCTCAACTTGATGAAGAAAACTTGGAACTGCGAAGAACTATTGAATCTCTGAAGTGCACAAGCATCAAAGTGGCACAGTTAGAATTAGAAAATAAAGAACTTGACAATGAAAAGGAGCAAATGAGGAAAGCAATGGACCTTATGAGGGCTTCATCTAAGAAGACTGAACGTTTAGAAGTCAGCTACCAAGGACTGGACACAGAAAACCAAAGGTTACAGAAAGCTTTGGAAAACAGCAACAAAAAAATTCAACAGCTAGAAGGTGACATTCGTGACTTAGAGGCAGAGAACCACACAATGCAAAAAAATCTTGAAGAGTTAAAAATATCTAGTAAACGACTGGAACAGTTGGAAAAAGAAAGTAAACTGTTAGAACAGGAAACGTCTCAGTTGGAAAAAGACAAGAAGCAACTGGAGAAAGAGAATAAGAGGCTTCGACAACAGGCCGAAATTAAAGACATTACACTTGAAGAGGATAATATGAAACTTTCCAGTTTGGAAAAAGAAAATAAATTGCTTTTTAAGGAAGCAAATGTTTTAAAAGAGTCATGTGTAAGATTGAAAGAGCTGGAGAAGGAAAATAGGGAACTTGTCAAAAGAGCAACAATTGATAAGAAAACTCTGCTCACGTTGCGAGAGGTAATTTTCCAAAAATCTAGATAACATACCTGTGTATTGTTTCTGAAAGAGTGCACTTTAAATGTGTTTCTATATACAACTTCATTGAAATAGGGTTCTGAAAAAAGAGACAATCTTGTAAGAATGATGTTTATGACACTCCATCTTGTGAACAGCACAGAATTCTTAAGCAGCGAGGCACCACCCTTCTCTGTTCACAAGCCCTTTCTTAACAGCTGACAAATCTCAGTTAATTATGTTGGTACTGGCTGTAGAGATGCTAGTTCTGTTTTAAAAGGTGCATTACGTTTATGTATTTGTTGATTGATTTATGATTTTTAGTTTACACTTATGTTTTTTAGTTTCTGCTTTTGTTATTATTGCAAAACACTGGCACCTTCGCTTGTGACCACTTTGCACCACATGTGGTTATAGGACCCCTCATCCGACCTCCAGTCAGGAGTAGGAATCTATGGTAATCAGACTGGAGGTTAGATTCAGCCATAAGCCACTCATATTCAGCCATTGGGCTAAGCTAAACTTGACTAGCAGATTTGCAGGGACTGTTACCGCTTGACAGGAAGCATAAACTTTATTCTTACTCTTCCAGAGGCAAAACTGACAAGCTAATCCCGCTACTAGTTACTAGAATTAAAGCAATATGAATGATAGAGCCATTTTCTTATTTCCTTTTCAGTACTGTTCTGAGCAACTACTCAGCTGTAACTACAATTCACCATGACTGCAATGTTGTTTGAGCAATCTAAGTTATACTGCTGTGAATTAAAAGTGACAGTGCTGCTAAATAATTATAGTGTGAGACTGAACATATATTCTTCTAACTGTTCTAAAAATGCATTATTCATCTTCATGACAATCTCTGACATTTTTAATAGTTCTTCACTTATACTGTGGTGCTTATGATATCAAACTTAGATTGATTAATTTTTGTGTATATTCCGAGTCCCAGGTGACCCAAAGCGATACTTTCAAGTTTCCTGATGCAGCTGGTAGTGCCACATATTTATCAGTTTTAGACATAACATTTTAACCACTAGTGTAATATACTATTTATAGATACAATTTGGCCACTGTAATGAAGTGGTCAATTAAGTGAAGAACCCCATTACACACCTGTTCAAGAACTTGCTACTGTTAGGAATAGTCAGCGGAAAGCGTAGAATGTCCGAGGGAAAAGCAAACAATTTAGTTCAGAATATGTAAGCAGAAGATATATAAACCACAAATCCCAAGGTTCACCAGGAAGAGACGCTTTAAGCAGGGTTGGAAGCAGTGGAAAATGGGTTTCTGGAAGCTGAGAATGAGAATTAGAGCACCAACCTATGTATGATCAACTACTTCCAGGTTAAGCTCACCACTCTGGAGCCTTATAGTTAGAGAGAGTACTTAAACTCTTTGGTAACATGCATTCATTGCCTGGCAACTTTCCCTTTTGGCTGCATGGCCCCCATTCGGGAAGTTCGGCACTGTATTTTGTAGCTTGCACCTTTCTTCTTTTCCTCCCCTTTTGATTCCTCAGGTTAGTGAGCTTAGGCAGGTATTACTCTGTGTTTTCCCCTTCTTATCATTCTGCAGAAGCTGTGTGTTCTGTGGCATCTTCGGGTTTGAGATGTGTTTTCAGATCAGTGTTGGGCTGGTCACATTACAGACCACCTCTGAAATCGATAGCTAACTTCCGGTGTCTATTGTGCTTCCTAATCCTTACGGTTGTCTTGAGTCTCATACAATGTTGTTTTGCTTTTATTTCAAACTTTACAAGACCAACCTGTGACTGCTGCTACGTGTCCACCCCTTTTCCTCTCAGACTCTCTGTTTGTGTTGTGTAGTCTCTTACCAATCAACGGAGAGAGAGCGGGAGTACAGGGATTCTCTGTGTTTCTTCAGCCTGAATGTCTAAGCTTGACAGCTACAGTGTTGGAGAAAGAGAATCATTGTTTGATAGTCACACTGTAAGATGGTTTCCATTTTATTAACAAATCAAGTCTAGTTATGAGGATCTGAAGAGCATGGTAACTACTTTAGTATACTGGATACTTAGGAGTATTTTCAACAAAAAGCCATCTGAGATTTTATGTGCTACCTGCTCTATTAGAATGGTTCAGATGGATGAGACCTTATTTCTGATCAGGACTCATACGGTATTAAGATACTGATATTCTCACTACTAGGGAACACCATATCTGTTTGTTAATTTCTAATCTACCCAACTCACATTAACATATTCTGTTCTATGCCATTTCGGACCCTGCCTCAATACCATTCATGTTAGATGTTGATCCAGGCTAGCTTTTGTAAACTTTCTCTCATGTCTAAACTGTGAAAAATTGTTAAGATAATACGCCATTCCAGGCAGGACCTCAAACAGTGTCACAGTACTGTTGCTGCACTTTGATCAAGCACAGTTGAATGAAATACAAGAATGTATGCGATATCTGCCCTAACAACGTTGAAAGAAGGCTGAAGATGTCAGCGAGGCAGCATAATGTAGTCATGTCAACTGCGGCATCCTTTGTTCCAGGCAAAACCTCAGTACCAGGGATTTGTAAAGTAATGTGTTTAAATCGCCATGCATGGCTAAGGGTGTCTCACTTTAATCCGAAGAATAGTTGCAGGTGCATAATGTGCACTTAGATGGATTTTTGTTATTTATTAAACACGTTTGACGTTCTTCAACACTCAAGAATGAAAAAGGAACAGAATGCTCTATGGGAGCTCCGACTAAGCCTGCCCAAAAGAGAATCATTCCTTTCCAAATCCAAACCTTTATACATAGTCTTTTCAATGTCAGCAACAAGCTGCCAGCAGCAGTGGCACATTGCTGTACAATCCTATAGGAGCGTTCACAGGGTAATGGCAAGGTCACAGGGCTAGTGATGCCGCACAAATGTATAGTTTTATTTAGCTGGTACATCTACTGCAACTGCACCATAGGATCAGTAGGGCGCTTTACATATTGGCAAAAGAAAATGACAAAACAGCGAAACCACCAGGTAGAATAGTAACTGGAAAAACAAAAGTTAATGAATGTGGAGAATAAAGGAGAAATAGAAGCGGTTTATTTTTATGTGTATTCTGATTGTGAGAAGAGTAGATTTAGTCTTCATCCCAAGGGGTAATGAGCTACGCATATATTTTGCTGTGCCATAGACAAAATGTTTCTGTGCTCTAGAGATTTTGAAGTGAGGAACTGAAGGATGTCATCTTCTTGGATTCCTTAGTCTGCCTGAGATGGTGAGGGATTTTGTCTAACAGGTAGGTTTTTTCCAATGTAGATCTTTACAAGTGAGGCAGCACAACTTGAAAATAGTTCTCACTGGAAAAGGAAGCCAGCGAATATCAAGTAATATAAGTGCAATGTGTTCAAATAGTTACACTTATTTACACTTTAGTGACACGCCTGGCTGCTGAGTTAAATATTGCCTTTAGCAGGAAAACAAAACTTCTGAAATGCCTTCCAGAATTTCATTGCTGAAGTCAAATCTTGAAATGACTAGAGCTTGAACATTAGTTGTTAATTGGTGTCTAGAATTAACGTGAGTTAGACAAGGAAGTAATGTGCAGATTTGCCAACTTGATTGACGTGTAATATGCGAGAGAGTGTAAAGTCTTTAGTAAAATTCAGAGATTTTACTGTCAGCAAAGTTGAGAGAAGCCTTTTGTTGCCAGGCCTTTTTGAAAGAAGGGCTTGAAATTGATTCTGTGATGGGATGAAATTGGGAATTCTGTCTACTGTGGGTTAAGGCTTAAGAGGTTTTCATTTATCCATGTTTGTTATGTTATGTTATACCAATTTGTAGTGCACACTAATACCCGCAGGTGTCTAGGCGCTCACGGTCTACCATACTGTGTCAGGCAACGCTAATTTCTAAAAAGCCATGTCTTGAGCAGTTTCCTGAACTCAAGTAGGGAGGAACTCTTCCTAAGGGAAAGCGGAAGGGAGTTCCATTCCTTTATTGTATTGGAACTGAAACTCCTTCCCCCCCCAATTTGTCCTTTTAACTCTGGGGGTGGGCATCAGGTGGGCATTGGCAGAACGAAGCAGTCTATTCGGAGAGTACCAACTAAAAGGTCCCAAAGAAATTGTGGTCCTTCTCTGTGCAAGGCCTTATGAGCAATACAAAGGGCCTTGAATTTGACTCGCTGACCAACTGGTAGCCAATGTAATTCCTGAATCCCTGCTCTGATAGACTGGTATTTGGGAACATCCAAGACAAGTCTAGCGGCGGCAATTTGTACTGCCTGCAACCTTCTGAGTAAATTGGATTGCAAATTAAGATACAACCCATTACAATAGTCCAGTTTGGATAAAACCAGGGAGGTCAGTACAGTTTTTCTGGTATTTAAGGGGATAAAAGGTAGTATCTTGCGTAAAATTCTAATAGTAAGAAAGGAAGAGTACACTACTGTGGAAACTTGAGACTTAAGATTGAGTTTTTCATCTATAATAACCCCCAGATTCTTTGCCTTGGCTACTGGCGTGGGAGGAGGGCCTAGGGTGTCTGGCCACCAAACTGGCGACCACTGCGGTGAGAGGTTATCGAACAACACCACCTCAGTTTTGTTTGAGTTCAGCTTCAAGCAGTGCCTGCCCATCCAATTGCTCAGGGTGACCATACAGTCATGAAGTTTGGTCGAATAATTGATATCCTTGTCGACTGCTGAGATAACCAACTAGGTATCGTCAGCATAAGAAGTGGGTATTAAATTAAAACTTCTGATCAGGGGGGCCAATTCGGAGACATAAATATTAAAAAGCGTCGGGCTTAGCGAGGACCCCTGTGGCACCCCGCAAGGCAGCGTAAAGGGCGCTGACTTAAAATTGCCCAGGTGCACCGTTTGAGTTCTATCCGAGAGAAATGAAGTCAGGAGGGAAAGGGCTTTTCCTCCTATCGCTATGGTTTTTAGGCGTTCGACCAAAAGAGTATGGTCCACGGTATCAAACGCCGCGGACAGGTCGAGAAGAACAAGAGCTGCCGACCCTCCACCGTCTAATGCCTTACGGATTTCCTCTGTGGTTTTTATTAGAGCCGTCTCGGTACTATGACCCGTTCTGAAACCAAACTGACTCTGGTCTAAGATGTTGTTCTCTGTAATGAAAATAGAGAGTTCAGTATTTAACAATTTCTCAATGATTTTAGCGGGAAGTGGAAGCCTTGCGATAGGGCGGTAATTTGCTGGATCAGTTATGTCCAAATTCGATTTTTAAGGAGGGGCAGTATACAGGCCTGTTTCCATCGAGACGGAAAATGCCCTTGTAATAGCATCAGATTAAAGATGTTAGTTAGCAATGGGCTAATAATATGACTAATGCTTTGCAGGATCCTGGGAGGGCAGGGATCGTCTGGGGATCCTGATTTGGTTGTTGAACGGAGTGTAGCTGTTTGGACTGAAGAGACGGGGGAGAAATGAAGAAATGACACTTTGCCTATACCTGCTTGTTCTGATCCATTAGTATTTGGATTTTGGTTGGCAAATAGGTCATATATTTGGTCCACCTTAAATTTGTAAGAGTCAGCAAGAGTGTTGCAAAAAGATTGACTAGTATTGGCAGTGTCGTCATTAGGGACTGTGGTTACGTTTTTATCGTCTTAAAGAGTTCCTTACAGGAATTACTAGCTTTTTCAATTTGCAACGTTAAATACTTGCTTTTTTCCGCAATTAGCTTTTTCTTGTAATCTGCTAGTATGCCTTTATACACATCCTTTTCTGGTGCTTCGTAGTTTTTCCTCCACTTTCTTTCTTGCCTTCTACAGGCTTGTTTATAATCGTAGGGCCTCCGAGAACCATGGGCCGACGGGATTTTTCTATTTTTATTGATCACTGTGATAGGCGCTACTCTAGCAAAGTTGGACTCCAGCCACTCTCCATAGTTTGTAGCTGAGGCTTCTACTTCCAAATCCAAATCTGGTTGGCTTTGTACTAACTGGTTTTCCAGTACGCTCTGGTCGATTTTATGCCATAATCTACCAAAGGTCTTAGTGCTGGACGTATTATCAATGTTAGATTGGGGTAAATTATAGTTGAATAAAATGGCATAGTGGTCAGTACAGGTCAAGGGGAGAATAGATATCCTAGAAATAGCAGGGTTATTAGTAAACAACCCATCTAGAGTGTGTCCTGCTAGATGAGTTGGTTGATGTATGAGCTGCTGCAGTCCTAAATCTGATGTGACATCGAGAAGCTCCTGTGTATCTCTATCATCTAAAATTTCAAGATGAAAATTAAGGTCACCTAAAATAGTGAAATGTTTGAATTGAAGGCTTAACTTCAATAGCGGATGAACATTGGTCAAAAAGCTGTTTCTGGGGCCAGGAGGACGATATATCAATATTCCATTAAATGTCTCTTGTTCCAGAAAAGAGATTTTAAAATGGATTGCATCGCATTCTGATGAGGGAAAAAATGAGCAATGTGTAGTAAGCTCACTCCTATGAATAAGAGCAAGCCCCCCACCCTTTTTAGCTTGTCTATCCTGTCTAACCACTTTATAACCCTGAGGGACTGCAATGTTAAAATAAGGATCCAAAGTTTGTTCGCCCCAGGTTTCTGTCGCAAATAGAACATCCAATTTATTATCAGTAATGAATTGCGCGATTTCATACTTGTGTTTAATCAGCGACCTAGCGTTGATAAGCGCTAACTGGAGCTCTATATTATTTGTGGCAGAGATGGCCAGATTTCTTTCGTATTTAGGCGTCGCCTGAGAGCTCCTGGAGATTTTGGTGCGACATTCTGGGCATTGAGAGTACTCTGCACTTAACAGCGCTTCACTAGAAAACAGCATGCATGCCTTATTCCTAGGCCGTCGAAGAGCATGGAGGGTCTCCCCCGAATATTTAAGAATGTGCCTATTTTTAGTAGTAGTGCCAGGGGTTCTGGCCCTAGGCCCGAGCCAGGCGCGGACTGGCGCAGACGGGCTTGCCTTAGGCAGTTTTACCAGACATGATGCCAGAAAAGCTCTATTGTAGGTTTTCTTCCTGAATAATCCCTACTGCTAAAACCACAGAGATTCTTCAAGAAGAAAACCTACAATAGAGCTTTTTCTGGCATCGCCCCTCGAATTTGGAATTCTCTCCCCCCTGAAATAAGATTGATCCCTTCAACTACATCTTTCAAGAAAGAAGTCAAACTTTTATTTATGATCACATTTCTGGAATAGACCTACAGAATTCTGTTTTACGAGCTTACTGTTATTTTATCTTGTATGTATATAGATTATGCTTATTGATTTATATGTTTTTGCCTTCTTTCACTTGTAAAGCTCTCTGATACCCCTGAGGGTCACGTTCGCGCTATATAAAACTTTCCAAATAAATAAATGAGAAAGTGTGGATGTTCCCAGCCATGGACTTTTATTTTTTAATTCAACTGTGTGTCTGCCACCTATTGGTGAATGGAGGCACTTGATTCTGTGACGATTGAACTCAGCAGTTCCATATAGAGTTTGAACAGCACTTGAGCTAGGATTGAGCCCTGAGCAATGCTACAGGCCATTCCAGCCTTTTCAGATGTATTGATTCACAAATGCTTTTTCAGCCCTGAACAAACTACACCTGAACAAGGAGTGGACCTAGGGATTTTATCACAGATGGAATAAAATCTGCTCTGACAAATGGATGTTAGACAAAGTGTCACCTGAATACTGAACAGATTCCGACAAAAATGTTTTTCAGCAACAACTCCAGTCTAATGTGCCCCAAATCAAAAGCATCTTCAATTGAAGTGTGATCCTTGTTGCATTATGATCTAGCAGGCTAATACACCTTACAGCCTAATTTGAGGCTTTTTGAGATTTTACCTTATATTTCAACCACAGTGTTCTTTGTTCCAATAGATTTCTATGCTTTTTCTATTATTGTGGGAATTGTTTAAAGCACAAATACGTTTCTAGTGGCTTATGAACTGCAGTTGATCTTGATCACATTTTAGTTTCTTAACCAGGATTCCTGTCCATAAACTGCTCTTGATGAGTCAAGTGCCTGGTTCACAAACCTGATTTAGCAGTTCATGAACCTCATATGAAACTTCCAGTTTATGAATAATCTTCAGGCCATGGTTTGTGAATTCTTTTATTTCCCTAAATCATCCTCACACCAAGTACACAAAACAAGACCCATATTTATCAACCATTCTACCTTTACTAACTATGTTTCCTGGGGAATGAAAGTATTTTCCACACTTCTAGAGTGTGGCTTCATTGCACATGGGGCAGTCTGTGACTAACGTGGTGCTCTAGTTGGTGCTCTACTCATAGATAACAGTAGGACAGGAACAAGGGAACCCTACTCACGTGGAACCAGGGTAATAAACTTATTATCAAAGGACAAAGGCTCCTGTGGACACTTAATGAAGTAATCTCAATGTATATGAGCACAATGGCAATATATTGGGTTATAGTGATATTGGAGAGAGAAGGAAGCAAATACACCTCTGATTTGTTTTTGAATCAAAAATATTTATATAATCCTTGAAATGAAATACTGTTACAAAATAGTGCATTTGAACATATAGTTCTGAGTGAAAGGTGTCCCAGTGAAAAACGGAACCTAGAACATTAGTGACATTTATGTGAAATATATACAAGGTTTCCAATGCTTCATATAAACGACCATATACATATATATGTACAGTGTACAGCGCTAGATACAGTGATCAGTGCTGGTGAACAATGGTTTGTTCGTATAGTACCTGAAGGGTAATTGACACGAGCCGGTCCATTACCCTTCAGGTACTATACAAACGAATATATAACCACAACATCCAGACTTAATCTAGGGTAAGGGAACCAGAGGCACGGGGTACTGGGAGCTGGCAGCCTCCAAAATAAACTGTGTACCACAAAGAAGCCGCTCCCAGTGGGATGTCTCAAATGCTAGTGCAGTTTAATTTGTGAGTGAAGACATCTCACATAAAATGAAGGACTGGTCTCACACACCACCTGGTGTCATGCTTCATCATTGACCAGTCCTCGCCCTCTAAAACCTTGGTTTGATAGAGGGCGGGCATACACCTGACGACAGGGATGCACTTCTAAACTAAGTGGGGGCCCAAAGAGAAAAAGTGAGTTAAAAAGCCATTTAAGAATGTCAGCTTAAATTTAATAGTGCTGGCATCTATATGGTAGTTAAAAACAAAGTGAACGGTGTGATGGGGATATTATTGTCCCCCCACCGCTATCAATGGGGTCGACATGTTTCTGCCTAAGGCCCAGTTGGGTCCGCGGCATTCATCAGGACCATATTGCAAAGAAATTTTTATATAACGGGCTCCACTCTTACCACACTATGATGAAAAGGTTCAATGGGGCAATGGGGTCACGCTCCCACTGTAATGTGGCTAAATTCTTAAGCCTGAAAAATAAAAAAACAAATATGTACAGACAAACTGACAAAATAGCATAAGACACAACTAAAACAAATAAGCCACATACACCTTAAATCTATCGTGAGTGGCTATAAGTGCGACGATTATGTGACAGAAAATCTATGCACCAACTTGGAAGGAAAATCTCCCAAAATGCTTACCCTAAACTGAGGACACTTGTGCCCCATAGGAGAGTGAGTGCAAGAGACCCCTTAGGTCAGAACACGCTAAAAAATGAGGAGAAAAGCACAGGAACATAAGATGTTTAAAAGTTTGTCAAAATAACACACGGATCAAATATCTCCAAAGTCCACAACCTGTAAAGGAACTCATTCAGTCCAACATTCATACTCTTACTGTGACTGGACGTGATCTCCGCCTCTGTGCCTAGATGTATGCACCTCCGCTCCTCGTTGTAGACTGAGCGAGCCGGCGTTTGCTTTTAAATAGTGTTGGCGTGCTGAGTAAATTGATAATCACCGCTAAATGGGAGACTGTCGTGTGGGATCAGGTGTCACAACCACCTTGTACGAATGAAGCCTAAAGTTTGCCTGACCTTCCAAATATGGATCGCGGATATAGAGCTAACCCAGCGTTAGAGAAGCGTCTGAGCGCCTTGCACATGCGTGCCCTGGAACCCGTGTGTAGCGCACGGTGAGTCTAAAGCTGCGCATGCGTGAGGAAGTAATCCGTCGTCTATTACGCAGAGCTCAGATGCACATCAGCGCGGTTCGTCACTGCGAGTGAAAAGCCGACCGCAAGAAAGGAATTGAAAAAAGCGGCGGAGACGGAGAAAACAGCTAAAGACAGCCCCAGAAGTCGCCAGAATAGAGGAACGGAGAAGTTATATTCCAATCCACCATGCAGGTCTAACATAGCACCCCATGTCCTACATGAATATAGCCCCGCCCTGATGAAGACCTTCGAAAGAATTATTCCCTTTGGTCCCACACACTGAAGGTCGAAACGCGTTGGCTCCCACCCGAGAGAGGCTCAGAGCAACCGATATAACATTGCCTGCACCATATTAGGCGCACTTGAGCAGAACGTTTGAAGCTCATGATTGGAGTTTGTGAAATAATTCTCTGACCTCTCTAGAACCTGTTGTAATTTAGTATATTGAGGACAAAAGAAAACATAGTTCCTTTACTGTATGTAAATAAGTAGGACTGCTTTAAGTTTAAAAGCTTATTCTTTTGATATTCTTGTTAGAATCAATATAACTAGAACTATTGTTGGTCACTAATCACATTTATGTATGTCATGTAAATAGTCTCTATGTCACTTGTTTTTGTCATTGGTTGTGTCAAGAGTTGTTGCTGTACAAAAAATAAGAGGAGTATGTTTTAAGGTGTCCTGTGGTAGGAACTTCCTTTTTGCTAAACAAAGTATGAAGTATGAAACTACAAATAAATGTAACCCAGGGTTAATTAAAAAGACCGCTGTGGTATAAGAAATTTTTTATTGATGGTGTCAGAGGCATTTCTCTTTTCTCGATACCCAAGATCTAGAACAACATCTCAGTATCCATCAGGACCACCCCAACACTGCTTCAGTTTAGGAAAGAATTAAAGATGCACTCTCTTTAAGGAACGGTACCTCACAATGCATTAAAAGATTATTAACCTACAAAGGAGCTGCCTCTCCTATTACTCATTGATGTTATGCCTGTCTTTGACTCTGCTGCCTTTTGGCTAGGTTCACGCTGTAGCAGTACATCATACATTCATACATAGCTCGCCCCTTCATGGGCCATTTGAAATGTTTTTGCAGAATGTGGCTTTTGGCAAGCCAAACCTTGGGACAGAAAGAAAAGTCTTGTTTCTCCTTGTTCATTGAAGTTAACAAACTGGAAGCCTTCCAAGCCAACAAATGTCAACTCTTGTCTTTGGACCAAGGTTTGGCGGTATAGATATACATAAATTTAACACTTTCAAGTCTGAACGGTTGATATATAAATCACAGATATCACCACAACTGCTATACAGGTTTACTTCTACAAAAATAGGACACTGCACTGTAAATTATATCTTCATGCGAGGTTTGGTTTAAATCTATATAGTACTTGGGGTACAGGCTTTTGGCCATGCCCTGTGCCCTCTACCCACTGTAAATAGCTGAAGGCTATGCATATTGGGTTCTAAGACAGAGTGCTGGGTGGAGGGGCTTGACTTTATGCCAACTACACATGGTGGAAAGGCTTATGCAGTACGTTTTCAAATCTGATGGCCATGGCCTGCGCTTAGTGCCCACTGTGTATGCCTGAAGGCAATACTGAGAAGGCCCTGGGTGCTTACCGAAACCATGGAGGCACATAATGCTAAGATAGACCTATGGTGGACTGTGGCAACTTACTTGTCACCAAGATATGGGGAAAAAGTACTGTTGGTGGGCCCTGATAATAGAGCAAGGGCATCATTGTATTACTGGTAGATTGTTATGGGATGGTCAGCCTTACAAAGTGTTGACAACACTGGTGTAGGTGAGCGTCCCTAGCAGGGGTAAGCATCCATGCATTTTAGTGGCATCTGTTGCTTCTGACAGTCATCTCTGGTATTGATTGTCTGTCCTTGGCATCTATTGGCCTTCCCTTGCATGAGGAGGCCATTTTTGTCATACAGAGAGTATCATATGTAAAGCACAATCTTTGATGCTTGATAATCTGGGAGCCAATTATTGGGGCAAAAATATCAAGGAGCAAAATATCGAGAAGCTAAGTATATATAGGTAACCATAGGTATACAATACTTAGCTCAATATCTATATACCCTCAAGATAAATTTTTAGCTGCCCCAAAAATTTGAAACCTATGGAGTTAAGGTTATTGTTGTAATCTAGGGAGATATCAGGGCAGGGGTGTTAGAATGTCACTGTAGAGAAATTAAAGGAAAAAGGACTGACAGTAAAGAAGGAAAAATGTCGTATTGGGTTGGGATCGGTTACATATTTGGGACATGTGATCTCTGGGGAAGGGATTCAACCAAAGTTAGAACTTGCAGAGAGTATTATGAAAGCTCCTACACCTAAGGATAAAGATCAAGTGAGGTCATTTTTGGGACTTGCTGAGTTCTATTCTAAATTTGTGCAAAGTTTTGCCTGTGTGACTGAACCTATCAGGGCTCTCCTTAAAAAGGGTGCGCATTTTTGTGGTCCGATGATTGCCAGAAAGCATTTGACAAAATTAAGTCTGAAATTGAGAAAATGCCTACATTGGGGCATTTCGATGTCAACAGAAAGACTGTGTTGACTACAGATGCCAGTCTCAAGGGGCTGGGGGCAGTACTATCCCAAGTCGTGGAAGGAGAGGAGAGAGCAGTTGCGTTTGCCTCTAGAGCACTTAGGGATGCAGAAGTAAATTACTCGTGTATTGAGAGGGAAGCACTGAGTGTGTTTTGGGCTGTACAGCACTTTAAATTTTATCTTTGGGGTATTCCATTTTTAGTTAAGACGGATCATCGCCCTTGGTTCAAATCTTCTCGTGTCGCCACAGTGAGCATATCACACCCAGACTTAAGCGTTGGAGTGAGGGTCTTCAGGAATATAATTTCCGTGTACAGTACATACCTGGCTCAACTAACAAGTCTGCTGACTGTCTCTCTCGAGTTACCTATTGAGGATGAACATGGTGAGATTGAAACGGAGAGTGTGTGTTGGATTACTGAACCAACGTTGTCCAGTGAAGAGTGGTTGGATGGTGTGAAGAAGGATAAAGTTCTTGCTTCTCTCGGAGTGTGGACAAACCAAGGGTGGCCGGATTATAAAACTTTGGACCAAGAAATGAAAGCGTACTGGTCTGTGAGGGACGAGTTGTCGTTTATTTCAGGAAATCTCATGAGGGGAGACAGAGTTGTTCCTCCTGTTGAATTTAGGGACAGAATAGTTAACATAGCTCACGAGGGCCATTTAGGAAGAAGTCTCACCAAGGCTCGGGTGAGAGAAAGATACTAGTGGCCTGGTATGGATCACATGACAGAAAATGTTGTTAAGGAGTGTGTGTCGTGTGCTTCCAATGATAAGTCTCACATTCCCAATCATGCACCGTTATCTCCAGTTGAGGTCCCGGATGTTGTATGGACGAAGTTAGGATTAGATATTGTAGGCCCTTTTGAACTCTTGCCCTCCTGTGAACGTTTTGTTATTTTAATGGTGGATTATACCTCTAAATGGGTAGTTACTAAGTGTGTGTCTACTGTGAACACAAAAACTGTCATTGATTTCCTTAGAGATGTATTTGCTTCGGAGGGTGTGCCCAAGTTTTTGATTACAGACAATGGAGTGCAATTTGTGTCTCATGAGATGTGCAAATTTCTTAATGATCACAACATAATCCATCAAAAAACAGCCTTATATACGCCTCAAGCCAATGGTTTGAGTGAAAGGATGAACCGGGTTGTCAAGGATTGTGCTCAACGCGCTCTCGAATCTAGATTGTCTTTCAATGATATCCTGAGAGACACCTGGTGGGCACACCGCAGTTATGTTTTTAGCTACCTGAAAAGAACTTGAAACCTACGGAGTTAAGTATAGTAAGTCTGTGGTCAAAACAAAAGCAGTTAATAGTCTCACTCACTCATAGAACGTAGTATCCTGACTCATGAGCAGGTCCCTGAGTGTGTGTGTGTGTGTGTGTGTATATATATATATATATTTTTTTTTTTCCACCAAAGGTCCGAGAACTTTTGAGAGCGCACACTCGGCAAGCTGAACCACCTGGCTTTCACTTTCTGGCACAATCTTGCATCATTGTTCGCTGGTAACATGTCACAGACCTGACGCGTTTCTAGGCTGCTGCCTTTCATCAGAGGTCGCTCTTGGAATGACTAAAACAGGCAGTTCTGGTATACTTTATTTATAGCATGCCCCGCCCTCAGTGGGTTTACTCTTTCGGTGCATGCTGGGTCCCGTAGTTCCCTCCAGAACAAATAACACCTTTAGTAGGTCCTGCTATGAAGTCATCACTTTCCAAGCATGTTTTCTCCACCCTTAGTGGGCCCCAGAACAAGGTGCAAGTGATTTTCGCCACAGTTCGCCGTGCCGCAAAATGGGTCCGGATCCAGTTCCGACCCACGGCCTCCTTTAATTACCAAGGACGGTGCTGCTCCCCGCGACAGGACTGCCGCGTGATAATTTTTTCCACCAAAGGTCCGAGAACTTTTGAGCTCGGCAAGCTGAACCACCTGGCTTTCACTTTCTGGCACAATCTTGCATCATTGTTCGCTGGTAACATGTCACAGACCTGACGCGTTTCTAGGCTGCTCTGCCTTTCATCAGAGGTCGCTCTTGGAATGACTAAAACAGGCAGTTCTGGTATACTTTATTTATAGCATGCCCCGCCCTCAGTGGGTTTACTCTTTCGGTGCATGCTGGGTCCCGTAGTTCCCTCCAGAACAAATAACACCTTTAGTAGGTCCTGCTATGAAGTCATCACTTTCCAAGCATGTTTTCTCCACCCTTATTGGGCCCCAGAACAAGGTGCAAGTGATTTTCGCCACAGTTCGCCGTGCCGCAAAATGGGTCCGGATCCAGTTCTGACCCACGGCCTCCATTAATTACCAAGGACGGTGCTGCTCCCCGCAACAGGACTGCCGCGTGATAATTTTTTCCACCAAAGGTCCGAGAACTTTTGAGAGCGCACACTCGGCAAGCTGAACCACCTGGCTTTCACTTTCTGGCACAATCTTGCATCATTGTTCGCTGGTAACATGTCACAGACCTGTAGCGTTTCTAGGCTGCTGCCTTTCATCAGAGGTCGCTCTTGGAATGACTAAAACAGGCAGTTCTGGTATACTTATATATATGAATAAGATTCCTCCAAGGCTATCTCCCGAAGGTTTTCAGGATTTTCGACGAAGGATCACTGCACCACAACCGGCAAGTAGTTTCAATGTTGCTTTATTCAAACCAAGGTGCAAACATGAACGGTAGAGGACGGTCTACGCGTTTCGGCTCCCAGCCTTCTACTGGACCATAGAGTCCTGGAGCCCAGAATGTCTCATTTAAAGTGCAAGTGCAATTAAAAACAGCAAAAAGTGAAGTCAAACTAGACATGAAAACAATCCTATTTTTTGTACAAATAATTTTTTGTTTTGATCATTTCATTAATTGTAATGCGAGGCATTTTTTTATATTTCATTTGTTTCTTTCTTAAAGTGCCAACAAGAAAATCTAAAAGGTGCAAAGATGTTATTTTTCTAAAGTGCAAAGAGTATATATTAAGAGCATGTGCAAGATACAAGTGGGATCATCAATAATATATATATATATTAAAAGAAATCTATCTATTGAGGTTGTTAAAAAGGTCTTCTGCTTCTTTGTCTCTATTCATTCTCTCACTCATTTTGAATCGTCGATGTGCCCTGGGCTGCCCACTACTTTGAAGAACATACTAAAAGAAGTTGGGCGGTGAATATGTTGGGAAATGGCGCCCTAAGGGAAAGTTCACAAAATAATATGTCTGATTAATTGTAAAAGATAGCGGTGCTGAAGAGGTTGAGGGAACCACCATCCTCCCTAGTATGCGGTCAAAGACAACAAAACTAAATATATGTAGTCCCCCAGCACATGCAGATAAATTCAATAATAAGTATAAACAGAAGTAAGTGGTAATTCTTTGTCTTTTGTTCTGAGGGCATAATAAGAATCTCTTACTAAAAGGCATGTTCATAATGGGGTGTTATTACTCAAAATTGTCAAAAAAATCCTCTTCAGAGTGATAAGGTCCGGTCGTAATAATTCCAGCTAGTGGCCAGTATCAGTCAAGGCCTACTGTATCCGGAGGGCAGAAAAACCCGAAACTTACAATTGTCTCACAGTATAAAAAACCTGATGAGTAGTGTGTGTCCTAGGGGCATCTCACCCATATGAACAGAGATGACCCCATAAAGTAGTGTAAGAGGTGAAACAAGGGAAATAGTAAATATAGTCGACTGGTGTAACATTATTTGATAATTGTGGCGCTGTGACTTAACATTCTAAGTATCTCTTTTGAAAACATATTGGATTATCATGATTATAAGGTATATTGAGTGTGAGCAACTTATTCCTTTCACAGTATATTCTCATCCACAGAATCTGTATATACTAAACATTATTGAACAGATCTTAACGAGTGGATCCAATAAACTCTGTACAGGTATAATATGATTATATGTTGTAACAATAATAGTATAGGTTTGTAAACATAGTACATCATCAGATTCGACATAATTAAGAATCCGTGCTCACTGTGAATGTTTTAGATACAGTCACTTCATCGTAACAAGGGCAAAAAGCATTCATCAGACCCTACTATTCAGTTACCCAGGAAGTATTGCATTTCATTATCTATATTTAGTCCAGTTGCAACACTTCTCAATCGTAAGATCCATAACGCTTCTCTTCTACGTATTGTCAATTCCCTGTTCCCACCTTGGGGTTTCTTGGTGTGTGTTCGATTCCGTAAAAACTGAAAATCCAATATCTATCTTGAGAAGGACATATCACTATGTGTGTAGCTATGGGATATCTGACGTCCTGCTTTACAGCCCTCATATGCTCACCAATTCTATCTTTAAGGGCTCTGATGGTGCTGCCCACATATCTCTTCCCACATTTGCATTCTATGATGTACACCACAAACTTGGTGTTACAATTCATACTGGATACTATTGTGTACATCTTCTTAGTAGGGTCCTCAAATTGTTTCTTTTTATCATGCGCTCATTTGCATACTGCACATTGGCCACATTCGAAAAATCCTAATGTGTGTGGTGTCAACCAGTTATCCTTGTTTTTAGGTATCAGATAGCTTGGACTTTGTAGATTCCTAAATCATCTGCCCTTACGGTAAGTGATGTCTGGCCTATTTGAAATAAAGCCGTCCAGTCTTTTATCCGCCTTGAGTACATTCCAATGTTTCTGTAAGCTCTGCACTAATGTGTTGGATAGTTTAGTGTAATCCATAATTAGACGAACTTTGTCTTTATGATTAGCTTTCTTGGTGTGTTCCCCTAAGGTATCCTGCCTGTCTATGTTAGAAACTCTGTGTTTGGCTCTTGACAAAGTGTTCCTGTCATATTCTCTCCTCTCAAATCTTGAGATCATATCCTGGGTACATTCTTTAAATTCTGGTTCACAACTGCAGTTTTGTCTTGCTCGTATCCGTTCACCATATGGAATGGCCCCATTTTGATGTTTGGGATGTGCACTTGATGCATCTAGACTAGCATTGCAAGTGGTAGGTTTGCGGTATAGTCTACTATGTATCTTGTTGTGAATATACAACTCCACATCTAAAACTGTGGCGTTACTCTGGCTATATTCAAATGTTAATCTATTGTTTAGTTCATTGCTGTTCAAGTGTTCAAAAAATTCATGTAGTTTCTCTGTTGTTCCGGTCCATATCATTAGACAGTCGTCTATATATCTCCCCCAGTATAAGATTGAATCATTCCATCATGTGATATTCGAGCCCCAGATCCAAGTCTCCTCCAGCCACCCCGTGAAGAGGTTGGCATACGAAGGAGCGAATCTGGAGCACATGGCAACTCCCTGAGTCTGTATGTACCATTTATCCTTGAATAAAACACGTTGTTATCCAAGATAAGTTCTGTCATGTTCATCAGCATCTCAGTGTGATCCCACAGGCTAGCTGACCTAGTATTAAGAGTACGTTTTAAAGCATGTAGTCCTAAATCACGCTTAATGCTGGTGTATAGGGCAGTAACATCTAATGTTACTAGTGTCATGTTTGCCTCCCAGTTCAGGTCTGTTAGTATACCTAAAATGTGTTTTGTGTCCTGTATATGTGAGGGTAGGTTATTAACCAAAGGTTGTAAGAAGATATTCACATACTCTGAGAGTCTCTCTGTGGGCCCCTAAATTCCTGATTTAATGGGTCTACTTGTAGGGAAAGGGAGATCCTTATGTATTTTCGGTAGAGTATACATGCATGGATATTTGGGACGTTATACTCTTAGATATGTGTACTCATCATCGTCCAATAAACATAGATCGTGCCACTGCTTCAAATGACGATTGATATTATCCCTCAGACTCCATATCGGATTGGCAGATAAGATTTCATAACAATTAGAGTAATTTAATTGTGAATGAATGTCTTGTTCGTAATCTATACTATTCATGATTACGATGTTCCCACCTTTGTCATCCTCCCGTATCACAATATCGTTGTCCGTCATAAGAGTGTTAAGTGCCTCATGCTCTCGCTTGGTGAGGTTGTCAGTTTTGTTAACAGAGAGTCTTTTTTTGTCATCATGTCTATCCAGATTCCATAGTATCAATTTGTGGAAAATATCCACATTGTTACCCATGTGAAAATTAGGTGTCCATCTGGATTTTTCTTTCAGACCACTAGTAACAGTAGGGTCCATTTGTAAATTGAGATCCTTTAGTATCATGCTAGTCGTGGATGGGTCGCCCTCATAATTCGATATGGATAACAACATTTTCGTATCAAGTACATCTTGTATTGATAAGTTGCTAGATGCAAAATCTTGTTGCCACAAAGTCAAATCTTTATTAGCAGGAGGATTGATCTCAAAGTGTTTCTTAATCTTTAGACGTCTTATGAATTTGAATAGGTCAATTTTCAGTTTACAAATGTCCCCTGTGTTACTGGGGCAAAACCCCATACCCTTAGTGAGTAATGATATCATGTCTGGAGTTAAGTGTTTGTCAGTCAGATTTATTACAGGGACATCCCCTATTTCCTTTTGTCCCAAGACCTTGTCGTCATCCCTTTACGTTCCTCTGGTTGTGGCCCCTATCTTTCCCCTCCTGGTCTTCCTGTGGGTGCAGTACATCTGTTCTGATCTCGATATCCTCTCTTGATTCTTCTCACCTCTCTTAAAAAATGATTTTCGGTAACTAGACTACTCAAAGTGCCCTCTCCTCTTTCGAATTCACTCTCACTGGTCATCAGGGTATCAAGTGATGTGGAGCTAGAGCTTACAGAGTGTCCCTCTCCTGGTTTTACTCTTGTGTCTCTAGGGACCAAATGATCGTATTTTTTAGAAAAGGTAAAAATCCTTCCGCTATTATAATCATATTTATCCCTCCTCAGTTTTTTGGCTTTCCTTTGTTTTATGTCTGTCTGATGTCTCATCATGATATCATTAAGAATTCCATAGTTCTTTTCTGTGGTCTCCGCAAGATTCAAGTTCTAACTCAACTGTGTCTATATCATTTTGTAGTCTGGCTACTTTTCTATCAGAGTTTTCAATAAGGATACCCATTAATTTGTTTGAATTGGCAGTTAGCTCTTTTTCCCAAGTCAATAATAGTTCTTCATCTAAGTCATCATATGTTGGAATTATCTGAGATCTAAGTCCCCTGGGTACCCTGTTTAGCTTGATGTATTGTCTTAGTGTTGCACCGTCCCACCATGTAAACTTGTCCCTTAGGCCTTCCTTGCATTGTGGGTTTCCACTCCCTGCTGTCAAGATAGGTGAATTCCCTCTATTGAGGTTGTTAAAAAGGTCTTCTGCTTCTTTGTCTCTATTCATTCTCTCACTCATTTTGAATCGTCGATGTGCCCTGGGCTGCCCCCTACTTTGAAGAATACACTAAAAGAAGTTGGGCGGTGAATATGTAGGTAAATGGCACCCTAAGAGAAGGTTCACAAAATAATATTTCAGATTAATTGTAAAAGATAGCGGTGCTGAAGAGGTAGAGAGAACCACCCTCCTCCCTAGTTTGCGGTCAAAGACAACAAAACAAAATATATGTAGTCCCCCAGCACATGCAGATAAATTTAATACAAAGTATAAACAGAAGTAAGTGTTAATTTTCTTTGTATTTTGTTCTTTTTGTTCGACTGTATTACTTCTTAGTCTTAGACATAGCCAACACATGTTTCGTCGTACTATTGGGAAAATTGTCCCGCGACTTCCTCAGGGCTAAAAGAAGTATAAAAATGAGAACCACTATAGCGTGATATGTGGTACTGTTATTTTGGTGTAATCACCGCATAGTGACTTCAATTGTGGTGGTGCCCAATGTTTGTTGATTCCCTTGTGTTCTACTGCAGCCTCTCTGAGTGTTCTAAAGAACAACTAGAGCGCTAACGGTGTTACTTATGACAAATGTCAGGGACTGTCCAGGACTATGTCGGGAACACAGTCAGGGACTTGGGCAAGGACTGGGAACTGGGTAGAAAACGTACATAGAAAGAGGAGTACAGCGCTGCCCAGGATCATACAGGGAGTCAGAGGAGAAAAAGGGATCCAAAGGGGAAGCCTGTACAAGTGAACAAGATGGGTAAGACTCAGAAAGGAAGGGCACTCACGAGGCAATTTAGCATTCAGAATAACTACACCCAGGACGAATGTGCAAGACATATATATGAAACAACATTAACAATAAAGGGGAGTGTGGGGTAAAGCACTCAGGAGCTCCACACGGTAAGACTGAAGCTCAGTAAGTTCCTCACCCACAATTGCTGTTACAGATACTGACTGAAAATACCCACATATAGGATATGTATGCAAAGGCAGGGTCTGTGGAGCTTATACCTATGGTGATGTTATAACAGTAACTCAAAGACAATACTCACAGTGAACAAGAAATACCACCTAGGTAGTCAGCTGTGCCCACAGATCCTGGCGATCAAGCAGGAACCCGCAAGGCAGTAACAGCAAAGGGGTAGAACTAAACACAAGCACAATAGACAAGGAGCTAGCAAGGAGGAGTGCTTAACAGGAAAGGAAGGCAATCACAGGGCATACTTGGCAGAAAGCAGGTAACAAACATACAAGGTAACAGAAGCAAGACAGCAGAAATAGAAAGACAGCAAACTAGAACTGGAACCAAGGAAATGGGAAGCAAGGCAGGGACTGGAAAAGGATATACAGAAGGGAGGCTACAAGGGTATACTAGAATAGTGCAGGTTCAGGAATCAAGAAAACAAAGTAGCATAGAAGGCAGTGCTAGGGCAGGAACAAGAATTGAGCTAAGGCTCAGGAGTCAAAGTAGCCCTGCAGGTAGTGCTAGTTCAGGAGAAGGAAACTGCTGCAGGTCAGGAACAAGGAATGCTAAGGCTCAGGAGTCAAGGTAGCACTGCAGGCAGTGCTAGTTCAGAGAAGGAAACTGCTGCAGGTCAGGAACAAGGAATGCTAAGGCTCAGGAATCAAGGTAGCACTGCAGGCAGTGCTAGTTCAGGAACAGGGAATTACTAAGGCTTCAGGAGTCAAGGTAGCACTGCAGGCAGTGCTAGTTCAGGAACAGGGAATTACTAAAGCTTCAGGAGTCAAGGTAGCACCCTCAGGCACTGCTGGTGCAGGAAACAGGAAATAGCTACAGCTCAGGAAACAAGGAGTCAAGAGAGCACTGCAAGCAGGAACAAAGAATAACTATAGCTCAGGAACTCAGGAAACAAGGTAGCACTGCAGGCAGTGCTAATTCAGGCACAAGGAATAGCTATAGCTCAGGAACTCAGGAAACAAGGTAGCACTGCAGGCAGTGCTAATTCAGGTACAAGGAATAGCTACAGCTCAGGAAACAAGGTAGCACTGCAGGCAGTGCTAATTCAGGCACAAGGAATAGCTATAGCTCAGGAACTCAGGAAACAAGGTAGCACTGCAGGCAGTGCTAATTCAGGCACAAGGATTAGCTATAGCTCAGGAATCAAGGAACAAGGATTAACTATAGCTCAGGAATCACTGGAAACAAGGTTATCAAAAGCTCAGGAAACAAGGATTGGCCTCACCGGTATACAGCTACAATGACCAACACTGGGCTGAAGGGAGCTGGGGCTTAAAAGAGCTCACAGTAATCACATGCATCAGGTGTGAGCAGGCTAGCAGCAGCCAGCCACAGGTGAACTGAATTCCTTCACCCATCCTTGGCCTGCAGGGGTGGAGACAAAGCAGTGAGCAGGGGATTATAGGTAATGGAGTTTCAGCATGAGCAGACTGGCTTCCACAAAACCCGGCATGGATTGGGAATGGATGTCAATTCCTAAATGATGTCCAAATGCCTGGAAGTCAGGATATGCATACAGGGGAGTGTCTGGAAGCATATTAGAATACTGGAAAGCCCCATAATTCGGCCCCCTGGTGGTGGGAATGAGAGCACAGGGAGTGAATCGTGACAACAAAAGAATGGCACACTTGAAGCCATGTTGATTGAATCAAACTGGTAAAACTTAAAACATTTAATTTAGAAAAGAACAAAACGAGGGGGTTCAGTTTGTCATAGAAATTATAGTTAGTGCTGTAGAAAGAAAAATTAGGACATATTTTAAGTGAGTTCTCAAATATCTTCCTCTTCTATTTCATTAAAACATTCTGACATGCAGACTGAAACATGCACTTTCAACACATGCACGCATGCAGACTGAAACATGCTCCTTCAACACCAGCAGCAGGCTGCCAGTTAACTCCCTTGTGATCAGTAGTATTTCTACAGTGTTCTAATGAGCAACTAGAGTGCTAACATTCTGAATTTATGCCAAAGGTGTGGCACATATGAACGCCATCTTGATGGAATAAAAGTAGAAAACTGAAAGCATTTTCTACTGAGGATACTGCAGTAAATGATGAAATTAGGGAGTTGCATAACAAATAAGTCTCCCAAGATGGCCACTGGAGAAAAAAGATCCCAAATATAGCACAAATATCACTGAAATGTAGCCCAAGTGTAGCCCAATGACAGAAGTGTGCAAAACACTTAATTATTTAGTTTTTTTCAGTTTTATATAGCACAGACTTGACCTAAAGGTATAGAAATGCTTTACATGAGCATCAGTTACATTACACAAGAACACATTCCTTCTGGTATTACGCATGGGGACATTGAGTGATTTACCCAGAACCACAGGATGTCGAGCTGATGCCAGAATTCGAACCTGGTTCCCCAGTTGCAAATTCTACAGCTCTGGGTGTAACGCCACATCCTCTCCCATAATTGTAAAATATAATCAAGTGATCAACTGGATTAAAAAAAAACATAAAGATTGCAAATTATTTAAAAGTGCTTTGTTGCTATATATCATTTTAGTTGTTTAGAGCACTGACCATAATTTCTATGGGGATAAGACCCTCTCATGGAGGAGGGTGCAGAGGCAACAAGTTGACCATGCTGTGCAGGCAGGAGGGGCAGTGTCAGCACAAAGGAACATAGAGGGCAGGGGCAACAAACCAACCATGCAGTACAGGCAAGAAAGTCTGCGGCAATATAAAAGACCAATGAGGGCAGAAGAAAGAGGCAGTGGCAGTACAACCATATATGCCAACAGACCCGATTCAGGCAGGAGACTCCCAATGCTTTTAAGCCCAAAAGGCATTTATTTTATTTGTCTCCTGCCTAAAATCGCCTCTTTTGCAATGTAAAGCAATGGGGCAAATCAATTCCCTAGTTTTTTTTTCAAAACCTCCCTGGCAAGTTTGGTACATTGGATCACGGAGGGCAGGAGGAATGAGGTAGGGACACGGACTCGGATAAGAGGGCCAGGAGGGAGATGGGCAGGGGCACCAAACTGACCTTACAGGGCAGGTGTCAGGGGTTGCTGCAGAACAATACATCACACAGAGCAAGCGGGACGGCAGTGCAGCAAACGGACCATGAAAAGCAATTGGGAGGGAACAGGTCCATGCACATGGACAACAGAGAGCGGAGGGGAAGAGGCAAGGGCAGCAAGCTGACGATAGCAGACAGACAAGAGGGGCAGTTGCAGCATAACAGATCATGAAGGGCAGGAGGGAGGGGGCAGGGGAACGACAGCGGACCAAACAAGGCAGGAGGGAGCGGATAGGGGTCTGCACATGGAATACGGAGGGCAGTGGGCAAGCGGACAGGGCAGGAGCAGCAAGCTAACCATGGAGGGCAGGTGGGATGGGCACTGGAAGCACAACACACCATTTAGGGCAACAGTGAGACTATAATGGTATACAAAGAGACAACGGAAAGAAGGTGGGAGGGGGTCAGGGGCACCAAGCTGGCCACACCAGGCAGGTGGGAGGGCTGTGGCAGCACAGAATACCATGCATGGCAAGCGGGAGGGTTAGTGGCAGCACAACCGCCATGGTGGGCAAGTTGGAGGGGGCAGGGGCATGCACAAAATATCATGGAGGATAGAAGGGAGGGGTAGGGGCTGGACACAGACAAAAGAGGGCAGGGGAAGACAGGAGGAGCAGTTGCAGCACAACAGAGCATGGAGAGCAGAAGGGAGTGGCAGCAAACTAGACCATGGAGGACAGATAGGAGGGCATAGGGGCATGGAATTTGGACAGGCAGGGTGGAGGTGGCAGGGACAGGCGGCAGCCATCTTACCATGCTAGGCAGGTGGGAGGGGCAGTGGCAGCTCAACAGAACACTCAGAGTAGATAGGAGGGTGACAGGTCCGTGGAATATGGTGGGCAGAAAGGAGGGAGCAGGGGCATGCACACAGACATCGGAGGGCAGGGGGAAGGAGAGGAGGGACAGCAAGCTAAGCACCAAAGCTAAGCAGGAGGACAATGATGCTGCATAGAACTGGGGAACGGAGGACAGGAGGAGTGGGCAGGGACATTGAGCTAAATGGAAGGCAGTGGCAGCACATTGGACCATGCAGGGCAGAAGGTGTGGTGTGGTTTATGGCCTCGTTGGCTACACTGCTAAGTCAGCTTAGGCCTGGCTGCCATGATGCCTTTTTTGCACAGGTTACTCTGTGACTTTGTTTTTCCAGACTCTTCTTGTGCCTGGCTATATTAGAACTGTCTGCCTTTTTGCCTTTCACCTTTTCTCCTGTTCCCTGTGGGTTTCGTCTGCACATCATGTACAAGGTCGAAAAACAACGTCCCTTGTTCTTGCTGATCTGGTCAGCCCCTCGCACTTAGACATAACACAAAATACAGCTGCACTGGAGAAATTCGTGTGCTTTTAATATTGTGATCTCGCTGTTTGTGACACTTGGAGACAAACCTTTCCAGGGAGAAGAGCTGTGCTTGTCTGATGATGTAAACCTTGCATCTAGATATTGAGGTATGGGAGTCCGCCTGACAAAGCCCAGAGGTCTTCTATTTTTATAATAAACTAGTTTATAGCACGGGGGAGGGTGGTAAGGCCATTTAGCCCTATATCCACTGTCTTTATAAAATGCTGTCCCCGTTTGTATTCTATGGAATTGTAACTATGCTTCTTATTTTACCATTATGCATTATGCTGATAGTACTGGCACGTGTACTGTATCTTAGAGCACGATAGTTGAAATAAACATTTTAAACTATACTGTGTCTCTTATTACGCACGTTGTGGACAAGTATGAGTGAGTTATGAAAGAGTGTTCTTGCTCCCGCGAGTCCTGAGAGAGACCGTGTTCTGGGTTGTCTAATCATTGGTAGCTTCGCTGCGAATGAGACGCTAAAGCTAATCGGATTGGGATTGTGGGTACTAAGGTGCATGGTTGGTTCACCACTATACTCCGAGGTCCTATTATCCTGTGCATAGCTCTGTATATGTGCAGAATCCCTACAACATGGCGCCCAACGTGGGGCTTCTTATCTGCGAGACGCTTGAGTAGTGCTTGTGCTTGTCCACAACACCCTTCGCATATGCTTCCGGAAACGTATGTGAGGGTGATACCTCCTATATTGATGTTTTTATAGGTTCTTTCAAGCTTGAAGTTTTTAAAAGGTGTTTATGTTAACCCTATATTGCGCTGCCTCACATTAGGTTGTCGATCATTTCTGGTCTTAATGGCGGATATAAAAATACCGGCACATAGCCGCGCTGCGCTCCGGGCTCATTTATTGGCTTATGAGTGCCTGACGCAGGTGTCGCTCTCATCTTTGTGGTGCAGGCTGACCCGGCTCACCACTTTGAGGTTTTTTATTCTTGGGTCACTTTCCCGGCGGTGGAAGGAGCGGACAATTTGTTTCATGTGTACGCTCCCACTGCCCTACCCAATGCTTATCGGCCTTATCAGGCTCTTGAAGTACCACTTACGGCCTGGCAACACCATATTTGGTTTAATGGCGCCCTCCCACATCCGGTCACCCCGGTTCGTTTAGGCCCCTTATCAATAGACGGGGCCACTTGGCCAGTCTTGGCCGGGAATACCCCACATCCGCGTTATTTGACGCTTGTGGTTGATGAACTGCGTGCATTGCATACGTCTTTAATACGCGTTCACAGAGCGTTGGTACAGTATGTTACAGGCAACGTCCAGGGAGCCCCTCCTGGAGTTGCGGTGCATCTAGCTGGACAGGGCGGTGTAACCATAAGTCCCGTCATGGTTAATTCGGTGATGGGCAAGCGCCCACAGAATAAGGATGATTTACCTTATTGGCTTGCAGAAAAATTTGACCAGCTGGAGGCAGTTTTTCCAAATACTTCTCCTGTGGAAAAACACAGGATTTTAACGATTAGTTTGCCGAAAGACTTAATTCCCGAGTTGGCAGAATGCAACAACTGGGGCAAGATATTCGCAGCAGTATATGCGAAGTGTTTCGGCACCCCTTCCATGACAGTACTCCCCTCTGTAATTAAACGAGTGCAGGATGAACATGGCCCTGAGGCGACTGTGGAATTGGGGATGAGACTGGTGGGAGTGTTCGATGTAGTGGCTGATCTAATCCTTGCGAACGTCAAGGGTGATGCAGTCAACTTTCAAGTCGCTAATGCTTTGTCTTTGGTCCCGGAACCGGACAAGCCACGCGAATTACCAAAAATTATTGCACAGGCTTATAAAACCATTGGCCGCAATAGTCTGGGAGTTAAGCCTTTTGCTAAAACGCAAACTCAGTCACAGCCACAACAAAAAACTCAGTCTGAGAAAGACGAGAAACCGTACTTTACTAAAAAGAACTGGAGGTTGAAAAAACAGGGTAAGCAACAATCAAAACCAGGGTCGCGTGCCGCATCCCCGGTTTCCATATCTTCTGAACGCACTTATGATTTGCGCGACAGAGCGAGAATTAAATCTCCAGATAGATTTCAAGTCCCTGACCCGCGTTCTCCTCGTTCTTCACAGGCACCATCGACCCCCCAGACTGGTGGAGGAGATCGCCAGGATAGAGGCAGGGGTCGTGAGGCCCCACAGGGATGAAACCAACCTCGACAACCAGTCTGAGGGAAACCAGAACATTTCTGCGTTCTCGCCCACAGTTTCAGAAGAAAAAAGTTGCAGCATTAACAGCGAGGTATGCCACAGACGGTGAGAACGAGACTCCTGAATTGGACGTGGGCAGTGACGCTACTAGACAGCGCCGCGGAAGTTACCATAGTGCGGGAGGCACTACGTCCTCATGTGGAGGCGACAGCAACTGACACATTCATTACTGTTGAGACAGCTGACACCCGAGTGGCACCCCCTGACAGACTATTTAATATTGTCATTCAAATAGAAGGTGACATTGAGCGTGTTATTAAGGGGATTTTTTGGGAGAATCTGACCTCTTCTTACGATATTTTGTTGGCAGAGGCGGATTGGCCGCCCCCATTCGTACTTGCTGCTCGTAGTGGGGAGGAGGTAATCCTTCCGAGCTTTTCTCGTCATGTCCCCAAGGACAAAGCGGAGGCTCTCGCAGCTGAATGGGCTGGGGCCCTGGCTCCGGCGCTATACCGTAACCACATGGGCTGGGATGAGGATTCTCCACCCCATGATATACCATTGCGGTCTCTGCCACAGCCACAACCCCAATATCCCATCCGGCGGGAAGCTAAAGGTCCTGTTTCCGACATTCTGACACAGTTAGAACATCAAGGAGTAATTGAAACATGCGTATCACCAATGAATAATCCCCTTTTTGCGGTTTCTAAACCCGATGGATCGTACCGCCTAGTTTTGGATTACCGACATTTGAACTCTCATTGTCGGACCTTTGCGGTACAAAATACCCACAGTTCTGCGCTTGTAGACAGTCTTGTTCGTAAAAAATATAAAACGACACTTGACCTATCCAATGGATTTTACACGCACAACTTGTCCCCGGAGTGCAGCCAATGGAGCGCTTTCACTTCCGGTGGAAAACAAATCAAATTTCGGCGTTTGCCCATGGGCTACAAGAACAGCCCGGGTGTCTTCGCCGCCCGTGTTGTCTCTTTGTTGGACAGCATAGACCCAGATGCGTGTTCGTACGTCGACGATATCTATCTGACAGATGGCGAATTATGGCCGCATCTTTCACGTGTGGACCGCAATATTCTTGAATTTGCAGTCTTAGGATACAAATTTAATTTTGCCAAATCACACATCGCTGAATTCACAGTTTTGTTTTTGGGCTATGAACTCAACAATGAAGGTAGGGGCTTAGCTCCCCAGTTCTTGGAGAAGTGCGCACTTTTGCACCCTCCAACCACCCTGAAGAAGCTTCAATCATTACTGGGATTTCTAAACTTTGGGCGTCCTTACATTCCCGAATATGCCCAGCGTATCAAGCCTCTATATGCCTTGATACAGCCTAACTTTTCGAAGTCATGCTGGCTTCCTGAGCATTCCTCTATACTGCACTCTTTGCAGTCTGATCTACTTGAATCTAAGTTCTTGTTGACTCGTGATAACCACACCAACCTGGTGATTAGAATTGTGCCATGGGCAGTGGGTTTCACGTACTTAACCTTTAACGAAGGTGACACAGTACCGATTGCATACAAGTCACATCTTTACACTTCAGCGGAGTTGCGCTTTTCCTCTGTGGAGAAAGTTTTGACTGCAGTGCAAATGGCGATTCTAAAGGAACGCGCACTGGCACAGGGAAAACGCATTTTGGTGGTAACACCATATCCTGCCCTTGAGGCAGTGACGAAGGCAAGTGTCCCGAACTCCAAGTCTTTGCACCCCCTTTGGATACAATGGGCTACATCTCTGACGTCCCCGGATGTCACTTTTATCTTTGATTCCTCTCTTCAGACACAGGAGTTCTTACAGTATGAATTTGTTCATCCTCTTCCTCTGTCTTTGCTGCCGCTTCAGGAGTACAAGTGTATTATTTACACCGATGGTTCGGCACAACCGGCCACGGGTTCAAAGCATGCTTATTCCGCTGCGTGTGCTATTGTTGCAGGTAATATGGTGAACGGAGAGTTCAAGTCGAATGTAGTGCACACACAGGCACTAGGTGACAGTACTGCACAATTGGCCGAGCTGCGTGCCTTGGTGCTCGTACTTGAGTTCGCGAATCCAGACGTGACGATTCTTATTGTATGCGATTCTTACTACTGTGTTCAATCTTTTAATGACAACCTATTCTTTTGGTCGCAAAACGACTATAGAGATGCTAAAGGCAGCACAATTAAGCATAAAATGCTTTGGGTTCGAGTGGCAGATCTTAAACAACGTTTGCCTCTCACACAGGTGATTCACACCCTTGGCCACCAGCGTGTGGGCGCACACGCGGTAGGTAACAGTTTGGCAGATGAAGCTGCCAAATCAGCAGTAGCCACGTGCTCAGTAGCAGCAGTTACAAGATCCATGACTAAAATAGATAATGAGATTTTGGCAGCTATTGCTGCAACAAAGGAAGGTGCTAATTACCCACGGGGTTTCCCTTCCAAATACTCTTATCACTTAAGTCCCGAACCGGTTCCTTACGTAACAATTCCAGACGTTGGTGATCGGCTGATTCCCAACGCAGACCGCAGACCTTCCTTGATAACAGCCGCACACGAAGGCTTGGCTTCAGCCCATGCTGGCGTGTCTGCGACTGTTTCCATCTTGCAGCAGCGTTACTGGTGGCGTGGTTTATATAAACAGACCCGTACTTATGTGCTTTCTTGTGACGTTTGTCAGCAAATTAAGCCTTCGACGGTTACACGACCACCACAAACACAGCTCTGCATTTCTAACAAACCTTTTTGGTGTGTTTACCTGGATCACTGCGGTCCATTTTCTTCTGACACTGCATATAAATTCATCTTAGTTGCAGTGGATTTGTGCACACGTTTCATCTGGGTTTGGCCACAACGGAGTGCTGACACTCGAAATGTCATAAGGGATTTGTGTGTCTTTGTGGGAATTTTTGCCTGTGGCACCTTCCATTCCGACCAAGGTCCAGCGTTCGCCTCTAAGGCGTACAAGGACGCAATGGGGTCACTGGGGGTGCGGGTGCAATTTTCGTCTCCATATAGACCTGAGGGTAATTCGATTGTGGAGCGAATGAACCGTGACTTAAAGCAATCCTTGACAGCTAGAGTCTTAGGTACTGGCAGAAACTGGCAGGCCCACTTGTATAGCGTACAACGTGCACTTAATAATCTCCCTAGAAGATCTCTGGGTGGGCGGACCCCATACGAAATGCTCTTTGGCATCCAAATGTTTGTGCCAGACATGGCGGCGAGTGCCGCAATCTTTGACGTAGATAATCATTCTACTATGTTGCAGGACTTACAAGAAGTCCGTGACAAACTTGCAAACAAACATTTACCTTCAGCCACAGACGCTGCGCTGCAGATTCCGGTTGCCGGCTGGCTTCCGAAGGTTGGAGACCTGGTCCGAGAGAAGGTGGAGAACAGAAAAGAATTTGGCCCCTCTTATCGTGCACCGGTTCCAGTCCTTGGCTTGAAGGGTGCTCGTACTGTCATCTTACCACCGCTTCCTGGTCGCAAGGACAACAGATACATCTCAGTGGACAATGTCAAGCTACAACATCTGGCCGATCCTGAATAGCGTAACACCAGCGGTCTCCTGTCCAGCCATTTCTAGGACTCATGTTTGTGGCCCTCCAGCCTACACGGACACTGATGTTGCCATTGAGATGGTCGATTTGCCTGATCGCCTGCTCGACTGCCCGGATTCCTCCTCAAGGAGACCGAGTATGCCTATCCCCAACTGCGTTTTCATGACTCAGCTCCTGGTTACAAACAGGATAGGCCAGATCCAAGGTTTTCTGACTCTCGTACTGTTACAACATATTCTGTTGGTAAATTGTGTAAACAGTGGTTGCAGCACTCTTCATTAGATTCTGTAAAACAACATTTATCCCTCCTATCAGGCAACATTGATCTGTCCGATTTTGTTCTGGGGCCTCGTGGTCCTCGACCTAAGAGATTCATTTATGAAACTTACAATGAACTCTGGAAGCTTTCGCAAATTGAAGCTGCTTCCCGTCTTCGGGAAATCGATCAAGCAAATCTAGAAAAAGTGCTTGCTGTTGTTGACAATAGTATTAATACCCTGTCTTCCCGCATTTACACATTAGAGAATATTGTTTCCTCTGTTGTTGATATTGTCCAAGATGATGTGTCTGTGTTATATCATGGTCAAAATCAATTGCGTTCAGTAATGCAGTTTGCGTGGACTTTGCAAACACTAAAAATGGGTAAAGTTCCTTGGCATTTTTTGAACACCTCTGCCTTATTCTTGCCGTTTAATTTAACTGAAAAACAGCAATTCATGTCCATGAAAGATGCAACATACACACTCTTACATATCGAAAAAATAGAGCCGTTACCATTCTCTGTAGCGGAGTTGGACTCTGCAGTGTGGCTAGTTCACGGGGTTATCGCTTTGCCTTTTTCTTTATTTGAGTTCAGTTCCTGCATGAAACATTATCCTGTTGGCCGTTTTCAGCCTTTAGGCAGTGCCTTCTTGCATGAACTTTGGTCCCTGCCTTTCATGTACAGATGCCTTAGGGACGGGAAAGAAGTTTTTCTCACAGGAGAGTCGTGCGATTCTACAGTGGGTCATTCCCTAATTTGTAAGAACATTAAATTGCACGGGGCTTGTAATGTTTCAGCTCCGAATCTTGCTTGTGTTTTAAAAGGCATTCCTGCTCCTGTTATATCACCTACTTTCACTGTGCTTGCAAATGGTAGCTATCTCCTTCTGAATAATCAGGACTGCTGTGTAATGCAGGCCGGCATCCCCTATATTGTAACATTTTCCCACCGGGTTGTGTGCTGCAAAAATGTGCTTTTTCCTCCCCCGCACGACATAGTAGATAGTTCCATTTGGCCTTTCATTCCGACTTTGAAGGCGGATTTCAATAAATTGAGCAGAATAAAGGCACTATTATTGAACCAGGAGGTTATGCTCACATCCGCACGGGAGACCTTCATCCTCCAGGTGGCTAGTACCCACAGTGAGATACAGGCCCTTTTGAACACAAACCTCCCACAACATTTCGGTGAGCTGATTCACCGTGTTTTCAATGCGTCTAGAACCGAGGGTCTTGTGCACTTTTTTAAAGTTGTGGGCTCTGGCCTTGTTACCTCCTTTCAAACTATATTTGGTGTAATACCGGCTTTTATTCATTCTATTTTTTCCAGCGTCTTTGGCGGCTTTCCGTTGCTCCTCGCCTTAGCGGCTGGTATATTGCTTTTGGTCTGTTTGCTACGCAATGGCTGCACTTCCTGGGGGCCTCCTCGACCAAGGTCGACTCCGGATGCTCCGTGAACGCATGCTCATCGGCTTCGGCATCCTACCATTGGCGACACTCAGTGTGTCCTATAGACTTTCTTTTCGCTTTGCGTATTTCACTTGCGTGCAACCTGTGATGTCTTGCATCTGATGTCCTTTCTCTTGGTCCTTGGATTTTTGCCTCTCCAATACGTCTCTGTCGGACCCGGATTTTGGCCAGTTGATGGGTCCCTTAGAGGCCCATGAACGGGACTGTTCCGGCAATGGCTTGATGGCGCGTGCGGCAGCACTTGGAATTTTAGGCGCAATGGGATATCTGGGCTGCTGCTCAGACTCTCCTACAACAAAGTTATGTTGAGTATCACGCAAGTTGTCCCGCAATGCTGATCACTGCTCCCTCTTGTGAGGAACATGAATGCAGTTTTGATTTGTTGAACTGGATGGCGTCTCTTTTTTCAGACGATTCCAACGATGTCCTCTTGGAAGGTGTGGCGGTTTTTTGCACTTACACTCTATTGAATTTGGGGGCCTCCGCTTTCAGCGTCCTGCATCTCTGGATTTTTTTTTTTGGGCCCCATCTTGTATTTTTCTTTTTTTCTCTGCTGGACTTTTTTTTTTTTTTTCATTCACTGTCCTTCATTGGGGACTATTCATAAATAGACGTTTACATTCTGCTCCATCTATTTGAACTCTGTTTTCGTCCTATGTCTTGGCCTATGGACTGACCAGGGGAGGGTGTGGTGTGGTTTATGGCCTCATTGGCTACTCTGCTAAGTTAGCTTAGGCCTGGCTGCCATGATGCCTTTTTTGCACACGTTACTCTGTGACTTTGTTTTTCCAGACTCTTCTTGTGCCTGGCTATATTAGAACTGTCTGCCTTTTTGCCTTTCACCTTTTCTCCTGTTCCCTGTGGGTTTCGTCTGCACATCATGTACAAGGTCGAAAAACAACGTCCCTTGTTCTTGCTGATCTGGTCAGCCCCTCGCACTTAGACATAACACAAAATACAGCTGCACTGGAGAAATTCGTGTGCTTTTAATATTGTGATCTCGCTGTTTGTGACACTTGGAGACAAACCTTTCCAGGGAGAAGAGCTGTGCTTGTCTGATGATGTAAACCTTGCATCTAGATATTGAGGTATGGGGGTCCGCCTGACAAAGCCCAGAGGTCTTCTATTTTTATAATAAACTAGTTTATAGCACAGGGAGGGTGGTAAGGCCATTTAGCCCTATATCCACTGTCTTTATAAAATGCTGGCCCCGTTTGTATTCTATGGAATTGTAACTATGGTTCTTATTTTATCATTATGCATTATGCTGATAGTACTGGCACGTGTACTGTATCTTAGAGCACGATAGTTGAAATAAACATTTTAAACTATACTGTGTCTCTTGTTACGCACGTTGTGGACAAGTATGAGTGAGTTATGAAAGAGTGTTCTTGCTCCCGCGAGTCCTGAGAGAGACCGTGTTCTGGGTTGTCTAATCATTGGTAGCTTCGCTGCGAATGAGACGCTAAAGCTAGTCGGATTGGGATTGTGGGTACTAAGGTGCATGGTTGGTTCACCACTATACTCCGAGGTCCTATTATCCTGTGCATAGCTCTGTATATGTGCAGAATCCCTACAACAAAGGGAGGCTGCTGGTGCATGGATTCAGACACCAGAGGGTAGGGAGGAGGTGGATGGGGCAGCAGGCTAACTGTGTGGGGCAGCAGGCTAACTGTGTAGGGCAGGCAGGAAGGGCAGTGACAGAACAACGGTCACAAGTGCTGTAATGAGGGAACAGAGTCATGGACATGTACAATGGAAGGCAAGGACAAGGGGGGCAGGAGCAGCAAGATTGGGTGGGGGCAGCACAATGCAGGGCCCTGTGCTCAACCCCACCCCCACCCCCACTGTGCATTGCAATGGGCATCTTACTTCATGTTAAAAAAAACCTTAGAAATTTACTGAAAAAAACAAAGGTTGCAGGGACATTATACTCATACGAAACCTGTGAAATGCAGGAGTTATAGTTAGCTGAGCTAACTGTAACTCGCACCCCCGCAATGCACTGCTTATGACCTCACATATTATATCACTCATGACATGGTCAGGGGCATCACTGATGACATCTCAAATGACATCTCAAAGGACATCACTGATGACATCATCCAGTGACTGTGAGTGTTTTTAAAAAGTTTATGAGTGTTAAATGTATATACCAAGGTGTATTGGTGAATCAGTGGGTGTATGAGTGCCTTTATGGATGATTCACCCAAGTCCCTGTCAATACCTCTCACTTTTACAGGCTGTTTAGCCCAATAGATATAGCTGTGGCCCACAATTAATACTTTAAGCATTTTGAAGTAAAGGAGCAATAGTAGTCAGGAGAAGGCTGGAGCTGAATGAGGTAGTTTTCCAAAGGAAAAGCAGTTAAAATGGAGGTGTTTAAAAAAAATATATGTATATATATATATATATATATATATATATATATATATATATATATATATCCACTACCACTTCCGGTCTCCGGCACTTGCTCGACCAGAAAAACGACACAGCAATCCAAAGGTTAGTTGTCTCCAACTTTTAATTCCTCATTACAGGCTATGACGCGTTTCGGCAGGATCCCCTGCCTTGATCACACCAAATATATATATATATATATATATATATATATATATATATATATATATATATATATACAAACAACCCCTACTCCACAAAGAAGAGAGCACACACACGAGGGCTGCTGGGTTAAGGCTTCTTTATTTCATAGGGCCTCCTCCGACCCAGCGACTGGAGAGACGCTTTTCGGCTGACACAGCAGCCTTTCTCGATCTGGTAAGCTCCATTTTGATTAAAACATTTATACCATGTCCCAATGATGAACATAGAAAAAATTCATAAACATAGAGAAAATTCCATTGTCACTCCTTGTGAAGTTACAGGCTATGTATAAAAACTGGGAAATACATTCACATATCATTCATTAAATATGGCTAGTGGAAATTGCTTCAACTGAAAACATAAAAACGCATAGTGCATAAATATGTACACATAGAATGCATATTGCATCGTCCAACCACTTCACCATATATATAATATTTACAAGATTGGCTAATGCACAGGGAATGTATCACCTTCTTGTATTGGGACATGAAATACTGTAATACCATATTATTAAAACCAAGCGTTTAGCGCAAACCCCCTCAGGTAATGCTGTCAAACTAAAACGTGCTGCGTGTGAAAATATAACACATTGGAGAATCTTAGAATTCAGAAAAAGGCATGGAACCACCACCGGGTTCGGCCCGTTACAACTGCTTGCAGTTATATTGGGAAAACAATACTATTTGGTGCCAGGATAAATCCTCAAACAGAGACGGATTTGACCTAATGGGACAATAAAGCATAATGTTAACCAAACAAAATGTGAGGCTGAAAAAACACTTAAAGTGTGTTTTGAAACTTAGTGCCGACCTCAAATTTGCATCACAAACTGCGCAGGGAATACTGGTCCCATAATACCCCATCAAAGTAACACACAAATAAATTGCTGCCTGGCACCCGAAGTCCGTAGGTATCAAATTTACATATTAGACCACGCAGGGACTACTGGTCCCTAAATGCCTCATTCAAATCAAACATGCAACTCGTTGCAGGGCACCCGAAGTCCGTTGGATACTAATAGTTCGTGTGACATCCACTCTGAAGTGATGTTTACCCGTTTGTGGTGGTACTCGAACAAAGTCTCAGTTCATACTAAAATAAAAGCTCTTGATGGATGCACAACTGATCCACTGTACTCCGGACATAGGATCCAATTAGTAACCGTGCGAGGTGAACACGTAGTTAACAACCAAGCCAAAAATGAAGGTTAATGTCAAGAGGTCTCCATTAATGACGCTGCACGTTTTATGTGAAAAATAAACAATTACGCAGGGTCAGAGGAGACCATTAAACAAAAATTGATAAGCCAAACAGTCCTCACCATTTCCGCATTAGATTTCACGGTGCCCAGTCACCAAAGATTCGTCGGTCTGCTGAGTAAGGCATTTCTAGACAGGGGAAAGCAACGACCCTGCGCTGAAAATCAGCAGACTTCCTCGCGTCAAGATCACCGCCTCCCATGCTGCTGTCATCCTGCATTCCTCTTCCCGGCGAATTCCCTGGGGGCTATTCAGTGTAGCACTAGCCATGCTGCTCCAAACACATTCCGGTTGAAAACTGAAAGCCCAGAACGACTGGTGATGCGTGAACAGCAAACGCTGAATAATATACAAACAACCCCTACTCCACAAAGAAGAGAGCACGCACACGAGGGCTGCTGGGTTAAGGCTTCTTTATTTCATATATATATATATATTTCATTGGATGCTGTCAGCATGAAAGTGAATAAAATTAGGTAGTGTGTTGGATGCCTTAGCAAGAAGTCTTATTATTGGCTGTTGTTTAGGAAAAGAAATGTAATACATACATTGATATGCATTTGAATCTGTGGAGTAAAGCAGACCTGCTGTATCTTATTTGGAAGTAGCATGTTTCTTCTAGAATGTGTTAGTGTCATGAACTTGTGACCTAGTGGTTGCACTGGGTTGCTAGGTACACAGAGGTAAGAGTGTATTGGGGGAAGGGTGTTAAAGAGACAGTACATTTAATCAACAAGTATTGGCATAGCCAATAGGTCTCGCCTTTGGGACCTTTTAAGTGTTTAGCTAGAGCTATTGGCTATGCCAATGTGTTAAAGTTATGTTGTAGAAAAGTGTGGCTGCTGTCTAGCATACTGAAAAATTGTAATAAATAAAAAAAAAATGTGTTGGTTCCTCTGGTGCACTTCGACAAGTGCAGATTTCTACATTTATCACAATTAAAAGCACTGACACTGTGGACTACATCTGGATTAAACAAACCTTGGAGTTGCACAATTTCACAGGAAGCAGCAACGTGTGGTAAAACATGGATGAGTGGAAGCTCTCAAACACACCAATGAGGGACCTGTGTGCCACAAGTGAGCAGGAAGGGCTCATTCACAATGTTCTGCACAACATACTCCTTATACAAGACTCACCACGGAATATACAAACACCAACTCTAGTGCCAGAGATAAAACCCTGACGTGGACACTTCTGTTCATCATTTGTGAACTAGTAGACCAAGGGTGCCCAATACAAGTTCAGGGGGCAGCTCTATGCTACATTTTTGGACCTAAATAATGACTTTGTAACCAAGTCACATCTAGTGTGCGTGGTATGTACAGTGCCTCCGATGGTTGGGGCTTTAGACACTAATGAAGTAGCTAGTAGGGCTGGATTGCATGGAATAGTCCAATAGAAGCCACACCTAAACAATGAAAAAGAAAGAGAATGAGGAAGTGGTAGAATTACGCTGTGAAAAGAAGCTCAAGCTGATAAATCCTAAGTACATCTGGAACATCCTGTAAGTGGTGGTTAGAGCATCGACCAACGAGGAGCTGCAGGTTCTCTGGATAAGAAGGGGTTGAGCATTTGTATTAGTTTATTGCGCTTAAATGCCCCCTCCATCAGTGATGCTGTTAATAGATACCACAGCTCACAGTGCAAGTTGACAGAGGACAGAGGAAGACCCATGGTAGCGACATAAAGTACGAGACTGCCGGAGAGACAGTATCCCTTCATTGCAACCTTGCACCTGGAGACTCTCGTGCATGCAAGATGCAGCAACTAGCTTCAGTAGAGCGTTCATGCAGCACAGGACCGCCTTGAAAGAGAGAGAGAGAGAGAGAGTGCGAGCGAAAGAGAGAGAGAGCGAGAGAGAGAGAGCGAGCGAAAGAGAGAGAGAGAGCGAGAGAGAGAGTGCGAGCGAAAGAGAGAGTGCGAGCGAAAGAGAGCGAGAGAGAGAGAGTGCGAGCGAAAGAGAGAGAGCGAGAGATAGAGTGTGAGCGAAAGAGAGAGAAAGAGTGTGTGAGGTGGGGAATGAAAAAAAAAAGCGCGGCCCGCGCTGTGTTTAATGACGCGGCCGCAGTAACCTGATCCCAAGTGGGGGAGGTGTGCTGTGTCTGCCTGCTGGAACTCAAACAAGCAGCAGCTGCTTTGAAGCACTCGTGCTTGTGCTGGCATCCCAAAACTTTTTGTGACCTCTCTCTTAGTACAACCAGCGTGTAATTTTAAAAAATGTAAGTGGTCTAAAAGTGGACAACGAGCAGCACCCAGGGCTAGATTGAAACAAATAAAACAAAGCCATGTATTTATTTGTTCAGAATATGGTCTGTTCAAGTTCACTTTGCTCTGCTCAGAATTTAATAACAGATTTAATAACAGTTGGAGCACTAATCGCAAAAAATCGTTTTAAAAAGACGGCTACCGCCTGAGATGTTAGGAATATGGATTAAGAAGGTGATTTCAACCAGACTTGTTCTCGTGGATGCTGAGTTCTTCAGTCAAGGGAAGCCACCAGAATCTGCGCGTGCAGCAAGGGCAACTACTCCTTTCCAAGCACTGGCATGTTTACAGGATAGATAGCATCGATCTTATGCATGGGGATATATAAAGTGAAACTGAATAATCTATGCGAGGTCAGGCACGCGCGTGAAATGGCCAGCCAGTGCTGGATTACTGGTATTGTTTATAGCAGTCGGAAAAAACACGACCACCCTCCACCTCCCGCCCCCCAAAAATCACAATTTAATTTTATTCCCAGAAATCGAATTGCATAAAAAAACTTCACAGCTTTCCTATGAACGTGTGCAATGTTGCTATTACCTTTAACTATACATTCAGACTCCTCGGCATGTGTCTGTGCCCCACCCTTTGAGGTTATTATGAGGACGATTACCCTTTCTCACGCACACATCTTGTGAAAGAAGGATTCCAGGCCCAAATACCTCACCAAGAGGCCTTGGTAGAGATATTTAATTTACACCAGTGTAAGCGCGTGGAGCACAGTATAAAAAGACACCCCCGTTCGTTTTAAACTGGACTTCCGCAGTCAACAACTTTTCCAGTAACCTAGAGACAAGTGTAAACAGGAGCAACTCGGCGCACAAAACCGACCCGGAGAAACGCGTGACATCACTGCCTTCGAGCGCTGCTGAAGGGGTCCGGAAGAATGTAAGAAACAAACTTTATTTCAATTTGTAAAAGCGGCTGCCGCCAGGTCACACTTTCAGAGTGACGTAATCTGCTGTTAATATGTGGGGTTGAGGGAGCACCAGGGGCAGCTCACTGACTGTCTGCCACAAAACTCGTTAGGATTACGACTCCTGTGTCCTGCACGGACGCACTGTTTCCCTGAAAACAATGCTTCTCTGCGATTGTGCTTTGAGCCGTGGGTTCAGATAAAGGGGCGCAGGCAGTGTTCAGGCGTGCCAAGGACAAACTATGATCTTAGCAGAAGTGCCTGCACCTGCTTCAAGGTAGGAAACAAAACGCGCTGTGTTTAATGACGCGGCCGCAGTAACATGATCCCAAGTAGGGGAGGTGTGCTGTGTCTGCCTGCTGGAACTCAAACAAGCAGCAGCTGTTTTGAAGCACTCGTGCTTGTGCTGGCATCCGCCTTGTGGGAGCGAGCAGCGGCGGCGTGAGAGCCATATGTTTTCAATTAGCACGCGCGCCGCTGCTCGCTCCCGCAAGGGGGATGCCAGCACAAGCACGAGTGTGCTTGAAAAGGAGCAGACCGATTTCAAAAGGTCATCTCCTAGAGCAGCGCGTGCGCGCTGCCTAGGCGAGACCTAAAAATGAGTGGTGTAAAAAATGGACATTACAATTTAGAAATAGAATTTTAAAAAACCTTAGAAATTGAAAAAACAAAGGGCACAGGAATGGTATAGTTAACAATTAAAAAAAACCTTAGAAATTCACTGAAAAAACAGAAAATTACAGGGACGTTATTGTTAGGAAATAGAATTTAAAAAAACCTTAGAAATTCACTGTAAAAACTAAGGGTTACAGTGACATTATAGTTAGGCTCAAGTTTCACTTGTGCAAAACCAGAGAAATTCAGCAGTTATAGTTAGCTAAGCTAACTATAACTCACACCCCTGCAATGCACTGCTTATGACCCCACATATTACTTCACTCATGACATGGTCAGTGACATCACTGATGACTACTCAGATGACATCACTGATGACATCAGCGATACCAAAGGGGATGATGGACGGAGCGCTTTAGCAAATCAAACACTCACCCCGCAGTCAACTGATCTGGGTTTAATCCATCATCATTCATTAGCTCACTCCACCACCTCAGTTCAGACATGGCCATATGCAAATCAGTCTGACCCTGTGCCTCATGGGAACAGTCCAGCCCGAACTGCCAAGCCATGTCTTCCCTGGACCGGAAACAAGCATCCTGGGACCGGTTTCTGGCTATTCAGCCGTCATCAGCCAGGCTAGCTTGAATCCAGTGGCAAAGTGAGCAAGGGACCCACGTCTGGGCATACCCTGCCAACTTAGGGAGAACAAGCGATACCAAAGGGGATGATGGACGGAGCGCTTGAGCAAATCAAACACTCACCCCCAGTCAACTGATCTGGGTTTAATCCATCATCATTCTTTAGCTCACTCCACCACCCCAGTTCAGACATGGCCATATGCAAATCAGTCTGACCCTGTGCCTCATGGGAACAGTCCAGCCCGAACTGCCAAGCCATGTCTTCCCTGGACCGGAAACAAGCATCCTGGGACCGGTTTCTGGCTATTCAGCCGTCATCAGCCAGGCTAGCTTGAATCCAGTGGCAAAGTGAGCAAGGGACCCACGTCTGGGCATACCCTGCCAACTTAGGGCGAACAAAGCGATACCAAAGGGGATGATGGACGGAGCGCTTGAGCAAATCAAACACTCACCCCCAGTCAACTGATCTGGGTTTAATCCATCATCATTCTTTAGCTCACTCCACCACCCCAGTTCAGACATGGCCATATGCAAATCAGTCTGACCCTGTGCCTCATGGGAACAGTCCAGCCCGAACTGCCAAGCCATGTCTTCCCTGGACCGGAAACAAGCATCCTGGGACCGGTTTCTGGCTATTCAGCCGTCATCAGCCAGGCTAGCTTGAATCCAGTGGCAAAGTGAGCAAGGGACCCACGTCTGGGCATACCCTGCCAACTTAGGGCGAACAAAGCGATACCAAAGGGGATGATGGACGGAGCGCTTGAGCAAATTAAACAATCACCCCCAGTCAACTGATCTGGGTTTAATCCATCATCATTCTTTAGCTCACTCCACCACCCCAGTTCAGACATGGCCATATGCAAATCAGTCTGACCCTGTGCCTCATGGGAACAGTCCAGCCCGAACTGCCAAGCCATGTCTTCCCTGGACCGGAAACAAGCATCCTGGGACCGGTTTCTGGCTATTCAGCCGTCATCAGCCAGGCTAGCTTGAATCCAGTGGCAAAGTGAGCAAGGGACCCACATCTGGGCATACCCTGCCAACTATCACTGATGACATCATCCACAACATTAGTAACGTACCTACTCACACCCCCATAGAACCTTTCATAACCCACTCCACACAACCATTCACAAACCCATTCATGGACCCATACCAGTGCTTACACCCCTACTCACTGATTCATAGATCTACACACAAATCCACTCACTCACCCATACATATACCCACTCACTCACTAATACAGCCACTGACATGTCCACTCATACACCCATACAGCCATTCACGCACTGAGTCAGTCACCCATATACTCACACACCTACTCGCTCAGCCATAGAGTCAATCACACAGCTACATACTCACTCACACATATCCACTTACTTACTCATACAGATACTAAAACATACCCACTCACCTATACAGTCACTGACACAAGCACATACTCACCCATATAGCCACTCATATTCACTCACTCAACCATACAGTCACTCATATATCCCATCACCCACCTATGCTGTCTTTCACATACCGAGTTACTCACCAATATACCACTGACAAATCCGCTCACCCACACAGCCATACACACACTCACTCATCATACAGCCTGTCACACACATTCACTAGCCCATACAGCCACTGACTCATCCACTCACTCTTCTATACAGACAGTCCCACACCCCCTCACCCACCCACACAGTCAGACAGCCATGCAGGTACTCAGATAACCAATCAATCACCCATACAGCTCCTCATGTACCCAGTCACTCACCCATACATTCACTGAGACACATAATCACTCACCTATACAGTCACGCACCCACTGAATCCTCCATACAGGCACTCATACACCCACTTGTTCACCAATACACCTTTGTGTATATATATTTAACACTCCTAAACTTTTTTAAAACACTCAAAGTCACTGGATGATGTCATCAGTGATGTCATTTGAGATGTCATCAGTGATGTCACTGACCATGTCATGAGTGATTTAATATGTGAGGTCATAAGCAGTGCATTGCAGGGGCACGAGTTATAGTTAGCTCAGCTAACTATAACTGCTGAATTTCTCTGGTTTTGTACGAGTGAAACTTGAGCTTAACTATAACGTCCCTGTAACCTTTGCTTTATATATATATTCACTGACAAAACCATAGGTTTCAGGCACGTTATAGTTAGAAATTAGCATTTAAAAAACCTTAGAAATCCACTGAAAAAACCATAGGTTTCAGGGGCGTTATAGTTAGTTGGACATTTCACTCGTACAAAACCATAGAAATTCCCCGTTATAGTTAGTTCAGCTAACTATAACTCGCGCGCATCGCAATGCACTGCTGATGACGTCACATATTACATCACTCATGACATGGTCAGTGACATCACTCATGACATCACTGATGACATCTCAAATGACATCACTGATGACATCATCCTTGTGATAGAGTGGCAGACCTCCTCTCACCCTAATATAACCTTTGATACACACACTCAAAAATACAAACTAACATTTTCAAAACAATGGACATACCAATACCAGTTACAACACACCTATTCAGTAATTCCAAGATCTACACACACATCCACTCATTCACCAACAGTCCCTATACAGTCACTCATACATGTACTCACTCATCATATGTACTCATACACCTATACATCCTGTTACACACCGCCACTCATCCATAGAGTTACTCACACACATAGTCACACATGCAAACAAAGTATCAAACATCCATTTACTTGCATATACAGTTATACACACACTACCACACTTACTTCTACAGAAACTTACACATACTTACTCTCTTAAACAATCACTTATAGAAACACCTACTTATTTGTACAGGAACTCTTCCAATCTCTCACTCTCACATATACTCACTTATATACACCAATACTCACATATACTGTTTTAAAACATATGTAGTTACTCATAAAGACACTATTGAGACAGTCATTCACTCACTAACACACCCATACACATACTCATCCACCTATACAGTCCTGCACACATGCTGTCTTCAACACATACAAACAGTGAGTCACTCATTCATGCATCTATGCACTAAGTAATACCCCCCACCAAACCATACAGACACTCATACTGATACTCAAAAAACCAACTAATAACCCATATAGACACTCATGTAGCTACTCACCAACCCATGCAGCCACTTATACACAAAGTGAGAGACTGATACAGATATTTTCATATTTAAACATTACTCACTAACCCATGTATTTACTAAGATACACTTAGTCAGTTATACAATCAATTTTACAAAAAAAATCATCCATTTAGACACTTATATACCCATTTATTCTTCCATCGACCTTGAGATATACATATTTAAAACATATTTAATTTTCAGAAAAACACACATTCACTGGATGATGTCATCAGTGATGTCATCAGTGATGTCATTTGAGATGTCATCAGTGATGTCATGAGTGATGTCACTGACCATGTCATGAGTGATGTAATATGTGACGTCATCAGCAGTGCATTGCGGAGCGCGAGTTATAGTTAGCTGAACTAACTATAACGGGGAATTTCTATGGTTTTGTACGAGTGAAATGTCCAACTAACTATAACGCCCCTGAAACCTATGGTTTTTTCAGTGGATTTCTAAGGTTTTTTAAATGCTAATTTCTAACTATAACGTGCCTGAAACCTATGGTTTTGTCAGTGAATTTCTAAGGTTTTTTAAATGCTAATTTCTAACTATAACGTGCCTGAAACCTATAGTTTTTTCAGTGAATATGTATATATATTTATTATACTATGTATACATGTGAAAATGTCTCGGTCCCCTGTTTGCCTCGGTGGCACGGAAAAATGGGTGGAACTGACGTCAGCACGCCGACGAGGTTCTCTTATGGCTCCGATGACGTCATACGGTGTCGCGAGCGGAGCCGTGCTATTATGACGTCCTCGTTGACGTGGGAGAGCTAGGAAAGAATTTCCGTGGAATGCTGGTGCAGGGGATATTCACCTAAGTGTTCAGGCTAGTCCTTTGGGAGCAACTGTTTATGTTGCCACTCCAGAAACCAAAACCAGTGATCCGAGGGCAGAGGCCCTGCAGATGGCACACGAGGTGGGGTGCCCAGTCGTGTGCACCGGCGGGGCAGCGAAGTGACAAGCACCACAACCCACAAAAAAGGTAACAAGGGCACTGAATAACACAGGATCTTCTCTTTGTATCTGGCAGGAACAACGAAGTTAAAATGCCCTAGTACCAAAATGTAGAATTAGTGCTACAACGGTCTTCAAGAGGACCTGCGATGCCGCTTCTGCCTCCCGTACCCTGGAGGTGGCACATGGGTCACGCGATACGGTCATACTGCGGTGGGACGCACACTCGTTGACCTCTCATGGCACTGCTCCACACTTCAGGGAGGACGCTTTCCATTAGCTATGTTTTCTGATGACATGTCGCGCCGGCCCCGTCCAACAACAGAACTCCTTTAGATCCAAACAGACTCTTCCACTCTCTCACCGGAAGTGAAACCAGGCCACACGGACACTTTCACAATACAACAGCCGGGAATGCACTTTTCGGTAAAAAAAACACATTCCTTCCTCCTAATTAATCAAATAAACGTCTCACTGAAGAACAGGGGCCAGCTTCGATCGGTAAACAGCCGTTACAACGACTTTTTTACTTTGCGATACCATTACAACGCATGCATTACCACGCATGCGTTGTACATCACGAAGTCATTACTACGCATTTTTTTTAGAACGCATGGTCATTTACCACGCATGCCTTTACAACGAATTTTGTTGTAAAGGTATGTATGGTAAATGACCATGCGTTCTAAAAACATGTAGACGATCCATGTCGTTGTAAGGAAACAGAGGCTGTTCCGTTTCCTCACAACGACGTGCACCGCCCCTCAGAGACAACGTGAAGCAGGAACCACGAGGAGAGAGGAACCACGAGGAGTGAGAGGTAGAGGGGATTGGGCATGGGGTGGGGGTTTCTTATCTAGGGTTTAGGGTAGTGCAGTGGTGTTTGGGTGGTGTAGGGGGTCGTGCTGGGGGTAGTGTTTTAGGGTTTAGGGTAGTGCAGTGGTGTTTGGGTAGTGTAGGGGGTCGTGCTGGGGGTAGTGTTTTAGGGTTTAGGGTAGTGCAGTAGTGTAGGGGGTCGTGCTGGGGGTAGTGTTTTAGGCTTTAGGGTAGTGCAGTGGTGTATGGGTAGTGTAGGGGGTCGTGCTGGGTTAGTGTTTTAGGGTTTAGGGTAGTGCAGTGGTGTTTGAGTAGTGTAGGGGGTCATGCTGGTGGTAGTGTTTTAGGGTTTAGGGTAGTGCAGTGGTGTTTGTGTAGTGTAGGGGGTCATGCTGGGGGTAGTATTTTATGGTTTAGGGTAGTGCAGTGGTGTTTGGGTAGTGTAGGGGGTCGTGCTGGGGTAGATTTAGGGTTTAGGGTAGTGCAGTGGTGTTTGGGTAGTGTAGGGAGTCGTGCTGGGGGTAGTGTTTTAGGGTTTAGGCTAGTGCAGTGGTGTTTGTGTAGTGTAGGGGGTTGTGCTGGAGGTAGTGTTTTAGGGTTTATGTTAGTGCAGTGGTGTTTGGGTAGTGTAGGGGGTAGTTGCGGGGATAGTGTTTTAGGGTTTAGGGTAGTGCAGTGGTGTTTGTGTAGTGTAGGGGGTAGTGCTGGGGGTAGTGTTTTAAGGTTTAGGGTAGTGCAGTGGTGTTTGGGTAGTGTAGGGGTTCATGCTGGGGGTAGTGTTTTAGGGTTTAGGGTATTGCAGTGGTGTTTGGGTAGTGTAGGGGGTCATGCTGGGGGTCGATTTAGGGTTTAGGGTAGTGCAGTGGTGTTTGTGTTGTGAGGGGGTCGTGCTGGGGGTAGTGTTTTAGGGTTTAGAGTAATGCAGTGGTGTTTGTGTAGTGTAGGGGGTAGTGTTTTAGGGTTTAGGGTAGTGCAGTGGTGTTTGTGTAGTGTAGGGGGTCATGCTGTGGGTAGTGTTTTAGGGTTTAGGGTAGTGCAGTTGTGTTTGTGTAGTGTACGGGGTCGTGTTTTAGGGTATAGGGTAGTGCAGTGGTGTTTGGGTAGTGTAGGGGGTCATGCTGGGGGTTGTGTTTTAGGGTTTAGGGTAGGGCAGTGGTGTTTGTGTAGTGTAGGGGGTAGTGTTTTAGGGTTTAGGGTAGTGCAGTGGTGTTTGTGTAGTGTAGGGGGTCATGCTGTGGGTAGTGTTTTAGGGTTTAGGGTAGTGCAGTTGTGTTTGTGTAGTGTACGGGGTCGTGTTTTAGGGTATAGGGTAGTGCAGTGGTGTTTGGGTAGTGTAGGGGGTCATGCTGGGGTTAGTGTTTTAGGGTTTAGGGTAGTGCAGTGGTGTTTGGGTAGTGTAGGGGGTCGTGCTGGGGGTAGTGTTTTAGGGTTTAGGGTAGTGCAGTGGTGTTTGTGTAGTGTGGGAGGTCATGCTGGGGGTAGATTTTGGGTTTAGTGTAGTGCAGTGGTGTTTAGGTAGTGTAGGGAGTCGTGCTGGGGGTAGTGTTTTAGGGTTTAGGGTAGTCCAGTGGTGTTTGTGTAGTGTAGGGAGTCGTGCTGGGGGTAGTGTTTTAGGGTAGTGCAGTGGTGTTTGGGTAGTGTAGGGGGTCGTGCTGGGGTAGTGTTTTAGGGTTTAGGGTAGTGCAGTGGTGTTTGTGTAGTGTAAGGGGTCATGCTGGGGATAGTGTTTTAGGGTTTAGGGTAGTGCAATGGTCTTTGTGTAGTGTAGGGGGTAGTGTTTTAGGGTTTAGGGTAGTGCAGTGGTGTTTGTGTACTATAGGGGGTCGTGCTGGGTTCTAGTGTTTTAGGGTTTAGGGTAGTGCAGTGGTATTTGTGTAGTGTAGGGGGTCGTGCTGGGGGTAGCGTTTTAGGGTTTAGGGTAGTGCAGTGGTGTTTGGGTAGTGTAGGGGTCAACCAACATGAATTTGTCCTTGTGTGATGTAACCAATGCTCATGTAAAGCACTCCAATACCTGACCAGTCTGCACTATATAAAACTGCAAAAAAACAAAAAATAAAAAGTGTTTTGCACACTTCTGTCATTGGGCTATACGTGGGCTACCAATGGGTGATATTTGTGCTACATTTGGGCTCTTTTTTCTCTGGTGGCCATCTTGGGAGACTTATTTGTTATGAAGTTTCCTAATTTCCTCATTTACTACAGTCTCCTCAGTAGGAAATGCTTTCAGTTTTTTACTTTGATTCCATCAAGAAGGCATTCAGATGTGTCACACATTTGCCATAAATTCAGAATGTTAGCACTCTAGTTGTTCATTAGATCACTGTAGTAAAGCTACTGCTCACCAAGGAGTTAACTGGAAGTCTACTGCTGGTATTGAAAGTGATTGTTTCAGTCTGCATGTCAGAATTTTCTAATGAAATAGAAGAGGATTTGAGATCTCACTTAAAACATGTCCTAATTTTTCTTTCTGCAGCACTAACCATAATTTCTATGGCAAAATGAACCCCCTCATTTTGTTCCTTTTTAAATTAAATGTTTTAAGTGTTACCAGTTTATTCCAATCAAGATGGCTTCAGGTGTGCCATACTTTTGTCATAAGTAAGACTGTTAGCGCTCTAGTTGTTCTTTAGAACACTCTGGGAAGCTGCAGTAGAACACAAAGGCATCAACTGACAGGCTGCTCCTGTTGAAATATAACAGGAAGATATTTGAGATCACACTTGAAACATGTCCTAATTTTTCTTTCTACAGCACTAACCATAATTTCTATGACAAAATGAACCCCATCATTTTGTTCCTTTTTAAATTAAATGTTTTAAGTGTTACCAGTTTATTCCAATCAAGATGGCTTCAGGTGTGCCATACTTTTGTCATAAGTAAGGCTGTTAGCACTCTAGTTGTTCTTTAGAACACTCTGGGAAGCTGCAGTAGAACACAAAGGAATCAACTGACAGTCTCTGCCATTGTTGGATGTACATGTTTTACTGAGAATGTCAGACTTCATTCTCACATGACTGAGAAAGGTAATGTGAATTTACAGAAAATATGCTCTCATTTTAGCTTCTGGAGCACCTTCCAAAACTGTATGGGACAAGCATGTGAAAATAGTTCTCTCTCAAACATGATTCATGATATCCCAGCAGAAGGTTTTTCACAGGGTAAAATCACCTTAGAACACACCACAATTCCTGAAATTAGTATGGTACCATCAACAAATGAATTCTAATGTAACTAAAGTCTGTTATCACCCTTTATAGTTCTCCTTTTGGTAACCCTCAAAATCTTCGATTCACTACAATGCATTTCAATGGGGTACTATCATTTATACTGGTCCCAAGATGGCTGCCAGCAATTCCAGGATGAAGTGCTGACAGCCAATCAGATCTCACGATGACATGTGTGGTTAGGCTCCGCCCAGATATATATGTGTTTTTACTTTTGATTTTCTCAGCAACTACTGAACGGATTTACACCATTTAACAAAAGGGTTCTTTCTGAACCAAGAACTACCTCTTTGCCAAATTTGGTGTAATTCCGTTCAGCAGTTCGGGCTGTAGCCTTGCATAAAGTTTCCTATGGGAAATTGATTTTTGACTCTTATTTTTTAATTTCTCCGCAACTACTGAACGGATTTACACCATTTAACAAAAGGGTTCTTTCTGAACCAAGAACTACCTCTTTGCCAAATTTTGTGTAATTCCGTTCAGCAGTTCAGGCTGTAGCCGTGGCTAAAGTTTCCTATGGGAAAATGAATGGGGAAAACACGTTTTGGGACCCCCCTTTTTCTCGGCCCCGCTTGACAAATCACCCCGAAACTTTCAGGGTAGGAGCGGACCGGAGCGGGCCATAAAGTTTGAAAATTTCGCGAAGATTCGTCAACCGACGCAAGAGTTATTTCAATTAGAATGTTGCGGATTTCCTATGGAAAATAGGTCCTAACTATAACTATCTACTGGCGACCGTCAGTAGATAATATATATATATATATATATATATATATATATATATATATATATATATATATATATATATATATATCCATCCATCCTATTGGCAGTCCCCAGTAGGTAATTATGGTAATACCATGTTTCCAAAGAAAAAGCATTTTTTGACTTGCCTGTATCTTTGGTGTTGATGAGGAATCTTCACAATTTCTTTTAAAAACGTGTCATAGTGAGTCTTGCTGTGCATGGAAAGTTTCGGGGTGATCCGTCAAGCGGGGACCGAGAAAAGGGGGGGGGCAAAAAAAGTGTGTTTCCCATGTTAATTCCCATAGGAGCTTTAGACACAACTGCAGCCCGAACTGCGGGTTGGAATTACACCACATTTGGCAGGAAGGTAGGTTTTGGTTCAGAGATCACGCGTTCAGTTATCCGGTGTAAATCCGTTCAGTAGTTGTTGAGAAATTTAAGGAAATCCAAATCTGCAATTGCGGCTAATTCGCAATGATTTCACAATTAATCATGAATGCGTTCACCAACAGAAATGGCGTGATTGGCTGGCCGCAACCTGAGCAGAGAGTTGAGGCCCCCATTTTATCTCATTGGTACAGTACCCGGGGCTCAAACCAAATGGTAGAGAGTGACATAAGGGGTCAGGTTGCATGTGCCCTGATCCCATGAGAGGACTATAGGGGTGTTTGAGGAATCCCTTATGTGTATAATTTGTCAATAGAAAGGTTTTTTTTCCACTCACGATATTCACGAATTCACCACGAGCATCAGCGTGCCTCCTTATAACGTCCATCCATTGTGTGTCTTTTGCTTCCTCGCCCTAAGTGCGCCGGGTATGCCCAGACGTGGGTCCCGGGCTCACTGTGCCACTGGAATCAAGCTATCCTGGCTGAAGAGGGGTGAAACCCCGAAACCGGTTCTAGGATGCTTGTTTCCGGTCCAGGGAGGACCTGGCTTGGCAGTTCGGGCTGGACTGTTCCCATGCGGCACAGGGTCAAGACTGATTTGCATATGGCCAGGTCTAAACTGGGGTGGCATGGTGAGCAAAAGAATGATGGATTTAACCCAGATCTCTTGACTGGGGGTGAATGGTTTAATTTGTTCTGCATTCCGTCCATCAATTGTGTGTCTTTTGCTTCCTCGCCCTAAGTAAGCCGGGTATGCCCAGACGTGGGTCCCGGGCTCACTGTGCCACTGGAATCAAGCTATCCTGGCTGAAGAGGGGTGAAACCCCGAAACCGGTCCTAGGATGCTTGTTTCCGGTCCAGGGAGGACCTGGCTTGGCAGTTCGGGCTGGACTGTTCCCATGAGGCACAGGGTCAAGACTGATTAGCATATGGCCAGGTCTAAACTGGGGTGGCATGGTGAGCAAAAGAATGATGGATTTAACCCAGATCTCTTGACTGGGGGTGAATGTTTTGATTTGTTCTGCATTCCGTCCATCAATTGTGTGTCTTTGCTTCCTCGCCCTAAGTGCGCCGGGTATGCCCAGACGTGGGTCCCGGGCTCACTGTGCCACTGGAATCAAGCTATCCTGGCAGAAGAGGGGTGAAACCCGAAACCGGTCCTAGGATGCTTGTTTCCGGTCCAGGGAGGACCTGGCTTGGCAGTTCGGGCTGGACTGTTCCCATGAGGCACAGGGTCAAGACTGATTAGCATATGGCCAGGTCTAAACTGGGGTGGCATGGTGAGCAAAAGAATGATGGATTTAACCCAGATCTCTTGACGGGGGGTGAATGTTTTGATTTGTTCTGCATTCCGTCCATCAATTGTGTGTCTTTTGCTTCCTCGCCCTAAGTGCGCCGGGTATGCCCAGACGTGGGTCCCGGGCTCACTGTGCCACTGGAATCAAGCTATCCTGGCTGAAGAGGGTGAAACCCCGAAACCGGTCCTAGGATGCTTGTTTCCGGCACTGAGGAGGACCTGGCTTGGCAGTTCGGGCTGGACTGTTCCCATGAGGCACAGGGTCAAGACTGATTTGCATATGGCCAGGTCTAAACTGGGGTGGCATGGTGAGCAAAAGAATGATGGATTTAACCCACATCTCTTGACTGGGGGTGAATGTTTTGATTTGTTCTGCATTCCGTCCATCAATTGTGTGTCTTTTGCTTCCTCGCCCTAAGTGCGCCGGGTATGCCCAGACGTGGGTCCCGGGCTCACTGTGCTACTGGAATCAAGCTATCCTGGCTGAAGAGGGGTGAAACCCCGAAACCGGTCCTAGGATGCTTGTTTCCGGTCCAGGGAGGACCTGGCTTGGCAGTTCGGGCTGGACTGTTCTCATGAGGCACAGGGTCAAGACTGATTTGCATATGGCCAGGTCTAAACTGGGGTGGCATGGTGAGCAAAAGAATGATGGATTTAACCCAGATCTCTTGACTGGGGGTGAATGTTTTGATTTGTTCTGCATTCCGTCCATCAATTGTGTGTCTTTTGCTTCCTCGCCCTAAGCGCGCCGGGTATGCCCAGACTTGGGTCCCGGGCTCACTGTGCCACTGGAATCAAGCTATCCTGGCTGAAGAGGGGTGAAACCCCGAAACCGGTCCTAGGATGCTTGTTTCCGGTCCAGGGAGGACCTGGCTTGGCAGTTCGGGCTGGACTGTTCCCATGCGGCACAGGGTCAAGACTGATTTGCATATGGCCAGGTCTAAACTGGGGTGGCATGGTGAGCAAAAGAATGATGGATTTAACCCAGATCTCTTGACTGGGGGTGAATGTTTTGATTTGTTCTGCATTCCGTCCATCAATTGTGTGTCTTTTGCTTCCTCGCCCTAAGCGCGCCGGGTATGCCCAGACTTGGGTCCCGGGCTCACTGTGCCACTGGAATCAAGCTATCCTGGCTGAAGAGGGGTGAAACCCCGAAACCGGTCCTAGGATGCTTGTTTCCGGTCCAGGGAGGACCTGGCTTGGCAGATCGGGCTGGACTGTTCCCATGCGGCACAGGGTCAAGACTGATTTGCATATGGCCAGGTCTAAACTGGGGTGGCATGGTGAGCAAAAGAATGATGGATTTAACCCAGATCTCTTGACTGGGGGTGAATGTTTTGATTTGTTCTGCATTCCGTCCATCAATTGTGTGTCTTTTGCTTCCTCGCCCTAAGCGCGCCGGGTATGCCCAGACTTGGGTCCCGGGCTCACTGTGCCACTGGAATCAAGCTATCCTGGCTGAAGAGGGGTGAAACCCCGAAACCGGTCCTAGGATGCTTGTTTCCGGTCCAGGGAGGACCTGGCTTGGCAGATCGGGCTGGACTGTTCCCATGCGGCACAGGGTCAAGACTGATTTGCATATGGCCAGGTCTAAACTGGGGTGGCATGGTGAGCAAAAGAATGATGGATTTAACCCAGATCTCTTGACTGGGGGTGAATGTTTTGATTTGTTCTGCATTCCGTCCATCAGTTGTGTGTGTTTTGCTTCCTTATAACGTTGCGTCAAATTCGCAAATATACGTCATGACGAATTTGTGAATATCAGTGAAAACAATATATGTGTTCATACACCCACCCTCAGTTTCACTTAGGCACTCACACACCCACTCAGCCACACACTCAGAGATGGATACCCCCACTGACAGACCCACTCAGAGACTCGTGCACCCACTCATAGACCCACTTACAGACTCATGTACCCACTCACAGACTGACGCATCTACTCACAGATCCACTCAGACACTCATGTACTTACTCAGAGACCCACTTATATTGTCATGCGGTCACTCAGAGACCCATACAAACACTCATGCACTCACTCACTGACCCATTGATATTCTGACACAGTCACTCACAGACTCACTCACTCATATACCCACTCAGATACTCATGCACCCACTCACACACCCCGTCAAAGACTGAGACACCCACTCAGACACTGACGCACCCAGTCACAGGCCCACTCAGAGACTCATGCACCCAGTCACACACCCACTCAGAGACTTACTGGCCCACTCACAGACCCACTCAGAGACTCATGCACCCAAAAAATGTAGTTTTCGATCAGAACCTCATGTTCATTTTAGAAAAATTAAACCTCAACATGAAAGATTTAGAAATATAAGCATAGCACGTGCCCCAGGTGAACCTCCACTTGAGAAAAATGGAAATGATTCCATCTTAGGCTGGGCGAATAGAAACCAAAAACGTTCCCTTTAAAAATCCATATTGAAAAATGATCTGAAATCAATAACAAAGGTGAATACATCGAAAATACATTGGAGTAAAATCTGAACTTCAATGAGTGTGACAACTAAATTCTTTAATGACATCTCCTCCTAAGACCAGAGAGCATGGTTCCGTTCTTTAAATACACTTAGTACGGAAATGCATAAAAACAATAGCATCTCTCACACAACTAATTGTACACCCATAAACTCACTAACCTACGTACTGAAAGATCAGCGGTGGCCCCTCCATTAGGGCAGATGAGTGCCGCCCCCCTTGCCACCACCCTCAAGTAAAACGGGTTTTAAACCCTCTTTTATTATTTTATTATCGTTTTATTTTAATCCCCCTGGAACTGCCCCCAGGACTCTGACAAGTCTTGAGGGCGGGTCCAGGGGGGATGCCACTGCTTGTGGGGGAGTGGTGGGCACTGTTACGTGTGCATGATGGTTTGGCCAGCCGTCTCAGGCAGGCCAAACCCTCATGCGCACTGAAGTTCTCCAGCCCCAGCTGCGTTGCTGGAGCTGGAGAGAGCAGGCACCGGCTCCCAGTCTGCCTGGGAGCGCAAGTTGACAGCGCACGGGCCAATCCTGACGCTGCTTTCATGCAGCATCAGGATTGGCGGTAGTGCAGTCTGGGAGCCTGTGCCCGGGAGAAGAAGAAGGAAGAGTGCAATGCGGCGGCATTGAGGTAAGTTATTTATTTATTTATTTGTCCTCTAACCCTCTCCACCTCCCTCCTCTGGCACGCCATGCCACATTGACAGGGGACAGGCCGCTTCTATGAAAGATCCAAAGCAGCACTCGCAGTGCCACTCAAAGATAGACACAGACTATGATACAAACAGTGACAAAGCCAGAGAGACATTCACACAGTCACTCACAGATGCACTCACACACTAGTACTACCTGAGATGGCCACTGACGCACTAATACATTGCCTGAGATAGCGACTGACACACTCACCCTCCCACTCAGACACCCACGCTCACACAACCATTGTGAAACATTACAGGTTACAGTTTTGGAATTTTTTTTTGAAAAACCTTAGAAATTCACTGAAAAAACTGAAGGTTACAGGGACATCATAGTTAGGAAATAAAATTTAAAAACCTTAGAAATTCACTGGAAAAAACAAAGGTTGCAGGGACATTACAGTTAGAAATAGAATTTAAAAAACCTTGGAAATTCACTGAAAAATACAAAAGTTACAGGGACGTTTTAGGTCGGCTCATATTTTACTCGTACAAAACCAGTGAAATTCAGCAGTTATAGTTACCTGAGCTAACTATAACTTACATCCCCGCAATGCACTGCTTATAACCTCACATATTACATCACTCATGACATGGTCAGTGATATTACTGATGACATCACTAATGACATCTCAAATAGCATCACTGATGACATCACCCATAAAACCACTCACTTCCCTATATAACCATTGATACACCCGCTCCTCCACAACCCCTCACATACCCATTCACAGACCCATGCCAGTACTCACACAACCAATCACTCATCCATACAGCCACTCACTCACACAGCCACTCACTCACTCATACAGCTACTCGTCTACCCATTCACTCACCAATACAGGCACTCACACATCCAGTCATATAGACATACAGTTGCTTATACTTTCACTCACCCTTACAGCCACTCACATACCCATACAGCTACTCACACTGCCACTCACTCACCAATACATCTACTCCACACCCACTCACCCATACAGCCACTGACACACCAACAGAACCCCTTACATACCCATTCACACATCCATACAACCACTCACACACCCACTCATTCAGCCTTACAGCCACTCAGACAGACATTCACTCTCCAATACAGCCACTAACATCTACTCACACACCCACTCACCCATACAGCTACTCACATACCCAGTAATACATCCATTCAGTCACTCACATACCCATACAGCCACTCAGACATCCATTGACACACTGATACAGACAGTCATACAGGCACTCAGATGAGATATGTTAGAAATAGTATGACTAATTACTAGTAGTGAAAAAATAATAATTTAACTTATGTTGTAGCTCAGTACATATCTTTAAGTGTAAGAAATGTTTACAAATTACACTCAAGGGTTGATGCCATCAGTGATGTCATTTGAGATGTCATCAGCGAAGTCACTGACCATGTCATGAGTGATGTAATATGTGAGGTCATAAGCAGTGCATTGTGGAGGCCTGAGTTATAGTTAGCTTAGGTAACTATAACTGCTGAGTTTCAAAGGTTTTGTATGAGTAAAATGTGAGGCTAACTATAACATCCATGTAACCTTTGTTTTTTTTAGTGAATATATATATATATATATATATTTGTATATATATATATATATACACACGCACACACACACACAGTCTTTTCCTAAAAAACAATTAAGCAATAAGTAATTCTTCTGATGAATACTTCTAACCCACAGAAACCTCACCTTTAGAATATCCCAGGAGCTAGAGTGGATCCTTGAAATTTTCACAGCAAACGACTCCTGTGCGCCAACAGGTGGTGCCCTGTGGCTTCACTGCAATCCATACTGCCCCAGAAGTACCTTCAAGGTACATATATGTTGAGTTAAGTATAGTAAATATATGCATACCTATATCCACTTACCTTCTCAGTATTCTCCTCCTAGATATTTTTGCCACAATATTTTGGCCCCTTGATATTCTGTAGTCAGTATTCTGGTGAAATACTTCGTAAAGAAAATCTGGGAAATACCCATTGTCAACGCCTTGATTCAAACTAGAATTGACTATTGTAGTCATATTCCTTTTGACTGCCCACAAACAACTTACTTTCCACCTTCATACAAAATACAGCTGTACACTTTCAAAGTGGTTAACAAAAGTTTCAATCCCTTACTTCGACACTAAGGAAGCTTAATCGGTTACCTGTCCAAAATAGGATAATTTTTAAGGCAATGACATTTGTCCACAAGGTAATATATTTCAACACTCCAGAATTAATGTGGTGTAAGGCAACAAGGCATCTACAATCAGCTCAAAAGTCCCTGAAACAGTTATCAAGATCCCATACAACATTCAGGTACAGAGCTTGAAGCTGCTAAAATCTGGAACACCCTTCTTAATGCCCTTCGTAGTAAATCACCTCTGCCTCTTTTTAGAAAATCTCTTAAAACCTATTTATTAAATCAGTACGAGTCCTGCACCACTTTCACTATACTTGTACAGGTTAGCACCAAGACATCTCTGGTGTATGCTGCGCTTAATTAATATCCTAACCATACCCATGACATACAATTCAGACACAAGTGATCCTTTATTGGGAAAGTAGAAAATGAATTAAAATGTAGTTATCACCTTGAATTAACTTGAATGTACTTGGTTAGACTGCTATTCATAAAAGTGGAATAACTTCCTTATGGCAATGTTGGAGACATTTTTTCTAAAGAATAAAGCACTGTTGCACCATTAAACAGTGTATATCAAATTGTCTCACACTCCACATAGATAAACATACACAGGTTTTCTTTTAAATCCTCCAGTCTGTTCTTAGTCAGTTACTGCTCACTTGAGATGCCTTTATTTCTCATCATAAAGATCAAACTCCAATACAAAAACAATATGTATTTTTCTTTGGTATTGTGCATTCTATACTGCATTGGCTGTAATCGAGGAACTTCACCCGCTCCCCCTCAAATCCCCATCTCTAGCCCAAAAAGCAACTGCTAAATATCAGACTTTGACATACTCTGTCGATGTATAGCTTTGATCTTACTGTAGTACAGTTATATTCTAGAATGTATAAAGGGCAAAGGAAATATAGGCATCTTAGCACCATATTTTTTAGGCAGTATCAAATATAGGAGGGCAATTTTTAAAGCTCCTGTAAATTTCAAATGGACGGAATGCAGAATTTCAAGAAAAGGTCTCACTGATGAGCTGCCTGGGCCAGGATTGTCAATTCCTAATGAAGGTATGTAGGTTCCAGAAAGAGGGGGTGAGAAAGATAAAGTTCTTTATGCATCAGCCAAAGGGATTTATACTTTACCCTTTCCCACATCCAGAGCTAACACAGTGAGGTGAGCGCTGGCCAGATAAGGTCACTCTTTCTTAATTGTAGGAGCACTTGAGCTGACACGTTTCAATACATATGAAGGTTAGCCATAGATTTTTTTGTCATACTTAAATACATGGCTTTACAATAATCTGTTTGGGTGGGCACAAAGCCAATTACAGTACTGCCCCTAATGGGAAAATGTTAAAAAGTGACAACGTTTAATTAAAATTCATCTGAGTGTTACTGAGAAATATTTACCATGCCAGAGTCTCACTTTCAGAAAATGGGACTCTGGCAACCCTAACAATTGAGTATCCTTATTTGCAAATAAGTAAGCTGTTAATTTTAAATATGTGTATCTTTGAAATCTAATCTGTAAAACCATTGTTGTTTTTATTTCTCCCTCTGCCACACCATAGCTGCCATTTCTGTTTCTCCCTCTTTGTCTCATTCTCTCTCTTCCCCCCTCTCTGTGCTTGTGTAATAAATTGCAAACATTGATTAATTTCTATTTTTTTCAATAGGATTTAGTTAATGAAAAACTTAAAGCACAACAAATGAATAATGAGTTAGAAAAGCTCACACATGAATTGGAAAAAATAGGGTTAAATAAGGAACGTCTATTACATGATGAACAAAGCACTGATGACAGGTAAGAGATGCTGCTACCTTGGGGGATCATGGTCTTGTAAGACTTAAACCTATAAGCTTTTAATGTATAGTAAGACACACATTATTGTCTGAGCTGCATAAAATTAGAGCCATCTATAGATGGTAATAGTTATTGAGTGAAAGGTAATTGTAAATCCTCTTCGAAAACCCTACTGCAGGTCTTATTTACAAAGGTATTTGTGGTGTAAACAGAAAATGAATGCCTGAAAATATCTCATTTTTGCTTGTGCAGTATTTTACATAGAGATTACTGGCAGGTGTAAATGCAGATTACTACTGCAGATTGCTCTACCACAAACTCATGTGGCAAATCCCAATCAAGGGACAGGAAGTGGGCTTTGCAAGGTGAGATTTGCCTTGGAAGCTTGGTTATGTCCACAAACGTACATTTGTAGGCATTTCCAAACTCCTGCTCCACCTCTTTCCACTTCGGTAATTGTCATCAATTTATTAACACCCCTTCCAGGATGGGAAGGAGAACAGCGTGAGATGTATGGGGAAGGACTTTCTTTAAACGAAGTAATGCTTTTCCCACAGAGTAAAACAAAACCACATTTTTAAAAAAAACATGCATTTGCACAGGAGGGCCCAAACTCCTTTGCTTCATCTGATTTCTGTGTTATATCATTTCTAAGTCTAATCTTAGACTTTGAACAACATGCTCTTTGGAGCATTGGGCCGTTATGCATGTTACTGAGTACCTAAGGAGTGCATATCAAAATGCTTCCCATTGTATAACCACTTTCTAATTGTTTTATGTAAAAACATACTCTCTCCACTTGTAGAAATCCCCACAGCAAATCCTTCTATTAGCTATCTGTCTGCCTCTTTTTCAGACTTTTCCTATTCCTTCTCACACCTTTTCCAGTGTAGTAGTGGTAAGTTTTCACAATATTATTAATCAATATATTTTGTTGTACACTTTGCAAAATTGCATATTCAAAGTTAGGCACTTTTTATTATTAGTTTCATTTGTTTTGAAGATAATGAATTTAAAGGTATAGATCAGCCAACACATTTCACTTCCCTGAACACTTTGATCATAATATAATAAAGTGAAAAAAGCTTCACTTTTATGTGCACTAAAATATAACATTTCTCTTCATGCATGCCTAATTCACATTAGTTTCACTTTCAGATGTTTTGTCAGATGGTTTGTCTGAAGCTTCATATGAAGCAAACAATACATGTTAGCAATTCTTTTCAGTAGGCATGATAACAAAACATAACAGGGGCTATATACTAAGATAACTTAACACTTGAGATTAAATTATACATGTATGTTTACTCTTACACTTTTGAATAACTTTACTACTTTTGGCTATTCACCATTTACGAGTGTAAAGTTACTCAAAAGTATAGACTTACATGTCTCCATGCCCTGAAACAGGGGGCAGGGCCAAATTACAGTGTAAGTTCCTACTGCAAAAGAAGAACATTATTAAGTCCAGCACCACACATTGCCAACCACTGATACTGCAACACACTCCAATAGAAATATTGGAGGCAGGGACTTAAAAAAGAACTCCATAGGAAATAATGTTCAATTAAATTATTTAGTTTCAATTTTGAAATATATTTAATAAAATATTATAATAGCCTTTTTTAATTTAGAAATTAATTTACCTTTAATGTTTTTTTCGATGCATAACTTTTTGTAATTTTTAAACTATATTAAATAAACATAAACATGTTATTTTAGTTGCATTTTTAAAAAGAAATCTTAACATAAATATTGTTAATTTAATTTAATATAGTAAAATATTTATTAAATATTTAATTCAAAATTGAGATAATAATGCTAGAGCATTTATTAATTTTATTCTACATTTAAAAGAAGTATGTAACAGTATATAACATTAATATACATTAATATTTAACATAAATATATTATAACTTTTCTTTCAAGTTTAATACATTTTTCTCCCTATTTTAAAAGAGCTCCGCCCCATGGTTCCAATTGTAATGTGACATAGGTTTAACTATTGGTGGGTGAAACAGGCTTAGTTCTGCAATCTAGACCAGTGGTTGTAGTTCTTGAGGAGTAACAGTAAGAGAGCTTACGTTCATTCAAGATATTATGTCAGTGCATTATGCCTTTATGTTAAGCAGTGTGTGAATGAGTGAGTAAGGCTACTCTTTTTATGTGGGCTGAGGGCATTCAAGCATCACTTATTTATTTCTGATTACATATATAGTTAGATTGCAATGTTCCCATTCATTGGATCTTGATTAATGGTCATATTCTTTTAATAGTCCCACTCATGAATGGGATGCTGAAGCTGTTCTTAAAATCTGTATATATATATATAAATATGCAGACAGTCTTTTTATCAGCAACAGTTAAGAAATAAGCAATTTTTATTGATTCTTCTAACCACAAATTCCTCACCTTGAGAATATCCCAGGTGCTAGACGGTAGCCTGACAAACGATTCCTATCAACCAACAGTTGTAGCCAGTAGCGGTCGGTGGTAGGAGTGCCGGCCGGGCGGTGACGTGGGGTGGGGGAGGGGCAGGGTGGGGGGTAGTAAACCACGGATTAGGGCCGAATACAGGTAAGTAAACATTTAAATAAATAAAACGAATTTCGTTGTGAGCGCTGCATCGCCAAATGCGATGCAGTGCGCGCAACGAAATTCGTTTTATTTATTTAAATGTTTACTTACCTGTATTCGGCCCTAATCCGTGGTTTACTACCCCCCGCCCCACGTCACCGCCCAGCCGGCACTCCTACCACGGACCGCGACTGGTTGTAGCCCTGTGGCTCCGTGGCATTTTAGTACTGCCTCGCAAGTGACAGGCCGAGACCAAATATATAGGCATATACCCCTGCACAGTGATATCTGTACCTTCCTTTCCTTGCTTTTTGGCATGGATCCGGAGCTGTGCTTCCGACTTTGTTGGTTTTCCGACAATCCTAAAAAGGTTTCAAGCAGTGTGCTAGGGACAATGTCTCCCTGAAGCAACTGGATTCAAGTCCTGCTGCAACTGCATGAATTAGAGGTCAATTATGGACCCACACAATGTATGCCTTGGTGCCTGGGGTCTGGTCACAGCTCACAGTTGTGGAGAAATGTACCCTCATGCATTCAAAGGTGATCAAAGAGTGGTAGGCAATACTCTACATTGCTAAGCATATAAAGAGGTCAAATTCGAAACAACCATCTCGCTCTCCCTCAAAATTAAGCGTCAGCTCTCGGTTACAGGGCCAGTCCTGCATGAAGTCCAATCTCACTTAAATTCTTCAGATAAGTCAAAGTTGAAAACATACCACAAGCGCAAAATGGTCTAGCAGGACTCGACCTTAGCCCTCGACTCGAAATCAAGGTGAGTAGTCATGACAAAGACACTTAAAGGGCTCCTTACCTCCCATCATCTTCTAAATATGATCCGGCATAACAGTTGCTCCTGGTGCACCTGAACTCCCAGAGCCATCGTTGACGTGCAGCTAATTGTAGCAAATGTAGGCCCTCAAGGATTCCATGCTGCAGATCCTTCAGATACTGCCAGCTTTCTTTGGTGCACCTTTGAGCCCCATGGAGCCACAGGGTCCTACAGACTCACCTCCAGCAGATAGCCCTCCTCTGACACCAGCAGCCCCTCCTGGCCTGTTTTTGGGCCCATACCAATGCCAGACCTGGCTGCCACTCTGGCTTCAAGGTCCACATCTGTCACTTCCATCCTGCTGCGAACTCTACAGGCGCAGGTGCCAGATCCAATCCAAACACCTGTCTCCGAACCAGCATTGGCCCAACATCGGCCCACACCAGGTCTATGTCTCATTATGGGATTACCAAGGAGCAACCAGTGGTCATTCAACCCAATCCCCATCCTTCTCGATATTAACAGAGGCTGGAAGCTGTTTTCTGTTCCGATTCTGATGTGATCCAAGGCCAACAAAACATTCTACATGACACTAATGATGACATGGAGGGGGACAGTGTGCTCCCCCCCTCATTACACTAATAAAGGTCTTTACCTAGACCTGCAGAATGCTAGTAGGGAAGACACCTCTCCTGAGACCAAGCTGGACCACCAATGGAAGAAAGTGCTTTCTTTACAGAAGTAGTGAGCAGAGCGGCAGAGATACTAGATTTACAACTGCCTGTGGTTGAACCCAAGGACAATTTGCTGACTGAAATGCAACCAAGACCATCTTCATCAGAGCTTCATGGATATCCTCATGGCCATGTGGTCACAAGCATGCTCGGCTCCTCCAATCACTCAGCCTGTGTCCAGAAGTAACATACTGGCTCATAGCTACCTGGATATTTTGACAAAGCACCCTACGAGAGCTTTGTAGTACAGGCATTGATGAGTAAGTGGAATCTAAATGCTTTCCCCTTAAAAACTCCCCAGACAGGAAATCATAGCATAGTTATGCATTTGGCGGCCCTGCACTCCTTGAATGCAGTGTGCCTACTGGTCAGGTACACCCACTCTTTGTGGAGCATGGGCAGCTAAATCTTGCCGGCCGGCCCATAAGACCTCAGGGCATCTCTTGTCTAAACGATTCAGAATGGACAGGATGTGCCAAAACATGTACTGTGCTCTGGCCTGTACACTACTGGTTGCATAGGCTATACTAGCAGTCCCACCGTAGAGCTTAGGCGGCACACTTAGATGTGGGCAGCTGGATTTTCTGGGGCCTTCCAGGTGCCAGCAGGGATCTAGCGTTCTTGATGTAAAGGCTGACTTGGCACTTGCACGACTAAAAGATAGTTGCACCGCAGCAGCATCCTTGCAGCTATTGTCACCAGACTGTCAATTCTACCCACAGAATAGAAACGTTACTCCAGGGGCCGAACTTACCAGCACCGTGCAGCAAGTGGCTCAGCATTTTTGAGCCAGAGGATGAGGAGGTGGTCAAGCTTGTTCACTCCAGCAGGGACAGCCTTTAACTACTTGCAGCTGTGTCCGGACAACTTTGATTTTTCCTTCTTGAGATCTTCAGTCAGCTGGCAGGGGGCAGGATCTGACATTTCCTGCCTGTCTGGAAATCCATTACATCAGACTGATCACTATTGCATATTGTTCAATGGGCCTAGCCCTACTTTTTATTTATTCTATGCCTCATATTCCCCCCATGCAAGCCATATTTCAGCAGACCATGCCTCAGTCTTAATACAGAAAGTCACTCTTCTGCTGGCCAAGAGTGACATTGAACAAATTTACTCTCAAAGTGTGAGGTGTGAGGGGTGCTACTCACTGCTCCCCTATGCCGAAGAAGGGCAGAGTCTTTAGGCCTATATTGGAACTCCGGCTGTTGAAAGCCTTTCTGAGAAAGGACAAGTTCAGAAAGCTTAGTGTGGCACAGATCCTCTCTGCGCTAAATCCTGGAGACTGGATTTACATGACTCATAAGTTTGCATGCCAGTCATGCAATCCCAGAGGTGGTACCTGCGTTTCACAGTGGGGTTGGAATACTTTCAGTTTTCAATGCTGTCCTTTGGTCTTACCTTGGCTCCTCCGGTGTTCATGAAAGTGATGGCGGTGGTTGCAGTATATCTTTGGAGGTTGTGGATATTCCTGTACCTTTACAACTGGCTGCCCACACTCTTCCCTGTTCTGTGGAGTGGACATCTGCATAGCATAATAAGGTCCAAAATTAAATTTTTGCATACCTCTGTTATTTTCTATGGGAGAGTGTTGCAGTATTAGTGGTTGGCCATGTGTGGTGCTGGATTTGCTACTGCTTCTTTTTTGGCAGTAGTATTTACACTTGTAAATTTATCTCCATTCCTGTTTTTTAAGGGGTGGAGAGATGTAAGTCTACACTTTTGAATAACATTGCAGTCAGAGTTTGGGAATAGCTAAAAGTAGGGTGTTTACTCAAAAGTGTAGGAGTAAATTAGACGTGTCTGGACATCTAGAGTGCTTTGAAAAGAGGCTCCTACGCCAAAGAGATCCTTTCCAGCCCTCTGAGGAACACCACATTGAGAGAACTGAAAAGAGACACTTTGAGGATGATTATCAGTGCTCCTGGTTGATGTTGTGGGTATCATGGTGAGAGTAAGTTTTCCTGCTATATGTCCGCCATCAAGAGCATAATTGACGTTGAGAAGCCATATGACATATGAGGAAGAAACCTTTGGATATAGCACTCTTTAAGATCAAGGCACTCAACATCTGTATCACCTTCGATGTCTAAGCATCTTAAATGACTAGCACAGTGCCTTACATCTGTCACAGAATCTAAGCATTCGCAGCTTGTTTCTCCATCAAGGCAGAAGTCTGCTGCTGCAATTGATCTTCCATCTTTATTGCCGACTTAAAGTCAAATTCCACCTGCAGATGATCTGCTGATACCTGTTCCTCACTCTCGCCTGTCTCTGACAGCTCCTCGGTTCTGCTTAAGGCCCTTTCAAGTCATATGACGTTTTCTCCAATCAGTCCACTGCTTGAAGGAAACAAGCTATAAGGTCAGTGCTCCCCAAGCAAACATTGCCTAAGCACAACTTAGTAAGGAATACAGACTTATTGATACACCCCCAGATTCAATCACTGTTGGAGTAACTAGCCAGAATCATGCTACAGTACTGTTACCTATTTTTCAACCAGATAAGAAAATCAAGAAACTGTACTGTTGGCAGTAAAGTCTGCAGTTCATTATGACCTCTGTGAAAGTGGCTAGCTCCATAGCTCTTATGGGAAGCTATAACCTTTTGGTCTAGGAAGAACATTTGCTGCAACCAAAGTAGCCTTACTTGGGGAGAAGGCCTGCAAGAGAAAGAGGAAGACAACATTCTTTCTCTTTTAAAAAAAAATGTATTACCATTTTTAAATGCATATACATCCAAAGTGCAATTTTTCCACATAGTACCATCTCCTCCCACCCTCACCCCCCTAACACCCCCGGCCCCACACATATTAACAGCTTGACAAAAAAAAGAAAAAGAGCCCACCACATTGGGTGTGCATTCTTAGCTGCATTCATCATATAGACAAAAATTGACATAAAAGTATGCTGACGAAATAAAGTGCTAAGTGCAAAGTGCAAGCTGCTAGTACAACTTGGGTTAACCCGGAAATACTCTTTAAACATGTATTTTCTCCCTGATGGGCCCCTACAAACTTTCTGGATAAATTCATACATATTAGTAACATCCTGCTAATAGCCTGTACCTGACAAAAGGTACATAAAGTGTCAAGTGCAAAGTGCAAATGTGTTTATCAGACTAAAATTCTGCAGGGAGTGCATATTGAGCTTGGAAGTTCCCACTCATAAATCCCACATATTTCAATTTCAAATGAGCAAAAATTAACAAAAAGAGTTGATGATCAAAAAATATAGAGTACAGGTAACTTATTCAACATATATTGGCCCAGGATTGCTCATTGCCCTTTAAGTTTAATTCCCCCTATGTTGCAGAGTGGTGTGAAATACCCAGTTGGTCAACCGGTCCCAAATAACCAATCCCTTTTTTCTGGCACAAATTCCTTTCTTAGCATATATTGCTTTTTCCATGTTATGAATCGAAAGTAATCGGGCCAACCACTGATGAAAGGAAGGGGGATTGGAATCCAACCAGGCAGAGGCAATACACAGCCTGAGTATGGTCATAGCGACAAAGATCAGAGCCCCCTCCTTCCTTCCAATTTTATCCTGCACTCCCAATAAAATCATAGAGGGCGTTAGAGATACCTTCCGGGACAAGATTTCCTTAAAAAAGCCCGACATATCTTCCAACAAAGTTCTAAGCCTGGCACATGTGGCAAACATATGCACTGAATCAGCCCCATATTCCGAGCAGCGAGGGCACCTAGTGCATTTACCATCCCACCATTTAGCGATTTTACTCGGGTGTAATATAAGAAAAAACAAGTTTTATAAAACTGGGCTTGGAGATTCGCAGAAAGTAAATCAGTTTGTGCATATAGGAGGGCTTGCTGGAAAGTTTTATCAGTGATTCCCAATTTCAACTGCCATTTCCCAGAGATCTTACTCAGGTCATCTGACATCAGGCTGTTAAGAATATTATAGATAGTCCCTATTCGTGGTAAATTACTATCAGCCAATTTCTCCATAAGTTCACATTTAACAAATCCAGAGGGCCCTCCCCCTTACGCTGTAAAACATTTCTAATTGATAAATATTTAAAGAACTCTTTATGCCTAAGGCCGAAATTCAATCTTAAATCCCCAAAAGCTATAATCCTATCGGGGGAAAAAAAAAACTCCCAGTTTATTTATCTCAGCCTTAAACCACGTTGCCAAGTAATGGTCCCCAAATATCTCTGGCAAGTTCACATTATTTCTATTTGGAGTATAGTAGTTCAATCTGCCAACACCAAGAAGTTTACGAACAGCAGTAAAGGCCTTATAGGTTCCCTTAAGTGTCTTGAACCTCACTCTGTTCAAATAACGTAATTCTAGTTGCCGCCACAAGCAGCCCCAAGCTTCAGGGCCGACCAAAAGTTCGAATGGCGAAGGAAATTCTGAAATTTGATCATGGGAACAGTCTTGTAACAGTACAGGGCAGTGTTGCAAGATAGTTGCCCAGTAATACAATGTTAAATTAGGGAACGCCCATCCACCTCTATCCTTTGGGAGTGATAAAAACGTTATAGATCTTCTAGGCTGAGAATAAGCCCACAGAAATTGTGCAAAGAGATTATCAAATTTCTTTAGTATTTGATTTGAAAATTCTAAAGGAATGGCTCTAAAAAAGTATAAAGTTTTCGGAAAAACGATCATTTTTAAAACATTACATCTACCAACTAGAGAAAGGTGCAAATTGTTCAGCCTGTGCAATGACCTATTCATCTCGGTGGCTAAAGGGACTGGATTTTCTTCCACGATCAAGTCAATATCAGACAGAATGTTCATCCCAAGATATCTAGCCTTATTTATAACCCTAGGGTCAGTCCATTCAATTTTCTTATTCAAAATAATCTGTGTTTTTTCCTTATTTAAAGCATAACCCGGGACCGCCCCGAAGCCTTGAGCCTTGAGCCTCTAATTCAGTCGCCTCAATTGACCTTGCCGGATCAGGAGTTACAAGCGCTATATCATCGGCATAAGCCATAATTTTAATATCGCATCCATGCCTATGTATTGGGCGGATACACAGGTTTATTTCTAGCTTCTCGATAAACGGGTCGATATACATTGCGAACAGAAGCAGGAACATCCCCAGCTGAAGGAAAGCAGTGGCTTCCCTCCGTTCAGCATATAAAACTATCTTTTTGAGAAGCAAAAAAATAACAAGAGACAAATATTGTGAAAAATGGCTAGATTTCAGGTTCAGTTCTCCAGAACTGAAAAGTAGATTCAAAAGAAGACCGTGAAGCTCGGTTTCCTCTCTCCAGAAAAGAAAGGACAATTAAATCCACTATTTGGTGGTTTTTAAAAAGGGATCAAATCAAGAGATGGTACCCAACAATGAAACATGAATAAGAAAAGAAAAATTCACAATAATTGCTTGTCAGCAAATTAACCCCATGCTCCATCAATGGAATTTGATGTGGGTCATCAGTCTTCAAAGTTCATGCTTCCATATTCCAGTTTCTCAGAAACATTAGGACGTTTTGCTATTTACAATAGATAAACACTACTAAATAGAGCCTAAATGCAGCTCCAAGAGCTTTTTCCAAATGCATGTTTTCATTAGGAGCCCATTTGGCAAAAATGACAATATGCATTACCCTTTCTTCTATCACTGGCTGAAAAAAGCAACTTCATATCAAAACCCTACCATTATCTTCCGGAGGGCTTTAACATGGGTTACAGGTCAAAACTGGAGGTTATTGCAGTTCTGGATTTTTTCTCCTATTAAAGCCTTTTTTTACTCTTGAAAGCAGCCAGACATACCACTTCTGAGGTAAACCCACAGCCCATCTAATTCTGATGGGGCTGATAACAAAAGTTAATGCTCCACTTAGAATGATCTCATAATGGGGCTTATACATTTGCTGTGCTTGTAGAAATTCACAGTGTGGTAATTGTTCTGATTTTTTTGTTGTGCATGTTATATTTTACTACAGTTTAAAGAGATTTACAATTCAGTTAAATAAGATTATCATAATTTTGCCTGCCTCCTTGATTTTAAAGTTATTGTGTTATGGAAAAATCAGGAGTGTAATTTTGATTTTATTAGAGGTGCGGGTAGCCGTTTCAAGCTGTGCCTTTGTTATTACAAAACGTTTTATACAGCAAGACAATAATTGTTGAGTAAAAAGGTTTTTCTGCAGAAATGCTAATAACTACGAAATGACACTTGTGTATTTCTTTTAAACTCGATGCATTAACAGATATAAGGTCTTGGAGTCCAAATTAGAGTTTACAATGAAGAAATCACTGGAAATAAAAGAAGAGAAAATTGCAGCTCTGGAAGCTCGATTAGAAGAATCTACAAATTTCAACCAGCAGCTGCGCCAGGAGCTAAAGACAGTAAGTAAGCAGAGTCATTGACCGTACTTGCAACTTCAGATTGATATTGTGATTGAACAACCACAAAAAGTGGGGTAGGGGGGTTGCTGAGCACATTGAAAGAGTGAGAGATTTCCAGCGTTTGGGCGCTAACAAGAGAAATGAATGCCCGTAAGGGGGATTGGGTATTGGAGGATGAGGAGCAGCATGGACAAAACTGGAAGGCAGAGCAACAGGTAGGTATGGTAGAAGGAAAGTAGCAGATCATAGATATGGGAGAGGAAACATGTAAAGGTAATACCAAAGAAAGAAAATACCACATGAGAGTGAAAATGAAGCCAATGGAGTGCAGTAAGACAAGTTGATTGAGGTTGTTGGGTGGTGGAAAGGAATGTGAATGGCAGAATTATGACGGGAGCAGCAGTAGTTGAGATGGGATAGGATTAGGCTAGGGCTGATATGTTTACTGGTTTGAGAGTGAGAAATAAGGGAATTTTGTAGATATTTTACAGTTGGTATCAGCAGGAAGAAACAGTAGAAGAGGTTTGATTGATAATAGCAGTATCGAAAGGGACAATGGGAGACAAGGCTCCCTTGTCCAATCGGATCCCCCTTTTTTAAATTCCTGCACTTACAAATAATTCGCAAATCCCAAATGGCAACCGTATGAAAAAGTCTTAACCCTTTAAATCCTGCTCTACTACTTTTTTAAAGGCTTCTATCCCAAAAACTACAGAACAGATTTACTCCTAACCAATAAAAACACTTGCTGAGTAAGGTTCTATTTTCATGTCAAATTTAGTGTAAATCTGTTCAGTGATTCAGGCTGTCAGCCTGCGCATAAATTCCTTTCAGAGTTAAAATGGGAAACTGCTATTTTCAACCACCCTAATTTCATTCTCCCTGCATGAATCTTTACGTAACTTGGCATGCGGAACCTTATCTGACGATTCCAATGATTGCCACATTTTGTAAAAATCCACCCACAACGTAAAACACTAAATCAGTCTTTAAAATGGAAAAATGCAGGTTTGATATCTATGCAGGAATACAAATTTTTTAAAAATGAAAATCCAACAGTTCCAGTAATGTACTTCATACCAAAAATCCATAAGAATCCGACCAAGCCACCAGGAATGCCAATAATATTGGCACGCAACAGTCTGTTAGAAACATGATCACAATATGTGGATTTCTTTTTACAGGAGTATGTTCGCCAGCTGCCTTCCTATATTAGAGACACTTGTGACTTTTTAAACAAAATACAGGATTTTACATGGCAGGAGAACTATTTACTAATCACACTTGATGTGACCGCCTTTTACACAAGTATTAACCATCAAGATGGTCTACGGGCACTGCAATATTATTTGAACACTAGACCATCACACTTGAGTACCCATAGTAAAATGCTAATAAGTATGGTGGAATTTTGTCTCCGCAACAATATATTTATGTTTCAAAACACCCTTTATCAACAACTACGGGGTGTAGCGATGGGTGCCAGCTTCTCCCCCAGCTATGCTTGTTTACACATGGGCTGGTGGGAGGAGCTGGTACTAAGAAATCTGCATGCAAAATACTACAATGAGAATGTCAAACTTTGGCTACGTTTCATAGATGATCTTTTTGTGATCTGGCAGGGAACCCTGGCAAGTGCACAAGAGTTCATAGAAAAAATCAATATAAACGAGATTAACCTGAATTTCACCGCAAACATCAGTACTGAAGTAGTGAGCTTTTTAGATGTCCAAGTTTATGTTAAAACCAACAAATTGGAAACCAAGGCCTATAGAAAGGAAACTGCTGGAAACGCAGTGTTACACGCATCAAGTTCCCATCCTTGTCACCTTATACAGAGCATACCATATGGTGAAATGTTGCGGCTAAAAAGAATATGTAGCAACAGTGATGACTTGAAAATAGCGCAACAGGCAAGCAAAATGAGGTTCCTACAAAGGGGCTATTCCAACAAATGCATTAACAGGGCAATCAATAAAAGCAACGCAGTAAAAAGATCTGACACACTAACAAAGTCTAAAACGCAGGAATATGAGACAGACATGAGTGAAGCAAGCAACAGTGATGGTGGGAATGATTTTAGATTAATCCTATAATACAGTAAACAGGAGAGGGCCATCAAGCAAATCATTAAAAGGAACTGGCCCATTGTCCTTAATGACCCCACAATAGGCCACCTACTGCCGAGAAATCTATCAGTCACATACAGTAGGGCGCATGCCATGAGGGACAGTCTGGTCAAAAATAATTTGGAGACTCAACCTGGGACATCTTGGCTTGCACAACGTAAAGGTTTTTTTCGCTGCAAGCTATGCAAGGCATGCCAACATGGCCATGTCTGAACTGGGGTGGTGGAGTGAGCTAAAGAATGATGATGGATTAAACCCAGATCAGTTGACTGGGGGTGAGTGTTTGATTGGCTCAAACGTTCCGTCCATCATCCCCCCCTTAGGCATGCCAACATGGCATAAACAAAACAACATATAGAATTCCCTTTGGTGACCAAGAGAAATTGATCAGCAAGCCACTCACATGCAAGACAGATCATGTCATATATGTGCTGGTGTGTCCATGTGGCCTACGCTATGTAGGAAGTACTATACTGCAGGGCCACAAACGGATACTCCAGCACATCAGGGCTATCAAAAACAAAGACAGTACATATCCTGTGGCACGCCACTTCAGTGAACATCACGATTCTGATCCCAAGGATCTAAAGTATTACTTGATTGACTCCATTCTACCCGGTAAGAGAGGGGGGAAACAGGGAAAGGATGTTACGCAAACTGGAAACAAGGTACATCCTTGACCTGGATTCCAAACACCCTGGAGGTCTAAACGCCACGGAAGATCTGTACACGTGTTTATAAACATCACGCAGAATAGAATAAACCGGAAGCAGTGGTGCCAATAATGGTTTTAAAGTAGAGGTACTCATACCAATACATAAGAACCATTTTAGAAACTTAGTAAATAGCCAACCCCCTCCCCTTTTTAGGATAGCACAGCTTTTAGCTATCATTAGTCACTTTTTAACACAATTTTAGACATTAAGACTAGGCACAGGCACTTAGAGAAGGTTTGCACTAAGCACTTAGCACTTTTTTACGCAGTCAGTATGTTTACATGAATATTGTTTACAGACCCAATTTGCGATTTTTGCACAGTATAAATTACAAAGATTAAAATCACAGTGTTCGAAAGGCCACTCTTAAAACAAAGAATGTTCCTTTAAATGCAAGGTTTATCGAATAATTGAAAGGGTTAATCAATCCAAAGACAGGATTCCCTTAACCATGCATGAGTTCAATAGAACAATTTTACAACAATGATTTTATCTGATTTTATGTATTTATACATGGATGTTTATAATTCACGATATTATTAATTGTGAAGTAAGGTTTCAATGTTTTTTAGATTTTTTGAAATCTCAAAAACTACATGATGTGAGGAGGGTAACGTGAACAGAGTCTGTCATTCATGTCTATGACTGTTTGTTATTTGCACTGGTCACTTTAGGAAAAACAACATACAAAGTGGTAGCACAGCTGTGGGCGCGTCGTGTGATCAAGGCCCTCTGGGGCTGAAACGCGTTATGGCTGATAGCTGCTAACGAAAACAATAAACAAATTATTTGCACTGAAACGGCGTCCGTGCTCCTGTCTTAGCGGGGGTAAACTGCATGGGAAGATTAGAGAAACGCTATATATATATATATATATATATATATATATATATATATATATATATATATATATATATATATAAAGTCACCCATCCTGGCCCAACACTGTCCTGCTGGGAAAATCCAGGTACGGACCACCAAGACGCCGTGAAGTTGAAAAAAAGGGGCTTTATTGCATTAACGGCACAAGAGTAATTCCAGGCTCGTGCCTGCCATGACGCGTTTCGACCACAAAGACGCGGTCTTGATCACATGACACGCCTCGATTGTGATACAATATAAATAGTGTAACAACATCCACCAGTGCATGAAACAAACCAGCAATGCTCATAAACATGAACAACAGACTATAGCGTGAAACAGAGGAACACATTGAAATGTAGAAATACAAATCATATGTAGACGAATCACATGTTAGAAATCTGGATTCACCAAGGTCACTATAGAAATTTCATAGTATGAATACTCAAAACGTTAGAGATACATAGTAAAAACAAATATTGGAATGTCTCTGTCATCCAGTGATGAGCTGGAAACCAACTTTGTTGATGTAAAACAACCCATAGAGACAGATGTATCATATTGTGCGAGTAGAATCATAAAGTGCTAGTGCATACACATAAACAAGTGGCCTATATATATATATATATATCAAGGCACCGGGAAGAGCAACCAATTCAGCACCTTGAGCAAAATGTACTTGAGATAAACCTAGGCTTTTAACAACGTCATACTGTGTACATATGGCATAAAAGCCGAGCAATCAGCCACAGTAGTGTCTGACACATGATCAATAAACAGAATACATTAGATCACAATTAGGTATTGGTGCATCAGAGCATAGATGTCTGGTTACAATGTGACAGTCATGTGGCTCATGGTCCTGGGCAGTAAGAAGCAAAGAGGTGAGGTTTGAGACAGGGCATCAGACTCAGGTAATGTTGGAAGTAGACAATAAAAGAATTTCTAACCTGGATAGTCTCACCATGGACAAATGTTGGGTTTAAGTCATGAGCAAAAGGGCAGGTTTGCTTGTGTCCCAGTGACTGATTTCAGAGGCTCGCAAACAAAGCGAACAAAGCTAAAGTCCTGCCAACATTGCTTTGAGGGTGGTGGAGTACCAGTGCTTAATTCGTAACACATATAAGTGCCAGGCCCATCATCAGGAGGCCACTGCAGCTTGCACCACCCTTGTCCCTGACAGTGCTGCCAATGACAGTATCAACACAACTACTAACCATCACACTCCTTCAAGTGTGACAATTTAGTCTATTCCAGGCCCCAAAGTTTTTAGAATGGCTTTGGCGGCAGGTAATAGTAATTTTTAGGTCGAGCCTCGAGTAGCGCGCAAGCGCTGCTAGGCGAAGACTTTATGTAAGGGGGTTTCAGAAGCTGACCACACGCTCGTGCGTCGTGGCCTTTTTCGGGCGGTTACGCGCAAGCAAAAGGCCATGGTGCACGAGCGTGTGGTCACGCCTGCTGCTTGCAAGCGCACAAGCGCGCGCGACGTGCACTACAGCGCGTGAATACCCTCCCCCCTCCTCCCACTCCCTCCTCGTCAGCTTCATTTTCCTTTCACTTATGCACCGCGCGGCCGTGTCACTTTCACGGCCGCCCGGCTATCAGCTTCATTTTTTTTTTTTTTAAATTTAACTTTCAGCGCGAGGCGCGCGCACCACTCGCGTCGCCCCCCCTCCTCCCCTCGCGAGCCTTCAAATGCTTGTTCCTGCTCCCGCTGCTGTGTATGGAGGGCGAAGACTGGCCGTGAGAGGGGCGCCCCGGAGAGGCTCAGGTATTGGATCGTAGCTGGGAGCAGGGTTGCAACTCACGTGTAAACAAGGCAGCAGCCTTACAGCTCCCTGTAACTGAGGTCTGTGTAGTGTCTGCGGCGGCATTTACATGGGATGACAGGGGTGGGCAGTCACTCTATCTACAAGCAAGGAGTACTGTCTTCAAACGTCATCTACATCCCTCCCGAGGTTGGAATGTGCATTTCCCAACTCCTGGAAGACGGCGAGACTGGGGGCTCCCTGTCCGCAGAGAGGAAGCGACACGCCCCCACCTAGGCCCCTATGGATAAAAGGAGTGACAGGGACTTTCCACCCGCGCAGACAGTGGTACAGGTGGGCGGGTAGGCTGGTGATATTACAGTAGCACCCTTGCAAGGATTCTGTGACCAAAGGGAGAGAGGCTGTTTCAGTTTTTAAAACTAATAATTAACAGAATGATGATATCGTGTGGCACTTTCCCCTGTCCCGTGATCACAGGAAATTACACGACTTGTCTCTCCGCACCCACCCCGACTGAAGTACTGGTAAATGCCCGGCATCCCTGGGAACTTTATAATATGTCAACTTCACATAGGGACAGCCACAAATCATTGTATTCAGGTCCTCTCTTTAAAGTTCATCAGCATACTTGCTCAGAGGTGAATTAAGTAAAGTCAAACCCAGGTCTGGAACATGCGATCCCACCTTTCACCAAGACTGTCCCCTCTGCTACTGCAATGCCGGCGCCTTCACAAGAAGCTCTTCCACTACACCTCATCCCTGGCCTCCAGCACAGCCTCCTGTTCTCCCACAGCCAGTGCCCTTACAAGCACCTTGTTCAAATCGCATCAGTGATGATCTGCAGTATCAGTAAGGTTGCATGCCACGGAGACACGTGTCAACTATGTAAATCATAACTAAAAGGCATCAGGCAACACATGAAGCAGGTAGTCAAGGTCAATTAGACCCCGAGTTGTCTTCCTGCTAGGCCATTAGGAGCCATCAATCACTAAACCCTACACGAACAACTCTATCATTACACTGAACACATACAACGCCACCCTGTCACCACTACAATTCTAGTAGGCGAGAAAACCCAGAAATATGCTGAAAATGTACTATTTGTTAAAAATTACTTATGTTGCAGTTTTTCTATATTATGCAAACATTAGGTTAAAAGCTGTAGACAGATATTTTGATACAGGAACTCTCATAGATTACTCTAGTAAGCAAGGATTTTGGTACTAGTTACGCCTCTGACGAACACTTGGAGTTGAAGATATGCAACTTAATAATCCTTGGTAGGCCCTTTTCAGAGGGGTTGTATTTTTTTTTTGCCAACTAAAATTCAGTATATATTTGTAATTTTATGCCTGTGCCATATGGTCATTACAAACTGATGGGGTAACCCAGAATACGTCAGAGGACCTGGGTACAGTACGGTAAGCACAACAATTGGTCCTGACGTACTTCTTTTGGCGACCTAAGAGGCAAAAAGACTCTTCAAATTAATTTACTAAGTCACCGAGAAAGTTTTCTCATGATTACTTTAAACAAGAGAGTAAAATACTCTTCAAACATACACCAGAGAGAAAGACAAAACAACTAAATTCAAGAGACAAAATCTTCTTTATGTATTAGTTATAAATGTTGCATAATCATTAGAACAGAAAACAGTTATCAAAAAATGAGAGGTGCAAAAAAGTGCTCATGTGCAAGGTGAGTAGAAAAAGGGAAATTAGAAAAGAAACAGTTGAAGATCATGGTATCTTAATTTTACACAGACAACACTGGTTGCAATGATGCTAAGAAAAAGTAAACCAGAGTTCTTGAGCCTGTTTACAACACAATTTCTTTATATTCTCCCATGTCCATTTTACAGAATGATGCTATTGTTTTTAGAATGCACCATCCAGTTGCTGGAAGGACAAGTATAGTATATTCCAGGCCGTAGAATGAGGGGTGTCGACGTTTCGACCCGACTTAGCGATGAGGGTAAATCTAAACCTCCACATGCAGGTCTTCATCAGGACAATAGAAATGAAAGAGACAACCGTAGTGGGTGCCTAAAAGGCAGGCCAGGTCAGTCCAAAACTCCTGACCAGTGCTGTCTGTGTAAAATTAAGATAACATGATCTCCAACTGTTTCTTTTCCGATTTCCCCTTTTTCTTCTCACCTCACAAATGAGCACTTTTCTTGCACCACTCATTTTTTGACAACTGTTTTCTGTTCTATTGATTATGCAACATTTGTAACTAATATATAAAGAAGATTTTGTCTCTTGAATTTAGTTGTTTTGTCTTTCTCTCTGGTGTATGTTTGGAGAGTATTTTACTGTCTTGTTTAAAGTAATCACGAGAAAAGTTACTCAGTGACTCAGTAAATTAATTTGAAGAGTATTTTTGCCTCTTTGGTCTCCAAAAGAGGTACGTCAGAACCAATTGTTGTGCTTACTGTGCCATATGGTTGGCAGCTTATTTGCAATGAAGGAGACCTCAGTTGGTTTAATTTCATGCCAATAATAAATGCAATGGACTTGATTGGTGCATTAGGAAATGTTATGCTAGATGCCATAGGTCTGATGTGTTTATAATGGAACATTACAACAATGATAATAGTCCTAACTTATTTGTTGTGAAATCAATTTATTGAAATCAATAAAGGTTAAAGGGTGGATTGTATGACACTATCTTGAAGGCTGTAGTCTGGTATTTTGTTACATAGAATCTCACAGATTGATTTGTAAGCAATGGTCTTAGTAAACCCCTCAGATAAGCCTCTGGGGTTGTTAATTATATTGTTTTGCCCACTGTAACTTTATACAAATTTGCAATTTTCATGTTTGCCTAATGGATGCCTTGCAAGAAAGTTTATGGTTGATTAAAGTAGCCCTGAGTTGGTGATGGACATAAGCCAACAAGCAGGTTATAGGCCTCATTGGTTCATTTAGAAAAGAATGCTAGTTGCCATACAACTAATCTGTTTAATGTAAAAAGTTATGACAAAGACAGTAAACCCAATTTATTTATAGTGAAAATGATATAACCAATATGCCTGAAATGGTGGATTTTTATTACACTGAGTTAAAGATGGTTGGTTGACAAGTATTTTGCTGCAAGGAATATCACTAATGACTGTAGTGGGCAGGGGTTTGGTGTTGCTTGGTACAGCCCATGACAAACCCTGTGGATAGATTTGTGTTTCAGTAATCCTTGTTATGTCATTTTAAGGAGGTTGTGTATTGGTTTGCAGCTGTAATTTTGTACATATTTGTAATGTTATGACTGTATATCGATGATTGCTTTGTGGAAAAGGTAGTGCTCAATACAGTGGGTCTGAGTTAGTTATGGTGATGAGCCAACAATAAAGGCTATTGGCCTGATTGGTTCATTTTGGAAAGTTATGTCCGATATCGTAGGACTGATCTGATTATTATGAAAAATCACAAGAAAAGCAGTAGGCCTGACTTATTTATTGTGAAAATCGCATGTTAAAGCAAATAGGCCTTTAAGGGTGGATTGAAAATACACTGTGTTAGTACCTATAAAAAGACCTTTTGATACATGCATTACTGTAGTAATGGAGGATTTTGGTGTTGGTTACTACATTTGACAAACCTTGGGGATAGAAGATCTGCACTATGATAATCCTTGCTACATCCTCTTAGGAGGGACTGGTAGTTCTCTGCCAAGTTCTTGTAATAACAAGCATTGGCATAGCCAATAGGTCTCGCCTTTGGGACCTTATAAGTGTTTAGCCGTGCAACAGTTGATGTTGTTGCGCCAAGGATATTCTACTGCATAACTAAATACTTATAAGGTCCCAAAGGCGAGACCTATTGGCTATGCCAATGCTTGTTAATATATATATTGAATTAATAAACAACTTTTGTTGTGCTCATTTCTAAATTAGACAGACAGCGCCACCATGTGGCAGATTGTCATAAGTGCTGGTGTTTACAAGTGTCTGTGCCGGGCTCAAATTAAGCACTGTGAGTACAAGGTGACAGATGCAGAAGGTTGTGATCAGCTGGGGGTTGGCCGGCTGCAGCACGGTTAGGCACAGGTTGTCTCAAATTACATCATTGATGACATCACTGATAACACCACAGTAATCTATAGCATATAGTTACTGAATGTATACATGTGGGTCCATATCATGGAAGCCTTGGAGGCAAGTGTGATTGTGCATGTTGAAGGTTATATGATGCACCATTTGAAAATCACTTACGTTTGGGGTGCAATTATTATTCCATGTAAAGCAAGCTCAAGGCTGAGAGCACCAGAGGAGGGTTGCAGAGTAATGTTTGACAGTAGGTTGTGGCTTAAAGCCAAAGCCTGTTGCAAAAAATCTGCGAGACATGCCAAACCTTCTGTTGACAATACATTATCCACCAGTAGATACCTGGCCATGTTAAATAGTTGTAATACAGTGCTATAGACAAATTCTATGTAGCAAGGACGCTTGTAAGATGTGGATGTTTATTTCTAGAACTTGGCTGAAGATTTTGAGGCATTGCAGATTGTTGAATATTGTTGAATGTAGGGGTGTCCCAAGTAGAATTGGCTTATTTCGCATGGGTGTTGTAAAGATGACTCTAATGTTGTGTGCCATTTTGCCTTTTCAGGATGGTGTGTAGTGGATGTTACTAAACTGCAGTATGAAAATTGCTTCCAGAACTGTTTAACAGAGCTCTGTGCACATAGTATCACACAACTTGTGCTCTATCTAAGTGGTCATGCACCCTTCCTCTCTGCAGTTGCACACTTTCATCACTTCTGTTCTTCAAATAAGAGTCGATCATGCTCATTTTCATTCAATAGCTTAAGGGTTGACTGGAATAATCTATTTACCATCAAAGTAATTTTATCCTTACTCCAGTATTGGAGCTTTCATAGATTCACATGCGTGAATCATTCCCCGTCATCATGATGGGAGTCCCCGGTACATTAAATAGTAGTAATAGTGATAAAAGAAAACTGTTAGGAATAGACTAGAACAGGCCTAGGCCTCAGAGTTTATCAACCTATCATAGTCATTATTAAAAAAGAGACCAAAGTTTTTCTTTAGCCAATCAGCATCGACCACCCTCTAGAACCCCCTGAGAGAAGCTCAGAACCTCAGATTTTCTACTGCACGTTGTGCTAGGGAGTCTCCTCTGAGCTCTGCTCAGTTTTTCCTATCTTCAAGAAGCTTTTCTGGACTTCAAATCACAGGGAAGTGACTTTATTTGTTATATTATCTCTAACCAGATATATTCTGTTATTTATATCTGTTGTTGGCCACTAATCTGACTGAGTCATGTCAGAAAAGGCTAAAAAGGATCTCTTCAGAGTGTGTGCCACTTGTCTGAAAAAGAGACTATATGTGGAAGACCCTCACAAAGAGTGCATTTATTGCTTATATCCTTCTCATACGGCGTCTGACTGCAAGATATGTCGCACCTACTCTAATAAGACTCTCAGAGACCGTGAGGGAAGGCTTCTTACTAGGCTCCAAAAAATGAAGACCAGTCCTGATCCTGTGTCAGAGTCAGAGAGCAAGCAATCTACGTCATCAAAGATTTCCCTCAAAAGATTGAGCATGCCAATGAAGATACATTCGGTCTGTTGGAATGTGTTCAGACTCTTGATGGAGAGCATGACAGCAAATATATCCTCCTTAGCTTGCCTCTTGAAAACATTGTGTCTTTTTGTGTTTTGTTTATTGGGTTGCAGGGGATTATTCCACTTTTCTACATTTGGATGGGATCTAATACAGAAAATAAACATTATTTTCAATTTGTAATGTTAAATGTTGTAATTCTGCAAGGAATGGCTTTAATCCATACCACACAATTACATATATATATAATTCATTTTTTTTTAGGTTAAAAAAAACTATGAAGCCCTCAAACAGAGGCAAGAAGAAGAAAGGATGTCACAGAATTCTCCACCGAGAGCTGGTGAAGGAAATAATTCTGTGAATAAGTGGGAGAAAGAAAGTCAGGAAGCTACTCGAGAACTGCTGAAGATGAAGGATAGATTAATCGAAATAGAGCGCAACGTAAGTTATTCTACAGTCTTCTGATTTTTATTTTTACGTTTTTAGTCATTTTTGCATTCCTTTAAAGGTGCCAGTTTTGAGCTTAGTGCCATTTACATGCATGTACATTACTTATATCATTTTCTAGCACTGAGAGATCTGCTAGTAGCCCCTATTGTATTCCTTTATTGCATTAGAGTAAATACGTGTCAAGGTTCCTGCGCTGTATCAGTTTCCCATCTAATTATCGGTGTAAGCTTGTCCAACTGGAAATAGTATTTAATTCTGTGTATGCAGATTCATTGTACAGTTTCCTCTCATGAAGCTGGTATCTCATGTATAACGCCAATGAAAAATCTGCAGGTATCTCAAGTTCATAACTGTTATCCTTCAGTATTGAATCTACAAATAGAGTCAAATGCTTAAATATTCCCCGTCGTCATGGTGGGAGTCCCATTGTAAAAATAACAAGCATTGCCATAGATAAGATTTGAGAACCATAGAGAACTTACGTGACATTGGTAACCAATTCACATTATTTTATAAGAACCCAATTTCAACCAAGCAGAGCACAGACCCTGAAGCACTCTTCCCCTGCAGGGCCACCATACCTCAGATTTCTAACCACACGTCGTGTGTGAGGGAGTGTCCCTGAGCTCTGCTCAGTCTACAGTGCTTGAGTCAACTTTTGACCTTTTTCTTTCAGAATTGTGTTATTTGATCCTGCAAGCAACTCAGAGGTAACACCTGTTGTGTTGTTTCCTGGCTAGCATCACATCAGAGGGATCTAAAAAGAGGCTTCTCAGACCTTGTAAAGCTTGTGGGAAACCAAGATGATTTTCTTAGGATCCCCATAAGGAATGCCTTTATTGTGCGTACCCTCACTATAAACCAAAAAGAATGTAAGCTTTGCAGAACTTTTTTTCTAAAACTCTAAAAGACCGAGAAGCCAGGCGATTATTTCCTCGTCATCTGCACCATTGGCAATCCCGTCAGCAGCACAGAAGGAGACAGATTTAATTACTGCAGAAGGTATTCCAGTGACTTTACGCCTGGGTCAGACATCTTCAAGTGAGGTGTCACCACTGCCTCCTGTACATCTCCTGGAGATGGAAGACTCTTGTGTTGAAGGACCATTTGGGCCAGCTAATTGTCCCACGCAACTTCACATCAAATGCCAAGATACTGATGATGCCAAAACTGCAAAAGACGATTGGACCTTCATTGAAGATTACTCCTCTTACGATAGTCAGCAATATGCCTCACGTCGTTATGACTCTTTCGAGGAACATTATCCATATGATGAACCTTATGAGGAACAACATGGCATGCAGGAGGATACAATTTCTGTGGCCATTTCGTTGGTAACAGATTTGCGGCACATGTTAAATGACTATTACAAGAGGTTCCCCAAGGTTAATGCATTGGCACAACGTACTCCAGTGTATTCTGATACATCCGGTGTTGAATCGCTTCCCCAAAGCCCAGTGAGCTTGCAAGCACAAAAAGAGAGAAGAGTAACCACAATGATTATATTGAAAGTGATGCGGATGACCAGTCGGAAGAAGGAGAGATTCCTCAGGATCCATCAAGTTACGGTCAGGAGTGGGATGATTATGTCGCCCCTCTGTCGGCATCGACCACACAGCCACCCGCTAACTCCCCTCCAGAGGACATACGAGGCTTTCATGAGCTCTTGGAACGGCCTTTTAGACATTTTGACCTGCCTTTGCCAGTGAAGCAAACAGAATGCTTTCTTTACAACTTCAAGGATTCAGCTAGAAATTCTGTTAGATCAATTCCCATTGTGGATTACATTTGGGAGGAAGGATTAAAATTTACGAAGAATCCTGCTTCTGTTTCAGCTGTCATTCCTCAGCTGGTTAAAAAATATAAAGCACCAGAAAATTTGCCTACATGTTTGATAGGCCATTCACGTCCAGATTCAGTGGTATGCAGGCAGCCCAAAAAAGGTCCAGGAATCCTTTTACCCTATGTTCGGAGCCTCCAGACAAAGAAGGCCGATGTCTGGTTAACATTGGTAAGCGGTTTTCCGCAATGGCAGCAACATCCATCAGAGCATCTAACACGTTGGCTATATTAGTAAGGTAAGCCAGTCAGATGTGGTCGGACATGGCAGCCTTCCTACAATTTCTGCAGGAGGATTAAAGAAAGGAAGCTAAAGAAATATTACAGGAAGGTAAGAGGGCTTCATCTGAAATAATAGATATGGAAATGGATCTGTCCTCGGTGGCATTCAGGGAGATGGCAGATGCGGACGTTTTACGTCAGCAAGGATAGCTGTAGGCCACTGCCTTTCATCCAGAAGTGCAAGCCAAAATATTTGACATGCCTTTTGACGGAGAAAACCTTTTTGGAAAGCATGTCGATGATGCCCTCCAATCTAATAAAGCAGACACTGATACGCACGTTCTTTGGGAACATTTAAACAGTGTTGTTTTGAGCCCTTTCGTGGAGGCAGAGAAAGAGGCCTATTTATGTATATCAGAACAAGGGCTTTTACTCCAACTTCTTCCTCATCAAGAAAAAGTCTGGGAAATGGAGATAAGTTATGAATGTAAGACTTTTGTACAAATACATAACAAAACAACCTATTAGAATACTGCATTTACAGGAGATTTTACAACTACTAAACTCAGGAGATTACATGACGTCACTAGATCTCCTGGATGTGTATTTCTACATCCCGATAGATGTAAACCATCAGAAGTACCTAAGGTTCGAGGTGGCAGGGTGCCATTACCAATTCAAAGTTCTTTTCTTTGGGCTCCGATCGGCTCCCGGAGTTTTCACAAAATGCATTGCCTCGGTGGCAACATTCTTGAGAAAAATCGGTCATCAGGTGTTCTCATACCTGGATGACTAGCTTTCTGCTCAGCAAAAAGATTAACTTTAGCCTGTCTTCACTTGTTGAAAACTTTAGGCCTAAAATTAAACAGAGAAAAGTCATCCCTAACACAATCCAGATCGTCAGTTTTCCTAGGAGACTTTCTGGATACAAAAGCTTCCAAAAATGTATGCAACATTAGAGAGAATTCATCGCATAATGGCATTAACAACTTCCCTATCAAAAGAAAGTTCACTTCTGTTCGGACATTCAAATCAATGTTGGGAATGATGTCTTTTTGCATTCCGTTAATTCCAAATTGCCGAATCAGGATGAAACCATTACAGGAACAATTGGATGCGCAGTAGATTCAGCCCGAGGAACATTCGAAGACATAATCAGCATTACACTAACTATGAGGCTAGCAGTGGCATGGTGGGGAAGAAAAGAAAATATCCCTGTGGGCCTCTTGTTCATCCCAGCACATCCTCACTTTTTAATGACGACAGACGCTTCCCTGGAGGGTTGGGGGTGCTCATCTTCAAGACCTGAAGATTCGCGGCAAATGGTCTTCTTGAGAGACAAGAAAGCACATCTACCTCCTTGAGTTGAAGGCAGTTTTCTTAGGTTTCCATTCCCAGAATACGCAATCCCACTGTCTTGTAATGAACAGACACTACATCAACCTTGTTTTGTCTCATCAAACAGGGAGGAACAAAATTTAAGATTTTGTCTACACAAGCCCAACAAATATGGAAATGGTTGCTTCTTCACAACATTTCCTTATAGTAGAACATGTTCCAGAAGTGGAAATCGAATGGACAGATTCCCTGAGCAGAACTTCGAGACAGATGTTCGCAAGCAGATTTCCTCAGAGAAAGTCATGGGGAAACACATTTCTCTTGGCCTGGATGGGAATGTTCACTTAAGTTTTTCCTGTAATTCCCAAGATTCTTCAAAAAATAAAGCAAGAACCATGCCGCCTCACTCTGGACTCTCCAGTGTTTCAAAGACAATGTTGGTTCACAGAGCTTTTTCTCCTATCAGAATGTGTACATATTCAGCTCAAACAACAACGACTCTCATCTCTATGAAGAAAGATCAGACCGTTCATTCATGGATTCGATTGCTCAATTTATCAGCTTGGCTCCTCACGGCAATGAATTTGGATAATTGAACATACCAGAGGCAATTTTGTAGGAATCTCGAGCAGATGCCACAAATAAATCCTTGAAAGCAAAATGGAAGAGATTCTGTTATTGGTGTGCAAATCACTATCTAAACCCATTTACATCCTCTCTGGAATGGATTCTACCATACCTACTCCACTTGGCAAGGTCAGGGCTTACAATTCAATAAAAATTCATTTGGCAGCTATGTCAAGATTTCAGAGACACAGTGGTAAAGTGTATCTCTGGTCTAATAGACTAATCAAGGAATTCATGAGTCTATCCTCTGCTAAATAGTCCTCCGGTGACCTGGCAGTTGAAAATGGTTCTATCACAGCTATTGAGAAGTTCGTTTGAACCTATTCATAAGGCAGAATTGAAATATGTATCGTGGAAAATGGCCCTTCTCTTGGCTCTCACCTCTGCTAAACGAATATTTGAAATCCAATCTTTTACTGTTAATGAACCCTACTTACAACTCAAAGATGATAGAGTGATACTACGAACTAATCCTAAATTCATTCCAAAAGTTCAAACTTCATTTCACTTGAACAAATCAATAGTTTTGACGACATTCTTCAAAAACCCTTCGATCATAGATGATTTGATCCCTGCATTATTTGGATGTCAGGAAATGGTTAAAATTTTATATAGCGAGAACAAAGACTAATAGAAAATCCAACCAAATACTGATGCCGTTTGTCCAACCTAGAAGTGGTTGCACTCTATCTCTAGCTCGATGGATATCTTCAGCCACTGCCTTTTGCCATAATAAAGCTGGAAGGCCATTGATTGTGAAGGTTAAGTCATATTCCATAAGGAAAGTGGCCACATCTACAGCCCTGTTTGCTGGGGGGGTTTTAACGGACATTTGCAGAGCAGCAACATGGTCTTATGTCCATACCTTCACCAAACATTATTATTTAGATTCTCCTAGGAAAGCAGATGCTGCTCTTGGGCAAGTGGTCTTGCGTTGCATGTTTCAATAGGGGAAGAATTGTTGTTTATTACATTTCTAGTTATGCTTTATGTTCCTCCACCTAGATATAATTTATCTCATGAAGAGCACTCGGCACTTAAATCTCTTGCTGCAAATAAGAACTTAACTATCAAATGCTGTGACAAAGGGGGAGGTATAGTTGTATTAGACAGTGACCAATATATCTCTAAAATGGAGGATATGTTAAACAACAAACTTCACTATATCCCCATTCAAAGAGATCCCACCAAAAGTGTCCAAAAATTAGTGCTTCAAATAACTACACAGGCACTCAGACAGAACTTTATCTGTCTCAACATCAAACAACCAAAAATGGCAGCTATCTATGGGGTACCTAAAATACATAAACATACTCAGGACCCCCCGTATAGACCCATAGTTACCACCATTGGGTCAGTCACAGAACCCCTATCTAAATATGTAGGTACCATCCTGAGACCGTTTGTTCGTAAGATTCCCTCTTACATTAGTGACACACGAGATATTATTACCAAAGTGGAAAATTTACACTTCAATGCCTCAGCTCACACTCTGGTCACCATGGACATAGAGGCGCTGTACTCAAATATACCACAGACGAGAGCTATTGAAGCGGTCACTTGGTTTATGGACACTTTCGATATAGACTGTCCCAGATTGTTTGTTATTGAATGCCTTCGCATAGTTCTGACCGAAAACACTTTCGAATTCAATGGATCTCTCTTTAAACAAACTAAGGGAGTAAGCATGGGCGCATCTTGTGCGCCAACAGTAGCCAATATCTATATGGCTTTATATGAAAAACGTTACATCTATAATGAGATTGCCCCATTTAGTGAGTCAGTTAATCTGTGGTCCAGATACATAGATGATGTTTTTTTAATCTGGACAGCTCACCCTGAAGACATCATTGAGTTTGTCTCTTGGCTCAATCTTTGTGATACTAATATTCTATTCACAGCCAATTCAAGCAATACCAAGGTAGAATTTCTAGATATCAATATACAAAACAGAGATAACCGTTTGAAAGTTGACTTATATGTCAAGCCCACAGCTCGCAATACCTTACTGCACTTTGAGAGTTTTCACCCGCAGATGCAAAAGACCAGCATTCCGTTTGGACAGTTCCTGCGGCTCCGCAGGAACTGTACCAATGTCCAAGACTTTGATATCCGAGCCACAGACATGAAAACTAAATTCATAGCTCGAGGCTATCCAAAGAGATTGGTACGTCACTCCTATAAACGGGCTAGATTCTATGATAGACAACATCTACTTACACCACACACAAAAAATTCCAACTCTAGGTTAGTTTTTGTTTCTAGACACTCAACTATGAATGAGAGAATTCGCCATATAGTAAATTCTAATTGGCATATTCTAAATGCCACTAAAACCAAAGGCAATGAATTGCCTAAACCTCTATTCGCATACAGAAAAAGTAAGAACCTCAAAGACCTCATTGTACAATCACGTATGCCAGCTAAGTCTAGTCACACCATACAATCATCCATTCAAAGTCACACATTCCCCACAGGCAACTTTAAGTGCATGACCTGTGTGGCATGCCAATTTGCTATTGAAATGAAAGACTTTTCGTTCAATAACATTAATCTGTCGTTGAACACCTTAACGAACTGCAAAACTTTGAATATCATCTATTTAATTTTGTGCCCATGCAATAAAGGCTATGTGGGTGAAAGGGCACGCACTATGTCCACTAGACTTTCAAAACATAGGTCAGCCATTCGAACACAGAAAATACAGGCTCCATTAGTGCACCACTATATAGAAAAACAACATACTCCGGATGACATACGCTGGCTTATACTTGAAAAAATTCGTACTAATACTGGTACCATTAGCACCAATATCCGTAAGTGCAGAGAAGTTTATTGGATATTTTCTCTGGATACCTATTTGAATGGGATGAATAACGAAATTCCATGGGACCAGGTGATCAAACATAACCCGGGTTGAATTTTCATCATCCACAGCCCCAGTACTGTATTGATCGCTGACTGCATTACACCCAGTTGGTGCCTCTGTCCATATTTTACTATTCTGATCAGGGGCCCTGTATTAGCTTTCAGATGAGTCATCCAGAATTCTTTTACACAGACTTGTCTGTGACCATTCGCTGATACATACTGTTCATTGATGGATTTTTTATTTTTGGCAAAACATGTTTTTGTGTCTCCACCAATATATTTTGTTCCGTTAAACTATCTATACAATTAAAATTACACATTCCTGGTCTTATAGCAATTAGTGGGTTGAGTTCGACTAGTTACAGAGCTTCTGAACAGAATTAGACTGATTCTTTGGCCCATTCCAAGATGGCGGCGATACTCACACATATCTGTGAGACATTTTCAATCATCCCTTTACCATCTTCACTTTCTACCATTTACGGCTTACGCTGTGACTGTCCGCCCGAATTGGCGCGTTTTCTATCCAGCCACTAGGACTATATAACCGCAAGTTATCATCGGTACATTCATCTCTTGTCCGATTTTTTACAGCAAGGCACGGTGACCGTGCTGCTGCGTTTGCGGGCGTCGTCCCGCACTGGAGGCGCGGTAACACACATCCACTGTGTCTAAGTATTCTGGGATTTTGGTTGCTGCCTCCCTCCGGTTACGCCGATAGACCGGGTAAGTGCAGCCCTGCACACATCGTAGCATGAGTCCAGTTTAGGTTTCTTAGATGTAACACTTTGATGTCTGTCAATATCAGTTATTTTCTCTTTATTCATAGTAACATCGTGAATCCTTTGGTTTCATTGATTACACGCTTACCTCTGACATCATCAGCTGTATCCTTTCAGCTTTTTTTAAGTAGGTACGTAATCTATATATCTTGTTATCTATGTTTAGATCCTCTAACATCTCTGTTCCCTGTGATATTAAGGTCATTATAGACCTCGTTAGACATCCTTAAGAACACTGCACATAGTATAGTTGTCATGTGACCGTGAGTATTATGATACAGTCTGCGACTATTTTATCAGCATTCATGTCTCTCAGTCACTTGCCATTAGTGATATCTAACTCATCTAGATCTATTCATTTTTAACTATCGAGTGACCTAGTCAGATAGAGATTAGGTTTATATATTTCTAAATACATGTAATCTTTGAAGCGCCAACACCACTTTATTGTTGTTTTTTGATTATAGTGGATCTCAGCTATCTACCGTCTGGTACCTCTATTGTCCATCATCTGGTCTCCTATTTTGGACCGCTCGATTTATACAGTGTACGTTCTATCCAGTTCTGATCTTATTAGACGAAAGGTAATTCATCCTCCATAGCTGTAAGTTTCCTACCACTTAACATATATTGCTGGCCCAGCCCTGCTATGTCTCATCTCTTTTAATTTTTGTTGTTCCTCATTAGAACTTATTATTTTATATCGGCTTTTGAGGGCCATCATTATCCCAGAAGCCATCTCTTCTGTGGTACTCCATGAGGTAATCGTTTTAGTTTATAAAATCATTAACCCGGCACTTGAGAATCACATGCAAGTTTTGGGAGACTAGACGCGTAAATCTTTCTAATTTTCTTTTCATTCACTTGCAACTTATGGCACCCCTTGATTTCACTTGGGTCTTCTCTCTTCTATTTGTGACATCTTTTTTCTATTCCAACTGTCACATTTAGGTGTCTCAATATTCCAATCTTTTCCTTATAAATCCTGTTGACGGTATCTCATTACGATGTTCATTGTATTAAGTCCATTTCTGTTTCACGTGTTTTAATGTATCTTTGATTGATTTGGAATTAGTGTTTTTAAATCTTCATGTTGTCAAGCTTATGATTAGACCCAATTTTTGGGCTTCTTAAATAAAATAAATCTAGTAGGACCGTTTTTGGAATATTGATACATGTTACATTTATATGCACTCTGTTTAGGTTTTCATTGACAAAATACATGGCTTCCTGATGAAGGCGTACAGCCGAAACGCGCGTAGGACACAGAATCCCAAGAGCCATGCCAATATTGAATGTCCTCTGTACACAATGAATTGATTATCTATTAATTTTGTATGTTTTGAAAAAAGGAAAACAATCCAAACATCGTGAATATCTTCATTTCAATAACATGTATTATTGATACTGTGAAAAATATATTTGATATTGGGTCAATATAACAACTGATCTTTTGAACTTTTTGTGCCTGATCACAGTACAAGATTGAATACAGAGGTCCATATGTTTTCTCTTTTAATATACATAGCTAGTAAAAATCATGTGTAACAATAAAAATAATAAAAAATATTTTTGATACCAGTAAACAGAACTTGCATATTTATGGTTTGACATGTAATATCAAGGTCCACGATTATTTAATATTCCTAAACTGTGATATTCACATTTGAGTTACCTTCCCTGAGTTAGGAATTTGCGTCAGGGGTACCCTTGTTTTTACATAAATTATAGTCAGTTACTACATCAGAGTGGTTTGCCATTCCCACTGCCTCTCCTTTGCTTGGTACTGCTCACTGATGGGATTCAAGCATGTGAATCTATAAAAATTCAATACTAGAGAAAAACAAGTTACTTACCTGTACACTGTGGTTCTCCAGTATGGATATATTTCATAGAATCACATTCAACCCTTCCTACCCATTGGGGCTCACCACTCCGATCACCTCTTACATTCATCTTGTACGCTCGTGCTTGAAATCTGAATCTGGTCCTGCAGGGGAAGAGTGCTTCATGGTCTGTGCTCTGATTGGTTGAAATTTGGTTCTTATAAAACAATGTGAATTGGTTACCAATTTCACTTAAGTTCTTTATGGTTCTCAATGCTTATCTATGGCACTGCTTGTTATTATTACTATGGGACTCCGACCATGACAACGGGGTAGATTCAAGCATGTGAATCTATGAAAAATATCAATACCGGAGAACCAAAGTGTACAAGTAAGTAACTTGTTTTTATTTTATTTCAGACCCTACAACTTGCTTTTAATGAACTAGGTACTGACTTACATGCCACTCTTGGCATAGTTTCCGTAACATTGTTGGTGGAACTTGCATTGTGTTTAGAACCTACCAATATGCATTAGACTTTTTTTGTGCAATTGAATTTACAACACACAGAAACAAACAAGTGTCATGTTCAATCCTGTTATCAAACATTTGTAAAAAATAATACAACTTAGAAATTATATGTATGAGTGACCATTCTTTCAGTCAGTTAGTTTTCAGTGGAATCTTTGCATTTGTGTGCAGCAGCCAAATTCCCACTGAGATCTGGGAAATGACCAGCTACACATTTGGCATAATGTACTGAACAAGCACTGTGACAGTAGTACATTTTGAATACTACTGATATTGGCTGGAATTTTAGAATTTTAAAGGGAAGGGTTTAGCCAAGCCTTTAAGTCATCCCAGGTATCTGTTTAAAATTGTGTTTCACTACTGTAAAACATCCTGGAACGCTGTTTGTTACACCTACTAAGACAAATATTATATTCTGCTTCTCTAAAGTATTTGGTGCTTTTTCCTATCTCCTATTATTGTTGCTGGCTTCTACTTATTACATTCACTTCCTCCTTTCTTCTAATGACATTCTACAATGGATGAACAGTTGTGAACAAAATTGCATTTTAAATGAACTGCAAACAGAAGATTACTTGAAACTATATTCTCTGCATGAGTCTACCTACCAGTTGCACTCTCTTCATATACCAAATTGGGATATTTTTACACATTTCCTGCAAAGTATGATGTTATACGGTTCCTACAAATATAGCAGGACTGTGTATTAGACCAACACAAACTTCACATTATAGAGACTTAGGGGCCGATTACGATTGCGGAAGGCCCGTCACCGCCAGCCATGCGGTGGCTGTCCTTCCGCAATCGTACCGCGCTTTTCCCCCGCCACATTACGATGGCGGAGGGAATCGCGCTCGGACCGTGGCGGACGCAAAGACCGTCTGCCACGGGTCCTCCAAAAGCAATCTTACAGATTGCCTGGCGGATGGTCCCCATAGCCAGAAATGGTGGCGGTGCCTAGCAGGCACCGTCCACCAAATCACGATGCTGGCTAGATCCGGCATTTCTATGGCGGCGATGCCGCCATAGAAAGGCTGGTGGGGATCAGTGACGGGGGCCCGTTGCGGGCCCTCCTTGTGTTGGGGGGAGGGTGCACTTGGGGGGTAACCATGGTACCCCCCTACATTTCTCAGCACTACGTGGCAGGCACCGCGTGGTGCCTGCTACGTAGTGCTGTGAAATGCAGTACATGGCATATTGACAGCACCCGCCGCAATGTTAATGATCAAGATCCGACCGCAATGGTGGCGGTCGCATCGTGATCAGGTGTGTGGGACCGCCGCATGCATGGTGGACGGTCCCGGGTTTACACCAGGATGGCGGACGGACTCAAGTCCGTCCGCCATCCTAATGACCCCCTTAGTCCACATATACCATCAGTAAGTGTTGGTGGATTTCTGACTAGCTCACAGTACCACATCTAATCGCCAAACTGACCAGGGTAAATATGTTGCTGGCAACCTCGAACATGACACTCTGATTCCCAAGGTACCACTGAAGACATATCTTACCCTTTCGTTAGTCACTCTGGGCTGCCCAAGGTAACACAAGAAAGATAAAAACCAAAACATTTTCAAACATTTTTTGTAATGAGCTTATTCTGGTATAAAAAGCATGAGCTGCGATTATTAGAAAGATGAGACATGTTATGGTAAACAGCATTGTTATAAGGACAAACAAATGAACTGTTCAACCATGTTAATTGTTGCTAATGTTTTCCTACCCCTATGTGTACCTAGCACAACACTAGCAATTTCTAGCGGGTGTATCTATCTCCTAGATTATTTGGGATATTCGAGCCCCCATACCTTAATTTAGGTTTCTGGAAATCGGAACAGATTATCCCCCTTAGCTGGATGGAGGTCAGAGTCAGCAGGGCTGCATCTCAGTCACATTGTACAGAGGTTCCGTGATAATCCCAGCATGAAAGTGCTCCTCTCACTGAGGCCCAGCACGCAAGCTGTTTATATAATAAAGTGTTGCCCTTATCATACTCTGGCGAAGACGCAGAGCAGCTCTTCTTGTACTGTCTAGCTAAAAAAAGGTGTCTCCTAATGAGCACATCAAGCAAGCAAAATAATGACATTGTGTTCCTAAATGTGCGACCCTGGAACTAACTGTACAGACTACAGGGCGTCAATGCCTATCAGAAATGCACATTCACTCATTAGCAGAATAGAAGTGTGGCAAACGTCACCACGAGAAAGAGATGTCAACTTAAGGGGTCGGCTCTAAAATGGAGAGCACCTGCAAGCAACGCAACACTCCTTCCATAACTCTGAAGGTGATTCACCTTCAAAACGTAAGAGCCTCTTCCCTTTCATGCAGTTCTCTAAAGTATTTCATGGCTATGCTTCATCCACCACCAGAAGGGGTAAGAGCAGACTTTTTACCCCTCAGAGAAAAGGCATATTCCTCAAGATCTAAACACCTTCCTATAGGTTTAACTGATGTCAGATCTACCACTTAGGCAGGAGCAGATTGCAACCTCTTGCCACCACTATCATCACCATCACTACTATTGTCTGTCAGACACTATTGCGTCACCGTGGCAAACTGTGAGGTTAGGAAGAGGAAGCCAGGGAGTAGATTCTTCTGATGAAACAGCCCATCACTAAATGTTATGCAGTATTGGATTTTTCATAGATTTACATGCTTGAATCATTCCCGTCGTCGAGCTGGGAGTTCCTCGGCAGATATAATGAGCAGTACAATGTTAAACATACACGGAATAGTTTTAACATAGTCACAACATCAGCCTATTCACATCATTATAAAACATTATAAAACTCACACAATCAGAACAAAACACTGCATTCACCTCTCCTCACCCAGGCTAGCAGGTCAGATTTCTACCGCACGTCATATGTGAAGGGAGTCCTTTTGAGCACTGCTTACTCGGTCAGATAAATAAATATTTCTGTACCTTTTCATCAAATTCTAAGGAATCTTTACCAATTACAAATCAGACCATGTCTGAAGCCCCCAGGAAGTGCCTTTTTAGGCCATATGGGAATTTGGTAAAAAGAGACTTCACTGTGAAGACCCACATAAAGAATGCATTTATTGTCTGCATCCAGCTCATAAAGCTAAGTAAGGAATGTAAGATTGGTAGGCCATTTTATACAAAGACATTGAAAGACAGAGAGGCATGATTGTTTGTCATGGCTGCAGGAGTCAAAATTTGAAGATATCCATTTCTTCTGGGGGGGAGGTGAAACCTCTTCAAAATCTCTTATAAGAGCGCATTCGCACTCTGAGAGTCCTTCAAAGGAAAAATCCAAAGCAGAATCTCACAAGAAAGCTGTAAAAATTGCCAAGAGAGGAGACTAATTCCTCAGGCTTAGCAGTTATGATTGACAAGATTCTGTCAGAAAAAGGACAAAAAATTTAATCTGCACTTCCAAGCTCTACGAGAAAGAGGTTGACTATAGAACCAGTAAGGCAGTCCTCATCTTTGCTAGTGTCAAAGACTACATCTGTATAGCTGTTGACAACATTGTCATCGAAAAAGACAGTGTCGATAACACCGTCCACGAAAAAGAGTGCACCTGCAATAATAAAATCTCAGTCAACGAGAGTACCATCAATGATGGAGTCGGTGACCACACCATCGATGAGGTCACCAACAATGGTATCACCGGCGATAGCACTGCCAAAGAAGTCCATGACAATGGTGATGAAGACATTGGCTGGAACATCGATAACAAGGATGCCTTCGACACAGTCATTGATGGTACCATTGACATCAAAATTAACATCAACTAAAATACCATGATCAATGACTGTAGATACCATTATGACAACCACCACACTTACATTCACAACACCATCAACAAAAGCAATAAAATCAGCAAAAGAGGAAATACTATCACCTCCAAAGGATTCTAGAATAACCTTGATATTGGAGGAAGGTATCCCAGGAACTCTAATACCAGAACATATTTCCCATAGCTAGGTGTCCACTTATCAAGACTGGCACCTTTTTGACACAGTGGAATCGGATGAGGAAAGTCCTTTTGGGACGGCTTATAGCCCAACTCAGTTAAATGTAAAATATCACGCCTCTGAAGAAGAAGATGATGAGTATAAAGATTATTCTCTTCATATAAAGGGGAACTCACCTACCAGTCTTTTGTACGGCATGAAGAAGAGGATGATGGATGGCAATATGGTGTGGATACTTCAGAACAATCTATACAAGATCAACATGAGGAGATGATGCAGATACCATGGACCTTGGTCAAAGATCTACGTCTTATGGTAACAGATTACTATAAATGTATTCCACAGTCACATACTGCTCGACCCAAACAAAAATCATAGATGCCTGAAACACTGACAGGCTCCAGATCTCAGTCAACACCTACTGTGTCTTCTTCACCAGTACAGTATTTCCAACCTGCTCAGATGCCTTGGCCTCACTTTTCGCCAGCACCCCCGCAATCCATTCGATCATGATCGCCAGATATGGATGACGATCGGGAAGAGGGAAAATTAGCAAATGCACCTCAATATTCAGGCCCTGAATGGAATCAGTCTGTGACTACCACCCTGCATGATGTCATGCCTCCAGCAGCGGATTCTCCACCAGGCAACATAGATGGCTTCTATAACCTCATTGAAAGGGCATAAAAGAGATCTGACTTACCAGTAAAACAAACAAAGAAAAATATTTGTTTTCTATAGGATTTTAAGGAGCCTGACAGGAAATCTGACAAATCAATTCCTATAATAGATCATATTTGGGAGAAAGGTCTTCAGATCATGAAGACACCAGCCATAACTGTGGCTGTGATACCACAATTTGATAAGATATATAAGGCACCAGATAAAAGTCAAATGTGGTATAGAAATCTATCAGCACCCTATACAGCTCCACCAGATTGGAAAGGTAGAAAACTTGACATTTGGAAACGTTTTTCTGCCACTGTTGCCTCTTCTATCAGAGCCGCAAACGCACTAGAAGTTATCACTAGATATGATCGCCAGATATGGTCAGATACAGCTGTTACCACAAAATAGAGAGGTGGAGGAAAATGTACCCCTACGTCCCTCCCATAAACAACTCATATATCACTTGAAAGTAGGGTGCCTGCAGAGAAGATCAGAGATTCATGAAGAAGACCATGACCTAGATTATAGGAGAGGTCAGTCCACTACTGCAATATTAAGCAAGGGTCAGTTAAAATGGGAAAGCCATCCTTAATGGAAGAGGATGTCTCACACACATAATAGTGTCATGCTTCATCATCAGCATCATCTCCCCACCCTGGTAAGATGGTACTACCAGGGCGGACTCAACCTCCGCAAAGACTTGGCGGTAGAAGGGAGTTCTTAAATAAAACTACTAGACAAGGTGGAATCCAGACAATCTAAAAATACATTAGAGTTCCTCAAGCTAAAAAAAAGTGCAATAGAACTGGCCCCCAAAGAACAAAAGAACTAGGGGTTTTATATCTTACATTTTCCTCATAAAGAAAAAGACAGGAAAGTGGAGACCGATATTAGATCTAGACAGGAGAGTGAAAACCAATATTAGATTTTCGGCATCGCAACAAATATTTGAAAAAACAATATTTCTTATAGTAACATTGCAGGAAGTTCTACAATTTCTATAACACTGAGACGTCATATTTGTAGACCTAAAGGACACATACTTTAATATTCCTTATTACCCCAGGCATTGAACATTCCTAAGATTCCAAGTGCCCATTCACCATTATCAATTCAAAGTCCTCTCTTTCAGTCTCAAATCAGCTCCCAGAATCTTTACCAAGTGCATGCCACGAGTAGGTTCCTGTCTCAGGTTACCAAGTATTCTCTTACTTAGACGATTGGCTAATCAAAGCAAGAACTTCAAAGGAAACAGCAGAGTCTTAAACAAACACTACAAGACTATTCAAGTATCTCTGCCTTACATTAAACAGAGAAACATTTTCCTTGCATCCTCATCACAAGATTATATTTTTAAAAGGAGTTCTGGACACAAAAATAAGCTTTTCTGACAGAAGAGATTGTGTCGCTTAGTAGTTATGGCGACACACCTGCAGAAAGAATAGACTTCCACTGTGAGAGTCTTCAAGTCCTTTTTAGGGATGATATAATCCTGCAGTTATTTGATCCCACGCTGCCAACTTCACATGAGGCCATTTCAATGAGCATTGGAAAGGCAGTGTTTACAAAAGACAAGTTCTTTCCAAGACTGGATATGAATAACCCCTCAGATGAAACAAGCTCTCACATCGTGGCTTCATTGCAAGAACACATTAGTCGGTCTGTCTTTTCTGCAGAAAGAGGATCAGTTTGTTATGACAACAGATGCCTTATTAGAAGGCTAGGGCATGCACTTACAGGAATTGCAAGTCAGCTGCAGATGGTCTAAGTGAGAAATCAAGATGCACGTCAACATTCCAGAGTTGAGGGCAATTACACTAGGGCTCTTTTCCTTCCTTCCTCAAATAGGAAATTCGTCAGTGTTGATAAAAACAGACAACACAACAAGCACGTATTATGTCAACAAACAAGGAGGAACATGATTCATTATATTGTCCAAAGAAGCGCAAAAAATATGGAATTGGGCAATAGAACATGGCATACAGATAAAGGCAGAACATTTTAGGACAACAAGAGAATGTCACTAATGGGAACTCAATCAGTCCCCATTAATAAAGGTATATCGACTATGGGGTCAACCAAAACTAGACCTGTTTGCTACCAGTCCGAACAAAAAATGCCAGTTTTATGTCAGCAGGCACCACTTGCCAGGATCCTGGGGACTTGCCTCTTTAATAAACTACATATGCATTTCCTCCAATTTCAATGATACTGAAGACACTATTGATAATCATACGGGAGCCATGTTGAATAATCCTCATAGCTCCTTGGTGGCCTAGATAGTATCAGTTCACTGAGTTGCTTTTCTTTTCAGAGCAGCAATGAATACAATTGGAACCAACACCAAATCTACTGTCTTGTCACAATGGAAAAAGTCTCCACCTGGACCCTTACTCTCTCAGTTTGTCAGCCTGGCTCCTGATTTCAATAATTTCCTTTTATTAGACATTCCACAAGACTGTAAGGTAATAGTTTCTAAAGCCAGAGAAGGATCCGTAATTAAAACATACATAGTAACATGGAAACATTTTTGCAGTTGGTATATTCAGAACAAATTAAACCCAAAATCTTCCTTGCCTCAACAAATATTACCAAATCTTCTGCATCTATCAAATTCAGGTCTCAGTCATGCTTCGGTTAGAGTTCTTTTAGCTGCTATTTCCTGCTTCAAAAGAATAGGGAACCAGCCATCTGTTTGGTCTGACAGTCTCTCAAAGGATTTAATAAGAGCCGTTTTAGAGTATTTCCTCCAATAAGACATCCTCTTCCATCGTGAAGGCTGAATACAGTATTGGCTCAATTAATAAAGAAAGACTTTGAGCCCATTCAGAGGGCAGAAGTGAGGTATATCTTATGGAAAGTAGAGCTTTTGTTAGCTCTAACTTCAGCCAGAAGAATAGGAGAGATTCAATACTTCACAATAAAATAGCCTTTCCTTCAATTTGAAAAAGATAGAGTTATCTTGAGAACTAATCCATGTTTCATACCTAAAGTACCATCGGATTTTCATTTGAACAAACCAGTAGTCCTAATAACCTTTTTATCATATCCAACTAATGCAGCTGAAAAACACTTCACTCTTTAGATCAGAAGATGTTTAAAATTTTACATTGAGAAAACTAAACAAATAAGAAAGTCTGATCAGTTACTCATAGATTATGGTCACACTTGTAAAGGACAACCACTGTCAAAACTGAGTATTAGCTCGTTGGGTGTCTTCGGCAATAATGTTCTGTCATACAGAAGAAGGTTACCCATTACAAGGGGATGTTAAAGCTAATTCTGTAGGAAGTGTGTCTATGCCTACAGCACTCTTTGCTGGTGTATCCATCGCTGACATATGTAGAGAAGAGACATGGAAAATACACATGCATTTAGGCAGCACTACTGCCTGGAGTAGGTCAAGCAGTCCTGCGTCATTTATTCCAATAAGGGAAGCCTATTTAGCCATTTTCCTCCTTGCTATTCTGATTCAAGCATGTAAATCAATGAAAGATCCAATACTACAGAAGAAATGTTACTTACCTGTAACTGAAGTTCTCCAGTATTGGTATCTTTATATCTACTGTGGAACTCCCAGTTCCACAACAAGGATGATTCAAGCATGTGAATCTATGAAAAATACCAACACTGGAGAACTTCAGTTTCAGGTAACAAACTTTTTTCTTCTCTCCCAAAATTACAAAGATCAACTCGTAGTCAAAGAAAATGCATCTACCTGGAGAATGAGGTCTGCGTTGATTAACAGCAGAAAATTGAAACAGATACATCTCACCCAGCTGTCTGGGAGAAGAGTAGGCCTGGGCGGAGTTCCGCTAACTCCGCAAAATGACAAAAAACTCAGCTACACTACATGAAGTTCCGCAAGCGACGGAGTGTGCTACATCACGCCGTTTGCGTAATAGTTTCTAAAGCCAGAGCAGGATCCGTAATTAAAACATACATAGTAACATGGAACATTTTTTGCAGTTGGTATATTCAGAACAAATTAAACCCAAAATCTTCCTTGCCTCAACAAATATTACCAAATCTTCTGCATCTATCAAATTCAGGTCTCAGTCGTGCTTCGGTTAGAGTTCTTTTAGCTGCTATTTCCTGCTTCAAAAGAATAGGGAACCAGCCATCTGTTTGGTCTGACAGACTCTCAAAGGATTTAATAAGAGCCGTTTTAGAGTATTTCCTCCAATAAGACATCCTCTTCCATCGTGAAGGCTGAATACAGTATTGGCTCAATTAATAAAGAAAGACTTTGAGCCCATTCAGAGGGCAGAAGTGAGGTATATCTTATGGAAAGTAGAGCTTTTGTTAGCTCTAACTTCAGCCAGAAGAATAGGAGAGATTCAATACTTCACAATAAAATAGCCTTTCCTTCAATTTGAAAAATATAGAGTTATCTTGAGAACTAATCCATGTTTCATACCTAAAGTACCATCGGATTTTCATTTGAACGAACCAGTAGTCCTAATAACCTTTTTATCATATCCAACTAATGCAGCTGAAAAACACTTCACTCTTTAGATCAGAAGATGTTTAAAATTTAACATTGAGAAAACTAAACAAATAAGAAAGTCTGATCAGTTACTCATAGATTATGGTCACACTTGTAAAGGACAACCACTGTCAAAACTGAGTATTAGCTCGTTGGGTGTCTTCGGCAATAATGTTCTGTCATACAGAAGAAGATTACCCATTACAAGGGAATGTTAAAGCTAATTCTGTAGGAAGTGTGTCTATGCCTACAGCACTCTTTGCTGGTGTATCCATCGCTGACATATGTAGAGAAGAGACATGGAAAATACACATGCATTTAGGCAGCACTACTGCCTGGAGTAGGTCAAGCAGTCCTGCGTCATTTATTCCAATAAGGGAAGCCTATTTAGCCATTTTCCTCCTTGCTATTCTGATTCAAGCATGTAAATCAATGAAAGATCCAATACTACAGAAGAAATAAGTTACTTACCTGTAACTGAAGTTCTCCAGTATTGGTATCTTTATATCTACCGTGGAACTCCCAGTTCCACAACGAGGATGATTCAAGCATGTGAATCTATGAAAAATACCAACACTGGAGAACTTCAGTTTCAGGTAACAAACTTTTTTCTTCTCTCCCCTAAATTACAAAGATCAACTCGTAGTCAAAGAAAATGCATCTACCTGGAGAATGAGGTCTGCGTTGATTAACAGCAGAAAATTGAAACAGATACATCTCACCCAGCTGTCTGGGAGAAGAGTAGACCTGGGCAGAGTTCCGCTAACTCCACAAAATGACAAAAAAACTCAGCTACACTACATGAAGTTCCGCAAGCGACGGAGTGTGCTACGTCACGCCGTTTGCGCTGATTTTTTGTGCCGGGTGTTTGTCCCGCTCTGTAAAATCAGCGTGAACGGCACCACGCACAGCACAAGAGAACTGCTTCTCTCTGTCGCTCAAGTAGAAGTTCTACTCGAGCAGCAGCTTCCTCAACACGAACAGAAGATTTCTTAACACGAGCGGTAGCGACCATCCACTTTGAGAAATCTTGCTGGGAGGTGGTCTAGCGTTGGATTTTCCTCGCTCGCGCTTGCCAACTTAACGTTGGCGAGCGAGGAAAAAACTCTGCTACGCTACACGGAGCAGAGCGGAGTTTTTGGAAATTCTGCATGCTCCACGGAGTGCGGAAAACTCTGTAAACTCTGTAAACTCTGCAAAAAGAGCAGAGTTTACCGCCAGGCCTAGAGAAGGGGGGGAATCAGTTGGAGATCCTTACTACCAAATGAAGACACAGAGCCCTAACTACAATCTTGCATTTGTAGTATGTTTATTAATACCGCAGTAGTATTCCTAAAGTACTACAAAATGCTATTCACAAACCTACGAGTGTAAATCTCCACTTCCATCTCTCCTATCTTTTTTGGGGGAGATCCTCACACATGTAAGTTTGCTACTAAGGGCCTGATTCCGATGCGGTTAGGAAGGCCTCCTAACGGCATTTGCTCAGTCTAAATCGGATCGGGAACGGGACTTTCCGACCGACTCACAAAGGTCTCCGACCGACCGAGTACAATCCGAGTTAGGCGTTAGGAATATCCCAATCCGAACACGACGGCATTTGGAATGACCGAGCTGTACGGAGCAGAATTGTACATCTCTACGGGCCGCATTTACGAACGACCAAGTACGATGCTGGATTTGGACAGCCTTTCCGAATCGTGCCGTCTGACTCGAATCGGCAGTCGGAATCAGACTTTTGGGGCCCGTAGTGGGCCCCCCTGCACCCGGAGCCTTCCCAATCAGGCCCTTGGGGTTACCCATGGGTCCCCCCTTACCAGCCATGCACCGTGTGGCAGGCACCAGGGGTTGCCCGCCACAGGGTGCCTGATTTTCCACAGCCACCCCTTTCTTCAATGGGAGCCTATGCATTCGGTCGTAACAAAGGCTCCCATTGAAGTCAATGGGAGTCCAACCAAATTGTATCTGGAAGCATCCTGATGCATCGTACTCGGTCGGTTGGACTCTCCCGGTCGGATTCGGTCGGAAACCATTCCCAAACCCATTAGGTCGGGAAGCTTTCCAAACCGCATCAGAATCTGGCCCTTAGTAGTAAATGTGAGGTACCAGGGAGAGTGGCTTGAAAAAGGGGCATACTTACTACTAAGTGGAATGGTTTAGGAAGGCATTAGAAGGGGTTTAAGGAGAGTTAGAGACAGGTTTATGGAGGGACAAGCACCCACCCACAAAAGAGTAAGCCCATTGCTAGTCACAAACTGTGCTTCTAAAGATACTACAGCCAAAAAAGGACTGAGAACAGTAGTAAATTACTCCAGCTCAGAGCTGGAGTAAGTCCAACACCACACATGGCCAACAAATGGTACTGCAACATGGAGGTAGGGACTTCAAAGAAAACCACATAGGAAATCATGCTAAAAATAAAACATTTATTATTTAATCTCAAAGAATTTTAACAGCCTTTTTATTTGTAAATTATTGTAATATTAATGTTAATTGAAATATGATTAAATGACTTTTAAATTATTATATAATTCCCTTTTGATGATTATTAATACATAATAAAAAATGTAATGATTTTAATTTGGGTGGTAATCAATTATTTTTATTTTAACTTTAGAAATGTAATTTTCATTTAATTTAATATATTTAAATTAAATACTTAATCCAAAATTAAGTTATTAGTGCTGTCACATTTTTTTAGTTTGTCCTATGTTTAAAATAAATCTGTGCAATAATATAAATTAATATTTAACATAAAAATATTTTTACTATTTTTGTTCACGTTAAATAAACTTTTTTCTTTTCTCTATACTTTACCATAGGGAGATTCCACAGTCGGGGTGGTGATCTCCCTATGGTAAATTATGTAGAAAATGTAAAAAGTGTATTAAACTTTATAATAACTTAGTAAACATATTTTTATGTGAAATATTATTGTAAACTAATTTTATAGATTTATTTGAAATGTAGAAAAAAATAAAAAATGCTAGAGCACTATTAACCTAGTGTTGAATTATATCTTTAATGAATTTAAATATATTAAATTAAAATTATTTTATATGAAGTTTAAGTTAAGAACTAGGGGGCACATTACGATGGCGGGCGGAAGCACAACCGCCGTGCTGGCGGATGCAGAAACCACCAGTTACCGCCGGCACGCAGCAGTCCACACGCCCGCCCAATTACGATGCGAAAAGCAGGCCAAACACCGCCGGCAAGCCAGCAACACCGTCCGCCATCAAAGTGCGCCCGCACACGTAGCGGCGCAGCACAACTGACACACACCGTCCGACGAAACACGTCCCGCCCGGCGCATAAATTACGATGCCGCAAACAAACGGCTCCCACGGCAAAGAGACACCGCACGTGAAAGAGAGGCGGAAACACGGACGCAGAGCACGGACAACGAAGAAGCGGCACCCCGGGCATGAATCCAGCACTGCAGGCCCTTCCCATGCTTCTGCTGATGCACCACCAAGGACGCAACGTACCGCGGAGACGCAGGTAGGCACACACACAACAAGTGCACGCAAACAGCGCACACAGTGCAAGGGCGGAAAAAGCGGACAACCCCCAACCAGCGCGTGCACACTACACATCCACCATTGCATCCACATATGACACACAGGCCAAATCCTAACATCGCGGAACACATGTGTACACACCACCTGGGACTAGGAACCAACCACCCCGTCACGGCCCCAAAGCGCCGATGACGCCGCCACACATGCGCACAACGCAGAGGCCAACCGCAGCGCCATGCATGCGTCGCACACAGACACAGGGACACAACCAAGCAGCACACACACCAGCCCCACCCCGAACGCACATGACACGTGACAGGCCGGCCACAGACATGTCCCCAACGCCCAATTCACGGACAACACCCAACGCCACACAACCGACGCACACATGTCAGTTAAGTCACGCAACAGCAGGACACACCCCAGTGTAACAAACATGGCGAAGCACACAGCGGCGGCAACACCAACTAGGAGAAGCAGGGCCCCTTCGGGAAGAGGAACGCCAGTACCACACTGAAAAACCCATACCACCCTGCACATATGAACAAGACACATGAAACGGAACACCAAAGAGCCCGGGGACCGACAACAGGTGGCCCAAGAATTACATCCACACACAAGGCCCAACGCAGAGCGGAAAGGCAGCCTGCCGCCCACACAAGGGAGAGCAGACAGCACTGAATGACCTTCCATTCCAACACCGAAACCACAGCCCTACGACAGAAGCCGGTGAATACAGCCATTGTCCAAGAATAGACCAACACAGGCATGCCGAGGAGACCGACCACACGGCAGATAGCGCATATCACAGAAGCACACAACGGACGGGGAAGAAAGAAGAAAACACTCCCCCATGTCGGCCACATGCAAGTTAATTGGAAGGAGTCACACAGCACCGACCTTGAACTGTCTGAGAAGCATGTGGGAAGAGGGCCCGTGTCCTCCAAACAAGCCAACAGAACACAAGTCCTGTCTCCCCACGACTACACAGAGCTCACAGCAACCCCGGAGCGTGCACATTGCAGACTGCACACACAGCCGGAGCACGCCACCTCTACGAACCGCTGCGAAATGGCAACCGCAACACACCTACCCAACTACGCCGAAGAGCTCAAGCTGTACCAAACCAGCACGATACATACATTGGGATGCGATCTCCTGTCCCTGCTGAACGTAAGTTACCAACTGACTTACCGCATCACATTGTTCAGCTGCGTCATGCCCGTCTTCTACTGTCGGAGGTGTCCCTACCAGCATCCCGTCGAGATATGCCTCTCCAACCCGGCATGTCTGAAGGCGGACCTGCTACCACTACTCCTCCCTCTGGACGCACACGACAGGGCCTGCTCTGCCTATGGGGGCATGGCGTATGTGGCCAACATCGCACGCGCACTGAAATGGAACCACTGTGCCTCCACACGACGGATCATCGAGAACAGCTACATCGAATGTCACCCAGCATGCCCCATCATGGTCCTCCAAGGGACAACCTACGAACAACACCTTGACAGCCACCATCCGCTTCATTGGCTGGCAAACATGTACACCACCAATGACATGGAAGCCCTGCTGGACGGCATCGCATACCTGACAACCTGTAAATACGTCGGACCACAACGCAGGTTCCCGAGTGACCTATGAAGTCCAACCCCGCACCCATGCTCAGCTTCCGCACGGACTGGCCAGTCACCACCACAACAGCCATACCAAACGACCGGCAACTGTAACCACACCATCAACGACATCGCCATGACATCGGATATGACCGGGACATGCACACTGTTCCCCATCACATCCAGGAACACCGCATGCATCGTGGGAGGCAGTGGCATGGGCTCTGTGCATCGCACCCACATGGACGGAACTGCACGAACAACCAGGACACGACATGGATCCAGCGCACATGGACACACACACCGCTCAGTGGACATGAATAGGTCGCCTGGAGTCTGTGGGTGCTGCACCCCTCCCACCCCCGCCCGGGAATCCCATACCAGGACCTTTGCATGGACGACAAGTGCATACAACAACAACACGACCCCAGTGACTGTGACATGTCCAGTAACCACCACAGTGCAACAACAAGTGGCACGCCGCTGCATGCACGCAAGCACATGCCCTGATGTCATCTCACATGCACGCGTGCATGAGGAACAACCGCAGCAAACCTGTCACATGGAACTGAGATGGACTGTGCCCATGATGCCGAGCGGTCTGGTAGGCTACATGTATACCGTCTGTGTCAAAGTCCGCAGCTCCGCAGCTATACGTAAATGTACATTAGCACAGCCTTGGCCAAGCAGATGTAACCCCACACCCTATCCCATTTGTAATCATGCTCAGTATATCCTCAACATGTATTCCGCTGCCAGTAGTGTCCACTATACTGCATCACAGAGGACAGAAGACTCAATATAATGTTTGAAACCAGAACTGTCTCCGCTGACTCATTTCACAAGTACGAATGAGAGAGGATGAGAGTATGTGAAGTACACGGCAGTCGTGACATGACCATGTAGTCCACTGGTATTGGATGTCAACGCAAATGAGTAGCACTACTGTGGAAGACACACATGTGTCGTGTGAAGTCGTATGGACGCAGTGCTCAGGTGGGTGGGTGCGACGGGTAGATGCGCACATGCCAAGTTGGAGCACGCCGTGTTGGGAGGGGTCATGAACAGTACACCACCGCTTCCCTGGGCATTGTGAGAGGACACCTGTCGGGGGAGTGAACACGTGTGTGCACAGCAGCCGGGCACACGTACAAAGCGGTACCAGGCGCACCTCAGCCCACACTCTGTGGACAAGCTGGATCCTGTTGTGCGCCCGCCATGCCCCTTGACAAGGCACACACAGCCCCAGTCGACCAGGTGTAACCCCAACATAGTCAATCCGCACAGGCGATACAGGGCACGGGATGGCAGTGGAGCATGGTGTGTGAGAGGTCTCCTCGCGCTCCTCCTGGTCATATCACGCAGGCAATAGAACCTCAACGTCCAGCATGGCAAAAAGTCAAATGGAAGTGTAGGGGACGCACCACAGCACGAGCAGCACTGACGTCACGGGAGGTGGCTCGCACCATCCCATCCATTGCCCATCATACCAACCACGCCACATGCCATTGCGACTAAGTGCAAGCGCGTGCGCCACCACCCCTGAGCCCTCCCCAGAGAGGCCAAAGAGTGAATGTGTGGGCCATCAGCCACAGACGGACGCAGCATGGCCGCAAGGGCAGCCACAGCCACTGGGTGTCGCAGGTGGCGGATCCGGAAGGCGAAGACTGTGATGCATAGTCCATGCAGGCCGGGTCTCCATTTGGGGCACCACGCAGGTGGACGGCGTCCCGCCACACATCATACCCTGAGACAGCCCACTCGTGCAACTGGACCCCCACATACACTCCTTGCCCTCTCTGGTGCGAGCTTGGGGCTGCCTGTGCAAGCGCTAGCCTCGCAGGTGAGCATGCATATTGGGGGGCGAGGGGAGGACATGAGGGCTGGGGCGAAGATGACTGTATCACTGTCAGTTAGTACAAGGGATGACCCAGATGTGGAAAGGAAGAGACATGTCCCGTGTGTACTGCAACTAGTCGCCAATCCAACTACCCCCCATGTCCGGAATGTAAGCCCGCACCTAGGCCCGCCCATCCGCCACATCGAACATACCACCAGCACGACAACCTTCCCATTCGAAACACTGACTGGGGGTGGCGACCAGTGAACAATCATGTGTAGCCTACCCACGCGTACATGTGGGCCCTCCATGATCCATGTCACCTGCGGCAAAGACATGACATGCGCAATGAGGGAAGTGAGGAGAGCTGTCCGCCCCACGCGCAGAAGGTTCATCAGCTCCACAGACCCAGCAGCGAGTCCAGCAGGGGTCACATGTGCAGGGGCAGCTGTGCCTGGTGTGAAGGCACATGCATATAGACAGCACATCGACCAATGTGTAGTCTGCCCACATCCACAGTCCATCATCATGCGGACATAGGAATTGAACACAGGGCAACACATCTTAGCTGGTGCACCCACCGTGACCAACAATGCGCAATCATCGACGTACCCGCCCTGTGCATGGCCCCCACCCAACGGAGGCACATCCAGTGCCACCATCCCACACACACAAGCCTTCCACGGAACATGCTGTGTCCAATGGTCAGTACAGAGTCAGCGCCCATCTGGTGGATCCTGAACAGGAGACACATGCACACACATGCCAGCTCCCACTATGTACGACTGCCACCTGGCACGTGCAATGTAACCTCTCACCTGTGACGTGTGACTGCAAGCACACAGCCGTCTTGGCATGGGGCTGTCAATGTGGACGCCAGTCAATGTTTCGGGAGCTGTGATCCGTAAAGTGCTGTACATAGGGTGCAGTGCTGACACCTACTACTGTCTCATATCCCCTCGTGCCACAGGTCCCACTTGTATTGGCCGCTCAGCCCGTGCCCACATCGTCGTCGTCGTGTGCCATACTCATCCAGCCTCGGAAGCAGTACCATGCTCAGCAGACACTCATGTTGCCGTGGCGTTGCCGCTTGACGAATATGCAGTCAGTCCCCATCAGCACGCCCCGCAAGTCATTGGGGCCTAGATCCCCATGTGCATGCACATGGCAGTGGTATGTCTCACTTGCCATTGCCATTGTTGGGAGACCTGTGTAAGTGTATTGTGGCCGTGCCGTCCCAGCTTGACAGCTGGGCTGTGGCTCATGTGCTTGCTCAGTCATGTCAGTGATGTGTATGCGAAATTGCTATGTGCCGTGTTGCTTTGACATGTGTCCTCTGCCATTTAACCCAGGCGGAGACCGAACATTGACCGCCCATACCAATTGCTGGCGGACATGGACGATACAGAGGTAATCAGGAAGTTTCGGCTGGACAGGCCAACTCTGCATCGACTGTGTGCCATGTTAGAGCCCCATCTCCGTCCCCGCAGGGTGTATCCGACTGCTGTCACCCCCACGGCTAAGGTGATGGCCGCCATGCATTTCTTCGCCACTGGGTCATTCCAGCACACAGTGGGCAGTGGAGGAGGGATGTCCCAGCCCATGTTCAGCAAGGTGCTGAGGGATGTACTGGCAGCCATGATGCTGTACCGGAACAGGTACATCAGATTCCCCAGGGCTCGTGAATTGGCGGCAGTGAAGGGTGCATTCTATGCCCTTGGCAGAATCCCACACGTCGTGGGAGCCATTGACTGCACTCATGTTGGCCTTGTTCCACCACAGGCCACTGAGCACCTGTACCGCAACAGGAAGCACACGCACTCCCTGAATGTGCAAGTGGTGTGCCTTGCGGACATGGTGATCACCCACGTGTGTGCAAAGTTTCCAGGCTCGGCCCATGACGCACACATAATGCGCAACAGCATCTTGCCACGACTGATGGCCAATCTGCAACAGGATCGTGGCTGTATTGTCGGTGAGTATGTGGAGTGGTGTAGCGTGCTGGTTGTGCGATGCTGTCCCCTGTCCAGTTGGAATAGCAACGGTTCTCTGTGTCCCTCACACCCAGGTGACTCTGCGTATCCGAATGGGGCATGGCTGCTCAGTCCATTGAGGAATCCTCGCACCCCAGCAGACGATCGATACAATGAGGCACATGGGAGGACCAGACGTGTGGTCGAGCGTACCTTTGGCCTCCTCAAGTCCAGGTTCAGGTGCCTGGACCGCACCGAGGGTGCACTGGCGTACTCCCCACAGAAGGTGTGCCAGATAGTGGTGGCGTGCTGCATGCTGCACAATCTGGCCATTCGGAAGCAGATCCCCCTCATTGTGGATGACGGAGATCAACCAGGGCCCCAGCCCGCAGACCAGGACAGCTCGAGTGAGGTGGACAGCGGAGAGGAGGAAGCTGGGAATGTGCGCCAGCAGCTCATCGCCCGCTACTTCACTTGACGGTGAGTGTCCATGTACGACGGATGATGTGTCTGTATCTATGCAGGTGTGTGTGTGCTGTGTCAGGGTGGCCGTATGTTCACTGCGTGCAGTGTGTCAACGCTCCATGGCCAGGGTAGTATGCCACTGTTGGTGACTGTGGCATTGTGCCCTATTGCTCTGTGCGATGTGTGTACATTGCTTGTAGTTGTTGACATGTACTGTGTGATGGGTGTGTGACACACTCATTGAATGTGCTCCTGTTCTGTCTCCCACCCCTAGGTCCCTACAGGCCCTCCGGATTCCATTTCCATGCCACGCATCAGGTGCCCTCCGCCCAAGGTGGCCGATGTATTCCGTACAAATAAAACACAGGGCACAAACAGCAGTTAGTGAAAAAGGTGCATTTATTACAAACTGTGACATGTGATTGTGTGTAAGGTGATGACAAAAGTGGTGCGTGCAGTGACAATGAGCTGTCGGTCATGGCTGCGTGATGATCAGGGTGTACCCACTGGTTCTATGTCCATAGTCCAACACACACATGCCATCCAGATGGCTGTGTGGAGTGGGATCGTAGAGCAAGTCAATGCAGTGGCTGGTCAAGGAAGGCTGGCGGAAGGCTGGCTGGCTGCCTCACTTGCGACTGGAGCGTGCAAAGTCCTCCCGGGAGATCTGTTTCCTCTTCGGACGGCCCCTTCCACGTTTGGGAGGGGGTGTGTGGTGGCGACCTGCTGGTGGTGGGTGAGGTGTGCTCACTGGCTGTGGACGCAGGGGAAGTGGACACTGCTGGCCGACCCTGCGCCCTAGCAGGTGGTGGCGGAGGTGGTGTTGCTGGCCTTGCCTGTGACCCCACCGCCACCACCAGCTGGCCCATGAGGTCCACGAGTTGGTCCATACGGGACACGAATTGGCCCATATGGGCGTCCATGGACCTCAGCACCCCCAGCACCTCCCGCGTGTCAGTAGCAGACCTGGCCCATTGTCCTTGGGCCTCTTCATAGGCCCCAAGGACTCTGGCCATTTGAGGCAGGGCATGGCTCCCAGGGGAGGCTGGCGTTTCCCTGACCCTGCTCCTCCTACCAGTCCTGCTGCCACCGGCCTGCCCACTAGCCACATTGCTCACCACGGTCCTCGCTGTGGCTCCCAGGGTGGATCCAGTCGGCCGGGCCACCACCTGCGCTGGGGCTGGTGCCAGCGAAGACGTGGTGGTGGTGGAGGCGGTGGTGGTCGGTGCGGCGATGGTGGCGGTTGCGGCAGTGGTAGTGGCCGCAATGACCGTGGGTGTGGCCGCAACGACAGTGGCAGCAGGGGACTGGGACTGTTCAGCATCCCTGGATGATGGGTTGGTGGGTAGGAGGGGTCCTGGGGAGCGGCTGGGCCCTGCCACGCCAGATGGGCCAGCTTGGTGGTCCGTGTCCGAAGAGGTGGACAGATCCTCCAGATCCGTGTGTCCTCGTTGGGGGCTTGTAGGCTGGCTGTGCTGGCTGCTGTCTCCATCCCCAGCGTCCAGCAGTTCGTCACCTGTGGAGAGAATGAGATTTGTTATTGTGTTGCACCTGGCGAAGTATGTATTAGTCGTCTGACATTGGCAGTTCGTGCAATCTCGTACATGGGTTTCCCGGAGGCGAGTGTGTGGCTGTGGCATCTGTAGTTGTGTGTGCTAGGCAATGGGACTGTGTGCTGTGCACATGTGGCATGGGACGGATTGGCCATGCCGATGGGTGTGTTGCTTTGCCCCTACTCATTGTGACTCTGGTGTATGCGGGCTCCTGGCCCATCCTGGGTCTGGTTTGTACTTTGCTTTTGGAGTTCAAATGGAACGCTTAGGAACGCATATGGCAACATGGGGGCCATGCCCCAGATTCGCATTTGGGATGGAATATGCTTTTGGGGTTCAAATGGAACGCTTAGGAACGCATATGGCAACATGGGGGCCATGCCCCAGATTCGCATTTGGGATGGAATATGCTTTTGGGGTTCAAATGGAACGCTTAGGAACGCATATGGCAACATGGGGGCCATGCCCCAGATTCGCATTTGGGATGGAATATGCTTTTGGGGTTCAAATGGAACGCTTAGGAACGCATATGGCAACATGGGGGCCATGCCCCAGATTCGCATTTGGGATGGAATATGCTTTTGGGGTTCAAATGGAACGCTTAGGAACGCACATGGCAACATGGGGGCCATGCCCCAGATTCGCATTTGGGAGGGGATATGCTTTTGGGGTACATGCTGTGAGCCATGGGTGCCGAACGTGACATGTGTTGTGGCAGCATGACAGTGCATGGTCTGAGGTGTGTGCATGCCTGACATGCCCTGCATATTTGCTGTCTGTTGTGGTTACTGGACATGGCATTGGACGCATCGTTATGAGTGAGTGATAGTTGTGTGCCAGCCAACGTATTGCAGTTGTCCCATCTCCTTGGTGTGCGTGCTGCCCTGTGCCATGTGCATCACTGCAGTGCTCGGGGGGTGTGGCCCATGTTGTGTGTTGTTGCTCACAGTGTGTCGTGCGCTTAATTGACTTCTGGCACATGGTTGGTCATGGGCATGTGTCTTAGCGTGACTGCTGTATGTGTGGCAGCTGTGCGGATGACATGCCTTTCATGAGACTGGGGCTGACGGATGGGATGGATGGTATGTTGTATGTGCATGGTGTGTCTGTGTGTTTGATGGGTTCAGTGGTGTTCGTGTGCATTTATGTTGTTCCGCTCTGTTGCGTCTAGTGTTGTTTGTCTTACATAGGCGTAGTTGTGGGGTGTGTGGTTGACAGGCAGTAGGGGCTACATGGACAGGACTTCAATGGTGTTTCAGTTGTGTGTGATGAGTTGCACAGTGGCTGCCGTGTGGGACTATATTCAGTGTGGCTTGTGCATGCAGACGTGGCTCCTTGGGTGTTGCTATGTCTGTGATGGGTCATGTGGGGTGTGAGTCTGCTGTTCATGTCCGTGTGCACATTGTTCACTTGTTCGTGACGGTGGGCGGTGCTGCGTGTCCGTGTGCTACGTGACATGTCCCATGTGTTGGTGGTGTTATGGTCCTCATGCCTCCAGTAATCCAGCCCTGTCCAGTTTCCCACCTGCAAGTTGTTCGTGCGTGCACTGTACTGGATGCCACATGGCTCTAAGCGGGGGTGCTCCATGTTGCAGGTCTGTGGGGGTGGGGGGTGTAGTGGGTCGTGGGGGTGGCTGTACACCCACTGACACCGATTGCTGTGGACCGTGATGTCTGCCTTTCGGCTGTCGTTGTGCACTGCGGTGGCTGACACGTGGCTGTGGGGTGTGGGGGATGCTCCTCCTTGCTGTGCTGTGGGACTGGGGCCTGGTGTGTGTTGTACTTGGGCTGTCCACCGTCCCACCCACTGCACTTTGTGTTCCTGCCACTTACCTGTTACTTGTCGGTTAGTGCAGCTGTGGCGGACACATGGGTGTGGTGGGTGCTCGTTGTGGCGCTTCTGGCATATTTGGGGACCTGTTGGTGGTTACGTGGCTGGCTTAGTGTACACATGTCCCCACGCATCTTACAGTTGTTCGGTTTGGGCTGTGTGTGGTAGTGTCTGTTGCATGTGTGTGTGATGTGTTGTGTATTGTGTGCTGGACATGGGGGTGTTTGTCCCTGGGAGCTGTGGCATGGTGGTAGTGCATGTGAGTACATAGCGGTGTGCTAGTATACATTAGTTTGTACTTACCAGCCTCCACTCCCCTGCTAATCCGGCGAGGATCTCCGGATGGATTACGACTCGCACCTTCTCCTCCCACGCTTTGAAGGTCTTAAAGAGCGCGGGATTCCCTCCGCCAGTGACGGCAGCCAGCTCTCTGTTTTTGCCCTCCTTCTTCTTGACCAGGCTCTTTACGTCATTCCAACGTTTGTTTATCTCGGTTCTGTTCCTGGGCAGGGTCCCGACTGCATTGACCTGGTCTACGATCCGGGTCCACATTCTGTTTCTGGTGGCTAGTGGTGTGTGCTGGACCATGTTCCCATAGATTTGTGGGTACACCTTGATGATCTCGTCGACCATGACCGTCAGCTCCATGGGCGTGAACTTGGGCATCCTTTGTGGTGCCATGGTGTTTGTGGTGCTGGTGCGGTGTGTGTTGTGTAATGTGCAGGGGGTTTGTGGTGCCGGTGTTTGGTGGTGGTGGTGGTGGTTGTGATGTGTGCGTGTCTGTGGTGTGCTGCTGTCCTTGCTGTGTCACTGTGTCCTCTCCTCTCCTCTCTGGTTTGCAATGTAGCAAGGGGTTGTGGTCTGTGGGAGTGCTGCTTTTGTACTCACCTATGTGGGTGTGTCCTCATGGTCTGTTGTTTTCAGGTGTGTTGTGTCTGGGGTTCTGGCCTTTGTATTTTTTGTTTGTCCGGGGGGTGTTTTCGGGATGTGTACTGTGCTTGTGTATTTGTGCGTGCCTTGCTGTGTGGACTTGTTGGCCATGTTGTGTGCTATTGGTTTTGTGTGCGGATGGTTTCTGTGCAGGTACGTGGGCGCCATGGCTTCTGCCGTGTCGATTCTCATCGGCGTTGTTTGCGCTGGCGGGCGGTATATTTGTTGTTTTTCCGCGCTCATGGCGGTGCGATCGTAATTTCACGTGCGGTGTGTCGGCCGTGTGGGCGGGCGGTTTTGTGTTGTCGTGCGTGTTTCCGTCCGTGGCGGGCGGTTTGACTCCGACTCGGACGATGGCGGGCGGTATTTTGTATGATTTTTCCGCCGATGGCGGTTTTCGGTTTGTGTACTCATAATGGCGTGGTCGGTGTTCAGGCGGTGTGTGCGGGCGGATTTTTGCCGCTTCCATGCCTGGCGGATTTTTTTACGCCGGGTATCGTAATGGGCCCCTAGATTCCTACATAAAGTAAACAAATTAATTTGTTTTTATTCATTAATAATTATTGAAAGTAATTTATGTAATTAAATAAAAGTAGCTTAATTATATTTTATTACCTATTATTACATGAATTTAAAAATTCAAAAAAGGTTGTTAAAATATTTTATGATTAAAGAATGAATATATTTTCTTATATATTTTTTAACATTTAATTATGTTTTTTTCTTAAACTATTTTAAATAATTGAATTGAATTTAGCATTATTTCCTATGGGGTTTTATTTTAACTCCGTCGCCATTATATTTTTGGGGAGAGTGTTCTATTATTACTGATTCGCCATGTGTGGTGCTGGACTTACTTCTGGTGCTGGAAAACATAAGCATTATCTTCATTGCGATTTGTGGTGAAGAAAAATGAAGCAAAAAAACACAAGGCAAAACTGAACAAAAAAAGGTCCTTCAAAATAATGTCTTTACACATGATCCTTCCTACTGTTAAACAAGAGAACTGCCTTTGTTTACTGGATCTAAAGGTCACATGCATGATTGTACCAATCGAATTGAAGCATGGAGGGTGACTGATGATGAGTGTTGCAGAAAGGCATACCATTTAAAAGCGCTTCGCTTTACCTTTCAATCACCATCTCAGGTCATTGCATTGCCATTCTAGCTGTACACTTCAGAAGTAAGGGAATTCATGTCTGTCCGTATGAGACCAGATTCAGAGCTGCAACAGCACTAATAAGACAATATCCACATTCACCCACTTGGGACTGTTGGCCATCAAAGAAAGTCTGTAGCATGCCATTGAAATAGATCCTTTTCCTGAAAGAAGACCTGGATTCAGCATTCACCATAGTATAACATTCCAATGAAGGATACTCCAGTAAAAGACACCACACTTTAAGGTCATTTAGATCTTGGTTGACGATCCTCCGGTCTGATAAGGGGCTCAAGCCATGTCATCCACCAGCCAGACGGAAAACATCCGACTTATTGAGATATTCCCACCTGCTGGCAGGGATCTCTGTGCTTTGAATCAAGATGCTGCTGTGGCTGCTCCCTTCACAGCAGTGAAAAGTTGCAGAGTGGGTGCCATTTTTAAAGTGGCCACTTATCAGATTTTTTTGTTTAGAAAAGCAGGAGGTTTTTTTTCACAAAAAAAAAAAAGAAAATGACGTGCAGGAAGGTTCTTTTTAGCATGTGGGGCCCATTCTACACTTTTTCTGCCATTGTCTGCCATGCTTTGCAAACAAATCAATGCCATTGCCCTTCCTCAATAGGGTGGGACGACAGTCAGTGTGATCAGCATGCCCATTGGCAGATGGGCCGCCAGGTTAGAGATTAACACTGGGGGAACCAGCAGAGACTCCGCTCATGTAAACACAGCACCTCTCTGTCTCTAAATCGAATGGTGGAACCTCAAGTTTAGTGGGGCAAGAGAACTGCTGATTCACGGCGGTGCTCTCACTCTGCAAAACTCTAAAAGAGGCCATGTGTCTTTAACTACAAAACAGTTCTTAGAGCAGCAGTGCACTGCGAGAAGACAGTTCCAAACTCTATTAGGTTGAATGGACCTATGCTACGGCCTAACTCTCTTGTGCAGACTGGATTGAGGCAATTGTAGCGAACACTACGAAAGCGTTCAATGACCATGTGCAGTTAGGGCAGCATAATCCTCTTAATGGAAAAGACCAAGACAGCTCTCTCAGGCTATTACGTTTGAGTGCAGAATTGACTCTTACAGGTAAAAAGGAGTCATAATGATAATTCACAGTAAGACATTCGCAGTATTTTGCTAGTTACTTTTTATTCTATCAGCTTTCATCTGGGGTAACAACAAGATTTTTTGAATGCCTGATATGATTTTAGCAAAATGCTGAAGATACATTTACTGCATGTGCCACGAATCTATGAACTTTATATCACAACTTACCTTTAAATCAATCCCTATATGTTTACCTTGTCGCACGTTGTCTCCTGTCTAGAACACCTTTTATCTCTCAGTCACATCCTGCCTATTTGATGCAGAGATTATTACATTATAACTACCACTGAATAGTCAAAACCCTACAAAGCGTATGACTGTTTAAGCTCCACACTACCCTTGTCCCTCCCTTTGCAGGTTGGAGTTAGTTTACACCACACACTGTACAAATTTCTCACCATCATGTACAAGTAATTATATGAACAGTACTCTCCAAAAAGAAGTCTGCCATTGATGCCACCATTATGCCTTACAGACTATGAGACACAGTAATGTCACTTAACTTTAACAGTAAAGTATGCATTTCATCCTGAAGCTCCCCTTGTGGTCAGTAATAGTGAGACTATGATGATAAACCGTTTTGTGAAAACAGGTAAACTGTTCAGCATTCCTTGTCTGAAGACGTTATTCTTGTGTAAATTGCAGACATGCTTTTGTTGGTTTGCTGCATTCTCCCCGACTTCGAGTGTCCTCAACTGTTCATCAGGAACCTCAGGCCTCTCACCTGATGAGTTCTCACTCCCCAATAGGTTATCATCCTTTCATGCGTTTGGGTCTGCATCTATTCTGGCCAGTCTAATTGTTGGCATCCCTATTCCCACTACATAAAGGTGGCCTCATTTGCTTCCTTGCATGCGCAATCTCTTGAAATACTTCATTTTATCAGGGAAACCTTATTGTGTATTTTATGTCCCTATCTCCTGCGCTTAACACCTTCAAAATATTTTTACGTTTCTTGATCTGCTGCTTGTCATCTGGGAACACAAGGATCCTGAAGCCCACTATCAGGATTGGTCCTATTTGCTGAGCAAGATTGTGTCTCTGTCCCTGAAATGCAGCAGTTATAGCAGACCTGCTTAGGGTGTGCAGTTTGGTGTTACATCTCAGAGCCTTGCGGGCTGTTACTTTTGAAAAGAAGAGTGATAAGCCCTTGAGTGTAACATTTGTTTTGATCCAGTCTGCTAGTAGATCTCCCATGTTCTTCCTCTTTTTCTGGTAGACTTGGCACTTGGATAGTGTTCCTGCTCTTCAGCTTTTTCCATACTTTATTTCAGCATGTTCTTCCTGTCTATCACCCTGGATATATAGGACAACACATTGCTACCTACAATTCCAGCCACCCAACCATACCCTTCTTTGTGATCACACTTTCTGTCATTGTGCGTAAGTCACCACAAATCAAAATAACTTTACTGTCTAGAACTTATCTTTTTTCATGGAAAGATTTATCTGTGATTTTCAGAAGTTGTGCTTGAATAAACAGATGTTTAGAGCTGTTAAAGCCGATTATGGTGTTTATGGGGAGAGGTGTTTTTTCCTGCTGGGCAGGAGTAGTTGTCCATGTGATAAATAATTAGGGGCCTGATTATGATGGTGGTCGGACTTGCGTCCGACCGCCATCTTATCGGAGACGGGACGCCCGACTTGCTGCCGGTGGTCCCGCCAATGATATTACAATGCGACCGCCTTCAAGGCGTTCGCAAAGTGTATCTTTTGTATTGCAGCGTGTGCTGCGAGCTGCAGCACACGCCGCTGTACAAAAAAATGTACTTTCAGCATATCTCTGCACTATGTGGCGGTGCTTGCCACATGGTGCAGGGATATGTAGGGGGGCACCATAGGTGCCCTCCAAAACCCATAACTGTGGGCCAGGCGGAAAGGGGGGCCCGCTACGGGCCCCCAATGTTCCTTTCCGCCAGCCTTTTTTATGGCAGGTAAACTGCCATGAAACGGCTGGCAGGGAGGGTCATCATAATCCCTACGGCGGTGCCTGGCAGGCAGCGCCACCATTGTAGGGATTGGATTTCACTCCGAGGGTCCGACGGGCTCCTTGAGCCCATTGGATCTGTAGCAGTCGGTCTCTCTGACCGCCGCCCATCCGCCCGCCATCCTAATGTGGCAGGCCAAAAACATTATTACGATGGCGGGGGGACTGCCACCGGTGAGCTGTCGGTGGCGGTCCCATCGTCATCGTAGTCAGGCCCTTAGTTTCAGTGTTAGCAGGAGGAAAAGAAGTAGCTCAAAGCCTTCCTTTAGTTCTTCAAAACAGAGCACACAGGGTAAGCCACATTGGGGGAGTCTCCTGATCAATCCTTCATACAGAACAGAGCCCTACAAATTAACTCTGGCAAGCCTTGGTCATCTCTCAAGCTCTGTGTGTTCCAGATCCTGCCCTTTTACTGTACCAACCGTGTAGCAGTGAGCTCTGCAAAACCTGTCTAGGGTCAAAGGCTTGGATGGCTTGTGTGCGCCTCATTGTGCAGCAACCTGAGGAGTTGTTATGCAGTCTTAAATCTTAAGTGTATCATGTGTGCTGCACCAGTCCCCTCAGATTTAATAATATCCATCACTGGTGAGAACTCGACTGGGCAAAGGAATCAAGACAGGAAGCAAGAAAGGTGCATACTCAGTCCAGGTAGAAAATGCAGCCCCAGACTAATCAACTTAAGTTCCCATGCCCTTCCTAGGTGTCTTTCGGCTGTTTGTTGGTCACTGTTGTAGCCCATTCTCCCAGGGCTTAGGGGAGTGTAACTAAATTGATCTGCTCACTTCTATTTAACTCATGGTTTTTAGTCATTCCAACTCCTCCTTTGACAGGCATCACACAGGGACAAGTTCAGCTTTACCCCCAGCTTGGCCCTTTACACTGCACTTTGTTTCTGCTTTCCTCACCTCTCAGTGGCCAAAGCCCAGTATCTCATCAGCAGTCTGTTGGCTACAGGCCCTCGTCCAGGTGATGGTGGTGGTCAGTGAGCCGGTTCATCCCTCCCAGTTATGGTCACTGTTCACTATTCAGACACTTTCTTTTATCAAGTGGTCATCACCACTCCAGTATTGCATCATCCAATCATTTACTGCAGCTGGACCAGCATACATCTCCTGTTACTTAGCTTTCTGTGAGACAGCAGGGAAAACTGGTGTGTTTTCATTGGTTGCTTTCTGACTGAAATCTTATATTTGAGTATGTATCTGGTGGCATCAATGGGTTCATGATCGATTCAAGCATCCAGTCCTGTGCTTTTGACCTATTTTAATGCATCCAGCATCTGGATTTTAGGCAAGATTAAGCTGTTTCTAAGCACTCCTAAATCAGTCCTTGCCATCCTAATTTTTATGCTTCAGCCAAAGATTTCAATAATGTTTATAGTTTTTTTGTGAAGTAGCCCTTCCATGAGGCAAGTGGTTGTTTGTGTGTAACGTCTCTCTTCAGCTTATTCTTTGTTCTGTGATAACACATTCTACAATACATTTTGTTATTACACCATTTGAAGAGAATAGTACCAAATTATCTGTTTTATTGCTATTTGTTATTAATTGAAGCATGCAGCTAATAGATTCTGTCTTCTGTGTATGTTTTAAGAATGCTACACTACAGGCAGAGAAACAGTCACTGAAGACTCAAATGAAACAACTTGAAACCCAGAACAATAATCTGCAATCTCAGATCCTTGCACTTCAGAAGCAGACTATTTCTCTACAGGAACAAAGTACAATCCTTCAAACTCAGAATGCCAAGCTTCAGGTTGTGCTTAAAAATTTTCATTGTTGATGTGCATATTATGATAAACTATTTGCTGTTTTATGTCTTTTTGCTCTTGTTTGATGCTGTCCAAGGATTTACTCAGCTTTTGGACCACGTATGTGTGATATGAGAATCTAGCAATATAAAGATTGTGGAACCCTCAAACACGATTGGTATTACATTTCAGGACAGTTATATCAGTTATATATGAAACTAAATACTTTTTTCAGATGGATTATTCTGCCACAGAGTCTTCACCTTGTAAATCCCTTCAGATGCCTGACTGGACCATGACAACTCTTGCAGTAGCTCTCAAGTCCTGACAGGAAGCACCACATGCCTCCATTCTCAACTCCGAGTCCTACCACAGCACCACTCTTCTAGGTGACATTGGCACCTTATTTCCATTTACTCCCAGCTCCTTCCCTTTCCTTCCCACTCTGTCTCTTCTTCCAGAAGTAGGTTATTGAAGTGGGAGTACTCCAAGGAGAAATCCTCCATAGGAAGCACAGGAAACACTGCATGAGTGAGTCCTCCTACTGTTAGCGTTAGATCTGTTCTTATGAGATGTTTTCAAGTCAGATGCAGCGTTCCCGGACTCCAGCCTCAATCTTGTCTTCAGAGCCTATTTCAATATTGGAAAAGTTGTGTCCACAGTTCTTTGCACTGATAGCCACCCTCAACAGGTTGCAGCCTTCACTCAGACCATGTTCCAGATATTCCCTCTGGTGCACATTCGAATATAGCATGCTACAACGCATGCTTTTACATCGCGTTCCACAACAACGCGGTCGTTACAACGACCGCGTTGTTAAAACGCGATACCTGTACAACGCAAGTCATTAGATCGACTTGCACTAGATGGCGCTCCAACATTAGGAATTGTATAATTTACTATTCCAACTCCACCCTGCGCAACAGTAGGGAAGGTGTTGGAATAGTAAATCATACTAGCGCCATCTAGAGCAAGTCGATCTAATGACCTGCGATGTAATTGCATCGCGTTGTAACAACGCGGTCGTTGTAACGACCGCGTTGTAATGCTAACGCGATGTAACAACCACGTTGTAAAGGTTGTTTCCCGCACATTCTAGCCCCATTGACCTCTGACCAGCACTCTGCTGGCAGCGCCAGCCCTGATGCCGGTCAACCCTGACGGGAATAGCCTCAAAGCTCACTCTGCTTTGAAGGCACCTCCAACAGTTTAAAGGCTTTGCCAATTGCTGTGGCATTGAACTCAACACTTTGGTACCAACACTAATTAGAATGCGCCCTTTCAAGAAACTAAGGCTATTGTGGCCAAAGCTAAGCAGAAAGTCCATTCATTGATGATATCATGTGTGAGCACTTACCTTGTTCAGATGCTCAGATGTTCAGATGCTATAAGAAAGAAGGTTTCCTCTGTGAACGTACCTGTGGGTTCTTCTGATGCCACATGCTTGTTGGCGCACCACTTCTGTGCACTCTGGTAGATTGCCCAATTGGTGGTTTTCCAGATCATATATGGATGCATTTTGATAGGTAGTGCATAATGACTGGGATGAAGTTCTGCATCTGGAACTTGACACCAATTATTCCGTAGCTCGATTGATGGATATTTCTGTTGCTATCCACAGGCATGCTTGGATATGTTCCATTAGTCTTTCTGGTGACTTGACATGCGATCTTATGAATATGCCTTATGACCACTCCCATCTCGTCAAAAGACGGCAGGCAGACTCTGCTCTGGAGTGCTATAAGCAGGGCCGCAATATGGGGTGCATTTTTGATCTTTTGTCATCTGCACGCCAGTTTCACCAACAATATAAGAAGCTCATGGGTTTTTCAAAGGGCCAGCCCTACCAAAAGCACCAGCCATCCCAGCATGCCTACCAGCCACATCAGTTTTCTCATGGCTTCAGAGAACATGGTGGTTTCAAGGGTAGGCATGCACAACAGCAACAGCCCACCTTCTCTCCCTCCTGCACCTTAGAAAGGCTTAAACTCTCCTGCAAGTGAGCATCCTCTGGGGGGTGGGTATCCCACTTTATGACTCACTGGTAGATTATCTGTTGAATCTTGCAGAGCGTGGAGGAAGGGGTTCTACTTCTGTTAGTTTTTGGTCCCTAAGAAAGTAAGGGGACCTTTGCCTCATTTCAAATCTTTCTGCCCTGAACTACTCTACGAAGCAGAAATTCAGAATGAGCTTTCTTGTCTATAATTCCAGGAATCTGAGGCTTTGACGGGGACACTTAATCTGCAGTACTTGTATTTTCATATATCTGGCTTGCATTCATACAGGAAGTACCTACTGCTTTGTGGTGTGCTGTACTTACTGTCTGGTTGCATTGCTTCCTTTTGGCTACACATTGGCTCCTCAAGTCTTTGCAAGGGTCATGTCAGTGGCTGCAGCCCACCTTTGCAGGTCAGGGCATACATATTCCCATATCTCAATGACTGGCTGTTGAAGCCAGGGTCACCACAGCTGATGGCAGTCCACCTGCAGAGCGCAGTCTCCATGGTCTTCTATCAGGGGTTTTCAGTCAAATACCCCAAGTCTCACCTCTAGCCCATGCAGTGTTTGCCTTTTGTTGAAGTGGTTTTGGACACGGTCTCCCTTAGAGCTTTTCCTTGTCCTCAGCGAATCACATTATGTTATGATACTAATATAATGAACAAGGGTTAGTCTTATGACTCTGACAGTCCTACAGCTGCTGGGATTTGTGGCTGCCTGTATTCTGCTGCCTCCATTGCTGGAGACACATGCAAGCTCTTTGATGTTGCCTTCATTTTTAATGGGCTCAGTACTGGAGGATACTGAAGGACAGGATTGGGATTTCCCCAGGTGTAGCTCAGGACCTGCAGTGGTTGGTGGTGTTAGAACATCTAACTTGCGGGAAGCCCTCATGCCCTCCACTGGCAGTGACTACAGTTGTGATTCATGCCTCATCTTTAGGCTGGAACCACCATCTCAACGCCATGGAGATTTGTAACCTGTGACCAACAGTGGGTGTTCATGGTGTTCCTGCCCTCTGTCGGCAGTTGGGCTGTTCAGGTCCTCAGAGGCAATATGATCAGCATGTAGTACATAAAGCAGAGCGGTGTTGGGCACTGGTTCACAATGTCTCTCTGTCCCTGAACCATTTGGCAAGTTACATAAATGTGCAGACAGACTTGAATATGCATTACATGACTGACTGCAAATGACATCTCCTTCTGGAGGAGATTTAGCCAAACTCACCTTCGGAGGTGCCTGTCTGGTGGACCTGTTTTTTCCTTCCGTAAATTCTTACAGTTCACTGTTCTATGCGCTGCATTTTTCACTGCAGGGGATTCTGGGAGATGCATTTGACAAAAGGTGGCAATGCATGTTAGTCTATTTTTATACAACCATTCCTCTTCTATGCCTCAATACCTCTCTGTTTCCCCTCTGCTTCCACTTCTTTTCAGCTCCTCTCGCAGTGTGAGAGCAAATACTTCACTGGAATCTCCAGAGCCCCCACCTTCATGAATGGAGATTGAACAGGGCAATCTGAGTGCCTTCGACTTGCTTTCTGAAGCTGTAGACGTCATCCCTGTGGTCCATCACCATGTCCATTAGCTGTTTATTCTGGTTCCCGGTCATTTTCTGTGGGGTGGGGTTCTGACGGGAGAATTTACCTTCTAAAGGCTTTGTTACCTGATGCGTTGCACTTAGTGCTTTCCTTTGGGCATTGTAAAGGGAAATCGGTCTGCTTTGTTAGCTTTTCTTCATTCACCAGATCATCCTTCCTTTTTCAAGCCACCCATTGTGATGCGTTCTGTAAAGGGTTTGACCCATGTGATCCCTCCTTCGCATTTATCATCTCCTAGTGGGACCTTATCTTGGCGCTCACTTTTTTATTGTTTCACTGTTTGAGTCTATGCACAGTTATTCCTTGAGACTTCTTACATTGAAGGTGGTTTTCCTTAGGTTTATTATTGCAGTTATAAATGTTTGCAGCGTCACCAAGCTGCAAGCACTTTCTACACATTCTTTTTTTACTTCATTCTTCCCACACAAGCTGCTTCAGTCGAGGACTTGGAACCTAAATTGGAGCCTGTTGGCACGATAAAGCAACTGAGTTTCTGGGATCCAGTCTGGTGCCAGAAGGGATTCACGAGGTCAGGAATCTGCAGTTGCTGAGATTATCCACCAGAAAAGATTGCTGCTTAAGGTAACTTTTTGTTTCCCAAAATTTGAGCTATATAGTTAACACTTTGAAATGTGCTGTTATTCCTTCCTACTGCAACTTCTTTACTTCCTCAAAAACACAAAAATAAACACATGCTTCACATTACTTCACAAGCCCAGGTCTATTGCTGGTTTCCTCTTTCTAAAGCAAAGCCAGTACAGCCCTGAATCTTGAATTGAAGGAAAGCAGTACCCGCCTTCCTAATCCAGCACAATCCCAGAAGCCATCAGCACCCTTCTAATAGAGGAGTTCATCTCCACCATGCACCTTAGTATCACAGCTGTGTCCAGATGTTTTTCAGCAGATTAGTGCTCTCATTTGTTCTGCTCTGTCTGGCCACACAATACCAACAGTTTTCAGTGCACCATCTACATTTCATGTGGGTGTGCATCAGGGGTATGCCACTGCAGGAACTTCGTCAGGACCCATTTATAGCACTAGGCTGTCACCCTCTCTCCAGACCACCTCCGGTTGGAGAGTCATTTGCTCAAGTTAGACGACAATGCTACTACAGATCTTTCTCCATAAAGTAGGAGAAAGCAGGGCAGGACCAAGTCTCAGGTTCCCTTGACTGCCTTCACAACCTGTCCATTCTTTACCCATGGAGCCATCTCTGGGCAGGGAACTTTTCCTATTACAGACATTGATCGATCTTTCCCTTACTTGCAGAGCTGCAGTGCGAATTGTCCAAAATCACATGGATATGTGGTCAAATAGGATCGGCAGACTACAGCACAGGCTCGGTGGATCTTCGCAATGTGAAGCACAATGATTGTCAATATTTGATTAGAATAATGCAGGATGAGTTCCTGATTAGAGAGTATAATTTTGAAATGATGGATACCTCCTCACAGGGTGGGTAATGCATTTTTAAGATAGGAATGTAAGTGGCCAGTGAACAAGAGATTACTCCACATCCTTTTGCTGGTGTTCTGGGCTACCAAATTGTCATTGACAGTTTTCTCATTAAAATGCAAGGGATTCCAGTTTCAGTAGTGATAAATAATGCCACCTCCAAGCAAGGTGACAAGTCTCAATATTGAAGTTTTAATATGGACCTGCAATAATATTGACAATACAGTTGTAGTCAGTATTGACCTCAACTGTATTGTCAAGATAATTAGATTTGGAGTTGGAATGTTAAGGACCCACTTTTTTAGATTTTTTTTCAGCTAGTAAAACCAGCTGGAATGATGGCACGAGACTTTGGCTTCAGCAGCCCAGACAGTAAGGTAATGTCAGTTCCTTTTTCGCGCACCATTCTAAAGGGTGAGCTCCGCTCATGACCTTTTCAGTGGTGTTCACTGACAACCAGATATGTTCAACAAAAGAGAGTTTTAAGGAAAATGTCCCCTCCAAAGACTATAGGCTTCAACCCATGCTGTGCCTGCAGGATGTAGATGTCGACCACGGATCCACAGATGTCTGTGTTTGATGCTTAGGCTCGTAGCATGACTCAAAGTCCTGTGACCAGTGTTCCCTGATGCTCCGAATGCTAACAAGTAGCATGAAGCAAAGTTGTACGGCACCACCTAAGTCTTGGTCCTGTTTGTTGTCCTCGGATATGTCCAAGATGAAGGTGAAAGACAAGACTCAAGGCAAACCCAAAAAACCTGAGTGTGAGTTGTCTCCTCCCCACTGCTCCCGCTCCTGGAAGAGGTCATGCAGGTGGTGTTGCATCTATCAGACTTTGCTTCCATAGTCCGTCTCCTATCTCATTCCACAGTTTGAGCTGATGCACCCTGACTTTCCAGGGCCATCAATGATTCTGAATCAGATTGAGGCCTTCAAGGGGGCAATGTTGCATCTTTGCAGTCATTTCTGGGTGCCCCTTGAGTGTCATCCAGTTCTGTGCATCTTCCAGGGCCTACGGAAAGACTTCCATCTGAGGGCTATCCCCGGCATTGACTGATCACATTAGGTCCTTGACCGGCCCTTGCCTTCTCCAGGCCGTGCCTCCAAACATTTGTCAAAGGCCTCTCCTTTTGAATGCCAGCTCGGCTCCAAAGTTGTCAGTTCCAGATCTGACCCAGTCAGTTTAGGATCTAGACCCTAGTTCGGCTAGATTGCAGCCGATGTCAAGCTATTAAATTTCAAACACCCAGCTTGTAGTCTGGAAAGGTTCAGCTACAAAGCGTTTGCCTTGACATCGCTATTCCAGATGGCTGGTGACTGTTTTTTAATCTGATTTTGACACTGTAGAGGGCATTCAACATGTTCCCCTTGATGAAAATGATGATGAGGAGGTAGACAATTTACTCACTCCGTACTACACTGATGCTGGTCTGTATTTAGACCTATAACATTGTAGTGGCCTTGGCACCTCTCCTAAGACTGAACTGCAATTCTCTTTATCTCATAGTATTTAACTCTGAATTTTTGTTTTTTTGATTTTCCTATGTACATTTCCATCTGAAATAATTCTGATCTTTTCTGGATCATTCCCCGTACGAGATGGAGATTAGAGGCCTCTTGTCTCCAGTGAAGCTGAGGCACCTTATCAACCTCCAGGAGCAGTGTGCCATCTAGCAGGCCTTCAAGGCCTCTCTGCCCTCCATCAACAACAAACCTGTTATGGTTCTGACGGACAACATGACTTCCATGTTCCACTGCAACAAGCAGGATGGAGTGGGATCATGTGTGCTGTATCAGTAAGGGTTGAGACTCTGGAGAAAGAGGGACCTTCAAGGAATTCTGATAATGTTTGGCCCATGGCGGACTCCCTCAGTGCCAGGGTGGAGAACTTCAGCAGATGCTATCTGGCCAACTACAAGTGGAGTCTCTATGCAGAGGTGGCTCAGGGTGTAGATGGTATGTGGAGCATGCCTTTTGGGGGAACTTTTCGCCACCGCCAGAAACACCCAGGGCTTGATTCACAAAGGTTTATCGACTTGACTTTGATGGGGAACACCTTTTCAGGCCTCACATTGATGAGCTACTAGAGAAAATTAAGGACACAGATACAGATAAAACCATGGGTGCCCTTCAGACACCAACAATCAGGAGCGCCTTTAGGAGGCAGCAGGGTAGAGGCACTTCCAAAGACACCTCCCCCAACCAATTCCAGTTCTATCAGTGCCAGCAGCAGGCCTACCTTCATCAGGGGGGCAGAGGTTATACACAGATGCCTTGTACACAAAAGCAGAGGCACTCCCACTAAGGGAGTCTGTACCTCTAAACAGTGACTTGCCCCTCATCCCCCAGACCACACATCACCTGTCGTACTGTGAAGATATCACATCCCACCTGTAGATTTTCTTCATCATATAGCATGGGTATTGCCGTGACCTCACCTCAGTTCCACCGAACATCCCACCCCGGAAACACACCCTAAGCCCCGAACACCAGCGCCTTCTTCAAGAGGAGGTTTAGGCGCTCATCCTCAAAGGCGCTATAAAGCCAGTTCTTCCTCAGTACCGCCACAAAGGGGTATACTCTCTGTACTTTCTTATTCCCAAAAAAGACAGGTCCCTTAAACCTTCCTGTCAGAACACTTTCATACGACTACCTTACAGGATGTCATTCCTCTGCTGCAGCAAGGCGACTTAATGACTGCTCCTGATCTGAAGGACTCCTGTTTCCACATACCCATCCATCCTGATCACTGCCATTATGTATGCTTCGTGGTAAGTGGTCAATATTATCAATTCAAGGTATTACCATTCGGAGTCACCACAGCTCCAAGGGTGTTCACCAGATGTCTGGCTGTGGTAGCCACCTATCTCATAATGGGGGGTATCCACATGTTTGCCAGTCTTCATGAGTAGCTGATCAAGAGCGCAGGGAAGCAAAAATGACTGGCGCACACTCAGACCATCATGTTCCTCCTCCACAGGTTTACCATTAACATCTCCTAACTCATCCTCCAGCCTCTTGAGATGTAGACCTTCTTAGGGGCCACTCGTAATTCCATCAGTGGCAATACCTACCCTAGCGCAGCCAGAGTACAAGCTTTTCAACAGTTACTGACTCTTTTTCAGTCACATCATTACCTAACAGTCAGAACCGTAATGCATCTTCTAGGGATGGCGGCTTCCTGCATAGCCTTAGTCCCTGATGCCAGACTACAGATGCATCCTCTCCGGCAAGACCTATTGGTACAAAGGTCACAGGCGGAGGGTTACTGGGAAGATCTAGTGTTGATACGAACCAGCACCTACCACTCTCTGCAGTGGTGGAACAGCAACAACCTGTTGCAGGGCCGGCCCTTAATGGACCCCTTTCCTCATGTGGCCATCACCACGGATACCTCACTTTTTGGTTGATATGTGCATCTCCAAAATGTGACAGCTCAGGCTTGTGGTCCCTGTATCAGCAGGGCCTACACATTAGTCACCTAGCGATCCAGCTAGCCCTCAAATCCTTCATTCCGGTCATCCTACACAAAGTGGTCCTCATAAAGACAGACAATAAGACTGCAATGTATTACCAACAAAAGCAGGACGGCACACACTCCCGGCAATTATAAACACTAGCGCAGAGTATTTGACATTGAACGATTCACCATTGGCGGAGTACTTATCAGGAGTGGACAACAACTTTGCAGACCTGCTCAGCAGGGTGCAGCAACAAGCACTTGCATTGTTGAGGGGCCCTCGAAGGTCGATCTCTTTGCCTCCACGCACAATGCAAAATGTCAGAACTTCGCAACCAGGTTTCTACACCCACAGTTCTTTGTCAGTGCACTATGAAGATTTGGTCAGGTAACTTTGCCTATGCTTTTCATCCTCTCCCACTCCCTCCGCACATGGTCAGAAGCCTTCGTTAAACCTCTCTCACCCTCATCCTGGCAGGTCCCATATGGGCCAGACCACCCTGGTTCTCGACCCTTCTTGAGATGCCTGTAGTATCCCAGAATAAGCTCCCCAACAGGCCAGAACTTCTCACACAGGATCAAGGCAAGATCAGACACCCAAACCCCAGCCAGCTTAATCTAGCAATTTGGCTGCAGAGGTCTTAGAGTTTGGTTATCTCAATCTCCTTGAAAAATACATGGACATTCTCAAAGCAACACACAGGCCAACTACGCATGTGTGTTATGCTATCAAGTGGAAATGATTTGTCCATTACTGTATTTTGAAGCACCTGGACCCTCTTAAACCTACAGTTCAAGATATTGCCTCCTTCACTTACAGAATTGAAATTTCGCTTACACCTCCATGCGCCTTCACTTGGCCGCCATTGCAGCCTATATGCAAAACAGGGAACTCTTGTCTTTGTTTAGGATCCCTGTCATCAGGGCTTTCGTATAGGAGCTCAATTGGCACATCCCACTCAGAGTTTCTCCTGCCCTGGTCTGGAACCTTAATGTAGTTCTTACTAGGCTTATAGACCCCTCTTTTGAACCAGCACGCTTATGCCATTTTCTCTCGTGGAAGGTCACCTTCCTTGTCACTATCACATCCCTAAGACGTGTTAGAGAACTACAGACTCTCATCTTGGAAGAGCCTTCCTTTCAGGTCCACAACAACAGAGTCATTCTTAAGGCCAACACCAAATTCCTTCCCAAAGTCATATGCCCTTCAACATCAACCAAACTATCAAGCTCCCTGTCGTTTTCCCACTAACTCATACGGTGGTAGAAAGGGCGCTTCACACCCTTGGTGTAAAACGTGTCCTTATGTACTACATTATAAGAACCAAGACTTTCCGCAAAACACAGCTTTTTGTTGCAGTTGTCAAACCTTTCATAGGTCACCCTTTGTCAAAAGCAGGAATAGCCCTGTGAATTGCTGAGTGCATGCAAACTTGCTATCTCAAAGCCAAGAGAATATTGCCTGGTAGGCCCAGACCACATTGTACCTGTAGGAAAAGAGTCACTATGGCCTTCTTTTCCTGTAGCTGACATTTGCAAGGCAGCTGTATGGGGTACTCCCCACACATTCAATTCACTAAACACTATGGGGCCGATTCCGATCTCGGCCGGTAGGGCACCGAATCGGATTCGGCTTTACCGGATCCGATTCGGAGCCCTCTTTCCCGACCGATTCGAACGTGCGTCCGGGCGAGCGAGTACGATGCGAGCGCTCGCGAAATCGCCGACCGACTCGTTCGCGGGACCCAACCGCTCCGACCGACTAGCACGGACACGACTCGCACCGCGCAATGGAGACGTTCCCCGGCCGGGTAAGTACGATGCGCGCCTCGAGCAGTCCGACCGACTCGCGCAGTCCGGCTCCAAAGAGCCGTCGGAGCCGCACTTTGGGGGTCTGTGTCGGACCCCCCTGTACGCGTAGCCGCGCGAGTCGCACACAGGGGGGACCCATGGGTCCCCCCTACCTGTGCATGTACGGCGCGAGTCGCTTCGACGCGTACCCGCTGTAGGGGGCGCTCTTGTTCGCCTCGCACCCATTGAGTCAATGGGAGCCCGCGTATGCGTTGTACGACCGGCTCCCATTGACTTCAATGGGAGTCCGACCGAATCGAGTCCGATTGCATGCGAACGCATCGTACTCGTTCGGTCGGACTGCTAGAGTCCGATTCGGTCGGAAATCTCTCCGGGTCTGGCTCGGTCGGGGAGATTTCCGGCCTGAATCGGAATCGGCCCCTATGTGTGAATGTCCTAGCTCGACAGCAAGTTAAAGTTGGTCAAACAATTTTAAGGGCTTTATTTCAAGCATCTGCCCCATCTCCTGGCTGACCACCACTTAAGGGATCACTGTTTTACAGTCTATGCAACAGTCTATGCAGAGCATACATATCTACAGCCACAAATACTACGAATTGGAAAATGTTACTCACCCTGTAAGCATCTTTCTGATGGATTAATCTGCCTGTGGATTCCTCACCTTTTGAATTACCCCAATGCGCAGCATTCCACGGAAACTTTTCTCCTAAGCTCTCCCACGTCAACGAGGACGTCACAATGGAACGGCTCAGCACGCGACTCCGCGTGACATCATCGGAGCTATAAGAATACCTCGTCGGCGTGCTGACATCAGTTCCCTTTTTTCCGTGCCGCCGTCCGTCCATTTCTGGGACTTTCTTTGTTGCTGTTGCGACTTTGTAGCCGTCGAAGATGACTACTCCGAGAAAGTCGGGTTTCAAGCCATGCAGAGAATGTGGGGGCCAGATGTCCATCACTGACCCCCATGAAGATTGTTTATGGTGTCTCTCGTCGGCCCACGACGTCGGGACATGCACTTCGTGCAAGTGCATGAATCCAAAAGCGCCGACAGAGAGGGAGGCCAAATTATTCATGGCCAAGGCCAAAAAGCAGAAGAGAGGTCGCAGGAGGTCAAGGATACGCTCAGGTAGCCGACTCTACACACTTCGAGGTCTTCGAAGAAACACAAGAAGAAGTGTGTGGTGGGCTGGCCCCACGTGTTCATGTGACATAGTAGACGTAGCCGAGATGATTTTATGTAGTTTATTAAGTCCTTAAGAAGAGTAGATACAGAGCCCCACCAGGAGCAGCCTCCTAGCTGCTCAGCCCATCTTCCAACTGACCACACACACACATCAGGCACCCAAGCATTCCACTTACACTAACATTCTACACGGTACACTCACACTGCCTGAGCAGCTAGGTACAGGAGGAAAGGGAACATATTAACATGACCTGAGGATACTACATATCCTCTCCCTTTTACACTGAAAATTAAATATACCCAAACTAAAATAAAAACAACTATAGACAGTAATGTACAAATGATGTAAATAGTCCATAAACCCAAGGATGCATGATACAACACATCACGAGAGGGAAAACGGAAGCACGAAGAAGGAAAGAAGAATGAAAGAATAGAAATACTCTATCACCATCCTCCTCCTTTAATAGTAAACAAAGAAAAGATAAATAGTGTAAAATGAACTCACAAGCAACAAGTGAGCACGACACAAGAGTAAAGGGGGAAAACGTACCCCAAGACTCACACAGTGGGTGAACAGCACCCAAAGAAGTACTCCTCAAGTAAGGAGAACGTGGCGAAGGGAAAAACGCCACCCCAGATGTGAGGGACACTGGTCCATAACGAAAACAGTGTAACACGTAGTGTTGCATGGGACTGACACCCAAGTAAAGCAGATAACGTTGCATGGGACTGACACACAAGAACTTGTGCAGCAAAGGCAGCACAGTGTGGCACATACACACATAACGTCAAGGTGAAGCACTGGGTGACTTACACACACACATGACGACGTAAAAAAACATAGTGAGGCGCGGGGCGGCTTACACACACATGACAACGTTGCATGGGACTGACACCCAAGAACATGCACAGCACGAGAACAACCCAGGTGCAGCACAGTGTGGCACACGCACACATTACGTCGAGGTGAGGCACAGGGTGACCTACACACACTACATGACGACGTAACAAACACATAGTGAGGCGCAGGGTAACTTCCAAAGCGCTAGTAGTTGAAAGTACACAGGCAAAAGTAGAGTTCCCACCAGAGCTGCACTGACACGGAGGAGCGCTAAGTAGTTACAACACACCAAAACCCACAAAAAGGAAAGTCTTGAACTTAGACACAGTCATGGATGATGTACTTGCAGAAAAACAGGCTCACGCAGAACAGAAACACTGCACTTCGCACTGGAGATAGAATCACAGGCAGTCACTGATTACCTTGCTACTTGAGGCACTGAAGACGTTAGTTGTGGCACCGCAGACGTTTGTTGAGGCACTGTAGACATTTGTTGTGGCGTAGGATCTTCTGCGAGATGTAGGCAGCGTAGATAACGTATCGATGTTGTAGGCGCAGAGATCAGAGCACAGCACGCCTGGGCTGGGGCTGTCCGGTGTAGTGGACACTGGTTGGGCTGAGAGACGTGCTTGACCAGGTTCCTTTATCTTGGATTTCTTGTTTATTGTTCCATGTTCCTTACTTCTTAGGCCCAACATCTTTAGCTTAACACCTCTTAGTTGGCACGTTGAGCGAGGATAAATCCCATCAAGATCGTCGCCAAAATGTGGTGGGCTGGCCCCACATGTGCAGGAGACATAGTAGACGTAGCCGAGATGATTTTATGTAGTTTATTAAGTCCTTAAGAAGAAGAGTAGATACAGAGCCCCACCAGGAGCAGCCTCCTAGCTGCTCAGCCCATCTTCCAACTGACCACACACACACACCAGGCACCCAAGCATTCCACTTACACTAACATTCTACACGGAACACTCACACTGGCTGAGCAGCTAGGTACAGGATGAAAGGGAACATATTAACATGACCTGAGGATACTACAAAGTGGCACCATGGTTCTCTGCGTCGCTCTTCGAAAGATGCGACCCCAAGTCGGTGTACCCATGTCCCAGGGATGAGATCTCTCTGACTCCTTCACCGGGCATGACTGTGGCCCCGTCTCCAAGAGCAGTGACTCCACCGGCTCCGAGAGATGAAACGCCTTCACCATTGCTGAAGACAACCATTTCACCTCTGGCTCCGGGGTCTCCGGCACCGCAACCGTAGCCAAATTTAGTGCCTCCCTGAATGGCTCCATAGCCTGTGGTACCAGATCTGTCGCATTTTTTTAAATGCAATGTTTTGCTTGTACGCCAAACCAGCAATCCCTACTGGTGCACCTGTTGGCCCCATGGGTCCGTTGGCATATTCTCTAGGAGGTTTGCCACCTCACTTTCCACAGGCACTGCTCATATCTTTCATGCCTACGGCTCCAGGGAATTGGCCTCTTCCTACGCCGAGGTTTTTGAAGCCGTTGCAGTCTTTGGAGGGATGAGCTCTGCTAGATGGTTCATCCCCGGTGCTGTCTCGTTCCGAACCGGCGCCACCTCGACCGTCTTCAACTCCTGTTCCATTGGACCCTCCTTCGATGCCGATCCCGAAGTCGCCACGTCTGGCGCCGCCGACACCGGTTTCGAGAATGAGGTCTCAGAGGGAGGCGCAAAGACTGTTGGAGGAAGAAGAGTACCAGGAGAAACATGGAGGGGCTAAGGAAGGAGAAATTGGAGATCCTGACCCGGATTTTGAGGGTTTACAGGAGGCTAGTAGCCTGGACACCTCTCCTGAGTGGACGCTTTTGTCGCCAAAGGGCTTGCCGACGCACAAGGTGACCACATATCACTCTGTGATCAGAAAGGCTGCAGACTTTTTGGAGTTGCCTCTTCCTACAGCGGAGTGAGGTCTAATATTCTGACAGAGGTGCTCCATTCTCCTTCCTCTATTTCAGAACCTTTACTTCCCTTCAATTGGGCATTGACAGAGCCCATTCTCGATGTCTGGCAGAATCCAGTGTCCACTCAGCCGTTTCCAGGACCGTGGCAAGGAGGTACATGGCGGCTCCAGGGAATCCTGCTTTTCTGTCCACTCATTCTTTGCCGGAAAGCTTGATGGTGCAGGCTTCGTGCTCTTCGAGGCAGTCTGCAGGTACCTTCCCATCTACGCCTGTGGATAGGGAGTCAAAGCGCATGGAGCAATTGGCAAAGAAGGTGTTCTCGTCGGGGAGTATGGCCCTTAAGTCCACATATGCCACATGCCTTTTTGATCGCTACATCCATGCCCTCATGGACTCAGCCAGGGAAGTTGTCCCATAGATGCCTGAGGAGGTACAAGGGCAATTCTCAGAGGTATTGTCGGATGACCAAGCTGCTGCCCGCCAAGTGATACACTCTGGTCTGGACAAGGCCGATTCGGTAGCCAGGGCGATGGGATCGTCTGTGGCTACTAGGAGGCATGCATAGTTGCGTGGTTCGGGGTTCTCGCCTGACGTTCAGGCTACATTGCTGTATTTGCCCTTTGATGGATCTTGTCTGTTTGGGGCTAAAGTGGATTCGGCGCTGCAGTGCTTTAAGTACAGTAAAGCTACAGCAAGGTATTTGGGACTTCAATCTCAACCCAGGAGCTTTGGGCAGTTCCGCAAATTACGTGACTTTGGAAACAACTTGTCCTTGCGTGCCAGGCAACAGCCACAGCAGCAGCAGGCAAATCCCTTGTACAGGTCCTACACAGGAAAGGGCAGAGGTTGCCTGCAGGGTGCTACACGACAGCAAGTCTCCTCCTCCTCTTCCTCTTCTGCCCCTCCAGCTAGTGTGGCAGGGAAGCAGCTCTAGCTCCACCATCCTAGAGCATACTTGTCCCGTGGGAGGACGGGTGTCCCATTTTCTACAGCACTGGAGGTCTGTTACTACAGATCTCTGGGTGTTGAACATTGTAGAGAATGCCCAACCCTTCCGGGAGTTTCCCCCTCCTTCCCCTCCCCGTCAGAGCTTTTGTTCTGAAGAGCATCTTCTACTTCTCCAGCAGGAGGATCTGACATTGCTACAAAAGGGTTGCAATCGAGGTGGTTCCAGAGCATGAAAGGGGTCAGGGGTGCTACTTTCGGTACTTCCTGATTCCCAAAAAGGACGGTTGTTTACGGGCGATCCTCGACCTCAGGGTTTTGAATTTTTACCTCAAACCGGAGAAATTCAAAATGTTGACCCTGGCTTAGGTTCTTCTTGCGCTGGAGAAGGAAGACTGGATGGTGTCGATCGATTTACAGGATGCGTATTTTCACATTCCCATCCTGAAGTCGCATTGGAAGTATCTTCGTTTTACAGTGGGGTCTCAACATTACCAGTTTGCAGTCCTTCTGTTCGGCCTTACTTCCGCACCGTGAGTCTTCACAGAGGTGTTGGCAGTGGTGGCAGCTCATCTCAGAAGGTCGGGATTCCTGTTCTTCCCTATGTGGATGACTGGCTGCTCAAACCAAAGTCGCCAGAGATGGTGCTGCATCATTTGCAGGTAACAACACAACTGTTGTTCAAGTTGGGGTTTTCGATACTTTCACCTGGTGCCCTCTCAGCGCAACCTGTGCATAGGGGCAGTACTGGACACTACTGTGAGTAGTGCTTTCCTGCCTCCACAGAGGATTCTAGACATTCAGGCTATGATTCCACTTTTTCAGAATGGAGCAGCTGTTACAGTCCTGAAGGTCTTGCGCCTGCTCGGTCTGTTTGCTTACTGCATACTGTTAGTCAACCATGTACCCTGGCATATGAGGGCCCTCTGGTGGTGCCTCCGCAGGCAGTGGTTTCAACACAACTGAGATCTCGAAGAGGTTGTCAGAATCTCCAGAGACACTGCAGCGGAACTGCTATGGTGGAGTGTTCCAGGCAACCTGTCTCAAGGGAAGCCGTTTTACCTTCCTTTTCCGGTGGCCACAGTGATAACGGATGCCTCCACTCTAGGGTGGGTAGCCCATCTGGGGGATCTGGAGGTCAAAGGTCTTTGGTCTCCAGAGGAAAGATTGTTTCACATCAATCTTCTAGAATTGCGGGTGATACGTTTGGCTCTCAAGGCCTTCCTCCCTTCCCTTTGCAGGCAGTCGGTTCAGGTCCTAACGGACAACACTACCGCGATGTGGTACATCAACAAACAGGGAGGAGTAGGGTTGTATCTTCTCTGCAGAGACTTTGCGACTCTGGTCCTGGGCTCAGGACCATCAGATTTGCGTAATCGCAAATCATCTGGCCGGAGATCTGAATGTGCGTGCTGACAGTCTGAGTCTGCAGTATTCGGCTGATCACGAATGGCGTCTTCTTCCAGAGGTGGTCCTTCACATTTTCAGGATGTGTGGATTTCCTCAGTTGGACCTGTTTGCCACTTACGAGAACGCACACTGCCCGGTATTCTGACGCAGGGAGCGTTGGGGGACGCGTTTCAGTTAGATTGGGGCTCACAGCCTCTTTATGCGTTTCCTCCCATACCCTTGATTCCTTGGGTTCTGAGGAAGATTGGCCAAGACCGGACCCAAGTCATATTGATCGCCCCGGATTGGCCGCAAAGGGTATGGTACACAGACCTCCTTTGCCTCTCATTGCACCCTCTGCTCTGTCTCCCTCTAAGAGCAAACCTCCTCTTGCAGTCGCAGGGGCAGGTTTTACACCCCCACCTCCAGAGACTGCACCTTCATGCCTGGAGATTGAACAGGGCAACCTGAGTTCCTTCTCTCTCCCACTGGATGTGGTGGACGTTATATTATCCACCAGAAGACACTCCACCAAATCTGTCTATTCTGGTAGGTGGGCCAAGTTTGTTAAATGGTGTGGAACGAGATCGCTTGAGGCAGATACTGTATCCACCAGAAAAAACATTACCGAAGGTAAGTAACTTATTCGTTCGTAGCATGTAGTGTTTAGATTCACATGTGCCCACCCGCATTCCCAGGAGCCAGTGGTTGGTACAGAATAATTTTCTCACTACACTTTTATGCATGGTCACCTAAGTGACCTACATACTGCTCCATTAGTACCATCACCCACTGGGAGACAAACATTCTAACAATGGAGCTGATGCCCATGCACATTGCCAACTAAGGGTGGAGTCACCATACCTCATGACTCGAAAGACTTCTTTGAACAAAAACAAGTTGCAACATCAGAGCCCAACACTAGATTGCAGAAGTATGCAGTGCATGTGAATCTACAGCACTACACTCTATGAATAGATACTTGCAGGGTAAGTAACATTTTCCTTTCCCAGATAAGTTGGTTCTCAGGTCTCTGGTATCCTTTCTTCCAAAAGTGGTTTCTCCCTTCCATGTGGGGCACTCCATCTTGAACCTACTTTATTCTTTCCATCACAACCCTCTAAGTAGGAGAAGAAGCTTGGATCTGAAGATAGTTTCTGTATAGATCGAACTAAGGAGCACAGAGTGGATGACCAGCTCTTTATCAGACTTTCTGGTGCAAAGAAGGGAGGGCAGTTTAGAAACGACCTTTAACAAGGAGGATTGCCCTCTGTATCAAGAGTTGGTTTGCCCTGTCCATAATGGGGCTTCCTCAAGGCCTTCAAGGTCATTACACCAGAGCCACAGCCACCATTAAGAATTTGGCTAGTGGTGTTCTGGTGCTGTGCATCTACCAGGCTGGTACTTTGGCATTCATACACAATATTACCAGGTGCTATTGTATTTATACTTAGGTCTGCAGGGAGGGCTATCTTAGGACCAACACAATTTGGCAGAGAGATCTTAATCGGTTTGGATGGCCCCTTTCACCTCAGAACATTTTGGAGTTTCCTCAGGGGTCCGTATTGAGCCCCTCATTGTTCAATGTGTATATGGCCCCCCTGGTGACTCTGATAAAATAGTTTGGCACACAAATTGTTTCTTCCGTCGATGATGCGCAATTGCTCCTTACTCTAGGCCAAATAACTCCAAATGCATTGAGTAATATCAAGACATGTATGGCTCTCCCACTACAGCTCCATTCCACCGCGAACATTATGAACTTAAAAAAACTTCTCCAGACATGACTCTTTGGGTCAGCCTTTTAGTTCTTTTATTGGTGGTGTTAAGATTTTACTGTAAGCGCAGGGACACTCTTTGAGTAGCTGTTTCTCTATATAAATCCCCAAAAATAAAAATAATAAAAATAAATGCTGTTTGAATATCTATTGAATAGGTGAGCAATTTACGGTTACAAGCATTCATTAGAAGCTACTTACCTTCTGTAACGCTCTTTCTGGTGGATATACTATCTAACTGACTCATCCTTCTCCCCATTTTGTGGGGTGCACTTCTGATAGGTCATAAGGTCCAGTTTTGGATTAAGTTCATTGTCTCATTACCGATTGTCAGTTGCTCCGCATCTAATGGCATGGAAGTTATTTTTATTAAAACTGATGTCAGCACACACAGGCTGCATATGTATACGGCTCCCTGCTATCACTTCTGAAGGTGGGACAAAGCCACTGCAGAGTGCTCCGTTTATCGGCAGACAGGACCTGGTTCAGTCTGGTGCTTGAGGGAATTCAAAAGGTGAGGTATCTTCAGTTAAATAGAATATGCACCTGAAAGAGAGTTACTGAAAGGACGTTACTTATTCTTCAATGTATCTCCTTAACAAGAGGATACAGTGGAAGTTGATATTGCCCATTCAGCATTTGGGCAGGTCAGTTTTGGTCAGGTTTTTAGTAGTCGATATTGTGACATACCACCCAATGCAGTGTATAATCAACTGTGTTCTAGTGGGTTTGTTGAAGCTGTACTGGGAGGTATTGCTTATATAACATTGTTATTATCTGAAAAGCATCTACCTTCAGGAGAGACCAGTGATGAAGCAGATGCTTGTAGCTGTGGTTTAAAATCTTTTGAAGATGTAAGGCTATCCACAGATCGATATCTTTTCACTACATCAGTTAAAAAGTGTATTTTCCTCTCAAGTGTTTCTGTGTGGCCGATATTGAATGATGCACTGAAGTAGTCAATTTCGGGCCGCTGAACAATGATTCTGATTAGCTCCAAAGTGGCAGTGCTTAGTGTCCCTAATGCCTCAGGAAGGCTTTTGCAGCAAAATCGCAGCAACCTCCAGTTGCATCTTTGTGAATGTTTGAGGTTTGCAGGTCATAACCTGTCAGGAAGATCAGAAAGTCAAATGGAAAGGAAAGAAATGTCTTTATGCTAGAAGATGCTTGAGGTTCTGCAGATGGTTTGAAGGGATTCACCTTGAACCATAAAAGACCTTAGTGTTTGTGGTACGGTATTTTGTTTTTGCAGTTTGGCAGATATGAACCATGAAACAGCGTGACAGTATTTTCTATTTTATTATGAAAACCTCGAGCATGCTCCTTGTTTGACGTTTCTCAGTTTCTTCCAGGGCCCTATCACACTGGTCAATGAGATTTTAATCTAGTAATGGCTCAGTCTAAGGTTCCACATTGCAGGTTTGTGCAAGTCTGTGATGTCAACTGTCTGACTCAAAGAATTTTCATAGGGCCAAAAAATGGAGCTCAGTTGACATTTGCAGATGTTTGTGCCACCCCTTCTCTGCAACCAAGAGTGTAGGTCCAAAGTTAGCTGTGGGGCATGTCCCCAGGTAAATGAGGGAACCTACGACATGTTAGAAAGACAGGTACAATGGCCTAGTTGTCCATCTTAAAAAGTAGACAGCAGTCATATCTGTGCTTGGCTACTATTACCTGTTTCTCTTTTATCATATCCTCCAAATGTCCTTAAAAAGGACATTAGCCTCCTCATCTCTGAGTTTCTTAAATGTAAAAATCTCTTGAATTCTACCATTTCCCATTTGTAGACACTTTTCTACACCCAATCTGCCCTCTTGCCCATATCCATTGAGGTCAGGATGATTACTGAAAATGAAATGAAATGAAATGAAAATAAGTTTTATAAAGCGTTCGAATGCCCGAGAGCATCTTGGCGCTGGTAGCACAGCAGATGGATGGTTATGACAACTAGTTTTGAAGCTATAAAAGCCAGGTCTTAAGATTCTTTCTAAACACTAACAGGGAAGAACTGGTCTTTAAGTTGAGAGGTAGGGCATTCCACCATTTGGTTGTGCCATACACAAAACTTCTAACCTCCCCATACGCATTCTTCTAAACTTGGGCACTTTAAGGTTGACTGCTGAGGATGAGCGAAGTGGCCTAGCGGTAATATATCTGGTCAATTTATTTTTAGGATAGTCAGGGCCTTCTCCATGGAAGGCCTTAAAGGCGGTGTACAGCGCCTTAAAATCTATCCTCTTATCAACTGCCAGCCAGTGAAGCTCCACTAGAGCCTTAGCCACTGAGCTCTGTCTAGGTATTCCCAGCAATAGGCGAGCTGCTGAGTTCTGCAGAATTTGTAGTTTGTTAAGAAGTTGTTTCTGTATATTGATATACAGACCATTGCAATAATCTATTTTGGATAGAGTGAGGGCAGTTACCACTAGTTTCTTCAGCTCCAGAGGAATAAAAGGTAAGATCTTTCTCAGAATTTTTAACGTAAAAAAGGCGCTTGAAGTAATGGCATTCACCTGTTTGTCAAACGACAGATGGTTATCAAAAATCTCCCCCAGATTTTTCACCTTAGTGGCCAGGGTTGGAATGGACCCAAGCTCCTCTAGCCACCAATCCGGTGACCAAAACGAAGTATTATTTCCCAGCAATAGCACCTCGGTTTTATCGGAATTCAACTTCAGACAGTTGCACGTCATCCATTTGTTAACTTGGTGCATGCAATTGCTGAAGGTAGCTGCAGACTCTTTATGGTAGCCAGCAACTAATTTGCGTGCCATCAGCATAGCAGACAACCGAAAAACCCAAATTTCTAATCAATGTGGCTAGCAGAGCCACATAGAGATTAAACAGGGTCGGGCTCAGCGATGATCCCTGTGGGACCCCACACGGGAGAAAAAAAGAATCTGAGCAGTAGCCGTCCAAAGACACTGACTGCACTCTGTCTGTGAGAAAGGAGGCTAGTAATGATAGAGCTGACCTACAAATACTCAGAGCCACAGCATGGTCAATCAGAATCTTATGATTGACTGTGTCTAATGCCGCCGAAAAGTCAAGAAGGATGAGTGCTGCAGAGTTCCTCTGTGGCAGTATTGAGAGCCAGTTCCATACTGTGTTGGCAATGAAATCCAAACTGTGAATGATCCAGTAGATCATTTGATTCCAGGAATAAGGTAAGCTCTTTATTAATTATTGCCTTTTCTGCTATTTTGGCAGTAAAGGGGAGCCTGGAAATAGGGCAATAATTATTAGCAATGGAAGGCTCCAACTGGGGTTTCTTTAACAGTGGGAGCACTGAAGCAACTTTCATATTAGATGGAAAGGAGCCCCGCCTAAACATTTAATTAATAATTGGCGTTAAGACACCCGCTGTAGTTCCAGAAACTGGGTGTAGGGTATCTGGAGGTCAGGGATCCAATGGAGACCCCGAGCGGGTGTTGAGAATTAATTCATTTACTTGTTCCGCGACAGTGGTTAAAATGCAGAGAAAGATGGAAAAGTATCATTGACAGCGCTGAGTGATGGAGTAAGCGGGTGCACCAGCCCTGATTCACCCATTTTGATAGTGTGCACAGCTGTGGAAACACTGTTCAAACAGCTGGTGGAAGAGTTAAAAGTATTAAGAACTTTTGTTTTGTAAAGCTAACGCAATCTCTTCACAAAGCGACTGACTACTTTCCACTTTCTTTTGATCTCAGTAGTTAGCCAGTTTTTTAATTGTAGAGTACAGTTCCTTACTAGAGTTTTTTGCTGCCACAATTTTCTGAGAAAATCAGGCCGATTTTTCCTTCATAATCTGAGCCTTGTATTCTGCAATTTTTTGTTTGTATTTTTCTTTTTCTAATGGGTCATACTTACTGTGTTCATTAATGTGTCCCGTTCCTTCCCTTCACTCACTTTCTGGATTTGGCATCCAAGGCTCTGCCCTGCACCGCACTACTATTATTTGAAGCCTGTGGAGTCTCTAGGTGCTCTTCCCTTAGCACCACCCTTTTAATCTCTATGACAATCTTCTAGTGCAGCTCTTCTATTTCCAAGACCTTTCTTTTAAGACCTTTGATACCCAGATTATCTTCAGTCTCATTGACAATCTAGGAGTTCTCAATCAAATGTCTGAACCTGTCTGACTTGGATGTGGACCAATTTCCTCAAATTTAAATCTGACAAAAACCAAGGTTTTGCTGGCCTTTTCCACTAGTGGCCTTCGGAGATAGGCTTCCCTCCCACACCCTGAAAATATGGCAAGGATTTGAACTTCTTATCTGATAAAGTACTTGCCTTCTCTCCACAAATAACATACCCGTTTCTTTAATATTCACATGCTCTTGAAAATCATTCCTGCAGATTGATTTCTCTTTCATCCGGATTACAGCAGTGTTCTCTATCTGGACATCTGGAGTGCCGTGGATACCTTACTACGAGGCTTCATATACTGCAGAATGCTGCTGCCCATCTCATTCTGAGTATTCCTCTTCATTCTAACATTGCCAAAGTGTTGTCAGTCTACACAACTCCCCACTAAGGAGCTATCTATGTTTAAGGTGTTCTGTCTCTTCCATAAGGCTTTTTCAAGCAAGGCCCTGGGTGCCTGCCATTGTTGTTTTTTTCTATACTGCCCCTCTCATACCCTACACTCTGTTTATCTCAATCTTCCCTGTTTTCTTAAGATTTGCAGACATTGGAACCAGCTGCCTCTTTCATTGTGTCATCAGGCCAATCACCTACTGTTTCACAAATCTCTTACATCCTGGCTTTAGTTCTTCTCCACCAAACATCTGTTTTTAGACTCAATTTGGTCCTAGCACCAGAACACCTTTTGGCGTTCAATAAATATTATTCATCATCATTATGGATAAATGGCTGCTCTGGGTGTGCACCACACACGATGGGGTACACATTTAGTACATACTTCTTTCCAATGCATTCTTTGAGAGGAGGCAGGTAATGTGCTGCAGACCTTTCAGGAACCACTTTCCTCCCATGGTGGAATCCTTGGTCACCTTCTATATAGAGGGTGGTGGTCCTGCACTGATTCTGGTAGTGTGGTAGGGGTCAATGTCAATGCACACACTGGAACATAACAGTCACCCACTGGTAACATGTTATACCTAAAAGAAGTTCCAGTTAAGGAAACATGTAAAAAGAATGTTTTGAAGGAAAAGGGATTCTGGACCTCAAAGTGTCTTTTTAAGGATTTAATGCTGAAGCTCTTTCTGTTCTGTTACACCCAGGGTCATTCCACAGTCACAATTTGAACCATCACCAAAACAAACACAGTTCTATAATAGTTAATAAATAAAACTTTTATATGGTAATAAATTCATAGACCAGCATTTTTTTCTAAACGTGAGTGATATAACCTGCACAAATCCCCTCACAGTCATACCTGCACAATTCTGCACAAAAGTTGAAAACTCTGGAAATTGCACCATCAGCATATGTGTGTGTTTAGAAAAGTAAGCTGGCAACCCAGCTACATCTTTCACAGTCTCCACTGACTTTACAAATGGCAAGAAGAATGCTTCTTATTTTTACTTTACTCAATAAAAATAAGCCCTGCATTTAATCCCTAATGGTGGTTGCTGTTGATGTTTTTTTCTATACTGCCCCTCTCATACCCTACACTCTGTTTATCTCAATCTTCCCTGTTTTCTTAAGATTTGCAGACATTGGAACCAGCTGCCTCTTTCATTGTGTCATCAGGCCAATCACCTACTGTTTCACAAATCTCTTACATCCTGGCTTTAGTTCTTCTCCACCAAACATCTGTTTTTAGACTCAATTTGGTCCTAGCACCAGAACACCTTTTGGCGTTCAATAAATATTATTCATCATCATTATGGATAAATGGCTGCTCTGGGTGTGCACCACACACGATGGGGTACACATTTAGTACATACTTCTTTCCAATGCATTCTTTGAGAGGAGGCAGGTAATGTGCTGCAGACCTTTCAGGAACCACTTTCCTCCCATGGTGGAATCCTTGGTCACCTTCTATATAGAGGGTGGTGGTCCTGCACTGATTCTGGTAGTGTGGTAGGGGTCAATGTCAATGCACACACTGGAACATAACAGTCACCCACTGGTAACATGTTATACCTAAAAGAAGTTCCAGTTAAGGAAACATGTAAAAAGAATGTTTTGAAGGAAAAGGGATTCTGGACCTCAAAGTGTCTTTTTAAGGATTTAATGCTGAAGCTCTTTCTGTTCTGTTACACCCAGGGTCATTCCACAGTCACAATTTGAACCATCACCAAAACAAACACAGTTCTATAATAGTTAATAAATAAAACTTTTATATGGTAATAAATTCATAGACCAGCATTTTTTCTAAACGTGAGTGATATAACCTGCACAAATCCCCTCACAGTCATACCTGCACAATTCTGCACAAAAGTTGAAAACTCTGGAAATTGCACCATCAGCATATGTGTGTGTTTAGAAAAGTACGCTGGCAACCCAGCTACATCTTTCACAGTCTCCACTGACTTTACAAATGGCAAGAAGAATGCTTCTTATTTTTACTTTACTCAATAAAAATAAGCCCTGCATTTAATCCCTAATGGTGGTTGCTGTTGATGTTTCCAGTAACACCCACTTTACCCTTCATCCAATTTGTTCGGTTATCAAGGATAATGTACATCTGTTTACTACGGAAAATTATATAGGTCGGTGCTTTTCACTAATAGGATTAAAAGGTGCCTTGATCAGGACCGAAGAAGGATTGTAATATATTTATTGTATTTGGAAGAAGCAATGTACATAAAAGAGAGTCATCCATTTTCGTCTGTGGACTAGCTTGGCCATTATAGATCAGTAGTCAAATCAAACAAGTCCTACATGGTGTACCGTACCTTTATACAGAACAAGCGAAGAAGTGAGGGATTCTAATACAGTGTTGCGCTAGATCAGTCACTAGTATTGACAGTTTGCAAAAACATTTTCAACAGTACCAGCTGTTGGGTTCATTTTAAATGGTAAGTCTCTGTAAAAGGTCCACAGAATTAATCAAATTTACTAAAATAACTTAATTTCCTTTCAATCCATTCTATCAGCAACTTCCAGCAGGTTATCTGTTTTTATCTCCAGTATGCTTTTCATCATATTGCTTATATTCATACTTGAAAACATCTTCCTGAATCAGGACGGTAATTCTTCTGCTGGTGCATGTAATGAGTGTGTGGGTATCCACCAAGCTTCCTTGGGTCATTACACCCGTAAGAAGTTCTTTAACTCTAGTTAATTTAAGAGAGAATACTTTCACAGGTGTCTAGATTCAAACTTAAGCTCATCCATGTGTCTGCATGTAAACTGCATTCTATCAAGCCTCTATGTAGTCTTTGAATTCGCCACATGATGCATCACCTGGGAATGTAGTTAGAAATATTATAGTATATGCCTGAATTTTTCTGCCTAGCAGTAGAATTTCAAATTATAATATCTTATATACAAACCTGGCTTACCTCATACACGCAGATGGAGTTATTATTTCTGTTTGCCACTTATGAACTCTCTCATGTGTCAGTTCAATATTTTGAAACTGATTTTAAACAAATACATTTCAAAACTCTTTTCTGGTTCACGTTGATAAAAAAAATGCATTGATTTTCCCTATGTTATGTAACATTTGAAGGCTGCTCTTGCTTTTTATAATAATCAGAGGTTTCATGTTGTCATCTGCACGTCATATCAAAATCCAGTTTGATTAGTACCTTCTTTGAGCTAGAAATTCCATTACTTTGCAATTTCTGAAGAACCTCTTGTTGTTACAGGTTGAAAACTCCACCCTGAATTCTCAAAGCAACTCTCTTATGAACCAGAATTCACAACTGTTAATTCAACAGTCTGGTTTGGAAAGTGAAACTGAATCTGTAATGAAGGAGCGAGAAGAACTGAAATGCTTGTATGATGCTTTGGTTAAAGATCACGAAAAGCTGGCACATCTTCATGAACACCAAGCTGCAGAGTACGAATCTCTTATTGCCAAACATGGAAATTTGAAATCTGTGCATAAAAATCTGGAGGTTGAACACAAGGAACTTGAAGATAGGTAATTTTCAGTTGCTGGGTACTCTCTAACTTATGGGGCTATTTAGGGAAATGTGTGGTTCTCCTGCTCTAATTTGAGGTGGTGAAATTGCTGAATGTTCACCAGTGGAGCCTCTGCTGGCACAAAGCCATCCGCCACAGGACTACAGGATTTGCAGCATCGGGAGGCACGCCCTATTTAGTACAGGGCTCCCAGTACAGATATTCCCTGTCTGGATCCACTAAACATAGAAGACCCAGGCAGGGAAATAATAATAGAACTCACAAGCAGAGAGAAAGCTCTTCATGTCGGGCCATTATTTTTTTGTATCTCTGTAACGTTTGGCAAAATGATGGGTCTTTAGGTACGGCAGACAGTCTTTCACTGGAAAGCTAGAGGCAGCCTCCACAAACTGGTTCTCAGAGGTCCACCAGCAAGACTCTGAAGGAGCCGGGTTGACTTGTATTGGGTCTTCGTTAGTGGACAGTCTACAACTGGGATTGATGTAGACCAAGGGATTATAAATAATTTACATGCATTACATAAAATGATTGTTGAATATTTTTATAATTGATTTGAATCATGTTTTTTCCTATGTTAAAATGTGTTACTCTCCTAGTTTTTCTCAAGCCATACTTTTAGCCTGCTGATGTCTTTAAGGTGTGGTGCATATTAAGGCAGGTAGCACATATCTTCTCATCCTAGTTACCCTGTGCTCCACCTGACATAATTGTGTCTAGCACCAGGACATTGTAGGGTAACAAAGTGGTTTACAACGTATAATTAATTCATAAGTAATCTTTTTAATGAAGTACTGTGTCTTTTTGTACTAAAGAAGGCATGCATAGTTAGTCAATGGGTGCAACCTGCATGTCACATGTTCATATCCTACTTGGTGGATTTAGTCTTTCAATTTTCCAGGTTGGACACAATTAGTATCATTATTGGGTATTGATTATAGCTTTTGATTATTAGGTAGCAAATACTTGAAACTGGTTGAGAAAGCTTTGTGTAAAGGGATACAGTTGTGGATAGCTGCTATCGACATTGTGGGTGGATGTCACTACACTGTTGTGAAAACTACATATTCTGATGGCTACTGCTGATTCCTTACTTGGAAAATACTGCATCCAGAAATGTTAAGGCAGTACTGCACGACACTAGGTGGCATCGTGCAGCTTCACACTGACGTTCCTCTCCAGAAGTGATATATGGAACCACATATAAGTGTCACCTATGCGCGCTGACGGTAGTTCCTTTCTTCCCACACCTTCAAACTCGAATCCAGAACTACTCCTTGGTCTTTTTAGACCCTTTTTCAAAATTTCTACACAGTGTGCAAAGGAAATTGCCTCCCCCTAAAACAACAGGGTTCAAGCTGTGAAATGACTGCTGCAAACAACTGTCTGTGACGGGCCCTTACGAAGTATGTTTGTTGTGCCTGGGGTCGGAGCACGATTCCAGGGCTGCGATGACTGCAGTAAGATGATTCCAAAGGCCATATGGGACCACGAGGCAAAGTTGTTTATCGCGAAACAACGGAAGACTTCACCCCATGACCGATCAAAGTTGAAAGGAGGGTCCAGTTCCCGTTCCCGCGCCAGATGTCATCTCTGCAGCAGATCATCATTGCGGCCCAAGTTTTCTGGTAAATCCAAAAAGAAGTATAAGAAATCTAACCTGGGATTGGCCCCTTCCAGCTACTCTCAAATTCCAGAGGAGGTGTGAGACCATCAGCGTGCCTCTTGTCTTGGTCCCAATCACCAGCAGAGCCGTTTCTAGTCTCGATGCACCCTGCATTTCCGGGTCCATCAGTGACATCGCAGCAAGTAGAGGCCTTTAGGGCAGCTATGATGCACATTTTCTGCACTTTACCAGTTCCCTCTGGCATGCCTTCTGGCCCCAAAGATCCACAGGGGCCCCCAATTGGGCTTCCGCTGTTGAGGGACCTCATCCGTGCCTTTGGTGCCCCTTGACACATGCAGACAGTCCCTCTGATTCTGATACTTTGCCATTACACACGCTAGGGCTCAAACTTTGCACAGTCTTTTCGGTACTAATTCTGACAATTACAATATTGATGAGCGGGATGATTTTGTCCCTCAATTTGATGAGGAAAATTGCTATGAAGAGCTCCAAGATTTCAGTGGCCTGGATACTTCTTGTTGTTTTGCCTCATGGCCCTGTCACTGCCTTAATGTTATCATTGGCTTGATGTACTTGCTTCTTTTCGAGAGATGAGTCACCAATGAGAAAAATATATTGTAGAATCATGTCTTAGCACTTACAGTACCTTTAAGTGTAAAACTAGACTGTAAATCTTGTTACTACACCTAAGCTCTTATTATGCTAAGGGTGGCAGAAGTGGGAACCTACAACTTCCAACTATGTAGGTGAAGACCAATGTTTTGACAGAGGTACTCCAGCTTGGTCAAGTACCTACATGACCTATATTGTGGTATATTGAAGCCCTTAAGAATACCTTCTTGGGCAATTGAGGGAAACCATGTTCAGGACCGCTATTTAATAGGCAGGTCACTCGGCGCCATCGCCCCACACCAGACAACCCTGCTTTTCTTACACAACATCCTATACCAGAAGGTTTGGTGGTGAAGGTATCCACAAGTAAGGTAAATCCTAACACCTACCTCACCTGATCGCAAGTCTAAAGGAATAGAAACTTTTGACAAACTTGTTTTTTCTTCCACAAGCCTTGCTCTGCCTTCTTTGAATCCCGGCTGGCTTCTAGTTCGCTACTCCTATGCCCTATGAGACACAGTGCTCAAGTATTGCCTGCTATTCTGGATGCCCTCTGGATGGTGGTTCTGGACCTGCAGGATGTTTATTTCTATATCCCTGACCTGCAAGCCCACAGGTGCTTCCTGCAGTTCACAGTGGGTCAGGAGCATTTTCAGTTTGCAGTGCTCCATTATAGTTTCACCAGCACCCCTCAGACCTTCTTGAAAGTGATGGAAGTGGTAGCAGCACACCTCGGGACGTCCAGTCTTCTCTTACCTCAACAACTGGCTGCTAAAGGCAGGCTTGCTCCAGACACTCATCAACCTCCTCATGATGATGGCGAACGTCTTAGCATTGTTGGGGTTCACTATCAACGTTCCATAGTCATACCTGACTCATTCACAGATGCTTTCATTCATTGGAGCTATTCTGCATACAATACGGTTTTGTGCCTTATCCCCAGAGCGGAGAGTCCAGGATATTCGGGTTATGATCCTGATGTTTTAGCCTCTGTCCTGGATCCTGGTGCGGAGGACTCTGAGGCTTCTTGGATTGTATGCATCCTGCATTCTGCTGGTGAAACATACCAGATGGCACATGCAGGCTCTTTAGTGGGACCTCAAGTTCCAGTGGGCACAGTACCAGATACATCTGTTGGATTGTATCCAGATTTTGGAGGAGATTGCAAAGGATATGGATTTGTGGCTACTGAACCACGAATGAGTCAGTGGCAGACCCTTCTACTTATTCCACTGAAGTATCCATGTTCCCAATCAATCCAGAGAGTTAAATGGGTGCAAACATAGGTTTATTGAATCCAAAGAAACTCCAGCCACCAACTCGTAGAGACTTCTCCCAACTGTCTCCAACCTTCTCACAAATCATTTATATACATTATAAATGGAACACACAAACAAAGGGCAAAGTAATACATATTAATACAAATGACATACGGTGCACAATAGGCAGACAACAAAAGCACATTACCACACATCTTCCCCCTTTATCGAAGACCCCCGAAACTACTGTACTTATTTTTCACAACAACCAAGCAGTTGAAATTCCAGATGCAACCAACTTCTAACTTGGCTGCACCACGGAATATTTTAGTCACCACAACCATCCCAATAAATTTTGAATTTCCCGAACTCTCTCAGGTAACTTAACCTTGACAACATCACCAACCTTCACAAGTAAAGGCCTGACAGCATTACGACAATCATACAACCTTTTCCTCTCTTTCTGTAACAACTCTCTCTCTTGAGAGTTCTTCAACACCTCCTCACCACACAAATCATCCTTACTATAATTTCTCACCCAGGGAGGTTCCACCATTATATAGGGTCTGCGTTTTTTAAGCAACACAAATGGACACACACCCGTGGTGGAATGAGGAGTGAACCTGTACTCCTCTACTCGTCTCTTGATAGCTTGTACCCAGTCACCTCCATTGCTTCTGGCAACTTGTATTGCCTCTTTCAGAGTTCTATTGAACCTCTCGACCATACCGTTGGTTTCTGGATGATAGAGTCCACATCTTTTTTGAGTAATACCCCTCTTCCCCAGAAACTCCATTATCTCTATTGAGATAAATTGCACTCCATTATCTGTCAAGATAGATATGGGGTTCCCTTCTCTGGCAAACACTTCTGATAAAAACTTGATAACAGCAGCAGTATTTATCTCACTAATAACACCCGCCTCAGGCCAATCCGAAAGCATGTCCATGGCTACCCACATTTATGGGTCCAACAATATCCAGACAAATTTCTTCCCAAGCCTCAGGAGGAAGCTCCCTGCAAATCATGGGTGAAGTCCTTATCTTCAAACCTTTATCACACAACCTGCATTCGCAACAATCACGCACAATTCTTTCAATGGTGAGATCCATACCAGGCCACCAATACACGCACCTGAGATGTTCTTTGGTCTTACTGATACCATGATGACCTTTATGAGCCAGATGAATCAATCTCTCCCTGATAACCGACGGTGGAACTAACCTCCCACCTCTCATAAGAATTCCATTGTTAACTGACAACTCCTCAAAACGTTTTACAAATCCAGCAAACCTCTCTTCTTTTTTCCATCCACTCTCACCAGAAATGACAAACCTGATCATGTCTCTTAACACTTCTTCTCTCACCACTTCCTGTCTCCATTCCACTTCTGAGACACAACCTCCAGTTATACTACAAACTTTGATTTCCTTGTCTTTCCACCAGTCACTGTCATCATCAACATCACCTAAATGTGACAATAATCTAGAAAGACAATCAACAACATTATTGTCTACTTCCGGCAAATAGGTAACCCTAAACTGAAAATCCTGCAATGCAACAAGCCACTTACAAATCCTAGTGGAAACACAATCCAGACCTTTCTTCACAAAGACATCTTGTAAGGGTTTATGATCAGTACACACTACAAATTTAACACCCCACAAAAACTGCTTGAATTTCCGAATACCCCAAAAAACAGCGAGAGCTTCATGCTCAATAATAGAGTATCGCTCTTCAGCACCCCTCAGCGACCTATAGGCAAAAGCTATAGTAACCTCTTGTTCCCCTTTGCCTTTGTTTCAAAACCTGCTACATTCTTCAGACCACTCAAATTGCACCCCCTTCCTGAGTAGGTGTCTTATGGCAACTGTGCGGCTTGCCAAATTTAGAACGAAGCATGCATAAAACTCCACCATCCCCAAAAAGATTTGAACTTCTTCTTTCCTTGATGGTTGAGACAATTCTGAAATGGCATGAACCAATTCTGGTTTCAGTTTAACACCCTCACCTGAGATGACATGACCCAAATACGTAATTTGTGATAAACCAAATTTGCATTTAACTATTTTCAGAGTGATACCCCTCTTCACAAAAATTTGCAAAACCTCCTTTACTTTGTTGACATGATCCAGTAAATTGTCACAAAATATAAAAACATCGTCTTGGAAGAACCTTACTCCATCCAAATCCTTAAAAAAACTAGACATAAGTCTCTGAAAAACTGATGCAGCTGAACAGAGTCCAAAAGGCATGCAATTAAAGCTAAACACCCCAAAGGGTGTATCAAAAGAGGTGAGATCTTTAGAGTCATCACTCAACTTGATCTGATGGTAAGCCGACGTAAGGTGAAGCGTGGTAAAATACTTGGCCTTTCCAATTAAAGTAACCATCTCTTGAATGTTTGGCAGGGGAAACTTATCCTCAACAACTTCTTTATTAAGATGTCGAAGATCCACACAGAGTCAAATCTCTCCTGAACTTTTGGTTACAACTACCACTGGAGCCACCCATCCCGAGGCCTCCACAGGTTCAATTATCCCTTCATTCTCATGCCGTACAGCCGCATGGAGGCTAAGGGGTATATTCCTAACCCTACACTCAACTGGGGTAGCCCCTTTCTTGATCTTTATGTGTTGAACATAGCCCTTCACACTACCCACCTTATCTGAAAACACACACCCCAACAGTTCAGACATGGTATCCACTTTCCTAACCTGAACCGGGGGATCTAGATTTGGATCCCCAAAAAATCCCCAACAACTTCTGTTGCGGCCAACTCAAAATTGAATCACCTTTCACCTCTACATACAATTTTCCGGTTGCCCTGTTTCCCCGAAACTCAAAATCAGCTTCAAAATATTCAATTAGCTCAATAGGTTTGCCTCCATAGCTGTATGGAGTGACATTGGGTGCCACAAGAGAAACCTTCCCTTTGAAGTTTCTCTCAATATCAGATATCAGAGAAATTCTGGCTCCAGAATCCATCATCATACTTACATTCAAACTATTGACAGTAACTACATCAGATGGATGCAAGCACTCTTTTTTGCATAGACCATTAACATTGACATCTGAAATCTCCAAAACAATATCATGCTCCAGTTCTTCAACAACATTCACTTTCTCTTTACTGGCATTGGGAGACTTACAGCACTTAGCAAAATGTCCTCTTTTCCCACCAACTCGTAGAGACTTCTCCCAACTGTCTCCAACCTTCTCACAAATCAACTATATACATTCTAAATGGAACACTCTGCTGCAGCAGAGAATTAAATAGACACAAACAAAGGGCAAAGTAATACATATTAATACAAATGACATATGGTGCATAATAAGCAGACAACAAAAGCACATTACCACACCCACCAAGAGCTGATGGTGTTCACAAACATATCACTACTGGGAGGAAAGGCCATCTGGGAGAGGTGCAGATCAGAGGCCTCTCTTCTCTTGTGCATACTCTAAACCACATCAATTTGCTGGAATAGAGGGCAATTCGCTTGGCATTGCAGGTCTTCCTGCCCACTATCAGAGAAAGCCTGGTGCAGGTCCTCATGGGTAGCACCATGCTGTGTGGTACTGCAACAGGCATGGCGGGTGGGGTTTTGGGTCCTGTGTCAGGAGGCTCTACGCCCTTTAGAAGTGACTAGACCACAAGGTGAATTTCTGTGGTGGTAAGCCTTCTGGCGGGATCTCCGAATGATGATGTAGACAAACCCCTTCCCCAACGCTTAGTGGATCACAAATGGAAAGGTGCACCCTGATGTGGCACAGGGCATCTTCCATCAATGGAAAGAGCCCTGGCTCGATCATTTTGTCACTGCCGAGAACGTGCAATGTCAGCACTTTTGAACGTTGGAGTTCCCAAGTTGTCTCTCTCAAAGATGCATTCCAGCAAGAGGGGAGCTCAGGACTCCTATATGCATTCTAACTGCTGCCTCTCCTGCCTCAGGTTCTGAAGAAGATCAGGAACTACCCGGTCCAGGTCACCCTAGTGGCTCCACATTGATCCTGGAGTGTGTGGTACCCAGAACGCCTGGGCATAATCATCTGTCATCAATCAAGCTGCCACTTTGAAATTATCTTCTGTCACAGCAGCAAGGCAGAGTGCTACACTAGGGTCTGCACAACTTTCATCTTCATGTTAGGAAATAGAGTGGCACTGGTTGACCGCCTTTCTCTTTCTTCCTGAGGTCATAGATGTCTTCTTGGTGGCGAGACATCTCTCCACAAAATCGGTGTATGCCAGTCATTGGGATAAATTTGTGGCTTGGCCAAGTTATCTGAAGCTTTTTTGTTTCTTTTCCCTCTGGCCCAGGAAGGCCGTATTTGGGGAACTGCTAGAGGCTACTTATTAGCTCTTTCGGCATTTTTTCAGTTGCCGATCAGCCTTATTTAAGTCACCTGTTGTGTTGAGATTGTTTAAAGGTTTGCAGCATTTGTTTCGACCAACTCCCTTTTTGATGCAACAGTGGGACTTGATCTTGGTTCTCATTTTTTTGATGTGCACCCCTTATGAGCTGCTACACATTTGTCCATTATAATTTTTTATGTTAAAAATGGTCTTCTCATTGCCATGAAAAAGGCTAGGTGTGTGAGCGAGCTGCAGGCTCTACGGTCAACCCATTTTATACAGCATTCTTTCCAGATAATTTGGTCTTGATGACCCAGACTTCCTTTTTACTGAAAGTGGTCACTCCATTTCATTTTCATATTGGGGAGGCCATCACTCATCTGGCAATTTTTGTTCCACTTGATCCCTCTAAGGAGAAAGGGGGACTTCATTGTTTGGATCCCAAGAGGGTACTAAGCTTTTATATTGATCACACCTAAGAAGAACTCTTTGTGGGTTTCTCTGGGGCTAAGAAGTGCAAAGCAGTGCAAAAGAAGACCATCTCTCAAATGAATTGTTCTCTGCATAAAGTTCTGCTATGCAGTGGCAAAGAAGCAGCCTCCTGAGGGCTTACAGGCTCATTCTGCCAGAGCTATAGCTGTTATCACTGCGCTAGCATGCAGAGTTCCTGTCCTCGATATTCGTCAGGCAGCTACGTGGGCATCAGTATATACATTATCAGTACATACATTCACAAAGCACTCCTGCCTCAACAGCCAAGTCCATTGAAAATGGCATTCTGATCGTTTGGTCCTGCAAGACTTTTTGGTCTGAGGGAGTGGTGAGGCACTGCTATGTTAACTATTCACAAGGCGAGGAATCTGCTGTTAGAAGTACCATCAGAAGTTACTTAGGTTTGGTAACAATCTTTCTGGTGAATAGTCTATCTAACTGCAGATTCCTCACCGACCCTCCCACCTCCCCATTCTGTGAACTGGGCTCTTTTTGCATCTAAAAAGGTCGCAGTCTAGAGATATGCACACATGTCACATCAATCTGCTGACAGGTTCTGCATCTTAGGGCACGGACAACCTAAGAAATCAACTGACATCAGCATGCATGTGTGGTGCTTATATGCACCTCCGCTCATCACTTTGGATTGGAACGATGTTGGCGCTGAGCCACACAATGCCACCTACCAGCGCACAGCAGTACTGCTTTAAAGTTACCGTATCCAGTCTGACCCCTCGGGAATAATCACATGGTGAGGAATCTTCAGTTAGATAGTTTCTTCCAGAAAGATTGTTACGGAAAGTAAGTAATTTATGTTTTTTTGCACACATATATAGAGATGTCCTGTGAAACTGCAAGTGTGATGCAGTAACAGTGCATCAGCGATAGTACATACATAATCACAGCAAAGTAAAATATACGTCCCCAACTAGTGTTAACATCATCATTAAAATAGGAATACTTCCTGTAAGATTGTTACCTCGCGTTATTACATATTTATTTTTTGCCATAAGATAATTGGCTGCCAGATAATACCCAGTGGTAGTGTAAATATGCCTAGAGTGTATTACCATCTGGTTATGCCGGGGGAGTACAGACGGTACTGCTTGTTGGGGTGGGGGGGGGCGTAAAAAATCCAGTTAGATATTTACTTGTCTCCATGCAAAGCTTCTTACCCTTGTGCTTTACCTAAGTAGTAGTAGTCCACGGGGGAAGGGAAGAGATTAGACATCACCCATCACAAATATTGAAAATTACCTGAGGTTTCCTGCCAACCTCACCACTTTCCTAGTTTTGCCAACAAATCTAGTAAATAATACCTGATGACCTTTCATCCACTGTTTTTGTGGCCCCACACATTGACAGGAGAGTGCCATATTGCTTTCCTTCACCTCCCTTGTCCTATGTGACTACCGATGTACCGCCGCACCATCCCCTAGCTTAGATTGAGGACAACATTTATAATCTGACAGATGGCCTGTTTGTATGCCAGGGCGACGGAGTAAATTACTACATCGCCTGCGTGGAGGTACCGTCCACTAGATTTAGAAATGACCGCCAAGCTGGTGGGCATTTCTTAAATCATTGCTAGGAACCGCCGGTACGGCGGTTCCTGTCAATGCTTTTTACAGTTTGGTGCAGGGCTCCGTCAACATGATGGAGCCCTGCACCAAACTGTTTTTTTTTTTTTCAAAAAGAAAATCCCAATGCGGAATTTTGTTTTTTAATTTAAAAAATAAAATGCTTCCCTCATCATGGGATTCCTCTCCCATGGTGAGGAGAGCATTGAGTGCTTTTTACTGCCCCATACCACTAGAATTTTCCTGGCGGTAAAGGGCAGTCCGTCAGAGTGGTTTAATAATGGCAGAGACGGAGTAGTTTCCACCGTAATTAAATCAAAGACCTGCCTGCATCTCAAATCGGCAGACGGACCATTCATTATGTTGGTGGTAAGCATGCTCCATCGTCGTTGCAACGGAGTATGCTTGCTGCCAACATATAAATCGGGCCCTAAGTTTATTGGTTTAAGGTTCCCTGGGGACAGCAGCACTCCACATCTGTATCTCACCTTTGCTCCAAATAGTGGAATATGTTGCAAATGCTATCAAGTATTTTCTACACCATAGCACATGTATACCGATATGTTATGGAAATAAACATTTTCTAATTTGTTCATCATTTTAGCCAACATCCGCATACTGAGCTGTTTTACAGCAGCATTAAAATACTTTGGAGGATGTTGAGTTGCACGGCTGAGAAAGCATCTAGAAAAAAGCAGTAAGCATCGCCGGCTCCAACTACAAATTTGTGCCTATTACTTGTCTGAAGGCCTTGGGGTCGTCCTGTTTTTCTCATGTTAAGAATACAAGAAAAAGGTGGCTGCAGATCATGTAGAAGACAGAACAAAATTCTGTCTAAGACATTCAGGCCCAATCACTTGAAAGTAAGAAACATTTAAATCAACAATTGACACACTGCTATACTTCCCCTCAGATGAGATCAGTATGACCTCCTAAAGTCACTGTTCCTGTTTGAGATTGCTGGAAATATCTCTCTCCATTTATGCATGCTTTTCCATAAGTAAAAAGAAGTAAGTTGAAGTCTGATCTTTAAGACCAGTGGACTTCCGAGTAGTGAGTTTGGTGTTGCACTCGAATACAGTGTCGTCCAGGACACTCCCTGGGCAATTGTAGTACCATCATTCTGCTTCCATTGTATAGCTGCCTTAATGTCATCATTGGCTTTATGTAGTTACATGTGTTCGAGGGTTGGTTCAGCAGCGAGAAAAATTACTTGTAGAATCATGTTAGCATGTGCAGACCCTTAAGTGTAAAAGTAGACCATAAATCTTTTATGAAATGAATGCATCTAGGAGTGGAGGGAAAATTGAGTGGAGCAGGGAGCTACTGAAGTGCAAGCAATAGATTCCTGGCAGAAGTTATGGACATCTTACACTTTTACAAATAAGGAGGTGTATAATTATAAATTATACTTTATATAATTCATATATTTCATATTGCAGATCTCTGACAGAATTTGACATTCCTGTGGAGACTGAGCTGGTGAGGGCTGTGTGCTAACATTCCAAATTTGAAAATACGTTAGTTTGGTGCATTGGATGTCTGTTGAAGTGCCTTGCAACTGTGCCATCAACTGCACAGATGCAAGAGACGAAAGCTTAAGTTCATCCTAATTCCTGTTAGAGGACAGTCATTGGCTGTCCCCTTGGGGAGAAAAGGTCACGGAATGCCACATCTGCTTCAGCACTCCAGTCAGACAGGCAAACTAAACAATTGGATCTGAAGGGAATAAAAGTACAACTGCAACTGAACTGTTTCAGACGCTACTAAGGCCTTCAGTACAATAGATCCAGAGTAACCAATGATATTTCTGTGCCCCAGAATGACCATTTTCAGGGTCCAGTTAATTTCAGAGGGAAACTGTAGAGGACTACACGTTTTTGGGAAATAATATGTGGAATTAGACTTACTGTGCTGATTTCTACATGTTCTTCATCAGTATTTCACCTAGAGACCTTGCCTGCTTGTAGCAGGTGGAATCTCTGGGTGAAACACAATGAAGCTTTGTAATAAGTTATAATTCCGCAGAGGTCAGTAACTCCTGGTAACAGCTTCATCTGAATTATCAGGTCACCCGTAATGAGGGACAGAGATACCTTCTACAGAGAGACCTACATTTAGGATACCACCTAGCACGACTGAACTCCTGAATTGGTCTGTTTTTTTTTTTTAACAAAACCATTTAGTAAATAAATCTACTCCTGCATCACCAAGAATAAACAGGAACAATTAGGTACATGACTATTGTGACTTCCTCTCCTAGGAATCAACTAAAATGCTATTTGACTCATTCTAGGCTCTCTAACTGTGAGCTTACATGGATGAGCCCCAGGGATCAACCACTCCCGCAAATTCCTGTGCCTACCGTAATCAACAGTAATCATTCAACTCTGTCTTCATAGCTCTTTTTCCAAGGGCCAGATCCCCCTCTGCAGCTCCAGACCGTAGTAGCACCATAGCACTTTTGTGTTTTTATGTCAGTAAACTTGTAATTTAACAAACAGGAGGAGGCAATCCAAGTCAAAGTCTACTCAAATATTTTTAAGCACTCAGCCTTTGAAAAAACAATACCCACCCGTTTCTTCGTTTTTTCTTCAATTCAGTAATTTAATATTTTGTAAATGATGAAATTTCACCAAATCAGTTTGAATGTATATTGTTCCCTGTGAGATTCTTTGTTTGAAACTTTGCAGCCACATGTTGGAACCGGAGAAACGTTTTAACATTCTGCTGCAGCACCAGGTGGAGTCCTATTGTCACAGCGCATCATAATGGTGTTGCCTAATACAGACATTGATAACATCGAGGAGGGCATAAATGGTATGGTAGGAGCAAGGATAATAGTCCCAAATTTACTTTTTTTCAGATTCCTTGGTGTCTTTTGCCAGCATTAATTTTTCAGTTTTCTTTCCCAACATGAGCAAAAAACTTTTGGGATTTATGAAACAGCTATATATGGCAAAAACGTTTATACTCAAGATTTACTTCCACAAGCACTGTATGTGGTGCTTGGGGCCCGTCATATCATCTGGAAATGTGTGTCTTGGCATGACTTCTAAGGCCAGGCCCTGTAGGGAAAAAAACAAATATATACCTCCTGTAGGTATTGTATTGTATTGTATTGTAATTGCATTTATATATCGCTTACTACCCCTGACGAGGCGTCAAAGCGCTTTTTCGGCAAGTAGCACGCTACGCCGGAACCCATAAAGGATTAGTGTTGAATTAGTATCGTGAAATATGAAATTGATTTAAGGGGTGGATAGGTTAGTCAATTATTTGGATTCAGAAGGATAGCGGAAGGATAGAAGAGGGAAAAAAGGTTTGTATTTATATAGCGCTTGTTACCCCTGATGGGGTGTTGAAGCGCTTTTATTTTTTTGGCAAGTAGCACGCTACTCTGGAAACCCATAAAGGATTAGTGGCGAATTAGTATAATGAAATATAAAAGTAATTTGAGTGGTGGATATTAGTCAGTTATTTGGAGTGAGAAGGATAGAGGAGGGATAGAAGAGGGAAAAAAGGTTTGCATTTATATAGCGCTTGATACCCCTGATGGGGTGTTGAAGCGCTTTTTTGGCGAGTAGCACGCTACTCCGGAACCCATAAAGGATTAGTGTTGAAAATTAGTATAGTGAAATATGAAAGTAATTTGAGTGGTGGATATGTTATTCAGTTATTTGGCTAGATGAAGGGTAGCAGCGGGATTGAAGAGGGAAAAGAGGTTTGTATTTATATAGCGCTTGATACCCCTGATGGGGTTTTGAAGCGTTTTTTTGGCGAGTAGCACGCTACTCCGGAACCCATAAGGATTAGTGTTGAATTAGTATAGTGAAATATGAAAGTAATTTGAGTGGTGGATATGTTAGTCAGTTATTTGGATTGAGAAGGGTTGGGGAGGGATAGAAAAGGGAAAAAGGTTTGCATTTATATAGTGCTTGTACCCCTGATGGGGTGTTGAAGTGCTTTATTGGCGAGTAGCACGCTACTCCGGAACCCATAAAGGATTAGTGTTGAAAATTAGTATAGTGAAATATGAAAGTAATTTGAGTGGTGGATATGTTTTTCAGTTATTTGGATAGAGAAGGGTAGCAGAGGGATAGAAGAGGAAAAAGGTTTGCATTTATATAGTGCTTGCTACCTCTGATGAGGTGTTGAAGCGCTTTTTTGGCGAGTAGCACGCTACTCTGGAACCCATAAAGGATTAGTGGTGAATTAGTATAGTGAAATATGAAATTTGAGAAGTGTACATGTTAGTCTGTTATTTTGATTGAAAAGGATAGTGGAGGGATAGAAGAGTGAAGGATTTAGACTTTTTTTTATTTTTTTTCTGGAGGTCATAGCAGTAGGAAGAGGCTTTGGGATGAGTAAAAATGGATGTGGAGGGGAAGAGTCAGAGGGAAGATTTTAGAAAGGCTTGTTTTTGGGGATCGGTATAGTAAAAGAGGTGTCAGATGATGCAAGGAGGGGTAGAGTATGGGAGAGTCTAGAAAGGGTTATTTTGGGGATCCTAGTAGAGGTATGGGGTTTGGGATAAATGAGAGAGTGGATGTAGAGGATATATTGATAGAGGTATAGGGTGAGAAATAGGGTAGTGCATTGAAAAGAGTAGTAGAAAGAAGTTTGAGATGAGTCAGAAAGTTGGGGTAGAAGATATATTGAGAGAAGTATAGGGAGAGAAATAGGATAGTGCATTGGATATGCTGAATTGGAAGAAAGTGATAAATATATAGATCCATAAGTACATGGAAAGGATGTAGATGCATAAAGGATGTAGGTATATGTAGATTAAAGATATTGATAGAGGTATAGGATGAGAAATAGGGTAGTGCATTGGATATGCTTTTTTAGGAGAAAAGTAATAAATATATAGGTCCAAGTACATGAAAGGTATATAGATGCATAAATGAAGTAAAAAGATGCATTAGATAAACTCTGGTTTTCAAGTGTTATTGTACTTTAAAAATTTATTTGTATTTATTTTTTAACTACATAATTATTCTACATGTTTATACAAAGCAATACACAAAGATAGGTACATATCTATAGTAAAAAGTAAATGCTTATATACAGAGGGATATGCTGTAAATATCTGTTTGCGTATGGTGCTTATGTGGGGAAGAGCCAATTCTTGAGTAGTTTTCAGAAGATAAGGTGGTTGTCCCCGATCTTATGTTGGGGGGGAAAAGAGTTCCATAGTTTGGCTGCTTGAACAGAGAAGGATGTGCCACCCATGTTTTTTTTCTTGTATCTTGGGATTTGGAGGCGAGGTGCCACTTTAGAGCGGAGGTTCTTTTGTTGAATGTGTTTGGTGATTTTTTTCCTGATGAAGAGCGGTCCCATTCCATGTATTGCTTTGTGGGTGATACAAAGCAGCTTGAACGTGGATCTTCTGGCAACCGGTAACCAATGCAGGGCTTTCAAGGCAGGTGAGATGTGGTCTCGCGGTTTGATATGCAAGAGTAGTCTGGCAGCCGAGTTCTGAATCCGTTGTAGTCTTTTCATGGTTGTTAAAGGTGATCCGTGGTAGAGGCTATTGGCGTAGTCGAGTTTAGACAAAACAAGGAAGATGGTAGCTTGAACCTTGTGTGGAAATCCCAAATGGGGGAAAATTAGTCGCTGCGTTTTTATAGTGACAAAGCTTGATCTTGCTAGTTTATCCACTTGGGCATTCATCGATAGTTTGGAGTCCATGGTCATTCCAAGGTTTCTTACTTCCTTCGATACTTTAGGCGGTGATCCCAGTTCATCAGGCCAGGCGGCAAGCGGGTCATAATGTTTCCAATCGCCACACATGAGTATTTCCGTTTTGGAAGCATTCAATTTGAGATGGCTCCAAGTCATGCACTGATCCACGGCTCTGAGACAACTGCAAATTGGAGAGTTTCCAATGTCTTTGAGACATTCCAGTTGAAGGAGTAATTGTGTGTCATCTGCATAGTTATAGCAGGTGAGGTGAAATTGATTGATCAGTACCGGTAATGACTTCATGTAGATGTTGAAAAGCATGGGCGAGATGATAGAGCCTTGAGGGACCCCTGCTTTTGTGGAGTATGGTTTGGACGAGAAAGGTGGGGTATGGATGACATTAGTTCTGTTTCGAAGGTAGGACACGATCCAGTCAAGAGCAGTCCCCTCTATGCCGGCATCATAGAGTCTTTGTTTCAGAGTGTCATGGTCAACCGTGTCAAAGGCAGCCAAGAGGTCCAAGAGGAGTAGCGCAGCAACCCCGTTGCGGTCTACTGTGTTCTTCAGGTCATCCCAGATGGCAAGGAGGGCAGATTATGTGCCTCTTCCCGGACGGAATCCTGTTTGGAATTCTGAAAGTATGGCATTCTCTTCAAGGAATTGTGACATCTGGGTGAACGCTGCTCTTTCTATCAGTTTGCCCAGAAAAGGTCCATTTGTAATGGGTCTGTAGTTGACAAGGTTCAGCGGGTCCAAGTTTGTTTTCTTCAGTAAAGGGCGTATGTTTGACTTTTTTAGTTCTTCTGGAAATATTCCGGTAGTTAAGGAATTGTTGATGATAGGTAGAAGGGGGCTGCAGAGATTGGAAAACATGTTTTTGTCTCCCACTCAAGGGAAAGAAGTGCTCATTTGAGTTCTTCTAAAGTGCTGTGTTAGTTAAAAAAAAATATACAAAGAAGAATTTTAGATCACATAGTGTATCCCTTCCTCCGGATCTGGGCATTTCTCAAAGAGGATGAAAAAGCGAAGATCACCCTTGCTGGACAATGTTTTTTAGCTCGGGTTGTGCAGGATTGATTCGTAAAAAATGCTTCAGGAATAGGTTGCTTCAGGTTGTGGCCCATTATTGCACTTTTTGAGTCAGTTAAGGCAGGGCTATGTTCCATGTTGTAACACACGAGAATGCAGTTTGCCCCTGTGGCTCCCATCATACCTGGTTCACAGTGTAGATCCGGGGAGTGGTGCCACAACCTTTAACACATAAGCAGAGAGGTGGAGGGCAGGCCACTGTATGTCCCCCCAAAGTATCAATGTAATCACAAAAATGAGTATGGCAACGCAAGGAATGAAAAAAGAGCGATAGAAGATAGACTGTTTCTTAATCTTACACAAAAAATCAGACGTCCAAAGATAGGACGTCACAGGACTTCTGCCAAGCTTTTGAAGCAAATCATCTTTTATGGAAGAGGAAACCTCACACACATAGTAGTGTCATTATCCAGTATTGGGGTATCTTTCATAGATTCACAGGCCTGAATCATTCCCCGTCGTCGAGATGGGAGTCCCACGGTAAAATATACAAGCAGTGCCATAAATAATACATAGGCTAAAATGGCCCAAGGCCATCTAATAGTAGCCTATGTATGTCCTTTTTAAAAAAGGACCAAATGTTGGCTTCAGCCAATCAGCTGTTAGCACCCTCTAGAACACTCCCAGCAGAGGCAAGTTCTCTTCAGATTTTCACCGCACGTCATGTGGAAGGGAGTCTCCCTGAGTGCTACTCAAGTTTCCTCTCTTCAACAAATCTGGACATCATGTCTGACAAAAAAGGCCTTTTCCGCCCTTGTAATACCTGTGGGAAGAAAAGGGTCCATGTGGATGATCCACACAAGGAATGTATTTATTGCCTATATCCTAGGCATGAGGTGAGAGATTGTAAAATCTGTCGCACCTTCTCAAATAAGGCCCTCAAGGACAGACTGTTATTGTGGCTCCAAACCACAAAACAGCAATTTCATTCCTCGGATGAAGAAGAGGGCAGAGCTTCATCATCTCAGAAGAGGGCAAGATCCAAAGACAGTTCCTCAGGTGAGGGGAGAAAACACCTTAAAACTTCCCAGGAAAGGGCTTCAAGTAAGGAGAAGGAGGCTAAACACGCCTCTGAACCGGCGTTGTCCGTGCCCTCTACACCTGTCAGGAAAGAAAGAGATCTCCCTAGAACCTCCTCTTCTGATCCTGTGAGTAAGAAAACTTTGAAAAAACCGGCACCGATGACAATTTCCCTCTCATCGACGACAATCTGTGTAACATCGTCGACGCCATCGGCAACGGTAATGACGGCGGCGATCCAGTCTCCTATTCTTTCTATCAAAGTTTCCACATCGACGACGAGGACTTCATCATCGTCGAAGACCGCCGACGTCTCGCCGTCGACTGCGACTCCGTCAACGAGGATCCCCATGGCAAAAGACTCGTCCACTGTTTGTCTGTCGACGAAGATACCGTCAACGGCAGAGACATTGTCGACGAAGGTACCGTCGACGAAGACACCGTCGACGAAGGCACCGTCGACGAAGACACCGTCGACGAAGACACCGTCGCTGACTACACCGTCAACGACAGAGACACCGTCGACAACGACACTGTCGACGAAGATATCGTTGATACCAGCTCCGTCGACGACGACACCATCGACGAAGGAAATACCTTTTCCGGTGACTTCTGCACCGTCGACGCCTCCGTCGACGAGGATCACTCAGTTCACTAGAGTGACAAAGACATTCTTACACCCGTCTATGCAAGACTATAGCAAGGTATCGCCTCTACTTCCATCACATCTATTGGAAGGGTATGTAGAGGAAGAGGATGATGATGACGATGATGGTCTATATGGTGTAGCTCACAGCCCATCTGAGCTTCATGTGAAATGCCAGGAAGATGACGAGGAGGATGAAGATTTTCAAGAAGAAACGCAGTATTACCAACATGGGTATATGCCACGTCATAGTTACCAATTTAATTTCAGACCAGAACCACGTCCCAGGGATACGGCCCATTTACCGCCATCATTAATTGAGGACGTTCAAGCCATGCTGGCTGATTATAAACAAAGATTCCCTCCCACACAACATCAGTCAGGGAATCAGGTTCCTCAAGTGGAAGAACCTACAGGAACACCAGGTCCTCAACTGCCTAGCACACCTGGGAATTTACCGGGCTCAGGGGCAGTTGACCCCGGAGCACACAACACTTCCTCCTCTGAAGAAGAGGTAGAGGAAGGTGAACTGCCAGATCCAATATCTGCTCCAGATCCTTGGGATGACTATGTGATTCCTACACCATCCCCTCCTCCACACCTTCCGTCAGATTCTCCTCCAGGGGATATCGGGGGGTTTCACAATTTAATGCAGAGGGCAGCCAACAGGTTTCATCTGCCCATGACTGTGAAGCAAACGGAGTGCTTCCTATACGATTTCAAGGAGGACACAAGGAAAGTGGTACGCTCCATACCTATCATTGACCATATATGGCAGGAGGGCATAAGAATTATGAAGTTACCTGCGTCCATTTCACCAGTTCTGCCTAGTGTGGGAAAGAAGTATAGAGCTCCGGATGATTCGCCATCTTGCCTTATTGGACATCCTAAGGCAGACTCGGTCATCTCTCAGGCTGCACAAAGACGATCTAACAACCCGGCTACCCCGGTTACTACCCCTCCTGATAAGTAAGGGCGTAGAATGGACATTCTTGGCAAAAGATTTTCTTCTATGGCAGCTGTAACTATCAGAGCAGCGAATGCTCAAGCCATTATCGGCCGCTATGACTGCCAGATGTGGTCCGACATGGCAGGGCTAATACACCTCATCCCGGAGGAAAGCAGACAAGATGCACGCAAGATACTGCTGGAGGGTGAGCGTACAGCTGCAGAAACAATTGACTGTGCCCTTGATGTGGCTAATACTAGTTTTAGACAGTTAGCTGGAGCGGCTGTACTTCGACGCCAGGGATGGCTGAGAGTGACCACCTTTAGACCTGAAGTACAAGCAAAGGTGCTAGATATGGCTTTTGACGGTGAGTCACTTTTCAGAAAGCACATTGATGACGCTCTTTTGGCAATAAAAAATTATACTGATACTGCAAAGTCATTGGGCTCTCTACAATACAAAAGAACACCATTCAGAGGTGCTAGAGGGCGAGGATTCGCCAATTACAAAGGAGGATACCAGAGGGCTCAACAATATCAGCCGTATCAAACCCAATATCGGCAGTCTTACAACACCTCATCTTATCGCCAACCATCTACAGCTGGTTTCTCTCGTCAAGGAGGGCCGCAAGCGAGCATCCAAACAAGGCCGCGACCCAGACAGAAAGCAATGAGCGTGGCAGGGTACCAGCCCATCTTCCCTCCCTACCCGTGGGTGCAAAAATTTCCAGTCATGTGCAACAGTGGCACGAAATAACATCAGATCGCTGGGTGTTGGACCTAGTAACAAATGGTCACACTTTGGAATTCCTCCAGCGACCACCAACCACTCCACCCAGGGGTCCCCCTCCCCCTCGTCTTCACTTATTACGATAAGAAGTCTTGACCATGCTTCTCAAAGAGGCAATAGAGGAAGTGCCGTTCACTCAGAAGGGGAAAGGTTTTTATTCTCGTTATTTCCTAATAAAAAAGAAATCAGGAGAATGGAGACCAATTCTGGACCTAAGGAATCTCAACAAGTTTCTCAAGAAGCAGACGTTCAGGATGGTAACACTCTCAGATATCCTGGGCTGCTTAAATAGAGGAGATTTCATGACTTCGCTCGACATGGAAGACGCATATTTCCATATCCCAATCCATCCAAAACATCGGAAATTCCTAAGGTTCACAGTGGCTGGTACCCACTATCAATTCAAAGTGCTCCAGTTTGGCCTCAAGTCGGCACCACGGATTTTCACCAAATGCCTGGCGCCAGTAGTAGCGACCTTGCGGTCCCAGGGGTTTCAAGTATTTCCATTCCTCGACGATTGGCTGCTCAAAGCAGCAACTGCACAGGAGGCCAACAGAGCAACTAATGCTTGCCTTCATTTGTTCAATACGCTGGGTTTAACCCTAAACAGAGAAAAATCGGTCTTACACCCAACTCAAGTAATATCTTTCCTGGGAGCATCCTTAGACACCATTCAATGCAAAGCGTTCTTGTCCCAGGAAAGACAGATACGTCTGCAAAGGCTCGCAAAGACCATTTCAAGAAAAGAGTCAATTTCTGTACGGAGGTACAAATCGCTGCTAGGAATGTGCTCGTCAGCGATAAATCTGGTACCTCTAGCCAGATTAAAAATGAGGCCTCTTCAGGAGGAATTGCAAAAACAGTGGCAACAAGCCGTGGGGTCCTTCGAAGATGTAATTCAAATAACTGCACGGATGGTGAAAGCTCTACTGTGGTGGTGTCAGACAACAAATCTTGTTCAGCACATGACTTTCTTGCGGAGCACCCCAGATTTCATCCTAACAACGGACGCATCCATGGAAGGCTGGGGAGGTCATCTACAGGATCTACAGATCCAGGGAAAATGGTCTTCAGTACAAAAGAAGCAGCACATCAACAGCTTGGAGCTCAAAGCCATATTCCTATCCCTTCAAGCTTTCCTACCAAGCTTAGCAGGCTCCTCAGTGTTGGTTCGGACAGACAATACGACCAGCATGTACTATGTCAACAAACAAGGAGGAACAAGATCCATTACACTGTCCCAGGAAGCACAAGAATTATGGGAGTGGACAACGCACCATGGAATCTCGTTAAAGGCCGAGCATGTCAGAGGTCTGCACAATACCCTAGCAGACACATTAAGCAGGTCCCAAACCAGTTGTCACGAGTGGGAACTCGAGCAAATTCAGCTGGACAAGATATTTCAAAAGTGGGGGAAACCAGCGTTGGACCTCTTCGCAACGCAGGAGAACGCCAAATGCCAGTTCTATGCCAGCAGATTCCCTCTACCAGGGTCAAGGGGGAATGCCCTTTTAATGCGAAGGTCAGGGATTTATGCCTACGCTTTTACCCCCATTCCATTAATTCCCAGGGTACTAACCAAGATGAAATCGGAAGGCTGTCACCTGATCCTGATAGCACCACGTTGGCCCAGACAATACTGGTCCCCAGAACTACTTCTACTATCGGAGTCGAAACCCATTCGCCTGTTACCATCCTCAATGATGTTATCGAGGGACAAGGGCCAAGTGAACCATCCAGACCCTCACTCGCTTCACTTGAACGTATGGGTCCTGAATTCCTTGAATTTAAGGACTTAAATATACCACAAGAATGTAGAGAGATCATCGCCAAATCCCGTGCTGAAAGCACTATCAAAACATATCGTTTGAAATGGAGACGATTCTGTTTCTGGTGCGAAAGGAATAACGTTCACCCACTCCAAGTTCCTGCTGAACAGATCTTGCCGTATCTCCTCTCTCTGGCCAAATCAGGTCTCACTTTCTCTTCTGTAAAAGTTCACCTGGCTGCAATTTCCCGGTACAGGAAATCCCCTCGGATTCCTTCTCTCTGTGCATCTAATCTCATAAAGCAGTTCATGAGAGGTGTTTTCCGCGCTTTTCCCCCAGTGTGCGCGCCTTTCCCGGAGTGGAAACTCAATGTGGTCCTGGCGCAGTTGATGAGACAACCGTTTGAACCGATTCACAAAGCGGAACTTAAATTTCTCACATGGAAAGTATCCCTCTTGCTAGCTCTTACTTCTGCAAGAAGAGTGAGTGAGATACAAGCCTTTACAGTCAAAGAACCTTTTCTACATTTCACTGAAAATTACGTAACTCTACGGATGAACCCAACGTTCATTCCAAAAGTACCAACGCAATTTCACCTCAACGAGCCGGTGATATTACAATCTTTCTTTCCAAACCCATGTAGTCCAGCAGAACGGGCCTTGCATACATTGGATATCAAAAGATGCTTGAAATTTTAACTTCACAAAACAAAGGAAATAAGGAAAACAGATCAGCTCCTAGTAGCTTACGGACAAGGAAGACAAGGGATGGCAGTAACGAAGGCCATGATCGCCAGATGGGTCGCATCTGCGATACAGTTCTGCCACGAAAAGGCTAACAAACCTCTGACAGTGAGGGCTAAAGCACACTCTACAAGAACAGTCTCTGCATCTGCAGCCTTGTTTGCAGGAGTGACATTAGACAAGATATGCCGTGCTGCGACATGGAAGAATGTCCACACGTTTACGAAACACTACTGCCTGCAATCTGCACAACGAGAGGATGCAGCGGTTGGCCAACCTGTACTGCGTCATCTCTTTAACTAAGGTCAGCCTCTTTATTTTACTTAAGAGGAATTCTTTCTTTCTTTATTTATTTTTAATCAAGTTAAATGATCATGTAACTGTATTTGACAAGGTGTACCATAATATGGTTGGTGATGTATCTTTGGATATTTACCTCAACATTACTGGTTTTAATATGTCAATATACTGTAACGTTTAGCTCATGCATTGTGTAAAGGATAGTGGATAATTATTGGGAGTTTAAAATTACATGTCTCCCACCTTCCGCTAACGACAGTACAGTTATGGTACTGCTTGCTATTCTGATTCAGGCAAGTGAATCTATGAAAGATACCCCAATACTGGATAAGAAAACGAGTTACTTACCTGTAACTATGGTTATCCAGTATTGGTATCTTTCATAGATTCACATGCAACCCACCCTCCTCCCCGTGGAGTCAGTTCTCATTGATTTTGGGATCCTTGCTTCCCACTTGTGCTTAGAAAATCTGAAGAGAACTTGCCTCTGCTGGGAGTGTTCTAGAGGGTGCTAACAGCTGATTGGCTGAAGCCAACATTTGGTTCTTTTTTAAAAAGGACATAGATAGGCTACTATTAGATGGCCTTGGGCCATTTTAGCCTATGTTTTATTTATGGCACTGCTTGTATATTTTACCGTGGGACTCCCATCTCGACGACGGGGAATGATTCAGGCCTGTGAATCTATGAAAGATACCAATACTGGATAACCGTAGTTACAGGTAAGTAACTCGATTTCTTCTTCATCATCGGCATCCTCTCCCCACCCTGGTAGGTCAGTGCCACCAGGGCAGATTCAACTTCCTCGAAGACTTTAAAGAAGGAGGGCGTTCTTAGATAAAAACTACTGAAAAGGCGGAATCCAGACTAACTAAAAATACCTTGGGGTTCCTCGGTATTTCACCTTTATTGGTGAGGACCTCAGGTATATCTAAAAACAAAGATGAGAGGGTACACAGAGGACAATGACTCAGACCCGTCTCTTATTTGACAACATGTTTCTGCCCTCCAATTATAGCTTAACAGGCCTGGAGCATTCTTCAGGGCTTATGGATGCCTTAACTAGCCTCAGTGGCTCTAATAGCCACACAGACAATTGTTGCTATTGTGCGTAAACTACCAATGTCACAGATTAATCCTACCTGATACTGGATCTATGTAAGTACATTAATCCTAGACTTTAGAATACCGGCTTCCTGGTCAAGGAGGGGGTGATGTCCTTTCTAGTCACACATTCATCAAAAGGTACATCACTCGAGGTCACCTACGTGTAACCGCTCCCGTCACATCTCCATCTGATATAGCACTCTACACAGATGGGTGTGTAGCTATGAGATAGAGAACAAGGCTCTGGGTTGGTTTTGTTCTTTTTCAAAAGATCATGGTTTCAAGTCTATGATAAACCTTTCTTCTCTGAGACCTTAGCAATTGAGTGTGGAGTCCCTCAGAGCTCATCTTCTAGTCCCACCCTTTTTAATATCTACACTCCTTGTAGAATCCTTTGTCTGCACTCTATTCTCATCCTCTGATGATACCTAATTGGTATTTTCTTTTTCTCCTGGGTATGGTACCTCATCAGAACTTCGTGGGAGCTGCCTCTCTGCGATTTCCAACTGGAAGGGGTTGAACTGCTTGCAGCTCAGTGGGAATAAAACAGACGTTCTGGTGGTGGGTAACCAGCTGCAGCACATTCACAGGAACTCCTTCCCTTTCAAAAGAGACCGCACTCGAGGATCAGACCAATCTATTTATTTATTTAGAGATGCGTTTCGGCAGATTACTGCCTTTTTCAATCTATGAAGTCGCTGTTGTTCAGTGCAAGGGACCATAAATCTCCATATTGCTTGAAGATTCCGTCCCGTATCGAAGAAGTCGCGCTAGGCTAGTCCAGTGCTCACGCTGGAGATTAGTTTCTCTTCACCGACTTCTTTACGATGTTTGCCCAACACTGGGCGCAGCCATGATTTCATTATGTTCATCAAAGTGGTCTGCAAACGGCGCGCTCTGACTGCCGGTGCAGCATTGGTGGTAAAAGACCACAACCCCATCAATATTTTTCACCAAAGGAGAGACACGCTGCACTCCCAGAGACAAATTGGGAAGTCCATTTATTCCAACAGCAGTTTTCTCCAGTAGAGCTCCATGACTCGTTTTGACATCTCGTCTTTTTCAAGTGGGTGTGGACTATAGTAGTAATGACCTTGTGTTTATATAGTCACAGGCAATGTGGGAATTGTAGTGTCACAATATTTAGTATAGTACTTTTTATTCTCTTTGTTCCCATTTAATTGCATAATTCATAGCTGTTTATAATTCAAACAGTGACATACCGAAAGTCTCTGGGCCCTTCCTCCCAAAGCAATAACGGGCCACATGGCTATGTTCAGTGCAAGGGACCATAACTCTCCATTTTGCTTGAAGAGTCCGTCCTGTACCCCGAATAGACCCCGAAGTATCTAGAAGCAGACATGATTCATGTTTTTGCTAAATTTAGTAAAATTCAACAACTCTGAAGTCAAGTTTTAAGGAAGCAAGCAAACTTTTTGGCATTATATTATTCCCTTCCACTGAAATTATTGGAAATGTCTATTTTTCAAAAGAACCAAGGACAATGTCAGTTCAACTGGTTTGGGATCCTATTATTACCTGGCTGCAGTCGGTTTTTCCTTTTAAGTAGATCTTTGATTAATTTACATATTTACAGCTATTTATAAGCATATCATGATCCTACATATATTTTTGTTGCAGTATCTACGAGTAACTGTGCTGGATTTACTCCAAGGCTGGACTGGAGTATATTTTTTAACTATTTTGAGTCCTTTTTGGTTGTAGTAACTTACTCTTTTGCGGGTGGAGGGTTGTATTTGCATGTCCCTCCCTAAACCCCTCCTCACCCCAAGCCTATTCTTACCCCTCCCTAATGCTGTCCTATTTAGCAGTAAGTATTCCCCATTTTCCTGTCATCCCCCAGATTCTTCCCGCATTTACTGTTACCTACATGTGCGGAGACCTTTGCAACCATGGCAGAGAACACTGCATAGAAAAGATAGGAGAGTGGGCAGGTGAAGGTCTCTGCAAGTAGGTGTGTTAAACGAGTCTATTATTATGTGAGTAGTACTATTGTAGTACTACTGATTATACTACAAAGTGTTGTTTGTAATGAAGTCCCTAATGGTTCATTGCAAAGGCAAGACATCATTGCAAGTACACATTGTAGTAAAATTGATGATGTCACTTAATCATAGGATGTAAATTTTAAAGTTGATACAAGAGTTAAGTATTATGAGTATTGTGCAGATATGCATTTGTCATGAACTGCCACAATTTAAAAACATCCTCCATTTTATTTTCGTTACCCAGGTACAATCAGTTGCTAAATCAAAAGGTGCAGTTAGAGGAACTGGAAAAGGTGCTGAAAACAGAACAGGAAAAAATCCTGCTGGAGAACAAAAAGCATGAAACAGTTTCAACAGATTACCAAAGACTTTGCGATGAAAATGAGAGGTATTAGAAAACTGTGATATGGTATTAAGTTATTATTTTTTATAGTACATGGGAGCCCACAATACCAGTATAAAACCCTGTTTTTCTGATTTTCTTATTAGAGTTGGGCTGTGGTGTCGCTTGCCACCTGTAATAACGAAATGACATAGCTGTACAACTGTAATAACTTATTACATTTGAGTTGTGACATCCGAATGCCTCCTGCCAGCAGCCAAGGTGAAAGACAGGTCACAGAGCATAATTACAGCTGATGTTTAAACAGAAAGAACAAGAACTGACTTTTCACTTTGATCTGTTTTTCTAAAATCAGTGATCAGCAGAAAAGAGTAATTATGGCAACTGTTTTAATTTTCGTGCATTATATGCTTCACAAGAAAGACAGACTCTCTGCATGTTTCCACAAAATGTTTTAAATCTGCCTTGCATTAAACTGCTTCTGATGTCTTTTTTGGGAATAAGTTTCTACCTGCTTTTTGATGTGTTTAATCTAACATTACTAATTCCGCTTTTATTCTTCATGTCTGCTACTATCTCTTTCATATGAAAGAGCAAGAGACCAAGGGCTGAAGCAGTTCATGGGAAGGCTGATTGCGTGAACAGGTGTTATAAGGAATAAAATACACCAGGGTGTGGCTAGCAAGCCCAGATGGCTGACGCACTCTAGAGAGGCTCTGCACACTTGCTTCTTTATTCGACACAAATCCTGGCCCAACAATGCCATCCATTATCTAAGACAGTTCCGGAGACCTCCCACTGCTGTTTGTCATCGGTGCTTTAACTTACTGGGCATCGGAAGACGTTCCTGCAGTGAAAATACGACTGAACCCTACACCCGCGTGGGGGACGGACCGCGGGTTACGGCAGCTGTGGTACTGACCGGGGGCGCTGGGGCCTCGTAGCTGGTGGCACCGACAATAACTAGCTGCCCTCAACCGCCTGCGGATAGGCTTGAGGCAATGGTTGCCCTGGGCGTCGCCTGAACTGACGGGGTTGGGACGTGCCGCTAAACATGCTGGACCTGGTGCTGGGACTAAGCAGCCTTTAAGAGAAGGACACGGCACCTGAGCAGCCCCTGCAGGGGTGCACAACTGGTATCCGGTGAGCTGAGAGTTGCGGTGCCACTGTCCTCCTGACTACGTGTCCTCCCCACAGGATGCGGTCTCGACAGGAAGCCCGGAGGTCATATCGGGCCTAGGCAGGAGGGGAGGACAGGCAGCGCTGCACTAGGCCATTGCGCCCGAGCCGGCCCTACCCTGCCTTGGCCCAGCTGTGTCCCCGGCCTTGCCCTTCCCGCACAAGATACCTTTCCGGAGGAGACACCCAAAAACTGGGGCTCCTGACTGCTATGGCGACAATATGCTCTGGTGTACCTGGGGACGCCCTCGCCTAGTTGTGGAGACCACCCCCGGCCTGAGCTGCGAGAGGCCTGCTGCAGCTGGGGGGATCGGCGTGGCATGATGATGCTCTCCCTGAAGCCGGGCACAACGAGACGGCTTGCCCCCTGACATGCGGGTGAGTTGGTGACATAGGAGGTGCCCGGAGCTCCGATCGAACTGGTACCCTCCATGCCCAAGTGAGGGGGAGACTTAGACCGCACCATGCCAGCTGTGGGGCTCAGGGCTCGTGTCGAGCTCAGGCCCGGCGGGCGGTGACTACCTGCACCTGCCTTGGGAGCTGCGCTGGAGGCTTGTCAAAATCAAGCCCCAGTGGTGGCTGCTCCTGCCTACATCTGAGTGGGCCCTCCTGCCTAAGGAGAGGAGACACGAGGCGGCCAGGTGGCTCGGCTGCCCTTAGTCCGTGTGACTGGGGCTGGGAGCTGACGTGATGTAGAGTGGCTGCCCCGCCCTGCTGTGGTGGCGGGACCCAGAGGGGCCGGATTGTGATTGGACCTAATGGCTAGCAGCAAGCTGCATGCTGCAACGAATCCTTGCTGAGACCTCAGCACTGGGGCCTGGGACTGTCTGCACTGCCCTGGTCTATCCCCACCATTGGCTCGGAGCACCAGATGAAGCAGGGTCTGCCTGGACACATCTCCCCTTTGCTTTCACCCTCGGGCCCTCCATGCCGCCCTGCACTGGACACACTGGGACTGCACCTAGCTGTGCTTTCTTATACCCCTGCTGCTCTTCTCCTCTGACACACGGGGGTGTCCCCACTTTGATCAGCTGCCGCCCCTAGAGGACAGGAGGCGCTGGCCCACTCTGGACTGCTTGTACCACTGCGATAATCCATCAGCACCTGCTTGCGCTGCCTTTCGGGCATGAGGTTGGTCACACCTGGGCGCCTGAGACACAGGTCAACTCCGACCTTCTGCTGGGAGGGCCATCCAGGGCAAGGTAATATCCAACAGACTCAGTGGCATAACATCGGGACACTCATCACGGGCTGCTGGTGCTGCTACACTCTGCACCCCTTGCAGTGCATGCAGGCACGCTCAATCTTGCCTCAGCAACACTAGCGAAACTGTGGTTTAGGTGTGGGCAACACGGGGGCCACTACTAGAGCATCAATCCTAGTGCTGTGCCTGGCCACAGGAGACACACGTGAGTGCACCTGTGGAACCCCTCGGTGCCCGAAAGTGACCTTACCTTGACAAATAACACAGAGTAAGTGGCTATGAGCCACCTGAGTTTGAGGACTCAACAAGTGACACCACGACCATCAACATTCGCAGAGCGGTGAACTGGAGACCAAACGATGCCTGGGTAACTGGTCTCAGCTGATTCCTTCAGCTCCAAGCTAGACACTGTGCTCCAGGCGGTGGAAAAGATAGGTACCACCTTGTAACTGACACGCACATCCCTTGAAGGCAGAATTGACAAGATAACTGCAGACTTTACGCTTCTGCATGCCGATCATCGCAAGCTGGTGGTCAAGGTACAAGATGTCGAGCATACGCTGGCTGAGCTTCTACCAACTGCTCGTGAATTGACAGTGATCATACCGGACCTGATAGACCAGGTGCATACACTGGAGTGAAGGGCAGAAGATGTGGAGGGCCGTTCCAGAAGAAACAACGTACGTGTGGTGGGCCTGCCAGAGGGCATGGAGGGCTCAGATGCCGTGCCTTATGCTGAAACATGGCTCCATAGACTACTCCCGGAAGGGGCACTCTCTCCCTTCTTCACTGTCGGAAGAGCTCACCGGGTGCCGGCCCGCCGCCCACCTCCGGGCGCTAACCCTTGGCGTTTCCTGTTCCGCTTACTCAACTACAGGAACTATGACTCCATCCTCCGAGAAGTACGCAAGCTGAGGGAGGTAACAGTGGACAACGCCTCTGTCATGTTCTTCCCTGACTACACCATGGTGGTGCAGCGACAGAGGAGCTGATTCCTCGCAGTCAAGAGATGCCTCCGTGATCTGAACATTCACTACTCCCTACTATTCCCTGCCAGACTTCTTGGGTTGGCAGATGGAAACACACAATTCTTTGACTCCAAGGAGGATGCTTGGGACTGGATGGAGTCCAGCAGACTAGTGACATTTCCCCCAGCACACGAGGAACCTGCGCGGGCTGAGGCTGTGACTCAGAGCAGCCGCAGAGGACGACGCAAATGGGGCCGCCTCTCCTTGCAGCTGAGCTCTGCTGCCGACCTAAAACAGGTCATCCTGGAACAGACCCTACAAATTGCAACCACGATGCCTGAATACACACAGATTCTGGACCCTGATATGTCCTCTGTGAAATCTTTCAGCGATGATGGCTCCTCTGCCACATGGCCCTCCAGAGCAGACTCACTGCAACCTCCAGATGTGACTCCCCAAACTGCTGATGACTTAATCTAGACATAAACTTTAAGTGGTATCTGCCATCCACTGTACTGCTCTGTTACTGCCAATATATCTACCCCTATTCTGCTAGCGGCCCTGCCTTGATCCGCTAGCCGCTTTGGCGCTCAAGCGGACATTGCATTGCCCTTCAATGCAAACCAGCATGCGCCACTTATTGCAGTTGTCATATGGGGTATTGTCACACTCGCTCTTGCACCCCACCCCCTCAGATGTTTTCTGTTTTCTTTCACCAACCCCAACGGTTGATAGTTGCCATAGCCTTTTGACAGTTTGGGTGGATACATGTCCCTCCACTCATAATGTTATTTGTGCAGACCTCCCCATAGTTACATTAATCTACCCCGGAGGCCCTGCCCCCCATTCGTCATTATCAGGGTACATTGCACACACCCTCATCCCGTGCTACACAGCAACGAACGTGGCCCTAACCCAGCCCCTGCATGGCACATACTAACATTGTCACCTGGGAACGAAAGGGGTATGCACACGCCCTCGTGCCAATGTGCTGCTTACTGTTATCTTAAGCCTAAGTCAACAAACATCACACTGCTATAGGAAACGCACCTGACACTGAGTGAGACTCGTAAGCTCCAGCGGCAGTGGCGTGGTCAAGTCTTCGCCACACATTACTCTTCATGTGCCAGGGGAATACTGATCTGGGTGAGACTGGGGGTCCTCTTTGTGGCAGAGGAGGTTGAGACTGATGCGAATGGTCGAATGCTATGTTCGCCCTAAGTGGCCAAGGGTATGCCCAGACATGGGTCCCTTGCTCGCTGTGCCACTGGATTCAAGCTAGCCTGGCTGATGAGGGGTGAGACCCCAAAAGCAGTCCTGGGATGCTTGTTTCTGGTCCAGGGAGGACCTGGCCTGGCAGTTCGGGCTGGACTGTTCCCATGAGGAACAGAGTCAAGACTGATATGCATATGGCTGGGTCCAAACTGGGGTGGCTTAGTGAGCAAAAGAACGATGGATCTGTGACTGGGGGTGAGTGGTTGAAAAGTTTCAGCACTCCGTCCATCATCTTGTTGTGTTTGCTATGTTCGCCCTAAGTGGCCAAGGGTATGCCCAGACGTGGGTCCCTTGCTCGCTGTGCCACTGGTTTCAAGCTAGCCTGGCTGATGATGGGTGAAACCCTGAAACCTGTCCTAGGATGCTTGTTTCCGGTCCAGGGAGGACCTGGCCTGGAAGTTCGATCTGGATTGTTCCCCTGAGGAACAGGGTCAAGACTGATTTGCATACTGCTGGGTCGAAACTGGGGTGGCATAGTGAGCAAAAGAACGATGGATTAAACCCAGATCCGTGACTGGGGGTGAGTGGTTGAAAAGTTTCAGCATTTCGTCCATCATCTTGTTGTGTTTGCTATGTTCACCCTAAGTAGCCAAGGGTATGCCCAGACGTAGGCCCCTTGCTCGCTGTGCCACTGGATTCAAGTTAGCCTGGCTTATGAGGAGTGAAACCTAAAAACCGGTCCTAGGATGCTTGTCTCCGGTCCAGGAAGGACCTGTCCTGGCAGTTCGGGCTGGACTGTTCCCATAAGGAACAGGGTCAAGACTGATTTGCATATGGCAGGGTCCAAACTGGAGTGGCGTAGTGAACAAAAGAACAATGGATTAAACCTAGATCTGTAACTAGGGGTGAGTGGTTGAAAAGTTTCAGCACTCCATCCATCATCTTGTGTTTGCTATGTTCGCCCTAAGTGGCCAAGAGTATGCCCAGACGTGGGTCCCTTACTCGCTGTGCTACTGGATTCAAGCTAGCCTGGCTGATGAGGGGTGAAACCCCGAAACCTGTCATAGGATGCTTGTTTCCGGTCCATGGAGGACCTGGCCTGGCAGTTCGATCTGGATTGTTCCCATGAGGACAGGGTCAAGACTGATTTTTATACGGCTGGGTCCAAACTGGGGTGGCATAGTGAGCAAATGAACGATGGATTAAACCCAGATCTGTGACGAGGGGTGAGTGGTTGAAAAGTTTCAGCAATCCGTCCATCATCTTGTTGTGTTTGCTATGTTCGCCCTAAGTGGCCAAGGGTATGCCCAGACGTGGGTCCCTTGCTCGCTGTGCCACTGGTTTCAAGCTAGCCTGACTGATGAGGGTTGAAACCCCAAAACCTGTCCTAGGATGCTTCTTTCCGGTCCAGGGAGGACCTGGCCTGGCAGTTTGGGATGGACCATTCCCATGAGGAACAGGGTCAAGACTGATTTGCATATGGCTGGGCCCAAACTGGAGTGGCATAGTGAGCAAAAGAATGATGGATTAAACCCAGATCTGTGACTGGGGGTGAGATATTTGAAAAGTTTCAGCACTCTGTCCATCATCTTGTTGTGTTTGTTATGTGTTCATACACGGCCAGCTTGATGGCCGTCGCCTACTGCTGGGGACAATATACGCCCCCAACACAGACCAAGCAGCATTCTTGCATTCATTATCAGGCACGCTAGCTCGCTGGAGTGGCATTCCTTGGCTCATGGGGGGATTTTAACTTGGTAATGAACTCAACCCTAGACAGATCCTTCCCTCCCCTCCCCCACACAATAGCTACATCCAATGCCCAGGTACTCAGCGACTAGTTCCTTCATTGGCAACTTATAGATATCTGGTGCACCCTCAACCCCATCACGCGAGTATACTCCTTCTACTCCTCACCCCACAACTTGCATGTCCGACTTGATCGAATAGTGGGATTGGCCTCACTACTCCCTCTGTTCAAGCAAACAGAATATCTGGGACTAACGTACTCCCACCACAACCCTCAATTCCTCCAAATAGCTTAGGACCACAGTACACCAGTAATACCTACGTGGCGCCAGTATCCCACAGCACTAGAAGACCCATCATTCCGCGCATCGTTAAGTGTCGCCACAGAGGACTGTTTTTAAATCAATACTAATACTGCAACTGATAGGAGGGTAGAATGGGATGCTTTCAAAGCAACCATCAGGGAACACTGATTGGGTCTGAGCTGGAATATCTGCAAACTGTTAGAGGGCGACATCACACGCATTGAGTGCATGCTCCTACGGCTTGAGAAAGGCTCAGTGACTGAATCGGCACGCACCCACCAGTTAGCGGAGGCACGCCATGAGCATACTTTACTGTTGGAACGGCTACGGTGCCTGAACTATTCTGCACACTCTGCCCGTACACATGAGATGGCTGCCCGTGCCGGCCGCCTACTGGTGTGGCTGATATGCCAGGACCACCCTCTTCACCCTATCCTCTTTTTGCAGTCTTCAGCGGGGTGTCTCCTACACACTCAGCATGAAATGCATGGAGAACTGTTAAGGCACTATACTTTATTATAGGAGTCAGTCACCTGCACTAATTCGGACCGTCTTTCAGACTTTTACTCATCGGTTCACTTGCTTACCATAACACCGGAACAGCGTGTGGAACTGTAGGAACCTATTACGCTAGTCGAGGTCCGTGAAGCCATCCGAGCCCTAGCCACCAGCAAGTCCCCGGGACCAGGCGGCTTACCAGCTGAATACTATATAGCCTATGCCCCTGCACTGTGCCCCCCAACTACTCGCCCTCTATGTAGTCACCCTATCGGCCTCCTCCCTTCCGAGATCCTTATGCGAGGCTCTGCTCATATCCTTCTCTAAGCTAGAGAGAGACCCCACCGCCTTGGACTCCTACCGGCCGCTGGCTCTCCTTATTACCAATTATAAGATATTGGCCAAGGTGCTAGCAGACTGTCTGGCGCCTCTGGTATCGACCCTGGTCCACACCGACCAGAACAGGTTTGTACCATCCTGCATCAATCCTACAACGTTTCTTTCAGATCTCTAAATACTCTGTGCAGCGATGGCCTTACTTGGGGTGCCTTGTGCTCGATCTCGAGAAGGCCTTTGATTCACTCGAATGGGGGTACTTGTTTGCTGTACTGCCCATGTTATGGTATTGGGGCACGCTTTCTCCACCTGGTCAGGTTACTATACACCTCACCATCGGCCAGAGTTAAGACAGGCTCTTACATATCAGACCCTGTGCCGATAAACACGGCACCCATCAGGGTTGCCCTCTATCCCACTTGTTGTCCTCCTTAGCCATAGAGTCACATGCTGTGGCTATTCACGCTGGCGGTGTGGAATGGGGCATCCCACTAGAAGATGGGACGCACATGATTTCATTATATGCTGACGACCTAATCTTGTATATTCAGGACATGAGGGTTGCACATACCACATTGGCTCAGCCCCTCAAAGCTTTCCCCGCACTTTCTGTTCTGAAGGTCAACTGGGCCAAATTCTGCTTATACCCATTTACCCCCTTCTACCCTGACTCCAATTTTGTCCTTAAATGAATTCCTGGTAAAATGGCAGCCCACTGCTTTCTGATTTCTGGGAACAAGGGTGTACCACCAACCAACAGACCTACTAGAGGGAAACTTAATGAGGACAATAACAGCCATTCGATCCCAGATGCTCTTCTGGCGTGCTCTGCCCTTCAATGTCATGGGACGCATAGCACTGCTCAAATGGTAGTTCTGCCGCGGCTACTTTATTATTTCACAAATCTGGCGTTATAGATCCGACCCCCTGTCTTCCACTCCTTTGAGAGCACCATGAGGGAGTTCATCTGGTACGGGTCCCGATGCAGGGTTGCCCTATCTAAGATGTACTAGCCCTCTGATCAAGGCGGGCTTGCTGTACCGAATATGGAGCAATATTATCTTGCAGCACAGGTCCAGTGGGTGACTAAATGGCCGCGTGGGCTAAACTTTTAAGACACGGCCATGCTCTCACCGCATAGTCCCTCTCGTCGATCCTTCAGCTTTTTCATCCTTGCAGGCACGAGAAACCACCAACCTCACTTCTCCTGGAGGTTGGCTTACACACCTTTGGTGATCTCTACCGTGATGGCGCTGGCCCCCTTCGATAAATTAGTGGAAAATGACGGGCTACCGAAGGGTCAGTTCCTTTTATACAACTCACTTGTAACAGCGCTGGGATCCACCTGGGGAGACATGTCAAGGGAGCCCCCAACATACCTCACAGTCCAATATTTGCATGTAATGGGAAGAGGGAGGCACCTTACGAAATGGTTTGCAAACTTCTGCGCCAGCACACAGCACAGTCTCTCGCACCCCTAAGACGTCATTGGAACACAGACTTGAACCACCGGTGCATGGACCTAGAGTGGGCCTCCATACTCGAGGGTCCAACCCTCATCCCCTGATGCGCTCGCTTCCATCTCATCCAGTACTATATAATTCACAGAGCTTATCTAACCCCAGGCAAAATAAATAGATATTTCATTTGAACTGATGCCCACTGTCCCAGATGTCGTTTACTGGACGCTGATCTCCTTCACATGTTGTGGGCCTGCCCATCCCTCACCACTTACTAGCAATATGTAATGACCCAATTAGCCACATGTACCGGGTGCCCGGTAGCACACACATGGGAAACATGCATCCTGGGCCTATTCTGCAGAAGAAAGGGACAAAGGGTCACCTCCCGATTTATTGACCTAGGGCTATTGACGGCTAAACGCCTAATTACCAGGCGATGGAAGCTGACTGAACCCCTTCCCATAATAGTATGTACTCACTCACTATTGATCTGGGCACAAGCTGAAAGCACTGCACTGCATAGTGAGGACACCCTGGCATTATGCAAAATCCTGATCGCCGCCAACTGGGACGCAATATTGCAGGGCTCCCAAAACGACCAACACTCAGACACTCACCACTCAACCGCCGCAGATGAAGCAGAAGCACCAGTCACAATGACTCAAGACAATGCATAACTAACATGTGCAGAGGAAGAGGCGTCAGGTTGCCTCCCTGCGATGATCCAGGGTCAAAGGGGCCACTTGAGGGATAACGTGCATGCTACCACAACTTCACTAAGAGTCAGGAGGGAGCTAGGAGCCGGCCGGAGTGACCCGAGTTGGTCAGAGTTAAAACCCTAGTTCACACTCTTCTCCCCCATCACCGCACTGCACCTCTGTCACTTGCCATTGCCAATAACCCCCATTGCCGAATTTCCCTCCCAACTGCAGCGTATGATTTAGACCCCTTTCCTGACAACACCACAAGTGCTATTATGAGCTCCAGTGCCATATGATCCTGAGCCAAGCAGGCAATGTAAATGCACCTACATAAGCCTCCTATGCCATATGCTGCCCCCTTACTGGCCACACCTTGCCTCATCCGTATAACTACCATATGCTCTTTCTCATGTATTGGTAATAAATGCATGGCAAGTATTACTGCAGTTATGTCAACTCATCCCTTCTACCTGTATTCTTTCTTGTTTTTCCAAAAACCAAAAAACAGATTTAAACAACAAAAATAGATAAGGAATAAAATACGCTGTGCCATACGTTAAAAGCATGTAGCAACTCATTTTGGAGTTCCATAACAATATAAAGGTAACTCAGACTTCGGCCCTTTTCCTGTATTTGGTTATGCAACTCCTCTGCAACTTGCAGTATTCTTATAATGTACAGCAGGGACTACTTTATTCCATATATTATTATGTCACTTATTGCAGTAATGGACAATGACAGTAAACAGCAAAACGGTTGTATCCAGCTACAAAATTAGGGTGAGGGAGGTGTAATGTTGGATGTTTGATGAGGAGTTGGATCAGGAGTGTTTGGTGGCATCAGTGGAGATGATTAGAACGAATGTGTTACAAAATATTGGCTAAGAATTCACAGATTTTGTGAGGAATGGTTGGCCCAATGGGAGGTGTTTAGTCAGTGGTTTGCAGCTGTTTGTCAGTGTGGTGACAGAATTGTATTTGTAATTGCTATTTACTGGTACCACCTGGTTCTGTAGAGGGAGAATGCTGGAGCGTGTACGCCAAGGACATTTTGTCTAAACAAGTTGGAGGTGCTGCAGAATTATGCACTAAGAGCAGTTTTCAACAGGCCTTAGAAGGGGCATTTCTCCCAGTATTTGGGATAAATGGGCTGGCTACCAGTCGTTGCACAAATTCAAGGCTCATGATAAACCAAAAGTCCTTAGTAGTTGGCAATGTTCAGAAATAATTTGAAGCAATGCTTCTCACTCTGTCGCCTTCTGAGAACATTGAGGTCAGCTGAGTAACGTCTATGGGTTCCACCTCAGAGCTTTAGGAAAAAGATGGACAGTAAATCGTTTTCGGTCAATGGCAGTGCCTTATGGAACTCTCTCCCTGTGCCCCAATGGCAGAAACACAACTCTTTACCTCATGGAAGGGTCTAAAGATGCATTCACATGGGGAAATCAATCTCTGCTTAATCCAGTGCTTAGTTGCCTATTCAAGTCCTAAGCACTGTATAAGACTGTATTTGCTTGATTTGATATGCTATACACATTTTGAAACTTATGGGCCTGCCTGTGATAGATATAGCTCTTAAACTATTATTAGGATTTTTGTTCTGATACGTACACTACTATGCCACCATGTTTTCAAAGTTTTCTGAACAAGCTCCAGTGCCCCTCTGGAGGCTTTGGTTTGCAAGTTATTCTGCAAGAAATTTGAAATGCTTCATTCTACACCCCAGGATTTCTAGTAGTGTGCTGTAAAAAATTATCAATTTGCTCCTTTTTTTATAAAAAATTACTTGAGGGAGAACCCTCCCAAACCTTTCTAGAGGAATGTGGGGCACATTTCCCTTGTTATTCAGAACATGTATTGAGCCTCTCCACTTCACAGTTCACCAGTATACCTAACTAATGAATTAATGCACAGTTAAACAGATAAGTGTAATGAATACTACTGTCAAGTACTTTATTTGGCTACCTTGCTTCTTTTACTTGCAGACTGAATCATACCTACTGTCAACTTGTAAGGGACAATGAAGGTTTACAAAGTGATCATAAAAATGTGAAGACTTTACTCAATAACGGGAAATTAGAACAAGCACGATTAGAAGCTGAATTCTCTAAATTAAAGGAGCAGTATCAACAACTTGACATCACCTACACAAAACTAAATAACCAGTGTGAGGTAAGTCATTTTCGGGGCTTAATTAAGAGTATCATTGCGTTTTCAAAATTACGTTTAACATATTCAAAAACTGCTTAAACATTTTACTTGTTAATAAATTATACATGCAACAAGAAACACGGATTATAGTGTTGTGTATTGCATTCAAGCAGCTTTGAGTATATTAATTTAATACGTTTCGGGATTAACAAAAAAATAATAATAACATCAAAATAACAAATGCTTCAGAAAATATTCTGATGAATCGAAGCCTGTCAAGATAAATTTGAGTGCTGTTTTTTTTTTGTTTAGTTAAGAGAATTTAATTAACTTCGGTTACTTGAATAATTCCTTCAAGTATGAATCAACCCCCACTATATCCCAGAGGTAATCACTGACTTATCTTTAGTTTTTGAGTCTGTGTTCAGCCTTTGACCTTTACGAGATACTACCCCATTGAGGCTTGTGAGCATGTGTGAGCTGTAGTGCTTTAAATTATAAAAGTATCAAAGTAACAGACTTTGTAAAATGAACTATCATACAATCTTGCTTAGGTAGAGGACGTGTGAAAGGAAAGGATGTAGGATATCAGTTTACAACATTTATATGACTGTAAAATAGCTGTACAAATATTTCAAAATATGTCAGGAGTTAGGAAAGCACAAATGAAGCACTTTTTGTTGTAATTCTGAAGTGTGATGGAAACAAATATTTTAATAGGAACACTTTACTTGGTGATGTTCAAATGTGATGTAGGTTTATTAGTTAAACTGAATGTCAGTGCGAATTTAATGGTCATTTCAGTGGAATTGTCAGAATTGATTATATAAAATAGAAACAAAATAGGCGCATGGATGCAACCTTGTTATATCCTACCCCCTCCCCCCGGTTCTAAGGCACATAAGCCTTACATTCACCCCCTATTCCAAATCTCATCAATGCCGAGATGCCAGTATGTAGGGAATGAAAACGTCAACCATAGTGTGATCCAAGCCCATACTGATTGAAATGCCCAAAGCTTTGACCGATTTACTCAAAGGCGCTGCTGATGTCCATGACGGAGAGGTACAAGGAACCCTTCTTCGCTACCCTATTTTTACCATTTATAAGGTGGAGATTTACACATTGTTCCAAAGTACCTAATCCTAAACTCTGAACCCATATTGGACCCCAGATAAAATATTGGAATCATACACCCAAGCCGCTTTTCTTTGTAGGACTACTCAACCTACCACTTTAACGATTGAGGCAAGCAGGGACATGGGTCTGAAGCAGCACGGGTCTTGTCTATTGCTTTTTTAAAACACAGGTGCGATATATGTGGTATGCCATGAAGATGGCAGACTAGTGCTGCAGGTTGAATTTAGAACGTTGGTAATAACCAGTGCCTAGAAATCAATGTTTGCTTTATAGAGGTCCATATGGAGCCCGTCGGGTGCTGGGACCTTGCCCAAAGGGCTTTGTCAAATGGCAGTAACCACGTCCTGAATCTTGAACCTAATAGCTAATGAATAACTAATTTGCAGGTTTTCTGATTGCAGCTTATAGGAGGGTTCAAGAGGGTAAACGGACCTGAATTGTGCCACCCATTTCTCAGCCTTTATGTTCATGCCTAGGCCTGCCGACTGACCCCTGTTTAACTTATCTAATTTTACTATTTTCCAAAATGTCCCTGTTACTTTAAAAGTACAAGAGGAAACCAGGTTTTCCAAAGTCTCTTCCCTTATGCCTAATATCTTCTCCTTTATGGCAGATCACAGTGCTAATCTTTTCAGATGAATGCATTGTCAAATAATAGACATGGTTTACATGCTTATAACACTGAAACCATTCAGGTATCTGCATGTGTGTACATTTTATCGGTTTAAGACATGAGGAATATTATTCGTTACACTTTTTTTATTTCCCTGTTCAGAAAATAAATACGGATAAATGCCAGTACGACGGATTAAAAATAAATATGTATAAATTCAGACAACTATGTCAATAAAACAAAAGTAGTTACAATTAAAACTAAAATATGTCCCATAAAACAGGAAGCCTTCATAGTATGGTTCGGGAATACGTTCTTTTTGAAGGCGGTATACTAACTGTGGAGTTCTCAAAACCAAATTAACATTTCATTATAAATGCAAGTGTCTAAGGAAAAAACTGTGGCATCTGTCAAAGCAACAATATCTCTGTTGCATGGGTGGGTGTTTTTAATCAATTTGTAAAAGTCTTTAATGATCTTGCAAAGGAAGGGTTCAGTTTATAGAAGCAGTAATCCATAATGTTCAGGCCCATGCAATTCCGCTTACAGAAAGAGTATCCTGGGTAAAGAGTGTTGAGTGTCTTTTCCATGTTAAGATTAAGTTTCAAGTTAATATTTTCTTTTGTCTGTTAGCCTTATGGTGAGGTTTATGTTGCTTGGTCTACCAGATTTAGGCTTAGTACTATTAAATGACCTCTTTGGCCCCAGCATTTGGGCAATCCGATGGACCTGTTGATTTTTTCTCAGAAAGCAGTATAGGAACTCTACAGGTCTCACAAGTGTGGAATTGACTGCCAGCCTTTTGTCATCTGGGGAATTGAATTCAAAGACTTGGCTGGTATAAGGCAGATAATTTCACTGTTGACAATCTCCTTCACTGGGTAGCTCTAGGAGGTTGCCAAAATGACTCCACCAAAATGAAAAATTGCACACACCGTTAAGGAACAGAGCTCTACTGTAACATTCTTGGGAGAACTGCGTTCGGAGGAGATTTGCAGAGTGGCCAGTTGTTCCTTGCTTCATGCGTTTACAAAACATTGTGGTATGGATCCCAGGAGTGAAACATTGTTAGGGAGACTACTGGTACGGGCTGCTTTTGTGAAGGTTCTCTTTTGGTTAGACATCTGAGGTTCCTTCCATCAAAAGTATTAGGTATTCCTTAGGAATCTTTCAAAGATGTAAAAATTGAAGATAGAATAGAATCCCTTAGAAGAAAAGACTATGTACCTTCGGTAACCTTGATTGTAATAGCTATTTTGTTCACTGTGTAGATTGATTAACACTTATCCACTTTCCATCGCAGTCCTCAGATTTTATGATGCCCACTCAACTTGACAATTCTGGGAACAGGAGTAGTTGATGTGACTGAACTACTTATGTACTAAGTTGTCATCAGATTTCGGTCAGCATTGTCAGGAACACATCTTCGGTTTTTGATGCCTAAGGTGAAAAGGCTTAAGTAGCCCTGTCACACCTCCTCTCAAGTACAAACCCCGGCATACACAGACATTTATAGCACCTAGGGCCGTTAACTAAAGTACATTTTGCAAAGTACATGGCAGAATTCCTGGTTGGCTACAAGTAAACATATTCCTGCAGCAAACGCATGCCCCTCAGTATATCTGTCAGACTATGATGAAACGCACATTAATGATTCAAGAGGGATAGGGAGAAGAGAGGGAAAGTGTGAAACAAAGGAGGAGAGAAAGAAAAAAAGAAAAGTGACAGACTTCCCCGCCAACCTAATCCCCGCCCCAGTTAGTCTTCGTTACCTCCGTTTTTTTGTCCACACCCCCGCTTTCATCATCACTGAAGAGCTGTGGACACAGACTCACTTACAGGCGTAACACCCTCCGGTGACCAGCAACAAATTACAGGTCACTCCTCACCTGTTGGAGATCCGCAATCACATTAGCCATGTGTAAAAGATGACACTAAGTCTGGAATGCAGTGCTCTGCATGACACACTGGCAACAATTATCACCGGAGGTATAATGTGTTGTACTGTATATGTTGTGTTTGCATACTTAATAATTGTAATGCTGTTAAATACAATAAAAACAGATTCAAACAAAAAAAAGTGACAGACTTAAAAAGGGTTAAGGCATAAACAAATGTGCGGAAGAACAGGGTTTTCACTGAACATGTATGAAAATCCTCTTTCCAGAAAGAAAAATTATTTTCTAGAGTCCCCTCACCCACCAGGGTTTCCCCTAGGTGGCATGTTTCATCATTGGGGTCCTCTCAATCCGCTGCGAATTGAGGCGTGCTGCGACTTGCGGAACTACGTAGGGAGCACTAGGTTGTGGAAAAATGTGTAGTGCAGTGAAAGTGGAGTGGAAAAACAAAAAGTTAAAAATACCTAATTAGTGGGCTAATATTTTATTCCTGCCCCTACTTGGTATGACTAAAATCAGGGGTTAATAATAGGGAAAGTCTAACTATTATGAGTATAGAGTCCCTAGTATTGGGTCGACATGTTTCGAGCTGTCCCCTCAAAGCTCTTCTTCAGGACCACACGAGGACCAGCCCCGTGCGTGCCACTCCTAAGCAAACCTATAATGAGGAATTAATGAGGTGCACACCTACTGTGTATACACGTAATACATACGGTTAATTGCTGACACGTAGTATCTAAGGAAATAAAGCAAAGAAAGAATTAAAAACGCGCCCGCCTCCCAGCCAGGCTGGTAGGTCCTTGACACATGCGGCGTCTTAACTTAATTAATGTACTCCTCTATAGTGGGTGAGTGTAATTAAAAGTAATAATTGGTGCAAACATCCAGCGTGGTAAGAAACTCACACTTGCGACGCCTGGTAATAAATAAGTGGTTAAATACATAAAGGAAAAGCACTCGTGTAGAGACACCACGTGACATACGACATATAACACTTAATAGTCAGCATATTAGTGACACATACTTTTGTTTAGGCAGAAGTTTGCCTCATGATCTGCAGGGGTAGAGGGGCTTGTAGTCACACCCTAAGGAAATAATGGGGACACAGAGTGGTAATTAGCGAGGAAAAAACCGGAGGGGAATTCTCCCGGTGTCTCACATTGATCTACAATGGGATATAAAAAAATTATTAGTTCCTAGGAAAGGAACTTAAGGAGAAAGGGGTTAACAAGACTTACTTCGTCAAAGCACACCTCTGGCAAATCACCTAATGGCACCCCCGGAGACCGCATCTTACCGCGTCTGTCTCCGGGGGTCCATTAAATACTGCCAGAACCGTCCAGTCATGATTGCCTTGGCAGCTAGACCGTAAACCTCCAAAATGGCCGCTCCATATGGCAATACCGGAGCCCATCTTGTGCGAGTGACTTAGATGCCTTTCGTTGAGACCTCAGAGTGGCATATTTCATATATGCAATGGGAACTGAAAATATGAAACCAACCCAAAAGCGAAATACTTAGGGGTCTGGTTATTGAGTGCAAACAGAGTGCTCGAAAAAGAGAGGTCGGCTAGACTGGAGATAATATGGAAGGAAGCCATCTAAAATGTCTAAAAACGGCGGGGCCATCTTGGAATGTCTAAGAATAATATAATAATACGGGGGCTCTAAACAAGTAGACCACGGCAACACCGGTGTTAAACATAGCTTATACATTCTTATTGTCGGATGTCGGTGGTGATCAGGTTGATGACAAAGGAGACCACGAAAAATGGTATTACATAGTACCAGTGTGGGTATCTTAAAGGGATTGATCATTCCCCTGAGTGACACTAGTAGCAAAGTATTGTTCCTAGAACACTGTATCTAAATTGTAGATCGTGCGTACCAGAATCATTTTACAAATTGCCCCCACGGAATGTTGTCATTCAGCCCTTCAGTGTCCGTGTGTAATTTGTACACCTATCTTTGTACTTTCTCTAGTAACCTGTGTTCTAAATTGTCAGTGTGTTTGATGTGTTCTAACACCACCCAATGTAGATCGTTTGGGGTATGTTGCATTTCTTTAAAATGTGTTGTCATTTTTTGTGGTGATCCTATTGCACCTGATGTTGCTTCGGTGCTCGCATATCCTGGTGCTGACCTTTCTAGTGGTCATACCAACATAATGCAGGTTGCATGTGCATGTGATCATGTACACCACCCCAGGGGTCTTGCAATTAGTGATATTGCGTAGTTCCCAAATCATCTTGTTGTTAAAAGTCACCTTCTTTGTGGTGGTGGTAAGATGACACACGCTACAATTACCGCAGGGGTAGTGACCCATTGGTAGCGTGCTAAGCAATGGTTGTATTTTATCGTTCCTAGTTTGGGGTTTGGGGCGGGTGTGTACCAAAATGTCCCTTAGGTTTCTCCCTTTCCTATGTGAGAACATGGGTTTAGGGATGTCAAGCTTTCCACTGTTGAGGGTACGCCAATGTTATTTTACTATTTTGGTGACACAGTCCGATGCAATGTTGAAAGTTGTAATACATATTGGTCTTCTGTCTTTTTCTGTGTCTTGTTTCTGATGTGTTTCCAGAAGCGCTTCTCTGTGGTTGTTTGTGGCTCTCTTCTTTGCTTTTGATATCAAGTTCTTTGGGTATTTCCTAGTGAGTAATTTCTCAGATAGGTCTTTGGCTTGTGCTCTGAAGTCCTTAGTCTCAGAACAATTTCTTCTGAGCCTGAGAAACTGTCCAAACGGGAGGTTCTCCTTCAGGTGTCTGGGATGAAAGCTGTCATAGAGTAGTAGACAGTTTTTTGCCGTGGGTTTAAAGTGTGTGGTTGTTTTCAATAGGCTCTCTGTAGCATATATATTGAGGTCCAGAAAGACCAGTTGTGATCTACTTATGGTATGTGTAAACTTGAGGAAAGGGTCCTGGTGGTTAAGCCACTCAATGAACGCGTTGGCTTCGGATTCGTCACCTTCCCAAAGTAGTAGAACTTCGTCGATGTATCTTTTCCAGAGTTGAATATTTTGGCGATGTTGGTTGGTGTTGGACAGGATTTTGTGCTTTTCCAGGTGGTGTACATATAGTCCTACCACACCAGGGGCAAAGGTGCTGCCCATACTGGTCCCGTGCTGTTGCCGAAACAGGATGTCCTCAAAACTGAAGAAATTCTCCATCAAGGCCCTCTTGCAGCATTCCAGGACTAAGTGCCTTGGTGTATGATAGGTCCACTCTTCTTCGTATAGGACCTCTTCAATGATTTCAAGGGTCTCTTTGTGGGGTAGGCTGGTATAAAGGCTCTCCACGTCCAATCCAATGAGGATACTGATTGTAGGGTCAAAGTGTAGATCTTGGAGGAGGCAGAGTACTGCCTTAGTGTCCTTCAGGTAATTGCTTGTTCCCTGTATCAAGGGGCGTAGGAAAGCATCCGCAAATTGTGAGAGCGGTTCCAAAATGGATCCTATGCCAGAAACGATAGGTCGTCCTGGTGGGTTTTCCAATGACTTATGGATCTTCGGTATAGTATAAAAATACGGGGTAACCGGATGGGTGTTGTCCAAGAAATCCCTTTCCTTTTTGGTGATCCAGTCATGTGCAGTTGCTTCTTCCACCATGCTGGCAATCTCTGTCCGTAGGCGTTCCGTTGGGTCTTCTCTGATAGGTATGTAGTTCCTCTCATCCGCCAGAAGTCTCATGCATTCTCTGCGGTAGGCCTCTGTAGTTTGTAGGACGATGGCGCCACCTTTGTCCGCTGATTTGATCGTAATTCTGGTGTCGTTTGCCAGTTGTTGAATGGCTTCTTGCTCCTTTTTGCTAGTGTTGTGGAACACTCTTATGGTCCTGGGATCGATTTCTCCCACTTCTTTTAATATGGCCTTCTCGAAGGCTAGGAGTTCCACTGGTAGGGTAGATGATGGATGGGTAAATGTAGATTTTCGATGTAGGCCTGTATCCCCAGTGTTGGTGTCCATTATAGGTTTGTTCTAAAAAACACTCGTAGTTTGATCTTGCGAATGAACTCATTCAACTCGCAGCTGAGTCTGAACTTGTCCAAACTAGGTGTGGGGACAAAGCCTAATCCTTTTCCAGGACTGTCAGTTGAGTTGATGATAAAGCAATGTCAGACAGATTTACCACTAGGCTTTTTATTCTGGTATTCCAGATTTTGTGAAACTTCATTCAGTTAGGAGGGTGAACCTAACCTCAACCTCTATCTCCCTATCTTTTGATTGCATAAACAAATGTGCCTCACGCCTCATCGAAAGGAAATTCAATTTTGCATTACAAATTACTCAAATCTTTTCTTTTAATGAAAAGAGTGATTTGATTAATAACATGAAACACCGAAGCACTGTGAAAGGAAGCATAAAATTGCCTTTAGCAAAAGCGTGCATTTGTTCGGTGTGCACGCTGCACAGTGTTATAATCCTGAAAGGATTTTGTCATTCCTTATCTCCTGCCACTCCAGGCAAATGCCTGAGTGTGCTAGGTTATAGGACAGTCTTTAACCATCATGCAACACCAGTGTGACAACCAGGGGCAAACGTGGAGCTCCTCAGCACTGTGACAGCATACACCTCTTCCCAGGGTCCCAGCTACATATTTATATTGTGAAGAAAAGATAAAGAATCTGCTGCTAACAAAGTTTCCGTCACACCAGCATTATCAAAGATGTGTTACTTTTTCTTCTCCATCATTAGAATCCTTCTTGAATTCATAAACAACCATGACTGTGCCCCCCAAGAGAAAACGCATGGAGTCTACGTTTAATACCCTGCTGCATGCACAAGAACATCAAAATTAACTGACTTTCAACCTCCACTGCCCTCCTTTTTGGGATATGTGTTCTACCCAGCAGCTTTAAAGTGACAGTACAGATTTCCATTTCTTAGAGATTGCTTTGCCTTAGGTTCACCCAAAAACGTTTGACATGGTTTGGGCTTTAAAGTGAATTTTACCTGTTGACCCAATGATTCTAAAAAGAGTATGGGGCTGCGATTTATGTGTTATGTAATATTGTGTAGCAGGCTGAATTCCACCTTTCATTCTAGGACTTAATTAAAGAAACTTCTTGACGGAATTCAGTTCTCTTGTGACTGCTCTATGTAGCTCCAAAGTTCCACTTGTTTTCTTATTGCTTATTTATTTACTTATTTATGTATTTATTTTTTAAGGCTGCTGAGAGTTACTAGTTAAAGTGGTTACGGATAGTAGAAAATTCAGAATGAGATATCTTGGTGCTTCCTTCCAGCAGTCCGGAAATTGCGTGCCTGTGCCTCAGGGAGTGATCACCCATTTCACTGAATAGTCTGCGTGTGTGTGACAGACAAAGGAGCAGTGATCCAGGGGTCTCTTACTGTGATTGCCCAGACCTAATGTGCTGCTGAGCAGGTCTTCTTTTCCCTACCCTTGCTCCTCCAGCTTCTGTCGACTTGTGACATGAGTGATTGGTAGTGGACGCTCAGTGATTTTGTGAGCAGAGAAGGTGGGTGTGCTGGGCCTCTGCCTGTCGCCAACATGCAGGTGCCTTGCCAGTACCCCCTCCTAGAATGCAAAACATGAAGGCTCTCCAGAGATTTTGTCAGTCTCTTTTAGGGGCTGGATTTGACATGGTGCTCTATGGAAGAAAAATGTGTGACTCTTAAACTGATTTATTTCTTGCACCTATCATAATTCACCCTAGTCATTCCTCTGACTTGAAACCGGGAGGTTGCAAGGTAATTTTACACCACAACCCCCTCTCTGGCCCCAGACTGAGAACATATGGGGTCATCTTAGAGGGCACTATGCCTCAAAGAGGGTCCATATTTAGAGTGGGTTCCAGTTCGACATCTCACTACTATTGTTTTGACTCAGCGGTGGGGAACATACAGAGGTCCTACCCCCGAAGACCCTATCTGAGAACAGCAAGCATGCGTCAGGATATAGCCTTCGTACAGCTTTCCTTTTGCCTTGTTAATTTAAGTGAAGCATATGCTAAACCACTACCCTCCTTCCCAACCCTCACCCAATATCTGAAACCTATCCCCATCCCATCTCACCTCCATTTGCAACCCTTTCTCATTAAGGACATGGATGTCTCCTGTACACACTTCAGATTTCCTCCCATGCCCATTCTCAGCTACCCCAGTCTGATCTTGCCTTCCTCCTTCCCCTCTTTCTTAGATCTTATATTCTCACTGAAGCCTGAGGCATTCATTTCATCACAGCAGTTGTATGCTTCCCTTTTCGGGAGATCTAATGACTCACCTTTTTGGGTTCTATTGATCACTGGTCATTTGGTCATTTGAGATTTACACTTAAGGAAGTATGTGGTGTTTTAATTTCCCCTTAAATGTGGAGGAATATAGTGCAAGCAGTGTTTTGATTATAAATGTATGTTTCTTATTGGGTGGGCCATACGTGGTCTTTCTACAAGTTATTGTACTTTGTGCAATTGAAAATCCTCGATAAGCATTAAGTAAAAAAACAACTAATTAATAGTGAGTGGAAGATATAGTCCAGTCAGATAGAGTGATTGATCGAATCCAATATTTTTCAGTCAAGACCCCTGATCCATGTTCAGATCATTTGAAAATCCCCATGATTTGGCTCTGCGTTTCATCCATTTGAAGGACTGTTAATTAAGGACATAGCCAGACTTATAGCGGAGGTCTCCAGGTGAGACATTTGGCCAATGAAAATCTTGCAAAATGTGAAGAGGGACAGCTGCTCAGAAAGAAGCAAACATGGTGAAGTCAGTGTGTAAAACTCCAGTTTTACTTAAAATACCTCATTCTGAGCAAGAAAACACAGAAACAGGAGGTAATACAGTTCCCAGTCAAAAACAGACCCTGGAATATTGATATTTACCTGGTGCAGTATACCAAAAAACCAAAGGCAACTCATAATGAGACCATTAATCTTGATTTTTATTTAGCCTTGAACTATGGTAAGTATTTTCCCCGTCTTTGCTTTGGTGTACCACGTACACTTGTGATGCTAACCAGACTGTTTCTCAATTCAAACATTTGTGTGTAGCAGCACAGACACTGACTCTTCCTCTGGATTAAGGGCTCACTAGAGAAATTGGCTGTAACTGAAAAAAACTATTTATGAAATTCTTAGGAGACTCTACCAGAGAAATATCCTCCACCATATATACAGATATGGACCAGATTATTAAAAGAGAACTGCTGCTTTGCAGCTTATTGCCTTAGCTGTTCATCAGCTGATTAGCTCAGCTACTTCTGGATGGTTTGTCTACAAAACCAATGAATAGAAAGTTATAGGAAACTGTTATCTTTTAGACTGCACTAAAACTTTTGAAAATGTTCCCACATTTATTAGTCTGAAGAATTTTGGCAGATTTATTACGTTTGGTTGTAGGTTACTGAAAGGTCGACAGAAGAACTTCTGCAAATAGCTGCATATACCCCTGTTTGTGCAGAAAGCCAGCCAGCTTGATGACTCTATGGTGAAGTGGTAGTATACCTTAGTCAATTGTACAGAGCTCTGGTTGCAAGTTTTATGATCTCGATGGGTAGCACAAAGAAGTATTGGGGGAGGCCCACTGGTACACAATTAACACTAGTCAATCTGTTGAACATTAGTGAGCTAATGGATATTTTACCTTTGTTGAAAAGGATGAAACATTTTAACGTGTGTATGTTAAATAATTTGTATTGTGCTGTGGGTGCTATGCTGTGTATATAGGATTCCTTTTTTTTCTGGATGGGTTGAAAAGAACCCCAAGGATCCTGACTATGGGGTCAAATGTTTTTATTTTTTTTTAAATCTTTTTATTGCATTTTCGAAAGATTGGAGCAGCAAACGCTACCATGCAAGGCAGCACAACAGGAAACCAACAACAACAAAGTGTGATTGATCAATACAGAGAACCAAGACCGTCATATTTCAAGTCAATGACCCCAGAAGACATGAGAACAAAGTCCCGGGCACACGTATTGACGGTAAAATAGAATCAGTAGTCTCCTAGGAGTTCAAATTTGCTTGAGTCGACATCAAAGTCAATGTAAAAGTTATTTAATGGCGCAATGACAAAAAGAAAGCAACCAGCCGACACGTGTTTCGTCATACGGGATTACTCCCGTGACTCATCAGGGCTGGGGAGGATACAAAACATAGAATGAGGGTATTGAAGCGCCACATGAATAATAACTCCAAAAGCAACACTGCAAAGCAAGGACAGAAACCAAGAAGTGTGGAAATCCTACAAAAATAATTAGCGGGTGCCAATAGATGTGACTAGTGTGGGTGCCGCTATCATGCTCAATACATGATAAAAATCGCGGGAAAAACACAGTAAGAATAAGGTGACTCAATGAAAAGGTGTAAGCCGACAAACCAAAACAGAAGCACGGTGGATGTGGATTGTGGGGGAAAGGGAGAGACCCATAAAAAAAAAAGGCACAATGATACAAAATAAAACATACTAAGAAGAACAATGGAAGTTAAAAATAATGGAGATGGAAGTGAGCTGTCACGGTGGGTCGGTAGGAGAGGGAATGAACACTGGAAATGACAAAAGAATGGCCAAAAAGAGTGAAAAGGACTGAAAGAGAGCGGAAGAGTTAATAGAAAGGAGGGAAGAAAAGGGGGGACCCCTGCGGAAAAGAGAAGGGACAAGACGTAAAGTGTGAGGACAAGATATGCACAATGGTATGTACCTGTAGTAACTGTGACGGATTGAGTGTCAGAATGAAGGGGTGCAAGGAGTGGGTTCCTGAATAAAGGGAAAGAAAAGCACGGATCGTCATGGGGTGCTGGGGGAAAGAAAAATCTTGGACAGAAAAAGAGAAAAAGACAATTGAAGGACAAAGTGACAGGAATGAGTAAGTGGAACTCACCGCAGGGCCAGTGGACCGGGGAGCCGGTGGGGAAATCCGTAGGGAAAAGTCAAGCCCTGTGGACGGACATGACCCGGGGGTCAGAACAGTGGAACGAACAGGGGCGGGTGCGCCTGGAGGTGGGGAAAGAAAAGAACTGTAGGATACAGAAACGAAGGATCACAATAAGCACATGAAAGCCGGGGAAAACAGGGGAATAGGGATGACTGGACCTTACCTAAAATACCAGCTCACGAGGACCAAACAGTGTCCGTGTAGTTGGAGAGGAGAGGCGGGTAAGCCTGTGGAGGCGGGAAAATAGAGGTTGAAAGTGAAGCAGTAGGTGAAAGAGAAAGAAACAGGAGAAAAAAGCTGAAATAGTGACAGGTGGGGGCAAAAGAAAGGAGGGGTCTTACCCTATGGAGAGATAATGAAGGAAAAGGTATCGTGGTTGTCGAAACAAGAAGGCGGGTACGCCGATCTAAGAACCGAGCAGAGGGAGGGAAAAGAAGACTGTCAATGTCCATGGAAACAAGCACGGGGGCTTGAGCAGTGAGAAAAGGGAAGGTACTGGGGCGCTGACCAAAGGAAGGGGTGGCTTACCGGATGGCAGCGTGGTAGATGCCGAATGAAAGGTGTCGTCTGTGAGACCGGATGCGGAAGTGGACGGTGACCTCTGAACCATTAAATAGCGGTGCGTCCAAAACGACTAGAGCGCAAAACGTCCTATGTGTAGGGGCCGGAAGTGGGTACCGGCCAGAGAAAGGAGGGAGCGTAAAAAGAATGGCGCATGCGTGAGTAATCATAAATCAAGGACAGAGGAGCTGGAGTGGTATGTGAAAGGGGGAAGGGGATGAAATGATAGAGAAAATGGAAAGTACAGAGGTGAAGAAAATAGAGGAGGGATAATGGATAATCCTGGGGAACAGGGGGAAATCCATTACGCACACGTGTAATGAAGAAAGCAGGAGGAGCAGTATATGGTGGGGACCCGGGCGGGAGGCGGTGACTAGGTAATGAAAAAACTGAAAAAAGGGGTGAAGAGACTGTGGTAAAAGGAACCATGACATATCAAAAAATGATCATAAATAGTGGATAATCCTGTGTCACAGGGAAAGATCCAATATATACGCATGTACTCGGGACAGTAAAGGAGCAGATCATGGGGAAAAGGTGATTGTGAACCATGACTCAAAATGATCCTGTATTAAAAAGGGAAAAGAGGCATGACACAACAAAGCAAACCACTGTAATAATTGAGAACCAAATCAGGGCAGATCATGTTTTATGGGGCTGGAGGCCCCATTGCAAAATGAATAGAGGATATTGGCAAATGTCATAGTCCCAGGGGGACCTAGGGAGATAAACACATTGGCATACGCATACTGTACAAATGACTATAAAGAGACCATAGGTAGTTCATAGTGGGGCAATCATTCCCCAAAAAATAATGTAGTTCATGATCAGTGTTGAGTCCGTGTTGTACTGTCCGTAGACGCATGATCCAAGTAGCTTCCAGACGCCTGAGCCTGAGTTCTCTGTTGCCACCCCTGGCAATGTTGACTGCCACGTCAAAGCCGAAGAAAATGAATCGTTTCTTTTCACCTTGGCTGGGGCAGGTGGCCGCATGTACTGCCATAGGATATCTGCTGTCCTGGTGATTTAAGGCCCTGATATGTTCACCAATACGTTCCTTTAGTGGTCTGATGGTACTTCCAATGTACCAGCGTTTGCAGGCACATTCCAGGCTATATACCACAAATTTAGTATTGCAGTTGATGTTGTGCTTGATTTTGTATTGTTGGTTGTTCACGGCTACGAACTGTCTGACTCCATCCTTGGCCAGTCTGCATACCCCGCAACAGCCACATTTGAAAAACCCCAGCATGTGAGGAGTAAGCCATGAGTGGTCGATAAGGGGAGAGGGAACACTAGGGCTGAGTCTGGTTCTAAGTGTTCTCCCACGCCTGTAGGTGATCAGTGGTTTTTAGTGATAACCTCTCTGAGGGTGGTATCTGCCTGTAGAATGCCCCAATGTTTATTTAGACTTCTCCTCATAGTAAGACCCATATCACTATAGTCAGTAATGAGTCTAACAGGTTGGTCTTGTTGGGTGGCTGTCCTTGCATTGAGTAGTGTGCCCTGCCTATCTATGTTGTTGATTCTCTTTTCTGCTTTGCGAATGGTGTGAGCATTATAGCCTCTGGCTTTAAATCTCTGTTTCATGTCTGCCAAACATGTTTGAAACTCAAGTTGGTCACTACAATTCCTCCTAGCCCTGACAAATTCCCCATAAGGGATGGCTGCAATTTGATGGGGTGGGTGTGAGCTATCAGCGTGTAGGATGGAATTGCATGATGTTTCTTTTCTGTGTAACCGACTGTGTAATGTATCTGACTTGATATAAATCTCTACATCCAGGAATGTTATGCAGGTGGTACTAGAATGGCTAGTGAATCTCATGTTCATGGAGTTGGAGTTCAAGTGGCTGCAAAATTCATCTAGTAGGTGTTGTGACCCAGACCATAATAGCAGACAATCGTCTATGTAACGCCCCCAGTAGATTATGGAATCAACCCATGGTGCCCCTAAGGGACTCCAAATCCATTTGGATTCCAAGACACCCATGTACAGGTTAGCAAACGATGGAGAGAACTTAGAGCCCATGGCCACACCCTTGTTTTGTTTGTACCAGATGTTGTCATACATGAAAAAGTTGTTGTTTAAGATGATTTCCATCATGGCAGTGAGCATGTTAGTATGTTGCCATAGGGGGGCTGGCCTATTGTGAAGCAAGCCAGTTATGGCTTCTAGTCCTAGCTCGGGTTCAATGGTGGTATACAGGGAAACCACATCGAGGGTGGCCAATATCATACCTGGTTGCCATTGGAGATCATCCAGGATACTCAGGATATGTTTGGTGTCCTGGATGTGTGAAGGAAGATTCTTGACCATTGGTCCAAGAAAGAGGTCGACGTATTGTGCGAGTTTCTCAGTAGGACCACCAATGCCAGAGACTATGGGTCTCCCCGGTGGAAATGGTGCTGGCTTATGTATCTTAGGTAAGGTGTATAACCAGGGGAATGCAGGTCTGTGTATCTTAAGATAAAGGAGCTCCTGATCATCAATGAGACCCAATGTGTGCCAATCTAAGAGGCTTTTGTTAATTTTGGTGACCAGTACGCTAGTAGGATTATAGGTCAGTCGCTCATAACAGGACGTGTCCCGTAGTTGGGATAGAATTTCGTTGTGGTAGTCTGACCGGTTCATGACCACCACGTTACCGCCTTTGTCGGCTTCTTTGATTATGATGTTGGTGTTGGATGTTAAGGTCTTCAAAGCGATTCTTTCCTCTCTACGTAGGTTGTCCTTGGTTCTATGTTTGGTGTTGAGAACCTTGAGTTCATGTTTATCTATGTCAGCCAATACTAGATTGTAGAAAGTGTCTACAGAATTGCCCCCTGGAAGTATAGGCGTCCATTTAGACTTAGTCTTGAGGCCACTACTCTGTGTCAAATCTGATTCAATATCCAGTTCTTGTAGAAGATTCTCCATAGTAATGGATGTATCGTCTGAGTCAGTCAGGGATAAAAGTAGATGTGTATCTTGGATGTCCCTAATACTTTGCATGCCAGATGAATTCTCAATGCAAATGTTTCTAATGCTCTTGGCAGCGGGTGGAGTGCCACAAAAGTGTTTTTTGATTTTCAAACCTCTGACGAATTTAAATAGGTCTACTTTGTGTCTACAAGTGTCACCCTTCTCGTGGGGATTGAAGCTCAGGCCTCTGCTGAGTAATGAGACCATGCCACTGTCAAGATTCTGAGAGGAGAGGTTGACCACCTGTATACCGGGATCCGGTTGGTCTATTTGTTCTTCCCTTCTCCGGACCTGGGTTTCTGTCTGTAATTTTCTGAATCCTGCCCTTTTTCCTCTACGTGTTTTCTGTCTTGGAATCCTTGTCTTTGCTGAGACCTGTTTTCCTTGCGTATGGCTAGAACCTCCCTTAAAAAGCCGATGTAGTTGGGCCTTGTTTGTTGGGATTGTTGGTTGAATTCTCACTTTCACTATCACTGGTTGAGATAGTGTTGAGAGAGGATACACTAGATGAAAGAGACGGAGTGACTGTTCTAATATGTCTGTCTCCTTGTGGGGCACTATGGACTATCTTGTCGTATTTTCTGGCAAAAGTGAAAACCCGTCCCTCCCTGTAATCCGCTTCGTCCCTTTTTAATTGTCTAGCTTTCCTGTCTTTGATTTCGTTTTGATGTTTAGTCAGGATGTCATTGAGAATGACATAGTTTTTTTCAGTAGCCTCCTTCAAGTTGAGATCAGTTATTTCTTTTTCAAGAATTGCTATTTCAGTTTGGAGTTTCGTTACCTTACGTTCAGCGCTCTCTATTAAAATGTTAATCAGTGTGTTTGAGTTGGAAGTGAGAGTTTCTTCCCATTTAGCTAGTAAATCGTCATTTGTACAGTATGCGTATGCCAATGTGTTTATCTCCCTAGGTCCCCCTGGGACTATGACATTTGCCAATATCCTCTATTCATTTTGCAATGGGGCCTCCAGCCCCATAAAACATGATCTGCCCTGATTTGGTTCTCAATTATTACAGTGGTTTGCTTTGTTGTGTCATGCCTCTTTTCCCTTTTTAATACAGGATCATTTTGAGTCATGGTTCACAATCACCTTTTCCCCATGATCTGCTCCTTTACTGTCCCGAGTACATGCGTATATATTGGATCTTTCCCTGTGACACAGGATTATCCACTATTTATGATCATTTTTTGATATGTCATGGTTCCTTTTACCACAGTCTCTTCACCCCTTTTTTCAGTTTTTTCATTACCTAGTCACCGCCTCCCGCCCGGGTCCCCACCATATACTGCTCCTCCTGCTTTCTTCATTACACGTGTGCGTAATGGATTTCCCCCTGTTCCCCAGGATTATCCATTATCCCTCCTCTATTTTCTTCACCTCTGTACTTTCCATTTTCTCTATCATTTCATCCCCTTCCCCCTTTCACATACCACTCCAGCTCCTCTGTCCTTGATTTATGATTACTCACGCATGCGCCATTCTTTTTACGCTCCCTCCTTTCTCTGGCCGGTACCCACTTCCGGCCCCTACACATAGGACGTTTTGCGCTCTAGTCGTTTTGGACGCACCGCTATTTAATGGTTCAGAGGTCACCGTCCACTTCCGCATCCGGTCTCACAGACGACACCTTTCATTCGGCATCTACCACGCTGCCATCCGGTAAGCCACCCCTTCCTTTGGTCAGCGCCCCAGTACCTTCCCTTTTCTCACTGCTCAAGCCCCGTGCTTGTTTCCATGGACATTGACAGTCTTCTTTTCCCTCCCTCTGCTCGGTTCTTAGATCGGCGTACCCGCCTTCTTGTTTCGACAACCACGATACCTTTTCCTTCATTATCTCTCCATAGGGTAAGACCCCTCCTTTCTTTTGCCCCCACCTGTCACTATTTCAGCTTTTTTCTCCTGTTTCTTTCTCTTTCACCTACTGCTTCACTTTCAACCTCTATTTTCCCGCCTCCACAGGCTTACCCGCCTCTCCTCTCCAACTACACGGACACTGTTTGGTCCTCGTGAGCTGGTATTTTAGGTAAGGTCCAGTCATCCCTATTCCCCTGTTTTCCCCGGCTTTCATGTGCTTATTGTGATCCTTCGTTTCTGTATCCTACAGTTCTTTTCTTTCCCCACCTCCAGGCGCACCCGCCCCTGTTCGTTCCACTGTTCTGACCCCCCGGGTCATGTCCGTCCACAGGGCTTGACTTTTCCCTACGGATTTCCCCACCGGCTCCCCGGTCCACTGGCCCTGCGGTGAGTTCCACTTACTCATTCCTGTCACTTTGTCCTTCAATTGTCTTTTTTCTTTTTCTGTCCAAGATTTTTCTTTCCCCCAGCACCCCATGACGATCCGTGCTTTTCTTTCCCTTTATTCAGGAACCCACTCCTTGCACCCCTTCATTCTGACACTCAATCCGTCACAGTTACTACAGGTACATACCATTGTGCATATCTTGTCCTCACACTTTACGTCTTGTCCCTTCTCTTTTCCGCAGGGGTCCCCCCTTTTCTTCCCTCCTTTCTATTAACTCTTCCGCTCTCTTTCAGTCCTTTTCACTCTTTTTGGCCATTCTTTTGTCATTTCCAGTGTTCATTCCCTCTCCTACCGACCCACCGTGACAGCTCACTTCCATCTCCATTATTTTTAACTTCCATTGTTCTTCTTAGTATGTTTTATTTTGTATCATTGTGCCTTTTTTTTTTTTATGGGTCTCTCCCTTTTCCCCACAATCCACATCCACCGTGCTTCTGTTTTGGTTTGTCGGCTTACACCTTTTCATTGAGTCACCTTATTCTTACTGTGTTTTTCCCGCGATTTTTATCATGTATTGAGCATGATAGCGGCACCCACACTAGTCACATCTATTGGCACCCGCTAATTATTTTTGTAGGATTTCCACACTTCTTGGTTTCTGTCCTTGCTTTGCAGTGTTGCTTTTGGAGTTATTATTCATGTGGCGCTTCAATACCCTCATTCTATGTTTTGTATCCTCCCCAGCCCTGATGAGTCACGGGAGTAATCCCGTATGACGAAACACGTGTCGGCTGGTTGCTTTCTTTTTGTCATTGCGCCATTAAATAACTTTTACATTGACTTTGATGTCGACTCAAGCAAATTTGAACTCCTAGGAGACTACTGATTCTATTTTACCGTCAATACGTGTGCCCGGGACTTTGTTCTCAAATTCCAGTGTGGGTCTTTTACTCATACACCTACGGGGGTTATAGGGTAGTTCCCCCGACCTGGTAGCACCGTCAACATAGGGACATAATTACACCACGCGTTTTGTCTGTGCGCCATTTCTCCCTGGTCTACTAAAAACCCTGCATCCAGACATCACCTCAAGGTTTCAGGAAAGGCAGCCGCAGCGTATTAACACTCATTTCAATACTTCCTCATACTAAGTAATGGATAGAGATAGAGTCGCATCAGAACTCTTTGATAATTTATCTAAAGGAATCACTAACAATACTACGCCCACTAGTGGAAATCCTCAACGCATAGAGGGTCTTAAAGACAAATTTCTTAAACTAGAGAGGCTTAAGAAGACTGAGAACTCTAGGTGGTGGGACAGCGCCACCCTCAAACAATATCTGAGACTTAGTAGAGTACCAAGGGGTCTACGTTCTCAGATCTTCCCCACGTTCGATGAGTTAGATGACGATTTACTAGCTAAATGGGAAGAAACTCTCACTTCCAACTCAAACACACTGATTAACATTTTAATAGAGAGCGCTGAACGTAAGGTAACGAAACTCCAAACTGAAATAGCAATTCTTGAAAAAGAAATAACTGATCTCAACTTGAAGGAGGCTACTGAAAAAAACTATGTCATTCTCAATGACATCCTGACTAAACATCAAAACGAAATCAAAGACAGGAAAGCTAGACAATTAAAAAGGGACGAAGCGGATTACAGGGAGGGACGGGTTTTCACTTTTGCCAGAAAATACGACAAGATAGTCCATAGTGCCCCACAAGGAGACAGACATATTAGAACAGTCACTCCGTCTCTTTCATCTAGTGTATCCTCTCTCAACACTATCTCAACCAGTGATAGTGAAAGTGAGAATTCAACCAACAATCCCAACAAACAAGGCCCAACTACATCGGCTTTTTTAAGGGAGGTTCTAGCCATACGCAAGGAAAACAGGTCTCAGCAAAGACAAGGATTCCAAGACAGAAAACACGTAGAGGAAAAAGGGCAGGATTCAGAAAATTACAGACAGAAACCCAGGTCCGGAGAAGGGAAGAACAAATAGACCAACCGGATCCCGGTATACAGGTGGTCAACCTCTCCTCTCAGAATCTTGACAGTGGCATGGTCTCATTACTCAGCAGAGGCCTGAGCTTCAATCCCCACGAGAAGGGTGACACTTGTAGACACAAAGTAGACCTATTTAAATTCGTCAGAGGTTTGAAAATCAAAAAACACTTTTGTGGCACTCCACCCGCTGCCAAGAGCATTAGAAACATTTGCATTGAGAATTCATCTGGCATGCAAAGTATTAGGGACATCCAAGATACACATCTACTTTTATCCCTGACTGACTCAGACGATACATCCATTACTATGGAGAATCTTCTACAAGAACTGGATATTGAATCAGATTTGACACAGAGTAGTGGCCTCAAGACTAAGTCTAAATGGACGCCTATACTTCCAGGGGGCAATTCTGTAGACACTTTCTACAATCTAGTATTGGCTGACATAGATAAACATGAACTCAAGGTTCTCAACACCAAACATAGAACCAAGGACAACCTACGTAGAGAGGAAAGAATCGCTTTGAAGACCTTAACATCCAACACCAACATCATAATCAAAGAAGCCGACAAAGGCGGTAACGTGGTAGTCATGAACCGGTCAGACTACCACAACGAAATTCTATCCCAACTACGGGACACGTCCTGTTATGAGCGACTGACCTATAATCCTACTAGCGTACTGGTCACCAAAATTAACAAAAGCCTCTTAGATTGGCACACATTGGGTCTCATTGATGATCAGGAGCTCCTTTATCTTAAGATACACAGACCTGCATTCCCCTGGTTATACACCTTACCTAAGATACATAAGCCAGCACCATTTCCACCGGGGAGACCCATAGTCTCTGGCATTGGTGGTCCTACTGAGAAACTCGCACAATACGTCGACCTCTTTCTTGGACCAATGGTCAAGAATCTTCCTTCACACATCCAGGACACCAAACATATCCTGAGTATCCTGGATGATCTCCAATGGCAACCAGGTATGATATTGGCCACCCTCGATGTGGTTTCCCTGTATACCACCATTGAACCCGAGCTAGGACTAGAAGCCATCACTGGCTTGCTTCACAATAGGCCAGCCCCTATGGCAACATACTAACATGCTCACTGCCATGATGGAAATCATCTTAAACAACAACTTTTTCATGTATGACAACATCTGGTACAAACAAAACAAGGGTGTGGCCATGGGCTCTAAGTTCTCTCCATCGTTTGCTAACCTGTACATGGGTGTCTTGGAATCCAAATGGATTTGGAGTCCCTTAGGGGCACCATGGGTTGATTCCATAATCTACTGGGGGCGTTACATAGACGATTGTCTGCTATTATGGTCTGGGTCACAACACCTACTAGATGAATTTTGCAGCCACTTGAACTCCAACTCCATGAACATGAGATTCACTAGCCATTCTAGTACCACCTGCATAACATTCCTGGATGTAGAGATTTATATCAAGTCAGATACATTACACAGTCGGTTACACAGAAAAGAAACATCATGCAATTCCATCCTACACGCTGATAGCTCACACCCACCCCATCAAATTGCAGCCATCCCTTATGGGGAATTTGTCAGGGCTAGGAGGAATTGTAGTGACCAACTTGAGTTTCAAACATGTTTGGCAGACATGAAACAGAGATTTAAAGCCAGAGGCTATAATGCTCACACCATTCGCAAAGCAGAAAAGAGAATCAACAACATAGATAGGCAGGGCACACTACTCAATGCAAGGACAGCCACCCAACAAGACCAACCTGTTAGACTCATTACTGACTATAGTGATATGGGTCTTACTATGAGGAGAAGTCTAAATAAACATTGGGGCATTCTACAGGCAGATACCACCCTCAGAGAGGTTATCACTAAAAACCACTGATCACCTACAGGCGTGGGAGAACACTTAGAACCAGACTCAGCCCTAGTGTTCCCTCTCCCCTTATCGACCACTCATGGCTTACTCCTCACATGCTGGGGTTTTTCAAATGTGGCTGTTGCGGGGTATGCAGACTGGCCAAGGATGGAGTCAGACAGTTCGTAGCCGTGAACAACCAACAATACAAAATCAAGCACAACATCAACTGCAATACTAAATTTGTGGTATATAGCCTGGAATGTGCCTGCAAACGCTGGTACATTGGAAGTACCATCAGACCACTAAAGGAACGTATTAGTGAACATATCAGGGCCTTAAATCACCAGGACAGCAGATATCCTATGGCAGTACATGCGGCCACCTGCCCCAGCCAAGGTGAAAAGAAACGATTCATTTTCTTCGGCTTTGACGTGGCAGTCAACATTGCCAGGGGTGGCAACAGAGAACTCAGGCTCAGGCGTCTGGAAGCTACTTGGATCATGCGTCTACGGACAGTACAACACGGACTCAACACTGATCATGAACTACATTATTTTTGGGGGAATGATTGCCCCACTATGAACTACCTATGGTCTCTTTATAGTCATTTGTACAGTATGCGTATGCCAATGTGTTTATCTCCCTAGGTCCCCCTGGGACTATGACATTTGCCAATATCCTCTATTCATTTTGCAATGGGGCCTCCAGCCCCATAAAACATGATCTGCCCTGATTTGGTTCTCAATTATTACAGTGGTTTGCTTTGTTGTGTCATGCCTCTTTTCCCTTTTTAATACAGGATCATTTTGAGTCATGGTTCACAATCACCTTTTCCCCATGATCTGCTCCTTTACTGTCCCGAGTACATGCGTATATATTGGATCTTTCCCTGTGACACAGGATTATCCACTATTTATGATCATTTTTTGATATGTCATGGTTCCTTTTACCACAGTCTCTTCACCCCTTTTTTCAGTTTTTTCATTACCTAGTCACCGCCTCCCGCCCGGGTCCCCACCATATACTGCTCCTCCTGCTTTCTTCATTACACGTGTGCGTAATGGATTTCCCCTGTTCCCCAGGATTATCCATTATCCCTCCTCTATTTTCTTCACCTCTGTACTTTCCATTTTCTCTATCATTTCATCCCCTTCCCCCTTTCACATACCACTCCAGCTCCTCTGTCCTTGATTTATGATTACTCACGCATGCGCCATTCTTTTACGCTCCCTCCTTTCTCTGGCCGGTACCCACTTCCGGCCCCTACACATAGGACGTTTTGCGCTCTAGTCGCTTTGGACGCACCGCTATTTAATGGTTCAGAGGTCACCGTCCACTTCCGCATCCGGTCTCACAGACGACACCTTTCATTCGGCATCTACCACGCTGCCATCCGGTAAGCCACCCCTTCCTTTGGTCAGCGCCCCAGTACCTTCCCTTTTCTCACTGCTCAAGCCCCCGTGCTTGTTTCCATGGACATTGACAGTCTTCTTTTCCCTCCCTCTGCTCGGTTCTTAGATCGGCGTACCCGCCTTCTTGTTTCGACAACCACGATACCTTTTCCTTCATTATCTCTCCATAGGGTAAGACCCCTCCTTTCTTTTGCCCCCACCTGTCACTATTTCAGCTTTTTTCTCCTGTTTCTTTCTCTTTCACCTACTGCTTCACTTTCAACCTCTATTTTCCCGCCTCCACAGGCTTACCCGCCTCTCCTCTCCAACTACACGGACACTGTTTGGTCCTCGTGAGCTGGTATTTTAGGTAAGGTCCAGTCATCCCTATTCCCCTGTTTTCCCCGGCTTTCATGTGCTTATTGTGATCCTTCGTTTCTGTATCCTACAGTTCTTTTCTTTCCCCACCTCCAGGCGCACCCGCCCCTGTTCGTTCCACTGTTCTGACCCCCCCGGGTCATGTCCGTCCACAGGGCTTGACTTTTCCCTACGGATTTCCCCACCGGCTCCCCCGGTCCACTGGCCCTGCGGTGAGTTCCACTTACTCATTCCTGTCACTTTGTCCTTCAATTGTCTTTTTTCTTTTTTCTGTCCAAGATTTTTCTTTCCCCCAGCACCCCATGACGATCCGTGCTTTTCTTTCCCTTTATTCAGGAACCCACTCCTTGCACCCCTTCATTCTGACACTCAATCCGTCACAGTTACTACAGGTACATACCATTGTGCATATCTTGTCCTCACACTTTACGTCTTGTCCCTTCTCTTTTCCGCAGGGGTCCCCCCCTTTTCTTCCCTCCTTTCTATTAACTCTTCCGCTCTCTTTCAGTCCTTTTCACTCTTTTTGGCCATTCTTTTGTCATTTCCAGTGTTCATTCCCTCTCCTACCGACCCACCGTGACAGCTCACTTCCATCTCCATTATTTTTAACTTCCATTGTTCTTCTTAGTATGTTTTATTTTGTATCATTGTGCCTTTTTTTTTTTATGGGTCTCTCCCTTTCCCCCACAATCCACATCCACCGTGCTTCTGTTTTGGTTTGTCGGCTTACACCTTTTCATTGAGTCACCTTATTCTTACTGTGTTTTTCCCGCGATTTTTATCATGTATTGAGCATGATAGCGGCACCCACACTAGTCACATCTATTGGCACCCGCTAATTATTTTTGTAGGATTTCCACACTTCTTGGTTTCTGTCCTTGCTTTGCAGTGTTGCTTTTGGAGTTATTATTCATGTGGCGCTTCAATACCCTCATTCTATGTTTTGTATCCTCCCCAGCCCTGATGAGTCACGGGAGTAATCCCGTATGACGAAACACGTGTCGGCTGGTTGCTTTCTTTTGTCATTGCGCCATTAAATAACTTTTACATTGACTTTGATGTCGACTCAAGCAAATTTGAACTCCTAGGAGACTACTGATTCTATTTTACCGTCAATACGTGTGCCCGGGACTTTGTTCTCAAATTCCAGTGTGGGTCTTTTACTCATACACCTACGGGGGTTATAGGGTAGTTCCCCCGACCTGGTAGCACCGTCAACATAGGGACATAATTACACCACGCGTTTTGTCTGTGCGCCATTTCTCCCTGATCTACTAAAAACCCTGCATCCAGACATGACCCCAGAAGACATGTTAGGTGACAAGCTAGAGTTATACAGGACCCTATATCACTACCGGTGTAGAGTTAGTTAGAGCCTGTTGTTGTAGAAACAGGCGTAGAGGTTCCCAGATGTCTTTGGGTTTGGACGACATTGGAAGTTCTTCCGCATACAATTCAAGATTTTCTTTACAATATACCATGTCTTTGAGCCAGTGTTCGACCTTTGGTGCATTAGTGTTTTCCCACGTTATAGCCACCCGGCGTTTGGCCATCAGTAGTGCGATGCGTACAAATGTGCCTAAAGGACCCTTCACATGAGGAACATAACATAGCAAACATACCTGCGGCGTACATTGCAGTTCTACGCCAGACATTTTTTGTACATGAGCCACCATCAGTTCCCAAAAGTGTACCACCAGCCCACATTCCCAGGCGAGGTGCATAAAGTCCGCGTCTAAGCGGCCGCACCGCTTACATCTGCTGGACTCACGTAGTCCATACCTGTGTAATTGAAGGGGTGTTTGATATGTCTGATGAAGAAACCTGAAGTGTATAATTCGTAGGTTGCCATTGGGTGTAAGTGTGCCAGTGAGTTTACATATATGTTCCCACTCGGTGAGTGTCAAGGGGGGGAGTCAGCTGATCATTCCAGGGGGCCAGGCTCTGATCTGGTGCATTAGTTTGTTCGGCCCGTACAGCCTTATACAACCTCGTGACCAGTTTCCTCCGAGTAGGAGTGGTTAATAGTAGCTGCAGCGATTGAAGCGCCGGTGGCTCGATTGGGTATGTGGTGTAGTGTGATTTGACAGCTCGCCGTAATCTGTGGACAGTGAACTGGAATAATGGTGTAGGGTTAGTGATGTATTGTAGATCACCCGAAGTGATGAAAGTGCCATCAGGGTAAAGGTCTCTCATAGTGACTATGCCTGCCTCTCTGAGCGATCGTACCGGGCCGTCTTCCCGTGTCACCGAGAGTTTGGCGTGATGTGCCAGAGGCAACGCTGGGGCGTATATTGGAAGTTTAGTAGCTAACAGGCCTAAGGATTGCCACGCTGCGATCGTTGTATCCAAAGTGTTTATCTCCGCTTTTGGGGTACCTCGCCGTGCATGTGTAATGATGCTGGATAGGGGAATCGGGTGGGCATCGCCATCTTCAACCGCCACGTGAGGAGTGTATGCATGTGGGTTAACCCAGTAGTACGCATACTGTGCTTGGGCGCACAGATAATAGATATACAGGTCTGGAGCACTGAATCCCCCCTTGGCATAATCAAGTGTAAGCGTTGCCCAGCTCACTCGGGCCTGTTTGCCTCCCCAGATCAATCGAAGTAGAGAAGTTCGCATGATCTTGAAGAAATGTTGTGTCAATTTTATAGGTATGCTGGAGAAGAGATATAAAAAACGCGGTAACACGACCATTTTGACAATTGCAATGCGATCAGCCAGTGATAGTGGCAGTGCACCCCATCGTTCGACTTGTTGATCAAGTGTGATACATGCTCGCCCATAGTTTTCTTTTATAACGATTTCAGGGTCGCGATGCACCCAAACTCCTAGGTATTTGACTGGCTCCGTGGTCCATACTAGGGGATACTCCATGGCCGGCGGGGAGGTCACCGCTGTCAAAGGCATAATCACTGACTTGTCCCAGTTGATGGTGAGACCAGAAAACAACCCAAATCTGATATACTCTCTCAGGACATGCGTTAAGTATCGACCGGGCTCCCAGATAAAAAGGACCATGTCGTCTGCGTATAGGGATATACCAATAGGGCGGTAAATGAAGTTGAGGGCCGTCTCTCTATGACGTTGTCGGATCACACAAGCCAGGGGCTCGAGTGCAATAGCAAACAATAGTGGTGATAAGGGGCATCCCTGCCGAGTGCCTCGTTTGATCGAGAATGGCTCAGATGTCAGGCCCCCCACCCTCACCCGAGCAGACGGATCGGTATATAATAATTTCACCCAACCCAGAAATAGTAATGGAACTCCCATTCTCTTTAGAATCTGGAACATGTAGCTCCACTCTATGGAATCAAACGCTTTGGCCGCGTCTAACATCACGGCGGCGGCGTGCAAGCCCGGGTCAAGAACGTGCATCATCGCAAATATAGTTCTGAGATTGTGGGATGTTGATCGTTCGGGAATAAAGCCAGATTGGTCCGGGAGGACCAAGCAGGGCATCAAGGGTTGCAATTTGGTGGCTAGGATTTTTGCAAGTATTTTTGCATCAAGGTTAATAAGGGACAAGGGCCGGTACGATTCGCAACGGTCAGATGGTTTATCCTTTTTTAGGAGGGTGATAATTAATGCTTGACGAAGGGACGGTGGCAGAACACCCGATTCGTGTGCTTCCGCGTACATTTCCAATAGATGCGGCGCTAGTAGATGTGCATATTCTTTATAAAATTCGGCCGTGAGACCATCCAGCCCCGGCGCCTTTGCGTTAGGTAAGGCACAAATTGCTGCTTTTATATCCGAATCATCAATTGGCTGATCTAAGTAATCACGGTGACCATCCGCCAGCCACGCACAAGCTATATCTGCCAAGTATTCCGCTATCGTTAAGACCGTCGCTGTCTCTCGCGACGAGTATAGTGAGGCATAGAAATCTCGGGAACTGGTCCACAATTTCCAGAGGAGTGTAATGCTCCGCCCCCGAGAGTCAGTTATTTTATCTATGTGGTAATGTTCAATGCGAGACTTGAGTTTTGTTGCCAGATTGCGGCTGGGTCTCCTTCCCTCCCCATATGATCTGGCTACATGTCTATGTGATAGATATCGGATTTCGGATTCTGCCAATGCGTCGTATTCCAGGATTAGCTCGTGAATACGAGAAAGTGTGGCGGGATATGGGTTATCCGCGTGAGCACGCTCAAGGGCCGTCAGGGTGGTTTCTATCTTAGTAAGTTGAGCTTTGATGTCTTTCAAGATACCCGCTGAGGTGCTGATGCAGACCCCACATATTGTCACCTTGAAGGCCTCCCAAAGGGTGGCGATACTGTCCACTGTGCCTATATTTAACTCAAAGTAGTGAACTATGGCTTTTCTGATAGTGTCGGTGTAGACAGGATCCCGTAACGCCTCTGCTCGAAAGCGCCACGTAAACGGACGGTGAATCGTGAGTGGAATAGTAAAAACAAGTTGCACTGGATTATGATCTGATAGAGTGCGTGGAAGAGTAGTGACCCCGGTGACCCATGCAGTTGCTTCCTCACTTAGAATCCAGTAGTCTAGCCTGGACCAGCTGTTGTGTGCTGATGTAGCATGTGTACCCTCCCTGGCTGCACCATTGCGAAGTCTCCAGATATCCACCAGCCCAAATTCTAGCATCGCATTGTTGACACATTGTGCCACCCTTGGCGTGCGAACACTTTGCGGATTGGATTTATCTACGTTGGGGTCTAAGTAAGTGTTCAGATCCCCTCCCCACATTATGGTCGCCTCCGGCCAGTCTCTCAACACACTATATAGTCGCTGGAATACCTCGATGTCATCTGCTATAGGTCCGTATATATTTATGATAGTGATCAGTGAATTGCCGAGTCTACCATGGACCATGGCACATCGCCCCCCGTCATCCGTATAAGTTTTGATTGTCGTAAATAGGATACCCCTCTTAATCAGAATAAGAACACCCCTGGCGTAGGAGAAATAAGAGGAGGCCAATTTGAACCCAGCCCATCTGACTGCAATTCTGGCTTCGGACGCTTTAGTCAAGTGTGTTTCCTGTAAAAGAGCGACCTGAATTCTGTGTCGGTCCAAATACGCAAAAACTTGGCGAATTTTTGGGGGGGAGTTCAGCCCACGGACATTCCATGTCAAACAGTTATAGCTATCACTCATTGTTACCTGCGAGTGTATTTATCAGCAGCAAGATAATCAACTGGCGGCCAGAGTACAGTACAGAATAAGTGCAGTCTCTGTCTCCCGCGTCAATGCAATCACATTTAACTTTTCCCATATCAACAACAAATGATCCCCCCACCCCCACCCACTTTAGCAGCCCCAAATTGCCAAAGCCATACACCTTAATCAAAAAACACCCCAACATGTGAGAAAAGATATCACAAACGAGATGGGGTACACCCATTGGAGGGGGCGCCGCAGCGCAGATAACTCCCTGGTGGACAAGGGAGGTGGCCACCGGCTCAAACAGTGTGTGCTCCCTGAGTCAATATCTCTGGCCCCGCAATGAAGTGGTAGTGAACCTTTCACATTACAACAGTTTATGTAATAACACTCGCATCGTCATTAATATTACTGATTGGTAAAAGGATATTGAGATAACAGCACTGTCAGGTCTATGTCTAAATCCAACTGTAAGAATGGAGGTCCCAACACTGCAGTAGGGCCAAGCCGCATCAGGTGATGAGTCAGTACTGCCAGATCCCCCAGCAATGTCTATGGTGTGAGACAGCCAGTGCGCAAGAGCCCATGAGCATCATTCCTCGGTGTCCGAGGCGACAGGAGATGTTTTCTTTTTTCGGCGGAGCGACTTGGCAAAGTCTAGAGCCTGCTTGGGGTTAGCAAAAATCTTGGCCTTGTCGTCGGTGCCTATTTTCAATCGGGCAGGATAGAGCATAGCATATTGAATATTTTCGGCGATTGGAATCTTCTTTGTTGGTTGAAACTCCTTTCTAGCTGCCTGCACCGCCGCCGTGAAGTCAGGGTAGAACGACAGAGTGTTTCCCTGGTGAGTCACGCTGCACTTTTACCTTGAGATGCGGAGCACTGCATCTCTATCTCTGTAATTGAGCAAACGGGCGATGATTGGTCTGGGTGGGGCGCCCGGCAGCGGCCGCGCCGCCAGAGAGCGATGGGCCCGCTCCACGATGAACATATCAGAGAGGTGGTCGGCGCCACACATGTCTCGAAGAAAGTTTTCAACGTAGGTTTCCAGGCGCCCTACATTTGTGGATTCTGGCAGCCCAAGAATATGTATGTTATTGCGCTGTGAGCGTGCTTCAAGGTCTTCATTCTTGGCTTGAATGATTGCTAAGAGTTTCTCCATGTCAGACGTTTTCGCATCTACCCGCTGCAGACTATCCTCTGCGTTCGAGATGCGCTGTTCCGCCTCGCCAATTCTCACCCCCTGTCGATCCAATTTGGCTGAGATGCTATCCATGCGCCCGTTGAGGGCCTCCATGTTGTCATTTATCGATTGCAAGCTGGTCTGGATAGCTGCTGAAGTTTTCTCCTGAGCAGTTGTGGCTGCCGTGGCGCTGTCCAGCTCTGAATCAGAAGCAGCCGTTTGCTGAGATTTGCCAGATTTGCGCAATTCAAAATTGAGGCGTGGTTGATTCCTGTCAGGCTTGCCCATGTTTGCTGGTGTGTGTAGATCCTGGTTTGTGTGTTCCTGAACAGTGCGGCTAGGCCTTCGACTAGCACCTCGTTGTGGGAGAGTCTCAGCACATTTTAGTCCGCCAGAAAGCAGGAAGGGTCGGTGCAATCAAGCGGTCCTGCCACATCCCGCACGCTCTGCTCGGCAGGGCAGCATTCTCACAGCAGCGAATATCGTCGTAGAGATCCGCGCGGTGCTGCCTTCTGATTAGGACCCAGGGTAGCCAGGTATCGCCGTGAGAATGTTCGTGAGTCGCATAGGACCAGCCCCGCCACACAGCACCGTCAAGCGCCGCCGGGCTCCCCGCGTGGCTCCAGGTGCAACACTAGGTGCTCCGTTCTTTTATGAGGCATTCAGGGGGCCCACCGGACAAGGAATCCAGGATCTGGCAGGGGCACAATGGCAGCGCTCAACAGAAGCACTCACTAGAAGCCCCAATAGGCGAAAAATGCATGTGGGCCTCCAGTCAGGCAACCAGAATGAGCGTAGGTCTCGGTGCAGCAGATCGACCACTCTGGCTACCCCTGCCCCTCAGCGTGTGTCTCTCACCACGTGCAGACCAGTACAACAATGCGCCCCAGAGACTCCCCACAGAGCAATGTGCCGATTATCTTGGGCAGGTGCCGCAGTCCTTTCGCCACTCCTGCGCTCGGCAATATCAACGGGTCCGCCCTTCTAGCAGCAGGTAGGCCGCTTCAAACATCTGCCTTGGCGTCAGGCCCCAGAGTAAGGTGTGTGGCAGTCCCGCGGCCCGCACTCCCCGCGCCGGCCCGCGTCGCAGCGCCGGGCCTCAACCAGCAGCGTCCCACAGTCTTTCAGCGGCTCTCACCGGCAGCTCCCAACGCCTCAGTTTCACAGGGCCGTCGCAGCTCGGGCGACTGCGATGCAGGATATATCGCAGTTGCGCGGCCTTCACTCACCCCCGCAGGTCACGGCGCCACTCTGGGCCTCAGTCAGGTTTGGCTCCGCTGCTCGCAGCGCCTCGACGAGCCCCACCTCCGGGATCCCTCTGGGTACAGGATCAGTTATGCAGGTGTGTGCGGCGGGCCCGCCTCCCATCCGGCTCCGGCCGCTCAGTCCACGAGCCGGTCCAGCGGCACACGACCCTCCGCACCCAGCGCCATGCGGCTGCGGGTCCCTCTGCCAGCGGTCCCGGTCTGGAAGCCACCCCAGGTCCGCAGGCACAGCAGAGCGGATGCCAGCCCCGTCAGCGCCGACAGTGGTCAACAGGGTCCGCAGCGGAATGAAGGTAGGGCGGGTCAGCCGCACATAGAGCCCAGAGCGTCAGCAGTTTTCTCGGTAGCTCACCAGGCCGCCATATTGCCTCGGGCGTGGTGTACGGATCTCTACCTACTTCGGCCGATTCGGCCCGCCAGCCGCCACCAAACTTCGCAATCCGAACCCGCTGTGTGCGGGGATGTGGCGCCGCTGTTGGGGCACCGCAGATGGCTGGTAAGGAGCTGGATAAATGAAGGATATTGTCGGTGGCCGGCAGAGCTGCACTACAGTGCGGCCATCTTGCAGTGCGCCAAGCCACGCACCCCTGACTATGGGGTCAAATTTCATGGATTTGGGGGCAGGGGAAATAAATTGTGTAATGAAAGTACAGGAAAGTACAGTACCTCATTGTTGAAGGAGTTTAACGTAAGTGACCATAGAACCATCCAGTGCTGGATGGCTGTGAGACATACTGAGACAAGTATCTAAAGGTAGGATGTAAGTAGTAAAAAGGGAAAAGATTTGGGTGTTAGCATGAAGATGACACTAGAACCCAAATTAGGAAAACAAATATCCCCAAAGGTGGGAACATATAGTAAGAAAAGGGAAGTGGGCCTGGGGCTGAGGTTTGTGGTATGCACACTGTAAGTGGGATGGATGTAGAACAGAGCAGACCAATGCGGCCTACCAGGTCCCATCCCTTCTGCAATAGTCAAGCTAAATATTGCATCAGCGCTGTTTTAGGGGAGTGTTGCCATTTGTTAATATAATAAAACATTGTTTTTATCATTTACAGTATTTGGTTTATGGCTCCTAAGTTTTGTTATGCAAAATAATGTCCCCATTTCCTCTACAAAATCTGTTGAGGCAGCTACTACAATTTGTCTTTGGCTAGCTTCCTCAAATGTGTTACATGACCAGGACCCCCTGGCTCTTTGGGCCCACTGCACAGAAGGACTTGCAAGAGTCTATACCATGTGTCTGGGTACTCCAAGTAGGGAAGTGGATCCTTGGATTCATGTGTTAAAATGTAAACTCGGAGTCATCCAGAAGATAAAAAGGGATTTATTGGATGAGACAGCACAGCAACATATACAACTGCTAAGCAGGCAGGCTCAGGACAACTGAACTCCTGCTGCACAGCAACCACCACGTTCCAGGTGGAATTAGAATGCAGGGTGAAAGATGCACTGTGTGCAGGTGACAGGGAAAGGGATAAAACAAACATAGGAAATGCAATTACAACATACCTCCCTTGTTTAACAAAATAACATAAGGAGGGAGCTATCTAACAAAATCAGTCAACCTCTTGGGAGGAACTCTCAAACGTTCTGAGACTTTGACTCTGGAAGCCACAGAGGAATCTGGAATACTGCGATGATCTGATATAACATCTCTAGCATTGGTGGGAATCAAAGGACACTTGGCCACACGTTTTACATTCCATAACTTGCCATCTTGTGTTATGATACTGTTATGAAATACTTTTACAATCTTCATGGGCTTACCAAACCTCTTGGATCCTTTGGTGATAAAACCAGGTTTCCTTACTCTGACCCACTCCCCAATGGCAAAATTTGGAGGTTTTGTTTTCCACTTGTAGTCATACCATCTCTTCGTTTTAAGTTGTTTAGACTCAACCCTCTGTGCAACTCCACTTACCAACTCGTCAGACAATAATTTATTCTTGCACTTCTCTTTGAACCACCAAGGACAAATTTTTGATGCCGGGTGCCGCCCCTTAAACAATCGGAAGGGACTGACCTCTGTTGTAGTGTGCGGTGTTATGCGATACAACCACAATTTCTCTCTTAACAAATTTCTCCAATCTCCTCCCAATTTGCACCCATCAGCTAAATACCCCTTTAAGACCCTATTAAACCGTTCCACAAGGCCATTCTCATGTGGTTCATACAAAGAAACCTTTTGATGTCTGATGTTATGGTATTTTAGAAAACTTTCCATCTCTGTAGAGATGAGCTGAACTCCATTATCAGTTACAATCACCTCAGGACAACCTTCTCTGGAAAACACTTCCTTGAAAAACTCAATGACCATGTTGGTGGAAGAATTAGAGACTAACTTGACCTCTGGCCACTTGGAGTGGTAATCCACCATCACAAAGGCATAGCGAGAATCATGTGGTAAAAACATGAAGGGGCCCGAAATATCAAAAGCTACTTTTTTCCATGGTTCATCTGGCCAATCAGTGGTTTTAAGGGGGGTACGTTCACTTTCATCATTTTATCACTGCTCATGCAAACTTCACACTCTCTAACCTTACGATCTACCATACAATCTAAACCTGGCCACCAAAAGTAATTTCTGACCAACCTTTTCATGGCAGACATGCCGGGATGAAGCTTGTGTGCTAACTCTAAAATTATCTTCTGGATACCAAAAGGTGGCACACATTTCCCACTTTTAAACATAAGTTCCCCTTCTAATTCTAACACATCATACACTTTGAACATGGGCATAAACTCTTCTGCGACATTCCTTTTGTCCGGCCAACCCTCCAAAACAAACTTCCTAACTGTCTGCCAAGTGAGATCTTCTTTAACACTAGACCTCCATAACTCCTCAGTGATACCTTCAAAAGGACCATCAACTACATCTTGGATGGTAGTGACAACTTCTGAATCATCCATTTTTTCGTCACAACTGGTTTGACAAGGTAGACGTGACATAAAATCCGCCACAACATTTTTTTTCCAGGAACAAATTCTGCCTTAAAACAGTACTCTTGTAACCTGGAAGTAAGTCTTGCAATGCGAGCTGTGGAATTCCATCCACCACCAGGAGATAAAATGTTGACCAACGGTTTGTGGTCTGTCCTTAAAATAAACTTGCTACCCCATATATAATTCCTGTAATGTTCAATCGCCCACACGCATGCCAACAACTCTTTCTCAATAACCGCATATCTGCGTTCCGTTTCATTAAGGGTGCGAGAAGCAAAGCACACATTCCATTCCTCTTGCCCACACCTCTGAGCCAACACACCACCAATACCGTACAAACTGGCATCAACTGTAATTACACATTCTTTGTTCAGACAAAAAGGTTTAAGTGTGGGAGCTTGAAGAATGTCACTTTTGATGGAAACAAAAGCTTGTTGTTGCTCCATATTCCACTCAAAAACAGCCTTCTGTCTTAATAACTTCCTGAGGGGCTCCATTTTTGAAGCAAAATTGTTCACAAACTTACTGTAATACTCACACATTCCTAAAAATGACAGTAATTGTTCCCTGTTCGTGGGATGAGGTGCATTGATGATACCCTCTACGTTTGATTTTTTAGGCACCACCCCATTACCAGAAAGAGTGTGACCTAGATATTCTACCGAAGTTTTGAACATTTTGCACTTTTCACCTTTGAGGGTTAAACCACTTTCTCTCAGTCTTCCACACACTTCTGTTAAGTGTTTTAAATGCTCCTCCTCATTCTTTGAAAATATCAAAATATCGTCTTGAAAGCATTTCACGAAATCGTCAACATCCCTAAAAATGTTGAACATCACTCTTTGAAATACGGATGCCGCCGAAGCTAAACCAAACGGCATCCTGGTATATTGATACAAGCCCTGAGGAGTAATAAAAGCTGTAAGCATCTTTGAATCTTCTGTAAGAGAAATTTGGTGGTATGCCGACCTGAGATCTAGGGTGGAAAAAACTTTGGCACCCTCCAACATGGAAACAACTTCATTAATGTTTGGGAGGGGATGACAATCCACCACAATACCTGCATTTAGTGCCCTGAGGTCAACACAGACCCTCAATTTTTTGTCAGGTTTTCTTACTAAAACAATGGGAGAAACCCATTCGGCTGAATCTATAGGTTCAATGATACCTTCAGCCACTAAGTCATCAAGCATATTTTTTAGTTCATCTCTGACATTTATCGGCACACCCCTTAATCTTTGTCTCACAGGAACGATGTTATTCTTGAGTTTAATTTTGTGAGAGTAGTTCTTAAGTTTCCCTAATTCATCAGAAAATACATCCTTGAATTTCTCTTTTAATAATTCCTCTTTCTCGTCTGATGAAATCACAGCTATCTTTTCTAAGAATATACTTTCATCTAATAAAACAGGTTCCTTGGAGCGGGGATTTAGAATGATTCCTAATTTGTATTGATCCCTCCAGCCCAGAACATTTACTCCTTTAACAGCAATATACAGTTTGATACACAAATTCCTTGTTTTAAAACGTAAATTCACATTAAAATATCCAATTATATCTATAGTTGACCCATCAAAACTCCTTGCTATGATGTCAGACTGCAAAATTTCATTGAAGCTTATAACAGAACCTAGTTTGTCTGTAAAATAATCTTTGGTAATAATAGTCCATGGCGAACCAGAATCGGCCATGAGATCTAATGATACACCGGAAATCTCAACTAAACACATTGGAGATTTCCTACAGTGAGGAGCTTCAGAATTGCTCATGCTAGCAATTTCTTCAGATAAACAAACCACAAAACCCTTGTTTTCCTCTGCACCAGCACAAGAGTCACATTTATGAACAATATCACTATTCCCAGACACGCTTGACACTCTACCCCTTGTGGAATTATTTCTCCTTAAATCCCTGCACACAGACGAAAAATGGCCAACTCTTCCACACTTATTGCACTCTTTGTTAATGGCCGGGCAGCCACCATACGAAGCAACATGCATTCTACTTCCGCATCTGTAACATGTGCCATTTCTTTCGTTTCTGTTAAATGTTTTAAAACTTCCGTGGTTAATAGGGCGAAAATAATTTGAAGACGGGTTCTCATTGCGTTGTACCTCCGGACGTTTTACCGCACATATTTCTTCACTAGGATCAGATTTATTACTATTATTGTTTTTAACAGTGAGCATCCACTTCTCGGACTGTTCGAGAGCTTTGGCGGTGGAAATAGCCTCAGATAACTTGGGATCACCAATTTCCCATAAACGTTCTTGAGTTCTTTTATTCCTAATGTGTACAATTATTTGATCTCTAATCATTTCGTCGCACATAACTCCAAAATTGCAATGTAAACTTAAGGATCTGAGGGCTGTCAAAAAGTCATCAAAAGATTCATTTTCAGTTTGTATTCTAGTATAAAATTTATATCTATTTAGCGCAATGTTGGTGACTGGCTTAAACCTTTGTTCCATTCTTTGCAAAGCCTCCTTATATACGTTGGTACCTTCACCTTCTCCTTCTGTGGGGGAAACTTGGGGAAGCGCTCTAAAAATAACCTGACCTTCGGATCCTAAACAGTGTAATAAAATACTTTTTTTCCTTTCTGCCCCCATGCGTTCACCATCGATGACTCTCATATAATTAAGGAATTCTTCCTTCCATCTTGTCCAAGGAATTGGGGGATCTCCTTTGTTTTGGAGAAACTTATTAGGAGGATCAAACTGCATGGTGTTTTGAAGCAGTAGCGCACACAGATTGACCAAATGACACTGACCTGTGTGGTGAAGGTATGCTTAAAGCATTGAATTATTAAGAAACTGGTTAATGTAATTAGTTCCCCACAGATTGTTTTCTGCGTTTTATAAAGTACGCAAAGGAATAGTTTGGCAGTCTTTGAAAGAAAAAAAAAATTGGAGGGAATAGCAAGGATTGCGCGTGATGCTTAAAATGAACTTCTATGAGTTTGATTTGAAGTACTGTGCATTTCCTGCGCGCAAATGCCCTGGTCCGCGTTGCGTTTATTTAGCACTTACTTTGATTTCCCCGACGTGTGTGTCCATACGGAGGAATATCTCCGTGTCGATGTTATGGCAACCGGAGTGTTTGCAAATGGCCGTCGGATGAGTACTACGTCATGCGCTCTGTGCGTATGACGTGCCTTGCTTGAGGAGCGTCGTACTCACTGTGCAACGCCAAGAGAAGGATGTCCGAATGCCGCGTCAGGCTTCTGTGGCGTCAGTGGTCCCACTCGTTCTATGCAGGTACTTTGTTTTTGAATGTGGCACGCAACTGCTTGATGTCCTAGGCTCACTCAAATCTCGATGTTTCTGCAATTTCTTACATGCGCCGGAACGGTCTCTCTCTTACCGCTTCCATCAAATGGCTCTGTGATGGGTTATACCGCTATCTCCCGAAATAACCATCGTGCAGAAATCTTCTTCGGTTCAGGAACACTCCACTCCTGTGCTGTCTTTAAAAAGTTGATGGAGTTGCTCCTCTCCTCAACTCGTCGCCATTGTTAAAATGTAAACTCGGAGTCATCCAGAAGATAAAAAGGGATTTATTGGATGAGACAGCACAGCAACATACACAACTGCTAAGCAGGCAGGCTCAGGACAACTGAACTCCTGCTGCACAGCAACCACCACGTTCCAGGTGGAATTAGAATGCAGGGTGAAAGATGCACTGTGTGCAGGTGACAGGGAAAGGGATAAAACAAACATAGGAAATGCAATTACAACATCATGTATCTCGGGACTCATTCTTCATCCCACCACGGAAGCCTAGCCAGGCAGGATCACCTTGAAATTTGGGCAGGTTTTTTCTTGTAAGCAGGTCCATCTGCTTTTCATATGGTTGGACCTCCTTTGAAATGCTACAGTTAATGCGCAATAAGAGTGTAGCTGATAAAGCTAAGAAGTGTCTGCTTCAGCATTTCCACCACACAAAGTAATTATTACTGTTGAATTGTGTTATATATACACCATGTCCAAGGATTGAGACTTTCTCACTAGTTTGTCAATTTTATGATTTAAATATCTGAGAACCACTAATGTTATTAATATAATGCCTTTTTTCAGTTACTGAGCCAACTCAAAGGAAACTTGGAGGAAGAAAACAGGCATTTGCTTGATCAAATTCAGACGTTAATGCTACAGAACAAGTCATTACTGGAACAGAATATGGAAAGTAAAGATCTTTTCCATGTTGAACAAAGGCAGTATATGTAAGTTATTCTCAATAAAAGGACAGTGAATCTGTAAAGAAGTTTGAATGCAACATACTGGCTCAGACATTTCATCCTCAGATGTGTTTGACAAATCTTTAAACTAGTTTAAACATTTGTACGACTATTACAACCACTATTGATTGAAACTAAATTGGACAATTCAATAATGTAAATAACAATGTTAAGTAAAACCTGCTCTCAGAGTGATATGCATATTATTCTATTCTTTTGTTTTTTAAAAATGATGATGTCCGTGTTAATAATGTAAGAGCATTTTCTATCCATTAACCAATATATAGCACCTTAATACTTTTCAGTATGACAAGGACTCTTTTGTTCTGCAATTCTGGCCTATCTTTTGCATCAAAAGAAGTTTTGTTCTCCATGATGTTGGCTGAGATTTTGCCTAAACGAGCAGTAGTGTGCACAGTCACCGGTACACAATCAGAGGATGATGACCAAGTTCAACATCACCTAATAAAGGAGTTTTATAAAGTAAAGTAAAAGGTCAATGCACCTAATGCACCATGAATACAGGTCTCAAACGAACCACCATCAGCTCTTTTGTATTCCTTGAACCTTTGAATGTACTGAGCTCACTTCAGCCCAAACATTTGGATTACTGCTTCCTTCATTTACTCCTAGGCCACCTGGTCTGCCGCAGGCATCCTTTCAATGATGGCTGTCCTGTACAATGTCATGCTGCACATTAAAGCGGCTGGCCTAGACACATCATTCAAGGCCTTCGTCGTACAAGTGACTTCATAGCTTACAAACCATTCCAAGATGTTGTGCCCCTCCACATACATGTTTACAAGCTCCCTTGAAACCTTGGTCACAGCCTGACCTGAATTGAAGGTGGAGTCACTTTTCTCAGACAAAGCTGTTGCTACTGCCATCCTACGTTTCTCCCTCTCAAGGGCTAGCTTTTCCCTCACCAGCTGTCTTTCCCTTACCTTTTCCTTCTCCTCCCACTCTCTTCTTTTCTTCTTCCTCCTTTAACTTCCCTTCCCACTCTCTTAGGTTCTCATTTCAGGCCCATTCCTCCTGTCTCTACTGGTTCCTTGCTTATTTGTCCAGAGGAACTAGCTTCAACTTCTCTCTCTCTCAAACTCCCTGGCCTTCTCCTCCTGCTCAGCTTTAGCTTTCTGACCAGCCCACTGCAAGTCCAGAATCTCTAAAAGTCTTCTTGTTAAGAATGGCCACCTTCAAGAACTCAAGTTATCTTTTTAATCACCTGTGGTGGCCTTGCCTGTACACAACAGAGTGGCTACTGCATCTATTTTTAGGTGGATGGACTTGTACAAATACAAAGTCTACTACACAAAGACTATTCATCCTCACCTAAGATCGTATGCATAGCTTTTCAAAGGCATATGTCCATCTGAGAAACTTATAGTGGAGCCACATGAGCTACCCTGCTTGCCTTTTGTAATCATTACTCACTGGATGCACAAACCCACCAAAAGAAGAAGCCTTTGGCTACAAAGGAGAGTTGGAAATGCCTAGAGACATGTGTTTTAGCAGTGTTTGGCAACTAAGATTGATAAGAGAAACATGAGGCTAAAAGAACGCATCCCTCTTAATAAGGCCGAGCTCACTTGACTCATGGCATCCCATTCATGTGTGAATAGATTACAAAAGCAGAGAAAAAAAACAAGAAGAGAAAGAGAGTGAAATTGAGTGATAGAGATAAGGTGGCTTTAAAGAAGTAGTATGGCGGAAACGGTGCCTGATTTAAAGTTTCATGAACAGTTACTGCCAGAAACCCTTTCAGAGGGTCACCTGGCAAGCAGGAACTACTGGGTGTAACTGTGGGGGTTGAGGCCTTTTACTCCTGATGTCCGGATCCCGACCTACTTTTGGTTGTAACTGGGCAAAGTTACTACCCCTTCAGCACTTGATTATCAGTAGTAGCATGGGTCGCGCAGTCTAAGGCTTCTCAGGGAGAGGTAGGTACAAGCTTTACACGGGCACAAGACTCAAAATACACCCTATCTCCCTTCTTAACGTGGATGTAAAGATCCTGGCATGGATGTTGCCCATCCACGTCAAAAAATTATCCCCACTGTTATTCATAACTGTCAAGTTGGATTTGTGCCAAGCAGGTCCTCCCACAACCACCTGCACACTTTGGCTCCCATGCTGTGGTTGTCTCGGATTTGCTAGAGGAGAGGTTAGCACTCTCGCTCAATGCAGAGAAGGCGTGTTACAGGATTGAATGGGCATACATGTTCTGCACTCTCCATAGATTTGGCCTGGGTGAAGTCTTTATTGCAAAAGGTAAATGGCTATATACTGTCCCGTCAGCGCAGGGCTACTGTAGCGGTTTCCTTTCAGACTCCTTTTCGGTGCTTTGGGGTACATGCCAGGGTTGTCCTTTTTTGACCTTGTTATTCTTACTGGCATTAAAGCTGCTTGAGACAGTTGTCTGACAAAACGTCTGCATAGCAGGTATCCCCACCCTGCCAGGGCTCCTTGTACGCTTACGACATCTTACTCACTTTGACGGACCTGCCCATCTCGCTCCCCCAACTGATGTCCGTTATTGTGCACCTGTCCGACTTTTTGGTTTATAAAATTAACTGGGATAAGAGCGAAGTGCTACCATTGTCCTGGCTGACACCGAGGGCTACTGTTGCGCCCAGTAAGTTCCAGTGGTGATTGGAACGTTTCTAATATCTGGTGATATTCACTACCAGTGGCATTGACAGAATAGTCTTGGACAATCTTGGCCTGCTTGTAGCCAAAACTGAGGCGGACTATGCTAAATGGTCGCAACCAAATCTGTCCTTATGGAGTAGAGTGCAGGCGGTCAAGATGGTCTTAGTCCCTAGATTCACCTACGCCCTGGAGATGTTGCCGCATATTGTTAAAACATCAGTCCTAAGCATAATCGACCAAAAGAGAAAGTATTTCATATGGAGAACTTTGAAATCTAGAGTGAGGATGTCCGGGATGCTCACCCATAGGCATTGCGGCAAGCTGAGTCGCCCAAGTGTGGAAAGTTACGCAATGGCTCTCCACCTGTCGCAGCTGATTTCCTTTTTGGATGACCTACAGAGACCACAACCTCTGGCTGTCTAGTGAATGGGCACTGCTGTATGATGGTCCTGGCCTCCACCTGATATAAGCTCGAAGCCTGACCCTTCAACGAATCCGCAAACCGATGGTGATCACCACCACTCTGACATGGCAGTGTTCCTACAAACTACGTCAGAGCGATGCTCACAAGCACAATAGAGCCTCAGTTTGGCACAATGTCAGGATACTCATAGGAAAGGGACCCATAGCCTAGAAGGTGTGGCAGTCTAAGGGGATATTGTAAATCGATCAGTTCCTATTAGAAGGGACAATGAAACCTTTCACTACACTACAGGATGAGTTCCATTTCCCTCAGATGCAAGAATGGCGATACCTGTAACTGAAACATGCCCTCCGCAACACACTGGGTGCAATGCCACGGGACATCTCCGACTCTCCACATACTGCAATACTTGAAACATTGAGTCTCTTTAAAGGGGTAGTGTCAGGCTTCTATAACCTTCTACATTCTCAAATGCTACCAGCTCACTTACGCACCAAATGGCAGGGCCTACTGCACAGGGATTATAAAGACAATGACTGTGAGACATAATCAGGGATTTAGACAGGGGGGGTTCGAGAATGAAACTTATCCTCTTCAAGATGATACAGGACTGGTATACCAACCCACTCTGAATAACAGACGGAAATGTAAGAAATTGTGACTTATCTGCAGGCTACAAGACAGAACGAAGGCTTGTACATAAGTGTGAGCACCTTTCCCGGACGATCTCGAGCCTGTGGAGCGACAGGAGGAAGGATCTGCTTGATTGTGAGCAGGGGCCCCGGTCCGACACCTGTAAGCGAGGGGACTCTTTTCCCTCTGATTACCTCACCCTCTCCCTCAACCCCCCTTCCCACCATTCTCAGACTACTTTGGTTATGAATATATGTACCCCTTTGGAATTGTTCTGAGGTGAAGTCACGCTTATGTTTCTCATTTCTTGCATCTCTTCCTTGTTTTCTTCTTTCCCGTGCTTTCTTTTGCCTTCTTTATTAATGTACAAGATCACACACTGGTTCTACTCTTCTGACCATAGTGCTGTTGATGTGATTGCTGTGGATCAATAAAAAATAATTGCGTTACAAAAGACTCACAAATACATGCTTAAACACTAATAAAAGATTGTCCAACCAGATACTTGCTTTTATGAAAAAGGTAGTATTTTTATACAAACACAAAGTGAAATATGGCACACCATAATTAATTTCCACATTCTTCATAAAGCTGGCAAAACGCTAGATCGGGGTAATATCCTGACTCCCACTTCTGTGTCTAAGGACTATGCTTACTCTCCATTTACATGAGTTACCATTCAGGCTAGGCTCCACTAGTGAGTACAAGTTTTAGAATTTCCACAGTGGCTTTTAAGAAGTGATAGTTTCTCTTCCCTTAGCACTAGAGACAGAACAAGGTAGGCTCTGCGGCCCGATGAGCTGTCTTGTGCGCTCTCACTGGTGTTGTGATATGGAAGGCCAGGTGCGTGTCTGCAGCCCAGCGATGAGCAGCAGTCTGGATGCTGTGGGCAAGACAGCAGGTGTCCACAGAGCTCCTCTGGTTGTGCCTTAAGCCTTCCCTATTCCGATGTCAGGTCTTGTGTAGCTTCTAGGTTCTGGTGGTTAAGCCAATGCTCTCCTTACACTGGTTGCAACCCCCCACTTGTCATACGGGGGTCACGAACAGAGGCACTCAGGGTGACAACTCCTCCAGGTCACAGCACTGCACAGGGCGACTGCCATTTTTGGTCACAGCAATGCACCAGGGCAATGGCCCTTAATCTTCCCATTGCCCCCACCTGATATACGAGGATTGGGAACAGCAGCACACAGGTTATCAGCCCCTCTGAGTCATAGCACTACACAGGGTGACGGCCTTCTTTGGTTCCAGCGAGGCACCAGCATGGTGGCTCTTAATCTTATCCAGTATTGGGGTATCTTTCATAGATTCACATGCCTGAATCATTCCCCGTCGTCGAGATGGGAGTCCCACGGTAAAATACACAAGCAGTGCCATAAATAATACATAGGCTAAAATGGCCCAAGGCCATCTAATAGTAGCCTATCTATGTCCTTTTTAAAAAAGGACCAAATGTTGGCTTCAGCCAATCAGCTGCTAGCACCCTCTAGAACACTCCCAGCAGAGGCAAGTTCTCTTCAGATTTTCACCGCACGTCGTGTGGAAGGGAGTCTCCCTGAGTGCTACTCAGTTTTCTTCTATTCAGCTAATTTTGACATCATGTCAGACAAGAAAGGCCTTTTCCGCCCTTGCAAAACCTGTGGGAAGAAGAGGGTCCATGTGGATGATCCACATAAAGAATGTATTTATTGCCTATATCCCAGGCATGAGTTGAAAGACTGTAAGATCTGTCGCACCCTCTCTAACAAAACCCTCAAGGACAGAGAGGGAAGATTACTATTGTGGCTCCAAACCACAAAACAACAATCTCGTTCTTCTGATGAGGAAGAGGAGTTGGCTTCAACATCCCACAAGAGGGCTAGATCCCAGGACAGATCCTCAGGTGAAGGAAGAAAACATTTTAAATCTTCCCAAGAAAAGCCTGTAAGCAAGGAGAGGATTACCAAACATTCCTCTGAACCAATGCTATCTGTGCCCTCTAAGCCTGTCAAGAAAGAAAGAGATCATCCGAGATCTTCCTCTTCTGATAATGTGAGTAAAAAACAGTTAAAGAAGCCATCGTCGACGACAATTTCTCTCTCATCGATGACAATATGTGTAACATCGTCGACACCATCGTCGACGGCAACCGTCACGACGACGGCGATCCAGTCTCCTATTCTATCTACTAAAGTTTCTATCTCGACGTTGAGACCTACGTCGTTGAAAACCGTCGATGCCCCAGCGTCTACGGCAGAGACACCGTCGACGAAGACACCGTTGATGAAGACATCGTCGACGAAGACACCACCGTCGACGAAGGCAACACCGTCGACGAAGACACCATTGTCGACGAAGGCAACACCGTCGACGATGACACCGTCGACGACGGCACCCACGATGACACTACAGTTTTCGACAGCGCCGTCGACGACAGCACCGTCGACAAAGGAAATCCCCTCGATTATAATTTCTGCACCGTCGACGCCCCCGTCGACGAGGATAACTCAGGTCACTATCTTTACAAAGACATTTTTACACCCGTCTTTGCAGGACTATAGCAAGGTGTCACCTTTGCTTCCATCGCATCTTTTGGAAGGGTATATCGAGGAAGAGGAGGATGATGATGATGATGATGACGGCCTCTATGGGGTAGCTCACAGTCCATCTGAGCTCCATGTAAAATGCCAAGATGATGATGAAGAGGAGGAAGATTATCAGGAGGCACGTTATTACCAGGAACATTATATGGCTCCACGTCATAGCTACCAATTTAACCTCCAACAGGAAGCGTGCCACAGAGAAATGGCTCATCTACCGCCATCATTAATACAAGATCTGCAAGCCATGTTAGCGGATTACAGACAAAGATCCCTGCCTCAACAACGTCCACCAGAAGACCAGGTTCCTCATGTGGAAGAACCTACAGGCGCACCAGGCCCTCAAATGCCTAGCACACCTGTGTATGCAACGGGCTCAGTGTCAGCCGACCCTGAAGAACAGAACCCTTCCTCTTCGGAAGAAGAGGTAGAGGAAGGTGAATTACCAGACCCGGCATCTGTTCCTGATCCTTGGGATGATTATGTGATTCCAACACCATCCCCTCCTCCACACTTGCCTTCAGACTCTCCCCCAGAAGATATCGGGGGATTTCACAATTTAATGCAAAGGGCAGCCAACAGGTTCTACTTACCCATTACTGTAAAACAAACAGAATGTTTTCTGTATGATTTCTAAAGAGGACACAAAGAAGGTGGTACGCTCAATTCCCATTATCGACCATATATGGCAAGAGGGCATGAAGATTATGAAGACACCGGCATCCATACTGCCTCGTGTAGAAAAGAAATATAGGGCTCCTGATGACTCTCCATCTTGCCTTATTGGGCATCCGAAACCAGATTCTGTCATCTCCCAGGCTGCACAGAGACGCTCGAAGAACCCGGCCACCCCGATTACTACCCCCCCTCCCCCCCCAGACAAAGAAGGGCGTCGGATGGACATTCTGGGGAAAAAGTTCTCATCAATGGCAGCTGTAACAATCCGAGCAGCAAATGCTCTAGCCATTATCGGCCGCTATGACTGTCAGATGTGGTCCGATATGACAGGACTGATAGACCTCATCCCGTAGGAAAACAGACAGGATGCACGCAAGATCCTATTGGAGGGTGAGCGTGCTGCTTCAGAGACAATTGGCTGTGTCCTTGACATAGCAAATACTGGTTTTAGGCAGTTGGCTGGAGCGGCTGTACTTCGACGCCAGTGGTGGCTAAAAGCAACTACCTTCAGACCTGAGGTACAAACAAAAGATATTGATATGGCTTTCGACGGAGAATCGCTCTTTGGAAAGCACATTGATGAAGCTCTATTGGCGATAAAAAATGATACGGACACCGCAAAATCTTTGGGAGCTCTGCAATATAGAAGAGTACCATTCAGAGGTGCTAGAGGGCGAGGATTCGCCACTTACAAAGGAGGATATCAGAGGGCTCAGCAATATCAACCATACCAATCTCAGTATCGCCAATCTTACAACCCTCCATCGTATCGCCAATCATCGACGGCTGGTTTCTGTCGCCAGGGAGGCCGCAAGCAAGCACCCCAACAGGGCCGTGACTCAGGCAGAAAACAATGAGTACGTCAGGGTACCAGCCCAACTTCCCTCCCTGCCCGTGGGTGCGAAGATTTCTGCTTATGTACAGCGGTGGCACGAGATAACATCAGACCGCTGGGTGTTGGACCTAGTCACCAAGGGTCACACTCTAGAATTTATTCAACGGCCACCTATCACTCCACCCAGGGGTCCCACTCCCCCTCGTCTTCACTTATTACGAAAGGTAGTCTTGACCATGCTCCTCAAGGAAGCAATAGAAGAAGTACCATTCGCTCAGAAGGGAAGAGGTTTCTATTCTCGTTTCTTTTTTATTTATTTTTATTTATTTTTTATTTTAAAGTTTATTAACATAAACCCAACTCAGCATATACAGTACTTGGGTAGATACATGCTCATCCAGTTTAAATATACACATATAGATACATAGCAGCTTCAAAAAACTTTCATAAATAGCAGCACTCTGTATTACATTAGTCATATACAGTAATGTCTCCATAGCAATCAAGCCAGTTTGTCGGATAGTGCAGAAATTTGCAGCTGTTAATACAATGTGCGCAAGGAGTGTGGCTCAGCGTTATGTGATTCATGCAGACTTTTCTCATTTTAGGTCGAATGTGACGTGTGCGGTGCCTCAATAGGGTGTTCAAGTAGGTATGTCTTGAGGGATCCCATATATCCCTAGGGCGCGAAGTCAGAGGGAGGAGTTCAGCGTATGTAAATGTCTGTTCCTGCCAAAATATCATGTCATTGATCCAGTCCTTAAATTTGGGCGCCCTGCCACGTCCCCATCTACATGCTATTCTCCGTTTGGCCATTAGGAGACTAAGTGAAACATATCGTCGATAAGCTACACTGATATCCTCTGTGTAGCCTAGCAGCGCCAGTAGGGGAGAAGCCTGTAGCTGCAGTGATGTCATCTGTTCTAAAGCTTGAAATACTTGTCGCCAATATGTCTGTATAGCGCCGCATTCCCACACGAGATGCAGGAAGTCTGCCGCTTCTACGCCGCATCTTTCGCATTTATCGGTATCACGCAGCTTGTACCTGTACATTTTGGCAGGGGTGTAGTAAGTGCGGTGCAGGAATTTGTAATGTGTAATGCGCAGACGGCTGCTGGACGAGATTCGCTCCGTCTGTGCGCAGCAATAGCCCCACTGTTTATCCGTTATGCCCTGAGCTATGTCAGCAGACCACCTGTCTCTAGCAGGGCAGTGGGTTGAAGTCGGAGTGGTATACAGGCTATGATATAATGTCGCTACCAGGTGTGAGACGGCCTCACTGCACAGTATCGAATGTAGCGGGGGAAGGTCTTGCGGCTCTTGTGGATACGCGGATGTGTATTCTTTTATGCCTTGACGGAGTCGAACGTAAAGAAAGGTGTCCTTGGGAGAGGGTGTCGCACTAGCAAACAACTGCTGTAGGGTACGAAATTTGCCATTTAAATAGAGTTCACCCCAGCAAGTAATGTTGAACTTTGCTTTAGTTTTTTGAAAGCTCCTTCTTGCAGTACTGGCATCCTAGGGTGGTAGACCAAAGGTAGGAGATGGGAGTATACCATGGGCGTGTGTACACGTTTGGCAATGCGTTGCCATGTTCTCACCGTACACGTGACCGGCGTAGGGACAGCCTCTCGAGGCGTGACCGGACTCAGTAGAGCCCCTTCCAGTGGGATAGGGTCCGCTAGCCAGTGTTCCGTAGCCACTTGTGGCATATATTTGGTTGGGTGAAACCAATAGTGAGCATAATGTGCCTGCGCACAAATATAGTACAGTTCTAGATCAGGGATGTCAAACCCTCCCTGGGAATAGGGTTTGGTAAGCGTATCCCATTGTAGCCTAGGCTGTTTGCCTCCCCAAGTTAGTCGTATCAGCTCCGTGCGTAGTGAGGAGAAGAAGTGTCTACCCGGGTCATCTGGGATATTTAAAAAAAGGTAAAGGAGCTTTGGGAGAATGGCCATTTTAATGAGTGAGGCACGTCCTGCCAGAGAAAGTGGGAGCGCAATCCATCTCGTGACGCTGCTAGTAATGCTCTCCAACGCCCTGCCATAGTTCAGGCACATCAACTCATCACAATCAGTAGTGATACATACCCCTAGGTATTTAACCTCTGTTTCACACCATTCGATTGGGAAGTCCGGCGTGAACGCTTTCACCGAGGACGTGAGGGGGAAAATCTGAGACTTCGACCAATTAATGTGTATTCCTGAGAGCCGACCGAACCTCACAAACTCGTGCAAGAGTGGATTGAGGTTTTGTTGAGGGTCCCTAATGTATAAGGTGATGTCGTCCGCATATAATGAGATTAGTATAGGACGGAGTTGACACCTCAGTGCTTTATCGTGATGGTACTGTCTAATTTTGGCTGCGAGAGGTTCGATCTTGAGCACGAAAAGGAGAGGGGAAAGGGGGCAACCCCTCTATTCTCATTTCTTCCTAATAAGAAAGAAGTCAGGAGAATGGAGACCGACGTTCAGGATGGTAACACTCTCCGATATTCTGGGATGCTTAAACAAAGGAGATTTCATGACTTTGCTCGACATGGAAGATGCATATTTCCATATCCCAATCCACCCAAAGCACCGGAAATATCTACGGTTCACAGTGGCTGGTACCCACTATCAGTTCAAAATGCTCCCGTTTGGCCTAAAATCAGCACCATGGATTTTCACCAAGTGCCTGGCGGCCCTGCGGTCTCAGGGGTTTCAAGTCTTTCCATACCTCGACGATTGGCTGCTCAAAGCAGCAACAGCGCAGGAAGCCGATCAAACAACGAGAGCTTGCCTCCGTCTATTCAATACATTGGGACTCACCCTAAACAGGGAAAAATCAAATTTACGTCCAACTCAAGTGATATCTTTTCTGGGAGCATCCTTGGACACCGTTCAATGCAAGGCGTTCTTGTCTCAAGAGAGACAGATGCGTCTACAAAGGCTGGCAAAGACCATTTCAAGAAAAGGGTCAGTTTCTGTACGAATGTTCAAATCGCTCCTGGGGATGTGCTCTTCAGCAATAACCTGGTACCTCTAGCCAGACTAAAGATGAGACCTCTTCAGGAAGAGCTGCAGAAACAGTGGCAACAAGCTTTGGGATCCTTCGAAGATGTAATTCGAATCACAACACGGATGGTGGAAACACTACAATGGTGGTCTCAAGCGACAAATCTCGTTCAAGGCCTAACCTTTCTTCAAAATACCCCAGACTTCATTCTAACAACAGACGCCTCCATGTAGGGATGGGGAGGTCATCTGCAGGACTTGCAAATCCAGGGCAAATGGTCTTCGTTACAGAAAAGGCAGCACATCAACAGTTTGGAGCTCAAAGCCATATTCATATCTCTCCAAGCTTTCCTGCCAAGAATAGCAGGTTCCTCAGTGTTGGTCCGTACGGACAATTAGACCAGCATGTACTATATAAACAAGCAAAGAGGAACAAAATCCATTACGCTATCTCAAGAAGCGCAGGAATTATGGGAATGGACAACGTACCATGGAATCTCGTTGAAGGCCGAACATGTCAGGGGTCTGCACAATACCCTAGCAGACACGTTAAGCAGGTCTCATTCCAGTTGCCACGAGTGGGAACTAGAACAATCACAGTTGGACAAGGTCTTCCAAAGATGGGAGAAACCAGCTTTGGACCTCTTTGCAACGAAGGAGAACGCCAAATGCCAGTATTATGCCAGCAGGTTTCCACTGCCAGGGTCAAGGGGGAATGCCCTTTTAATGCGATGGTCAGGGATATATGCCTATGCTTTTCCCCCCATCCCGTTAATTCCCAGGGTGCTAATCAAAATGAAATCGTAAGGTTGCCGCCTAATCCTGGTAGCACCACGTTGGCCCAGGCAATATTGGTTCCCGGAGCTGCTCCTGTTGTCGAAAGCGAGACCCATTCATCTACAACCGTCCTCAACGATGTTATCGAGGAACAAGGGCCAAGTGATTCATCCGGATCCACACTCTCTTCACTTGCACGCATGGCTCCTGAATTCCTAGAATTTAGAGATCTAAATATTCCGCAAGACTGTAGAGAAATAATTGCTAAATCCCGTGCTGAAAGCACTATCAAAACATATCGTTTGAAATGGAAAATATTCTGTTGCGGAAAAAATAACGTTCATCCTCTGCAAGCCCCTGCGGAGCAGATTTTGCCATACCTCCTCTCTCTGGCAAAAGCAGGTCTCACTTTCTCTTCAGTAAAAGTTCACCTGGCTGCAATTTCATGGTACAGGAAATCTCCTCAAATTCCTTCGCTCTGTGCATCTAATCTCGTAAAGCAATTCATGAGAGGCCTTTTCCGCGCTTTTCCCCCAGTGCGCGCGCCTCCTTCGGAGTGGAAACTCAATGTGGTCCTGGCGCAGTTGATGAGACAACCGTTTGAACCGATTCATAAAGCGGAGCTTAAATTTCTCACATGGAAAGTATCCCTCTTGCTAGCTCTTACTTCTGCAAGAAGAGTGAGTGAGATACAAGCCTTTTCAGTCAAAGAACCTTTTCTACATTTCACTGAAAATTACGTCACCCTACGGACAAACCCAACGTTCATTCCAAAAGTACCAACGCAATTTCACCTCAACGAGCCGGTGATATTACAATCTTTCTTTCCAAACCCATCTAGTCCAGCAGAACGGGCCTTGCATACGTTGGATATCAAAAGATGCTTGAAATGTTATCTTCACAAGACAAAGGAAATAAGGAAAACAGATCAGCTCCTGGTAGCTTACGGACAAGGAAAACAAGGAACGGCAGTAACGAAGGCCACGAAAAGGCTAACAAACCTCTGACATTGAGGGCTAAAGCACACTCCACAAGAACAGTCTCTGCATCTGCAGCCTTGTTTGCAGGAGTGACATTAGACAAGATATGCCGTGCTGCGACATGGAAGAATGTCCACACGTTTACGAAACACTACTGCCTGCAATCTGCACAACGAGAGGATGCAGCGGTTGGCCAAGCTGTACTGCGTCATCTCTTTAACTACGGTCAGCCTCTTTATTTTACATAAGAGGAATTCTTTCTTTCTTTCTTTCTTTCTTTCTTCAAGATAAATGATCATGTAACTGTATTTGACAATTTGTACTATAATATGGTTTGTGATGTATCTTTGGATAGTTACTTCAACATTGCTGGTTTTAATATTTCAATATACTGTAACGTTTAGCACATTGTGTAAAGGATAGTGGATAATTATTGGGAGTTGAAAGTTACATGTCTCCCACCTTCCGCTAACGACAGTACAGTTATGGTACTGCTTGCTATTCTGATTCAGGCATGTGAATCTATGAAAGATACCCCAATACTGGATAAGAAAACAAGTTACTTACCTGTAACTACGGTTATCCAGTATTGGTATCTTTCATAGATTCACATGCAACCCACCCTCCTCCCCGTGGAGTCAGTTCTCATTGATTTTGGGATCCTTGCTTCCCACTTGTGCTTAGAAAATCTGAAGAGAACTTGCCTCTGCTGGGAGTGTTCTAGAGGGTGCTAGCAGCTGATTGGCTGAAGCCAACATTTGGTCTTTTTTTAAAAAGGACATTGTTAGGCTACTATTAGATGGCCTTGAGCCATTTTAGCCTATGTATTATTTATGGCACTGCTTGTGTATTTTACCGTGGGACTCCCATCTCGACGACGGGGAATGATTCAGGCATGTGAATCTATGAAAGATACCAATACTGGATAACCGTAGTTACAGGTAAGTAACTTGTTTTCTTCACCCAGACCGCCACCTGGCATACAGGATTGACAAATAGAGGCAAACAGAGCCATGGCCCATCAGTGCCGCGGTCCTGACTAGACTGGAATCTCACAACTTCACTTCAGGGATCCACTTGACAGGATCCCCAGTGGATCTTTCTCCCCTAGCTACTCTCCTCCTCCTCATAAAGTCCTCTCGTCTCTGCTGCAGGCAGATGCTGGTGCTTCAGGCTCCAGGGCAAATGGTCCTGATTCTCCTGGGTGATGTCCCCTCACCCAGCGGGGAGACTAGTAGACCTTGGTCTCCAGTCCTGGTCACAACAGGCAGACATCATGCTGAGCTTTTCCATGCTGTACTACAGTCACAGTTGACTGTCTGACATTGGACAAATTTGGGAGGATCAAGCTCCCCTTTTTTATAATCCATTTCCAAACTCAGATGTGATTTGGTGTCCCAGTCTTTGGTGTTGCCCACTTTCAAGTGCCCACTTCTCTGTCCTGTTGTTTGTCCAGGAAGCAGTCTGTCACAGCAGGAGGGACTCCAAGCTTATTAGCCTCACAACACAGGCCATGAGAGTGAGGATAACTCCTGGATGTCAGCCTCACTAAAATATGCCTACCAAAAGGGCACAAAGGCCCCAGCCCTTTTCTTTAAGATTCCCTGTCTCCGCAGTGTTTCCTTATCAGCCCCATCATCTCTCTGACGGTGTTCCTAGGTCCCATCGACCAGTGTTGTTTCCAGAGTCAAATATCCCTTTTGAAGTGCACAAGAGAGCCTGGCTCTCGCTTCCTCCAGTGTGTCCCTCACCCATCTCTCAAGAACGCAGGCAATCTACCAATCTGTCTGGGATGGCTCCTCCTCCTCCACCTCCACATGCCTTTCCAAGGCCCCAGATTTCCACTAGGAAGCCCACAGACTTCCATGCACTGTACCACACGCAGGCATATATGGACATTACAGCATGCATGTGCAACGACATGCACGCTGCACAGTGCTACATACTAACATAATGTAGGCTAAGGGTGAGTTAGGTACACAACATTGAAACTTTACATAAATGGGCCAGAAGGCCTCACTCTAGTGATACAAGTAAAAAGGCCTGTTCATTCTCTTGATCACTATTACAAAAAGGGTATGCTGAACCACCATGCTCTTGCTACTTAACTCTTGGTAAGGGCAGTAGTCCTTTACCAATACGAGGACAATGCTTTGTACACCTCAGCCGGTCTAACTAGACTGCAGTCCATGAGACAGGCCTAGGTCCTTTCGCAAAGGCATAATCTGTGTTGCCCATGACCACAAATCGGTACCAAAGATCCAAATATTGTTGCAGTAGAGGCATTCAGGGCAGGGGTGCAGGTCGTCTGCACGCTGGGGACATTTCCGTCCCAAACGTGACAGTTTTCCTGTCTGCCTTATTGCAAGTGCTGTAGGACATAATGCACTTATAATAAGGCAGATGGGAAATCTGCAACATTTGTGACAGAGTAATCCGCCTGCCAAACTCAAATATGTAGGAAAACGTAAACATGAAGATTTCAATTTTTCTGCCTTTTTATGTGCATTCTTTGCCTTAATAACTGACTGCCTTTGTTAAATTATGTGCTCACTCTCACTAAATTCTGTTGGTCCAGTCCCCTCTCCTTCCATCCCAACCATCTTTAAACTTTTCTCTTTGACTTCTCAAAAAGAGTGGATTTTTTTTGCCACAGTAGTTTAAAGGCTCTAAGCAAATTTCCACCTCTTTGATGGCAAAAGCATATTATTGTATTTTTTGTCTTTCTGAATTTGCAATTGATGCTGTACCCTTTTCCGGTGTCTTGCAATGATCACCAGTAAGCACAAAGCAAATAAATAGCTAGTGCACCCGAATAATCTAGAATCACTGATGAGTTCTAGCTCAAATGTTGTTAAATTCTTTGTGCTTTGAAGGGCTTCTGTTTGATACATTTAAATGTTGCTTTTCATTTGTAAACCATCTGATGCCTAGTCCTAATGCTTCAACAATCCTTATATGTCCTAAGAAAGCAAGTGCTGCCTGATATCCTTAAAAAAACCAAGCCTTGCCTTATATGCAGCAAGTGTGAAATGTGGGTAAATGTGATTTTGACTATTTTTCCTTAGCCATTATCCAAGCCCCTACATTGATGGGCCCTCCAGATAAGATCCTGCCACCCCGCTGTGATGACTCTTTTGAACAGTCAGTTGCTCCAGCTCTCTTGCAGGGCAACAAAGTTCCTACTACAAGTTAACAGACTGTTACAAGCGCAGCAGGGGCACAGTGTGGGGACCGTAAGTGGCAGCCCAGCGCATGGAATGCAATCTCAAGCTCCCGCCATTCAGTTTTCTGCTTAGAAACAACAGCACTGCATCCAAGTAATTACAGGGAGTCTCTGCCCCTCAGAGTTTTAACAGGTTTTAAATAAATTTTACTTTTTAAACAAAAAAGCACACTGCAACAATTGAATTTGTGCCTTATTTGTTACAGATTGTTTTTAAATTTTGTACCGGTTTGTCTTTTTGTAATTATTTTAATTAATCAGCAAATAAAGATTACTTACTGCAGTCATTATTTTGGTTATTCAGCAAAATACACACCCCCACTGGCAAATCAGATACATGAACTATTTTTCTAAAGACAAAGGAGTTTTGTTTGTGAAGCTTTTCCTCTGTCACAAAAAATATGCAAATTTCAATCAGTCACTCTTGCTACTCGCTTTCTTTACTTTTGTTAATTGGCTAGAGGTAGTGCTAATATTTCACAGGCTGGATCACCAAAGGGAGGAGATCAATTTAAATATTTGGACAGAAAGATACAGAATGATGCAACATCTCTTCTCTTCTGGCTTGTTCTGCCACCCTGCAGCTGCTCATTTAGGCTAAGACATAAAGAACATTGTAGCTTTACATTTCTACATACCCGTTTCTGCCTAGTTCTAACACATAGTATATTTTTGCATCCAGCTCAGTTCAAATTGGTCTATCCCCCAGTGCAAAATTTTACTGAGTGGAGGTTAAGTAATACACTGTTATGGTAATTGCTCTGCTATTCTGAAAGTCAATGATGATGACTAATGAGAGTGATGTTGGTTTGGAGAAATATGTACTGAATAGAAACTGTTAGTTAACAATTTGTTTATTACCATTTCTTTCAACAGTGATAAATTAAATGAATTGAGACGGCAAAAGGAAAAGTTAGAAGAGAAGATCATGGACCAGTACAAATTTTATGAACCTTCCCCTCCGAGGAGGTACCCCTCAATGTATAAACTGCATTTTGAATTTATGGAAGCACAACAACTATATGTGACTGTGCATATCTGTTTAATTTTCAATATGTTTGTAGCAAGATAATGACAAGTGATTAGTAATGAATGTCCATTATATCATTTATTTAGGAGGGGAAACTGGATCACACTAAAAATGAGAAAACTAATAAAGTCAAAGAAAGATGGCAATCGTGAGCATCTAAGGTCTCTGACCCTTACACCCTGCCGTTCTGAATCAAGTGATGGATTCCTTCAGTTGCCACCTCAAGACAGCCAAGATAGTTCTTCAGTTGGATCAAATTCCCTTGAAGATGGCCAGACCTTGGGAACCAAAAAAAGCAGCAGTGAGTAAAGGAAACATGCTAATTTTTAAGTACTATAGCTTAATGACTTGTACTTGTTTTCAGTATTCAATACCAGTTTAGACATTCGAGAATTAAAACCTCCAAAAAGTTTGAAAATTAGCTATGGTGTACTTAAGCACTAAGATTTTGGATTTTTAAAATTCTATGGTTTAAATGTATTTATCTCACCAACAATTTGATTTAAATCTGTTGTAAAAGCAAATTCATATGTTAATTTGTTGGTGTCTTGTTTATTTCAAATTGGTGGCTATTTGTGCTTTCTAAGTGGTTACCTAAGTTTACTTGAAGGAGTCTTTGTATACGCAGGATGTGCCATGGTATGGGCAGAAGTATAAAGTATGGGACAACACTCTATTCCAGTAGGGGCATGGTGCCACTTTACAAGTACACAAATGGTTCCCACAGTAATTCTTTCATATAGCTTTACTGTGTATCAGGGAATAGTGTGTGACTCATCTAGCCATAAAACTATAGGTTCCAAATTTCAAATTTATCATAGGCGGCACAAGCTCAGTATTGTCATAAGCTAGATAGGTTGTATCAACTTTATATAATTTATCACAGACCTATTAAAAGAGTTAAAATAGAATCAGAAAGTGCGCTGAAAGTGCTGCGTGTGATAGACTGCTAAGTGGTTCATCATCACCTCTTCTATTAAAAATATGTACAGGGTGATGCAACAGATAAAACAGATATTCATACTAGTATCATACTAGTCTGAAGGAATACACCATGAGAGTTAGAGGTATTTCTAAGTAAATCCTTGAATCTGCCTGTAGTCAACACACCTAATAGGACATCAATTAGCTCTAATTCATATGGCCTTGATCAGGGCCAATTTATCCAATAATATTGAAAGAACAAACACCATACACACTACACTTGGAATTTGTTTTAAGTATGCCTTATTGAAGAAATACACTAAATTGGGAGACTATTTAGGATATGGCCTGTTCAGATAAGATCCTCAATTATTTTTCCTGAGCCAAGCATCAATGACTGGAATGGAAAACGAAGTATCTGCAATGATACAGTTAAAGATCAGCTTGTGGTCATTTACAAAAAGTGTTTTTCACCTTAAGAGGATTTCTATTCAGCAGAAACATGAGAGTAGTAAGAATCACAAACGTAGGCAGTTGTTCATACCACATGCCCCTCTTTGTTACCATAGCCAAGTTTTCAACCTTCTTTCCCCTTTTCTTCTCCCTCTACCAATTTCCAGGGATGTATCCTATTGTTGACACTACATCAAGCTTAATCAAATAGACGCACAAGGAGTTACTGAGAGCCAGGTACACGAATGGAGATTTGAGACAAGTTACCTTTTGTAACCATGAAAGACCAATGTAGCCATGTAGCTCCCTCCTTCTCTCCTTCAACATCCCAACGTGGAAAGAGAGACCTGCCACACATCGTCATGCCTGCCTCACATTGGCTGTTTTACTTGCCATCAAAGATCAATGGTACCTGCTAAGGAAATCCAAGTAAAGATTGACTTTGTGAATTGAGCTGCTACCCTTCATCTAATTTTGTATAACAGGAGCAGCACTCAGTGGACCACCCAAGAGCCTAGGGCTATCACAAAGTGCAACAACAATGGCTTATGGGGGTAGCAATTATAATAAAAACATAAACATAAAGTAACCACTCACGTGTGGTTTATCACCTGCACTGAATTGTCTCCTTTGCTCCAGTTTCATCAGCCCTTTCATTCTTATTTATGTTGTTGTGACCGGCTGGCACCTACCCCCTCTGGCTAGTTTATGATGCCTAGTTTGAGTTTACATTCCTTTTGGAGTAACTAAAGATTTTTTCACCTTTTTCTTAAATAATAACACACATATTTAAAACTATTTTACTCTTTTAGAATCGGATGCTTAGACTTCCCATTGTTTTCTCCCAGTGGCAACCAGGGAATTGATTCATAAGAGTTGAAACATTGTCGACACGATAAACATTAGGATCAATTAACATCAAATTCTACAAAGCCATTTTGATCCAGTGTTGAATGATAAGTTAGTATAGAGTTTTTTTTAAAGATGCTAGTGTTTCTTGCGACTTAGACACTGCTGAGGTAAGTGCTTATCAGTCATATGGAGAAACTGGAATGAGCACTGTATAGAAAATACTAATTTGTCACTAAGACATTTGAACTTACCACCGTAGAAACAAGTGCTAAACCACGGAGAGATTTGGACATAAAATTGCCAGGAAAAGTGCTTCCCTACAATTTACATCTAGCACTGCTGAAGTTAAAGCAGTACCTGACAGGATTTAGAGACATGCATAACCCAAATATAAGTGGATAGTCATACAGAAGCCGAAATTATTACCCTTTACCACTAATGATACCAGGGGTAGGCAGGTGTAAGTTCCAACCCAACAACTCTCTCATTGTTCTTTCCCCTTAGTTTACAGCACCTACTTACACACGTATATGAGTGAGCCAGGTACTTGATCTGTGACCTAACGTTCTTGCTTTAATCACATTCCCTTTTCCCATTTTCCCCTGGCCTTCTCAGCTGCCCTATAGAGGAGATGAGGCACAGAGAAGGCAGGGAGTTTTTAGATAGTTCTGTGTTGCTTTTCTGGGACCAAAGATAGCCTGATAGGTAAACCCCTCTCCGAAGCCTGAACTCACCCCTCACTCATCACACAGAAAATAATCTAACCCTCTAACACATGTTTCCAGGTCCCCTTATTCCTGCCAAGGTCTTTGAACTCTGAAGCTGGGAGATCCCAAAGTAGGGCCTAAGCTAATAAGAATTATAAATGCATTTATCCGTGTAATGTTTTGTTGATAAAATTATGTATTAATAAAATCTAATAGTTCCCAAAGTACTGCTGATATTCAGTCTCCGACTAGATTTTCACCATTTTTGGGGAAAACCAGGTTAAGGATTTAGAGTTTGAATTAGTCGTTGACCTAAGGAAGACAACATACTTGCAGGTTTCCCAATACACATTGTGAAACTCTCACAAACCACTAACTGATCTTATATGTACTCTACAGTGCTGGCTCTTTCTCATCCTCTGGGCATCCATGCCACAAGAGAGGTGCAAGTAACATGTACGCATGTATGTGCGCATTATACATTCAAACCCTTCTCCCTGAGTGTACATGCACATTTCTTCACCTGTTCCCTTTATTCAGCTAGTGGTATGTATTGGAGCCTCCTTCTCTTGCGCAAAGCAAATTCTTTTAGTGGAGGCTAGCCCTTGTTCTTGGAATGCTTTAGATCTAGAGTTTGTGTTTCTTTCATCAGCTCTTTCGTCCTTCAAATTGGGTAGCCTGGGCCACAGCCCTCCAGTTTAAGCTATGCATATTGAACCATCAGCCTTTTTCAGAAACTGATTTGCTTAGCTTTGCTCTTGGGCAATATTTATCCGGTGCATGCCTGCACTGTGTGTGCTACCATCAGTAAAAGAACCCTCTGGATCTGCTTGGCTTGTATATAGAGCAGTGTTTCCCAAACTGAGGGTTGCAACCCACTGGTAGGTCGAGAGCTGATTTTTGGTGGGTTGCGAAAGTCCAAGCAATAAATAAAGTTGCCTTTAAATTCTGTATTTATCTTGACACATTTGCTGCACTTCGAAAACAGAGGTCAAATGTCAGGCAGTTTCTTCTGACAAATTGCAGCTTATTTTTATTTTTTTAATGTTTTTATTCTGCATTTTGTAAAGCAAACATGAATAAACAATATTACCATGAAAGCGCCACTCAGTGGTGGTACAACAAGGCGAGAAAAGAAAATTTACATTGTCAGATGATGAGCATTCTCGTGCCTACAAACGTTATGCAAGTAAATTAACGCCATGTCTCCAGTGGCATCAATAAAAATAATATGGTACTCAATGATGTTAGCACAATCATCATCATGTGTTTAAATGACAAATCTGTTGCTGTGAAGGAAAGAAGATCGTGAAACTGAACAACACAATAACAAAAATTACATAACAAAGTTCTCTACGTAGGGAACAGCTGTACATATGTAGAGGGGATCCCACCATTAATGCCCACTCATTTATTTTTTAACATGGGGATTGGTGTTTACAAATACATCTCTCCGTGCAGTCAGAGAAAGAAAAGTAAAGTGAATTACGTGACAGTCCTACTGGGGTACAGGGAGTGTGAAAAGAAATGCTTTAGGATGTCTTTTTTTGTCAAATACAACAAAATGTAAATGCCTGTAAATGAACTGTACACATTCAGCAGTTATGAAATCAAAAGCAAAGCACATTTTTTTGTAATTTTGGCTGTGATGGAAACAAATATTTTAATAGGATCAAAACAAATCAATACACTTTACTGCTGCACAAATTATAAATATTCACTGAAACCCAATTTCCACACATTATCATTTTTGAGCAATATAGTTTTATGAGTAAAACTATATGTCTGTGCAAATTTAGTGTCCAGTTCAATGGAAAATGTGCTGTCTGTAAGTGACAATGCATTACCACTCAATGCTTTAGTTACATTTCAAAAAAATCACCCACGTCCTGTCCATTAAAGCTAGGTGGGTTGCAACGGTTTGTCATTCTAAAAATGTGGTCGTGGTTCTAAAACGTTTGGGAAGCACTGATATAGACTAAGTGGTCATTGATCCCAAAAGTGATGTCGGTATTCATCACCAAGAAGAAGAATCAAGAGATATGTACAGGGTCTTGGCCACTCTGCAAGGAATTCAGCAATCTCATTCCCAATGAGGTAGTGAGCCCGCCCCTTCCCCACCCCTTCAGGGACCCTCCCATTCCCTTGTGGATGTCCCTCTCACAGGTGTTATGAAAGTGGTGCAAGAAACCATGGTAAAGGTGAAAGCACCTGGTCTAAAGACAATCTACACCCCCATACCTACAAATTGTCCCTATTAGACTATGTTGTCAAGGCCTTAGGGAAGGGGGTGAAGTACGCAGGAGCAGAGAAATCCTTCAAGATTAATACAGTCTGCTCAGTGTGTGGATACTGCTCAATCTAATTTGAGCATCCAGTTGCAAATGCAGCTGGTAATTCAAAGCTTGCACTTCCAGTATCACACACGGTTAGAAACCCTACATATCCACAAGCCCATTCTTTGCACAAGTACACACTATGGTCAATTTAGTTTCTTCTCCTACTTGAGGGGGAAGGGATCTGGCTTCTGTTTGTTCACAAGTGCGTTGTTTTTTCACTCTGTTCTTTTCTCTCAGCCAAGGTAGCGTGTGCCAACACGCTCCAGATTTAATCCATTGCTGACCCACATAACCTCTGTGTCCTCCGTATGAGGAATATTCATTTAGATAATGCCTACATGTATATCCTGCTTGGTCTCCAGAACCATCAGTGTTTGCAGAACAAGAGCAACCCTATCCCACAGGATACACTGGATTTCATCAAGTAGAAGAATCACAGGGGGAAACAGAGTCTCGAAAACCGGGCGTGGTACCTATTTCCCTTCTAGTCAGGAAGGCACTCTGTACATTGGCAAGTCACTATTTCTCCTCTGGAACCGGACAACATCTTTCGGCTTGAACCTGATATGGAGGTCAGCATAGCCTAGGACAAGTATTGTCTTCTGTTGGGGTGCACACTGTGGTCGTTCACAGCAAGAGAGCAGACAGCCTCAACAGTCATCTTCAGTCAGCATATTAATTGTACCTCCACTGAGAATATTCTGGCAGCTGCTAGGAAATCCTCCACCAGAGCACAGTACAAGAGCGAATGGCCACATTTCTGCTATTAGCAATTTCACAGCACATCAACCCTCTCATTTGCTTGCTTCAAGTTCGTAGTCCTCAGGAGCAGTATCTTGCACAGATTATTCCCAATTCACTCTTTTCTTTCACCGACCTCAATTAGAAAAGAGTGTGGAAAAGGCGAATGGAATAAGAAGAGTCCACAACTTCAATACCACCGGTACACTGGACTTCGTCTACCCTGGTTATCTTCCATTAATGTGAACAGTGACTCAGGAGGGTGAACATACAGTTAATATGTGGAAGACTGATTTAGTGATATATGCAGTTCTTAAATATAGTCATCAAAAAGCATGACTTCAGGCAGTACCTAATGACTTAAGCTTGTATGTCCTCATTTCAGAACATTGTTCAGTCATGACTGCTTATGAATGTGGCACGAGAATCCCAGCAAAGTACATCTGTCATCAGCACAATTGTACAATTTATCTCTCCGCAGAGTATGCAAATTGGTTCATAGGAAATGTCCTTCCAAAAGATAATTCAGTTGCGTCCAGGCAATGAGGTGCCAATAGTGTATTTCTTTATAATTCAGTGGGAATACACTGCTCTTAGGATGAACCACAGGAGGATTTCACAATATCTGAGTACCTGGACTGGGCAGAACTCCACATCTAAGTCAAGAGATGGGAAAAGCAGGAGCACAAAATGACAGCTGCTGGAATAGCACAGTCGAAATCACAGTGAACACAAGAGTAGGAAAGACTTCAAATACAGCACCATAAAGGAAGTTCAGGAGATGCGGATCCAAGCAGTTTTGATGGACTGATGACAGCCAATGCAATGGACCGGACCTGATGATGGAAAATTGACAACAAACAGACAGCACATAGACACTCGTAGCATGCATGGTTCACAAGAACATAGGCTTTTTTTTTTATCAGAGGCTCGTCCTGTCATGACATGCAAAGTGGTGCCACTTCTGCCAGGCTTAATTTCATGTCCTGTCTGATAGGTAGGATGGAGCGTTTGTGTCAATACCGTTCCCACATTCTGATATTTGCATGAAAACTTGCTCTGAAGAGACTGGAAGGAATATTGCCACAGCTTTTCTGACAGCTTGATGAACAATGAGACAGATGTCCTTCTCGAGAGATTTGCACACATCCATGTTGACACCTCTAAAATGTATATTGCTATCATAAGCAACTAGAGGAACAGATCAAGGGTGTCACTTTCCAGTGAAGATCATGCTGCTAAGTGCAATCTGACTGACTGCATAACCCTTTGCTCCCTCTGTCCCCTGGCAACACATTTTATGGTTAGGAGAATAATAGCCTCCTGTGAATATAGCATGTTACTACGCATGCTTTCACATCGCGTTCCTTTACAACGCGGTCGTTACAACGACCTCGTTGTTAGAATGCGATACCTTTACAACGCAAGTCATTAGATCGACTTGCTGTAGGGGGCGCGCTGAACTTAGGAATAGTATAATTTACTATTCCAACTCCATTCCTTATGTTAGAGCGCCCCCTACAGCAAGTCGATATAATGACTTGCGTGTTAATGGCATCGCGTTCTAACGCGTTGTAAAGGAACTGCGATGTGATGACTGCGTTGTAAACGCTGTCTCCCCCTCCGGTAGAATTTCTTTCCTTGTTGCCATTATTTCTGCCTCTGAAGCTTACACTGTGTTTCACTGGACAAGTTGGCGTTGATGCCTCATACCCTCTTTGTTCCTAATGTGGTGACCAAATTCCAGATAAACGTGCTCATTTCCTTTAGATTTTTTTCTTCACCATCATGCTGCCTTTAATGATGGTGCAGATAGTGCATGAGGTTGTGCAATGGAAATACTACACAACCTCCTTGTTAGGCACACACTATACTTTTAGCTTGATGAGACAGTCTTTACATAGACTGGCTGTTTGTAACCTTTGATGGCAGTGATGGTGGCCAAACTGATGTTAAGACTACCAATGCTAGGCAGATTACCTCCTGTTTTTCTTACTGCTATATGTCAGTTGAGATACACCCTCTTCCAGTCTCGAAGAACACCATCCCAGAGCTAAGGCAGAATTAAATGAACTACACAGATGTCAAGAACGGTAGAGACCTGATGTACCCAAGATCTTGGGAGGGGACTATAATTGTGTGTTGGATGTCTCCCTGGATCGTTCCTTTCCCCCCTTGCCGGGAACGGCAACCCATACAGCTGCAAAAGCCTTGACGCACTGGGCAGAGCACTGGCACTTTACCGATGTGTGGCGGTTCAGATACCCACTGGACAGAATATACTCCTACTATTCTGGGGCGCACAAATTACATGTCCGCTTAGACCGCTTCATGATATCGAATGACCTCCTCCCATGTATAACCGACACCTCATACCTAGGGCGCACACACTCCGATCATAACCCACATTTGCTTGAGTTGTGCTGGGAGGCTGAGACGCCGCCAATCCCTATGTGGCGCCTTCAACCAGACGTCTTATTAGATGCATCCTTCCGTGACACACTGGCCACCACAGTGGCACAATATTTTGATGAAAACATGGGCACGGCCGCTTCGCCGCTGGTGGAGTGGGACGCCTTTAAGGTGGTCGTCAGAGGACACTGCCTGGGAACACAATCAGGTATGCGTAAGCAACTAGAGAGGGAAATTACTGCGTTGGAGGGCGATTGGCCGCTAGTGAACAAACTGCCACAGATGGAGCCCGGGAGCAGTTGGATGCCCACAGGACAAAACATGCGCTGCTACTGGAGCGGTTGAAATGTCTGAACTACGCTGCCCACTCGGCACGAACGCACCAGCTGGGCGATAAGGCTGGCAAATTGCTTGCATGGCTTATTCGCCAAAATGACTCCTCTGCGCCGATCATATCGATACGAACAGCAAACGGAAGTGCTGCATATACGCAACGTGGCATACACGAAGCATTCATCTTGCATTATCAGGGTTTATACCAACCATGCGTGCAGGTCACCCCTCTGGAGCTACAGACTTACCTGGAAGTTCTAGACCTACCGAAGCCGCTAGTCACTCAGTGCGAGGTTCTCAATGCCTCTCTGCACTCAGAGGAACTCCGCGATAGTATTTTTTCGCTGTCAAATGGGAAGTCGCCCGGGCCTGACGGTCTCCCGACCGAATTTTACAAGGCATATGCTCACATTCTGATACCGCAGTTGTTGGTGGTGTATGAAGCTGCGCTGGATGATTCCGCCCTCCCAAACACACAAAATGAAGCCCTATTAGTCTCCTCCTTAAGCCGGATAGAAGCCCCGATCTTCTGGGCTCCTACCGCCCACTAGCACTCCTCAATACTGACTACAAAATTTTTGCATCGCTGCTGGCCAGACGTCTTTCTCCCGCCGTGAAAACATTGGTACACCCTGACCAAAACGGTTTTGTCCCGGACCGGTGCACCTCTCTGAACATCCGTCGATTTTTTAAACTACAGCATTATGCAACGCATAGATGGCCTAGATCGGGATGCTTGGTTCTCGATCTGGAGAAGGCCTTTGACTCTCTAGAGTGGCCTTATCTAATGGCAGTCCTGGGCACATTTGAATTGGGAGACGTCTTTTTAAGCATGGTTCGCCTATTGTATCAGCGACCCACAGTTAGAGTCCGCACCGGTAGGCTGATTTCGGATCCAATACGGGTGAGACGAGGGACGCGTCAAGGATGTCCCCTATCCCCGTTGCTGTTTTCCCTAGCGATGGAGCCGCTGGCGATGATGCTCCGGAGGGACGGGAAAGATTGGGGTATACAGTTAGGGGATGGACTGCACGCAGTTTCCTTATATGCAGATGACCTGCTATTATACCTTCGGGATGTTACTGCGATCCCGTCGTCCATTGCAGATATACTCAGAAACTTTGAGGGAATATCCGGGCTTCGGGTTAACTGGGCCAAGTCGGGGATATACCCCTTCGGTGCTGCCGTAGCGGAGGAAGCCGTGGTCATAAATGATTCAGCTCTCACGTGGTATCCCACTACATTTCGATATCTCGGACTATATATATATCGGTCGCCTGACGACCTACTGGAGGGTAACTTGACGAGAGCAATCTCGGCGCTCCGCGCCCAAATGCGGTTCTGGAAGACACTTCCCCTAAATGTTATGAGCCGTATCGCTCTGGTGAAAATGATTGCACTACCCAAGCTGCTGTATTATTTTTCTAATCTCCCACTCTATGTCCCATCTAGGCTCTTTCGGGAACTAGAACGGCTGTTCCGAGATTTTATTTGGAACAATGGGAGACCGCGAGTGGCCCTATGGAAGCTATATGCTCCCACCGATCGAGGCGGGCTTGCTGTTCCAAACATGGAATTGTACTACTTGGCTGCGCAGCTCCAATGGGTGGCGAAGTGGCTTGATGGTCAACACCTGGAAGATACGGCAACCATGACGCAACCCCGGACCCGCTCTCAGATCTGCTATTTGTTTCACCCTTTCGCGAAACCCCCACGGTCAAAACAAATACATCTGGGTTTAGCATTGCGTTGTTATAAGAGGAGTTTATATCTTACGCGCGAGACCCTCCCATATGCCCCGACCTTGCCACTGCTCGGCACGCCACGAGGCAAACTGGAAACATCAGAAATAGCCCTGGCGCCCTGGCACGCGGCGGGAGTGGACTCACTGGGAGATCTCTATGACGACGGTGTGCTCGTGCCCTTTGCGACGCTGGCTGCAACCACTGAGATACCAGCGGGCCAATTCCTTCTACATGCCTCCCTGCTGAAAGCCCTATCGGATGCCTGGGGAGACCTGACGGCGGAACCGCCGACGCACCTACTCCTTCAATACCTGCATGTTGTGGGGGCGGGCTCCCACATAGTGCACTGGTTGGTGGAGGCGCTCCTTGCCCATACACTCAAGCCAATGTCACGACTCCGAAATAGTTGGGAGGCTGATAGAGGTCGGCCATGGACGGACAGAGAATGGGATGCTGTACTGGCGAGTTCACGACGCATACCAAGGAACTCTAGGTTTCAACTTATACAGACATACATCGTACAGAGGGCATATCTCTCACCAGATAAAATAAATAGGTATTTCCACATTACCACCTCTACATGCCCACGCTGCCAACAATTGGATGCAGATTTGTTACATATGCTCTGGACATGCACACACCTACAGCAGTACTGGCAAGCAGTGGCCACGACACTGGCTGCGTGTACGGGCGCGCCTCTCCCAGCGACATGGGAGACTTGTATACTGGGACTCTTTGCTAGATCCCCAAAAAATAGGACCGTCTCGAGATTCAGAGACCTAGGATTAATCACAGCGAAAAGATTAATAACGAAACGATGGAAACAAGCAGACCCGCCAGAGATAGTAGGTTGGAGGCGTTCGCTTATAATATGGGCACAGGCAGAGAGTACGGCACTACACAGGGAGGAGACGGTGGGGCTCCGCAAATATCCAATAGCACAAAGTTGGGATGTCATACTAGTGGCTCTCCAAAGTGGTGAAGCGACGAGTGCAGCGGATGAGCAACACATTTAGTTACGACAGTCAGGATGGTATTTAGCGATCGTAATCTGTGCCCAGCCATAAAGACAATCGCATACCCCAGAACTCCCCAATACCACATTTGGGATCATTAAAACCCCATGAGCCGCCGGGAGGGGGAATACCCCCATTGATGGATTCCTCGTCACCTACAGACACGCACTGTATGCTGGCCCCTGATAAGGTGAGACACACGGCATAGATGTGCAGATAACAAGTAGAGATGCTCAGATATGCAGCAGTGGTTCGGCTTGCGTAGTTTAGATGGCAGTTAACAATGTTATATGTTTATATGTTGAATATATGTTTATTGGAAAATCAGATTTTATTGGTGATTGCGTGTCAAATACCTATAGTGCACTGTCATTCTATGCTATTGTGTTCCTAATATTGTTTAAATTTGATTGACAAGCTCCTCCTCTGAGCTGATGTAGCCTGTATCTTAAGTATTGTGCTATCGACTCAAACAGAGTTTTGTCTCAACTAAGTTGTATATAGCCCTGCACCAAACACAGTAACGATGATGTGGCAATATGTGCATGCAATAACACACCAGGACTTATCTATGAAGGCCCGACATAATGTGTACATCTGTAGATGGGATTGATGTGATACCACCAACTCAATGCTATTGCCCGCTACATTGATGTAAGCCATATGGACACTATACCCTTAGGATGTACGATTGATAATGTTATTCACAATAATGATGTCAGTTATGATAAAAACCTGAAAAATACCAATAAAGATATTTAAACAAAAAAACGGTAGAGACCTGGGATTACGTTAAAATGACCTTTATTATGACTCTGTAACCCTTTATTATCAGCCCCCATCAATCCCTCTCTAACATGCAAAATCAATGGAGAATCATTTTCTCCTTTTTACATAAGGAAATGTATGATGAATGGCATTATGCATGCTACCCACAGTGTGCAAGCTTCGAATTAGCAGTAGAAAAAGGAGTGTCGGATTTGCCACTATGTGGCACTGTATAAGTTTGCTGATAATGAAAGAGAGCATGACATTATGCATGCTACCCGCAGTGTGCAAGATTCGAATTAGCAGTAGAAAAAGGAGTGTTGGGTTTGCCACTATGTTTGCTGATAATGAAGAGGGCCTACATACTAGGAGTAATGGAGTAAGGATTAACGGTAAAGTTATCCTGATCTCGCCATACTTACTTTCCTTTGTTGTCATCTCTATATTAACCCACCCTTCTCTCAGAACTTTGTTAATTCATTAATCTCATTGCCCCCTGATGTACCCAGCAGCAACGTATCCCCACTTGAGATCTCTGTCCTATGAATTCCAAATCCTCCATCATCTTACCCTTTTGATGTTGCCTCTTCTTCTAATCTAGAAAATCAAGGAACATGCCTTCAAAGGTGCTCTATGGTCTGTCTGGCAGTGAGTCAAAATTCACAACTTGGGTTTGGGCCATCCCTTTCTTTCTGAACCTCCAATTTATGACACATACTGCCCTCTGAGACCAATAGTTTGTAGTCAGCTGAGAGAATAACATGCCAAAAGCAGGTCATTCTCTTCCTGATACCCGTCTGGCTAGGTCTAAGCCTCAGAAGAGAAGACTGAAGCTCCTGCCTCTGCTTGGAAGGCTAAGAGAATGGGTGACTGCAATTGAGAAGAGCAGTCCTAACTGAGAAGACTTCAGACTCCAGTTGACTGATATCTGCATGGAGGATGGCTCGAGAAGAGAGACTGCCCTGGAACTATGTGTTTCTACAGTCCAGCTGCCCTGTCTTAATCGAAAACAAGATCATCATATGCTATCTCACTTGGATTCACACTGGACACCAATCTCACCCCCAAGGAACACACAGCCAGGAATACAAAGGCTGCCTAGTACCAGCTGTCTTCACACAAGAAAGTGAAACTCCCCCCCCCCTCCAGAAAGAGACTTCAGAACTCTGTTCAAGCTCTTGTACTCTCACATGTGGGTGGTGGCAAGAACCAACTCCATGGCCTCCCACCCTCCACAGTTGCCCCACTTAAGGGCATCCTACAGACTGCAGCATGTCTCATCTGAGGCCTGAAGAAATCTAATCATAATACCTCCATCCTGATGGAAATCCACTGGATGCCCTTGGCTGCATGCATCATCTTCAAAACGAGCTGCATTATTTACTTGTATGGTTTATCCCGTGTATCTGGCTGACAAGCTCACTGTCTCCAATGGTTCTCTGCACACCTGCAGCCAAGACACCATCAGACTGAAAATAACGAACTGTGAAAACAAAAAGGCAACAGACCATCACCATCTCTGCACTTAGGATCAGGAACAACATGCCCGTATCCATCAAGACCACCCCAACCCTGATCCAAATTAGGAAAGAGATGCAGTAACAGTCCACTCTTCTTCCCAGAACCCTGGTACCACTTCAATCACTTCATGTCTGAATATTTGCCATTGACCCAAACATCTCTCTGCTGCCTTGTGTAGAAGTTCGAAATAAACAAACTCCACTTATGTACATGTATACATACATGCATATGTATGTATCACTAATTGTCGCATGTGAATAATCTGGTGCCTTCCTTAAAAACTTTTTAGAACTATAGAACAGTTTCTAGGTGGAAGTGTGCCCCCAAATTTGTAACGAGAAACAGTCGAAGGACTAGGAGTAACTGAATAACCATAAAGGAAACTAAGAAACTACGAATATCTGGTTGCAAAATACTGGTCGGAAATAGCAACCATTATTTTTGTGACCAGGGTGATTTTTAAGAACCAACCTATATACTAATAGGTCGATTCTTAAAAATTCACATGATAGTGGGTCACAAGCCAGACCTACTTCATGAATATATGAGGTAGATCGCAAATTTTGACTCGCTTTGATTGGTGGCCATCGCATTGATGTTGGCCTGCTTGGGGCAGCAAACCTCCATGCCTGTTATTGCTTTTAAATGGGGATGCTTTTCTTTAAAGGGTTTTTTAGGGGTATTTGTGTGAAAGTTTGCTTAGGAGAAGACCAATGTTTTGTGACCAGATTTTGGTTGCAAAACATTGATACATAGCATACTGATTCAGTGTTTGAAAGGGTCGTCTACAACACGCCCTTTCCAGTTACCGAATCGGTATCCATTCACAATCGCAATCCCATTTTAGGAGTTGAGGGAAAAAAAGTTGATTTCCAAAATAATATCAGATCTGAAAAAGCATTTTTAGGGTTGCAAACACAGAATCAGCGTGTTTGAGACCGTAAATGCTTAGTTCATCTGACTCTTTATTCTTCTGGGTGGCCACCCATATCCATATACAACTTTTCCAGTTTTTCTTAGTCAGGAGATGCTTTATATCTGGATAGAAATATGGATCATAAAATCAGAAGAAAAGAGAATTAGTTTGTGAACTGGATTTTGGGACTCTTTGCATCAAGAGGGTGCTCTGAAGTTAGTTCAGCACTGGGCAGTCCAGTGACTTGTGACTCAGTGGAGGGGCTGAGCTGCCTCTTACCTTGGGAACGAGGAGGTATCCCAGACCTTTATACAAACCATTACTCCTTGGGTATACTGACCAGTATTATTCCAACAAAAGGCTAATGTGATTTTAGACAGAATTTGCCCTCCTCCACCTTTTTAGTAATTCGACTTGGCATTAAAGGCCATTATAGTAAGGAAACAGAGGCTTCCACTGCTATTGATGATTTCCCAGCAACCTCACCAACAGGCATTGCACAATAAGCGGTTCGTACCACCCAGCAGTTCTACTGCTGAGTAGTTGCGTGAAGAGGGCCACTGTATATTTGGTACTAGTGTGCTCTGAAATGTAAACAAAAAATATATAACACATTTTCTCATCCTCCTTTTGCACTGGAAAAGATGCACGTGGCTGAAAGTCCACAGGGGGCTGAACCCATGCTAGAAGATAAATATTATTGGTAAGTAACTTTTTTCTTTTGCTGTGCAGTGCTGTTCCACATAGATAGGAAATGTAAACATGTCATCTGAAACATGAACTGAAAATGTGTCCCAAAATAAAGTACAGGTATGTTACCTCCTTGGAAAGACATTGATTGGCTAAATGTACAAGGCAGACATCGCACTTAATGTATTTTTATTTTCACTGTATTTTTATTTTCTTTGATTTCATTTAATATCTTGGTAATCAAATTCTGTGAAAAGTAAACAAAGACTTCTTGCATTTCGAATTAGCAGCTTCTCATATTTCCATTCTATCCTCTCCCTTAAATATTTGCAGGCGTGTAGCAACTATCAAAAATAAGATATTCATTAGTATTTGCTGATGTGATGATCTAATTCCTCAGTTACTTCTGTTTTAGAATGGTCAACAATGACCGCTTTTAGAAATTAACAGCTGTTTAGTACAATTTACATAAAAAGCTATAAATGTTATTACACATTTATTTAAAGAAAATATTTCAGTTTACTTGTTTATTTGTGACTCTGCAAAGTGTAATGATGATGCACATTGCACTATTAAGAGTACGGTGCAAAACAAAATTGTGTCACCAAAACATTGTTAATGTATTTTGTGCCAGACGTCCAGTGTACAACAATTTCCTGAAATCTGCTAAAAACTGGTCAGGCAAATAATGGAAATCAACTTTAATGTGTGTGTATTACTCCTGGTAAATATGCCCAAAACGCTGAGGCAAGAAATTGGCTGGTATTACACTGAAAAAATGCTTCTCAAAAACACAGCTGAATTGAAAGAAAATTAACAGTAAAAAGTGAAAAGAAAATTTACATGTCATTTGCCAGATGTGCAATTGAACAGGCATAGTATGTGTATTGTTAGGCTATGGACTTTCCATGTTTTTGTTCTTTAATTAAACTATTGATAATACCATGGAGGACACACCAGTACTGTTATCAGTATTGATAAGACTGCAGTTGCTATTTATTTGAAGCAGAGCTTCTCTTCTCAGATCCTACAAAATCAAAAGTAAAATTAATTTTTACTACATTTTCCTTGTTTAACCAATTACAATTTGGGATGGAAAGAATCTGACCATGTTTATTTTATCAACGTAGATACAAATTATGCCTGTGACCCATCTTCAAGAAGCTGCCTAAATGTATATGGAGGAAAAAAGCTTTTTCTGATGGATGCTTCTAACTGCAGATTTTTTACCTTTAGAATGTTCCCCATGTTCAAGACTGGATGCGGAATTTTTTACATCAGTGATTCTGCATGCGCATATAAGCGCCACCCCTGCGTGCTAATGTCAGTTCCTTTCTTTCTGCGCCTTGAAACATGGATCATGATGGACTCTCCCATTTTCGCCAATTAACAAATTCTTCCAAATTGCTTTTCCAGTGTGCAAGGGAACAGTGTCTCCACTGAAGACTACATGATGTCAGGAGGTATGCTGTCTTCATCTGCAGGTGGTCCACATCTGAGTGCGAAATTCTAGCCTTCCAGCTGTCTTTTAAAGAGCAGACGCTACTCCCGGGTACTGCCCTCCCAGCTATAATGCCCAATGGGCCGCCAATCACCTTTCCTGGCTCTCCCCACTAATCCTAAATCACGAACAATTCAAAGTAATCGGAGACTTTAACTTACACTTTGAAATTACTGATGACCCCTCCCCCCCCCCAGCAGACAATTAAAGAGCGATTTACGAATCCTCCAACTAAAACAATGGATCAGTGGCCCCACACATGTAGCAGGCCACACATTAGACTTGTTCTTCTCCTAACATTGAAACCATTCAAAACCTTGGCATCACTTCTTTTTTATGATCGGACCACTCCTTATTAAACTTCTCTCTTACACTTCCATCAGCTGGAAAGACTCCATTGAATCCATTCTTTTATGCCTAAAAGATCAGGGAGTAAAATTAATGTTGACATCTTTCTAAACCATTTAGTTCCCCCGGAGCTTGGCAAAAGTGCCTCGCTTGATAACCACCTAAGGAACCTTAACTCTGCCATCTCCAATGGCTTGGACAACTGTGCACCTTTGAAAATGAACAAACCCTGCAGAAGTTCTCCATCAGAAAAGTGGTATATGTCCAAATTAAGGGCCCAAATCACAAAGGTAAACTTATATCAAAAGTCTAAGTTAACGACTTTTGGTATTCACAAAGGTAAACTTAAACCAAAAGTCTACGTTTACGACTTTTGGTATTCACAAAGGTAAACTTAGACCAAAAGTGCTGCTCCAGAGGCACTTGTTCTGGATCTGACTCCGACACTGATATCTGATCCGAAGAGGAGTTTGGCTAGATCTAGGCTAGTGTCTCATTATGAAATTACTAAGGCACAGTCTGTGGTGTTTGAGGACTCTCCAACTCTGCCTTTGCCTAGGCGTCTATATCTTTGATGCTTTGAGGCCCTTTTTCAGCGTAGACTCACATCCTGTACAAGACTTGCAGAATGTTCCACATGACAACGGATGATGAAGTGGTGGACAATTTGTTGCATCATCACTATACTGATGATGGATTATATTTAGACCTCTAAAATGATAGTGCTGTGTATTCTTCACCAGAGATAGAACTGCACTCTTCACTTGGGCCCCCTACTGGGGAAAGTTTCTCTTTTGCTATTGTAGTACGTAGGACACCAGACTTGTTGGAACTGCAGTAGCCAGCTGTGAAAACTAAGACTAATCTTACTGAAATTTAGCAATTTGGCCCTTCAACTGGGTGTCCTTGCTTCATTTCAATGAGGTCTTGGCAGACAATCTGACTACAGTGTGGTTGAAGCCTTGCTCAGCACTGCAGGTAAGTCACCCTCATCGCTGGGCACCATACACTTGTTCTGGGGGATCCAACCTTCTTGGCTCAGCACTCAACACCAGAATGTCTTGTGGTGCAGCCTTCAGCCAGTAAAGTCAACCTGATAGCTTTCCCTACTGCTCGCCTGATAGAGAATCGAAGTGCATTGATGTGCTTGGCAACAGGGATTCTTATCCCCAAGTTTGGCATTGCATTCTCTGAATGCAGTCTGCTTTCTGGAAAGATACACTCCCCTTTGGGATATGGTGAGCAAGATCGTGCCTGCCCTCCCTGGAGAGTTTCAGAACTCCTTTGCACAAACAGTCTACAACAGACAGGATGCAGCCAAATACATTTTACGGGCCAGGCTGAACGCCATAGATGATGCAGGTGGAGCTATGCGCACTAGGGTCGTTATCAAAAGTGGATGCACGCCACAGGTTTCTCTGGCGACATGTGTGAAGAACTTAAAAATGTGTGCCTTTGCATGAGTTGATGTGCTCCAAACACTCTCCCCAATGTAGTAATCTCCCTGACTCTAAAATGTCAGACTAAGGAGTACACTACCAAGGGGAAAAGGGTAGGGAAAGAGATATACAGGCGATGTTGTGGCAGAAAAATGTGATGCGGGTAAAGTCTCTGAGGCTCCAATGGCACACACAATTCGCTGGAGAAACCTTCAGGTTTCTGTATATTGGCACAAACCACAGATTAATTTGGTATCCTGAACATTCACAAAGCAGTAATCTATATGACCATGGCTCATCAAATGAGAGAATATCTGATAGACACTTCTAGACGTAAATTTCTTACCTTAGCATTATCCCCAGGCGTCGGAGTGGATCGGGACATTTTTCGTGAGCAGTACCCCTTTGCGCCAGTAGATGGCGCTGTTCGGCTCCACGTGCGCAATGCCTATATAGGCGCCACCCCAGTGCAATGGTGTCAGTTCTTTTCTTTCTGCGCCTTTCTGCACAGATCTGGGATCACCTTTTAACGTGTTTTTTCGACGTTTTGTCGAAGTTTTTGGGAGAGTGATGTTCTACTGAGAAGACAGGATTCAAGCCCTGCGGTGCCTGTCATGGACAGATGTTGGTGATCAACCTGCATCCTGTTTGCTTCTGGTGCCTGGAGTGCGACCACGATATGAAGATCTGCATCGACTGCCACGACATGCACCCCAAAGCCTTGAGGGAGCGATCCCTCAAGCTCCTTGCTGCCTGGTGTGTGATGCTGCAACGGTCTCGATCCCAGTTGGAAGGACCTGAGATCGGTTGTGGAGTCCAAGATCCTCATCACATTCAAAGTCGTCAGGTCCCTCGGGTAAGTCCCACAAAAAAAGAAAATTCTAACCAACATTGGCACCCAGTGGGACGCAGGATACGCTATCACCTGCCCCACTGAAGGTCTATAACATCAGACCAATGAGTTCTTCAAATTGTCTGAAGGGACTACGCCCTCCCCTTGCCCATCTTGCCTTGCTCTGCTCAAGTCCTGTATGCCCTGAACCTGGAAGACTGAATGGTAGTGTTGGACTTGCAGGACGCATACTTCCACATTCCCCTCCTGGCTGCCCACAGGCGTTAACTGCTGTTCACGGTGGGCCACGACCACTTTCCGTTTGCCGTGCTTTCCTTTGGCCTTACCAGCACCCCTTGGGTGTTCACCTAGGTGATAGTGGTGGTTGCAGCTCATGTGCGGAGATCAGGGGTTCCAGTCTTTCTCTATCTCGACGACTGGCTGTTGAAGGTGGGCTCGCCCCAGGCTGTCGTCTCCCACCTCCAGACTACGGCGGACCTCTTGAATTTGCTGGGATTTACTATCAATGTGCCGAACTTACACCTCACTCCCTCTAAGACGCTCCCTTTAAACTGAGCAGTTCTGGACACGGTGCAGTTTCGGGCCTATCCTCCCGAACTGCAAGTCCATATTCAGGCTATGATACTGATGTTTCAGCCTCTATCCTGGATTTTGGTGAGACTGACTCTGAGGCTGCTGGGACTCATGGCCTCTTGCATCCTGCTTGTGAAGACCGCCATATGTGGGCTCTGCAGTGGGACCTGAAGTTCCATTGGGCGCAGTGTCAGGGGATCTCCCCAACATGGTCCAGATCTTGGAAAAACTGCAAAAGATCTGCAGTGGTGGTTAACAAACCGCAATTGGGTCAGTGGCAGACCCAGTGCTTAATTTGTGCCAGCGCTTATTTCTCAGGGCCGGGTGTACACTCTAGTCGAGCCCACATGCAATATGAGTAATAATTGGCTGCGCATTCTCAGAGTAGGTGCCACCGTTCCAGTCTCTCCCCATCCCTGTGAAGAGCTGATATCACACATGAATGCATGCATGTGTATAATATTTCAAATTGGATGCAGCTGCTCTGCCGCCCGCCTAAATGTGAGCCAAACACATCACATTACCGCCAGAAACTGAAACTGCCTGGGCTGGGTCTCGCCGTAGGTCACCAATACCATCACACCCCATTTCCATTTTGCAGTCATTCATTGGTAGCGCGCTGGCGTAATGCACTACCAATAAACGATTACAAAATATATTATTAGCCTGGCCCCGTCCCTCCTTGGCGAATCATGAGGTTTGTACCCCGAATCGGACCAATGAGTAGTGTTTTCACCGCAGCCCCCCCAGCATACTGCGCAGCTGCAGCGTTAATCATTATCCCACGACAGAAGCAATCAGCGTGTCGCGCATTAGGCCTCCTCCCTCGCAGATTAATTAAAACTAAAAAGGCTGTCCCGCAGTCCCGGTAAGTAATGCCTTTGACCAGAGTTATATTTGTCTACATTTTAAGCTTTGAAATGTATGATCATGCTAAATAACGTTTTATAGTGTGGGACCCATGGCTGCAGCTCTTCCTGTACTGCTGCTGGCTTTTAACTTTTGCAGCGAAATCTTTTTTTAAAGTTAAAAGCCAGCAGCAGTGGCGGAAGAACTGCAGCCGTGGGCCCCACACGATAAAACGTTATTTTGCATAATAAGCAATTTGAATGCTTTGTAGACAAATATAACACTGAACACTAGTACACAGCTGATGGCAGAAAAGCAAGACTATCTGAACGTGCCACTAGACGAAAAATTGCCTCAAGTGGCACGTTCAGGTAATCTTGTTTTTCTGTAATCAGCTGTGTGCCAGTGTTCAGTGTTGTTTGTCTATAAAGCATTCAAATGGCTGATATGCTAACAACCATCAGCACGAATTAAGTACTGTGAGTGGAGTAATCTGAACAGAAATTGAACGGTGATGCTAAATCCATGTCTGCCCTGCGGATGCTAGAGGGGTACAAAGAGAAAAATACGAGGCACAATATCTATGTGGGTAGCGTGTGTGCGTATGGAAGTGATGCCACAGTAATGAGTGTAGAAGTTAGCTCAGTTGATTAATGCACCCATTATTGTTGGCTTAGTGTAACCGGAAGATAACAGGGTTGGATTCCAACAGATGCACTCAGCTGTTCATCCTTCCTTCTATTATTAGCGCCTTGAGACGGGACTAATCATAATGTTCGTCATATAAATATATAATTTATTGTTGCTGCTGTCACTTAGCAGTGAGCTTCTCAAGCTGGAAGTTCTCCTGGCTGAGATAAAACATGGATTTATTATGGCTCCACAGGAAGAAGAAATAGTGCTGTTTGTGGTACAGATCAGCATTCTGTGCCGGAGGAACGTGCAGCAAACCCGGCTGTTTATGAGGAAGAAGAGGGGAGGGGGTGATTCCTCTCAGCCTCCCTTGTGAGTACAGGCCTTAAAGGCACAGTTGTTACATTGAGCCGCCAGCTCAGCTTTCAGTGGTTGCTTCCGTCCCAAGTCACCGCAAACATGCGCCTGATCACGAGGCAGCAACCACAAGACCACACAGGGCCAGCCTGCTTTGTTCCCCTTCCACAAAAGAGTCCAATTCATTCTCAGAAAACCGTGCTGAATTCAGTGTGTCACCAAAGCAGTTATTCTGAACAGACAGATTCATTCTCGTGTGTCGGTGGAAGGCACAGCTCTCTGCAGTGTGCCTCTCTCTCCCAATGTATGCGGGTGTAAAGACACCTGACGTCACATTTCACATTGTAGTCTGGTTTTACTACATCACTGTAGCCTTCATTCCCACTAACAGAAATTACCTCCTGTTGGGTGGGGTCAGCAGGGAAGTTGAGGGGTCTGGGTAGTATGGGACACAGTACATGGAGTGGCACAATTTTATTTGGGTTCCAGTGCCTGGGAAGCATCTCTCAAGGCTCTGCCAGCAGACAGTTTGAATTCCCAGTGCACAGTTTGAGAAGGGCAGACTATTTGCCTACTCCATTCTTTTTGACCATGGCTCCCTATACTCTTTTCCCTGGAGCACAGGGCCCACAATTGGAATAGATCCAAGCTGGGAGTGGGCATAAGTGGGAGCAGACCCCTCTCCCTTCCCCAACCAGTTTTCACAGTGGTGACAGATGTGTCACTCCTGGGATGGGGCGACCATCTGGGAGAGGTGGAGATCAGAGGCCTCTGGTCTCTGGTGGCATCTGGACTCCACATCAACCTTCTGGAGCTCCGGGTGATCCGGCTGGCATTAAAAGCCTTTCAACCCTCCATCAAGGGAAGGCTAGTACAAGTGTTCACGGACAAGACCACGCCATGTGGTACTGCAACAAACAGGGTGGGTGGGGTCTCGGACCCTTTGCCAAGAGGCCCTGCGTCTCTGGACATGGCTTGTCTTGTGGTTTGTGGCCTCCTGGCCTGCCTGGATACGTTGGCATATGCCTGGCTGCCATGATGACTTTTGCGCACGTTACTCTTAGCCGTTGTTCTATCGCCCTCTGCTACTGCCAAGTTATTCTACAACTGTCTGCATTTTCTGTTTCTCACCTTTTCTCCTGTTCCCTTTGGGCTCAGTCTGAACAACAGTTACAAGGTCGAAAAACACGTCCCTGGTTCCTGCTGATATGGCCAGTCCCTCGCACCTAGACATAACACTAGGTACAGCTGCCATGGGGAAATTAGTGGGCATTTATGATTGCGTTTTTCCCTCTTGGAGGGGACTTGAAGAAAACCTTTCCAGAGAGAAGAGCTGTGATTGTCTGCTGATGTAGTCTTTGCATCTAGAGACTGAGGTATGGGGGTTCGCTTGTCAAAGCCCAGAGGTCTTCTATTCATATAATACAATAGCTACTAGCACGGGGAGGGTGGTAAGGTCATTCAGCCCTCTATCCACTGCTTTATGAAATGCTTTCCCCGTTAGTATTCTATGGAGTTGTAACTATGCTGATTATATTATTCTTATGCATTATGCTGATAGTACTGTCACGTGTACTGTATCTTAGAGCACGTATGTTGAAATAAACATTTTAACCTATACTGTGTCTCTTCTTACGCCGGTTGTGGACAGGAATGAGTGAGTGACGAAAGGGTGTTCTTGCTACTGCGAGTCCTGGGAGAGAGAGAGATACCGTGTTCTGGGTTGTCTAATCATTGGTACATTGTTGCTAATGGGACGCTAAGGCTAGTTGGGTTGGGGTTTTAGGTGCTAAGGTTTATGTTTGGCTCACCACTATATTCCAAGGTCCTATTATCCTGTGCATAGCTCTGTGTGTGTGCAGAATCCCTATAACAGGCTGGAACAGCAGAACATTTCCCTGGGGGTTCTCTGAACGCCAGGGCAGAATAACTCATCCGAAGATGCCTAGCAGGTCACGAATGGCACCTCCATCCGGACGTGGTGCAAGGTATCTTTCTACAGCGAGGAGCGCCTTGGTTAGATCTGTTTGCCACCGCCGAGAATGCCCAATGTCAGCAAATCTGTGCACTGGAGTTTCCAAGGCGGCTCTCACTCGGAGGCGCTTTTAATCTCAAGTTGGCGCTGAGGCCTCCTGTACGCCTTTCCACCCATACCATTCCTGCACAGAGTTCTTAAGAAGATCAGGAACAGCCAGGCCCAAGTCATCCTTGTGGCTCCGGTCTGGGCTTGGAGAGTTTGGTTTCCTGAGCTGTTGAGCATGGCCATCTGTCCTCTAATCAAGCTGCCCCTTTGGAATTATCTTATGTCACAGCAGAAGGGGATGGCTCCCCATCCGAGCCTGTCAACGCTCCACCTTCTTGCGTGTAGATTGAGCGGTGACTGTTGACAGCTTTCGATCTTCCGCCCAAAGTCTGCAATGTTATCTTGGCAGCCAGGCTTCCCTCCACCACGACAGTATATATCTGCCGTTGGGGTAAGATTGTGGTATGGTGTGCAGAGAAACAGGTTGGCTAGCTTTCTGCTCTCCACTCTCGGATCCTTCTCTTTATCCTTTCCCAGCAGAGCTCTGCTCTGGGCACCTTAAAGGGCTATCTTTCTGCTATCTCCGTTTTTCTGGGGTTGCCTGACCAGCCATCCCTCTTCAAATCCTCTATTGTATAAAGGTTCTTGAAAGGTTTGCAACATATGTTTCCTCCTTCCCCCTTCATCATGCCTCAGTGGGACCTTAAGCTAGTCTTGACATTCTAGATGTGCGCTCATTTTGAACCTTTGCACAAGTGTCCTCTCAGGCGGCCTTCCTGGTGGCAATAACATCCACCTGGAGGGTTGGTGAGCTTCAGGCTTTGTCATCCAAACCTCCATACCGGAACATCTACCCAGACAACCTGATTCTATGCACTAGAGATTCCTTTCTGCCAAAAATGGTTACTCCTTTTCATGTAGGCCATTCCATCATCCTGCCTACTTTTTACACTCCGCCACATCCCTCTAAAGAAGAGGAGCGACTCCAACGACTGGACCCAAAAGAGTGGTGTCGTTCTACCTTGACCGCACAAGAGAGTTCCGGGTGGGCAACCAACTCTTCGTCGGGTATGTCGAAGTGAAGAAGGGATAGGTTGTGCAAATGCGGACCATCCCCTGATGGATTGTGCTCTACATTAAGATCTGCAACGCATTGCCCAAGAAGCAACCCTCCGAGGGATTGCGTGTTCATTCCACCAGAGCCAAGGCTGCAACCACTGTGTTAGAATGCAAAGTCCCGGTCCTGGACTTCTTCCAGGCATCAACATGGGCCTCTCTGCACACGTTCACAAAACACTACTGCCTGGACAGTCAGGTCACTCAGGACGGGTGCATTGCCTGCTCAGTCCTGCATGACTTTTTAGTGTGAAATTGTTCACAGACCCACCTCCAGGGAGGTATTGCTTGGGAATATATTCTAAGGTAAGGAAACTGCGACTAGAAGTCTCTATCAGATGAACAAGTTACTTACCTATGGTAACGCCTTATCTGGTAGAGACTCTATCTAGCTGCAGAGTCCTCACCGAGCCACCCATCCTCCCCGCTCTGCGGATAGATTTCTAGGGACAGGGTTTTTCCCCTTTCAGGGCTTTAGTTTTCCACACTAGTGGTCAATATTAATCGTGGTGCTGCACTCCTGGCATGGAAAGTCATGGAAAAAAACTGATGCCAGTGCACTGGGGTGGTGCCTATATAGGCACGACACACAGCACTTCCGGCACAGACGACGCCAACAACTCCATGCAGAGCCGAACAACACCACCTACCGGCTTGCAGGAATACTGCTCATGAAAAAGTTCTGTATCCAGTTTGACACCTGGGGATAATTCTAAGGTAAGGATCTGCGGCTAGATAAAGCCTCTACCATTTAAGGCGTTACCAAAGGTAAGTAACTTGTTCGTTGTGACTAGAGCCCAGGAGGCAGCTGTAGAACCGAAAAGGATAGTGTGTGTTGAGCCATGTGATCTCTTCTGATACTGCCGAAGAACCAGGTAGGATAGTGTATTTGGAACCAGATAATGTTTCAGCTGCCAATGATGATAAACCCCTGCAACAGAAGAAAGGGAAGGCAAAAAGGCAGAGCCCTGCCTATCATGGCCTAAATCCTGAAGCACTGAGCGAGGGAAAAAAGGTACCAAACAGGTGCAAATAGGAGCAAAGAGGCACATGCCCAACAACCGTTGAGCATGCTATCGAACATTATCTCTGTTTCCCTTTCTAACTGATGCTGCCTCTTCTGCCCTGGAAGTGCTTATCTTGTTTGTGTTCAGCCTTTATTACATGGAAGTACTAAGATTTCTCAGCCCCAGCCACAAAGGGCCTTCCTTGTCTCCACTTCCTTGTATTTCATAGTCTTCCTGTGGATGCTTGGTCAGTGTATTTTGGATATGTGTGCAAACCCCTCACCGTACTTTTCTTGGAATCAGTGACTTTTTCACAACCTCAAGCATCATGTTGATTCCTGACAATGTACAGACACCCCTCAGGGATATGCCCTTTGATGGATCCAGACTGTATGGTGACAAGGTGGATTCAGTTTTAGAGAGATTTAAAGATAGCCATGCATGATATGATTTGGTCCTTCATTTCTTGAACACCTTTCTTATGAGGAACAAGTTTAAGATGCTGACTCTGGTCCAGGTATTCTCCGCCTTAGATCCTGGGGATTGGATAGTACCCTTGGACCTGCAGGACAAGCACTTTTATGTACCTGTCCTGCAATCCCAGAGGCAATTCCTCTGCTTCTTGGTCGGGAAGGACCACTTTTAGTTCACTTCCCTTCGGCTTCACCTCTGCTCTCAGGAATTTTACAAAGAAGATGGAGGTGATACCCCTTCTTGGCACCCCGAAGAGTGGAGTGGGCACAACAAACGGTGCACTAGAATCCTGGCATGCTGCCGAGGTGCGGACGCTGGGCGATCTATATGAGGACGTAACACTACTGCCATTTGACAGGTAAGCCCAAGACACCGACTTGCCACCAGGCCAATTTATATTATTTAATCCCATAATAACAGCACTGACAAAGTCCTGGGGAGACATGAGCACTGAGCCCCAACCCTACCTGGTACTGCAATACCTACACGTGATGGGTACAGGCAGCCACATAGTGCATTGGTTAACAGGAGCACTATTGTTACACACCCTAAAACCCCTAGCGCCCCTACGCACAACCTGGGAGGAAGACAAAGGAAGGCCGTGGGAGGAAAAGGAATGGGACACGATATTAGCAAGTGGTACGCAAGTCCCGCGAAACGTAAAATTCCGCGTCATTCAGTACTTTATCATCCATAGGGCATACTTATCACCGGATAAGATAAACAAATACTTTCAACTTACATACGCAGCATGCCCTCGCTGTGATCAGGTTGGAGCGGACCTTCTTCATATGCTGTGCTCCTGCCCTTTACTACACCAATACTGGCAGGAGGTGGTGTCTGGTCTGTCGAAATGCACGGACCGCCCACGACTACAAACATGGGAGGAGTGGATACTAGGTGTATTTGCCAGGTCCAAAAAGCACAAAGCTACATCTAGATTTATTGACCTTGGCCTCATAGTAGCAAAAAGACTGCTCACCCGAGGATGGAAGAATAAACACCCTCCCACATCAGAGAGCTGTAAACGGTCACTTCAGGTATGGGCCCAGGCGGAAAGTGTAGTTTTACACAGAGAAGACGTAGCCGGCCTGCGCAAATATCCAATTACACAAAATTGGGACACCATGGTGGTGGCGCTGCAACACATGGGGCCGGAGCAGGGCGGGGACACACCACAAGATGGAGAAACCGGGGAGACAGGAACGAACTGTGAATAGTTCACATCATAGACAACAGCTAGCACAAGGTCAACTCTAACGAACCAAGGGCCAGATGTACGACCCACCAATTTGCAACTCGCAAATTGTGTCGCATTTGCGACTCGCAAATTGGGATGTATATGCTCTTGATACCCAGTAACCACAGTGTGTAAGATTAGTAGAGCATATGCTGTAACGCTGCAAATGATACCTGCCATATGTTTAATCCAATACATGTTTAATCCAATAAATGCAAATAAAGAAATAAACAAATTAAAAAGATGGAGGTGATTGCAGTTTATCCTCACAGGTCAGATGGGCACGCATTTCCGTACCAGAGTGACTGGGTGTTGAAGATGAATTCAACACAGTCAGTTGTGTACTACCTTCAGACGACCATCATGCTGATCTCTTTGCTAGATATCTCCATCAGCGAGTCAAAATTTCTAATTCAGACAGAATTCCTTGTTTAGGAGCCGTCTGGACACAGTGGTGTCCAAACCTTTCTGCCCTGCTTTGGGAACATTCAGAATGTGATCCTGATGTTTGGGCTCAGTCTGGTGTACTCGCCCAGATGGTTCTGGGTCTTCTGGCCTTTTGTATTCTTCTGGTGCAGTATGCCAGCTCACACATTCGAGATCAGTATTGGAACCTCCATCTTCAGTGGGCTCTAATTGTGGGTGCCTTTCACACAACATTTTTGTGTCAGATGAGGTGGTTCGACTTCAGTGATGAGTGATGGATTCCAACCTGACTTGCAGCAGGCCGTTCTTCATACCCCATCTGGTGTTCATAGTGATAAAGGATGCATCTGCAAGAGACTTCTAGCCACAGATTCCTTATCTTTGAATTATCCCCAGGCGCCAGACTGGATCCGGAAACTTTTCTACAGCAGTACCTCTGCGCGTGGGTAGGGGGCAACAGGCGACTCAGTAACAACATCGTCCACCGGATGTGACGTCAACAGAGTCCATATAAGCCCTCCCCTGACACGCTAACACCAGTTTCTTCCTTTGTGCGCTTGCATGCGAATCCGGAGAGCGGTACCTCTCGCCATTTTTGGCCTACCTCGTCGTTGTCGACGAAACAGAGTGCTTTTTTCTGGATATCTTTGGGGGTCCTGTGCACTACAGTGGCAGTGCCTCCATTAGGGCGCTGGGGCGTTGACCCACAAGCCGCGCCCGTCGACTCCCGAGGCAACATTTAGCAGACAGGCTCAGCTCCCTCAGCGGCAATGTCTGAAGGGGGTAGGCGGGGCAGCCAGCAGGTTGACTCCCGGCGTCATGCTGACTGACATGTCATTGTCAAACTCAGCAGGCCAGGGGGTGGCGCGGAGCGCACAGCAGGCAGCAGTGCGCATGTTGGGTTTGGGTCGGAGAATTTTTCCGACCAGCCCAGTCATGCGCACTAGTGTTTGCTGTGGCTGGCGGCTGCGCATTAGGAGAGCGAGGGTTGATCAATGCCGCAGTCCTCGGTCTCCTAATGGGCGGCGAGTATCCCTGCTAAGCCAATCCTGGCGCTGCTGGAGCAGCGTCTGTATTGGCTGAGAGGGGTTGCCACACTCACGCCAGCGGCCTCTCGCAGTCCGCTAACAAGGGATTGGGCCCTGGGCTGCCATTGGCTGAGGGAGGCTGGTGGCTGGGAGAAGAGGCCTGGCTCGGCTGGCACTGATTGAGCTCAGCGCAGTGAAGGAAGGAGCGGCGCGCGGGCTGTGCTGCTGGGGCCGCTGGTGCGCGTGCGATGCTCCGCTTCTCCCGGGCTCTGGAGCCGTTGCGGGGCTGGGGCAGTTTCAGCAGGTGAGGCTGCACTGGAGCACCTCTGGGGGATAGGGACATGCAGGGGGGCGCGCGGAGTCCGAGGAAAGTTTATGTGCAGAGGCGGAACAGAGCTGGTGTGGGCAGGTGAAGGTGGTGCACACGTGTGTCGCGATGTCGGGGTCTAGGGTCGGTAAAGAAGGCAGGGGGGCAAAGCCTAAGTTGGACAGAAAGGGCAGATTTCAGGGGCATAGAGTGCATAGAGTTCATTGTGCACTGTGGGGCTGGGGCAGTAGCATGCAGTGCTCTGGGTGGGGGGTACGTGTGTACTCAGATCAGGCTAGAATAACCCCATACTGTTGTGGGCTCCGCGCTGTAGGGCAGGGTGCCTAGAAGTAGGTTTCAAGGGGGAGAGGATGTGGCCTTACAGCTAGAGTGGTCGACCTCGACGCTGGGGAACCAGGTTCGAGTCTCTGCAACGACGATCAACATCCTGTGATTCTGGGCAAATCACTTAATCTCCCCGTGCCCACCAAAAATGAATGTGTCCATCTGTAACGCAACTGGTGCTCATGTAAAGCGCTCCGATACTTTAGGGTCAAGTTTGCGCTATATAAAACTCTGGGGGGTTTCAAGACCTTGCGGTTCATCAACGTACGAGAAGAAGGCTGCGGCGCACTAAAGGCTAATGTGCTACCTTTTGGGGTCAAGATGGGTGTTACAGATTTGGGGGCGCCTAGAGACATGGTGCTAGATCCGAGCGTACAGAGAGCGGCTCAGAGTGATAGGCACCGGTGCACTAAGGGGCAGGTGGTAGATCCATGGGTACAGAGAGGGCTAAGGTACGAGAGCCTGTGGTACTCTTGGAGACGTGTTTTAGGACACAGTGTACCCTTGGGGAGGAGCAACAGTGCGAGGGCCAAAGGTGCGACTGAGGCGGAATGCTCTCGAGACGCGCACCCTGGATGGGGGTACAAGCCCAGGTCCAGGACACACCAAGGGGCAGGCTGTTAGAACCTGGCGTGAATTAGTGAAAAGGGTGCTAGCTTTCTGATGTGCAAGGATAGAGTGCTCGTCCTTTGGTATACTGATAGGCTGAGTGCTAGAACCGCGATTTGCACAAGGGCGCATGGTGATGGAGCGCAAGAGCCGGGATTGCCCTCGGACTGGAACTGAAGCCCGAGAGCGCTAGGGCCTGGGTATTGAAGATGTAGAGTCCGTTGATGCATTAGTGTGCCCTCTGGCGGTGGTGTGCTTCAGGCTGGGTCCCCCTGCCCTGTGGGTACCCTGTAGATCAGGCATGCATGCACTGGAGGCTGGGGGAGAGAGAGAGGTGGACTGCGAGCCGGGCCCAGAGAGCTCGAGAGAAGAGTGGGATTCTGACCAGGGCAGGACTCAGCAGAGGACCGACCATGCTGGCGGGACCACGGAGCTGAGACAGCGGGAGGCGCACTGCTGCAGGCGGTGAGGAAGCAGCTCGGGAGACGAGGCTTGGCTTTTGTAACACCTAACAAAGGCTGCAGTGTCACAGCACTCTGGTAAGTGACGGGCTCCTACATCCCATTCCGAGTGTCGTTGGTGGGCGGGCTGTTAGCGTCCCAGGATCAGGGACGTGCTCTACCCATTCCGGGGCTCTAACTACCCTGATGTCACTCACTGTAGTGCTCTAACAATCCCTGAACAATCACCATGCGCAGCAGCGAGCTGGAGTAAACAGAGCTCATACTTGGACATACTGGGCCGCAGTATGGCTATTGTCTTACGCCTCACCACTTTCGAATGTCACCAGCCGCCACTGGTGCACTACGATGTTGACACCACACCCTCATCCTATTTCCATGTGGTGTCTGGGTGTGCACCCTGACTCCGAACAGTGCAGCTCTTGTCTTCAGCTTCAGTCGTTGGCGTTGCAGGAGCGACGCTTGACGCTGTTAGCTGTGCGATGGTTGAAGGCCCCTCGTTGGTCACAGTTCTCTTCTCCCTCCGAGGACCGCTCAAGGCCCAGCTCCCAGAGTCCTTTGTCCTCGCTGTCGTCTGGGAAGTCATGCAGTAGGCGGTCGGCGCCACAGCCTTTCTCAACTTTACATGTGGTGTTCCTGACACACCGACAACTTCTCTGATTTCTGAGTCGTAGCATGAACCTGCCCCATGCCTTCCAGTGTTTCCCGTCGCCGAGGCGACTTTGGCTCAGATGAGGGACTACTATCTTTCCCTCCATGCCATTTTTGGTTCTCAGCCTCCCTCTGGTGCGCGTCTCGGCCCCAAGGAGGTCGTGAGGCCTTGACTGACTACAAACCAGCGGGACCTCCCTCGGTGTCAGTGAGGCCCTCCAAATCCCTGATCAACACCTTATCGGCTCCGGTGCACAGCCCTTCGGGGTTCCCACCTGGGACGCCAGTGTTGATTCCGCCGCCGGACACCAGTGTTGGATCGCGCCCCTACTTTGTCTCTCCTCCGGGAAGCCGAGGTGTCGTCTCTTCGGGAACAGTTCTTTTCAGGCTACCTTCCTCTGCTTTCAGAGGAGCCCCTCCTATTTTCCCCTCAGAACACAGGTATTTTGATTATGTCGGAGATGACATAACTGAAATTCCTCAGCCTCCTCCGGAGTTCCATTGGGTGTCTGACCTTGGTGAGGCTAGTGGCCTAGATTCTTCCCCATCCTCTGGCCTGTTTTCTCCTCCTATCCTCGCTTCGGAGGCTAGCTCGGCTTTTGCGGAGAGTTGCTATGGTTCTGGGGCTGCAGCTTCCTTCTGTGGAGGTGGCCATTGATCCCTACTTGGGGTGTTTCATCAGGGCCAGATTAACCTATGCTCACCTTCAGTGAAGCCCTCTTTGATATTCTGTTGGGTGCTTGGGCTAAGCCCATTTCTAGGGCCTCCATTTACTGGTCTATAGCTCATAGGCACCATCCTACCCCAGGAGACCCACTCTTTCTTTCCCACCAGCCTACTCCCCGCAGCTTTGTGTTTCAGGCTGCTACAGCCTCCCCCAACATAAGCGTAGTGCCTGACGTCCCTCCAGACAGGGAGTCTAAAAGCCTAGATGCTCTTGGTCGATATCTCTTTTCTGCCAACAGCTCCACTTTGCGGTCCCATAATACAGCTTGTGTTTTGGCCCGTTTTTCCATATGTTGTGGGATTCGGTCTCGCATCTTCTCCCATCTGTCCCTGATGACTCTTGGGCCACTCCTACGCAGCCGGCTCAGTATGGCCGTTAGGCGGCTAAATTGCTGATTCATTGTGATATGGATACCACAGATTCCGTTGGACGAGCCATGGCCCTTTTAGTAGCTCTTCACTGGCATGCCTGTCTACGCACTCTGGCTTCTCAGAGGCTGTTAAGTCCGCCTTGGTGGGCATGCCTTTAGATGGTCAATATCTGTTTGGCTCTCAAGCTGACTCCGCTTTACGCCGTTTTTGGAATTGTCAGAGTAGAGTGCAATCTTAATGCCTGATTGCTATACCGTCCTCTTATTTTCCCTGTATTCAGTCTGGCCGGGGATGGTCTCCTTCATTTCTTTTTGTGTGAGCCGTTATAGTGCGGTGCCAGTTGACTTCTTCTTTTCACTCATCACCTCCGAGGGGCATCCGGAGTGGAGCGCCTGCCCCAGCAGGTATTTTCCTTTCTTGCATTCTTACCCTATCGATGACAGGTTATGGCCCCTGGTTGTTTTGGAACGCGCCTTATTTTATAGCCCTATTTAGTTTCTACACCGGTGGCTGCACAGTGTTTTCTTGCTTTCTACCCAAGTTCTGATTGGGGTGGTTTCATGGTATTGTGCAGATGCACTGTTGCCTTGTTCCCTGTCCTACAGGGTACTTCGTCTGTATGCCTTACAGGTATTCCCCCATATGTTTCTGACACCATAGTACCTCTTATAGGGGGCTACACATGCCATGCTTTGATGCACCGTTGCGAGTCGTAAGATAGTGCACAGGGGTTCTTCTTGTCCCCCCCCCTGCCTCCCCGTTTGTTGAATGTTTCTCCCCTCTAGTTAGGGGGTTCTTTCCTTCCACTCTTCTGGTGCTCTTCTTTCCTAGCGAACGCAAGAGACATGGTTTTTGGTATAGGGTGCATTGTCTGGTCCTGACCTAGGTGGTGCCCTTTCTTTCTCTCTTCAGGCGTTAGCACTTCTTGTTAGTTCTAGCTATAAGCGGGCAGGACAGGCTCCTGCCCTCTCCCCTTTTTTCTCTTGGGCTCCTTGAGGCCACACCTTTTCCATATCTTGGCATGGGTGGCCTACTCCGCTGACCCTTTCTCGTCTGTGCCTTGGCATGCCCTGTTTTAAATTGCTTCTGCCTTGTGCAAAGCTGCTGTTGCTTTTCACTTAGGAATTGAAGACATTTCCATGACACCGCAGATACCAACCTCAACGTTTCGTTACTGGATTGGCTGTTCTTCAGATGTGCCTTCTGCCCGTTTTTGGGGATTTATGGCCATTTTTCATCTTCTGTTTCTTCTCGGACATGAGTTCCTTGACCACCCTCTTTGGGTTGATTTGTGCAGGGGTTTGTGTTCCCTTGGGTTTCTTTCCGGGGAGTTTCCTTCACATCTTGTACACACAGATACACTTCCTCCCCTTGGGAGGTTTGTTTCCCCTCTTCTACTGAGCATAATAAATACAGTCTTTGGTGACGTCAGAGTCCTCACTTACGATGTTACATGGCTTGTTGGCCATGCACGGGTTGTTCAGTGCAAACAAGAACTTCTTTTGCTCTTGCCTCCACGCTTGCTCGGCTGCAGGCACTGACTCTCCATCTGTTGCTTCCGTTCTTTACGCTGGTTCTTTGGTTGGACCTTCCCTTGTGGCGTTGGTCTTCCCATACGATGTTCTCCATTTTTTGTCTGCTGCATCAGCCGGATCCCTTCTCCATCTGCTATTCTTTCTTTTAACATGGGGACTAGCTATCTGATAGGCCTCCCCTATGTTGGCCTCGTTCAACTCGACCCTTTTTACAATCCTCCATATTAGTCTTTATTTCTCTATTCTAGCGGGGTTGTTTCTGCCCTGTTGTTTTCTTTTCAATTGTCTCTTGACGGCCTGATCATGCCGTTCTGTTAGTAGTGTTGTTTTCTATCTACCCACTTTGTTTTCTGAGGGCTGTGATTTCCACCCTCCCCCCCCCCCCTGCCCCATCCCGTTTATACGGAGCCATGTGGCTGGGTGCCAGCTCGCCGTTGTCCCATCTTCGGCCCATGACCGATGTTGTAGCCATTTATATGTACCCTTCTTAGGCGCATTTTATTATACAGTGTGAATTTGTGTATATGTTTATATATATACTCATACTTATCTATTTATATATTTTATACCTTCTGCAGCCCTCATCCTCCTGGACCTCTCAACCACCTTCGACACCATCTCCCACCACACCCTCTGCGCAAGACTCCACAATGCCGGCATCCGCGACAGAGCCCTAGAATGGATCTGCTCCTTCCTCACTAGCCTAACGCAGAGTCAGACTTCCACCATTCAAATCCGAACCCACAGAGATTAGCTGCAGAGTGCCTCAGGGATCCTCCCCGAGCCCCCCTCTTCAGCATCTACATGGTCCCACTTGTAGCCATCGTCGGAAGCCACGAACTCAACATCGTCTCCTACGCCGACAACACCTAACTGATTCTCTCCCTCACAAACAAACCCACAGCCGCCAAGAGCAACTTCCACTACGGGATGAAGGCAGTCGCCACCTGGATGAAGGACAGCTGCCTCATGCTTAACTCAGACAAGACCAAAGACCTCGTCCTGGGCTTCTCCCACTCTGCCTGGGACAACTCTTGGTGGCTCCCAGCACTTGGAATCCCCCTCACACCCACAGACCATGCACAAAACCTGAGCATCATCCTGGACTCCTTGCTCTCAATGAACCGCTAAATCAACGCCATTTCGTCCTCCTGCTTCCACATGCTCCACCTCCTTCATAAGATCTTCAGGCGGATCCCCACAGAGTCCAGGAAAATGGTCATCCATGCGCTTGTCAGCAGCAGACTCGACTATGGCAGTGCACTCTACGCCAGCACCACCCAGAAACTCCAGGCAAAACTGCAGACCTTCCAGAAGGCCTCCGCCAGACTCATCCTGAACATCCCACCCGGCAACCACATCACCGGCCACCTGAGAGACCTTCACTGGTTGCCTGTCTACAAGAGAATCACCTTCAAACTTCTCACACACGCCCACAAAGCCCTCCACAACACCGGACCGGCATACCTCAACCATCACCTCTCCTTCTACACTCCCACCAAACATGTCCACTCCGCCAGGCTGGCCATGGCCACCATCCCACAGGTCTGCAAAACCACAGCTGGAGGAAGATCCTGCTCTTACCTCGCTGCGAAGACCAGGAACTCCCTGCCTCTGCACCTCAGGCAATCACCATCGCTGCTGCAATTCAGGAAAGCCTCAAGACCTGGCTCTTCGTCTGAACCGCAGACTCACCCCAACCCCCGCCCCACCCAGCACCTTGAGACCCTCACCGGTGAGAAGCCATGCTTTACAAGACTATTGATTGATTGATTTTATTAGATATCTCTCTAATAAGTCATGTTCTCCTGCCTCTTTTCTAGGGCGGAGTGTGTTTTTGCTTGCGTTCTTGCGCTTTTCTTCGTGTCCTGGAGGGACCTCCGTATTTTCGTTACTTTGCACTCGCTAACGCCCCCACGCCCCCTCCACCCACTGAGGATTCTGCGTTGCATAGTCTTAAAGAGCTTCCTTCCCTCTTGGGGTGTTTCCTGTTACCACACATGGTCTATGGCCATGATTGTTGCTTTTGCTCGCAATTATTTTCTTCAACTATTGGTTGGCGCTCTCTGCAGTGCATACTTCTATGGCTCTAAGATTTGGCGCAGTAGTTTTAACTATTGTCCTTGGCCTTCCACCTGTTCTCTTAGCCCGGTCCACATTACAGGAGTCGTTGTAGTATTATGTTCTGCGGAGTGTTCTTTACAACTCATCTAACTCTTTTGCCATGGTGTTTTTTCCCATGTTTTTGCACGGTTGTGGATTCAGTTCCGTGCAGAATTCTCCAAGATGTTTCTGGTGGAATGTCTTCTTCCTCACCTCCCTTTATGACAGCAGTCTCTCTCTCTCTCTCTCTCTTTTCTTATACAGACCGGATAGCCTAGTCAGGAATCTTTCTTGGAATCAGTTCGCTGACCCTCCTCCGAGATGGTATTGCTTTGGTATCTCATTCAGAGGTAAGGACTCTTCGGCTATACGTCTCTATCAGATGAATAAGTTACTTACCTTCAGTAACGCCTTATCTGGGAGATACTACACGCAGAGGTACTGATGTAGAAACGTTTCCTTCTGGAGCTGTGTGCCATTGTGTTGGCTCTGGAGGCCTTTCTTCTTCCATCAAGGTCAATCCTGTTCAAAGCCTAATGGACAACATGACCGAATGTGCTATGGCAAAAAAAAGGACAGTGTGGCATAACATGGGATAACGGGCACTGTGCCAGGAGGTGCTGATGGCCTTCTCGCATTCTTCTGGCAGCTCCTTGAATGCCAGAGTGGATGAGCTCAGCCAACCAGAAGTGGCATCTGCATACGGAGGTGATTCATGGCATTTTCACCCAATGGAGCGTGCCTCTCTATAGCTTTTTGTTACCTCAGAGAACACTGATTGTGAAGCCTTTTCTGCTCAGAGTTTCCTGGGAGACGCATTTTGCCTAACGTAGGTCGCCTTTACACTTTCACACCTACGCTGCTCCTTCCTTGGAATCTGAAGAGGATTAGTAGAGACAAGGCCTAGCTCATTCTGATAGCCCTCTCCGAACAACAAAGCAGTGTTTAACAACTGTACCTCCACAACCTACACCTCTGTGCATGGAGATTGAGCAGAATCTGCTCAGTGGATTTAATCTGCTGAAGGAAGTAGTGGATGTCATCTTGGTTTCTCGTCATCCATCTACGAAGTCAGCCTATTCTGGATGGTGGGCAAAGCTTGTTGTAGGTAGCGAGGACCATCAGGTTGATATGCTAGAGGCTAAACTTTCAAATGTCTCCCTGTTTGTTCTGTTTTTGGCCTGGCGTTCTCCCCAGCCGCCAGTCTGGATCTGGAAATTTTTCAGCAGTACCTTTGCGCACCGGGGTACGGCGTCGTATGACTCCGTGGTGACGTCGACTCCGGTCATGAAATCAGTGGAGCCATAAAAGTCCCCTCCGGTGTGCGGACGTTAGTTCCTTCTTTTCCGCTCTGTAATGCGGATCCGGAGAAGCAGTTCCTCTGGTCGATTTTTTCTTGACCTGCTTCGACACTTTGTGAAAAAAAAATGTAAAAGGGTTTACATATATGTTCCCCCTGTGCCCTTTGTTATGATGCAGTGGGACTTTAACCTCTCTGTAGGGGCTCACTAGATACCAGGTGTTTTAAAAATTAAAGTTATGGGGTAGAGTTCATCGGGCTATACCGTCAAACAGTTTTTCTATCCCTCAGTCTGCCCCCCTGGGAGGGTAGAAAGCTCACTAGAAGCCAAATAAAGATTACATTTTTTTTTTTTTTTAAAGAATGGGGTGGGCATCATACTGTCCTTGCAGCAGGCTGTACCCCCCTACCTCAATAGCCCCAACAGGCTTTCTGCCCCTTCCTCCCTCCCTTCTCCCCCCCCATCCTCCCCCTGGGGGGGACAGAGTGGGGGATTTACCTCTAATCTTACCTCAACACGCCCACTAGATACCAGAGATAGATGAAAAAAAATACGAATGGAGTGGGGCCCGGACTATCCTGGCATCGGGGAGCCATACACCCTACCCTTAAGGCCCCAACAGTCTGTCTGCCAAGCCCACTAGACAGCAAGTGTTGTCAACCGAATACTCAAACCCCCAACTTGGTACTGTAAAGAAAGCCACAAATGCTTGGCATTGCACCATGGAAATCTTCTAACATTTTGACTTTTTGCTTGCGCTGTATTACAGATGTGAGTGCAAAGGCAAAAAACCTCTTGGGATGCGCACTGACTGTGACTGTGGGCACCCAGTCAGTGCAGCTCCTGATAGTGCTTCCTGGCAGGTGTGCTTGATGGTCCCAAAGATCCCCAGGTATTCCCTCTGTGAAATACAGAGCCGCTGTTTTAACCCGCAGCCATGTGTTTCACTTATGCCATTTCCTCGAGCACTGACTCACCAAACGGCACCGCGCTTTATGGATCGTACTCGGTCTTTCGGGACGGTAATTTCTCCCGCCAAGTGGATCACCAGACTTGACCCTTCCCCGAACCCCTCCGGGACGGTTAACTCTTCCCGCCACGGTAAATAATTTATCGTTCTCGTCTTCCCGCGGTCTTGGCCCTTTGTAGCAATTTCAACTCCCTGGACACCTAATCAGGTCGTACAATTCCGGTTCTCGGCTTGCTTCCAGAACATGTGCCGCAATCCCTTGTGCTGGTTCTGACATGGATATAATGTCTAGAATTTCTCGTATACAGGCATGCTAAATTCTTATGTCCTGAAGATGATCCCATGATTTCCCCTTAGGGATCGAAACGTCGTCGACACCCTATATACCATATGCATGCAAATATTGTGAATTTATTGTGCCATTGTATCACTATGTGATTGAAGTCTGTTAATTTTGTTAAATTCATGATTTACAGACACATTCCCCTTGCCTGAAAATCTTCCCCACCCTTATGTTGTCTGTCTATGGTTTTGAGTTGGACGCTGGTTGTGTCCCACTTGTAATTGTATATGTAATTTTTCTATGCACGTATTTAAAATATTAAATATCTGTCCGGCTGGACAAAGAACATATAGTCTATTTAGTATATGTTTACTTTTTGCCTTAATTTATAACTGTTTAGGGACCATTGTCTTTTGAAATATTTCCTTAATCCAGATACGAACTGTGGAAGTTTGCATGTGTTCTGAGGACAGCGTTTCTTTGCACCTAATTAAGGGTGCCCTATGGCACAAACAGGAACAGTACTTGCTTTCATGTATTTTGGATTCCAACAATTAGTTTCTTTTGGAAAATCATAAGCTATCTACCCCAATGACCTTTTGCTGAATTCCACGTTGTCTACTTTTCAGAAATGTACAGCCTTTCAGACAAACCCGTGGTTTTCACACCTCTCCCCTCCCCCACAAACATCAATAAGATGAAACCCAAAAAATTGGAAATATTGACAGTCACTTACAAATCTTTTGTTACTGAGGTTAAAAAAAAAGATTTTTCAATACAAGTACCTTTGAGATGGATGGATCATTCTTTGCTTACAAATGTGCTATGCATGCTTTAGCCAAAATAGGAACCTCCTGAGAGACTTTTGGCTCATTCCACCAAAGCTAAGGCTGCCACAGAGGTGTTCCAGTGCTGGACATTTGATTTGCCAGGCGGCTGTCTGGTCAGCCATCCTCACCTTCACCAGCCATTACTGCTTAAACCAGTTTGCCCGTTTGGTCCGTTGCTTATGTACGTCTCTGTGATGTGCTGCAGCAGATCTGATGGCACCACCTTCCACCACATGGGGGCATTTGTTTGAAAATGTTCCAGATTCAGTTGGCACTTCGGGGAATTTCATTCAAAGGATGAGCAATCTGCTGTTAGAGTATCCAACATTAATACTTAAGATGGGCCCGATTTAGAGTTTGGAGGACACAGTAAAGGCAGTCAGGGTGATGGAAGACATTGCATCTGTCACCCTGCCTTTACTCCCTCCATCAGATTTAGAGTTCACTGCTGGTCTTGCAGTGATCTCCATGGGTTTGTATGAACCGTCATCACATTTGGTGACAGACTCATACACCAAATTTTCAAGTTTTTTTCCAAAGTGGAAGTTTGTTTATGGAAAAGAAAAAACTAATGGCTCCAACACTATAGGAGTTTTCTCCCATGGTCCGGGGGTCAGTTTTTATTTGTACTTTCCCTCACCACCAGGATATTAAGTAAAAAAAAAATACAACCAATCACTATAAATAGGGCAGATGGTCGAATGGCTTACTTCCGATGGCCCCTATTCCCTCAGACTTTCGGAGGAAGGTTTATGCTGACGGAGGAAATTTTGCTTCGTTGACATAAACCTTGCAGTTTGCCTGGCTCAAATTAGGGCGGGCAGAATACCCTGTCTGCTAAACTCAAAATCAGGCCCTAAGTAACTTGTTTGTCTTCGCAGTTCACCCGTATATTGAGCTTGTCACTAGTCTAGCTAACCCTTGTGATATTTGAACAATAGCCTGACGTCCACAATCATCAACAAGCACACAATCAAACTGCCAAGATCTTGGGCAAGCAAGTATTTCGACCACTGGATGGACACTTATTATGAAGTACAAGCACAAGAAATAATGTAACTAAGTGGCGAAGTAGACACTTAGCTTTATAAGTATAAGTATAAGTGTTCATACAAGCAACTCAAGCTTTGTGCCCCTAAGCACTATTCCACCCTTCTACCTTCCAGGTCACAGTGCGTAACTCAGTCCTCAAGCAAAAAAATCATATTCCTTACCGCTTCCTAGATAACTCATTAAGCTTGTCCAAATGAAATACTTTCCACTTTCTCTCAGTTGCTTCTGCCCAACAACCCCTCACTACTCAAACCGGGGCCCACAAGCACCACCACCCTCTTGCCCAAACCACCCTGTGCCTTCAGAGTAAATTCATGCCTACACAGGCTGTCTGATAACCCAAGTGGAGCCTATAATGACCCCTTCCCCCTCAAAATATAATTCTTGCAAAAACGCAAAGAAAATCCTAAACAAACAAATGCCAGCAGATATCAACCAGCCCATGACTATGTAACAAACTCTATAAATTATATTACAATAGCATCAAAACATTACTTTATACATGGGAGCTGCTTTCTCCTTCGGCAGTGATTTGTGCAGACCAGACTTAGTCTTGTTTCTAAATGTTTCCACCAGATCATGTGCTTCAACTCCTGAGTCACAAAAAGATCCATCCTTCAAAACAATCAGTTTGACAGGCTTAATATCCTCCAATTTCCATTGCTGACCATCATTGTTACTCCCATAGCCCTACCTTTGTTGGGATATTTGTGTTGTATCCTCCTGCGCCTTCTCACTCACATCAATGTTGTTTCCTACTGCACAGGAATTACCTCTCCATTCGAAGAATGATGATGGAGGGGTTCTGCAGAGTGTGAAACATTCCTCCAAGTGGGCCCATGGATACAGGCAGTAGATTTAGCACATGGAGCAATGGTTATATTCTTTAGGGGTAGGACCAGATACCAGCAGTGAATGTGCACCAATCAGAATTGAGTATGATAATAGGTTGAGGCTTTCTGGAGGGAGCCAGGCTGAAAAGTGGTAACACAAAGTGTGCCACTCGGGACTAGACAGGACCCAGGCAATGGTGGAGCACCAGCAGACTGTGCACAGATATGTAAAAACTAGTACACTGAAGAAATCCTGCATTGGAAGGGGTTGATGCACTGGAAATGACATCTACTGCCAGGGCTGGACGCTGGCAGTGAAGGCAGACCAGTGGTCAGCAGGCATTGCTGCAGTCAGGCCGTTGCTAAAGGGAGGCCAGGCAATTGTCAGTGCACTGGAGCTTACCACTAATGCAAGGCTAATCTGATAGAGACTCCTTGCTGCAGATTCCTCACCTTTGAATTTCCCAGGCATCAGGCTGGATCCGAAAACATTTGCTGAGCAATACCCCTTGCGCGCCACATCGGGTGGCTCCATTCCACTCCGCGTGACGTCGTCAGCGTCGGTTATGACGTCGCAGTGCCTGTATAGACGCCACCCAGGCGCGCAGACATAATTTCTTTTCTTTCCGCGCCAGTTAAGCGCCAATCCGGGAAGAGCTACCCCTCTGCCGCTTTTTGGCAGGCTTTTTCTCGACCTTTGTCAAAATGTTTGGATTTCCGACTTCGTGTGCGGGGGATGTCTTCGAGGAAGACAGGTTTCAAGCCGTGCAGAACTTGTTCCCGCATGATATCGGTCTCCGATCCCCACCGCACATGTCTGTGGTGTCTCGAGTGGCGACCACAATACGAAGTCGTGTTTGGACTGTCAGGCAATGGCTCCAAAGACCTTGAGGGAGTGGGCGATGAAGTTACTTGTGGCCCGTCAGTCGACACCGTCAAGCGAGACTCCGAGGAGGTCACGGTCCCGATCGCAAAAGAGGATGTCGCGGGACCGCTCACGGAGCCCTAAGTCCTCTTCCTCTCATTCGAGGTCCTCGGGACACTCGGGGAAGAGGCATAAGAAGAAGAAGAACTCCAAGCAGACTTCGTCGTCACCTCAACTGCCGTCCGTCGTCGACAGAGGTAAAGGGCACGACGCTCTAGGCACAGTTCCGCGGAGCCAGAGTCGACTTCGCGCCTCCCCCCCTTTCCGGGAGCCGGAGCGACTCCCGCTCAAATAAAAGAGTGTTGCGAGGCCATGCGCCTGGTATTTGAGCGGAACGACCCTGCTGGTGAACCTTCGGGCCCCGCGGAGTCGGAAGGGGACGCATTGTGTTTGACGCCGTCGGCTCGGGCCACGACGCCGGTGGGGCTCCAGGGATCCGATCCTAGATCCAGTTCAATACCGGTTGTGCAAATGCGATCTTCCCCGGCGGCAAATCCGAAGTCACCGACATCACCGATGCCCGTCCGTGGCGCAAGCCCCATCCTCATCCCGGACGACACAGAGCCGAGACTACGTCAATCTACGCCGATTCCTACATCGACAGAACCCAGAGGTTCTATGTTGTCACCTGAGCATTTTGAGGATGTGCTAGGCTCAGGAGAGGAATGGCAGGGGTCGGGGGACCCTCTTGAAAACCAGGAAGTCTCTGAGGAGAATTTGGACTGGTATGGGGAACTTGGGAAGGCCAGTGGACTGGATACTTCTCCAGATACTGGCATGCTCTATCTGCCAACAGTGGCTACGGAGGAGGGGGCATCCTATGCCATGGTGGTTAAGAGGGCAGCCGAAGTCCTTGTACTGGAGCTGCCCTCGGTGCAGGTCAGTACTAATCTCCTGACTGAGGTGCTTCAACCTGGGGCTTCCATGTCAGAACCCCTGTTGCCCTTTAATGAGGCACTTACAGACCTCCTTCCAGGAACATGGCCCAAACCTAGTACAGGGACTCCTGTGAATAGGACGATTGCACACCGCCATCGCCCAGCTCTGGGCGACCTAAAATTCCTCAGCCAACACCCCTCCCCCACCCCAGAGAGTTCGGTGGTGCAGGCCACTATGTCCCAGGGTGCATTCCCTTCTGCCCATCCGGATAGGGAATCTAAGAGGCTGGATTAATTCGGGAAGAAGTTGTTTTCTTCCTCCTGCCTGGCATTGCGGTCGGTGAATACCACATGCTTATTGGGCCATTTCTCCCATTCCCTTTGGGAGACAGTGGTGCAAGTGCTGCCACAAGTCCCGGAGGAGGCCCGGGCTGTGCTCTGCCAAGCTGTCAAGGATGGGAGAGACGCAGCAAAATTCACCATACGGTGTGGCCTAGATACGACCGATTCGCTGGGCAGATCGATTTCAACGACGGTGGCCTTGAGGCGCCACACCTGGCTTCGTACAATTGGCTTCTCGGGTGATGTTCAAGCTAATTTGATGGACATGCCCTTTGATGGAACCCGCCGTTTTGGGGAAAAGGCAGGTTCAAGGAATCTCGAGCTACGGCCAGATTCTTGGGCCTCTCCTCCACCCCTCATGGTCAGTCTTCCTTTCGACCCTTTTGTGGCAACGGTAGGGGTTTCCAGCCACGTCAGCCATATCCCAGCCACCGTCCCGCACAGACTACCCAAGCCATGCAAGGACGAGGATGCGGTGCATTCCGATCTTGGAATAGAGGCCAGAAGTTGTTGACCACACTGCCCCCAGTAGCCGCAGCCTTCAAGCAATCCTAGGCTGATCCTGCAAGACCACACTACTCCAGTTGGTTGGAGAATTCGTCATCATCACCCCCACTGGAGATCCATAACATCGTACAAGTGGGTCTTGCAGATAGTCCAGGGGGGCTATTCCCTACCTTTTCTTTCTTTTCCTCCTCCTATTCTGCCAAATCAAGAACGGCTGACGGGGGATCATTTAAAGTTGCTCCAAGAGGAAGTTATGGCTCTCTTGGCCAAGGGAGCTATAGAAAGGGTTCCAGTTTCAGAAGTAGGCAGTGGCTGTTATTCCCGCTACTTTCTGATTCCGAAGAAGAACAAGGGGCTACGGCCCATTTTAGATCTTCGGACCATCAATATCTTCCTCAAAAAGGAGAAATTCAGAATGCTCACTCTGGCTCAGGTCTTGTCTGCCCTAGACCAAGAAGACTGGATGGTAGCTTTGGACCTGCAGGATGCGTATTTTCATATCCCCATCCTGCCGGGCCTCAGGCGTCACCTGCGGTTCAAGGTAGTTCCACGAGCACTTTCAGTTTACCGTGCTCCCCTTCTGCTTTACCAGTGCCCTTCGGGTGTTCACCAAGGTGATGGCAGTGGTCGCAGCTCATCTGCGCAGGTTAGGGGTGTCAGTCTACCCCTACCTCGACGACTGGCTGTTGAAGGCGTCCTCACTCCGGGCTGTCATCCCCCACCTTCAGATTACAGCGAACCTTCTGCATTTGCTGGGGTTCTCTATAAATGTGCCAAAGTCGCCCCTGACTCCTTCTCAGACGCTCCCTTTCATCGGAGCTGTTCTGGACACTGTGCAGTTTCGGGCTTATCCTCCCGAGCAGGGGGTCCAGGATATTCAGGTTATGATTCTGATATTTCAGTCTCTATCCTTGATTTCGGTGAGACTGACTCTGAGGCTGTTGGGCCTCATGGCCTCCTGCATCCTGCTGGTAAGACACACCAGATGTCTCTGCAGTGGGACTTGAAGTTCCAATGAACACAGCATCGGGGAAATCTCACTAACGTGGTTCAGATCTCTGAAGGAACTGCGAAAGATCTGCAGTGGTGGTTAACGAACCGTGATTGGGTCAACAGCAGACCCCTCTCCCTTCCCCAACCAGATCTCACAGTCGTGACAGATGCGTCACTTCTGGGATGGGGCGGTCACCTGGGAGAGGTGGAGATCAGGGGACACTGGTCTCCGGTGGAGACGGGGCTCCACATAACTTTGTTGGATCTCCGAGATTCGATTGGCATTGAAGGCATTTCTTCCCTCTGTCAAAGGTTAGCTAGTGCAGGTGTTCATGGACAACACCACCGCCATGTGGTATTGCAACAAGCAGGGCGGGGTGGGGTTGTGGACCCACTGTCGAGAGGCCCTGCGTCACTGGACGTGGCTGGAACAGCAGGTCATAACCCTGGTGGTTCAACACCTGGCAGGTTCTATAAACGCCAGGTCGGACAAACTCAGTCATCAATGCCTAGCGGATCACGAGTGGTGTCTCCAGTCGGAGGTGGCGCAAGATCTCTTTCAGCAGTGGGGAGGACCTTGGTTGTATTGGTACGCCTCCGAAGAGAACCCGCAGTGTCAGCCGTACTACGCGCTGGAGTTTCCAAGGCGGCTATCGCTCGGTGACGCTTTTCGGCACGATTGGAGCTCAGGCCTGTTGTAGGCCTTTCCGCCCATACCACTACTGCCCAGGGTTCTGAAGAAGATCAGGAGCGACCAGACCCAAGTCATTCTTGTGGCACCGGACTAGGCGAAGAGAGTCTGGCATCCAGAGCTTCTGATAATGAGTATCGATCCTCCGATCAGGCTGCCCCTTCGGGAGGATCTTCTGTAGCAGCAGCAGCAGGGGATGGTTCTCCACCCAACCTGTCAACTCTGCGCCTCCATTCGTGGAGATTGAGCGGCGACAGTTGATAGCTTTTGACCTTCCTCCCAAAGTCTATAACGTTATTCTGGCGGCCAGGCGGCCCTCCACTAAAACGGTATATGCCTGCCGTTGGCAGAAATTTGTATTATACTGTAGAGAAAGGTCCATTAACCCTTTCTGCTTCTCTTTCTACTTTTCTTTTATTCATTCTAACCCTTGCCCAGCAGTGCTCTGCCTTGAGTACTCTCAAGGGTTACCTTTCTGCTCTGTCTGCTTTTTTGCAGCTGCCAGACCAGCCCTCTCTCTTTAAGTCTCCTATTGTAAATAGATTTCTAAAAGTGCCGGCTCACTTGTTTCCACCCACGGCCTTTGTTATGCCACAGTGGGACCTTAATTTGGTCATTACTTATCTAATGTGTGCTCCCTTTGAGCCTTTGCACAATTGTCCCCTCCGGCTGTTGCCCATCAAAACAGCCTTCTCAGTGGCGATTACATCTGCCTGGAGGGTGAGTGAGTTGCAGGCGTTATCTTGCTCGCCTCCTTATCTTATGTCCTTTCCGGACAAGGTGGTGCTTCGCACCAGGGCATCCGTTTTGCCAAAGGTTGTGACCCCATTCCATCTGGGTCAGTCCATCACTTTGCCCACCTTCTTTGCTCCCCCGCATCCCTCTAAGAAAGAGGAATGTCTCCACCGGCTGGATCCAAAAAGAGCGTTGTCGTTCTACCTTGACCTCACAAAAGAGTTCCGGGTGGACGACCATCTCTTTGTGGGGTGCGTGGGAGCAAAGGAGGGAAGGGAAGGGCAGTGCAGAAAAGAACCATTTCTCGCTGGGTCGTTCTCTGCATCAAGATCTGTTATGCCTTGGCGAAGAAGCATCCCCCTGAGGGATAAAGGGCCCATTCCACCAGGGGAAAGGCTGCGAGTTCGGCCTTGGCTCGGGGTGTCCCAGTCCAAGACAGCTGTCAGGCAGCGACGTGGGCTTCTTTGCACACGTTTGCAAAACATTTCTGCCTCGATGGTCAGGTACACAGGGACGGACATTTTGCCCGTTCAGTTCTGCAAGACTTCTTAGTTTAGGTTGTGAGTCCGGAACCTACCGCCGGGATGGTATGGCTTGGGTATCTAATTCAAGGTAAGGAATCTGCAGTTAGAAGTCTCTATCAGATGAACAAGTTACTTACCTTCGGTAACACATTATCTGGTAGAGACTCTATCTAGCTGCAGATTCCTTTCAGCCCTACCCATGCCTCCTCACTTTGCGGACTGATTTTGTAGGACTAGGGTTGATTCCCCCCTTTCAGGGCCCTAGTTTTGCACACAACGTCAGTTACTTCGTGGCTTGCGCTTCTGGCATGGAAAAAACGAAAAGCACTGACGTCCGCGGGCCTGGGTGGCGCCTATATAGCCACCGCAACATCATAACCGAAGCTGACGACGCCGACGAAGTCACGCGGAGCCGAATGGAGCCACCCGATGTCGCGCGCAAGGGGTATTGCTCAGCAAAAGTTTCTGGATCCAGCCTGACGCCTGGCAAATTCAAAGGTAAGGAATCTGCAGCTAGATATAGTCTCTACCAGATAATGCGTTAACGAAGGTAAGTAACTTGTTCGACACTGGCAGTAAAGGTCTGCCTGTGAGCCATGTGCCAGATTGCAGAAAAGGGACTACTGGGACACAGATAGTGAATGTGCACCAATGAATGGCAGGCTGGACCACAGGAAGGTAACCCCTGGAGGGAGCTGGAGCATGAGGGAAGCAGCAGAAGCGGCTGCTGGAAGTGGGTCTGAGCAGGCCAGAAGGGACACAGGTTGGTGACAGAGTAGGAGGATGAGTTAACAGCTGAGAGTGGGACCAGATACCAGAACTTATGGCACAGTTTTTGGTGAATGGCATGTATACCAGAAAGGAACAACTTGACGCTGAATTTGAAGGTGGAAGCACTGGGTCAGATCATGTTCCAGAACCAACTAGCAGACAAGGCACAACAGTGGGTGTTGGGCAGGACTGTCACAAGAGGAGCCCGGCAGGGGGCTGAGTCAAAATGGGTGAAGCACTTGAGTATGACTGCTGGAGATACAGCATTGAAGGTGATATTTTGGGCTGTGGGTAGGACAGAAGCAGGCACCTGGAGGGAGGCTGGGCCAGATTTGCATTAACTTCTGGGCAGTACTAGACTCCTGCATTGAAGATGTGCAGGTGTGACAAGTGCAGCACGGGAAACTGATGACATCTTTCTTATTCTTTAAAAAAATAATAGGTGGTGACTGATCCATGCATAGATATCTTTGAGCATTGCTTAAATAATTCTCATTGGATGCCCTATGCCAAGGTACATGCCAGCTTAGAGCCATTACAGAATAATGGGGTAACCCACACAGCCGAAGGACCTGGGTACAATGCAATACAAACAACCAAAAATGGTCCAATCAGACAATATCTAGACAAGGGATAAATCTAAATTATTTAGTATATCTTGATCTTACACAAGTGATCAAAAAGAACCTCCAGACCTGATGGGAAGGGGGTAAGTATAATTTCCAAAAGCAAGCGAAGAATACAAAAGACAATTACATCACATACAGAGACACAATTGAAATGCAAATACTTCAAATTGTATTGAAAACAGCAATATATACACATTTACATTAAATAGTTGCTCCATTATGTGAACAAAAATGTGCCCAAAGGTAGTGGTCGTGCATTCATGATACAACGAGGGAAAGAGAAATCAACAATTCAGTTCAAGTCAATAATGGTCATACGCGATTACAATAAGCCTGTCTATTGGACTGACAAATAGCTAATTCTAAATCCATAAACATAGAGGTAATTGCTTTCATCAATTTTGCATCTCCGCAGATAGTGTATACAGTCCAGGCTGAGGAGAATGTCGACGTTTTGACCTGAGACTGGGAGAAAGGCCAATTGAAACCTTAGATGCGGGTCTTCATCAGGACAGAGATACCCAATTAGGGAAAGAGGAGCAACCTGGAGTTATGCACCGTGTGGTCAGATGTATGACCCGCAATTTATTACTTCAGCGAAGGCCAGCCTGCTCTTCATCTATAAGGCAAAAGTCCTATAGCTTCAATTTAAATCCATGTCAGTAAAGCGGGAGTAGCCTTGTGGAATGAACCCGGCAACGCAGGCACCCTTGCAACATAGTGCAAGGGTGCCTGCGTTGCAGGAAATGATTGTTTGTGTGCATGAGGTGTTCCTTCCTGCACATAAACAATCAATAATGGCGATTTGTAACTTCTATGTGTGCTGCAGAATGCAGCACATATAAAAGTTGCAACCCGTCATTTTCTAATGATTGTTTATGTGCAGGAAGAGACATCTTCCTGCACATGAACAATCACTACTGGCGATTTGCTCCTTTTATGTGTGCTGCAGAATGCAGCACAAATAGAAAAAGCAAAAACGAGGAGAAATTAATCATTCCTCCTCGTTGCGCCAGGTTAAGACCAAGCTTTCCCTGGTCTTATTTTTGGCGCTGCCCCATATTTACGCCGACTTGGTAAATAGGGGGCAGCGTCAAAAAGCAATGGGTGTTGCAGTGGAACGCCCACTTCAACACCCATTGTCGGCCCTTTCATGCTAAGTGCTGCGTGAAATGGGCATTATTTACAAGGCGGAGTTAAGCCACGTTAAGTGGCTTAACGCCGTTAACGCCGCCTTGAAATGAGGCAAAGGGGTTATCGCCACCAGAACGTCACAAAAAGTGACTTTCTGGTGCCGATAAGCCCTTATAAATATGCCTCTCAGTCTCTCCATCTAACACTTTTTTCCGAGGTGACTTCAACCTTCACTGTAGAGACACCCAATGACACAGTGGTCTTGAAAGTTTCCACTTTTCTTACTAGCAGTAACCTTTAACAGTTTTATGAGAGACACTGACTCACAACAAAGACTCAATTTTTGATATTTAAAGAAGGCCTGATAACAATGATGATCCCAATCCTGGTGAACTGTCAGACTACATACTAGTACCTTTCCCCATCCCCAGGTCCAAAACTGCCGATGAACGTAAAAGACTGAAAATCTGGGCTAGAGATAGAAGGAACATCAAAGTCTCATCTCTAGCAACTAAAGTCTCTTCAACCCATATTACCATTCCCTGAAACCAAAAAAACAAACTCACTGTTGACTCATTACTAGTCCATGTTGGAACTTCTAAATGATATTGCCCCTTCCCAACCTAAAAAGGTGGACATGGGACAGAGACTGCCTTGGTAACCGTATTAGATGATCTTCGAATGCGGGCGGACAGGGGACAAGCCTCCATCTTGATTTTGTTGGACCTGTCCGCCGCATTTGATACAGTCAACCATGCGGTACTCTTGGACAGGCTTGCCAGAGTAGGTGTGAGTGGATTGGCACTGAAGTGGTTTCAATCCTACCTCTCAGACAGAGAACAGGCGGTTGCTCTTCCCCCGTATCAATCCATGTATAGGAAAGTTCAACTTGGGGTACCACAGGGATCTGCAATCAGCCCTATCTTGTTTAATATCTACATCAAGCCTCTTGTGGCTGTTATTAAGTCACATAACATTAGTCTAGTGAACTATGCTGATGATACCCAGTTGATCTTATCTCTGGAAGGTTGTCAGGCAACTTCACTTGAAACATTTCATAATTGTATGCAAGATACGGCTCTTTGGCTTCAAAATAACTATTTGCAATTTAATGGGGAGAAAACTGAGATCCTGTGCTGTTCAGTGGGGAAGGTTCCTTATCCACTACCCACTGGGTTTTGGCCACTACCAGTGACAGCCTCTTTGACCCCGAGAAATGTAGTTCGCAACCTAGGGATCAGTTTTGATTGTAAACTGAGCCTTGAGTCCCAAGTGAACCAGACAGTTGGGAGATGCTTTGCTCTGATGAGGGTGCTACGAAGAATTCTCCCACTGTTGCCTAAGCAGGCTAGGCCACTGGTAGTAAGAAGCATTATCCTTAGCCAACTGGATTATTGTAATGCTCTATTGCTGGAGTCTCCTAAATATTTGATGGAGAAACTCCAGAGAATTCAGTCCATGGCAGCTAAACTGGCACTTATGAGATCTCGCCAGTCTTCTTTATCTCAGGCCTTGGCTGAGCTCCATTGGCTTCCAGTTGTACAGAGGGTGCAATTTAAATCAATGTGTATAGTTTTTAAAGCTCTACATGGCATTGGGCCCAAGCCCTTACAGAGCAGATTTGAATGGTATGTTCCTTCACGCAATCTCCGTTCTTTCTCAGCGAAACTGGTGAGAGTACCCAAGTTCAGAAAAGTTAGATCTGGTGGAAGAGCTTTCTGCGTTGCAGCAGCTTCGGCGTGGAACAAATTACCAACTGAACTTAGACAGATAGATGATCTATTGCCATTCAGAAAGAAACTGAAGACTTGGCTCTTTCCCAGGGTGTAATTTAGTGTTTCTTATTTCTGCAACCGCTATCACACTCTAAGATAACTGATCATACGTGCTCAAGCGCCAGGATACCCGTAGGGTCGCAGTGCGCTCTATAAATTCTGTATACATACATATATATACATAAAGCAGTCCACTTCTTAGTACACTAAAAAAAAAATTACAAAGCTAGAAAGTCTTTCAGAGACTACAAAAAAACTAATCTTTTAATCGAAATCAATTTTTTCATATTAGAAATTGATTGAGCCAAAAACTTAACTCACCCACCACCATCTAAGACTTCTGCAAGGTATCAAATCTACATCCCAAAAACTGACTTATAAGTGGCAGTCCAAGTCCTTGTTCTCTCCAGGCTTGATGATATGGTTTTCTTACCATCAGGTATTCCAAAGAACCATAGTGCACAGTTGAAAGATGCATTAAATGCCACAGTGAGGCTAATGTCAGAAGCCATGTGGTTTAAACACATTAACCCTATACTAATCACGCTTCAATGACTTTCCATTGAAGCAAGGAGCGTTTTCACACTGAGCTATACCATACAAAGAGCCCTTCACAAATGATAACCGAATACCTACCAAAAAACAAACATCCTTTGGGGCCTAACGCTCATTCTGAAGCACAAAATCAATACTCTTAGAAACCCCTCTTGAGAAAATGGCAAACATTCACCTAATCCTTTACATGGCATGCCGAGAAGATTTGGACTTCCATCCGATCAGAGATCCGGAAAAAACTGTCCATTAAGATGTAAACCCTCTTGCTCCTGTGCCATTGTCTGATATGAACCAATCCCTCACTGGGAGCTGTGTGAAGATTTGAAACTCCATCCCACCGAAGAGTTGTATAAACCCAGTCTATGATTTATCTAAGAAAGAGGCGAAATCCATCACATCTCTGTGACACTGCCCTTTATATGAACCAATCTACCAGGTCAATTTGAACAACCTCCCTTATGTTATTTGTGAACTGTAAATTTATATTTTTGTAAATTTGCTTCATACATATTGGCTGCGAGATGGTACCTTACTATTGTGATCGTAACATTTTCTGACATACAAACCATGTCCAAAATATTGTTTACAAAAATATTGCCTCATTGTAGTTAATAGTACAAAAACTACACACAAGGGGATGATATTTTTGAAAACGATATTTAGGACACAGTATGTCAGACAATATTTCTGTACATAACTTGCAACCCTAACACGCCTGTGGTATGGTTCGTGCAACTTTACAGCTTGATACCTTATTGAAGTGAATAGAGTAGCAAGTAAAGATGAAGATACAAAGGAAGAGTGAGGAGAGTGAAGGAGCAACATAGAGGCTATTTAGGATACTTTAGTTACCTATAGTGGCCGAAAAGAAAATTAAAAGGAATGGTTAGAAAGTTCATAACAAAAACATCTCAACGAGAAATTTAAGTATTAAAAGTACCTTCTACATTTTATAACTCCTCTCCCATTGTTTTCATTGTAGGCATTCTAGAAGGCCTTATCATGTTCTGTTGTGCATTAATAGAAACTATTTGTTATCTTCCTACCGCCAAAATGTAGGAACAATATGGCTGTTTGACGGGTTTAATTTTTTTACTCATTTCATGAATTCACCTTCATATTTCACTACAGCTCTGTAGTAGCATCGGTGCAGTAGTCTCTTTTATACCCTATATACCTTAAATTCGAGCATTTTCATTTCTTTAGTTTCAGCGTTTAACTTCCATCTGTTCTTCTCCCTTTTTTCTTTCATTTCCCTATTTCCGTTTTTCCTCATGCTATGACATAAAAGTGGTTGCACTGAAAAGACTACCCTTTATGAGGAACAGACCGAAGGATAAAGACAAAATGAAGGCCTTCTACCGTCGCTCCATGTGTAAGATTTTAAACAGTTCAGCTATTTTCAAATAGCTGCACTGCCTTCCATTACTAATTTCTCACTAACCATTCCCTGGACTGTACTATTTTTCCTATTTTGCAAGTGCAAGTCCTGCTAATCTAAGTAGCTTTTCTACACATAACCTGCATTCAGGTATATAGTCAGTCAGTGTTAACTGTACTACACACCTACAAATTTCATTCATATGTATGCATTTGCTTGCATTTTATAAACTGATGTGCTTCTTTATATGTATATACATTTTATATGCCAGTATATGCATCTTAAATAATACTATTGACATGTTTGCAAACCCACAACATTTTATTGAAGAAGGGTGTTATGAACTACAAAGGAAAATTATTATACAAACATCCAAAAATAAAAAAGGCGATCGGTCTCTTTGTTAACTAGTTTCTCTACATGTTATCAATTCTAGATTCAAACACAACTATTAGCATTTATACGTACAGGTCAACAAGGAATGCTTTCACTTTAAATCCTTGTAATTAATAGTGCAGAATACAACATCATTGCAGTGAACTGCACTGACCATGGACCTCTTTCCGCTGCTGGCTTTTGATGTTTATATTGGCTTCTTTGTCTGTCTCACACTTGCATTTGATTTTGTTTTCAAAGGCTTCATGTTCAAGCTTCTAGCTTGCATTATATGTTACTGGAGAGCTAGCATGGCAGTGGCACATATGCTTAGTAGACAAATGAAAAAGGAAAGCTTGCTTCATCTTTAAAAGCGCAATATATAAATGTTGCTTAATAACGCTTGCTTGAATGCATGCCATACACCAGTGGACCTTGTGATCACAGCGTATGCTTTCGTCCTTGCACAGCTGTCTGCTTCATCCTGTGCTACTCATATACAGTGGAAAACACAAGACATTGAACCATTCTGATCCATTTGCTTTCATTTGCATCCCAGCCATGAATGACCTGGTGCAGTCCATGGTCCAGGCAGGACAGTGGACAGGTAGCTCTGAGAATCTGGAGGGTGCTGGTGATATTTCCACTGGGAAAAGGAGAAACGAATTGGGATCTATGGCCTTCTCTACTACAGCTATCAACTTTTCAGCAGCCATCTCTTCTGCAGGCTTCAGGTCCAAGCAGTTAACTAAAAAGAAAGGTATAGGCAGTGCATTTTCTGTAGTGTGATTCACAGTTGTTTTTGTCAATGTAGAACGTGTATGTCTTAATGTTTCTGCCAAAACGACAACAATCACACTTATACTGCATTCCATCACCATGAGCACTGGTTAACGTGAATTTGTCTGTGACGTGTGTGAGTAGTTACTTATGTTTGTTTTATCTGTAACAAAAGTAATATAGTATGGAAATGCAGTATAGAGTGTTTTTTCATATGTAGATAAACTAAGCTTCAGCGTATTCATTTTATGCTTGTCATATTTTCTAATGTTTTATTTATATGTAGATGGTACATCATTTGAAGACATAAGCCCCCAAGGAGCAAGCGAAAATTCAAGCCCAAGCACAAGGATTCATGGTAAGTAAAAAGTGTGTTTCCTTTCTTTGGGACTTATCTTGAAAAAGAAGGTGCTAATCGTATCATTAAACTAGTACTAAAATGTGTCTCATCATTAGTTAAATGAGGTTTTGTCTGCCAACAGCATTCACATTTAGGCCGCGTGCCCCCATCCCCATTCAGATATGCAGCCGGGCCCCGGGGATGGGGTCCCTGGGGCCATAATCAGCCAAGGGAGGGGGAGGGCCACGTGCCCCCATCCCCCTTAAATTTGTTGGCTGGCACCGGGGGGATGGGGTCTCCGGGGGCAAAAGCAGACTGCGAAGGAGGGCTCGTGCCCCCCTCCCCCTAAAAGATGCACTCGGCCCTGGGATAACGGGCCAAAAGCAGCCAGTGGAGGGGGAGGTCGCGTGCCACCCTCCTCTTCACATATGTGGCCGGGCCCCAGGGGATGGGGTCCCCAGGGCTAAAATCGGCCTAGGGTGGGGGCATGCGGCCCTCCTCCCTCTTAAATATGTTGCTGTGCCCCAGGGGATGAGGTCCCTGAGGCCAAAAGCGGTCTGGGGATGGGGACCACGTTCCCCCCTCCCCCACAAATGTGCCAGGCCCCGGGGGATGGGTTACCCATGGCTGAATTTGGCCCAGGGGGCGTGTTCCCGTCCCCTTAATATTAATGAATGCCCCTGTTGGATGGGGTGCCGAGGGCAATAAAGGGCGTGCACAGTATGGGGTTGGCTGTCTTTGGGGGGTTGGCCACAGGGCCTGGGCAAAGGCCAGGCCATGTGACCAACCTTTGGCCGTGCGCAGCGTGGTGTTGGCTGCATGCGTTGGGTTGCCCACAGAGCCTGGCTGCAGGCCAGGCCTTGTGGACAGCTGCACACTGCGTGTGACCAAAGAACTTGTGAAAAGCATGTGGGGGATAGGCAGCAGGGCCTGGCCCTAGGCCAGGCCCTGTGTCCAACCCCCGCCAAACACGACCAAACACCTTGCACAGCAGGGGGTTGGTTGCAGGGCCAGGCCCTGGAGCCAACCCATCTGCCGTGCGCGGCAGGGGTTGGATTAATGTATGGTAAATAAATATTACTTTACATTGGAAAAAAACAGCGAGTTATATTTTCCTTAGGGCACAAGTTATATTTACTTGAGATAACTATAACTGGTAAATTTCAGTGGTTTTTAGAGTTTAAACAGATCATTTCACCTAACTATAACGTTACTTTAACCTTTGTTTTTTCAGTGAATTTATATATATCTCAATTGATCACTAGAATGCCACACTTGTGCACATATAAACAATTTACCATCTTCTAAAGGTGATACTGCTTGAAGTCAATAGCTCCTCTGAAAATGATGTGTCAACTGCCTTAGCCTTACTTGCACACTTCCAGAAAGCATGGTCTGAAGGCATTGAGTTTCTCAATGTTTTTCATTCAACATTTTTCCATCTTTTGCCCCAAATTAAAAAAGAAATTGACCATGTTGCACGCCAAGTCTTCTGACTTCAAGCTAAATAAGACCTTTAAGCAGCATATGCCAGTAATGCTGACTTGCATCTGAGGCGTGGCAATGAACATGACCTATGTTTCTTGATGTGCACCCTAAGGTATTGAGGGGGACAGAGAGGACAAGCTCCTTTTGTCCTGAAAGAAGTTGAAACAGTAGTCTTCTCATACTAGACCTAGATCTAGGGCTTGATCTCCTGTGAAATCTAGGTCTCAGCTGAGTATAGACATCAAAAAACAAAAAAGAAGAAGGCTCCCCATACCATGGCAAGAAGAGGAAAATAATCTTTAGACTCCTTATAAAAACTGGTCACAAAGCTGCTTTTCATTCGTCGGGCAAGCTACCCAATGTCTGTTGTTTTTCAGACCAAATAAAAGCTTGAAAAATGGCTACATCACAGATTTTCACCGTCTATCCATTTGAGACGCCTTAAAGGCTTTACTGACACCTTTAGCATTGAATGGCACACACCAGCAGTTTTGGCATCAATGCTAACTGTTGTCTCATCGTCCAGTCTTCAATCTTGACTGGTTTGAAGTCTGTACTCAAACTAGTCTTCATGCCAGTTTTGATAACTGTTTCAGCATCGACAACTAGGGCATTATTCACGTTGCTGGAGAGATGGTTAACTCAGTGGGGATTGGTAAACCTTGAAAGTGGTGGGGCATAAGAGTGTAAGATGCAATTGTGTCTGATGTCTCAGGACAGTTTTTTTTAACCAATACTAGACCTGCAGTATGCATCTAGGGGGCAAAGCCACTGGTTTGTAAATTTGGACCTCATCTATCATCGATCCAATGAGCTGTCAAGTGCCTGTTTCAATTTGAGCTGCACTGCACTTGAATGGTCTATCCGTTGGCATGCATTCTAAACTGTAAAACCAGGAGCAATCCATTTCCTCTGCATAGGTCAGGGTCACTGAAATTATGCAATTTTACAGCAGCTGTGTTTTTTGCATAATTATGGATTTGCCGCATAGGCCATGTAACTCAGCACCTGTGGCATAATCTGTAGATTTTAACAAAAACGAGTAGGCAAAAATTAACCTTTCTGATGCTTTAGCTTATTGCTATATTCAGGTGTTTAACTGGTACTAATGGGGTGAAACCAATGCTCAGACAGTGTTAACAAGTGTAAAAATGCCAAAATAATAAAGTAATAAATAGTATCACAAAATGGTGGAGGACATGCAAAGTGCGCTTGACTGTTTGGCCGGCCCAAGACTGCCGGCCAAACTGTCATACGCACTTACAGAGTGCTCACCACTCCTCCCTCTGCTCCTGCGTCGAATGATTTTCCTGTTTTTGACACACAGTTGTCACCCCAAGCATGCCATGGCAAAGTTTTCCAACTGATGTCTGGCAGGGAAACAGGAACTAAAGCGCAGAAAAAGATTTTGAAGCCAAAGACAAAAAGTTAACCCGTCACTTGGGGCCAGTGTTGGGCCTCAGAAGAGCAGAAAGGCAAACTCCTCAATGTGTAGAAATGGTGTCAACAATAAGCCATAGTGAAAAAACACTATTAAACACGCTTTGATTTTAACCAATGTCTTGCAGCAGGTTATAGCAGAATTATTGCAACAGGCACTCGACCTGCCGGGCTATCCTACTTCTTGATAGCTCACAGTAAAATCTAAATATTGCGCAATGACACCCTCCCAACTTAATTTACCTGTTGGTGCACCTGCAACCGCTCCTTGGAAGAGCTGTGCCGGTCGGCGAAAATGCAGGGTGTGCAATGTAGTATGGATTCTTATCCTTTAACCTCAAGAGAAGCGTCTGCAGCCTGGGTTTCCAGTAGGAGGCTGCACCAGGGGCTGTGTGAGCCCCACCTCTTTCCCGGCTTATTAGGAGGTGGAGTGTGGTCAGCGAGGATTGCTGAACGCGCACCACCTTGTGGCAAGTAGGGAAAGGTGCAGCTTCCCTGAGTGATAAACAGCTTTGGGAAAAACAGAGCTGACACCTAACGTGCCCAGGCTGTGTTCAGTCAGCAAGAGGGCTGTAATTGTAATTGTAATTGCATTTATATAGCGCTTACTACAACTGACGAGGCGTTGAAGTGCTTTTTTGGTGAGTAGCACGCTGCTCCGGAACCCAAAAAGGGTTAGCAATGAATTAGTATAGGGAAATATGAAATATGAAATTAATTTGAGCAGCGGACATGTTAGTCTGTTATTTGGATTGAAAAGGATAGTGGAGTGATAGAAGAGGGAAGGGTTTGCATTTATATAGCGCTTGCTATCCCTGATAAGGTGTTGAAGTGCTTTTCGGCAGGTAGCACGCCACTCCGGAACCCAAACAGGATTAGTGGTGAATTAGTATAGGGGAATATGAAATTAATTTGAGCGGTGGACATGTTAGTCTGTCATTTGGATTGAAAAGGATAGTGGAGGGATAGAAGAGGGAAGGGTTTAGAAATGTTTTTTTTTTTAGCTTATAGCAGTAGGAGGAGGTTTGGGATGAGTAAAGGGGAAGTGGAGGGGGGAAGAGTCAGAGGGAAGGGTTTAGAAAGGCTTGTTTGGGAGATCTGCTTAGTAAAATAGGTATGAGATGATGCAAGGAGGGGTAGAGGAGGGAAGAGTCTAGAAAGGGTTATTTTGGGGATCATAGTAGTAGAATGGGGTTTGGGATGAGTGAGAGAGAGAGTGGAGGTAGAGGAAATATTGAGAGATGTATAAGGTGAGAAATAGGTGGAAGTCTAGAAAGGGTTATTTTGGGGATCATAGTAGTAGAATGGGGTTTGGGATGAGTCAGAGAATGGAGGTGGAGGATATGTTGAGAGAGGCATTGAGTGAGAAATAGGGTAGTGCATTGGGGAGAGTAGTAGAATGAGGTTTGAGATGAGTCAGGGTGGAGGTACAGGGTATATTGCGAGAGGTATAGGGTGAGATATAGTGTAGTGCATTGGAGATGCTGAATTAGAAGCAAAGTAATAAATATAAAGATACATAAGTCCCTGCAAGGTATATATGTACAAGGAAGGTAATGTATGTAGATTTAAGTTGTATTTAATAAACTCAGACTTTTAAGTGTTGCTGTACTTTAAGTTAATTTATTTGTTTTTATTCTATTTTTTTGTTTTGTAATTCAATAGTGAAGTAAATGTAAATAAATAGTTATGATAAAAGATTTACTTATTTATGCAGGTACCTATATACATGTTAAACATAAACTAATATTACCATAAGTAATATGTACATTTGTTAAGCAGAATATCTATATATTTAGAAACAGAATTATTATACACGTTTATACAAAGCAATACACATATGTAGGTACACATCTATAGTCCAAATAAATGCTTATATACAGAGGGATAAGCTGTATATTTATGTTTGAGTATGGTAACAGAGCTGACGCCTAAAGTGCCCAGGCTGTGTTTAATCAGCAAGAGTGCTGTGAGTCACAAATGGGTGTGGTCCTACAGCGTCGCATGCTGCAAGGGGCCAGGGCTGACAGTGGAGATGCCTCGTAAAAGATGTGACAGGGGTATAAGTGCTTGTTCCTATGAAAATTCCTGACCCTTGGGTCAGAGTAATTACGTGGCACGTTATAAAAAATTACAAGGCAGTAAATGGGGGAACCAGGTGCGAAGCCCCATGCTCCTCATAAGGAGCCGCTCCTGGGTAAAGGCCTCTTTTTAGGAACAGCTGCATGCTGCCCCTCTTCCTAGTGCCCACAGATTTGCTTGCATGGAAAAACTGTTTAGCTTTGTTTCAGATGCTTGAACCTGCCAAATCTGGACTTTAGGAGCATGGAGGGTGATGATTCGGAGGCTGATAATCTCCTCCCTCCTTTTCATGCTGACACTGAACTCTACCTGGACCTCCATAATGGAATGGCCTTGATTTGTCCCCTGACGGAGATTACCCTTCAGGCTCTCCTTCTGAGAAAGTTTGCACACTGTGGTATGCAAGGCCAAGGAGGTACCTGAGTTGTCCCTTCAGTCCGTGGAGCTGAAATCCAACATCCTTACGAAAATCCTGCAAGCATCTTTGATGGCTGCCAACCCCGTTCTTCCTTTTAACGAAGCTCTGCTGGAGCTAGTTCTGGCCATCTGGGAGAAGCCTTTTTCATGCCCAGCAGTCCACAGACAGGTTGCTCTATGCCACTGGACTGCAACAACTTATTCAAAGTTCTATCTACCCATCATTATTGGAGAGTTTGGTGGTCCACGAATCATCAGCAAATCTAAATCACCTTCTTTACAGCACTTTCAGATAGCGAGTCCAGGAGACTTGACTTCATTGGGAACAGAGTTTTCTCTTCATGTTCTATTAATGCCAAATGCCTGCTAAGTTGATCCGTTCACAGGCTGTGTGAAATAGCTATCATTAGCCTCCGAAAACACAAAAAGAGTCAGTTTTCTGAGTTGGTAAAAGATGGCGTAGACACCACCAAACAGATTCTGAAATATGGCTTAGATGTGGCTGATCCTATCATTTTAGCAGCTTGGAAACCAGTCATCTATGCTGGTGGCTGAGAGAAATGTGTTTATTGCAGCATGGCAGGATTAAACCCTTTCAAGGCATGCTGTCTGGCATCTGCGTTTTGTGCTTTCTTTTGCTCAGCAGGGTTTAGCTATTGCAACTCTTAATATATCAATGTTGTGTTATAATGGTTACACAGTCCTTTCTATTATATTGCTTTTCATTTGGGGGGACCTCTCTGTCCTTCTCCAGAGAATGTTCTTGCCAAAACCCCTTAGGGCTCCTGCTTTTCGTATTCCCTCACGGTCTGTTGGAGTCTCCTCAATTGTGTTGCCCCCATCTCCTCAATCGATATAATAGAAAGGACTGTGTAACAAATATAACACAACATTGATATATCAAGAGTTATGTCCCAACAATAAGCAGACAGCAAAAAGAGGGAGAAGTTATATCCCGCTTGAGACAATTGAAAGTGTTATAAAATTCTCATATATTGAAAACTGGAGGATTCGACATCGAAGAATAATACCACGATATCTGCACCCAACTGATGTGAAAATCAAAAAAGGAATGAAAGAAATGAATAGGTCTTAAGAAAAACCTATGTTTTAAAATATTATGTCCTAAAGAAGGTGAGGTGAATCAACTTAAATCCACCGAAACGCTGCATCGACAACTTGTGATATAAATTTGTAATGTTTGAGATATTTGATGACAGTTAACCCCGTGGTTTTATAAATCAGAGTTTTTTGCCTTTACAACAAACAAATGTGTTCTATAGAATGTTGAGATGTAATGGTGGCGCTTTTTATATATAAACATGCATATTGGTTTTAAGATTTTTTTATTGTGATAAAATAATGTATACAGTATATTTTAACTTTGAGCATTGAAGTGTTTACTAATTTTGAATAGATTAGACATTTTTACATAAAACAGTGTTCAGTGCCTAGATAATGCAGTGTATGGGAGTGAAAGGGTGATTTGTATTTACTCATACATCAAAAACATAAATTGGTGGACGGGATTGATAGAGAGAGTGATTGACACAAAAGGGATTCTTTCTTGTTTCTACCCCTGGGTGTCCCCCTACATCTCCCCTGGGAAGGCATCTCACCTGCATCCTTGTTTGAAGATCCCATTGCTTGTACTCTCTGTTCACTATCTCCTGCTCATCCACAGACCCAGTCAAGACTCTTTCATACTGCTCTGTTCTCTGCTGATTTGGCAGCTAGCAGAAGGGAACATTCTCTTTCCCACCTCTACGTTACCATCCTGTTTTTATGACACAGAAGCCTATCTGTCTTTCTGTAGTAATTCTATTATTTTGCAGCATCTGGCGACCATCCAGGTGGGAGATTTGAAAGTAACATACATACCATTACTTGTTTAATTTATTTCATAGCTTTACAGCAGGAAGGGAAGAACAAGTCCTAGCATATGTGCATCAATCCTGCCTAACCATATTTTTTCTTAAGATATATATATATCTTTCACAACCTAAAAATGTGAGGCCCAGTATCTTCGATGTTGGGAGAACACAGCCAGAAAGTAGCCAGCCAGTACTCTAATAACTGCTTGTGCTCTTGTACAGTGACAGACGAATAGTTTAGAAATTGAACTGGACAGGCTGCTTTGCTGGTATGTGAATGAAAAGAAGCAGGTCAAGGGTGGCCTACATGGAAAATAGGTAAGAAAGTTGTACAGGTACTATGTGTAGAGGTTTAGAGGAGGAGCATAACAATGGTTTGGACACTGGCAAAGCAAGAAAGCAATGTGCAATATCTGTATTGATGTTGTGCTTTTCAATGGTGGACTCTGGTCAGTTGTACATTATTGTTCCTCTTGCATCATTTAGTAAAGGATATAGTAATCCGGAGGTGTAACAAAATGATTTTAGTTGAGTGCAATTGGGTATGGAATGGAGGTATTTAATTTTTTTATTTAAAGGAATTTTGAACTGCAGAGTGAGTTTTTAATGGCAGCGAGTGTGTTGGGAAGGAATAGGGCCCTCAAATTAATGCTTTGATACAGCAATACACCACGTAAGCCATTTTAAATGGTGGGGGAGCAAGTAATTGTTGTTGATTAAAAAGGCTGATATGTTAAGGGTTTGTTAAAAAATGTAAAATGTTTGAAGATCAGTGGGTAATTTCAGAAATTAGGTATATGATATTAGGCTAAATAATGCTGAAGATGTAAAACACAAATTACATAGACTAGCCGGGCTTAAAACATCACTGTCCACATTGAGAACAAATCTAAACTTGAGTATAAATTGAAATGCTGTGGAACTCGATCATCACCTGGATCAAAGATTTTGCAGACCATCTCACTTTCAAGAATAGGCTGAAGACGGTCTTATTTAAACTAAACATCTTCCACCAAAATTCAGGTGGCTCCTAGCTTATCAGTTCCTCTTCATTTGTCTTTTCCTCCCGTTCACTTTCATTTTCATTGTCTCTTTTCTGTCCAGCCGACCACCACCCAGCATGCAACACACTCTAAGGCAACAAGTGCTGATTGCTTGTAGAGCAACAAGCAAAACCACTACATTCTTGAACACAGTAGTGATTCGGAAGGAAGTCAGGCTGGAGTTGATGGTGCCTAGAGGAATAATATAAGAAGTATAGTCTCAAGAGTGGCTTTAGATGGTGAGGTCACTCTGATTGCAAGATTTGCTGTTATGCTGATTTATGCAAATTAAATAATGTATTATGGTGGACAGCTTTCAGTAGCCCCAATATCAATAAATTGGTATTTATGTGGAGCCTGATGAATTTCTTCAACAAACCAGAGTTAGAATAGACTAGTACCAGCTTATATCTGGATATCAAAGAGTTGATGGCATTCATTACCATGGAGGCAGTGTTTCAGTTTCTTGGTTGCCTACTGCTATGCTATCAGACACATCTGTGTTGTGCAGGGTCATGGAAGGGAAAATGTTCCTCATCTTGGTGCAAGACAAGGCTCTAGAGTCATTGTTAAAAGACTGTTTGGGAAGCTGGACTCATTCTCTGCAAGGAGAATGGTAGGGTGTTAGTGTTATTTGGTGTAAATAATTTCTGAGTGTGTAAGGACCAAAGCAGGCTTAGTGGAAAGGCTAAAATAAGATACAAATCCCAGCAGACAATAAGTTGCACACCTTCATCGGCTAAACATTATGCACAGTTTGTCAGACAAGTTTATTCAAACCTGGTATCTGTCTTGTGATTATTAAAAAAAGGGAAAGTGTAAGTTGTCAGACGGACAGAGAAAAACCTATATTTGGAGATGTGGAATACCATACTTCACATGTCTTTCCATTAAGTATTTCAGGTGCAGAAGCAAAACATTTCAGACAGTACTAGCACTTATGGACTTGGTATGACGCTATCTTAGATTGATGGTCCTGTAGAAAGCAGAGAAACTATTGATTGATTCAGAAAGAAACGGTAAACTGTGCATGGGCCCTTAATACATTTGGATAAAACAAATGGGTTAAACAGTTTCTCCTTCATTCCGATCAGAAAGCCCTGTGGAGTGGTTTGGAAACAGATGGAGTGGGAACGAATTCAGCGTGTCTCGTACGACTCGCAAGAATGCTACAGGAGAATCAATACACAATGGGCCATATATATCTGTTTGATAAATTAATCAGGTTGATTGGTAAAGGCTGCCACTTAATTAGCAGTAAACATGTAGCTGTCAGTTGCAAAATATCTGGACAATACAAGAGCAATGGACTGTGGAATTGAAGCATCCGCTGAGGGGAGATTGTTTTGCGCTTGGTGTGACTGCCAGATAGGAATTAATACACATTGCTCATGTTGGCCACTTTGTACCAAAGGTTCTCAACAAGTCAGCTTCTGAGAATTGATCAGGAGGAGTGAATGAAAAAATGGGTGGCGCATAAAAACTGCATGAACATAATGACAACCCAGGTTTTCTGGACAGATATAACATGAAACACATTAATTGGTCTTGTCATTGTTCTCAAACGAATAGAGTGACTTGGTGGTGTACTATGGTGATGAAAGGGGCTATCCAGATGGCATTGGCTGGTTGTTTTAATATTAATATTGTGATACTTAGGTGCACAAGTAACAGTGTAACAAGTAAACATCTCTTTGCACCAATGAAAAACAGAGCTTGTGACAAGTGTGAATACTATTCTGATGAAGGGGTAACTTGGAGATGTGGACGTTAAGAACAGGGCCAAGGCTGCTCTGGCTGCAAATGTGAGATATGGTAGTAAAAAAGGCATGAAGAAGATATTTCACTTTGACAGCAGGCACATAGTCAGTGGCAACCTGCAAGGTATAGTTGGCCAACTAAGTTGTCAGATGAATAAGCTATGCAGTGGTTCTGGCAGTGGGATAAAATTCAACATTCCAATATGAAAAGAAAAGTGTTGGCGCCAAGAGAAAGTATATCAAAGTAGTAATAGGAAATGATCTGCAAATTAATTATTTTAATAGGTTGGTCAAAATGGGGCAAGGTAGCGAAGCTTAATAGGTTAATAATTTAATTTTGAAAGGAGGAGGATAGCATAATGGGCTATCAGGCTGGAATCAACAGTGCATGGGTATTGTACCACGATGTCATTGATAGAATGATGACAGTCATGGGCTGGAGGGTTGAATGTAGACGAGGATTTCCAATTGGTCACTTGGTGGCTGAATGGGTAGGGAAAGTTGTATCAACTGTATGCATGTGAGTGAAGACGCTCTTGTGTGACACAAAAAAGGTGGTGTCCTTTCCAAGCTCCAGAACTTAAAACAAGCTGTCTTGCAAGGTATAGTTTTTTGCTAAAGTTTAATATGTTATGCTTCTTCTTTGTCTTTGCTTTTGCAGTTTCCCAACCAACCAGTCTTGATAGTGGCAGAACATCCACAAGCAACAGCAATAATAATGCTTCATTGCATGAAGACAAAGGTATGCCCCAGTTGTATTTTCTCTGTTTCAATAAAGGATTATGTGAAGGTTTGTCTCTATAAACATGTCTTATCAGTGCCCGGCATTGTTAAACGTGTTAATTTTTCCATTTTTTGTTTTACATTTTATGACTGATTTTGAATGAATTTCTTCAGATACCTTAATTTTGAATGCCCTTTACAGGAATCATTTTGATAAAAATCACATCTAAACCTAAACCCCCAAACTTTTTACAATGGAAGGTAAACGTTAAGCATTTTGTAGTGACAATTCCAAACCATTTCATATGGTTCTGCATTGACCTGTTTGTTTGAGCTCTAAAGCCTCACTGATTGTAGTGCTTCCCAGAGCGCAGCTGTTCTAAAACAATCAGTTAGCCTGAATTTACTCTGTTTTCAAATCTTCTGACTCTCCTAGGCTGCTCATATTTTGAAATAATGATCATTTGTTTATCAGAACATTTCAAAACAATAGAATTCTGGTAATAATAAAGAACAGCAAGAAAAGCAAACCTCATTTTTCAAAAGCTATGCCAGGACTCTCAATAAGCCAAGTTGTGTCTGCCAAAATCCTTAATCATGCATTTAGTAAGGATGTTATTATCATTCATCCGAGCCAGATTAAATCCCTAAGTAGGGTCCTAGTTGATCACTGTAGCACAATACTAGTGACTTTCTTTTGATAATTTCCCACATATTGCCCTTTTTTAATATGGGGTTTTAACGTGACCTCAAAAAACCAGCAATTTAGTTCCTCTCCCCTATTTCACTGTACATTTTTCTAGTCTCCCGCTGGCTTGGATGCTACTGCAGTGTGGGGCAAAAGCTTACTGTCTTTAGCATATGGTAATGAGGGATGTGCATGTAGCACACTATGGGAGTATTTCTTTATTTTGATTGCAAAACGTTCTCCAAAGTATTAGGAAAAATTAGCAATATAAGTGCCAAAGTAAAGCGCTGCCTGATTTTTTTGTTGCAAAAGAAGACTTCATACCCTTCTCCTGGTTCCATACCATAGCATTAGTAAATTAACACATTAATATTTGCTTAGTTCTCAAATTCTGTCACAGGGAGATTGTTTCGGTTCCATAAATTCCAGAGTGTGACAATAATTTATATTGTTGACGCAGACAGATGCAACAGGTAAATCCCAAAACCCTGTAAAATGCCCAACAGTGACCTATTTAGACCATTCCTGTTTGTGAAAAAGTAAAGTCCAAGGGTGCTCACAAGCCGGATTCGCCCAACCTCCCTTATAAAATATGGTAAGGGAAATAATCCAATCAATTGTCAATCAGGGTACCCTTTCCAGGGTGGAGAGAGTGCTGCTGTGGAGTAAGCTGATACATTGGGGAATGCCACATAATTTGTTGTGTGCCATCCAAGCTCTACACTCAGACACATGAGTCAAAATAAAGCGAGTTGCTAATGCTGCATTATCTGCAAAGATCTAATTCTAACCAGGGTTTGAACCAGGAATGCGTAATAGTACCTCTGTTTATCAGTCTTTATGTAATAGACCTGAGTGTTGCATTGACCTAAGTCAAAGTATTACGCCTAAAGTTAGGAGGAGAGCCAGTGGGAAGCCTATATTATACAGATGACATTGTCCTTTTGAACATGACAGACATTGGCTTGCTACCAACAATGGTAGCCCTAGAGGCCTACTGTAATGTAAACAGACCAGCAGCAGAAATAGAAAAGACCACGGATGTAATGTTCGGCTGGAATCAACAAAACTGGGCTGATGATATCTAAATGGCTCTGAGGTAGAGGGCGTACCATCCTATAAATACATGAGCTCTGGTCCCAGAATCAGAGGGCCGTTACAATCATCTAGTCTCACTTAAGGCAAAGATGATGGCACTGAATTTTGTCTATTCAGGGACCATTCAGAATGATCTTTAGCTCCAATATTAAAAGTGAAAAAAGCAAAACTAATGCCTGTGCGTTTAGATGCCTACCTGGGCTTTAAATGGTGAGGCAAACAGGATCCATTTAATCTTATCTGGAAAAGCAATATAGGCCTGTACAGATTATAAAACATTTTGATTTTGTGAGTAATGTTTTCATTTTTATGTTGTTAGTCTTCCCCTCTCCTTATGTGTTTGGTGAGTGTTTTGTAAATCTGCTATTTTGCAGGCATTGATTAATGTCTTGAGATTTTATTGCACACTATTTGTGTCTGAACATACTACAAATATACTTTTGAGGCTTTATAGAATAGTTTTAATAGGGTAATAATTGCTTCAGATATATGCTGTATGTGTGTTTCTTGCTTTAATTTTGGAATATGCTACCCATAGATTAGTTGTTGAATATTCATGATCTGTACCATACTCCTTAGAAGTTCTATATAGAGAGTCATCACCCTGACTTTTGTTGTCCTCATTGTGGACTGCCAAACGCCAACGTAGTTCATACATTTGCAACTTATCTTTATTGTGGAAAAGTTTAGATAAGAGTACTTATGGAACATAGGAAATTAACTTGAGTTGGAATAGCTCAGTTGAAAAAGCATTCTGTGCATTGCACAATCAAACTTGACTAAGCTTGAGGGAATGTATATATATATTTTTTGCAATTTTGTGATTGGACATTTATGTACAGCTAAGGGATGGCTTAATTGGAAGCCCCCGCAAATGCAATGCATTTATGGATTATTGTGAAATAAAAATCACTGTGTTGGAAAGTGGCGACAAGAGGAAATGGGTGTGGGTCATGAATATAGAAGGGACACTATATCGTGACCAAAATACCAAGGGACAAAATAACGAAAGGTAAGTTTGTATAGATTTTTTATGCCTAACTCCACATATAGGTACCTTGGTGATATATATATTTGCCATATATAGGATCCTCACTGATAGTCATAAACATAGAATATTCATGTGCATTTGTGGGGATCGTGTAACATTTCCTCTTCAATCATGTAATGTCAATCTTTAGATGGAGCTAGAGCTAGATAAAATTGGTATCTGATAGAGACTTCTAGTCGCTGATTCCTTACCTTAGAATTATCCCCTGCACACCGGTAGGTGGCGTCATTCGGCTGCGCGTGGCATCGTCTGCTTCAGAAATGGCGTGCACTGTGCCTATGTAGTTGCCACTCTAGAACCAGTGGCGGCTGCTAGGGAATGGTGGTGGTGGGGTGGAGGGGGTTAGAAAAAAAGAAAAGACAACTTAACTGCCAAACGCCGGCCGCCACCTCTCCTCCGTCCTCCCTCTTTTCCTGGCTCCTGGCAGCACCCAGGCTCCCCTAGCTAATCACAACGCTGCTGTCTCCAGTATGACAGCAATGTTGTGATCGATCTGAGCGGCCTGGTTCGGCGCTCATACAGGGATTGAGAACCTGTGCATGTTCTCCACCCAGGCTGTGCAATACAGCCAGGTGAAGAACATGCTAAGTGTGCATGACTGTTTGGCTGGTCCAAGACAGCTGGCCAAACCGTCATGTGCCCTTAAGTGCACCAACCACTCCTCCCTATGCTGGCTGTGACTTCAGCCCAGTCTCGCCCCACCCCTTAAAACCGCCTCAGTACAGAAAAATAAAATGATAATAACATTGTGTTATTATCATTTTATTTTTCCTTTTTGCACTGCACAAAGAGCAGTGGGGCGGCGCTCTTCCACCTTAGTGGAGGAGCTGCCGCTGTCCAGAAGGCTGACGTCAGTTCTTTTCTTTCCGCATCAGTCAGCGCAGATCTGGAGAGAGCTACCCCCAGTCATTTTTTGAATAACAATTTTTTTACTTTTTGTCCCCAAAAAATTAGAGATCTTTTCTCCTAGTGTGGCTGGTATGTCAACTAGGAAAGCCGGGTTCAAGACCTGCAGCACCTGTCACCGGCAGATGTCGGTGATGGACTCGCATTTTGTGCCTTGATCGCAATCACGACGGGAAGACCCGCATCAGCTGCCGCACCATGCACGCCAAGGACTTGAGAGAGCGGTCCCTCAAGCTCCTTGCTGCTCGACATGCGACGCCGCGACTTTCTCGATCCCGGTCGAGAGGAAGGTCCTGGGACCGGTCACTGAATCCTAGATCTTCGTCCCACTCGAAGTCCCGTCCAGTAAGTCCCACAAAAAGAGGACGAGCAAGAAGTCAAAGAGGTCTTCGACTTCTTCCAGTCCATCGAAGTCATCCGACGAGACGAGGGAGCGTCGTCATTCAAGGCCTGGCTCCGCGGTAGAGCCTGCGCCTGGGCCGACTCCACGCTTCCCTGAGATTCGGGAGCCAAAGCAACCCCGCTCAACTTTGCAGATTTTATGAGGCCATGCACCTCATCTTTAGGTGGCCTGTCTTCATCTGGCACGCCTTCGGACACTGCGGGTTCAGGACGGGCCCCTACTGGTTTCTCTCTGGCAGTTTCGCCCCCACCATCAGTCGGGGTCCTTGGATCCACGGATGGATCCGGACTGGCCCTTGTCATACAACCTCGACCTTCCCCAGTCCTGATGTTGATGCTTTCGGCACCATTCTCATTCTCGTCCCCAACTCCAACACGGAGTCGGAGGGGCATCGTCTGACTCCTGCACCTACTGGAGCCAGGGCCTCCAGGGCAGAGCCCGAGCCCTAATCCTATGAGCTAGGACTTGGGGAAGATTGGGAGGGTTCACTGGACCCTGAGTAATGCCAGCCACTAGACCCTAACATGAACTGGTGTGAGGAATTGGCATACGCCAGTGGACTGGACACCTCCCCAGACACTGGCACGGTTTCTCCTCCTACCATGGCAACGGAGGAGGGAGCGTCTTTTGCTATGGTGGTGAGAAGCGCGGCTGAGGTCCTGGACCTCAGGCTGCACTTATTGGCAGTCAAGACTAACGTCTTGACTGAGGTGCTTCAGCCAGGAGTGACCCCCTCCGAACTGCTTCTCCCATTTAATGAAGCCCTTATGGATGTTCTGCTTAGGACCTGCTCCGAACCATTGCAAAGGGGTTCCTGTGAACAGGACAATTGGCCACTGCCATCGTCCCACGCCAGGGGATGCCAGTTTCCTCACACAACACCCTACCCCAGAGAGCTTGGTGCTCGAAGCCTCCACTTCCCATGTAAATCCTGGCACATTCCCTACCACCTCGCTGAATAGAAAATCCAAGAGGCTGGACATCTTAGGAAAGAAATTGTTTTCTTCCACCAGTCTGGCACTGTGGCCCGTGAACACCACATTCCTTTTGGGTCTTACTCCCATGCACTGTGGGATTCGGTTGCGCAGGTGCTGGCCATGGTACCGGAGGAGAGCCGGGCCATACTCCAGTTATAGCAGACGGGAGGGATGCAGCCAAGTTCACGATCTGATGTGGGCTGGACACGACCGACTCGCTAGGCAGAGTGGTTCTTTGTTACGGCGCCACGCCTGGCTGAGGATGACTAGCTTTTCAGAGGATATCCAAGCTTCACTTATGGACATGCCCTTTGATAGCTCCCTTCTCTTTGGAGACAAAACTGACTCAGTGCTGGAGCACTTCAAGAGCAGCAGGGCTCAGCTTAGCCCTTGGGCGTTTATAGGGCCTCCTGCCAACCCCAATCCGCCTTTCGCTTCTTTCGTGGTCACGGAAGGGGCTTCCAGATGTGTTCTTACCCGCCCAGCCACCACAGCGTGCAAGCTTCCCAGCCTCTGCGTGGCCAAGGATGTGGTACCCACAGACCCCGTGGGTTGGTCAGCCAGAGGTTGGGCCAGTCCACCATCCCCCTGGCAGCCGCAGCCCCCAAACCTCTTTAGTTCCCCTTCCAACCATCGTGGGCAACCAGTGAGAGGCAGGCCACACCATCACCTGCACCACTGGAGGTCAGTTACGTCAGAGCTCTGGGTACTCCAGATTGTCCAAAGGGTGTATTCCCTCCTCTTCTTGATTACCCTTCCACCCATGCCACCCACTTACGACAGGCATTCCTCACTCATTGCCAAGGGAGCCATAGAGATGGTGCTGACACCTGAAGTAAGTCATGGTTGTTATTTCCGCTACTTTCTGGTGCCCAGAAAGGATGGAGGCCTTCGTCCTATCCTAGACCTGTGCTCTCTCAATTTGTTCTTCAAGAAGGAGAAATTCAAAATGCTCAAGCTCGCTCAAGTCCTGTCTGCCCTGGAACCGGGAGACTGGATGGTAGCGTTGGACTTGCAAGCCACATGTTTTCACATCCCCTTCCTGCCTGCCCATAGATGCTATCTATGGTTCACGGTAGGCATGCTCCCTTTTGGCCTTACTAGCGTCCCTCAGGTGTTCACCAAGGTGATGGCGCTGGTTGCAGCTCATCTGCGATAATCGGGGGTACCAGTCTTCCCCTATCTCGACAACTGGCTGTTGAAGGCGGGCTCGCCCCAGGCAGTCGTCTCCCACCTCCAGTCTACAGCGGACCAGTTCACTATCAATGTGCCGAAGTCACAGCTGACTCCCTCTCAGGCGCTCCTTTTCATCCGGGCTGTTCATGACACAGTGCGGTTTTGGGCTAATCCTCCCGAACAGCAAGTCCATGCTATGCAGGCTATGGTACTAATGTTTCAGCCTCTATCCTGGGTTTCAGTGAGACTGACTCTGAGGCTGCTGGACCTCATGGCCTCCTGTATCCTGCTTGTAACACATGCCTGCTGGCATATGCGGGCTCTGCAGTGGGACCTGAAGTTCGAATGGGCACAGCATCAGGGGAATGTCTCCGACATTGTCCAGATCTCGAAGGGAACTGAAAAAGATCTGCAATGGTGGTTAAAGAACTGCGATTGGGTCAGCGGCAGACCCCTCTCCTTTCTCCAACCAGATCTGACAGTAGTGAGCGATGCATCACTCCTGGGATAGGGTGCCCATCTGCGAGAGGTGGAGATCAGAGGTCACTGGTCTCTGGTGGAATCCGGACTCCACATCAACCTACTGGAGCTCTGGGTGATCCATCTGGCATGGAAAGCCTTTCCACCCTCCATCAAGGGATGGCTAGTTCAGGTGTTCATGGACAACACCATGGCCATGTGGTATTGCAACAAACAAGGCGGGGTGGGGTTGTGGATCCTTTGTCAAGGGTCCCTGTGTCTCTGGACATGGCTGGAACATCAGGGCATATCCCTGGTGGTTCAAACCTGACGGTCTGTCTGACCACCAGGGTGGAAAAACTCAGCCAAAGGTACCTGGCAGATCACGAATGGCATCTCCATCTGGAGGTGGTGCATGGTCTCTTTCAGCAGTGGGGAGAGCCTTGGTTAGATCTGTTCGCCACCTCAGAGAAAGCGCAATGTCCACAGTTTTGCACACTCGAGTTTCCAAATTGGCTCTAGCTCGGAGGAAAATATTGTCGGGCTATCGCCGACTGGGTGAAGGAGCGGAGGAGAAAGCCCCGTCAGCGGAAGATAAATGATTCGGCGAGCGGCCTGGCCCCGGCACGGCGAGCGTAGGTGAGACCCCACTAGTGGCGGCTGCAAGGCAGCGGAAGCCGGGATCTGGAAATTTCAGCCCAGGGAGCGCGTCGGAGCACGAGCCACGACGCGCTGTGGGGCGACTCTCAGGGCAGGTTGGAGTGCCACCCAGAGGGTGGCAGAAGCTGCGCTGGGCCAGAGGTGCTGAGAGCCATCGCCCAGACGGAGGGGAAGCGCCCGTCACCCCACAATGGCTGCACGACTGATACAGGCTATTCTGGACCTATTGCGCATAGTCTGTAGCTCGACGGACCACAGGGCAGCCTAGTGAGTTGGGGCGAAGACTGCAGACACAACAAAGCCTGAACTGATTCGAGGGCTTAGAGGTGGGACCCCCAATACCTACTGCCTTTCCTAGATACTGGAGGGGGTGCTGCTCCTAGCTGATAGTCCAGCATAGGACCACGCTACTTGCTGCTATTTGGGGGAACGGCAGTCCCTTACTGGCACACCATTATTCCTGCTACCATTGCTTGGGGATCACCACACCGCTAGCTGTCGAGATATAGGCAGAACCGAGGGCAAACAAGCCAAACTGCCCTTTGAACCACGCAAATCCATGCGCGTGCAAAATAGCGACACTGATCAAAGCATGGAGGAAGGGTCACACACTACCCACCAAGCCCCAGAGGACGACATGAAGGCCCTCTTAGTGACAATGACGCATAGCATCACATCAATAGAAGCAAAAATTGACTCAATGTGCACCCGCATGGACTTTATAGCCCAGAAACATGATAACCGCATTGAGGAAGCTGAGCACAGAATCTTCGATTTAGAGGACATGTCTGAGGGCAGGAAGGAACAATTACTCAATATGGAGCGCCTCTTGAAAGTAATAGTGGCCAAAAATGAAGATTTCGAGGCACAGTCACGCCGCAATAACATACACATCCTAGGCATTCCTGAAACCGCAAACCCAGGGCGGATGGAGTCGAGCGCCTGCTCACAACCACCTTCGGGGCAGGTGCGTTTTCTGCGCAACTAGTGGTTGAGAGTGCTCATCACTCGCTGGTGTCTAGAACCCCCCCCAGGACCACCCCTAGGCCCATCATCGCCAGGCTCCTAAACTATCCAGAACGGGACGCTGCCCTCTGTCTGGCCAGAGAACAACGTCAGCTCACCTTTGAAGGCTCTAACATCGCTATCTATCATGACTTCACGATGGCGGTGCAGGATGCCAAGAAAACCTTTTTGCCAGTGAAAATGAAATTATAACAGTCCAACATTGTCTATGCCATGATATACCCTGCAAGCCTCCGCGTCACTCACCAGTGAAAACAGCATTTCTTCACGAATCCACAACATGTTGACGACTTTTTGAAACGCATCAACCATGGATCGCCCCCGAGCATGTCGGCACGTTCGCTCTCTCGACCATCCGCGCCGATGTCGGAGCCTTTGAGTCATAATAGAACAGAGACATAAACTACTTCAAACTTGCATTGGGTGCTTTACTATTGAAGTAATATCTACCCGGCCTACCACACATTTTTATTTCACCTCAAGTACTTTATGCACAAGCCAAAATGTGTCAGAAAAAGATGAATAGCCCCCGCCTCTTGATAAAAATAACTGTGGACATGGTATCCTTTGAGACCATTAAAAGACCAATCCCAGGCACCCCCCGCCACTCTGGGGGGGAACATGCTGCACCCTTTGGTGATAACTCATGAGGCGATCCCTACTGCATAGTTTGTTTCCTTGCTCCTTTCTTTGTTTCCTTATCAAGTCTTCCTTCTCTTTATCTACATATCACTTTGCTTCTTTACTCTACTCTCCCTTCTCGGGGACCGTTGGTCAGCTTAGTGGATACCTCTCTATCAGAACGCAGGTTCCATCTGAAAATCTTCATTGTACTATGCTAATGTACCCTATTTCTGCAGAGGTTCTGGTCAACTGCTGCAATGTTATTTTTCACAGTTTTGTTGGGTGGGGTGGGAGAACTGACTCCGACAGGTTTGGGCTGTCGTTGTGGTTGGGGGAGGGTTAGGGTTACATCTACAAGATTTAATGTTGCATGTCATAGCTTGATATGGCCTGGTCTTATTAGTTGCTAATTGCATGCTGTCACATGGTCTGTACCTACAGCAACACAATCGCTCAGTCGTAATCACATGACAGGTAACCACAGACGATTGGAATTCAACCTACTGACATGGAACGTGCATGGCCTGGATAATTCCTGAAAACGCAGACACATATTAGCCTATCTGGACAGACATAATATCCACATTGCCATGTTACAGGAGACACACCTGGGCCCCTCCATCCCTGTCACCTTTGCCTGCTGCTGGGCGGAGTATAGATGCTTTGCTTCTTACTCCTCTTATACCAGGGAAACAGCGATACTCATTAAACAAAATACCCCGTATGTGGCACTAGGATCACTGAAAGACACACACGGCCACTTCAGTCTCATGTGGGTTAGACTGGCATCGCACTCCGTCACCTTTGTGTGCTGTTATGGTCCCAACAATGATGACCCCGATTTTTTCACTACTCTTTGGGGGAGGGTTGCGGACATAAGATCCACTCACGTAGTTTGGGTGGGGGGATTTTAGCACTACGATAGAGCCACACCTGGACAGGCCGCACCCCCAGCCACAACATTACACCGCCGCCCAACGACAGGTTTGTGGTGTCGTTGCTGAAAATTACCTTTTAGATGATTGGAGAAGTCTTCACCCTGTGCAGAAGGAGGGAACATTTTACTCCGCTGTGTATTCCACACGGTCACGACTTGACTATTGGATAATCTCTATAGGCCTTGGCCCCTTGTTGTGACAAGTAATGCACCTGGCGCGAACATACTCCGACCACTTCCCTGTTGTGATGTTGCCAGCCCCCCCAACCTCCCCCCCAGATGACCAGACACCTTACTCGGCCTGGCAACTCTCCCCCACTGCATTGTTGGATACCCCTCTCCGGATGGAGATGGGACAGGAGATACAGGACTTTTTTAAGCGCAACATAGGCACTGCCCCTCAGCTAACAGCAGTTTTGAAAGCCTTCAAAGTCACCGTTCGTGGGGTGTACATGGCAAAGGGAGGGGGTATTACGAGATCTGTGTACTACTCTCTGTAAGCTAGAGTCAGATATTAAGCAGATGGAGAGAGGGCTTGGTGAATCTCCTACCTGTTAAACTTAGGAATACGATGACAGAGTACTGGGACACAGCGGAGTGGGAGTGCTTATTTCGGGGCAAATACATCCAGGCTCGTAGGTATGGTGAGGGGGAGAGGCCTGGGAAGGAACTCGCTGAACTCATCCATACGCCTCGCTTCTCTAACTATGTTTTAGAGATCAAGGAGTCGGAAACCATGGTGCACAGGGACACGGCCGATATAATACAGACATTTTCTAAATTCTTTTCCACCCTCTGCACTATGAGGAGGAAACAACCACTAATGCTAGAACCATATATGGAGGACATCGCGTTGGGATGGCTGGTGGTGGCCCAGAGGGAGTTCCTCTCAGCTGAAATCGAGGAAGATGAGATCAAGTCAGCAGTGAGGCAATTGCGGTCGGGTCATGCACCAGGGCCGGGCGGCCCCCGGCTGATTTTTATAAAGCGTATATTGGTCACTTGGATCCTATCCTTAAGGCAGTATGCGAGGAAGCCAGGGAAACTGCCGTTCTCCTGCCATCCATGTGCGAAGCTTTAATGATCTCTTTATTGACGCTTGGCAAGCCGGGAGATTAGTGCTAGTTATACAGGCCGTTATCCTTAATAAACTGCGACGTTAAAATACTGGCCAAAGTGCTAGCAAACCGTTTGAACCTCCTCATGGATTCCCTCGTACTGCCGGATCAGTTGGGCTTCATACCCGGACGTGCGTCATCACACAATCTCCACACCCTCTTCTCTCTACTACAAGATGTTGATCCCGACTTGGCCACGGTGGCTGTCTTTTTAGACGCCACCAAGGTGTTTGTTTACCTGGAATGGGATTATCTCGTTGTGGTCCTGCGCAGAATAGGGATCCCCTCCTTCCTTCCTCTCCAGGATAGAGCTGCTGTATTTGCCAGCCGCAGGCAAAGGTGCTGATTAATGGCATGGGCTTCCTCCTTTTTCAATTTCGCGGGGCACGAGGCTGGGGTGCCCCTTGTCCCCCCTTTTGTTTGTGCTGGCCATTAAACCACCGGCAGCCAAACTCCATCAGCATCATCGGGAGCATGCACTTTGCTAGCCTACTAGGCATCTCTTGGTGTCCCTCTATGCAGACGACATCACACTCTATGTTCGTGACCCCCAAATCAGCCTTAATCCCGTTCTGAGAGAATTCATCAACTTTGGAGGGCTCTCGGGGGTAAACATCAATTGGGAGAAGTCCCAGATATTCCCCCTCACGAAGGCCATGCACCCATACTATCTGGATTACCCATTGAGATGGAGCTCTGACGAAGTCAGATATTTGGGGATCAATGTTACAAGGGATAAGGCGGAGCTCATGCATGCCAACCATGGCAGGTCATTAGAGGCCCTGACAGAAACGATCTCGCGCTGGATTGCCATGCCCCTTTCGCTGGCACGGAGGAATTTGTTGATAAAGATGGTTGTACTACCAAAACTGCTTTATCTCTTTAGCAACATTCCTTATAACTCTTGTCCACAATATTTTAAAGCCTTAAAAACTCAGTTAATACTACTGACATGGGCTTGGGAAACAGTCCAGATTGAAATCGGAGGTGTTGACGCTATCTTTCTCGCAGGGAGGGTTTGAAGCTCCAGATATGGAGCCATATTATCTAGGTTTGCACTTAGTTGCATACTGGTTCCGACCCCCCCCCCTCATATGCCACATCTGGCTATCGAGCAAGGATATATGGCCTCGGTCCCTCTATTAGCTTTTTTTGGGACGCACCCACGGGTTAGGTATGCTGACCCCTCTACAGGCTTGATGGGGCCTGGCTAAACGCGTGCAAACTCCTATGCTGTATTTACCTTTGCTGGACCTTCCCTACCATCCGGACCTCACGGTGACTCACAAATTAGCTTACTGCCAACTATTACAGAAAGTTGGAGTGGCTAAATGGGGGAACCTATATAAAAATGGAACCTTCCGTGATCGTGGCGATTTCTTTCCGGGAATCAACCCCACACCTATGCAGCTGTTTCTCTGCATCACCTTGAAACACAATGTCAAGGCGGCCACTCCCAAATTCCCTAACAAACCTCCTGTATTGCCTCCTTTACACACGCTGCTCCAAAGTACCAATCCTGCACATGTGGTTTCAATGCTTTATCATTATGTACAGTGCCTGCTACCCCGCTCAAAGTGTTGCTGGGTTACACAGAAGGGGTTGAAATGTCCTTCAGGAAATACGTCTCTTTGTGGCTATTATTAGCCAAGCGAAGGGTGGCCAGTAGATGGGGCAGGGGGCTGGCCCCCAAATTCAAGGACTGGATGCACGACCTCACATTCTGGCAGTAACAATCACTTATTTATGCGGAGCCACTACCACTGGCCTCCAGACCAAGAGATATATGTGACCCCTTACAGGCGTACTTATTGAATAACCCACTTCACATTGAGGGGGAGGGGAGTGGAAAGTCTGGATAAAGGCTCATGGGTGGGGGAAAAGTCCGGAGGGAGTTTTGGAAATGGACGTCACGTTCAGGCCTTACTAGGATGCCTGGATGGAGGACGGAGCGATGAAAGTGTGACCGACCGATGGAGTTTTTGACAGCAAGTCATTTCCCAATCCTTACGCACCAATTATGTTGTGATTGTCGTGTGTAGTTTTAAATTGTGAAAATCAGGACCATGCTGTAAGCAATTCTATATGTACACACAGAGATCAATGCCATGAATGTCATCTGTTTTCTAGTTTGGAAAAAACTAATAAAGAGATTTTTTTTTTAAAAGGACAGGAGGAAAGAGAAAAAGGGGAAAAACAGAGGGAAAAACTATGTATGCATTTTCATCTACCTCAAAAACTTAGTAGCCCTCAAAAAACACTGCCATAAAACAAAGCCTACCTGTGAGGATTCGGAAATTCTTGTAAAAAAATAATAAAAATGTGTCTTCTTCACAGTAAGCGTGACTACTTTGTCGGTTGCCTCGCCAATGCCTAATGCAGATCTGTCAGCGTTCTAAACATCGTAAGATCATAAGCTGAGCTGCAGATGGCTACCGTTTCAGTTGTTTATGTGTAGATGACACCAGAGTCTGGTCCAGCAAAACATCCGTAGTTTGTCCCTCCATCGTCATTTGTACCTGTGCCAACAGAACCAGTTTTCCAGGTACCTGCTCCATCGCTAGTTTAGCCTAAGGTTGTTCTGACAGTTCCTGCATCTGAAAGAGACACGTTAGTGACAGATTCCTTACCTTAGAATATCCCCAGGCGTCAGGCTGGATCCGGAAAGTTTTTGCGTAGCAGTACCCTTGCGCGTCGGTAGGCGGCGTCGTGCGGCTCCGCGTCCGGCGTCGGAACCGACGGGATGACGTCGCGGGCAGTACTTAGACGCCGCCCCTGCGCGCTGACGTCAGTTCTTTCTTTTTCCACGCCAGTAAGCGCAGATTCGGGAAGAGCAGTGCCCTAGTCATTTTTTGACTAACTTTTTGGTGTTTTTTCACTGTTTTCTCCAAGTAGTCTCGACTCCGTAGGTGTCGGTAGGGATGCCCGGCTTCAAGCCATGCGACGCCTGTGGTCAAATGATGTCGATCACAGACCCGCATCAGGAGTGTCTTTACTGCCTCGGCCGCGACCACGACACGAAGTCGTGCCCCGACTGCCGGGCCTTGCACCCGAAGGCTTTGCAAGAGCAGTCTCGAAAGCTCCTCGAGGTCCGGCAGTCGACTCCGCGCCACGCCAAGCCCCGGTCACGTGAGAGGTCGAGGGGCCGGTCGCGGAGTCCTCATCGGTCGTCGGGATCCAAGTCTTCGCACTCCTCCGGTAAGTCAGAGCATAAGAAGTCTAAGAAGCGTCATCGCTCGACGACTTCCCATCGCCGGTCTCGCGACTCGGCTGAGGGTCCTGTCGGCACCGTCCCCGCGGCGCCGGGAGTGCCTATGGAGCCGCCCCCGCATTATCCGTCCTTCCCGGGTTCGGGGGCGACTCCGGCCGAGATACAGGAGTTCCTGTCGGCCATGGCCCGCCTCTTCGGGCCTCAAGGCCCTAAAAAGGAATTCAGACTCATACTAGATCTGAAACTCGTCAACAAATGGTTGCGGAGACAGAAGATCAGAATGGTAGCATTACTTCAAATTTATCCCCAAATCCATCAGGGAGAATGGCTCTTCTCAATAGATCTCCAAGATGTGTACTTTCACATGCCAGAATACACTGCAAATTCCTGAGATTTGCAGGAGGTCACAATCACTAACAGTACCCGGAACTTATTTTGGCCTCAAATCAGCCGCCAGAACCTTTCAAGGTGCATGGCAGGGGTCGCTGCACATCTCAGGAAACTCCAGATATTCGTCTAGCCTTATCTAGAAGACTGGCTTATCAAAGCGTAAACACAACAAGAGGCGCAACTTCACTATCAGATGACGAGCAGTACTCTCCACCGATTAGGCCTGCACATCAATCACAACAAATTGACTTCCTCTCCAGTCCAGTCTCTGCATTATCTAGGTGACACCATACAAGCAAAAATGTATCCTTCAGAGGAGAGACTGTTATCCATCCATCTGAAATGTCACTCTCTTATGAAAGCCTCTCATCCCACAGTGTGAAGAGTGTCATCTCTCCTGGGCTTGATGGCATTGTGCTTATTTCTGACACCGAACGCCCGTTTCCACCAGAAACCCCTTCAAGAATGTCTGGAGGCCACCCCTCTTTGGGACGCAGCGGCCCTAGGGACTCTGGGGAGACACCCAGGATTCGATAAATGGGACCTGATAGGCCTGTCTAAAATTGGGGATTTATGGGTTCATGGTGCAATGCTCCCTTTCGCTGACCTCTGTCAGTAATATAAGCTGGCAGACACTAAGATTTCCGCTATGTGCAGGTTAGACATGCGCTACAGTCAGCCATTCCGGCCGGGGATGAACTACCAGACTGCTCCCCACTCGAGGACCAGTTACTGGACGGGCATATCACAAGCAAACTGACCTCACTCAAATATCTGAAACTTACAAACAACACGCCCAACATACTTCCTCAACTACGGGAAAAGTGGGCATTTGACTTGGGAGGCTTAGACGACGATGAATGGACGGAGGCTTTAGCCTCTCCTAGAGAAGTGGCCATTAAGGTAGGGTTTAGACTGATCCAACTTAAGGTATTACACAGGGTCGACTATGCATGACCAACACTGATGAAAATGGGTAGAGCCCCAACTGAGAACTGTCGTCGGGCATGCAATCAAAAGTGCACCTTCTTTCACATTCTATGGGAATGCCCAGCAATACAACCATATTGGGAGGAGTGGTCACCAGGATGAATGACGTATGGGACACGTCTACCATCCCAACACCAAAATGGTGTCTCCTAAACATATGGGAGGAATCGGATATTTCTTCAATGGGTAGGAATTGGATGACTTTGGGATTAGCTGTAGCCAAACGGAATATAGCTCGTTGTTGGGGAACAACTGGGTCGCCGGCCTCACTGAATGGGCAAAAGATATGGACACAAATATGGTAGCAGAAAAAAACAGTTTATATTAACAGAGGTTGTCTTAGGAAATGGGTCAGAGTCTGGGGTAAATGGAACAATTCACGAGGAGGGTTATGTACTCCCCCCACTCTCGCGGACAGGTCCCAACTTCTTAATTGATCCCGGAGAAGGGATGCGGTGTGCTAACTCGGATATTGCTGTGTAGCTCAAACGAAATTATACCAAGCTAAACTGAATAGACGATTCTTGTGATGTGTATTTTGAGTTTCTTTCTTCTTTGTTTTTTTTTTATTCTTTTAACCTGAATAAAAAGATTTTTTTTTAAAAAGAATGTCTGGAGGATTAGTGGGATCAATCCTCAGGCAACTGGGAGGACAACATCACGCTTTACCGCAAAGCAGTCCCTCAAATGGTGGTGCAAACCAAAAATTCTCCTTTAAGGAATGCCCTTTCATCAGGAGATTCCCTCTCAGACATTAATAACAGATGCTTCTCTATTAGGATGGGGAGCACATTTGGATCACCTTCAAATCCAGGGATCCTGGTCTCAGAGAGAAATGGCTTATCACATCAATCTTCTTGATATACGAGCGGTTTGTCTAGTACTGAAGGCTTTTCTTCTGTCCTTCAAGACGTTATCCTTTCTTGGTCTGACAGACAACACAACAACAATGTACTATTTGAACAAACAAGGGGGAACAACATCCAGAGCCTTGTCTCATGAAGCTCAAACAATTTGGAATTGGTTGATAGCCAGAGACCTGAGCATCACTGCAACCCCTCTTTCAGGGGCCACAAATGTTGAAGCAGACTTCCTGAGCAGCATTCTTCAGGAAATCCACAAGTAGGTTCTTCAGGACGAGGTCGTGCAAAGCATCATCTGCATGTGGGGCTTCCCTCACATAGATTTGTTCGCAACCGCAGAAAACAAAAAATACCCAAACTTTGCATCGAGGTACTACCAACCAGGGAAACTGCGGGATTCCCTAAGGATCGACTTGTCGGGCAAATTTCTCTATGCTTTTCCTACGATTCCCCTGATTCCATCAGTAATAATCAAACTGTCTTACTCGAGGGCCAGAATGATTTTAATAGCTCCGAAGTGGTCCTGACAGTGGTGGTTCACAGACCTTCTTCACATGTCAGAGCGTCCACACATGAAGCTTCCGTTCAGACCGGACCTTCGCATGAAATTAGGAAGTCAGATGGTTCATCCCAATCTCTCCTCTTTGAGTTTGGCAGCATGTCTCCTAAGCTAGTTCGATATTGACATTTAAACCTTCCACAAGAAGGCATGAGCATTCTCAAGGAGGTTAAGCGACCATCAACGAATGCAGCTTATGATTTCAAATGGAAGAGATTTTGTGTCTGGTGTTCCAACAAGAACTTTTCCAACGAAGTACCAAGAAGAAGCTATTCTTCCATATTTGCTTTATCTGGCCAAATCAGGCTTACAGTTCTCTTCTATTGAAGTTCATTTGGCTGCAATTACTGCCTATAGAAAATGTCGTTCACAAACCTCTTTATTCAAAATTCCTGTTATTAAAGACTTCTTAGAGGGTTTGAAAAACGTTTTCCCTCCAGTACTTCATCCCTCCCCTCCCTGGGAATTGAATGTAGTGCTTTCATCCCTCATGCAGGCTCCCTGTGAACCCATCTATAAAGCCTCATTGCAACACCTTTCATGGAAAGATAGCTATTACATCAGCACGTACGGTTAGTGAGATTCAGGCTTTATGTTTTTGCAAACTGTATACGGTGTTCCATACTAGTAAGGTCGTTATGAAGACTCATCTGAAATTTTTGCCAAAAGTTGTTTCGGATTTCCACATTTACCAGGCCATTTCTTTGCCTCCTTTCTTTCAGCACCCTTCCACTCTGGCTGAAAGAACTCTTCATTCTCTAGATGTCAGGCGAGTCTTAAAATTTTATCCAGACAAAACAAAGTATATGCACAAGTCTGATCAATTGTTTGTAAACTATGGCCTGATCCGTACAGGTTTAGCCACGTCTAAACAATCTATATCCCAATGGATAGTGTCTTGCATCCTATTATGCTACCGGAAAGCAAAAAGATTCTATCCGGTACACCTAAAGCTCATTCCACTAGAGGGAAAACGGCTATAGTGGCTTTAATGAGGAATATACCCATCGCTGAAATATGTAAAGCAGCTATGTGGAGATCTGCTCACATTTTTACCCAACACTATTTTCTGGACTCAGATGCTAGAACAGATGCTCAAGTAGGACAGGCCTCTCTGAGGAAACTATTTGCTTAATCTGGGGAATCTCTATTGAAATCATAAGCAACCCACCATCCTCCCCGGTGAATGAAGCAGAGACAATTAATGGACATTCACTTTCCCTACATGATACTTCCACTGTCTCAATAAAAAGAACTGAGACAACTGCCACGTGCTGGGCATGATGGAATACTGGTGGGCTGTGAGCCCTTAAAGGTGCAGTTTTTTTTGCATATCTGCACAGTTGCAGCCTAAGGGGCTAAATTGTCTTCTCCTGCATTTTTTTTCGTTAAAAAAAAATGTGTTTGTGAAAGAGATTTACATAGTCAAATAACATAATTCCAGATAATTTTCCTATTTTTTACATATATTTATTACCCTTTTTCAAATGCAATCTGAAGCAATTGGCCAATATAGCCTTCTTATAGGCTGCAAAACAATATTGTCTTAAGTGTCTCTCCAGGCCTTACTGAAGAAAGGCGAACATCTACACTTAAGAAGATATATTGTAAAGAGGTTCTCCGGGATCCCCGCACGTGGGCGGGACTATTCAGTGTTTATGATTTCAATGGATATTCCCCCGAGAGAGAACTAGGATTACAGGTAAGAAACCATGCCTTACTGTGGATACATAACTCAGTAATTCATCAGTGAACATTTTCAATTGATTGGCAGACATTTTTTCTTAATTACTTGATCATGAGTATGATTCTAGGAGCTGTGTTAAGTGTGGGAGCAGTTTAGAGATCTAAATACTGAGTATGAGTAAGAATAGTAAATCCTTGCTGGGTCCGATTGCATGTATGTATTATTTAATATGCAATGCACATCTCCACATCAAACAAGACACATTATTGTTTTTTTTCTGTTGCAGGTGGTGGTATTGACCTGTTCGGGTTACAGAGTCACAGTAGTGGAGAATTCAGTGTAGTTCGTGATCATGATGCGTGGTCCAGCAGCAGCAGCAGCCCAGTTCAACCTTTTGGTCAGCGCTTAAAAAAGAACACTAGATCAAGCCCAGTGCTCCAAGGACTCCAGATAGAGAAAGCTAGATCCCCAGGAAGTGAGGTTGTCTCATTGAAGCAGTTCTTGGCAGAGAGCAAAAACCTTGAAGGAGCACAGGTGAATGGAAACAAAATGTTTTAAAATTATCATCCTAATTTATTTGGGAGATTGTTTTTTAACCCTGGAGTTTGTAGACTACTAATTCTGGTTGCAGTGTGAAATAGCATTTATCAAGTATATGCAATACATTTCCTGGTTGTTTAGTCAACTATTCTTGTTACATATTTGATCTTGTGTACAGTGGATACTTTCTTGGTTTAGATGACAGGGGTTTTCTGTTTGCTACTGTGTACCTATCACCTATGAGTACATTATTTTTTTATGAAATTGTTTTTATTAACTTTCACATGTGAGATATACAGCAAGTAAACAAACTTGTGAGATATACCGGTCATCGTACATTGCCAACCTTATTCAACCTCACGTATACACAGTTACAGTGGAGTACAAAAGACTTCCCATCTCGTGGGTGTCTCCTGCCCTCCCTCCACCTACAGCGAGCTCGCCATGTTCATCCCTTCCTCCGGGACCCCCCCCTTTCAACTCTACAGTGTTGGCCCGGTATTTTCGGTGGCTCTCCAGGGTTTCCATATTTTTAGGTTTCGAGACATTTTGTTTACTGGTAGTGGGCTTGGAGCCCTCACATTTCTTACCACTGGTGGACTTCAAAGCCACTCTCATTTGCTTGCTTCCTGCTGGCCAGTTCTGCGGTCGACACTTCCCTCTTCTTGCATGTGACCCCACCCCGCCGCCCCCCAGAGTATGGCCCAAGTACTTGTCTCCTTACACTGCTCATACTTTTATTTTTTTATTTTTGTTGAGCCACTCTACAGAGTGAATTGTTCCTATCTGGCTCTATCATTTTCTTGTTGTTTTAGGCTGTCCAGCTTGACTTTGTCTCTCATGTAAGTACTCGCTATCTGTAAACAGGCTTTTAAATCTTGTTCTCATCGTGTCTCATTTGATGTGTATTCAAAGACAGAGGTCAAATGTCAGGCTTTGTATTCCGAGGGAAATTGGTGTTTACTTTTCTTTCACTGACTTCAAAGTGATGGGATTTATGTAACAATCCATCCTGCTGAGTACCCATGCGAGAGGACAGGCTGTAGGATATTATCTTTTCTAGGACACAACAAAAATTAATTGTGCTGATATTTCAGAATACATCAGAATGAGAACAGTAGAAATGAAGCACATTTTGTTTTGTAATTCTGAAGTGTGGGGGAAACAAATATTTTAATATGCTCAAAATAAATCAATACACATGGTGATGTTATTTCCACACATTATCATTTTTGCACAGTAAAACTGTATGTCTATGCCAATGTAATGGCCATTTTCAATTGGAAACGTGTTGTCTGTGATCGCAGTGAGCCTTCGCATCATGCATACTCCACACTACACAACTCCACTTTATAATACTCCTCTCTACAACCCTCTACATGACTTCACTCTACAACACTCTGCTACACTCTATGCCCTTCCACTCTATATCAAGCCAATTCATGCCATGCCACTCCACGGTAAGACACTCTACGTCACGGCTCACCACTCCACTCCACACCCTTCCACTCCATTCTATCCCACTCCACTCCAATCTACCCAAACCAAATCTACCCCACTCCACTGTAATATACCCCACTCCACTTTACTACAATCTACCCCACTCCAATCCAATCTACCATACTCTAATCCACTCAATCTATTCTACTCCAGTGTACCCCACTCCACCCTAATCTACCCCCACTCTACTCCACTCCAATCTATCTCTCCCTACTCTACTCAAATCTACCCCACTCTACTCCACTCCAGTCTATCCTACTCCATTCTACCCCAATCTCCCCCACTCCAGTCTCCCCTACTCCAATACCCCAATCTACCCCACTCCACTCTAACCTACTCCAATCCACCCAATCTACCTCACTCCATTCTAGCCCACTCCACTCTACCCCAATCTACCCCAGTCCATTTCACTCCAATATATCCCATTCCAATCTGCCACACTCCACTCCAATCTAACCCACTCCACCCCAATCTACCCCACTCCAGTTTAGCTCAATCTGCTCACTTTAATCTACTGCACTCAACTATACCCCACTCCAATCCACCCCACTCCAACCTACCCTACTCTACTCTACTCCACTCCAATCTACCCCACTTCAAATGACCCCACTCCATTCTAACCAGTCTACCCTACTGAACTCTACCCCAATCTACCCCACTCCATTCCAATCTACTCTAATCCACCCAATCTACCCCACTCCACTCTGCCCCACTCCACCGACCCCACTCCACTCCAATCTACCCTAACCCACCCCACTCCTCCCCAATCTACCCTATTCCAATCTACTCAAATATACCTCACTCCATTCTACCCCAATCTAACCCAATCTACAGAACTCCTATCTACCACAGTCCTCCCACATCTACTCCTATCTACTCCAATCCATCCAAATAAACCCCACTCCAGTCCAATCTACCCCACCCCATTCCACTCTAATCTACCCCACTCCACTCCACCTATCCCACTCCATTCCAATCTACCCAACTCTCATCTGCCCAGTCTACCACACTCCAATTACCCCACTCCACTCTAATCTGCTTCACTCTACCCCTCCTCACTCCACTCCAGTCTACCCCAATCCATCCCACTCCACTCTTTCCCAATCTTCCCTATTCCAATCTACCCCAGTGTACCTCAATCCACCCAAATCTACTCCTATCTACCCCAATCCACCCAAATCTACGCCACTCCAATATACCCCACCCATTCCACTCCAGTCTACCCCATTCCACTAAAATCTACCCCAACCCACTCCAATCTACCCCACCCCACTCTAATCTACCCCACGCCACTCCTATCTGCCCAACTCGACTTCAATCTACCCCACTCCACTACAATCTACCCCACTCTTCTCCGCAATCTACCCCATTCTACACCACCTCAATTTACCCCACTCCAGTCTACCTCACTATAACCCAATATACCCCACTACAATCTACCCCACTCCATTCTAAACAAATCTGGCCTACTCCACACTACCCCAATCTACACCTCTCTACTGTAAACCAATCTACACCACTTCATGCTACCCTAATATACCCAACTTCACGCTACTCTAAACTAATCTACCCCTCTCCACTCTACCCCAGTCTACCCCACTCCACACTTCTCCAATCTACCCCATTCCACTCTACCCCACCCCACACCATGCCACTAACGTTTAGCCATGCTAACCAGCAGCCACACTGATGTACAACATGGCTAAAACACATTGCCAAAGCCTATAGCTCTCGCATAGGTGTGACGTATTGGCTTTGCCAATGCTTGTTTTGGATTTTCGAAGGCATCCCCTCGCCTGGTACACTAGTTTCTCAGCTCTCATGCACCAGTCTACGTTTGTTTCCCATGCATGTACCAATGAGATTCTGTCCTGCCCTAAATTTGGGAATACGTTTCTTCTCCCCATCACAAGGGTGACGTTGCAGAACAGAAGTGTATATCGGTCCAGTGTCTCTTCCCTCCATATGCCCAGGGTGATAAACTGCGGGGTGAGTTCTAGTGTGACCGCCAAGACTGCTAATATCCTGTGGCCTATTTTACCTCAGAACAACTGTATTTTGGGGTATCCCACAATGTGTGGATCAGGGTGCCCCTTTACCCACATCCCCTTAATCAGAGATCCGAGTCGATTCGTCCCATGCGGAACAATCTACTCCTTGTATAATATGCTCTATGAAGACTTTTTAGTTGGATTAAACAGAAGCCTGCTCTTATGGCAACCTCCCGGGGGTAACAGCATGCTGCACCCCAGTCGTTGTCCTTCATCCTAACCAGGCCACGCTCCCATTTATCCCTGAGTCCCTCCAAGGGAGTAAATCTGTATGCAAAATGGAGAAGTAGAGACTGGACAATGATTACATTCTTCTTCGCTACCACTTGCTATTTCAACTATCATCTTAGGCATTCATATGTCCTTGGCTCTTTTGATAACCACCTTTAGTCTTGTTCTCATTAATGATCATGGTTTTCTTTTTTCACAATAACTACTTCTCTTTTGCCTAGTTCTTGTATTTCAATGTTCTCCACTTGTAACATGATGTGTCACTTGTGCATGCAGGTCTGTTGGTGCTTTTGTGGTTTCCAACCTATTTTTTACAATTTGTCGAGCCCTTATTTCAAACATGACCTTTTGCAAACATGAAGGGCCAATTCAAAGAACCGAAGGTACACTGAAATGCCAGCATTTGATTTGCAGTGTAAATTCCCTATTCCACAGCAGCAGAATCAAGAATTGGTCGTTTTTGATCTTCAAATTCTACCTGCTACTGGCAAACTGTCTACTGTAACTGTAAGTAATTAAAAGGGAGAGTATATATCTGTTACCAGGGCAGTGGCTATTAGGAATTCTGGGAAAACTCTGAGGAAAAAGTTGTAACTTTATAAATATTACTAATAGTTTTTCCAAGTCTATTTGCATATCTGACTTTTATCCATTATGCACTGTGGAGCTGGCATTCTCAAATAGCCCCATCAGCAACACAGAATATTAATAGGCTACAGTCAATAACTTAACCAGCAGCGGCAGCAAATGCAATCTCTGCCTTAGCCCAAAGTTTTGCCCCTGCTAATGCTAAGGTGCAGTTAAAAGGAGGCCGAAATACATTTTATTCTCTTCCTGCTCCTCTTCTCCTACAGCACTAAAACTTCCATACAGCTTTGGTACCAAAGAGTGACTACTTTCAAGTGGTTGCGTTTTAGCAGGACTGGAATAGGATCACATCAGACCAGTGGGTTAAATAACTCCCTAACATTTCTGTAGAAATCATCCAGCCTTTGCCTTCCCTATTATATCCAGGCAAACACCTTAGTAAAAAAAAGGTATTCACTCACTGCTCCAGAAATGAGTGATAGAAAGATTTCCTGTATTTGAGGCATGTCTTCTCCCACAAGAAGGGACGTGGCATTACAATTCTAGATGTCGGGTTTCTGAACAAATACCTGAAACTATATAAATTCAAGATGGTTGTACTCCAGCACATTTTACAAGCATTTCAACAGGATATCTAATTAGTGTTTTTTGAGTTCTGTAATAAATGTTTTCATATTTCCATCAGATGCTGACACAGACAGTATGGTACAGATAACAAAATTGTCCTAACGGAGATGCTAAAAACACACAAAGTATACAAATTCAATTAACATATCTCAATCAGACAAAAGTGATCAATTTTACAAACATGGGGGAAGAGGGTTTATTTGGGAAGGAGATAGAATAAGAGAAAATTCAACAAGGGAGGCAAAATTTATGCAAAACAGTTCAGATTGTATTAGAGATCAGTAATATATACACATAGGGCCCGATTCACAAAGGTAAATTGAGACGAAAGTCTAACTTTACGACTTTCTGTATTCACAAAGGGCATTTACGAGTAGTAAAGTTAGACTTTTGTCTCAGTTAAACTTAAGTTTTGGTCTTAAGTTTAACTGAGACTAAGCACATTTGGTCTCAGTCAAGCTTAAGACCGAAACTTAAGTTTAACTGAGACAAAAGTCTAACTTTACTACTTGTAAATGCCCTTTGTGCTTACCGAAAGTCGTAAAGTTAGACTTTCGTCTCAGTTTACCTCTGTGAATCAGGCCCATAGTTTCTAATACAATGGTTGCACCATTACGTGCAAAGAAAGTGCTCAAAGAAGTGCTTGTGTATAAGTGATAAAGGATTCCTATTTACAATTCATAGATAACCGAGTAATATTGAGGACCAATCCTCGCTTTATTTCAAAGTTGCCAACCTCATTTCAGGTAAATGAGCCAATAGTCTCGAGAACCTTTTTCAAAGACCCATCTACCATAGCTGAGAAAGCTTTGCAGCTTTGGATTTCAGAAGATGTCTAAAATTCTATATAGAAAGAACAAAGACTTTCAGAAGGTCAGACCAGCTGTTCATCACCTTTGCCCCTCCTAGGAAGGTTACGCTATTTCAAGGAGCAGTATAGCCTGCTGGGTTTCAGCGTCCCTTCCTGCACAAAAACAATCCCGCTTACAACACAAGCACCCTTGCACCATAGTGCAAGGGTGCCTTCATTGGCACTAGGCAGCACATTGTGCGCCAGTGCTGGAAAAAGACAGGAATGCGCCTTATTATGTTAAATATGGTGCATTCCTGCCCTTTCTCTGTCACGCAGTACAGTAAGGTGACTTTCTGCTCTGCGGGAATTTTTGGTGAATATGCCCCAAAGTATATGTTTGAGGCATGTGTGGCTGTAGATACACATGCTTTGCATACTTCCGCCATCTAGTGTTGGGTCCGGATGTGTACAAGTTGTTTTTCTTCGAAGAAGTCCTTCGAATCACGAGACAAGTGACTCCTCCTCTTAGTGATAATGCGCATGGGCATCATCTCCATTGTTGGATTATTTTCTTTCCGCCATCGGGTTCAGACGTGTTGTGTGGCGCTCAGGTTTGAGACCGTCTTGGGCTCACTTCGGTTCGCTATCCAGTTCCATCTTTGTCTGAATTGTTTTCGGTCATGTTCTCTATACTATCCTTCTTTCACCAAGAATGTGATGCTAATGGAACTGACTCCATTTCGCTTCTGTCCAGGTGCCATGCAAAGTACTCAAGAACCGACCTCCATCAGGTTTGTCTCCAGACCATCAGGAGGCTGACTGTGAAGCTTGTCAATCCTTCCAATAGAAAAAGACTTTACTGGCCCATCAGGCGCGGCATCGAGAAATGCAACGCAGAGAGATAGAGGAAACACCGGACATCTTCAGACAACAAGATGTCGAACGAGAACAGGAAGAGCCTCCGGAGGCTTCGGTAGAGGAGGAAGAAGCCTTCTCCATTCATGACTCAGGATTCGGTTCCGGCTCCGACCCTGACCTTGAAGCCGAACTACAGATCTAAGATTTTCCTTCCGGACAGCATACCGTAAGTACACCTGCCCCTGTTTCATCGACCAAAAAACAATCGATCTGCAACGACCATACGGCTCCCTGGCCACCACTGCCATCAGGCCATGGTAAGCACCAATTGTCTGCTTCGGATGCCCCACCCTCTGGTTCGGCACCGAAATCTAAGCTAAAACAGCCCCAATCAGCACTGAGTCAACAATACTCGGCACCAAGCTGATCAGCTCCCTCTTCGGTTCCGAGCATCCCACGTGCCACTGCTTCGGCTCCAACCACTTCAGCTCCGACCATTTCGGTTTCCAAAAAGAAATCTGTTTCAGCACCAAAACCTTCTGCAACGGCATCAAGGTTGCCACCTAAACCAACGCTTCAACGTATGCAGGAACAGCTCAATCCAAAACAGAAAAAACTGCATATACAGCCTCAAACTGGCCGTATTTTAGTACAATCTGTGCACAAACCATCTAAACGTCAACTTTCTTTTGAAGAGGGCATAGATGTCCCAGTGCCAATTAAAAAGAAGAAAAAGGACTTTGCAACCAGTCCTCTGCGTCCTCCTCTTCCTTCTTCTCCACCTCCTCAACCACCTCCTCCACCCTCTTCTCCACCACCTCATTCTCATGGTGAACCAGGGGACATTACACCACAAGGGTCTCCTCAGTCTTCCACTGATGGTTATGGGGGAGTAGATGACTCATCCACACACAACAGATCCCTGAGATAATTATGACACTGACCCGGATCTCTATCCAGCCAAACCTTCAACCCCTGATAATGTTTCCTCATATCAGGACCTAATTGCTAGAGCAGCAACCTACCACCAGGTTCAATTACACAAAGACCCTGTAGAGGATGATTTAATTTTTGAACCTTTAGCTAGTACACATAGATCATGCCAATATTGCCCTATTTTAAAAGGCATGCTGCGTCACTCTGATGATATCTTCAAAGACCCAGTAAGAGCACGTATCATAACTTCCTGAGTGGACAAAAAATATAAACCGGCTCCATCAGACCCTATTTACATTTGAGGTCAGCTACCCCCAGACTCACTACTGATATCTAATGCCCGTAGAAGAGCTAGTTCACAAACATCAGCAGATGGCCCTCCACCTGACAAAGGGGCCGATTCCGATTTCGGCCGGAAGGGCACCGAACGATGGTCGGAGCCCTTCCGACCGAATCGGAACGTGCCGGCCGGATTCCTTTCCGACCGAGCCATTCTGATGGGCTCGGTCGGAAAGGAATCCGACTCGGATTTCCAGATGGCTTACGACGGGCTCGGAGAGCCCGTCCGCCATCCGGAAATCCTTCAGTACTCCCCCGGCCGCCTCTTCACGACAGAGGGAGTACGATGGCAGTATTTCACTGCCTTTTCGTGCCGGTCTTTCCGGCACGAAAAAGGCAGTCGGTAACTGTTTTTGGGGGCCCCCAGTAGGGCCCCCATGGGTGCGAGGCCGCCAAATGGCGGCCTGGGGGCACCTATGGTGCCCCTCTGTTGATCCCTGCACCCGGTGGCAGGCACCTTGGGGTGCCGGCCACAGGGTGCAGGGATGAACTGCACCCCTGCTTTTCACAATGCAAGCATGCATTCCGCTCGGAATGCATGCTCCCATTGTGCAGTATACGAGTGCGACCGAACAGGGTTCGGTCGCATCGTACTTGCAGGGCCGTAACCGACGACAGCAGGTCGGTCGGTTACGGCTCCTGGACGATGTCGGACGGACCTGAGTCCGTCCGACATCGGAATCGGCCCCAAAGAGTCTAAACTCATTGACGCTTCGGGGAAGCAGGTAGCAACACAGTCTTCCAATTACTGGCGGATTGCGCGATATGATAGGGCACATTGGGATGAGATGGCGGAACTCCTCCCACATCTCCCTGAGGAATATAAAAAAAAAGGGGACATGCAATAGTCAATGAGGGCAAGTTAATTTCTAACAACTGTATCAGGTGTGCTGTAGATTCAGCAGACACAGCAGCCAGGGACATCAGTACCAGTGTACTGTTGCGGAGACATACTTGGCTACATAAATCTGGTGTTAAGCCAGAGGTACAATAAACAATACTCAATGTACCTTTTGATAAGGAGCCTTTCTTGGACCCCAGGTGGACCAAGCATTAGAGAAGATGAAAAAGGACACTGAAGTAGCTAAATCTATGGAGGCGCTTCAAACGCCTGCTTCACGTGGTTCCTTTCGCCCTCCCTCCATCAAACACAGTTTAGAAACTACACCGTCTGATGCTTCTACCTCCTCGTACAGGCAGCAACATCAAACCTTCCACTCACGAGTATACTATAGAGGCACATATAGAGGGAACAATTACAAAAGTCATGGTAGAGGTGCCTCAACACAATCTGCATCCTCCCTTCAAAACAGTGACTCGCATCTCATTCTTCCTGACCTGTCGGGGTAGACTACAATATTTTTTCCACACTTGGCAAAATATAACATCAGATTAGTGGATGTTGGACATTATCCAACATGGTTATTGTCTGGAGCTCATAGACACTCCTCTAAACATTCCACCTCGCAGACACAACCTCTCCATAGAACATCAAACTCTTCTCTAACAGGAAGTGCAGGCTGTATTACTCAAATGAGCCATAGAGCCTGTCCCTCTTCAACAGCAAGGATTAGGAGTGTACTCCCTATACTTTCTAATCCCCAAAAAAGACAAATCACTAAAACCCATCTTAGATCTCAGGCCATTAATTCATTACATTCTCTCAGATCACTTTCATAGGGTCACTCTTCAGGACGTGATCCCACTGCTTCTACAAGGCAACTTTATGTCAGCACTAGACTTAAAGGATGCATATTTCCACATTCCAATACATCCAGCTCATCACAAATACCTCAGATTTGTTGTGGCTGGAAAGTGTTACCAATCCAAAGTACTTACATTCGGAGTCACTACAGCACCACAGGTGTTTACCAAGTGTCTAGCAGTAGTAGCAGCACATCTACGCAGATAAAATATTCATGTCTTCCATATCTGGGTTCCTGGCTTATCAAAGCCAATGCACTTCCCTTGTGTCAACAAAACACTCAGAATAGTATCCATCTTCTCCATCAGCTGGGATTTACTGTCAACATACAAAAATCACACCTTCAATCATTAAATATTCAACTGTATTTGGGAGCTATACTCAATGCACCCTTGGGTTTAGCATACCCAAATCCAACCAGAATTCAAAATATTCAAATACTGTCACAACAGTTTCAACCCAATCAACAACTAACAGTCAAAACAGTTATGCGTCTCTTAGGCATGATGGCGTCCCTGCATCGCAATAGTACCACATGCTTGACTACATATGCACCTGCTGCAAAAATGTCTGGCACACCAATGATCTCAGTCACAGGGTCATTTACAATACCTAGTGTTGGTAGACAGCCGCACTCATCGCTGTCTGCAGCGGTGGAAAACACAAAACGTGTCAAAAGGATAGCCATTTCTCGACCCTGTTCCCCAGATCATTCTCACAGCAAATGCATCTCTTACAGGATGGGGTGCTCATCTACAGAATCTCACAGTACAGGGTCTCTGGGATGACAAACACCAGAGTCTCCACATCATCTCCCTTGAGCTTCAAGCTGATCACCTAGCATTGAAAGCGTTTCTAACTCACCTGGTAGGCAAAGTTGTCTTGATCCGGACAGACAACATGACAACTATGTACTATTTAAAAAAACAAGGGGGAAACACTCTCCACAGTTATCACGCCTATCTCAGACAATTTAACGTTGGACACTATGTCACAACATCCATCTGCTAGACGAACAGCTCCGGGGGATGGACAACTAGTTTGCCAACCTCTTCAGCAGGATGCGGCAACAAGTCCACGAGAGGGAACTCCACCCCAAGTCTTCCTCCCTTACTTCCACAAGTGGGGGTTTCTACAAATAGACCTTTTTAGGTCGAGCCTCGAGTAGCGCGCAAGCGCTGCTAGAGGCGAAGACTTTTAGTAAGTGAGTTTCAGAAGCAGTCCCAAAAACGCTCGTGCGTCGTGGCTGGCCTTTTTGGGATGGGTACGCGCGGCAGGCATGTGTTTCCCATTATCGTGCCCAGACGCGTGCGCGATAATTGTAAACATATGCCGGCCGTGCGGGAAAAGGCCATGACGCACGAGCGTCTGGTCCGCTTTGAAAGCCCAGGCTGCCGCGCTCGTCCCCGCTCCTCTTTTGTTTTTATCCCACTTAAAATCCTGGATCTACACGGACCGACCCGGCTGGTACTCCCTCTCAAACTCTTGTCTCCTCGCCTTGCAGCGCTTAACGTCCCAGGCCTGGCGCTTGAAGTCCGCAGATCCGTCCTGTCAGCGATCCCTCCTCCCCTTTGGAATTCCAGTCCAGGTTTCCTCCCGAGTGCCCCGGTGAGGAGGCTCCTGTGCTACCGTCTCTGCCTCTGGACCTGGTGTGTAGCGGCTCCGGCTGGTTCAGGATTGCACCCCTGCTCTACAGGTGAGCTGCTCGCCTCTGCTTTCCCTGGTTGTAAAGTTACCACACGTCTCTTTCCCTACTGACTCGCCAGAGTCCCGGGCGCCCGCTGGCACGCACGGTATGTGCCCTAGGCCCTGCCCGGGGGGCACAGCGGTGGAGCCCCCCCGACGGTGCTGGATGCTGCCCGGGGGGCACAGCGGTGGAGCCCCCCCGACGGTGCTGGATGCTGTCCGGGGAGGCACAGAGGTGGAGCCCCCTCGGCGGTGCTGGATGCTGGTAGTGAGGCATTGCGCATGGGCACCCCCCCAAACCCCAGCTTCGCAATACAGCCCTGCAGTCATTCTTCTGCCCTTATCGGGCTTCTGAGCTGCAGCGTAGAGAGTTTACAACCAGGGCTGGGTAAACATTTTCTTTTAAGCAACGAAGTTTTCCAAAGTTTCGTTGTTTACATTCAGGGGTGTGAAGTTGTCCTGCACGTTACGTCATCATTTTCACTCTAGCCGACCCGTGCCAGGGTGGAAAATGTATATAGACTTTTGCAGAGCTGCTAAGCTCAGTGGCTGTGTTATAAGTGTTTCCTAAAGAATAAATCTAACAGAGAACCCTTTTTGTATAACAGAATGGTACATTCAACATAAATTGTCACAAAGCCATAGGTATCAAGGGACGGTGGCAAAGTATTAAACGGTGCAACCTTATAAAACTGCAACGTTTTCCGCAGAATTGCGCAAAGGTTGCATAAAACTGCAAACTTGCACAATGCGCACCACCGTTTGCAATAAGTAACCTCGTTCAGGTCTCCTACAATCGAAGAACGGACTCCCAGGAGTACTCCTAGAGTTGGGAAAGGGGGAGGGCTAGGGAGGAAAGGGTTTGGCAAATAAGGGGGCAGAAGAAGCAAAGGGCGGTTCACTGCATAATGTTAACACGTGTTTGCATCTGACCCCTGAGCATGCACTTAAATACTAAATACTAATAAAATCAAGGCTGCCTTCAGTTTGACCTTTTCCCGTATTACACTGCATGAATGGTGAACTGTTTATAAATAAGGCGCCCAGTTTTCGGTTTTTGCTCATTTTGACAGATAAATACAGACAGAAAACAATGTGTTTCCTCTCTGTATTTATTTTTAAAAGCAGAAAAATACCGAAAATTGGGCTTCTTTTGAACTCCCCATGCTGTCATTCGTGAATTCCAAGCCAACGGCGGAGCAGATGGACAGTGGGGAGTTAAGAAACTGGTTGAGATTTCCTTAAATTAATGTATATCACAACACATTTCTTGTATAATACTGATGTTTTCATGCACCACCACCACAGCACCAGCGCACACCACCTCAGCACCAGCGCAGCACCACATTGGAACCAGTGTAGCCCCACATTAGCAGCAATTCAGCACTAACACAGCAGCACTTCAGCATCAGCACAGCACTAACTCAGTATTACTCAGTACCACCTGAGCAGCAGTGCAGCACTACCACCTCAGCATGACTCAGCACCACAGCATCACTCAGCTCCACCTAAGTATCATTCAGCATCACCTCCGCATCAGCACACCACCACCTCAGCATCACCTCCACATCAGCACACCACCAACTCAGCACCACTCAGCACCACCTCAGTCTGCCCTTGGTATCTGGTATCTGTTGATTCTTCCCTAAAATCTTTCCGCTTCTCGTGTACTAATTCAGGTACTATTTCCCAACTTCCACCATCCCGTTGTTTATGTCCCCCTACACCCACCCACAAAAAAAAAAAAAAAACAATAACAAACAAGCATTACAACATGCAGGAAGAAGTTGCCAGCATGACCAAGAAAAAAAAAACAAGAAGACATTTTTTATGTTATTTCTTTTTTAATAGGGTTGTTCTGTTGTACATATTGTCTTCTTGGTTATATATTTATAAGGTAACAAATATTTATAACACTTTTTTATTACAACTTTTCAACATGCTACACAGCAGCCACAATGCTCTACAACCTAGCTTAAAGACATTGGCAAAGGCAATTGCTATGGCTAAACACTTATAAGGCCCAAAGGCGAGACCTATTGGCTATGCCAATGCTTGTTGCAACTGCAAACAATGCAAAATGCCCAAACTTCGCCACCAGGTTCCCACACCCCCTATCCAAGGGCAATGCTCTATGGAATAACTGGTCAGGGATATTTGCCTACGCTTTTCTGCCTCTCCCACTTCTCCGTTTGTGGTTCAGGGGATCAGGCAAATGTCTCTCACTCTCATTCTAGTCGCTCCCATTTGGGCTCGTTAACCATGGTACACTACTCGAACTCTCAGTAGTTCCCCACGAGAAGCTTCCTCTCAACCCGGATCTTCTCACTCAGAACCATGGAGAAATCAAACACCCAAATCCAAAGGAGCTCAACCTTGCTATTTGGCTTCTGAGATCATAGAATTAGGTTATCATAATCTCCCACCTGAATGTATGACTATTCTTAAAGAAGCTCGTAAACCTACAACTAGAACTTATTATGCAGCGAAGTGGAAACAATTTGTCTTCTACTGTAGCAGTAAACAAATCAATCCATTTGATGCATCTATACAAAACATTGTTTGCTATCTTCTTCATTTACAAACATCAGGCCTTGCCTACACATCCATACATTTACATTTAGCAGAAGTGGTTGCCTATTTGCAGACAGCATCTGTTTTTGCTCAAAGTGCCAGTTAATTAAGCATTTATGGAAGGCCTTAAAAGAGTAATTTCACCTAGAGTTCCACCTGCACCTGCGTGGAATCTGAATATTGTACTTACCAGACTTATGGATCCATGATTTGAACCATTAAATAAATGTCCTCTACACTTTTTATCTTGGCTTTAACATTGGAAGTACTTTTCTTTCAAGTACACAGAGATAGAGTGCTTCTTGGAACCAGCCCAACATTTCTTCCAAAAGTAATTTCATCTTTCCACCTCAATCAGTCAGTTGAGTTACCTGTTTTCTTCCCACAATCAGATTCAGTTGCAGAGAGGGCGCTTCATAAATTAGATGTCAAAAGAACTCTAATGTACTATATTGACAGAATGAAGGAATTTTGTAAAACTGACCAACTGTTTGCAGCCTTTTTACCCTCTCACAAAGGAAAGCCCATATCCAAGTCAGGCATTTCTAGATGGATAATTAAATGCATGGCTTTCCTGGTCAATATCTCTATAGCTGACATTTGTAGGTCAGCTACATGGTCTACACCACACACTTTCACCAAACATTATTGTGTGGATGTATTAGCACGCCAACAAGCCAATGCAGGGCAGGCAGTGCCATGTACTCTCTTTCAAACAACTGCAACACCAACAGGTTAGCCACTGCTTTTGGAGAGGGACTGCTTTATAGTCTATGCAAAGCATGTGTATATACATTCACACATGCCTTGAATGGAATATGTTACTTCCCCTGTAATCATCTATGCATGGCATGTAATGCTGTAGATTCACATGCGCCCACCCTCCACCCCAGACTCCTGTGGCCGTTGCAGTTCCTTTACACTATTCTATTTGCATGGACATCACTTTACTGGTGAACAGTCTAAATATCGAGTTTTAAATATCGACTAGCACAAATATCGAGTTTAGAATATCGCCTGTCAAAAAAATCGACAGTCAGAATATCGTGGGCAAGAATATCGAGTCTAAGGTAAGTAATATCGTTTTTAAAAATATCGAAGTTGTTAATATCGCTTTAAAAAATATCGAAGTTATTAATATCGTTTGCAAAAATATAGTTGTTAAAAATATCGTTGTTTTAGTTAGTGTTATGTATTTTTGTGTGTATTTTAAATGTATGTGCTATATTTTTTTGTCTAAGTATTGTATTTATTTTTTATGTATGTGTTACATTTTTAGAAGTTACTAATTTTTTTTATTTACATTTTGCGTTTTAGTTCCGTAGCGGGTTGTGGGTTTATAGGGGAATAGGGTGGGAAGTAATTTAAATATAATTAATTGATTTTTAACTTTATTTGAATTATATTTTGCGTTTTAGTTCCGTAGCGGGTTGTGGGTTTATAGGGGAATAGGGTGGGAAGTAATTTAAAAATAATTAATTAAATAATAATTTTTATTTATTAGTATTTATTTACATTTTATTTTATAGTGTTAATTATGGTAATTAATTAATTATTAATTAATTATTAATTGGCTGTTAATTTTTATTGATTAATTAATTGGTAAATATGTTAATTGTCTAATTTTTTTAGGGGTGGTTTGTGGGTTTATAGGGGAATAGGGTGGGAAGTAATTTAATTATAATTAAATTATTAATATTTTTCATAATTCATATTTAATTAATTAATATTTAATCATGTTAATTGTGGGAAATAACTTATAATTAAATATTTAGTAATTTGTTATTAATTATTTTTAATTGATTGGTAAATATGTTAATTGTGTCATTTTTTTAGGAGTGGGTTGTGGGTTGATAGGGGAATAGGGTGGAAAGTAATTTAATTTTCATATATTTATTAATATTTAATATGTAATATTTTTTATTTATGATTTTATAGTGTTAATTGTTTGAATTAATTTTCATTGTTAATTGTTATTATTTAATTAATTGATTGATAATTAATTATGTTAATTGTGTAATTTTTTACCCCTCCGCTATCCAACACTTTCCCTACTGTTGCACTAGCTGGAGTGGGAATAGTAAATTATTTCCCTCCGCTATCCAACACTTTCTCTACTGTTGCACTCCCTGGAGTGGGAATAGTAATTTTTACCCCTATGCTATCCAACACTTTCTCTACTGTTGCACTCGCTGGAGTGGGAATAGTAAATTATTTCCCTCCTCTATCCAACAGTTTCCCTACTGCTGCACTCACTGGAGTGTGAATAGTAATTTTTAACCCCTACGCTATCCAACACTTTCCCTACTGTTGCACTCCCTGGAGTGGGAATAGTAATTTTTACCCCTTCGCTATCCAACACTTTCCCTACTGTTTCACTTGCTGGAGTGGGAATAGTAAATTATTCACCTCCGCTATCCAACACTTTCTCTACTGTTGCACTCCCTGGAGTGGAAATAGTAATTTTTACCCCTGCGCTATCCAACACTTTCCCTACTGTTACACTTGCTGGAGTGGGAATAGTAAATTATTCCCCTACACTATCCAACACTTTCCCTAGTGTTGCACTCCCTGGAGTGGGAATAGTAATTTTTACCCCTGCGCTATCCAACACTTTCCCTACTGTTGCACTTGCTGGAGTGGGAATAGTAAATTATTCCCCTCCGCTATCCAACACTTTCCCTACTGTTGCACTCTCTGGAGTGGGAATAGTAATTTTTACCCATGCGCTATCCAACACTTTCCCTACTGTTGCACTTGCTGGAGTGGGAATAGTAAATTATTCCCCTACGCTATCCAACACTTTCCCTACTGTTGCACTCCCTGGAGTGGGAATAGTAATTTTTACCCCTGCGTTGTCCAACACTTTCACTACTGTTGCACTTGTTGGAGTGGGAATAGTAAATTATTCCCCTCCGCTATCCAACACTTTCCCTACTGTTGCACTCTCTGGAGTGGGAATAGTAATTTTTACCCATGCGCTATCCAACACTTTCCCTACTGTTGCACTTGCTGGAGTGGGAATAGTAAATTATTCCCCTACGCTATCCAACACTTTCCCTACTGTTGCACTCCCTGGAGTGGGAATAGTAATTTTTACCCCTGCGTTGTCCAACACTTTCACTACTGTTGCACTTGTTGGAGTGGGAATAGTAAATTATTCCCCTCCGCTATCCAACACTTTCCCTACTGTTGCACTCTCTGGAGTGGGAATAGTAATTTTTACCCATGCGCTATCCAACACTTTCCCTACTGTTGCACTTGCTGGAGTGGGAATAGTAAATTATTCCCCTACGCTATCCAACACTTTCCCTACTGTTGCACTCCCTGGAGTGGGAATAGTAATTTTTACCCCTGCGTTGTCCAACACTTTCACTACTGTTGCACTTGTTGGAGTGGGAATAGTAAATTATTCCCCTCTGCTATCCAACACTTTCCCTACTGTTGCACTGTCTGGAGTGGGAATAGTAATTTTTACCCCTGCACTATCCAACATTTTCCCTACTTTTGCAGTCGCTGGAGTGGGAATAGTAATTTTTTCCTATTCGCTATCCAACACTTTCCCTACTGTTGCAGTCATTGGAGTGGGAATAGTAAATTATTCCTCTCCGCTATCCAACACTTTCCCTACTGTTGCATTCATTGGAGTGGGAATAGTAATTTATTCCCCTCTGCTATCCAACACTTTCCCTACTGTTGTACTCTCTGGAGTGGGAATAGTAATTTTTAACCCTGCGCTATCCAACACTTTTACCACTGTTGCACTTGCTGGAGTGGGAATATTAATTATCCCCTCCGCTCTCCAACACTTTCCCTACTGTTGCATTAATTGGAGTGGGAATAGTAAATTATTACCCTCCGCTATCCAACACTTTCCCTACTGTTGCATTTGTTGTAGTGGGAACAGTAAATTAATTCCCTCCACTATCCAACACTTTCCCTACTGTTGCACTTGCTGGTATGGGAATAGTGAATTATTCCCCTCCACTATTCAACATTTTCACTACTGTTGCATTTGATGGAGTGGGAATAGTAATTTATTCACCTCCACTATCTAACACTATCCTTACTGTTGTAATTAATGTTGTATAAAATGTAGTTTTAAAAATGTATAAATATTTTAATATTTTAATTTATAATATATATATTTTTTTATTTTTATGTTACAGGTGTATGTATATATACATATGTATTTATAATTTTTAATACATTTCTAACATTTTATAATTTATTAAATTAATTATTTATTAATAATTATTAAGTAAATATATATATTATATTTTATATATGTATGTTTAATTTATTTTTACATTATATTTATTACTTATAATTTAAAAAAAATATATAAATATTTATTTTTGTCGTAAATCTGTTTTGTTTTATTAAAACAGAGAAAAAATAAGCCACAGCTACACAGCATGTCGCCTACAACCCCATGGCGGGCCGGCCGCAAAGTAAGATAAGCAAAAACAAAAGGGGGATGCAATGATTTGATTTTAGAATTTATAGAGCGCACGATTGCCCTGGAGCGTCTAGGCGCTTTTGCGGAGGAGATTGCCAGAGATAGTGTATTTAGTTTGCAAAAAGCCATGTCTTTAATAGTTTTCTAAAACCAAGTAGTGTTGGGCAGCTTTTGATGTTTAACGGAAGTGAGTTCCACAACCTCACAGTACCCAGGACAAAGCTCCTTCCTCCCCAGCTAGCTTTCTTAAATTTTGGTGTTTGGAGGAGTTTGCTCTGTGCTGAGCGTAGATGTCTTGATGGATGGTACCAGACAAGATGTTGCTTCAAGAATGCTGGTCCATTTCCGTGAACAGCTTTGTATGCTAGACATAGTGCTTTAAAGTCTACTCTTTTCTTTATAGTGAGCCAGTGGAGTTTTTTCAAACCTTCAGAGATGGATTGGAATTTGGGAACGTCTAGCAAAAATTTGGCAGCGGTGTTTTGTGCTCGCTGAAGTTTAGCCATATGTTGTTTCTGAAGGCCTAAGTATAGTGCATTTCCAGAATCCAATGGCGTATCGATACAGATAGCAGACATACAAACTTAGTTACACAGCAAGTCGCCTACAACCCGCTTAGGGCCGGCCGCGTGATGTAGTGATCAAAAGTGGCAGGCGTTTGTTTTACAACAGCTCCAAGAGCATTGAACCAAAACCAAAGAACAAACGCACACAACGTGCAAGAAACAAACAAAATAATAGAAGAAGAGAAAGAAAGACAAACAACAAAGACCAACGAGAGAAAGAAAGAAAGAGGGAACGGCGAGGAAGAAAGAGAGAGGAGAGGAGAGAGAGGAGAGGAGGGACAGGAAAGAAGGTAGAGTAGAAGGAAGGGGACAAAAGGAAGAGAGGTGTTGGAAGTGATCCTTGCAAAGAACGACAACTTGGTGGAACAGGGGCAGCTGGATGGCGCGGGGCTCAGGAGGGCACAGTGAAGGCAAAGGGAAGCAGCGCATCTTCAAAGAGGCGTAACGCCCGGAGTTTCGGGGGCATAAAGCGAGCGTGCTCCATTCTACAAAAGTAATCGATTAGTGGTTGCCAAAGCCTGGTAAAGCGAGTGTCTTGGTCCTGCAAGCGCGCTGTAAGGAGCTCCATGGCCATGGTATGCCATAGACGGGTGAACCAAGCCGTGATCGGGGGGGTCTCTGCTTTCTTCCAGTACAGGGCTATGAGTTGTTTCGCCGCACCCAGCATATGGAGACAGACCTGCCAATCGCCACGCGTCGGTGCGCGCAAATTAGTAGGCTGAATACCCAAAATTAGCGTAGCTGGAGCTTCAGGCAGGGGGAAGCCAAGAACCAGTTTGATGTGGCTGAGGATCTCCTTCCAGTAAGTGGCCAGGAGTGGACAGGACCACCAGATGTGAAGAAAGTCTCCGGGTGACGTCAAGCATCGCCAGCAAAGAGGGGAAGCCGTAGGGTACATTTTATGTAATCGTCGAGGGGTGTAATACCACTGAGACATTAGCTTGTAAGCGGTTTCACGCTGCGAGATACAGCGATAGACCCTTGGAATGTCCTGCCAAAGGCGCTCCCACTGTGCGGGTGCAATGTCCGTGGCCAGGTCCGACTGCCACCGAGTCTGATAGAGATGCGGAGTTAGCCGCGGGGGGTGTTGGAGAATACGATAAGTGCGTGCAATAAGACCCCTGGAATTATCAAACGAGCGGACCAGCCGCTCGAAGGGAGTGAGAGCACGTGTGGCCGCCGACGTCAAAGATGCATCGTGAACCCAGTGCCGAAGTTGCAAGTACTGAAGCCGAGCCCCTTCAGAGAGTTGAAATTCCTGCTTGCATTGTTCAAAAGTCTTGAAGGTAGTACCGACAAAGAGGTCCCGTATCGTACGGCACCCGCCATCCAACCAGTCAATGAAAACGGTAGGGTTCAGAGCAGGAGGAAAGAGAGTTGCCTGCGATGGGGGTGTGAGGAGAGGGGAAAGTGGTGAGGCCCTTGGGTATAGCAATCCGGTCCCAGATGTCAAGGACAGTTTTGGTAGGAACGGCTATATAAGCACTGCGGGAGCGGGAGACCCGGGAGTGCCAGGGCAAATCCCATATGGAGCGCCCGATCACCGCCCTATCCATGTGAAACCACACCTTTTCACTCTCCCATGCCATCCATTCAGAGATAAAGCGAAGGTGCGCCGCCCAATAGTAGTCCAACAGGTTCGGACAAGCCAAGCCCCCTCTATCCCGGGGTGACATGAGAATTTTGTTAGAGAAGCGCGGGCGACGACCTCCCCAGATAAATCTGGTGAAATCACGCTGTAAGCTTAGAATCTGATGACGCGGGATAGGAGTAGGAAGTGACTGGAAGACGTATAAGATTTTGGGCAAAATGGACATTTTGAGGGCATGAATATGGCCCAGCCAGGAGAGAGTGAGAGGTCTCCAGACCCGCAAGTCCTCCAACACAGACCGACGACACTCCTGCCAGTTAGCTTGCGACCAGGTAGCGAGGGTAGGGGTCAAGTTAAGCCCAAGATAGCGAATGGAATTTTGGGCCCATTTATAGGGGACCAACGCTTGCAATGTCGAGAGCTCCGTTGCCGGGATGGTAAGGTTCAAGGCCCAGGATTTGTCATGATTAATCTTAAGGCCAGACGCCCGCTCGAATTGACACAAAAGATGGTGAAGGGCAGGAAGAGACGTGTGTGGATGCGACAGTGTGAGAAGGAGGTCGTCTGCAAACAAAGCGACCTTGTGCTGTTGGCCTCCGAGAGAGATGCCTTGTATGTCTGGCGCCTGGCGAATCAAGATGGCAAGCGGCTCGACCACAAGGGCAAATAAAAGAGGAGAGAGGGGGCAGCCCTGCCTCGTACCTCTATGTATAGAAATGGGGTGTGTGAGTTGGCCATTGACCCGGACTTGGGTCGTAGGGGAGAGATAAGGAGCCATGATGCGGGACACCATCAAGGGGCCAAGCCCGATTTTACAGAGCACCGCGCGGAGAAAGGTCCAGTCCACACGGTCGAACGCTTTCTCCGTGTCAAGAGACAGCAGGCAGGCAGGGATATTCCAGTGCTGGGCTTTCCCAACAAGATGGGCAATCCGACGCACATTGTCAGCCCCCTGTCGCTGCCGAATAAAACCGACCTGGTCGGGGTCGATCAGGCCCGGGAGGTGCGGATCCAGCCGTTTAGCTAAGATTTTGGTGTAGAGTTTAAGATCCGAATTGAGTAGGGCAATGGGGCGAAAGGAGGAACATAGTGCGAGGTCCTTGCCTGGCTTTGGAAGTAGCGCTATTTCGGCTAATCCCACGGAAGCAGAGGGGCCCGTCGTGTCCGTGAAAGAATTGAAGAGACGGAGAAGATAGGGCTGAAGCTGTGGGAAGAAGACCCGGTAAAAGGAAAGCGGCAGACCATCCGGGCCCGGCGATTTCCCAAGAGGGAGGTCCTTCAGAGCGCCCGCAAGTTCGCTCTGTGAAAGAGGGGCTTCCAGTAGTTGTGCATGATGAGGGGTGATCGGAGCCCAAGGGCAGCTATCAAGGACAGCCCGGACCTGTTCCGGAGGGGCGTCTCCTGAGCGTACAAAGACGAATAATATGCATGAAACGCGTCGAGTTTAGCTTTTCCAGTAATGGCCCGGGTGCCATCAGGGCACTTAATATTAGCTATATGTGCTTTAGCTGCACGTGTCCGCAATCGCCAGGCTAAAACCGTACCTACCTTATCTCCTCCCTCATAATATCGCTGCTTGAGAGCCAGTAAGGCCCGTTCAGCCTTGTTGGTACGATGTACTCGGAGCTGGCCGCGCAGCATAGCCAGTCGCCGCTTGTGAGCAGCCCGTGGCTGAGTCTGATCGAGGCGCTCCAGCGCCTTAATGTCACTGGAGAGTTTAACTTCAAGCAGGCGTGACTCTCTGGCCCGGGCACACGCTATAGAGGTAATATGGCCTCGTATAGTGGCCTTAAATGCGTCCCAGACCACAGGAAAAGGGGTTTCTGTCAAGTCATTCGTCTCAAAATAAGCGACAATAGCAGCCCGAAGTTCCTCAATATCAACCGGGTCACGAAGTATGTGGGCCGGAAGCCGCCACCGCGGTGGGCAGTTAGAGTGAGGAAGCAAATCCCGAAAGAGGAGCTCAAGGTGCGCGTGATCTGAAATTGAAATGTCTGACATAGAGGCCGAGAGCGTGTCCCCGATAAGGGAATGCGAGACAAAGAGATAATCGATGCGCGAATATGAGCGATGTACAGGAGAGTAATACGAGTAGTCGCGCGAATCGGGCGAGTGGTAGCGCCAGGCATCTATTAGGCCAAGCTCGGTCAATTGATTTTTGAGGGCAGAGGACATAGCCCCGGTTCCGTGGAAGGAACCGTCGCTGCGATCATCAGTGGCACTCCACACCAGATTGAAGTCACCCCTGAAGATAAGGAGGGGATCCGAGTTCGACACGTGTTCCCGCAGGGTCTCCCGGAGGAATGAGTCTTGCGCCTGGTTGGGGGCATAAACGTTACATAGAGTTAAGGTCCTGTGGCCAAACCGAACCACCACCCGGAGGAACCTGCCATCCGTAGTGCGTACCGCCTTAGAGGCCCCCTGCTGAATGCCTGTTCGACAAAGTATTGCTACTCCAGCTACCTTGGAAGAGGTATAAGCCCAAAATTGAAGCGGAAATCGAGGATGGGCCATGCGGGCGATATCCTCCTTAAGCAGGTGGGTCTCCTGAAGGAAGACAATATATCAGGATTCAATTGGAGAAGGTATCTCCAAATCTTTCGCCGCTTGTTGGGGGAGTTGAGTCCCTTCACATTAAGGGATACGAGTTTCAAACCAGGTGTGGCAGCCATAACTGGAAGAAAGAGAGACCAAGCGCGCGCATCATTTGGTGGAGCAGCAGGTAGCGGCTAGAAGGGGAAGAGAAGAGGGGAGAAGGAGAAAGGAGGCATCGCACACCAAACACCACAGGACGGGCTAGGAACCCCAGCGAGGGGAAGGTCGGCTGAGGCCCCACATAGAAGTAAGAGAGACACCCCACCAAGAGCGCCAACAGGGGAAGCATACCAAGCACAGAGGGACAGGTCCCACCAGCCCCCAGCAGGATGCCCCAACACCCCAAAGTCCCCCCAGAGCCAAGCCTCCCCGCGGGTTCACGCAAGGACGTTGCCGAAAGGGGCCCAAAGTAGGGCAAGAAATAGGAAAATAAAAGAAGAAAATAAACTGGCCAAAGTAGTGCAGAGTCGGTGCGGAATAGCCCAGATCCCCGAAGGTAGGACATTCCGGAGAAGTCACTCTCCCTCAAGACTCGGCAAGAAGAAGTAGGGGGAAGTGGTGGGCACACTAGGGACGGGAGGCCCCCGCTACCAGTCCTCCGCCCAGCGACGTTGAACATGCAACACATTTCAGCCTCCAGGCTCGGACAGAAGGCCCCCAGGAGCGAGGCCCCATCGGAAGCATTAACAAGCGCCATGCCACAAGGGGAAGAGCAGTCAAGGCCCCAGGGATGGGGAGGCACTCAGGGAGCGGACATGGTTGACGGCGTCCCGTTTGGCCTGCGTGGAGTCGATGTCCCTCGAAGAGCGTCCAGAGCGAGGCGGGGGAACAGTGGACCACTCCGGCCGGAGCGAATCCGCGGGGCGAACACCAGAGGAGGGGGGATCATCAGAGTCTGAGTCCACAGGCAACCAAAGAAGGCGCAGCGCCTCTTGCAGGGACCGGATAACCCGCCGTCGACCCTCCCAGGAGAACATCAGGGCAAAGGGGTGGCCCCACTGGTATTTGATGTCCAGGGCCCGCAATTTATTGGTGACAGGTTTAAAAGCTTTCCTCCGACGAAGCGTGGACGGTGCAAGGTCTTGGAAGATTTGAATGGACAGTCCATTGTAGGAGACTGACCGGATCCCCTGTACTTTACGCATGATGGCTTCTTTGTCCGCAAAGAAATGGACTCGGGTGATAATGTCCGGCACAAAATTTGGGCGGTTGCGGGGACCCGGGACGCGATGGGCTCTGTCCAGCATAGGAGGTGTGGTACCTTCCCCTCACGGATTGCATGCAGGAGGTCTGCGGTGTACGTCAAGGCATCAGATCCCTCTGTGCCCAATGGCACACCCCTAATACGGAGGTTGTTCCGCCGTCCGCGGTTCTCCAGATCCTCCTGCTTCAATTGTAAGGAGATATTCTGGTCCTCCAGTTCTGACATCTTCCTCCAGAGGCCCTCGATGTCCTCCGTCCTGGCGTCCACCGTCCTCTCAAGACCGTCGACCCTATCACCAATTTCCACAACATCCCTGCGGACATCCTGCAGCCCAGTTTTGAAGTCCTACCGCAGTGAGCTGATCTCCGACTTGATTTCCTGCAGAAAGGTCGTCATGTAGGCCTGAGTGATAGGGATGGCTTGAGCTGGCGTGTCTGAGAGCCCTGAAGAGACAGGGGGGCCCTCTTGCGTAGAGGGGGGCACCTTGGCCCACATGGAAGTCACTGGGTTATCGCGGGCAGCGGCTGCCTCTGCGTCCTTGTGAGCCCTGTGTTTAGGTGGCATGGCGGCGGGACCCCAAGAGGACAGTAGCCGCCGAGGTCAGGGCCAAGGGCGTGAATCGACGGGACAGCCGAGACGTGGGCCAGTCCAATCAGCCACAGGCAGGATCCCGGGAGGCCTCCCCTAGGCAGCAAGCGCGGCCGGCAGCGTGGCGGCAGGGCAGCTCAAGTCGGTGGTCCCTCCAGAGGTAAGAGCGCCCCAAGCAAAGGGCTATTTTAGCAGGAGCAGTGGTGGGGACACTCAAGGCAGAGGGTAGGGGCAAGCAGCGTACACCAAACTCCCAGTGGAGTCCAAGGGCGGCCCAAGTCGTGGCGGTCGTGAAGCAGAGTCCAAGGAGCCCAGGACAAGCGCCAATGAAGAGGCCCCCAGGGATGTGAGCGCCCCTCCGCCCCTTCTCATAGGCCCCATGCTCCAATTAGGGGACCAGATCCAGGCACCAGGGCAAGGCCAGCGCTGAGATGCCCCCCAAGGGCAGGCAGGGTCGCAGCAGCGAGCTGGGCGTCAGGGGGCCCACTTTTGGGCGAAAAAGACCCCCCGACCCGGTACCTGCACCATTCCAACCGCAGCTCGGTGGCCCTCTCCGATCGTCACGCCGTCCAGGGTCCGCCAGGCAGGAAGAAGCCGTCGCCAGGCCCCGTATGCTCCAGGGGCCCCACACCAGGATCAGGGGCGTCACGGGACCAGAGAGGCAGAGCGATCCACTGGCCAGAGGCGACCGCCTGCACCCCCCCACTGGGAGGCGCCGTAGGCACCAACGGGCGCGCGTCCGCATCCGGGGCCCAAAATGGCGGCCGGCGGGCTGCAGACCCAATCCAGCGTCAGAGAAGAGGCCGCAGGGGTCCAGGCAGTGGCGTCCAGCCACCAGAGTGCAGCAGGTATCGTGCCCCCGCCGCCGGCAGCGCTCCCAGCTGGCGCAGCGCCCCCAGCACCGTCCGGAGCTCCACTGCGGCCAGGAGACAAGATGGCGGTCGCCAGGGCCGGCCACAGAGAACCAGGAACACCGAGCCCCCAAAGGACCCCCAGGCCTCCAAACACTGCCCGGGAGGTCCCGGCCGGGATCGGAGCAAGCCCCAGGTGAGAGCGGAGCCCGGAGACCAAGCTGGCGATATGGGCGAGAGGCGCTGGAGCGGAGACTCGATGGTGCACGTCTCACTCCATGCGCGCCCAAGCCACGCCCCAAATATTTATTTTTAAGGTATATGTATTATTTAATTTATTTAACTTTTTTTTTATACATAAAAAAACCGATATTTTTAACATCGATATTTTTAACAACTATATTTTTGTTTCGATATTTTTGTACTTACCATGATGTAGATAGGATGTCGATATTCTTGACATCGATATTTAGGTCCCGATATTTTGGGACCTCAATATTGTGGTCGTCGATATTCTGTCAGTGATCCCACTTTACTGATACTTACTCTCACTCCATTCTCACCCACCTGCGGGAAAACAATATAACAATGGAGTCGATGCCCATGCGCATTATCACTAAGAGGAGGAGTCACTTGTCTCGGAACTCGAAGGACTTCTTTGAAGAAAAACAACTTGAACACATCCGGACCCAACATTAGACGGCAGAAGTATGCAAAACATGTGAATCTACAGCACTACACCCCTCGAACAGATGCTTACAGGGTAAGTAACATATCCCTTCCAGGTCAGTGTTTCTGTCCTTGTACTTTCTTCGCTGTAAGTATAGCCCATGTGAGAGAGCAATTGTTTAATTTTCTGTAACAGGTGATGTATCTTGCACTTTCTGTCATTTTGCCTGAAAATAGTGTAATAATATAAAGTGTTACTTGTTTAAAATTATAAATATGTTTAACATTAACACTCAAAATTATGTCTTTTGTTGGTTTATTTGTACATATGTGTCTGTTTTTGCTGGAAATTTCACTTCCTATTCTCTGTTTTTCTTTTGGGGTTTCAGTAATGTGATTCAGATGTGTCCTTTTCTGTTGGGGGAAAAATGTTTAGTTTTATTTTTTACAATTGTGTTTTGGTAGTTAGTGGGGGCAGAAGGAGTTTGGTTATTTTTTTTCATCTGGTTTAGGGTGAGTTTTTGTTTAGTAAATGTTTTAAATAACTTAATTTTTGTTAGTCTTTTTTTAGGTGTATACGTTTTGTTGTTTGTGTGCCATTTGGTATTTTCTCAATGTTGCAGTAATTGCTTTGTAGTAGTTATATTAAGAGACATAAAAGTAGTAGGGGCATATTATCAAGCGGCAGCGATAATTATCGCTGACCGCTCTTAGCGTGGGGAATAGTATCGCCGGCTATCGCTGAAAATTATCGCCATGCTAGCGCTGAATTACCAACGCTTAGCGCAAAGGCGATAATTTTCCAGTGATAGCGGTGTTTTCCATGGAACATCGCTGGTTTTTCAGCGATGTTCCATGGAAAAACGGCGATAATCCTGTGAATAGGGCCTGTGGTCTTAGCCACACAATCCACCCCCCATGTTAGGTATGCCTTAGTCAGGAATTTAGCAGACGTTAAATTCCTGCGTTAAGGCATACTTAACGCGATTTAAAATATCGCTAACCCACGTTGCTAATATGGCGATACCTGGGTTAGCGATATTTCCCCATGTTGTTTTCACAGGCACGCCTCCTTTGCATCTCATTAGCGATGCGATGGGAGGCGTGCAGAAAACGGACGCTAATTCAAGGAATCACGCGCTAGCGTGTCCTTGATAATTAGGCGATAAAATTATCGCCGCTTTTCGTCCGAAAACGGACGCTAAAGCGGCGATAATTCTTTAACGCCGCCTTGATAATATGCCCCGTAGTCTTTAGTTAATTTTTTTATTTTGCTATTACAAAGAGCTTAATTAGTTTATGAGCTATTATAATTTTATATTTTACTTACTTTTGAAGGTAGTGGTGTACATTTTTCCTCTTTGTTGATTTTCTTTGGAAAATTCTGCAGTCATATCTTTTTGCAGCTTTTGTAGATTTTGGAATATTGATTAGTTACATATTGTGTGCCTTTGATATTGTTAGTTAAATTGGATGCCTAATTTTATTGGTTAAGTTTGTTTGTATTGTGATTTTATTAGTTAGTGTTCTTTTAGTTTGAATGTTTTTCAGTTATTGCCTTTTATGGGAAATGCTAATTAGTGTTTTTATAATGTTCTTTGTGTATAGTGTTATATTTGTTTTAATGTGGATGCATTATTTATTTTTATTTACAAAAAATAAAATTAGTTTCTTGTTTAAATGTTAATAAATGTTCTAAATATATTTCTGTGATGATTCTTTTATGATTTGATTTGTTTTCATTTTTTTGGGTAATGTATGTTTATTTCTGTGATGTATAATTGTTAGAATGTTGTTAGAATACTGATCAAATTTTTTACAGGTATTCTTAATTTTTTATATAAAATGTTTTATGTATGTTTTTGCTTTAAAAGCATTGATTTTTAACAATATTTATATAGTCAATATTTGATGTTCTGATATTTTTGTGCTTTTGTATCTTTATTTAAGGGTGACAATATGTATGTTTCCGATAATTGTGTTATCAATATAAGTGAAAATAGAGTTTTATGACAGTGATATTTTGGTTATTGATATTTATGCGTTAGTTAAGTATAGGAAGACAGTATTTTTGTAAACAATATTTATTTTCCGATATTTTGGGGAATCAATATTGTTTACATCAATATTGCGTCAGTCATCCGTCCAGGCTAGAAGGCCAGATTTGCCACCACAGCCAACCATCCCTGAACTTGGCAACATGGCAGTGGCCATTTGACTCTGCTAAAAGACTGTGGAGACATTCTGAAATAAGTCAAATGGCCATCCATTTAAACCGCTTACGTTATCACTCCAGAGGACGAGATGCTGCATCTGATATCTTCAGAAAGATTTCAATGCAATCACATTCCAGAAAGAGGCAGTATTGCTATATCAGAGCTGCATTCTTTTCCATCAAGGTCCACCTTGCAGCAATTACTTTCTGCAGAAGAAGTCAGCCTAAGATATTGCTTTTCACTTTCCTTGGGATTAAATATTTTTTTTAGCTGGCATATAGAACGTTTTTACACACAATTGCAAGACCATCTCCTCCTTAATGTGGTTATTCAAAACGAATGGACACCCATTTACACCTATATTTGAGAAGTCCCTGCAGTACTCTCCTGGAAGATTGCTTTCTTAGTAGCTATCACCTCAGCTCATGAGTTACAGGTTTTGACATAAGACTCCACATAAGAAGATCAGTAAACGTACCACATTGAGGAGATGGAAAACAGACCTGTGGAGACTACAATCATGATGGACAATAGCTTCCATGGCTGGTTCCAGCCACTTTAGAATCGGGACTTGACTTCCAGGTCATAGATGGTACAGCCCTATAAAGTGTAAGTGAACACTGAAGACTGTGTCAGGCAACATCAATTGTTTTGACTTTTTCACTTGATGCTATGGTTTGTGTCTGTTTCTCCGTTCCTCTACCTTTGTTGTTTTTTTTAAACTTTTATCACTTCCTCGGTTTTCCTCCTCCTCACTCTCTGTGTTGACCCTTGTTTTGTTTTGAATTGACCTTGGTTTTTTCAACTTGGCTCTAGTTTTGCACCAACTTCCCTTGCGATTAGGCACTGACTACTTGGAAGCTACTTGTGTATTGGGCTACAAATCTCCTCTTTTTTCCTTGGCAACTGCGATTCTACCTTCCGGTAGAGAGGAATGCATCTCATCTTTGGTTCTTGGGCAAGTTTCCTGGTTAACCTGGGGGCTAGTTCCAGCAATGCCTCCTCTCACATTGGGTAACACGCAACAAACTTTTGACATCGTACTTACCTCTTATAGAATTCCCACTCTGAGATTAAATACTCACTGTCTTCTGTTTTTCCCTCTTGACAATGAGTCGTAGAGCTCCTCAGCAACATTGTGCCATCCTGTACCTCAGAGAGTCCAGTCCAGGTCTTCTAAAAAATATCCTGCTGGAAACAAGTGTCTCGCTGTCTCTCCCTCTAATCCCTCACCTCCTACTTATCATTTTCAACTCCCTACTCTCCTGGAGACTGACACAGGGATTGGGACCACCTCTAAGGGAGAAGGTGGGATTAACCTTGCTATCCTTCGAGCCACATTACAAGGGTCGTGAAAATGGTTGGTTAAATGCAAAATTTGTTTACACAAAACCCTACACAGAACTTCTCTCCAGTACTTCAATAGAGTAGTCTGGAGGATCCATCCATCTTTTCTCCCAAACGCTGTCTTGGATATCCATGCGAACTCAGACTATGGGGCCGATTCCGATTCGGGCCGGAAATCTCTCCGACCGAGCCGGACCCGGAGAGATTTCCGACCGAATCGGACCCGTGCAGTCCGACCGAACGAGTACGATGCGCACGTATGCCATCGGACTCGAGTCGGTCGGACTCCCATTGAAGTCAATGGGAGCCTGTCGTACAACGCGTATGCGGGCTCCCATTGACTCAATGGGTGCGAGGCGGACAAAGGCGCCCCCTACAGCGTGTACGCGGCGAAGCGACTCGCGCCGTACATGCACAGGTAGGGGGGACCCATGTGTCCCCCCTGTGTGCGACTCGCGTGGCTACGTGTACAGGGGGGTCCGACACGGACCCCCGAAGTACGGCTCCGACTGCTCTTTTGAGCCGGACGGTGCCTGTCGGTCGGACTGCTCGCGGCGCGCATCGTACTTACCCGGCCGGGGAACGTCTCCATTGCGCGGTGCGAGTCGTGTCCGAGCGAGTCGGTCGGTGCGGTTAGACCCGGGAACGAGTCGGTCGGAGCGGTCGGGACGCCTGGACGAGTCGGTCGGCGATTTCGCATCGTACTCGCTCGCCCGAACGCGCGTACGAATCGGTCGGGCAATAGGGCTCCGAATCGGATCCGGTTAAGCCGAATCCAATTCGGAGCCCTACCGGCCGAGATCGGAATCGGCCCCTAAGTCTTTATATGTGTTCTTTAAAAAAATTATACATCTTCTGCAGAAAAGGTTTTTACCTGCTCTAGATGTTTGGAGAGTACTAGGTTTTACCAAAATAAAATAAAAAATATAAGAAAATCAAAATTACCCTTTGTGCACAACAATCCCATTTCAAATTTCAAGTGCCCCTGAATTTCCAATGCAGTAATACTGCACTTGGGACTCAGGGCACTGTGGGGTACTGTAAGATGCAGGTACCATATTGCTATACTGTTTCGAGTCTTTCCCTGAGGAATGGTGAGTTGCTGCCGAAAACAATGTTGATGAACTGTTTTCTGCCTACAGTCACATACTGGGATGTTTTATGAAGACATATTCTATGAAATCAAACCTGGAAAGGATGCTCTAGGCAAACCAAAAGTCCTGAATTTCCCCCACCATAGTAATAGTATAGTGGAGGTAATTCTGCCCCTGTATTTAGCATTTTCTCAAGATCAAGAAAATGTATGTTTTTTACCAGCAAACACTTAAGTAGGGCCCTAGGTGACTGACTTATTGAATAATCGAATGTGAATAAGCAATTGAGTATGTGTGGATCAGTTCATGAGAGACTGATTCAGTGTGAGTCACTAAGTTTGAATCAATGATCAGCACTAAGTGTGACATGGTGAGTGAGTGACATGACTAGGATATTGGGCTGATGGAGTGAATGATTAGGTATGACTAAATGAGGAATCTTGTATGTAACTGAGCCAGTCAGTTGGGCTTCCTTGGCTCTGCGAGGGTGCCTGTGAAAGTATGTCTTTCCTATTGTTGCTCCTTTGAGGAAAATATATTTGCTAGTTTACATGATTATTCCACTGGCACAGAAATGAAGATACTCAAACGAGTATCCCTATGTCCTAGGGGAAATAAAACGAGTAGAAAATGAACTTAAACAAGTAAGATACTTCCTTGAACAAAAGCAACCAGAAAATCATCGCTCCACATGGAGAATTAATTAAGATATTACTTTCCTAATTTTAGACTTTGTTTGCTCAAGCTCCTAAGTTTGGCCCTAGCTAAGCCCATTCAGTTGTTTTTGTACACCAAGGTTTATTTAGATAATGAACAAAGTGATATTTATTGTACATATTTTTTAATTCAGCATTAACCTGATACATATTTCATTTACCTATAAACTGGTAGACCACGTTCTACTGACAGGAACTTTTCAGTGTGTTATATATAGTTTGCAGTGACCAATAGCCTAGAGAAGAGAAAAAAAGAAAACATTTAATCTAGTTATCTGAAATTCATCATTAACCCTCCAGTAAGTATACTCCTACCCACCAACTTCATAAACCTATTCATTGCAAAAACAAGTCTCTAGTTTTCATCATAGCAGTGTCTCCGTCAAACAAGTTCCAGACCCTGATATTCCTGGACTAGAAGGTCCATCTTGCTATCTCCTTAAAAGAATAAAGATAAACATATTGTTCTATCCGAAACTTTCCAGTGGAATCTCCCCCAAAACAATTCATAAACACCAGCCTAACACTGAAAACGTGATCCTCTGAACCCTCAGCACTTTGGTAACCCCAAGAGCTCACCAAGAACAAATGCATCATTCCCACATAAGGAAAGATATGGAGATGGACCAAAACACATGACAATTTCACTTAACTCAAAGCAATCCACTCTGCAGTTCCGCCAAACCAACCTTTTACAAAACCACCATTAACCGAGACTTCAATGAATGAATTAATGGAATTTATAAAGCACTAATAACTTCCCAGTAAGGACGTCCCAGTGTTAACCTAAATCCAATCCATATTGCTGATATTACATTGAAATGTTAGAGAACAAGAATGTTTAGAGTTGTTTCCTAAACAGACTCTCTGATTCAATGAGAGGGGCCAGGAGCTTACTTCAGGCTTTTGCTGCCAAATAGGCAAAAGGCCTGTCACCTATTCTAACCTTCTTGAACTTGGGACTTTGAAGGAGGTTAGAGTTGTAGGATCTCAAGCATCTGTTGATGACATATCATTTAAATCTGGCTGTGATATATCTGTGTGTTAGCATTAAGTATTTGAAAAGAATTAGTTTTTGCATCAGGAGCCAGTGCAGTTGTTTTAAGTGAGCTGTTATATATGTGGGATAGAGGAAAAGCACTCTTCAAGGCAGTAAAGCCCAGTGTCAGTCCCTTCTGAACTCTCCAGTGCTGTAGCCAAATGGCAAGTGCATTTCTATCAATCACTTTTCCACTAAGAAGGTAAATAAGATCAGAACACAAATCAGCAATACCAGAAAAACAACTACACTGCTTCCAGTCCTTTATCGAAACTGGACAGTCTTTAAACTTCTATCGTCCCTTGCTGAAAAAGCCTACTCTGAACTCAGACGAACGCACCAACTAGTGCCCCCCTTTAACCCTTCCAGTCACCCGAAACGTTCTTGAGAAAGGAGTCAATATTAGCCTCCAAAACAAGTCTAGAAAGAATAACCTGGTACTTGGTTACCATTCCTACTTGAGTCAAAGCACTGATACCACTACCATGCAGGTAGTTAATACTGCCTTCCTGTTTATTGACACCAATAGGTAATTCCTCCTCATCTTACTTGATCTTTCTGTAGCCTTTGATGCAGTTGACTACCAAGCACTGATCAACACATTGGAATTTGGCATGGACTTCTGTGATATGGTTGTGCATTGGTTCACTTTCTACTTTCCCACGTCCCACCAAATCACAAAGATAGAAACCTCAAGATGCTGGGAACCCCATGTATGATGGAAATACCCCAAGACTTTACTCTATCCTTATCATCTTCACTCTCTACATGCAACCTTTTTTCACTGACAGTAGCATCAAGATCCATCAGTACACCAACAAAACCCATTTCTACCTGAAAATATCCATTGCATTCAGCGTTAATAAACCTGCCTGTGTTTCATTCAAAATGTGATATATGTTGCCTACCTTAAACTCAGCACGACCTAGACAGAATTCCTCCACAGGTAACACGCAACCACAAATTGAAAATTGGCTATCTAAAACGAACCTGGTTGGTTTCAGCACCCTCCTTATACCATGGGCAAAATTGCTTGAATTTACCCTCAGCTCTAATCTCTCCTAAGAAAACATATCAAGGAAACCAAAAGAGCATGGTACCAGCTCTCCATAAAGAAAGTCAAGCCGTTGCTCATAGAATCCAGCTTCAGAACACTAGTCCAAATGATACTGGCCTCTCTGATAGGCATCCTACTTGCTGTAGCACATCTTATCAAAGGAAGGAAGAGGTACGACAATATCACACCTACCCTGAAGGACCTACACTGACTCCGTATCCAAGCCTCCTCATATTCAAAACGAACTGCATCACATACAAGGCCACCAAAAATTTCACCTCCTGTGCACCTGTACAAGAAAATTACACCTTAGGCATGCTTCCAAGAATCCCACCAGATTGGAAGCTAAAGCTGCAAAAAAAGTGAAAACTAGTAGACAAACTAGGATCTGGAATAACATCCTTGCCAACATTAGACCTACCTCAACCGCCTATAATTCAGTGTCTGATGTCTTGCATTTTCAGAGACTACCACATCTCAAGAGGATAGGAGTCACCTCCCTCAAATATTGTACCTGGTGGTAAACGATCCTGAATCTTATCTGAGGGTCCAGCCATTGCTTGGTTTGCATTATACAAATACCCATACATACATACATACATACATACATACATACATCTTCTGCTTTTCTATAGGTTATCAGTACATGCCCCGCTTGGTGATTTCCATCTTTTTGGAGTAACCCGATGAGCCTACTCTTGAGTATCGCAGTGATCTGTCAAATTTTGAAGGCATTAGTTAAAAGGGTTCTCCCTGTGCTGTTTTACTTTTGAGCCCTTGCAAAGTTTTACTTTCAGGTACCTTACCCTTAAAATTGTTTTCTTCGTAGTAATAGCTTCAATCAAGTGGGTGAGTCGGTCACAGGCCTTGTCAGTGGGCTTGCCATATTTAGTCTTTTCCAAAGACAAATTAGCTTTTCACTGAAGGCGTTCTTCCTTCATAAAATGGTGATTGAATTTAATTTAAACCAGTCTTTTGAATAGTTAGCTTTCTTCCCACCACTATACTCTAAGGGTGAAGGTAGGCTGAACAGGTTGGACATTTCCAGATGTGGTGAGTGGAGAATAATCACAAGAGAATGGATCACTTGTACCTGTGTAACCAGGGTCATGAGTTATTGGTTCCTTCTAAAAAAAAACCTCATTCACGTACATAGGTGGTTGGGCGGTATATCTTGGTTCTCCGCCTATTTGTAACGTGACAGCATCATCATTGGGTTTTTGTTTAGGTATGCTGACCTCCACCAGGAGGTTGACCATCTGGTAGTACAGTAGCGACCAGAGATAAAAAGAAGAAAGTGTGGGTGCTAATGTGAGGTGTGTTAAAATTCCCTACATCGCCCTTTAAGAACAATCTTTAATTTTATGGGATGTGGAAAAGTAAAAGCGAAGTGGTGCGTGTGTAGACCAAGTTACTGATCTTACGCACTGGTTAGTCCATGTGAGCCGGCGACATGTTTCAGCCCCATTTTATGCCCAGCCGGGTTGGGGGGCTTTCTTCAGGACCTGTGAGTGAAAATAGTTGCTGGATTGGGCAACTATGATAAGTGGGTCATTGACTTACCATTTTAGTTACGTTATTAGGTCATTCGTGCCTATATCGTCACCCGGGGCACCGTGTTCAGAGCAAGCACAAGCTGAGACTGCAGCTTCCGCAGGTCTGGAGAGCTTGCCGGTCCCCCGAGGAGGCCAGCAATAGGGTTTTCAAAGTTATAGGTACGAATGACCTGATAACGTAACTAAAGTGGTAAGTCAATGACCCACTTATCATAGTTGCCCAATCCAGCAACTATTTTCACTCACAGGTCCTGAAGAAAGCCCCCCGGCTGGGCATAAAATGGGGCTGAAACATGTCGACCGCTCACATGGACTAACCAGTGCATAAGATCAGTAACTTGGTCTATACACGCACCACTTCGCTTTTACGTTTCCACATCCCATAAAATTAAAGATTGTTCTTAAATGGTGATGTAGGGAATTTTAACACACCTCACATTAGCACCCACACTTTCTTCTTTTTATCTCTGGTCGCTACTGTACTACCAGATGGTCAACCTCCTAGTGGAGGTCAGCATACCTAAACAAAAACCCAATGATGATGCTGTCACGTTACAAATAGGCGGAGAACCAAGATATACCGCCCAACCACCTATGTACGTGAATGAGGGTTTTTTTAGAAGGAACCAATAACTCATGACCCTGGTTACACAGGTACAAGTGATCCATTCTCTTGTGATTATTGACTACTATAAGGAAGCCGAATGGATCTCAGCTTCTCTCTCCCTCCCCCTTTGATCTGATATTATGTGAGTGGAGAATAGACAGATAATTTTGTGTTGCCTCTGGGGGTGGCTTCAAGAGGGTGTGGTTTACAAAACACAGAGTTTCAATATTGATAGTTGCATGCATCTGACAGTACTGGATAATATTTCAGAGATAAGGAAGCTACATAGCGAATATTCACCATTAGAAGAAAGTATTAGTTATCAAGTAAATTGTGTTCTATCTGCAAATTCTTTATCGACTGCCCACCTTCCCTTACAGTTCACATGACAACAATTGGGCTGGAAACTTCAAAACACTTAGGGGTTCTAGTGCCACTCTCGTACTTGATGTTGTCACTTGTAGTCAATATTGTCTGCTGCCATGTCAACACCCTTGATATAAGTGATGAAACCTGACACTAGATTCTAGGTTTTTAAACTGCAGCTGTGGTGTATCAAAGCTAAAAAAATGTTGCTCTGCTTACTCAGTACCATTACCAAAGATAAGTAACTTATTTTTCTTTCCCAATGTCAGTCCTTATGTTTTGGCTTTATTACTGTGGCACCAGCTCAGTCTATGTAATCTGGAAATGTTAATGCAAAATTTCATTTGTAGCTGTGAACTTCTAGATGTTTGTTTGTGTAACTCCAGTGTTCTTGTTAATATGATACATATTTTCAGCTAACAGCCCAAATAATTGCCTGTATATTTGCCAATCAGTTTTCAGCAGTTGTGTACTATGACACTATTTATGCATTCCTTTTTCTTTACATTTTCATGCTTCTGTTTTTGTTAACTATTGGTAACTGTAAAGTAAACCTCTACCTCCCCTCGAAAAAATAAATTTCCTAAATCAGATAGGTAACTTAAGCTTAATTATGTTAACAAAAGTATATTATAATAAACATCTGCTGTCAAGATCTTGTAACATCTGTTTCATTGCTCTGTTTCCCATGTTTAGTCTGCAAGTCAGGAAAATCTTTTAGAAGAAGTTATGAAAGGCTTGTCGGAGTCTACTGAATTTGTGATGAAAGAAAGGCCAGCAACACTGCCAGCGAGATTTAGTATTTTTACATCAAGTGATAGAAATCGAACCAAGCCTGAACAGTATGTAAAACCAAGCCTTCGCACACCAGAAGACACAAACAAAGCAGGGTCTCCGATTCAATATTCACCATGTACTCCAGGAAAGGTTACGCCAGAACACGAACAAGCAGAGACAATGCACTCACAAAGACATTCAGAAAGTAGTAACCAGTATGCAACATTACCGCGTGCAAGCAGTGTTATCTCCACAGCTGAAGGTCCCAGTCGAAGGACAAGTATTCATGATTTTTTATCTAAGGACAGCAGACAACCAGTATCGATTGATATTTCTCCAACTACTGCTGAAACCAGTCTTCCTTCACCCTCTAGTGAGTACTCGGACGTTAAGCTATCTCCTTATTCTCTTGTTGATACAGTGTGTCCTAGAAATTCCCCTGGTCAACAAGTTGCATGGAATGCAGTTCCAACTATGTCCTGTGGATGTGAGTCAGATAATGATTCCTGTAATGTGAGTCACATGGAATGTTCTGTTTGTGAATTAGACAGGTTAAGTAGTCCATTGACTGACAGTCCCCAAGCCGCTAAAGTTCCAGATATATTGTTGTTCAATGAAAAAGATATGACATCAGGAAGTGATCAGAGGCCATGCGCTCTACCTCACATGTCTCATCCTTTTGTTTGCATAAACACACAGTTGGTGAGCACAATCAGTGGGATACCTCAAAGGACTAAATCAAAAGAAACAGATAAAGGTTGTGAATTTCCAGTAAAAGCTATCCAGACAAATAATGAACAAAACACAGACAAAATGGTTGAACATGCACTACAGAACACAATAGGAAGCAGTAGTGAACTTAGTGTTTATACCAATGAATCAGAGTCTCAGCTTATGATGTCGGAGGATAACCAAACTGTTTGGTATGAGTATGGCTGTGTGTGAAAATGCAAATTATTGTTCATTTAAAGAAAACTGATCAGTGTTCAACTGCGGTAGCTGTTTTTGGTTATTATTTGATTGCTTTCTTAAGATAAATTATATATCCATAACCTGTGAGTTATCGGTCTTCTACCACATGCTTAAAGATAATCTGTGATAGTCCAACTACTGTATTCTTTTTGCATTTAATTGACCAAGCTGTTCATTCCTACTGATGCTGTCTAGACCCGTCATCTGATAAATCTGCAGCATATTATTTCGCACCCACCAAATGACATATTCTATTTTATATTATTTCGTCAAAAACAAAATAATGGAACACTTTGAATGACAAAAAAGGTTGTTTTTACAAATGCTGTGATTTGTATCAAGATCAGCATACAGAGTGAGTCCATGGAAGAAATGAGGGGCCAAAAGATGAAAAGAAGAAATCCAGTACATTATTTAAACTAGTTACTTTCATACAATGTTTTAACCCACAACAGACATTTGCACTTACTATTTAAATTTTTAAAAATACTGTCTGTCTTCTGTTGAAAGAAATGTAAACAATGTCTCTAATATTCATCACTTCCTTGCTTTTAGGTGCCTTTGCAACTTGTTTTTCCTGAATGAAAATGAATGTATAAAATGTATCTCACAATAGCCTGCTTATTGGTTCACTGAGTTTACTCTACTTCTTATTTTTAGAAGATATACTGGATGGACTCGGATGCCATCATAATCTATTTCTGTTTTTAGGTTGCATCTCACGCAGTACGCATGTACTTTGTAGAGTTTCTGGATTGCTGGCACACATGCAACACTGCACCCAACAACCATACCCGGGCATTTTGTGTTTTGGTGCCCAAATGTAAATTGCAAATCTCAGCAGCCTTACTCCAAGAAGCTGTTTGTGGTTATTTTTGAGTGTTTCAAGGGGGTTGGTTAGCAAGTAAAAGTTATTTAAAATAATCTGTTTTATATGAACATTTTAACTCATGATAGAAACTTGTGGTTACAATTTTCATAAAACATACATTTTCTTAGCTTTTAGTTATTGGTTTCTGCAAGTAACCAGGGCCACCAATGTGTTTTCATGAGGTGTGTAATACATAGGACTTGTAGCTGAGTTTCCACAGGAAATCAATGACATTCACAGATTTCTGATTGAATATGCTTGCAACTCCTAAGAGGGGAAATTGCACTTGATGCACTGTTTTGTAACCTTTAGTGTCTTTTCAAGATCCAAAAAGGTCGAGCACATTCTTTGGATTGTTGTAATCAATGCTCAAAAGTATGAACTCAGTAACCAATGAGCCATTTTATCTGGTGATCAAAAGTGTATGATGTTCTTCAGTAGCATGCATACATTTGCCATGCAGATGATTTGGGAGTCGTAATGCTGGGGTCCTTGGAAAAGGAATCCCCAAATTCCATAACACTTAAATTGGTTGAAAGGATTCCCTATAAAATTGGCTGTCAGAATGGCATCTCAAAACTCAGAGAATCCCACCAGAGGATATCTGCCTTCCACATAAGTCCCAATCCCTTATGTGTCCTCCAACTCTGGAAATTGTTGATTCAATTACCTATCATCACTGAGGCTACAATAAGGCATGTAGCATATCTTGTTTCACCCTATTTCTTCACTCAGCCCAGTCTGACATACAGATGGCTGGTTTCAGAATTCATATGGAAATCTGCCCTATTCAAAAAAGTCAATGTAGCTCGGAGTGTTACATAGACGTGTAAGAGAAGAGGAAGTAAACTATATGTCTGAGAAACCCTACAGTTAAAGTGTGCATGTACCAGAGGTGTGGTTGGACATTGACATGTTGAGTGAAGAATACATCTTTTTCAAAACATTCTCAGGAGACATCCATAGATTTATTAAAGTCCTTTTCTGCAGTGGCCCTTATCAGTGTGCTCACAAATGACAAATAATAGCCTCTACGTTCCCTGCTCCACCCGCCACTTGCAGTAGATTATGCATTTCTTTAGTTGAAGCAGCCTACATTTATTGCCCTTATCAATAAAAGGGCTTTGTGTACGATGTCTGCTGATTTCATCAATAAATAGTAATATATGTAAATCTGAAAAGTGCCACCAATACCTATAAAAGCAAAAGTACTTGAAATTATAAGATCAGAAACCTATAGATGATTTCACAAAACAACTTATCTTGTGCACTTTTGCACTTTAGGCATACTTTTTATGCGAGCTTCTCCAAGTGGGTTAATGCATTGGCTCACATGCGGTATACTGTTATGGCTAAAACTATTACATTTTGATCAGGTATTCTAGCTTTACATGGCTATATCTTGGTGTTTATCCAAATCCTCCAGTAGTACCACATTCTTGGGTGTGTGTTTCCTTCAAGTGTGGGGAGCCCATTGCATGTGAAATGAGGAAGACCACACCGCGTAAGCACTAATCCCCTTCAAGATTGCCCATCCAACAGGTTAGGACCACAGACACTTTTTCTATATGGGGAGCACCACCTCAGTGCCAAAGTTTTATCCTGGCCCTGGTTGGCACTTATAGTACTTGTAAACGCAAGAGGACTATAAATGACACAGTGAAGCCTGTGTTCTCCAATTTATCTTTCATTAAATATTTTGTTGTGCAAAAATTTATCATACAACTCTGCACACTTTACAAGGTGTTTCAAAGTATACCATGCCAACCAGAATTGAAAAGCCTGTCTAAGTATGACTTAGAATGTAAGGGAGTTGATCTCAGGAGAGAGGCATTTTAATGCATCTAAAGCTGAGATATTATACATAATGTCCCATTTTGAGCACATATGGCTTCTAGTACACAGCGCAGATCTGCAGCTGGAGCATCATCAGATAATTCATCTATTCCAGTCAGGCTGGCTAGTGATGATTTGTTGTCCAATTTACTTGATCCTCCAGCTGCGACACAGCAGAAACACACTACAGGAAAGTTTGTAGGTCTCACAGTTCGATACTTCATGTTTGTGTCTCTGTGGTAGTAAACGTGATGCCCAAAAGTGATTCGTTAACACATAGGAAGAAGATGAAATATAACTTATTTGAACAACAGTTTAAGTAAAACAATTCAAAATACTGTAAAGGGGAGCTGGCTAACTTGCATGGGCATATGACTTTGGATCTTGAAGTCTGTACTATTTGTAAGATGGACTGTATGCCAGGGGTGAATGAGGTTCATTGTATTCTTCTTTCTGCGAGGGGGAGGACAATGTCCTTTGCTAGACATGCTGTAGTCGTGAGTTTGGTTAGCCCCGACACTATAAGTCGGGCTTTGCCACGCAGCAGCCTGTTGAGGGCACTGCACAGGCGAGCTGAGCAGCAAGAGTTGTGCCGTGTGGGATACCATGAAAGGCTCATGCCGCCTTTGTTGTGGATTTCCAACATTCTTTCTAAAACACACACCTAGGTGTGCTGATACCAGTACTTTGTAAAGCGGGACGGGCATCGCCAATGCTATTCCATTTATAAAAGGCTTGCTTCCTTTTGAACCTTTCCTCTTATGAGCCTTGTTGCTGACAATGAGAGACGTCTGGTCATAAACCATCAGTTTCTGGACACTTTCTATGCCAGATGTCCCATTCTGTCTGTCTGACCATCTAGTGACATAGTCATTGATCAAGCATGCAGTGAATGCTGTGCTTAGGGCAGAAAATCAAAAATTAATTGATGTGGTCAAGAGGTGTTTTTAATTTGGTTCTTTCTCACCCCTTTTTGTGAATACTGAAAGTAAACTGGCATGGTCCCAGTGCTCAATGTGGAAACGGGTGAAGAGTGCAATCAGCCATGATGTATCTGCAGAGACTTTATGTGAGCAAAGCTTATTGTGCCATCAGGACATGATACAGTTTCGGCAATTGCAAGACCATGCCCTATGAAAAGAAATTTGTGGTAATGTGTTTTGTGGTTTTTGCTAGATGAGCAAAATACTGGGAATGCCTTTAGGTAACGAGAATATATCTGGTGAAAGGATTGACCACATTGTAGAAACATTTAAGTAGTAGAAACAAATAGCTGGTTCATTGTGTCTGTCAGCAATACAGAAATGAGTTGATTTGCTGCACAACAGTACAGAACCATGATTTCAACCTCTCAACAGAGGCAGACGTTTGAAATGGGTCAGCCTTTTCATTTACATCCTTAGTCAGAGATACTTGTAAGGGGGAAATGTCAAGGGAAAATAGACCCTACACCTCATCCTTCAGTCACTCAGACCTCTGGAGGGTAGCAAAGAGCCAGTGCTGATGGAGCTCTCCCTGAAATTGGAAAGGCTGATCTTGAATCAATGAATCCTGCAGGATGTAAAAAGGGTGTACACCCACCTACCAGGTTTCCATCAGATTTTCATCCACGACAATTCTCAAATCCAGACAGATACCAAGAAAAGCCCAGTGACAAAGGGAAATAAATGCTGCAAAACCCGTTAATACAGGTAGTGCAGCTGGCAGGATGGTTGCGCAGTTCTAGTCAACAAGCATTCTGATCTCCAGGAAGAGAGGATGGAAAGCTAAGGCCCATTGAGGATCTCTGGGCTCACAAACAATATAAGAAGAAAGACAAGTTCAAGATGTTTTTCTCTTTGGATGTTCTAATGTCGTAGTGAGGAAGGGATTGCATCTTCTCTGTTCCCTTTCAGGATGCTTACTTTCATTATTATTTTCTGCCAGATTACAGAACATGTCCATGGAGTATTTTCAGTGAAAGCTTTACCAGTTGATGGTACTCCGTTTTGGACTAATTTCAGCACCTTATGTTTTTACTGAGGCGCTGGTAACTGCAAAGATGAAAGGGTGCAGGTGCACCTGTAAACTATTCTCTCATGAAATATATCGCTTAGAAAGTGGTGTTGTTCACACTCCATAAGAGCATGCTTCTGTTACACTGACTGGGATTTTCCGTACATTTTGAAAAGCAAATTTAACACCAAAAAACATGATGCATTTCATTTGTCACTTTAGTTCGATGAGGCATTCCCACCTCGCAGAAGAATTCACTTAATAAAATAGATGACTATTTTGTTTCAGTCAGACCTCAGGAAGAAGACTATATTTCCTAAGTTTATTTGTCTTCAAGACTTTGTATACCGTGTGGACCAGAAATCCACAGATCCTTTGAGAGCTTGCGGTCATATATGTTGTTAGTGACAGGCCAGTATATCAGGATCTTATCTGGTGAACACAACACAACAACCTTCTGAATTAGCAAGACTTTGGTTCAACAGATGTGATGGCCAGGTGACAGAATGTTGACTGATCTCTTTGTTTAATAAAATTGGCAGAGTGAAATGTGTGTTTTGTCACACGATGTTAGATTTAGATAAAGGTCAGGTATATCTTAGTATTTTGAAACCATTGACTCATAAAATGGTGTACTTTCTTTTTCACATCACTATAGATTAAATCTGAAAATGGTTTTCAGTCAGTACACCTCAATAACTGATAAGTACTGGAAGGATAGACACGTATTTATCATATATGGCCGGTTTTCCAATGGCGTAGGAGTAACAGACGGCACTTCACTGAATTTTCACTTGTATCATGAAGTGATATGATTCAGCCAAAAGCTAAGGTAAGTACAGTAGTAGGACATTTGTAAGCTGGACACCTAGGGACATACTACTCGCCAAAAAAGTGCTTCAACACCCCATTAAGGGTAGCAAGCGCTATATAAATGCAAACCTTTTTCCCTCCTCTATCCCTCCACTAGCCTTCTCAATCCAAATAACTGACCAACATATCCACCACTCAAATTACTTTCATATTTTCACTATACTAATTCACTACTTATCCTTTATGGGTTCCAGAGTAGCGTGCTACTTGCCTAAAAAGCGCTTCGAATCCTCGTCAGGGGTAGTAAGTGCTATATAAATGCAAATGCAATTACAATACAATACAATACTTACTAATCTTTCACTCAACACAGGGTTACAAGCAAATTTGCTGTGCTGCTATGCACTGCGTGACAGGGAGAGAGTAGAAATGCTCCATATTTACAAAGATATGGAGCATTTCTGATCTCTGTTTGCACTGTGTGCAGCCTAGCATTAAAGCACACACCCCTGCACCATAGTGCAAGGGTACCTGCGTTACAGGCAGGATTGTTTTTGTGCAGTAAGGGACACCTTCCTTCACAAAGACAATCTTTAGAGCCATTTTCCTCTTTTTATGTGTGCTGCAGAATGCAGCACACATGGAAAGAGGAAATAACGAGGAGAAATAAAGATATTTCTCCTTGTTAGACCTCACTGTGGAAGGCGTAGCCTTTTGACACAGTATCAGGTTTACTAGCTTTATTAAATCTGGGAATGTGCCAAAATCAATGGATGGAGGCATGGAAACGCCTATGCTCCACCCATGAAACCTATACCAGCTTAAAATGTTATGCAATGCAAGCTACTGCGTTGCCTTACATTTCTTTACAAAGCCACGCAAGGCAGCACAATTTGTCACTTACATGACTTTGCAAGTGGCTTACTGAAGTCATTGTGTTGTCCTTGTGCGCCACAAGGAAACGCAAAGACTTAATAAATCTGGGCCCTAATCTTGACTGCCACTTGACATTTGACTTGTGTTACATGAATTTGCTAAACACTATTGCCTGGACTCAGATACTAGGGCAGAGAATTTGTTAGTAATATGGGTGGTGCATCACATCTTTGAGTAGCCATTCTCATTTTGATTTCCAAGGTTCCTTCGTCCAAAATTTGTACGGTAATGCTGGGGAAACATTTCGAAGATGGATGATGTGCAAGGGTGGTTTTATCATTTAGAAGACAATTTATATACCTGTGGTTACACTGATGATGTATCCATCTGTACCTTCTTCAAATTTTTTATAACCTGCTCAGCTCTCTTCCCCTCCTACTCTTTGGTACATCAGAATCCCTCTATGGCCCTGATTACGAGTAAAGAGGAGTCAAATGAACGCATGCTTTTATGCATGATTTTCGATCCACATTATTATGATATGTTTGGTTTTTTCTCACCTGGTTTTCCTGGATGTGGAACAAGTAAACATGGTGTTTCTGGACCGTAATACTAGTCAGAAAATTAGTATGAGGTTTGTGCTGCCTCAGCAGCCAAAAGTCATTCCACATTTTTTAAATAGCGGGGGAGCACGCAATGTGAAAATGTACCCTTTTTTCCCCTACTCTCCTCACTGTACCCACTGGCCCGTGCATACATTTTCCACCTGCTCAAGCAATCTAAATATACCCTGGAAAACTGCACGCAATAGGGGATTCCGTGTGGTTTTATGACTGAAAGAATCCATCCCACGCAGTAATTCCTCATTCCTTGGGGTCTTACACCAAATTGCACGTGAAATTATGAATCAGGCCTTTACATGCAAATACCTGAGACCTGAGTGGCATTGACACCGTGCTACCATTTATATCTTAGGATGTCACCACTCTTGGTTTGCTTTTCTGGTGGATAGCACAGTGATAGTGAGAAGAGCTTCCAGGCTGCCAACCGACAGGGTATCTATAAATAGAGGTCATGAATCTGCAGAGGAAATCAATTATACATGAGAACCAATGTTATATAATGCTTTCCTCTTTGCACTTAAAACTACCACAGGCACTAAGTTATAAAACACTGGGGTAGAGAAACACTAATTATATTAAATCCAGCATAATTGCAGTTATTCAGGTTCCTTTACAGCGATTACTATTGCTTGTTGGGTAGACCTGCTGGTGCCCCCTCCGCACACAGTCCAGAATTTGTCGAGTTAAATTGTAAAAAAAAAACAGGTCAGGTTTGCTTGGAACACACCACCATGCAAATTTACTCCTGCCTGCCTGGAGGGCTTAGCTATATAATTCACTGAAGAAAAAACAGTTTCAAAACCCACAGCATGCCATTTACACACTTATGGCCAGCTTGCATTCTACGAGAAGTCGGAGACATCACTATGGTGGGTCATTTATTGACAGATACCCTTCATACATCAAACTCTAAATGACCACATTGGTTTCTACATGGTGTATGCATAATTGACATCAAAATGAATTTCAATGCCTTCTTTACATGCTAAAAGGTTTGCGCCACCATTTTTGACATTGTTAATGTTATCAGATTTCTTGGTCATATCAGCATGCCCTGCTTTATATTTGGTATTCTACTCTGAATTGTAAACACAGGAAAGATCGAAATAGAGTTTTTACATTAATCTCTAAATCTTTTAGTAATTTGTCAAAAAGCATTGGTTTCATATGGAAACATTCTGAATATCAACCCATTTGCATAGTCACTAATAACTCACAATTGTAATTTAATTTAATATTTAACTATTCGTGTTGGTGCTGTATCAAAAGCTTTTCCAAAATCAAAGTACTGTATATAATATCCACTGTGTTTCCCAGTACTACGATTTTGCTGACCATATACAAAAACATATAATTTCAAGGACGAGCAGGATTCTTAAAGCGCCATTATTTTGCTATCCGCTTTAACAGCAATTCTCCTACTGAGTTCTCAACTTTTTAAACTATATATACACCAGAAGAACAATAGTGAAGGAAGCAGTGTTGTAGAGTCAGTGGGATGCCATCAGGTCCTATATCTTTTATGGTTCATTGTGTACATGATCAAAGCCGTCTTCTCTGTTTTTCAATTCCAGACAAATATAGATTAGATATGTGAATAACGTGCTAACAGGCCTTCATTGTCATGCTGAGACTGATTTAGAGCCACGTAATTCTCATCGCAGCTACATTTCTGCCCAACTGTATCGGGATATATATATATATATGTGTGTGTGTGTGTGTGGGTGTGTGTGTGTGTGTGTGTGTGTATAATGTTGCTTTGCAGATGTTCTGAGATTTTTATAGGGTTGGCTGCCTGTAATTAGCAACTACGTGAGGATACAATATAAGCTTTTTGGGGACAAGGAGCAACCATTGTTGTTTGATCGTGGGCAAATAAAAAATTGTTGATAGTCTTGCATTTTCTGTTTTGGGCAGTTTAACGTTTACACTTTACTTAATGCGCTAAAGAGACACGGAGTAGTCTTGTGAAGGCAGTCACTTCCTTGTTGTCTCCCAGTGGCATACTGATACATGGTTTATGCCAGTATTTTTCAAATTAACCGTATTAGATTAACTGAGTAGTGCCACTTTGCTGTTCCTCATCTCCTTTAAGTTTAAAGCACCCAGTATTACAGCAGTGAAAAAAAATAGGACAGCACAAACAATAGTGTGAAATGGGAACATCTCTATAAAAACATAATCATTTTATTGTGAAAATTACCTCAGAAACCAAAATAAATGGTATTTTCTTATTCTCTATATAGAGTGTAGTACAGTCATAATTCATCCTTGTTTTGCATTGGAAAGGCTGCAGAGGTCTAATTTGGGAGATATGTTTTCCCAATAGGGCATACTTCATGCTGTGTTTTTGAAAAAAGACTTTGAAAACAGTGACACTGTTTTCAATTTTAAAGTGCAGGCTGAGTAGCTCATCCTCCCAACTCACAATATGTAGTGGTCTTTATTATAAATCAAGAGAGGGACTCAGAGGGGCTTTTGGTAAGGTCCAGCATACATGCCCAGGCAAATCAAGCAAGAAATGGTATGCAGTTCCTGAGTGGGTCAAAAGGGATTGTAGTAGAGAGAGGTGCATATAGGATAACGTAATCCTATATCATGAAGTGGGGTTGGGGAATTATCCCTTCGGAACTAGGGCCCTCACACACCCAGCCAGCTAGGTGTCATGCTTCATCATTGGGTCTGCTCCTCGTCAGGTCGGCGCTGCAATACCCAACGGGCACCCAATGAGGGGCTCTTTAGCGGAGATCTTTTGTTCCTGCCGTTTGTTGATAAAGGTGGGGCTACGGTGATTATGTCCACCATTGACTACGACCTGGAGTGTCAACGTCAACTTGACAACACGAGGTACTATACCCCCATTTCTGAAAACCCAACAACGAGATTGGCCACCAAGATTTCGTCCATGGTCTTTGCAGCAGAAACCAATGGGTGGGTCACTAAAAAAGAGGCAGATTTTCTCATTGCTAAAGAACCAAGGATGCCATACTTTTACTGCCTGCCTAAGATCCACAAAGGGACAACACCGGTCCCTGGGCGACCGATTGTCTCTGGCATAGGCTCACTTCTTGAACCTTTGTCCAAGTTTAGTGACCATTTCTTACAACCCTTGGTGAAACAAACTCTGTCCTTTGTACGTGATACCACTGACATCCTATGCATCTTAGAGGGTATGCGAGACACTAGAGATATTGATCTTTTGGTCACACTGGACGTCGAGGCCTTGTACACAAACATCCCCCAAGGGGCTACCCTGGAGGTCATTGAGGCAGCCCTACAGAAGGGGGAATGGGATTCACCAACACCAATTCCATTCATCATGGAATGCGCCACTTTGGCACTCACTGAAAACTTTTTTGAGTTTAAAAAGCAGATTTACCATCAGTCCCAAGGTACATCTATGGGCAGTACATTTGCCCCCAGTGTGGCCTGCCTCTATATGGCGGCATTTGAGGAGAGAGTCATCTTACAGCCTAACAATCCATACTTTGACAAACTTGAAACTATGGAAAAGGTTCATAGACGACATCCTCATTTTTTGGAAGGGAGACCTCGTCACCTGTGAAAACTTCTGTCGTTGGATCAACCTACAGAACAAGTATCTCAAATTTACTAAGACCATATCTAACACTAGTGTACCCTTCTAGATCTTAGAATTATACTAGCGAATGGTCAATTAAGTACAACACTCTACAGAAAGCCAACCGACAGGAACAGTTTGCTATTATATAGCAGTCACCACCCACGAGCCCTGAAAGACAACTTGCCTTTTGGGCAATTCCTACGTATTCGTAGGAATTGTAGTACCCTTACTGACTATAAGACTGAAGCTGAAACAACTTAAGACAGAGAAACTACCAACAGCACCACATCATGACATCGATGAAAAGGGCCAGAAATAATCACCGAGAGGCTCTATTGGAGGTGGTTCCCAAAGAAACAGAAACTACACTTACATGTGTTACGTCCTTCACCCCATGCTCTGGACACATAAGGAAAATCATAAAAAAAACACTGGGGCATTCTGAGGACAGGGTCACTAAATTTGCCCACACCCAGATTCGCGTACAGAAGGATGAGAAATCTAAAAGATATTCTCGTAAACATGCGACCAAAGATCCCAAAGACCATTGATCAGAGACTTCTCTGGGACCTGCCACCAGTACAGGGACATTATCCTTGCAGCTCCTGTTCAGTTTATCGCCAAACCTCCCCAACAAAGGAGATTGAATTTTCAGACACCTTTACTTGGCGCCTCACAAAACACATGAACTGCAACACTACTCAGTGCATCTATATGATCACTTGTCCGTGCCAAAAGAGATATATAGGCAGGACCATGATAGCAGTCAAGATAAGGATCACAGAACATAAAAGTAACGTTCGATGCCAACGAGTGTCTACTAAGATGAGTGCACACTTCAAAGATTCTGGTCACCCACTAGATACCATTCGGTGGGTGATACTCGAAGCCCACCAGCACATTACTCAAAGAGCATTGTTTAGGATAGAACAGAGATGGATACACCGTCTATCCACTGATCAACATGGTTTAAATGATGAAATCCCTTGGGGTGCATTGGGCTAAAACCTTCATCTGTCCAAGGGTTGGATAACCCCCTTATAGACCCACATCGATATATGGATATCACTTTAATTCCTGATACAGGCATGTCACTTCATTACCATCTATATGCCTGAATGTGTCAATCTATAACTAAATATCTTCAGATATAAACTGATGTGTGGCCTCAACACTGACATTAACCTTCTCAACACGTGACTGCCTCTTTACTAAGTGCGTGTATGCACACAAATTTAGGATTTCGTTATGGCACAGAAAACTATGTCTCATTGAGTTTATACACCTTTATGCCCGAATGTGCCAGTTTATAATTATACATTCTCAGACACTAACTGCTGTGTGGTTTCAACAATGACATCAACCTCCTGAAAACGCCACTGACCCACCACTAAGTGCATGAATATACATGAATACGTTTATGATATCCTTATGGCACAGATAACTATGTCTTATTGAGCCGATACCAATCAAGAGACACGCGACCATTCCAAGATGGCCGCGGGCCTGGGCCATTCGGATACTTCCTGTATTAACCGGACTACAGGCTAGCGGTCGATGTGCTCCACTTCCGACCTAGACCCCGCCCACCGCAGGTTTCCCGGGAAGTATAACAGAGCCCAGCTGGTGCTGCTAGTTACCACCCGGTTTCGGCGGCAGGGGTAGGTCGTTCAGTGCAGTGACGCTGATTTTAGGTGAGTGCGGTTGCCTTCTGAGAATGTTGGAGATACGTTCCGTTTTAATTTCATAGCCACCATGCCGGTGATGTTACGGGGACCGACGCAACGGTTCCCTACTGCTTTGGAAGCGTGCTGGCTTCATGTCATGCAATCTTGACCGTTAGGCCACAGTGAAGCACAGTGGCAGGTCTCCGCAGTGCTCGTCCTATATGCCACATCACTAACTTGCGATGGCAGGACGACGCAACTAGTGGGAGATGACACCCCTGCGCTGAAGTCAAACCGGACCTTGCATTAATGATCACATTGCGGCGCTCTAGGCATTTGAGAACTGTACCGGGGTCCTTTCTATATCCACCCGCTATGGGCATATGAGCTATAGGGGATGCCTACAGATATTTGATGTTGTCAACCTTACAACCTCAATGATGCTTTCCTCTAGGACACTGCACCTAGAGGTGTCACAGCTCCGCCGGACACTGTTGAGGCCTGGCTATTAGAGCTTGTTGGTGAGTCTAATTGTCCTCTGTGAAGCTTTTGCTATTTATTTTAAAATATTCATGTGTACGACATCACGTGTGTCACTTGTCACTTGATCACATGTGCACACCCTTTGGGTCACCACTTTTGGTTTTAGCTAGAGAGAGCCGCATGGCTATAAAGTATACTTGACTAATATGTCCTTGTTAATGTATGCTTTCATTATTTGTCTTTTAGATTCTCCTCGACATTGCTTAGGTACTTTACCTTTACACGTGGTAGGTAGGTTGGTCCACTACTACCACGGTGTGTAGATAGTTTACACATGGTCCTGATGAATTTCCGCTTGATCCATAGGACGATTTAGGCAAGAAACATGTCGACCCTATTAGAGTAGAGCGCTAGGATCTGGAAACATTACATTCAGATAAGTCGCCACTCTTCCTTCTTTTAATCAGGTGGGAGCCATCTTATTAAAATTGCTTTTGGACTACCCAACCTGTTTTTAGCTCACACTTTCATTACACTACATCTACACTTTCCTAGGCCCCTTACCCACACCTCACCAAACGGCAGGAACAAAAGATCTCCGCTAAAGAGCCCCTCATTGGGTGCCCGTTGGGTATTGCAGCGCCAACCTGACGAGGAGCAGACCCAATGATGAAGCATGACACCTAGCTGGCTGGGTGTGTGAGGGCCCTAGTTCCGAAGGGATAATTCCCCAACCCCACTTCATGATATAGGACTACGTTATCCTATATGCACCTCTCTCTACTACAATCCCTTTTGACCCACTCAGGAACTGCATACCATTTCTTGTTTGTGGTCTTTATTATAGTCACTGCAAGGTAAAATTAATGTTCCTTGTATTTCCACCTTATAATAAAATAGTTTGTGTTCTTATAATATATGAAACAGCATTTGTTCCATGTGTGCACTACAACCAACAGGACAAAGTCCATTGGTAGATGTAACATTTGGTGTCAGAGAGCTGCTCAGGGACCTGTGGCAGAATTTTATTCCAGATTCTCCAGAACACTTTGCACTTCTAGAGCAGCTCAGTTACCATTGTTGGTGTGTAAAGTTCTGCCGAAATCTATGAAATTTATCTCCAGATTTCCTTGAAACCTGTGAAAGGCCAATATTACTCTGGTTCAAGTTAAAAGTGCTGTTTTATGGAAGAAAGTTCTTTGTAGTTCTTGTAGTGCCATGCTCTTGGTAGTGTGACAGGTTGAACTCTGAATTGTGACTATTACCATCTTTTTATGTGATAATATTTTACTGGGGATATGTAGGTGGCCATCTGAAATGTAGAATTTCACCTGTATGCTGTACGTTGGATAAGGGTTTGCTACTTTTCCCATCAGGAGTTTTTTTTTCCAGAAATGTTTTTTGTGAGTAAATCTGTGATGTTTTGAAAATTATACTACATTTTTTCTTCTGCAGGTGTGGAAGCAACACCATCAATAAGAAATTCAAAAAGCAGGTCTAGGGAGCAACAAAGCTCATAAATCTAGCCACCCACTCTGCAAGAGATGTGGGGCATGTGGTGAGTTTCCTGCCCAGATTGTAAATGAGATTATCATAGTCTCGTCTCATTTACAAAACTAACTGCATTACCAGAATCCATGCACATGGCATTAACCAGTATTATTTGCTTGCTTGGTTGGCTTGGTGTCTTGCTTCACAGTTAAGCCACTTTGGGTTGCTATTATAAGCTTTGCCTGGGCAGGGAACACTCCACAATCTTCTTTATGAATTTAATCCTACAGATAAATGGGTTTAGAGTTTTTAAAACATTTGCTAAAAACAGTCTGTAACATAAGGCAAAATAACTGCTTCTCTTGCATGGCAAAAATATATAAGAAAGTGTCTTTGCTATGTTTGTTCACCGTACATGTATTTCTAAAGAGCATTCAGTATTTTGAAATTGTGGGTGCATTCTCCTGTAATTCATCAATAGCTTTCTACCTATTTCTTATCCAGTCTAACTAAAATTCTGTTGCATGACAGTATTTCCTCATTTTACTAACTTTTCTCATTACTTTTACATCTCTTACCTTATCTTTCTCATACTCTCTTTCTTTTTCTTTCTGCATTCGAACAAAACAGAGAGAGAAAAGTGTCCTTCAATTTCTCAGAGAGAACATTAGTTCTGAATTGCCAAGACAGACGACCGTAGAACCGTTAACAAAACATTGGGAACTTTATCCAGTCTTCAAGAATAGTGCAGGCAAGGACTACACCTTCCTTGAATCAAGGAGCTCTTCTTGAGTCTACTGCAGAACGATGTAGAATGTCTTAAGAATTTATTGCATATTGCACTGTGCAAAGATCTCGAACTCGTGGACAGCTCTGCTCTCTCAAGGATCGGATCATGCATTTTAGTATATCAGGACAAACCCCAGAAAACCGAAAATCACGTTGCCATTAATATTCGGTCACCTACCTCCTTAGAGGTGCAGCTTATTGTAAGCAAAATGTATCAGTTTGTATTTCATGATCTTCACTTGAAACGTGTATTTGACAAAACCACCAATGTAAAGTACACAGACTTTTGCTGGCATGTTCACTGCCTTATGAAGTTAGCAGATACTGCATGACGATGCTCTTTCATGGGACTATTTTATTGATGCCACCTTATCTGAAGAAATGTTTGATGTTTGCAAAGCACAACACCTCCTTAAGATCTGCAGTAACATAGCCCACAACTCCTTATGGTCTGCAGTAACATAATTTCTACAAGGATGTATTTATGACATTAGCCAGGTGAATTGGATAATCATCTGAGGTTTCCTGCAACGTGTTTTTTTCAATTAAAGGTCATGCCATACTTGTGTCAGTACCGATTTATTTAAGTAGTTTTATTTTAGTTTACTTTTTTTCATTGCTGTTTTCACTTGTGAGTGAAATAAATGCTGTCATTTATGTAAGTTTACTTTTAACTTCATTCTGTAAGAAGACAGTGTAAATAGCGACATGAAGTAATATTTTACTTGACATTTAATTCTAAGAACCCGCTCATTTATTAAAACATGTCCTGTTTTGACCGTTATTGTCTTTCTTGTGTCCTGTAAAAAGCATTTTATTGGTTTTGATCATTTTCTGGAACACACAGTTGACATTTATCTAACTGATATATAATGCCTAGGTTACGTACCGGTAATCTTCATTACTCTGAATCTGGGTCATCCTAATCGCAGTCCTTTCTTCATGAGGAGTTACCCTTCCCTCGTACAGGCTTCTATAGCTTTTAACAACCTGCCTCAACAGATGGTGACTAATAAAGTTTTTCGTATACAACTCAGTTGCAAGTCTTTGTTACATGCATATTATGCAGCTAGAAAACCCCACTTTTTCCATCTTCCTGTTAATACCAAGCTAATTTTGATAAATATATCTCCATCGGTGAGATTTTAGGCCTGTGACAAAGATGACCCAGATTCTGAGTAATGAAGATTTTTGTTAAGTAATCTAGGCATTGCCTCCTTATCTGTTCATCCTGGTTGCCGTTCTAACTTCATTAGTACATACCGATCCCTCTTATGAACATACACATACCAGTCACTCAAGTAATGCATCCATGATTTATTTGCCAAAGAATTGCTTTGGCCAAACCACCCTCAGATTTCGAAGTTATATTCAGGATGCTGCTAAACCCCTTGTCACTTTACCCACAATGAAGGTAGGAACATCTTTATTTACCTTAGTAAAAGCTGAGATAATAGCTGATCTGACTCAGTGATTAATAGTAGACGTAGTGGGCTTATGACCTTTGTCACTTGATCCAAAAGTCACTAAAAATCATTGTCACAAACTGAATATTGCCGTACATTCCAAGTAAATTAGGACTGCCCTTCTCATGTCCAATAGAGGCAGACTATGTGTAAAAAAACTTGACAAAATACTTTCTGCTCTAAATGGAACTTAGAAGAAATATTTGGTCTAAAGATAGGGCCTGGCCTAGACACAATTTTGTCTGCGGCTTGTCAATCATGGGTACTATTTCGCTCAGTCTTCTAGCTGATGTTATTTCCAGTAAAGAGAACCTCAGCAGGCAGAAAGGAGACCAAAGCAATGACTCGAATGGAGGTTCTTATAACCCATTTAACACTAATGGTCTTGTAACCCATTTAACACTAATGGAAGGCCCCAAGGTGGAATCAGAGAAGGACCAATAGGTTTGCGATTCTGAAAACTCATGTGCAATCAGCCCGCTAAGGTTTCCATGTTAGAAATAGAATTGCCATGTTGCTAAATCACCTTAGTAGCTGTCCACTGAAACTTTAGCAAGGAAACAGCTAGCCCCAGCATAAACCATACAGAAATCTAATATCGTAAAAGAATCATAGGAATTGAGATTCAAATATTTCTCACAGCACCACTTCCAGTGTCCGCTATATGAAGCTAACATGGTTGATTTTCTGCGTTGCTGAATCAACTCTGCAGTCTTCGGAGAGCAACCCAACTTTTGAAGATTTATCCTCTCAGAAGTCAGGCTGTCAGACAGAGCTTCTTGAGAGTAAAATCTGGCAGGCTCAGTAACTGCAGAGGTCAGGGAACTATTTGTGAATTAATCGGTTCCATCACTGCATCTTTCTAAAAAAGTGAGAGCCATGGCCTTCTTGGCCAAAAAGGAATGTAATGTTGTACTATTCCATGAGTCGCGTGCTACCACGTGACTCATGGTCATGTTGTGTACATTCGTTTGGGCATTCTCGAGCGTGGCCGCACGGTTGTGAAGAATCCCTTAGCAACGCCAGTGTTGGCGTTGGATTCTCCGCAGCTGGACGGCTCCGGTCGTGGGTGTATTCTTATCTGAATAAACCTACAAAGAAAACCTGCTTTTCCCTCATCCTTCATTTAACAACGTGGCGACGAGCGGGAACTTCTTCTGCACCCACCGCCGAGATCCTGCTTCCAAATTGCCCCTCCAAATCCAAATCGCCTGGGAGCAATTATAGCTCCTTACATCACCGTTATCCTAATCAACAGAACCTCTACTCTCTCCACTTAAACCTTTTGGAACACTTTTAGAAGAGAAATTGGGGGAAACGCTAACAATAGGCCTTTTGGCCATTTGAAGCATAGTGCATTCATACGCCCAAGCTTTGTGTGACCATGCCCTTGTGCAGAAATTAAACAGAAGAGTGTTCTCTGTCGCAAACAGGACCAGCTACAGCTTCCCCTTTTGATGAACCAGAGTCTAAGACACTCCCCATCGCAGATGGAAAATTGTGCAGGATTGAAATTTCCTGCTCTGATGATCGGCCTGAATGTTTGCTGTCCCTAGAGTGTCAAAAGCTGAAAGGGAAATCAGATTTGTCTATGCCCAGCTCCCATTTGACTGAATTAACAGGCACTGACTTGCCCCTTTGATTTTCACATATGAGGAACAACCTGATTGTCCATTCATACAAGTTCCACTTGACCCTGAATCCCAGGTGCGAAAGTTTGTATAACTAGCAAACATAGATTTCAGCTCTCTTCGATTTAAATTCTCCACCCTCAAATCAGTAGTTGCCAGATTCCAGAACATCAGAATGTGCTAGACAATGGCTTCAAATGAAGGTGAGTTAAAGGAACATCTGCTGTTGTGGCCGACTTGAGTCCTTCAACAACAAAGCTACTAGGCTTGATTGGAGTAGCCGGATGATTCAATGACAAGAACACCCTGCCCAAATCTGTCTAGCTCCGATGGATGCCCTGAGGAGATATCAGACTTGGCTTGTTGAAATTCATAAGAAATTCAATTCCTGCAACATTTGAGCAGAGTTTTTCCTGTCCTTCTCAGCCGTAAAGAAAGAGGAAGCAGATAGTAGAATATCATCCAGGTATGGAAATAACTGAATCCATGTAAGATGTAACAACTATTAAAGGTGGCAATACCTTTGTGAAGGTTCTGGGAGATGACAACTATTGGGAGGACCGTGAATTGGAAATGGATCTCTCCTACAGTGAGCCTGAGAAATTTCTGAAAGTCTTTGTGAACAGGAAAGTGCAAATATGTGTCTTGCAAATAAATCTATTGTCATTAGGAAGTCTTCTGCATTTATCACAGAGACCACTGTTTTAAGGGACACTCTCTTGAACGTTACTTTTTGTACAAAATAAATTCAGCTGTTTTAAATCCAGACCCAGCCTGATCCCACTTGAAGGCTTGTGGACCATTAACAAAATAGTATACACCCCTAGACCCTGTTAATGATGGAGAGCTGGTTAAATTGTCTGTATTTCCAGAAGGACTTGATCCCATTTCAGCAGATATTTCCTCTTCACTGGATCCTTGGGTGAGATATTTGTGCACGAAGTTCTGGGGCAAGACACTTTAAATCTATTCTCATTTCAGCAGTCATAATGTCCAAGACCCTCTGGTCTTGGATCTGTTTTTGACAGGTGTCTGCAAATTTTAATAAACAACCCGACAAGTTTTTGGATCCCGGTATAGTCATTGCTTTGCTGTTTGAGGTGGATTGACCAGGGTGGGCAGTTAGGATTTGTCATTGAAGGCGCCCCTACTCCCCAACCCCCAAATCACGGACCCTACCATGAAAAGGCTTTCTATTCGAGAATCCTATATTTGACTACTGTTGTCCTCATAGTTGAGAAATTAAACATCAGGGCCTTCCGTTGAAAGACTGCATGATTTTCCTTTTCTAAACCCATTTCTTTAAGCATTTCCTCAAGCTGAGGGCCAAATAGCTTAGGACTCAAAAACGGCAGGTGTGATATAATAGACCTTTGTATATCTTCCAGCTTTCAAGGACTCACCCAAATGTACCTACAGGCTGATGTAATAAATCCTGAGGGTGTAGCTGCTGCACACATATTATGGAAGGTAGTGTTGGATAAGAATTTGGCCATTAGCTACATGTTGGCCAGCAAGTCTGTACAGTGTTCACCTTAACCATCAAATAATTTATTTAAAACCTTCTGAAACTTTCAGGATGCAGAAGTTGCATATGTAGCTGCATTGAATGAAAAAATCAATGCTAGGTATGTCCTCTGCAATGCCCATTCAAACCTTGTCTGTGGAGTCTTATGGCATGTCATCATAAGATGCCAAATTAGAAGACATACATGCAAGGGCAGAATTAACTCCTAACTGCCTGCCTGAAATTTGTCTAAAAATTATCCAGCAAATACCCTTTATCTAGGAACCTCAGAAAACCAGCCTTTTCCACATCCTTCCACTCTCTCTCTAGAATGGATTCGATCACTTTGTGGAGACTTTAGGAACCTGAAGCAGATGGACCATAAGTGATGAAAGATTAATTTTGCTCTGCTTGATCCATTAAATCAAAACCACAGGTTTATCTTAATACTTTGTAAAACCTCCTTCGTCTGTTGTCCTAGAAGAACCTTCTGTGTATGAGGTTCAGCCTCACAATCCTCTGTAACATTCCCATCCCCTGGTTCCAGCCTCAGTCTTTTTTTTTGCTTTTTCTTGAGATTGCAGTGCTGAAGCAACTGCCTTGTCAATAATCTCATGCAGGTCATCAAGAGATAAGACTAGATCACCCAAAGAACAACCTTGAGAAGGGAAACGTTTGTGCATCCTTTTCTCTTCACACATCATAGGATCCATTTTGATTGGAGGCTGTCAGACACTGGCTGAGCACAGCATCTTCTCTTAAATACTGATCAGTACTTCCCTATTTCCTACTGAACTCGCAAGGGGTCGAGAGGTACCAATCAGCCTGCTCTATAAAAACACTGCATGGACACCACCACATGTTGCCACTGTAAATTAGTGGCTGGCTCATACTCAGCCAAAGACTGCCCACTCCCAGCATAAATTTGTACCTGCCTTTCCTGAGGACGTGTTTGAATGGTACTGGGGCAAGAATGGAGCCTAATCTATAAAACACGAAAATGTAAGTATTCCAATGCATATTGCTGCGGCCGCTCGTCTACAACAGAAGACAGCAACAAAAAAAGAAGAAGGAAAGGAGAAGAGGTTATGTTATGTTATAGTAATTTCTAAAGCGCGGCAATTACCCGAAGGTGTCCTGGCGCTGACCACTAATTCTCTGAGACATTGAGACAGGAGTTCGGGACAAGAGACACAGGGTTAAAGCGTAAAAAGCCACGTTTTCAATCCTCTCCTAAAAGTGAGGAGGTCAGGGGCCTTTCTCAAATACGGGGGAAGATCATTCCAGGCCTTGGCAGCGCACACCAAAAAGCTTCTTCCTCCCCAAGAGGCCTTTTTGATGGGTGGCACTATCATCAATTTGGCTCCTCCGGAGCGTAGGGTTCTTCTAGGTATGTACCACTGCATTTGTTGTTTTAAGAATAGTGGGCCAATACCGTGTAGTGCCTTATAGGTAGTACAAAGTGCTTTAAAATGCACCCGTTTCCTGATCGGCAGCCAGTGTAGTTTTTTAATTTCCTTAGAGATGGAGGCAGATTTGGGAGTACATGTGAGCAGCCGAGCTGCAGCCTTTTGCAGCAATTGCAATTTATTCAAAAAACGTTCTTGCAAGTTTAGATACATGCTGTTGCAATAATCGAGCCTGGACATGATGAGTGCCGTAACTACAGTCCGCTGGCTATTGGCCGGAAGGAAGGGAAGTACTTTCTTAAGCATTCTGATTATAAAAAAGGTGGAAGATGCCACTGCGTTGACTTGATCGCCAAAATTGAGTTTTTCATCAATGATGACTCCTAGATTTTTCACCTTCCTAATGGAGGTTGGAAGAGTCCCCATATCTTCTGGCCACCACTTTGGGGTCCAGAAATTAGGATCGTTCCCGAACAGGAGGACCTCGGTCTTTCCTGAATTTAGTTTCAGGCAGTTTTGTCACATCCAGCTCCCGATAGCTGCCATGCAATCGTGGAATCTGATGTCGATTCCTGTTGCCTGTGTGTCGTCTGCATATGATGTAAGACTGAAACCAAAAGACCTAATCAGAGTCGCCAAGGAGGAAACATATACATTAAAAAGCGTTGGGCTAAGGGAGGACCCCTGAGGCACTCTACATGGTAGCGTGAAAGGTTTAGATTGGAAATCACCCAGAGCCACAGTTTGTGATCTGTCTGTCAAAAAGGATTTTAGGAGTTCATATGCTTTGCCTTTGACGCCACATGCCTGCAGGCGGTCCATTAGGACATCATGGTGGACCGTATCGAAGGCTGCGGACAGGTCCAGCATAATTAAAGCTGCCTTGCCTCCCCTGTCCACAGCCTCCCTTATCTCCTCCGTAGATTTTAATAGGGCGGTTTCTGTACTATGCCCCTCTCTAAACCCATATTGAGTAGGGTCTAAAACGTTAGTTTCACGTAGGAAAGTGCTAAGCTGCGTGTTCATGGTTTTCTCGACCATTTTTGCAGGTAGTGGGCGGCGTGATATGGGCCGGAAGTTATTAGGTTCCTTTGGGTCCAAATTAGGCTTTTTTAGCAGAGGCAATATCGAGGCCAGCTTCCATGGCCTAGGGAAGTACCCTGCTTCAAACATAGTATTAAACAGCGGCGTGAGCATGAGGGCTATGGGAAACGGAGCCTGTTTGATAACTGAGACTGGACAAGGGTCATAGGGGGAGCCTGATCTTGCGGTGTTTTCACGCAGTATAGTATGCATGAAAGAAAGACTTACAGATGGAGTTGTGTAAAACAAACTTTATCTTTGCTCACGGTGCTGCTTGTGTTTGTTGTTTATGGTTTATAAATTGACAAAGGTATTTAACAAAAAAAAAACTTTATTACTCAACATTCATTGTGGCATTTTGTTAACTGGTATAGAATCCTGTCTCGAGGAGAGAATAACTCCTCACAAAGTAAGTATTGTGACGAGGAAGAACAGATACTAAGGTAATTATGTTTATCTGTTCATACCTTTCTTATTTACATTAAGAATCATGTTTTAAACACCAGCAAACTGCAAAGAATCCCAGAGGGTTTCACATATTGCACCAACTGTATTTTATGTTATACATTTGTCAAGTGTTCCTCTTAAAAGTAGTTTAAGTTTTTGACTGAAAACATTTAGTACATCAACAAACTACTGTTTTATGTTCAAGCACAATTTTGTATTAGATCACTAAGTGAGTTCATTGAAAAAAAGCCAAATGAAAACTGTCATTTTATTCAACATGGACAAAAGAAGGGCTGTTTTTTGTATCAAAGAAAAGGCCTTTTTTCAGGTACTTGCAAAGAAAACTTGAAGGCTTAAGCAAATTAAGTCCAAAAGAAATTAACTACAGCATTTCGAGTAATTACAATTGCAACTGTCTTGCTCCAAGTACACTAATCTGTTTCTATTCTTCTGAGGACTTACACGTTATGATGTATTGTATAAGAATTCTGTGTCACTCTTAAAAGAAGCAACATGTTATTTATTCTAAAAAAAATGACCATACAATGTTTGAACTATCTGCAAACACAAGATTCTTTATTATTTTCCAGTATAATAAAACCAATAAGTTTGCAAAGGAAGCAGAAAACTAATAGACTACGCACATTCATTTGTAAATTATTCTGCAAAGAAAAAGTAATAAGCAAGAAACAAAACTGTACAAAACCTCTACATTGCACTTGAGACAAACTTTTGTGTTTCACGAAACTATCACATTATATTTATTAAAAATAAAGGGTGCTTACACCTTTTATAGCACCACACTACTTTCAACCAGTGTGACCCATTTATCTCTTGACATGTTAAAGTATTATTTTTGCACTTTTTAATACACCATGGCCCAGATTTACAAAACATTGACGCAACGCAGGACAGCAAGTAAAGTTACTGCACTGCTTTTAATCAACTGGAGAGAGCAGAACCACTCCAAATCTACAAGGAAGTGGTGCAGTTCTGCTCTCTCTCTGTGCCGGCACACTTACTGCAGCCAGGTCCCAATGCAGCAACCCTTGTGCCATTGTGCAAGGGTGTCTGCATTTTGGGCAGGATAGTTTTTGTGCAGGAAGGAGTTTCTTCATGCACACAAACTATGCTGAAAGTCAATTTCATCTTTGCATGTGTGCGTAATGACAGCCTCAGAGTCAAAGGATTTTGGCACAAATTCATGTCTACAAGTTTTTGAAAGTATGGATTTGTGTCAGAATCCATGAGTGGATGCATGGGAACGCACAGGCGTCACTCATGGAATGCCCATGGAACGCCTCCTTGACACAAAGGAATGCGTTTCACTTCATGGGCAAAGACTTCGAGTAAGTCAAAGTCCAAGGCCAACACAAAAAAACAAACTGGGACTAAAACCCATCCTGCCACTGTAGCTCAAAGGAGAGGCATGAGAGTGTCAAGTTAAACATAACACTACTTCAAAGTCCCTGGTGTTAGAACTGATTCCTCAGCTGGTGGTGACGTGCTCCAAGTCTCTCCCTGGGCCATCACTGAGGCAAATAGTGGCCTTCAGGGAGGCTGCAGGGACATCTAGTTGGATTACCCCTGGCGAGTTCCTCCCCAACACTGTCTACCCTCTTGTGACCTGCCTTTACTGACTTTGGTATAGACTTCCACACCAACCCCAAGGACCACACTAGTTCCTGTCTCACCAGTGCGAATACCGACTCCACTGGCAAAGATAGAAGACCTGGTGACAACACCCATGTCGCACACCAGACTGACATTGGCCTAAGCTCAACCAATGTTGCACTTCATGAGCATGGAAGCATAACCTGTTAAGCAGCTTGACTCTAACCCTGTACCTTTGCTGCAACACAACTTCAGCAGAGGCTCCATTATCTTTTTGGCTGTGATGATGATCCTATACAAGAAACACATAGGGTCCCCTTCACTATACTGACAGTGTACAAGACTTGGAATTACAAAATGCCACTGTGCAGTAGAGCTTGAAGTGCCACCATGACCACCAACAAAAGCTGGGGTGCTAGATCTGCAGTTGCCCTAGTTGAGAGAAAAACAAACATTCTAACAGAAATGCTTCAATCAGGGCCGACGTCATCTGAACCCTTGCTACAATTTAATGATCCCCTCTGGCAGACACCACATGAAGTAGCAGTCAACAGTCCTCTAGTTCTTTCCTTACAACAGTGGCTGCAAAGCTGCTTTACTTTGTCTTCAGCAGCCCACATCAGACAGGTGGGATGCATGATTCAATATTTCTTCCTCGGCTGGAGAGCCATTGCATCAGACAAGTGGGTCTTCTAGATCATCCAAAGGGGTTTTGTCTTACCCTTCATTTATTTCTTGTGTTACATTCCTCCCACGTCAGAATGAATTTGGCTGGTACGAGACAACATCTTCTTCTACCTCTCATTCTGAAGAAGATCAGGAAAGACTGGGCCTACGTCATCATGATTGCCCCAGACTCTGACAGGGTAGTGTGAGATTCAGATTTCTCAGCCTTAGTATTTGCCCACCAGTCAGAATTCTACTTAGGGAGGACCGCCCCTCTCAGCAGCAGGGCAGTGTACTGCATCTGAATATCCTCAACGTACATCTCCATGTGTGGAGATTGAAAGGTGGCAGTTAAATGGGTTTGAATTGCATACCAAGGTGCCAATGTTTTCCTTGCGGGCAGACGCCCTTACACAAAGTACATATACTGGGACAAATGTGTTGCCTGGTGTGGTGCTAGAAACACCAACTCCTTACAAGCCAAACGTTCCAATGTTCTTTTGTTTTTTCTCTCCTTAGACCAGCAGAGGGCACAGTGAAAAGTTACTTATTGGCCCTTTCGGGCTGTCAGTGTTTTTTAAGTCACCAGTTGAAATGTGTTTCAATAAAGGTGACAGAATTAACTGAAAATGGCAAACTAAAAGACTGGAATAACTTGAATAAAATGACTTAATGGAATTAATTGTGGCATAGTTTTTGCGATGCAATGATGGAGCAGTGCTTCCGGCAAGGGAGCGATAATACGTTCCCAAATAATTGGTTGGTATCTTTACTCACGTGGCCGTAGGGCGGACCGCGTTACCGGGATGCACGCATCAAATGATCAAACTGATGAAACAATGATGAAAAGGAGTGCACTTCAACTCACCGCTTTTGTAATTAACTGTTTCAATAAAGGTGTGACACATATGTTTCCTCCCAAACTATTGGAACCTTATCCTGGTCTTGACATTTCTTAATTGCATGTTCTTCGTGCCTCTGCACAGCTGTTACTTAAAGCTCATGATGCTGAAAACAGTCTTTCTTCTCGCCGTCATGTTGGCATGTTGTATAAGTAAGCTGAAGGCACTGTCGGTACGACCGCTGTACACCACCTTATTTCCAGACAAGTTGATGATGAGGCTCCTGGCGGCTTTCCTTCCTAAGGTTGTGATGACTTTCCAAGTTGGCCAGTCAATCAACTTGCCTGTCTCCAAGTAAAAGTTCAATAAAGAGTAAGAAAAGCAGGCATCCCAGATGGAAATATAAAAACAATAATTCTGTTAAGGTGGAGCCATTGGGTCTGACTAAGAAAGTTAATAAATATATTTTATGTTATGCAGTGGAAAATGCGGTGCTTAGTGGTTATGGTCAAGATGGTCACAACCACAAACTGCCAAGTTTTGCAAAGCATAACATGTATCTATTAATTTTGCCTGCCAGACCCAAATACTATCTTATGACATTTATACTTTTATCTCTCCCTCGGTTTGCTTGCTTTTCTTACCCTTTATTTAGCTTTTATACTTTCAACTAGAGGCACTAAGCACCACATTTGCTAAAGATGGAATGGGAAAGCCTCTTTGAACAAACTTACTTTCACATTTTGCTACTAAAATCAGGAATTAACGAATTTGAGAGCTGTGCACCTACCTCCTGGATGAACCTCCCTCCATGCTTCTTGTGGTTAAAACTGGCTTAGGTTTGCCTTGCTTGAACTCAGATTATGACTAGCTGTGTAGGGTAGAAAGATTTGCTATAAGTATTTGGGACCCAGATTCGGTTTGCTTTGAAGTTGCTATGCAGATCATTGGAATTGTATTCACTGTGTTACTAGATGGCAGTGAAGGTCTTTGAGGGCCAAAGAGATGTGAGTTGATTTCTTCTGCTTGAGGCAGTCTAGTTACTTTTGTAGACAATGATCAAGTCTCGATACCACCGAGGTCCTGTCCAGTTGAATGCTTTCTGGTACCTAGCAGTAGGAGGATCCTTCTCAGTAGCATTTCCCCCCATTGTGTTTTGATGGTCAAAAGAGTTTCCTATTCAAACACTCCTAAGCTCTTTTCTGAACAAGAAGAAGTTAGGTAGTCAGGGTGACACCTAGTTTGTTTAGCAAAATAAACAAACTGTTGTCTGATGAGCCTGTTGCTGTAGGAATTCCAGTCTTGGAGGCGTTCAGGCATATGTAGTGATAGCAACATGAGATGCCTGTCATTTTTTAGAGTTATTGTCTAATAATCACAAATTCACACATATTATACTACAGTACAATAGTCAAATTCGAGTTTATTACACTAGTACAGCAAAACTGACGTAAGAAAAATACTTTTTACTACCTCACAGATTGCATGTAGCAATTATTTTACACGTGGAATCAATTCTCCTAACAGTTATGATATCTTCATTGTGATTTTACCTTGCTGCACAAATGTAACAACCTGAATCCTGGATTTGGTTAAATACCTTTCGTTAAAATAAATGCATATGAAAACATGCCATGACATAAACTTGTGTGCAGAGAATAATATGCTATTTATTACCACTGTAGTGGAGGGGTGGCACATCATGACTTGCTTGAGGCTTTACGTCTTGTGAGTCATGGTCCCGCACCACACTCTTTTTTGCGTACAACATATATTTTTGTTTTTGCATTTTTATATAGCGCAAACTCGACTTAAAGGTATCAGAGCTCTTTACATGAGCACCAGTTGCATTACAGACAGACACATTCATTTTTAGACTCAGGGAGATTAAGTGATTTGCCCAGAATCACAGGATGATTGAACCTCCCGCCCTTCTCGAACCTGGTTCCCCAGCTTCAAAGTCTGCCGCTCTAGCCATTTAGCCATATTTTCTCATATTCATACATATGTAAGATCCATGGTTTGCTCCTTGTAGATAGCTTTTTTCACGTCATTGGTGAAGAGGTGTACTGAGCATGGGAGGGGTGTGGGTTATGGTGTGCATTGTGTGTTCATGGCTGGTGAATTTCAGGCCTTTTCCGTTTTGTGTTCACTAAACCATAACTAACCTTCACCTGTGTTTTTTAGGTCTCGCCTAGCGCAGCGCGCATGCCCTGCTCTAGGAGGGGGCCTCTTGGAATCACTTCAGACTTCCAAGAGACTCCCATGGCCTAGGGGTCTCGGGAGCGAGCAGCGGCGCGCATTGTGCCAGCTGCATTCCTCCCTGATCGTTATCTTGGATTTCGCGGCCGCACTTGTTTTAGTTAGCAAGCCACCAAATTAAAAAGTGTTTAGTGCACTCCCACTGCACCACCATTTCAAACCACAATCCGCTGCTCATTGCCTCAGTGCAGCATGCTCGTACTTCATCCTACCTATCTAATCACTGCTCATGCCCCACAAACACGTGCTTTCAGTTTCGTTTGTGTTTAACAATGCACACCACTCACGGGACACCCTTTTTTTGAGTTCGAGGACCGAGCGAGACAAATCGGTTAAATGTTTTGTTTTTTACTGGTGATTACATCGCCTGCAATCCTGGTCTCTAGTGGACACGTTACCCACTACGAAACTAGGATATTTTCGCTCAAATGCCTGCTTCCCATTTGACACGCACTTGTGATCTTTGGCAAATAATAGTAGTCTTTTCTGCTATTCGTTTAATTGGCTGCTAAGTGTCATTGCTTCCATCAGCCTGCGCGCCATTGCTAAGCGCCACAGCTACGAACGTGGAAGTGCCTTGAGTCGCACCGAGTTGTACTTGCCATCCCAGCGACGCTCCCTTTGGTTTCTCTGTCGTTCTTTCCCACGTTATTGGTGGCCTAAATAATATTATGTTGATTATTTCAATGATTTAAAATGTGCGTATTCGGGTGGATTGTGGGGGGTTAATGGAGACGTGTAGATTAGCCGGGGGGAAACCCAAGTGCCGGAAGTGAGCATAGGGCACCTTTTTGTTTATTCCAGAACAGAGGGCCGTAAAACACCACTGTTGGACGAGGATCGAGAGTAGCATTAACGAAATGTCCTTCACAGAAATGATAGTGAATGCGATTAATAGTTTCCCAGTAGTAATGACAACAAACAATGAAAAAGCATTGGCAATGGCAGTCGTTTTGGCTCTTTTATCTTATGGGCTTTTGCATAGCGCTCTCTGCCTTTAGTTTGGCACCGTCGCACTTGTTTATTCTAAGAAGTCTTTATCTGAAAGAGACACGTTAGTGACAGATTCCTTACCTTAGAATATCCCCAGGCGTCAGGCTGGATCCGGAAAGTTTTGCGTAGCAGTACCCTTGCGCGTCGGTAGGCGGCGTCGTGCGGCTCCGCGTCCGTCGTCGGCGTCGTGATCGCCGGGATGACGTCGCGGGCAGTACTTAGGCGCCGCCCCTGCGCGCTGACGTCAGTTCTTCTTTTTCCGCGCCAGCAAGCGCAGATCCGGGAAGAGCAGTGCCCTGGTCAATTTTTGACCATACTTTTTGGTGATTTTTTCACTGTTTTTCCAAACTTAAAGGTGTCGTAGGGATGCCCGGCTTCAAGCGATGCGGCGCCTGTGCGCGGATGATGTCCGTCACCGACCCGCATTGGGAGTGTCTCTTCTGCCTCGGCCGAGGCCACGACACCGAGTCTTGTCCCGAATGCCAGGCCCTCAACCCGAAAGCTTTGCGAGAGCGGTCTCGAAAGCTCCTCGAGGCCCGGCATTCGGCTCCACGGAGGCCCCGGTCGCGTGAGAGGTCCAGGGGTCGCTCGCGGAGTGCACACCGGTCGTCGGCGTCGAAGTCTTCTTCGTCCGGTAAGTCTAAGCACAAGAAGTCCAAGAAGCATCGTCGCTCTCGGACTTCGCCTCGCCGATCTCGCGACTCGGCTGAGGCCCCTCCCGGCACCGTCCCCGCCCCGCGGCCCCGGACTTGCCTGTGGAGTCGCCCCCGCCATACCCGCCCTTCCCGGGTTCGGGGGCGGATCCGGCCAAGGTACAGGAGTTCCTGTCGGCCATGGCCCGCCTCTTCGGGCCGTCAGGCCCCTCCGGTGCGCCTTCGGGCCCCGCGGGCCCTGATGGGGTTGCTCCGGCGTCGCCGGCGGCTCCGGCCCCGGCGTCGCCCGTGCCTCCAGCCTCGATCCCGGCTCCGGCTTCGGCCCCGGCCTCGATCCCGGCTCCACAACCCCCATCGACGCCGGTCGACCTCACGACACCTCCGCCGGCGCCGATGTCTCCGGTGCCGTTCTCGACGCCGCCCTGGGCTCCGGGCGGCGTCGTCCCCAGTTCCTTCCGGCTCCGGACATGGACCCGGAGCGACGTCGCTCGACGCCGGCTCCGGCGCCGATGGGACCTTGGGTCCCAAATGTCCCTCCTCCTCCTTATTTTGAACCAGAGGAGGACCAGGAGGACTGGGAGGGGTCTGATGACCCTCTGACGCGCAACTGTCAGTATGATGAGGACTGGACAGAGAGTCTAGGGGAGGCCAGTGGTCTGGATACTTCCCCTGACACTGGCATGCTGTCTCCTCCCGTGGCTACGGAGGAGGGGGCCAATTTTGGTACGGTGTTGCGTAGGGCTGCTGGGGCCTTACGTCTCCAGCTCCCTACTTTGACGGTCAAGCCTAACATCTTGACAGAGGTGCTTCAGCCGGCAGCCTCCTCTGCGGAGACTGTGCTGCCGTTTAACGACGCCCTCACTGACGTTCTTTTGGGCGCCTGGTCCAAGCCCAACACAGGGGCTCCTGTGGATCGGAACATGTCACGACGCCATCGCCCCGCTCCGGGCGACCCCCTGTTTCTTTCTGTCCACCCCACTCCTGAGAGCTTGGTTGTCCAAGCCTCCGCTTCCCAAACCGCCTTCCCTACCGCTCCTCCGGATAGGGAATCCAAACGCCTGGATCAGTTTGGGAAGAAAGGTTTTTCTTCCTCCAGTGCTGGCTTGCAGTCCGTTAACACCGCTTGTCTTTTGGGCCGATATACCCACTCCCTGTGGGATTCGGTGGCGGATGTTTTGCCCCAGTGCCCTGAGGAGGTCCAGGCACTGCTTTCCCGCGCCATTGCGGAAGGAAGGGATGCGGCCAAATACACTATCCGTTGTGGCCTTGACACCGCCGACTCGCTGGGCAGGTCGATTGCAACGACGGTGGCGCTCCGACGCCACGCCTGGCTGAGAACCACTGGTTTTCAGGGGATGTCCAGAATACTCTCATGGACATGCCCTTTGATGGAGTCGGTCTTTTTGGGTCCAAAGCAGACCATGCGTTGGAGCGCTTTAAGGACTCACGGGCTACTGCCAAGTCCCTGGGCCTTTCTGCTACACGCCCTCCGCTGCCTTCTGCTTTTCGCCCCTATCGTGGCCACGGTAGGGCGCCCCTTCACGTCAGCAGCCCAGCCACCGGCCCGCGCAGCAGGCGTCTTCGCGTGGCCGAGGACGTGGATTCCGCCGTGGCGGATCGGGCAACCAGCGTGCGGGTCAGGCCACCACCTCCAACCCGTCCGCGGCCTCCAAGCCCTCCTAGTCCCTCCTTTCAGGTGCACGGCACGCCAGTAGAGGGCAGGGTCCGCCATCACCTTCCCCACTGGCGCACCATCACCTCGGACAGGTGGGTCTTGGACATTGTCCGAAGGGGCTACTCCCTCCCCTTCGAGACCACCCCCAGCCATGCCACCTCAATTCCACCGCATGTCAGGGGATCACTTGGTGCTTCTACAGAAGGAAGTCACGGCCCTCTTGACCAAGAGGGCCATCGAGCATGTTCCGACCCCAGAAGTAGGGCGTGGTTGCTACTCCCACTACTTTCTGGTGCCCAAAAAGTACAAGGAGGACATGCGTCCTATCTTGGACCTCCGGAACGTCAATCGCTTCCTCCGGAAGGAGAAGTTCAAGATGCTCACCCTAGCTCAGGTCTTGACTGCCCTCGACCCTGGAGACTGGTTGGTAGCGTTGGACTTGCAGGACGCGTATTTCCACATCCCCGTCCTGCCGGCCCACCGGCGTTACCTTCGGTTCACGGTAGGCCCCGAGCATTTTCAGTTCACCGTGCTCCCCTTTGGCCTTACCAGTGCCCCTCGGGTGTTCACGAAAGTGATGGCGGTGGTCGCAGCTCATCTGCGCCGGGCAGGGGTTTCAGTCTTCCCCTACCTCGACGACTGGCTGCTGAAGGCGGGCTCGTCCCAGGCAGTCGTCTCCCACCTCCAGACTACGGCCGAACTCCTGCACTCGCTGGGGTTCTCCATCAATGTGCCGAAGTCGCATCTAATTCCTTCTCCACAGCTCCTTTTCATCGGAGCAGTTCTGGACACGACGCAGTTTCGGGCCTATCCTCCCGAACGGCGAGTCCGGGATATTCAGGCTATGATTCCGATCTTTCGGCCTTTATCCTGGGTTTCGGTACGGATGACCCTGAGGCTGCTGGGCCTCATGGCCTCCTGCATCCTGCTGGTCAATCATGCCAGATGGCATATGCGGGCTCTGCAGTGGGACCTGAAGTTCCAGTGGGCGCAGCACCAGGGCAACCTGTCCGATCACGTCCAGATCTCGGAGGGGACTGCAAAACAGTTGCAGTGGTGGCTCTCGAACCGGCAATGGGTCATGGGCAGATCCCTCTCCCTTCCCCAGCCAGAGCATACAGTTGTGACGGACGCGTCCCTTCTGGGATGGGGCGGTCACATGGGAGAGGCGGAGATCAGAGGCCTCTGGTCTCCGGCGGAGTCCCGGCTCCATATCAACCTTCTGGAGCTCCGGGCGATCCGGCTTGCACTCAAGGCATTCCTTCCCTCTGTCAAAGGGAAGGTAGTGCAGGTGTTCACAGACAACACCACCGCCATGTGGTACTGCAACAAACAGGGCGGGGTGGGGTCTTGGACCCTTTGTCAGGAGGCTCTGCGCCTCTGGACATGGCTGGAACATCAGGGCATGTTCCTGATGGTTCAACACCTGGCAGGTTCTCTGAACGCCAGGGCGGACGAACTCAGCCGCAGGTGCATGATGGATCACGAATGGCGTCTTCACTCGGAAGTGGCGCAAGGACTCTTTCTACAGTGGGGAGAGCCTTGGTTAGATCTATTCGCCACCGAAGAGAACGCGCAATGTCATCAGTTCTGCGCGTTGGAATTTCCAAGGCGGCACTCGCTCGGCGACGCTTTTCGTCGCGAGTGGAGTTGCGGTCTGTTGTACGCCTTTCCGCCTATACCACTTCTACCCAGAGTGTTGAAGAAGATTCGGCACGACCGGGCCCAAGTCATTCTTGTGGCTCCGGACTGGGCTCGAAGAGTTTGGTATCCCGAGCTACTCAATATGAGCATAGATCCCCCGATCCGTCTGCCTCTTCGGGAGGATCTTCTGTCGCAGCAGCAGGGGACGGTCCTCCACCCGAACCTGTCCAGTCTACACCTGCTTGCGTGGAGATTGAGCGGCGGCAGTTGATTCCTTTCGACTTGCCTCCCGAAGTTTGTGATGTGATTCTGGCAGCCAGGCGTCCCTCCACTAAGGTGGTATACGCCTGCAGGTGGAACAAATTTGTGGCATGGTGCACAGCAAAGGCTGTGGATCCCCTTTCTGCCCCTCTTTCTGAGGTCCTTCTGTTCCTTCTCTCTCTGGCCCAACAGGGTTCTGCCCTGGGTACCATCAAGGGTTATCTTTGTGCTATCTCGGCCTTCCTCAGGCTCCTGATCAGCCCTCCCTTTTCAAGTCCCCTGTTGTTAACAGGTTCTTAAAAGGCATTACTCACCTCTTCCCTCCTGTTCCGTTTGTAATGCCTCAGTGGGACTTGAACTTGGTTCTTACCTTTTTAATGTGCGCTCCCTTTGAGCCTCTGCATAACTGTCCTCTTCGTCTTCTGACTCTGAAGACAGCCTTTCTGGTGGCCATCACCTCCGCTCGGCGGGTGAGTGAGCTCCAGGCTCTATCTTGCAAACCTCCCTTTCTGTCTGTTCATCCAGACAAGGTTGTTCTTCGGACGCGTCCGTCCTTCTTGCCAAAGGTGGTTACTGCTTTCCACATTGGGCAGACCATCACTTTGCCCACCTTCTTTCCGCCTCCGCATCCTTCCAGAGAGGAAGAGAGGCTCCACCGTCTGGACCCAAAACGTGCGCTCTCCTTCTATATCGACCGCACAAAACACTTCCGGGTGGATGACCAGCTCTTTGTTGGCTACGTGGGCGCCAAAAAGGTCGGGCGGTGCACAAGAGGACCATCTCCCGCTGGGTTACCTTGTGCATCAAGACCTGCTATTCTTTGGCCAAGAAGGAGCCTCCTGTTGGGCTGCGTGCCCATTCCAGCAGGGCAACGGCTGCTACCACGGCCTTGGGCCGCGGTGTTCCGCTGCCGGTTATCTGTCAGGCAGCTACGTGGGCCTCGCTGCACACGTTTACTAAGCATTACTGCCTTGACAGTCAGGTCCGGAGGGACGGCTTCTTTGGCCGTTCTGTCCTCCAGGACTTCCTTGTCTGATCTTTGTTCGCAGACCCACCACCGGGGTTGGTATTGCTGGGGTATCTATTCTAAGGTAAGGAATCTGTCACTAACGTGTCTCTTTCAGATGCACAAGTTACTAACTTGTGTAACGATATATCTGTAAGAGACAGTAGTTAGTGACAGATTCCTTACCGCCCCACCCATCCTCCCCGTTCTGCGAACTGATTTCTAGGGTTAAGGACATCCCTTTCAGGGCCCTAGTATTTTTCAGACACCTGTGTCAGCTTCTTGCATGGCTCTGCGTTCCTGGCGCGGAAAGTCGTGTACAGAACTGACGTCAGCGCGCAGGGGCGGCGCCTAAGTACTGCCCGCGACGTCATCCCGGCGATCACGACGCCGACGACGGACGCGGAGCCGCACGACGCCGCCTACCGACGCGCAAGGGTACTGCTACGCAAAACTTTCCGGATCCAGCCTGACGCCTGGGGATATTCTAAGGTAAGGAATCTGTCACTAACTACTGTCTCTTACAGATATATCGTTACACAAGTTAGTAACTTGTGCATTTGGTTGTGTGTGTGTGTTGCTTGTAGTGTTTTGTGGTATCTGATTAGAAAAGGGTTGCTGACGTGTTTTTTTTAGAAGTGGTTTGTGAATGTTAATTTGAAAAAAATGAGTTTGATCTAGATAGAGATCTTTACTAACACCAGGGGTGGCTCCTTTTCACGGGCCCTGTGGCACAGCCCTGCCACCTGTAAGCCCTCCACCAGGCTCCCGGTGACAGGAGGAGGAGGAGGGGACTGAGCTGAGTATTGTTAAAAACACAGCACTCTGTAGTTGGTCGGATGCCTGAATTGTGCATATGTGCTACTATCTCGATTTGCACCCTGCTGCTGCATTGACTACTTACTGGCATGTCAGACTGCACAGCGAACTTCCTCGTGCCACCAGCACATGTGACATTCTGCATGGCACTCGCACATATGTCGTATTTTGCATGGCACCGATACATGGGTCACTTTCTGCGTGCTACCCATACAAAGGTTGTATTCTGCATGGCAGTCATTCACAGGTTGCGAGCTTGACGGCCCCTTCACATAGGTTGCATTCTGTACAGCACTCATGACACCAATACCTCTGAGGTGCTTCGATGTTAACGTTCAGAAGGGGTATGCCTGCACTGTTAAACAGTACATATTAAACTTATGCAATTTCTGTAACAAAAGGGCATTTGTTTTTACATGAAAGATTGTAATTACAGAGCCCCATTCCGTCACATTTCTTTTCTTGGCAATATATTTAGTTTTATAATAGAAAGTTAGTTAAGTGATAATGGTATTACATCGTGTTTCTACAATTGAAAAAAATGGGTGGCCAATCTTTTAATTTTGTCTGGTGGTGAATGTTTTTTATTAAACAGTCTTCTGAAGGTTACAAGTCATAAATTAGACTGAGGAGTGCATAGCAGTAAAAGGTGTTTGTAAACAATATGATGCAGGAAAAAGAGAGAGCCCATACCGCATTAAAGATGACAATTTATTATAAAAATTGCATCACAGATTCCAGTGTCCGGTGGAAATTCTAAGGTAGTACACCAACAACTGAATAGATCCCACAGCGGGATCTATGCCGACAGCCCCCCTGACTGGCCTAGACCCATCAGTTCGCTCCTCTTTAATTGCGTGTTGGGTAGCATAGCTGTTACAACCTATTATGTTTCAAAGAAGAAATTTAATACAGTTGTTGAGTTCTCTTGGGTAATAACTTCTGTCTTCAGTCATGTATTATAGACAACTTTTCTGATGCTGACCTGAGACTGTTATTGAATTTGTCTGCCCACTTCTTTGAAATGAAATAGGTCTCGCATTTACAAGAGTTTGATCTATTGGCATTGTAAATGGCGATGCTTTTTATTTATGTTAATTAGCAAAACAGATAAATAAAAGGCATTGTCGTTTACAATGCCAATAGCTTAAACTTTTGCAAATGCAAGACCTATTGCATTGCAAATGCTTGTCAGTAAATTTCATGGATTTTCTAAACTGTACTGCATTAACCTGCCATGTACCCATTCTGCACTGCATATGGCCTCCGGTCAGACCCTGTGCCAAACCAGCCACAGCTGTGCGCAGCAGAGGTTGGTCAGAGTTCCTGCCTGGCCTTTCACTGGGCGTAATTTACAAAATTATCTGCCATGACTAATCAAACAGCGCCAAAGGTTGTAGTGAACTAAAGTTTTTATTGCTCCCTTTTATCTTTGTTCTCTTCTTGAAGGATTTCCTCAAACCTTGACATAACCAACTGAAAGTTAAGCCTGCTAAAAGTCTGCTACCTTTTGTGCAGATTCATCAGTGCCAAGTTTATATGCAAATTAACACTTCTTTGACAGCCTTTAAATCAACCCCTCTTTATGAACCTGTATACAACTGAGAAAAGTAAAAGAAGGCTAAACTGCCAAATGTCCCAGAGTTCCATCAAACAGTACCAAAATTATTAGTAAATTAAAAATGTGTTAGCGCATTTTAAGCAAGGAATCAAGCTGACCCTAGGTTTTAGGTGTGTGCAAAAAAGAAGAATTTTTCTCGGGTACATTTTATCTTTCTATCTTTCTTTCGTGGTGGAGATATTATTGTAATATCCTAACGTTCAGCTCAACTTAGTCTTTTTAGGTACAGCTCCCATCCTAAGACAATATTTGTGTCGGTTTACTGTTGCCACCCTCATAATTCATATGAAAATGTCCTTGCTTTCCCCATTGCAGACTAAGGGGGTCATTAGCATGGCGGGCGGACTTTGTCCGCCCGCCATACCCCCGGGAAATGGGACCGCCCGCAATGCATGCGGCGGTCCCGCACATGCCATTAGGATGCGCCCGCCACACTGGCGGGCGCATCCCGCATTCCTGACAGTGCGGCGGGCGGTGCTGAAAGCACCGCCCGCCGCAATGCCAAAAATGCAAGTTGTGCTTGCCACGTTGTACATTGAAATGCAGGGGTACCCCCCATGTGCACCCCCCCATGTGCACCCCCCACCCCCCCAACACTCCGGGGGCCTGCAACGGGCCCCCAATAGCAATTACCGTATGCCTTTCCATGGCGGCAACGCCGCCATGGAAAGGCACACCTCCGCCAGCATCATAATATGGATGGCGGTGTCTTGCAGACACCGCCACCATATAATGCCCCTTTTCCGCCGGTCGACGAGTCGACCGGCGGAAAAGCGTCGGACGGTCTTTCCGTCCGCCGGGGTCCCCCCCGCCATAGTAATATGGCGGGGGTAAATGTGTGGCAGGCGGAGGAAAATAGCGGGCGATCCGCCCGTTATCATAATGGGCCCCTTCGTTTTTACAATCTTTATTACAGCTCCAGTCTCAATCCCTGCTGGAATGATCATATAGGGTATTTCCTCTTGAATTACTCATTCATGAGTAGGCAGGTTGGCCCTCGGACACCTGTAGAGAAGAATACAAAGACCGGTGTCAGGTGGCAGCCTCCATGTCCTGTCCTCCTCCCTGTCTCATAAAACTTTAGCAACTATAGAGTCCTCCGGGTTGGCTCTCACCACCCTCTGTCTGACTATATCCACTCCTACTGGTTAGTATTACTTGAGCACCTCCTCTGTACAAGGAAGACAACTGTGTATTGGTTGGCAGGGGCAAAGCTCATCCCTTTACCCCTCCCCTTTGAAATACGGCTCCTCACTTTTCCTTACCTTGCATTATGTCACGGCTGCTATCGACCAGGGACCCCACGCTTTCCTCCTGTACAGTCCCTCCTGCTGGGAGCAGCAAAGAAGCCTTCATATCCTCTCAACTCTTTCAGCCACATCATCCACAGGAGCCAACCCTGAGTAGGCCGACGCCAAGTACAGAAATGTGCTGGCAAGCTCACCATGTCTGCATGGTGGCAGGATGCAGGTAGGTTCTCAGGATTGGCTAGTTCATGTCAACTGTAATGGCTCCTGTCACTTTACCAGGCCGTCCTCGGGTGTTTCCTTTACTCTTTCTTGGTTCTCTCTCCCGGCAGAGTTCTCCTTCTTTATAATGGACTATAGAGGGTTAGTCTAGGAAATCTGTGGACACATTGGCCCTTTTACAGACACACCCGTTATCCCTGATGTTCTCGCTGGCCCATGTCCACAGACCTAGAGAGAACATCCGCATTTGTTTGCACGAAACGTGTGCAGTGCATCACAGGAAAGGGAAAAGGGCTGAAGAGCCAAAAAGCACCACAATACCGTGTGTTACTATCTTTGTGTTGTGGAAGCCAAATTAAAGGAGCATGGTCTGCAAGTGTGAAAAATGTGTGCCCAATAATTAATATCGAATACCCATTTAATAGCCAAGAGTTCCTTCTCTACAGTCACTCGAGCTATCTCGTGGCTCAATAGTTTCTAACTGAGAGGGCCGGATGCATTCTATCCTCCCTTTGAAAGGGGCAGAACTACGCCGAGGCCAGTGCCAGAAGTGTTGGTTTCAATCAGAAGGGATGAGAATTATCTGGAGACAGTGTAGGAGGCTGGCTTAGTATATGGTGAACACTTATTTAAGTGAAGCACCTTGCACTAATCCAGACAACCCTTATGGTGTTTTAGTGGTCTTAGACAACCATAGAAAGCTCTTTAAGTGGTAGCTGTGGAGAGCAGCCTTCAGGCTTAGTCCAGAAGGAGTGTTAAGCAGCTTGTTTTACCAGAACTAATCATATAGTTTAGGTTAAACGAAAAAGAACCACACAGTGTATTTATAAAAATAGTCATATTTATTATACACGCTCACTAACACATTGGTATATCTCCGACCCGGAGATATCAACACAATACACACAATACTTTAAAAGTAAACAGATAAGTAAGCACAAATACACAGTGGTCCCGAGGGTGAGACCAGACCGTATACTAAAGAAGTGGAATGCAAACTGCAACCAAAGTCTGGACTGGGACCAGAAGACTCAGAAGAGCTGGGGACACAAGGAACCACCCGAGGTATGTACCCAGGAACCCCACGGAGGCTGTGTGCACAGTGGAAACACAGCTGCGTATTCAATGCAAGTCAATGGGACAGTCGCTGTTGCAGTTTTTAAGAAGAAGGACCCTTCCCAGTGGACCCTGAAGATACCCTGTGGAAGACAGAAGGTTGGAGAGTCACCCCGCCCGTGAATTCCTCAGGAACCAGGATACCTACACCAGGGAAGCCGGGTGCATAGGTGTGAAGTGATGTCAGAAACCGCCGTAGACCACAATGGATGACTTAAAAAAAGGTGCCGCTGGCTAAGAAGGTGAAAGAGTCTATGGAATCCAAGGATGGATTCTTGAAGTGGACAACCTGCAAGCAGAGAGGACAGAGTCTATGCCACTTGGAAGTGACCAGGAGGCACGGAAGACCAATGACCACCGATGACAGAAGATGCAGGAGTGAGGACGGTGACCTTGTCACTGCAGCTGTGAGGACCAGGCAATGCTGTGGAAGACCAGGAGCTGTTCACGAGCTGTCCCAGGTAGGAAGCAAAGAACCAGAGGTCGGTGTCTGGCGGGAGCACCAACAAGCCTTGGCAGCAGCAACAGACGTGGTAAACGAGGAAGGTGCAGTGTTGGGACCAGAGAGGTCCAAGGGACTCACCAAGTGCAGGAGAGTCAGAGGAGGCCCCGAGCAAGCAGGGGAGCCCACTGAAGCCAAAGAATGCCCTCCTGAGGACCCACAGGCCGAAGACACAGGAATCGTAAGAGGATCTTGTGCAGCTCACCAAAAATGCTGGCCCACGGTGCATAGGATGTGTTGAGGTCAAAGATCTTGGCAGGAAGAGATACTGGAGCTTCTTGTAGCCTGAAGATCTCTGGAGGACAGAGCCAACAAGCCTTGGCAATGGCAAATTGACGCAGTGCACAGGGGTTCTGTTCCAGTGGTACAGACAAGGGATACTGGCCTCAAACTTGCTGAGAGGACAGGGCAGGCCTCGAGGGAGTTGCAGAACCACCACCTGTGTTGCTGGGCCTTTTGGAGTCCATAGGATGTCAGGAGCAGCAGACCGGTCAGCTTTGTTGCAGTGCCTGAAGATTCAGGGAAGTGACTCCTTCACTCCAAGGGAGATTACTTTAGGTGTCCTTGATGCCCATAGGGCTGGAGAGGAACCTGGACGGAGCACAGGCACAGACGATGCAGAAGACTGGCAGGACGACGAGACCAGGAGCAGCAGGATTCTACCTTGATGCAGTCTTGGTTCAAGGCGAAGTCCAAGGTGACCAGACAGTTTAAGTTGAAGTGGTTTTGGGTTTGAATCTTGTCCCACAGCGAATCTGAAGAGCCACCCACAGGTAAGCTCTTAAGTACCCTAGGGAAAGGGTTGGGATGATTCAAGGATCCCTCCCAGAGGAGGGGCTGGACAGAGGGGAGGATACTCCAATGTCCTTTGTCTAGTTTCGCACCAGAGCTGGAGCCAATGGCTCCTTGAACTGGCTGAAACTCGAGTATGCAAGGAGGGCACCAAATGTGCCCTTCAAAGCAGTGTGGTGGTGGTCACACCTCCCTGTGGTAGGAAACCTATTGTTCTGCCTTCCCCTGCTCGAGCTCAGCTCAGCAGCAGGCGGGCAGAAACGTGTCTGTGGTCAGCAGTAGCACTAGCTTGCTGTTAAACCCTAAAAGGCTGGCACCGGAAATACAGGAGGGCACCCTAGGGGAACCCCCCAGTACATGGGATCCTACAACAACACTGGAATCGGTGTTGAGGTAGGATTCCAACATGTTTGATCCCAAACATGACCGGTTTCAGCGCAGCCAATATATAGTTAGAAATCTCGTATTTGACTTGATGTGCACTTTATGTATTAAATGGCTGACCGCACTTACAAAGCCTGGAGAATTGACTCCAGGGTTTGTAGAGGGGCCCTGCTCATGCAGGGGCACCCACACACTTGTAACCAAGCACCCTGCCCTCAGGACTGAAGAGCCTGCCATAGGGGTGACTTATAGGTTTTAAGTGCAGTGACCTCAGATATAAGGAAACTTATATCTGTTGTAAGTGGTGTGTTACAAGACAAGACACCGGACTTCGTAGGAAATGCTTTAAACTGTAGGTTTAATTGAAAGTCAGTGTCCCCAGGTGGAAGATTCTTCAGGGTTTCTTCACTCCTTTCGCCCTCCCTGACTCTCTTTCGCTGTAGTGCTGCTGTCCTTCTCTTTCCTTGTCGTCCCCCTGGCCTCGGGGATTGCCCGACGTGGTTGTCCGTCTTCTGGAGATCCTTTTCTGTCCGAAGCACCCTCGTAAGAACCAAAAAGGGACAGGCGGTTATTTGCAGGCAAAATGACTAGTGTTGGTTCCTTCACCAAAACACCCCAGGATGTGTGGACAAAAAGGGTACGGTTTCCTTAGGAGGAAGTGAGCACTCAAACAATAAGGGCGCAACACCAAAGTGAGGGGATAAAACAGAAGCAACTGGGCCGGGTGGTTTTCCCTCCCTTAGTCTTCTGGGTCCTCACATTCTGCCAGCCCAGGTTACTTGCATGAAGCCGTGGCCCGGTAACGGAGCCACGGCCGCCTCGTCCGTTTGGCCTTTCCCTCGGGTGGTCGATCCCTCTGCTCCTCTTCGTCTCTTCTCACGATTGGTCCGGGTCTCGTCCTCTGTCATCGCGTCGTCCCTCTGGACCCTCGGTTCCAGAGTCGGCGCTCCACACCCTCTCGAACCACTGTCTGTCGCCTCGTCCTCCTCTGGCAGCTCCTCACATACTTCCGGGGCCGGAAGCGGTTGTTGGCCACACCCCGTTGTGAACGTCAGCCAACTCCTGACGGTGCCCCCGGGGCTCCTGGGACTCTCCTCTGGGGGGGGGGGGGCTGTCACAGTGCCTTCCCACAAGGCATGGCTGATCGGGCGATGAGGACCCCGCAGATAGGGAGTCCACGTTCCCCTGCAGTTTTCCAGGCAAGTGCAACACCTGAAATGAGAAAGGCTGGAGTGCAAGAAACCATCGCAGAACATGTGCATTAAAATCCTTAGGACGGGCTAACCACATTAAGGGCACATGATCCGTATAAAGCAGAAATGGACGCCTAAGTAGATAGTACTGGAGTGAATGGATAGCTCACTTTATCACCAAGCACTCCTTTTCGATGGTAGAATAGCGGAACTCACAGGGCAAAAACTTCCTACTCAGGGAGACCACAGGGTGTAACACACCCCCTCCCATCAGGCTGTGACAGCACCGCGCCCAGTCCTCCTCAGAGAAGTGTGGGATGAAACAGCAGTAATAACCCACCAAACCCAGAAAAGCTCTGATTCCTTTCTTTGTGGTGGGACGTTCAAGGGTCCTGATGGCCTCCACTTTGTCCACCTGTGGTCATATCATCCCTTTCTTGTATGTGGTACCCCAAATATCGGATAGCATTTGTGGCCAGTGTACACTTCTCTGGGTTTGCTGTCAGCCCTGCCTTTCTGACACTGTTCAGTACTGCTTTTAGGTGTGCGACATGTTGTTCCCATGAATGGCTAAAGACCACAATGTCGTCTAGATAAGCAGCTGCATACGCCTGGTGTTCTCGTAACACCAAGTCCATCAGGCGTTGAAAGGTCACCGGGGCTCCATGTAGGCCAAAGGGCAAGACCTTGAAGTGGTATAGGCCCGAGGGGGTAGAGAAAGCCGTTTTTTCTTGGGCTGTTGGTGTCAGGGGTATCTGCCAATATCCTTTTGTTAGGTCCAGAGTGGTTAGATATTTGGCTGTGCCCAGGTTTTCTATCATCTCATCGACTTGGGGCATAGGATAGGTGTCAAAATGGGCCACGCTGTTCAGCTGTCTAAAGTCAATGCAGAACTGGAGTGTCCCATTCGTTTTAGGCACTAACACGACTGGGGAACACCAAGCGCTACAGGAGGCAAGGCTCATGGCTCAAGGTTCTATGACACCATCCCTTAACATCTTCTTATCTTCTTCCTCTACAGCCTTCCGTCTGGCTTCGGGTATTTGATAGGGTTGTAACCTAATGGGTCTGGCGCCCTCAGTCCTAATGTCGTGTTGTATGAGGGAGGTTCTGCCTGTTCGTTGGGTGAAAACGTCACGATAGTCGTCTATGAGATCAGGTAGCGTCTTTGTTTGGTCTACTGATAACCAGGGACCCATAGGGACTAGACCTGTCTCTGCTGTTCTACCCATCAAAGGAAAGGAGATAGCCAGTGGTCGCGAGTCCGTTATCAACAGGTCGGCCGGAGTCGCAACCTCTGGCTCTTCCCTGTCCACCCACTTCTTCAATAAGTTGACATGGTATATCTGTCCCGTTCTCCTCTTGTGAGGTTCTGATACTTGATAAGTGACCGGAGTCACTTGGGCTAATACCACATACGGTCCTTGCCATTTCGCTAACAGCTTATTGTCCGTAGAAGGAAGGAGCAGGAGGACCTTGTCACCTACCCGAAAGTCCCTTAGCACGGCCTTGTGGTCATAATTACTTTTCTGTTTGGCTTGGGCGGTTTCTAGGTTTTTTCGTACTTCTTCCCATAAGGTAGTTATTCTTTCTCTAAGGTTATAGGCGTAGTCAAGGAGAGCTTTTCCCTCATCTTCTTCGCCTTCCCACCTCTCAGCGGTCATGTCTAACAAAGTTCGGGGCTTCCTTCCAAATATGAATTCAAATGGACTATACCCAGTCGAAGACGGGTATGGGTACGTATTGCAAAAAGGGTAAGCGGTAACTGTCTATCCCAGTCTCTCCCTGACGCTGATATGGTAATTTTTAGAATGGTTTTGATGGTATGGTTATACCGCTCCACCAATCCATCCGTCTGTGGGTGGTAGACTGAGGTGCATATCTGTTGAACCCCAAGCATGGTACATACTTGAGCCATGAGCCTTGACATAAAAGGTGTGCCTTGATCTGTTAGGATATCACGAGGAAACCCCACTCTGCTAAAGAACCCAATCATAGCTTGTGCGACTGCCTTGGTTGTCATGCTGGTGAGTGGTATGGCCTCGGGGTATCTGGTCGCATAGTCGACCAACACTAATATATATTGACATCCCCGGGCTGAGGAGACCAAGGGCCCCACGAGATCCATAGGGACGTCAATAACGGGTAACAGCCGTAAGGGGGCTTTGGGTACATGGGGGGGTTTACTCGCTGAATGAGCACAAGCCGCACAGAAGCGTCTGATATCCGAGAACACCCCAGGCCAATAGAACCATCTCAGATGATACTCTTCGGTTTTCTCTCTCCCATAATGACCCCCGCCCGCCTGACTGTGACCCAAGTGTAAGACCTGCATTCGAAAACGGAGAGGGACTAGTAGTTGGGTGACTGTCCCAAGTGGGTTTTTTGATTTTTCTATACAACAAACCTCTTGAAACACAGAAATAGGGTCCTACCTGTCTGTCGTCTCCCTTCACGGTCTGGCCCAGGCGTTCTCTAAGGCAGGATTCTCTCTCTGGGCTGCCCTGAAGCTGCGTGGTGTTTCCTCTGTCTCATCTGCAACAGAGGGAGCGGAAGGGTTGTTAGACAAACCATTCAGAACGACCCGTTGATTATTGATTCGTTTCTCTCTGCGAGATCTCCTTACTTTATACCTACCGCCGGTTATAACCTCATTGGAAAAATGGGCTTCTGTCAACCACATGCTCTCGTTCTTCTTTCCAATTGCCGTTGTCAGAAGGACAGGAAAGTTCACGTAATCCGTTCCCACTATCATTTCTCCAACCAGCCTGGGTATTACCCCAACCCTGATGGGTTTTCTTTCCCCCTCCCACTCCATGTCTACAATGCCAACGCGATATTCTTTACTGTCTCCATGCACGCAGGTTATTTTTACCAGTTCTCCAGGCTGCCACTGGTGCTCCAGGACTTGCTCGCTATTGATAACAGAGTGGCGACAGCCCGATTCAACAAGAGCCTTCGTGCACTTTCCATTTATCTGGAGGGTCAGGTGGTAGGACTCTTGCTTGTCCCCTGCCCATAGCACCCGTCCCCTTGCGTACCCTACCTCCATGGGTTCGCTAGTGCTGGTCTTCTGGGGGCAATTTCGGGCGATGTGACCCCAGTCTGCGCATTGGTAACACTGCGGTCCTTGTCCTATCTCTTTCGTTGTGGGTCGTGGGGTGGGTCTATAGTTCAAGGGAGGTCTAGGCGTGGGAGAAGAGGGATTGGGACCAGAAAATTTCCATCGCAATGCCACCGGAGTTGGCATCCGGGGTCAAGAGGGTGTAATATCATGGGCTCGTTGGTATTCACAGGCCAGTTCAATGGCGTTGGATATAGTTTGGTTTGGATGTTGTTTGACCCATGTGCGCATCGGGCTTGGGAGCCCCTCCTGGAATTGTTCTAAGAGGACCTTGCCCATTACTTCTTCCATAGTGGAGGTGGTTGGTTGTAGCCACCGGGTGCCGAGATCCTGTACCCTATACAAGAATGCGCAGGGAGTGTCCTGTGGTAACCATTTTTCCTTCCGGAACTTTGCCCAATAGTATTCCTGATCATATCCCAGCCTTTCCAGCATGGCCTTTTTGATCTCGTGGTATGGGGTGGTTCCCGCCAGGTTGGCGGCCTGATAGGCGGTTTGCAGTTCACCTGAGAGTAAAGGACGATGTACTGGCCCCAACGTTCCTTGGGCCACTGGCGGTACCAGCTACCCTTTCGAAATTGGTGAAGAAGTCTGGGTTCTCCCCCGCCTGGTACTTTTTTGTAAGACAGAGCTGGGTACATTGGGGTGGACTCTGCTACCGACAATGGTATACGTTAGGCGTTGAATAGCAGCATCCTGCACCACCTGATTATTGGTGATCACCCCAGCCTGGGCCTGTAATGCTTCTTGTAGATGCTTGCGGTCTTTCTGGGCCTCCATAGTTTGCCCCTCTACCACCAGCTGTAGGTGGCGCTGCCCTTCTGCCAGCTGTTTAATCTTGTCGTCAAGGCTTACAGTCTGCGGCATTGTCTTGTCCTGTGTCAAATGGGAAGGGTATCCCACTTCTGACACCACTGTTACAAGACAAGACATGGGACTTCGTAGGAAATGCTTTAAACTGTAGGTTTTAGTGAAAGTCAATGTCCCCAGGTGGACGAATCTTCAGGGCTTCTTCACTCCTTTCACCCTCCCCAACTCTCTTTCGCTGTAGTGCTGCTGTCCTTCTCTTTCCTTGTTGTCCCCCTGGCCGCACCCACGACTCATTCATCTTCCGCCACAGTGGGATACACCGCCGACTCACAAGTGGGGAGTTTGGTGAGGGATACCTACTAGGTAATTGCATGTGAAAGAAGGACACACTAGTAATGCACAGCAGTGGCAGGACAGTGTTCAACCATATTTTTCTCGCACCACAGGTGACAGTGCGTATGTGGTCCGGGACTACCTACTCACGCCTCACCTTAATCCTGCCAACGCTGGAGAGCGGAGGTACAACAGTGCCTACATAGCGACCAGGTGTACCATCGAGAGGACCTTCGGGATACTCAAGAGCCAGTTCCGATGCTTACAAAAGAGTGGAGGGGCACTTCAATACAGCCCCCAGACCTGTTGCAAGATAGTGGTAGTGTGTGCCATGCTGCACAACATCGCCACCAGGAAGGGCACACCAGTGGAGCTCAGCGAATCGGAATCATCGGATGAGGAGGGGCCAGCTCCTGGACGCATGCCAGCCGGTGTAATTGGTGCAGCTGCTGGCCGCCAGAGGCGAGATGAGATCACACGCAACTATTTCTAGGTAAGAAAAGATGACACAATGCCAAAGATCTAATACGAGACTGTGTTTAATTTCCTTTAGTATAGGATATATATTGGCACACAGCCTGTGTGGCACACAATGTATTGTTCAATGTCCCGCACATGTGTGATTCACAGTGCAAATGAACTATCTTGACCAAGTGTCTGTGTGCACTGGGTTGATGCACCCATATCCATGCCTAAGTCTGACCACCTCAACTGCGGCGCTGTCGGCCTGTAGCCCCTTGCTGTGGCTGCACAGTGCCCTCTTCACCTGTCTCAGCAGGCCTGCCGTGACGCACACTACGGCGCCTGTCCGGTGGGGGCGGTGGGGTAATGCTGCTTCTGCTGGATTGGGCATCCTCATCTGTTGGAGTGAGGACTCCTGGGCCAGCAGTGGCAGCTGCACGCAGCTGATCCACAGCACGTCACCTGTACCAGACCCCTGGCCACGTCCTGCCTGCAGTGTGCCACCTCGTGCTGCATACTGATGCTGCGCCTTGACAGCACAGAGGTCGCTGAGGAAAGGCGGTTGACCGCCCTGGTGTAGAGGTCTAGGCGGGTGTGCAGGTGCTGCCTCTCCCTGCGCCTAGCAGCACGGTCCGCCCTTAGTTCAGCACAGAGTGCCTCCAGGGCACCACTCAGGCCCATGAAGCCAACCCTGATTTGCCTCTGTATTGACCGTATGTTTTTCGCCTGCAGGCACTGGACCTCTAACATGTGGCCCTCCAGCCCTTGGAAGACTGTGTCATCTCCTGTGACTGCTGCACTGGTGGATGCCCGTGGTGCCCTGCACCTGGATGGGATTGGTGGTATTGGTGCTGCACGTGCTCGGGCACGGGGTTGTGGCTCTGGCTGTCCCTGGACTGTTTGGACATTGGAATCGGTTTCCTGGGATTCCTCCTCCAGTGGGGGCAATGGTGGCACTGCAATCCGCCTGCGGCGTGTTGGCGGGATGACTGGGCTGCCCTCGTCTTCCTCTTCCTCTTCCTCCTCCTCCTCCTCCTCCTCTTGCCCTGTTGCCGCTGGGCTGGGGGATTCATCCTCCCCTTCACTGATTGTTCCCTGTGTTTCTGTTGGTGCTGTGGACATAAATGCACACATTAATTGACTGTCTTGCCTTGCATTTGTCATGCATTAAATGTCACTGTTTGGAGTTACATGGGCCCTATCTGTCTGTATTCTGACTTTCATGATGCACACATACTGTCTGAGCCTGGCTGGGTGTCATTGCTCCACTGTTAGGTGCATGTGACTACATCTCCCATAATGCATTGCTGTGTGTGCTTGTGCACCTGCACTGGAATTATACTTTGGTTGTGCCCCTGGGTCTCTCCTGGGTGTATGGGGGATGTAGGGAGGTATCAGGGGTGTGATGGCATGCTTCTTACCTTGTCCTGGTTGTGGGTGGTCGGAGCTGTCCAGGTCTGACACGCCCATTACACTCTCCGGAAGCAGGGTCCCCTCAACCATTTCCTCGAGTGGTGTTGAAGCGGTGGCAGTGGAGGTCCCACCACCGGTCTTGTTGGCCTCCTCCAACCTGGCAGCGACCTTCTATTTGAGCGTGCGCATGTCATACCAGCGCTTCTGTAGGTCTTTGACGCTACGATGTGTGACGCCAATTGCATTGACTTTGCGCTGGATGTCTGCCCATATCCTTCTCTTGCGTGTCTCTGGCACACGCAGGGACTTCTTGCCAAACAGGAGCTCATGGCTCACAACCATCTCCTGTATCAGGGCCTCCTGCTCACTTTCTGTGAACTTCTGTTTCCTCATTCTGGGGGTCTCCCCTGCTGCTTGTCCTTGCTGGCCATGTCTCCACTCTCTCCAATGTGAGTAGCACTGCAGTGATGCCTCAGCCTCAACTCCTACTCTCTCACTCTGCTCCTGGGACTCAGGTGCAGCATGGGTAGTCACACTTCCTGGTTGTGATGTCATCCACCTGCACCTGATTCCCCGATTCACACTTAGCGAATTCGCTATTTTGCGAATTCGCTATTTTGCGTATTCGCAAAATATAGCTTTCGCTAATAAGGAATCGCTATTTAGCTACTCGCTAATCATTTTGCGATTATTAACGATTCGCTATGTTTTTGCGAATTTTTGTTTACATACAGTTTTGCGAATCTCTAATAGCGATTCGCTAAGATTCGCTATTAGAGATTCGCAAAAGGGGTGTTTGTTACATATGGCCCTTGGTTCCTCCATTTTTGAAGGTGATATTTATTCTTATGTTCACTTCTGGAAAATGGTTGTCCAGTGAGCTCTGCTTCTAAGGTTATCTGAGATGCAGTGTCGGACAAGTTATTTGCCTTCTGTGGCACCTTGTCTGGTAGAGACATGGTCTAGCCGCAGATTCCTTATTGCCTGAAAATTCACAAGTAAGGAATCTGAGGCTAGATCTCTCTATCAGATTGAATATTTACCTTAGGGCTGTTTACGACTATGCCTTACATGGTTGAAATGATTTCTGTTTTATCAGAAGAGAAGGTTTGCTTTTTGATCGTTCTTCACTTTAAGAACATCCTGGATATTTCCATACTCTTTGGCATTGATACTATTGATAGTCATACATTTCCTGTCGGGAGGTTATATGTTCTCTGTCTCCTTGGGGGCATTTCTCTTTCTCTATTAACCATTTGCTACTTTCTGTACCTTACAGCCCTTTAAGGGATCATAGTGTGACCAAATGATCTGGCGCTTCATTGTCTGCCTTACAGTCCGATTGGATTTTGGCTCATATGCCTTGTGGGCAATTACTCCAACTGGGTTCCCTTTTTTGGCATTTTCCAGGGACTTGGTTTATTTTGTTCATCTTGACCTTATAGGCCAAGTGTGGTCGTACGTACTTGCTGCTGGCAAGGGCTCATTTTCATGTGGGTTTCCTTTAGGTAGTACCAGCCTGTTAAGATACTTTTGACGGGCAGCATTATCTTAATGTGAGGTCACCCAAGGTGTTTCATTGAGGGTGCGATATATCTCTTGATATTATTTTGTATGGTACATTGGGACTGTTTTTTTCAGTTCCGTTTATCCATGTGTGTATACAGAGTTTACATAAGTGTGTTGCATATGTGTTTACACATGCTGAAATATAGTTCTGCTATATGTAATATTTAAAAAAAAATCTTTGTTTTAGAGATGGACTACAACATTCATCTGTCTTGATACTTGGATTGATCTTCCCGACCTTGCAATGAATGGGTCTATTCATCTTGGATTTAGTGGGAATGGGTTTTGGAAACCCTTCTTTTTTGGAATTATCAGGACACATTTCCTGCAGATATTTCTTTACTGATGTAGAGAATGTGAGTTACATGGCATTCACTTTGCCTTTGGCCCTTCCAGTCCTAGGACTCACTTACCCTTTGGGGGTTAAATACTATTGCCTGACTGTGTCATCTGTGTCAGATGTCTTCTGATAGGCTATTATCCTGTTCCCCTTGAGGCTTTGGTTTTCTGTGCCTGCGGGGTTGTTTCTTATTTACATGGCCTGTGGTCATTGCCACAAATTTTATGGAGGGCCATGCTCTCTTTAGTTTAATTTCTACGTAGGTCTGGCCTGTGGCCAATTTAGACCAGATGGTTCTCTTTGAGAGGTCTGGTCAATTTAGACCAGCTGGTTCTCTTTGAGAGCTTTGGTAGGATTAGTTTGTAGACCCTCCTCCGGGTGGCTATAGCTATGGTATTTAATTCATAAGTTAAGGAATCTGCAACTAGATGTCTCTATCAGATAAACAAGAGTGGGGAGGCATGGGTGAGTCTGTAAGGAATCTGCAGCTAGATATTGCCTCTAGACTCAAATAGCAAACATGTAGTCCTGTGCGGGTGGTTCACTGGTGCTGATCCCTTTTTGGCTCTGACGTGCCATTACACTACTTAAAACTCCTCCATTTGTGATTTACAAACATTAGGTCCCAGAGCATTGTGAAATCTGCTTGAGATACATATGCTTTAACTTCTCACTATTCACTTGGGTGGCTCACCAGTCTGGCCTCTAATTCTCCTATCCCTATTATTTTTTAACAAACAGGCTACCAGTTTCCTGTCCTGAGGGGTTGAAACGCATAGACACCTTCCATCAGGGGTATTAATTTAGGAGGATCTCCGCAGAAGCCTTCCAAAAGAGAAATTTGGCTGCACTGTGTGGTTTCTGAAAATAATTATACCTTAACCCCCTGCTTATTCCCTTTGTGTGGAAAATACAAGTCAGATGAAAAACTATGTATGGACATTGAACATACTCCAAATTTACAACATTTTGGAACTGGAACTTTACCTTAGACTCACAAATCTTTTCTTACAATTGTGTTGTTTTCACGAATTGGTGACGAAAAAAGCACTATGCAATTTCTAGTATTTGCCGTTGTGTTATTGCATAAATTATGTGTCAAATCCATAACTGAATCATGTGTATGATCTCCATCTAATTATTATGCTGTTATATTGTGTTAAAGTATCTTGTTGGAATAAGAGAATGAAAATATAATTGATGATCATTTAATTAAGTGTTTTGTTTAGGTGTCATTCCTCACATTGTAGGCAAATCTGAAAGGCCTATGCTTACACTCCAGACCAGAAAACCTAGTTTTTCTTGATGTCCACCAGTAAAAAGATGATTGGCAGTTGCATAACAGCATTTTGAAAAGCTTTGGGTACCATTAATTGATTCTGCAAGATATTCAGAACTATTCTGTAGACCAACCGTTTCTCCCATTGAAAATAGGGACATTTGGGAAATGAGTCTTTGGCTCCTCCTTTCTGTGCTCACAGCAGGGCAGTTTTCAATAAATCATCTTTTTTTTTTTTTAGCATTATATAGCGCAAACTCGACCCAAAGGTATGAGAGCGTTTTACAAGAGCGCCAGTTGTTTTACAGACAGACACATTAATTTTTTGTTAGGCACGGGGAGATTAAGTAATTTGCCCAGAATCAAAGGATGTTGAGCGTCGTTGCCGAGACTTGAACCCGGTTCCCCAGCTTCGAGGTCGACCTCTCTAGCCATTCAGGCTAGACTTGTTGGTGATTCTATAGGTTCCAAGCCACTGACCAGTTTGTTATGCCCCAGGTCATACCGGAGAAGTGGAGCTTCTCCTAGTGTCTCTGCGACTTGCTTTTGCTTCTTGGGGTTTGTAAAATTCCTCATGAAATATCTTCCCCCACATACAGATTCTCTTCACTAATTTTGAGATCCGTGGCTAGTCTAGGACAACTTTTTGAATTGACGTATGTATGTCCCTGGGACCACTGGTTCCAGTAAATGTGGTATTATGCTCACTTCTTCTCAAGTCTCTACATTCAGCTCAAATTGTACCTTTATTGCAGGAAACATCTTGGTATTGCCATGAAAGCAAAGTATAGATATCTGTCACCAGTCTCTATGTGGCTACAAAGGGAAGGGCTCACTGCTGTCTTGAACACAGCCACTGTCTATTAAACCCAGTGACACCTTTCCATTAATACTTACTTCCAGGAGCTATAGCCTTCCTCTAAGATAGATCTCTGTGTAGTCTGCACCTGCATAGCACACATCCATTGGCTTGGGTTTGCTTTTGTGGGGGCAGATTCTGGCAATGTGTACCCTCTAACCATACTCATAATAGTGTGATCCTACCAGTGGTTTGTTGCCTCTTCCAATTATTTTCTCAGGGCATAGATCCCTTAACCGAGGTGTTAGTGTGGTTCTGTATCTTCCAGGAATCTCCCTTTCCAAAAAGGTACTGTGGACTTAGTATGCCTCAGTGCAGAGGTGAACCAGTCAGGAATGTCTAGTTCCTAGAAGTCCTTTGGTACGTAGTAGCACAGCACCCAACAAAGTGGGATCAGTGTGGTGGCATACCCATCACTATATGGTGGGGTGTAATGCTACTACTAACTGCACCAAGAAAATGTTACCTTTGATAGCTTCCTTGGTCACAGAGCTTATTTGTAGCCATAACTGATAGAGACTTCCTAAATGCAGATTCCTTACCTTTGAATTTCCCAGGTGTCAGACTGGATCGGGAAACTTTTGCGTGAGCAGTACCCCTGCATGCCGTTGGGTGGCTCCATCCTTCGCCGTGTGCCATCCTGGGTGTCGGTTGTGATGTCGCGGTCATCTATATAGGCGGCATGCGGCATCAGTTCTTTTCTCTCCGTGACAGTTAGCGCTGATCCAGAGAAGAGCTACCCCACTGTCTCATTCTGCTTTCTGACAGACTTGTTGACATTTTGTTGAGAGATTTTTTCTTGTGTTGAGGGATGACCTCTAGACGGGTAAGTTTCAAGCCGTGTGGCGCCTGTCACCGTGCCATGTCGGTAACAGACCCCCATCTTGTTGCTTGTGGTGTCTCGAGCGTGACCACGACTTGAAGTCGTGCTCGGACTGCCGGGCCATGGCTCTAAAGGCCTTGCGAGAGCGGTCTATGAAGCTCCTTGCGACCCAGCTGTCGACGCTGTCGAGCGCAACTCCTTAGAGGTCCCGTCCCGTCAGAGGAAGAGAAGGTTATGGGTCCGCTCCAGGAGCCCCAAGTCCTCTTCTTCACACTCAAGGTCCTCGGGGCACTCGGGGAAGAGGCATAAGAAACAGAAGAAGTCCAAATGGACTTCGGCTTCACCTCGTCTGTCTGAGCATCGACGCTCCAGGCACGGTTCCACAGAATCATTGCTGGGTCCAACTCTGTGCCTCCCTCCATTTCTGGGAGCGACCCCCGCTCAGATTAAAGAGTTTTACGAAGCCATACGCCACGTATTTGAGTGGGCGCCAACTATTCTGGTACGCCTTCGGGCCCCACGGGGGTCAAAGGTGACCCCTCTAGGCTCCACGCTGATGGCTCTGGCCTCGGCGCCAATGGGGTCTCATGGATCTCATGCCGGGTCGGCGCCGGTCATGCCAACGCAATCTTCCCCGGCACCGACCCAAAGTCGATGCTTCCATCACCGCTGGAGCCCACCTGCGGCACCAGCCCCATTCTGATACCCGACGACTCATAGTCGGATCGGCGTTGACAGAGCCCAGAGTTTCTATGTCGTTGCTTTGGGGAAGAATGGGAGTGGTCTCTGAACCCTTTGGAACACCAGTTGGACGCTCCTTATGAGCAACTGGACTGATATGAGAAGCTTGGAGAGGCCAGTGGACTGGACACATCTACAGATACTGGTATGCTCTCTCCACCTAATGTGGCTATGGAGGAGGGAGCATCTTATGACATGGTGGTGAGGAGGGAAGCGAAGGTCCTGGACCTAGAGTTGCCCTCGGTGCAGGTCAAGACTACTCTCTTGACCAAAGTGCTTCAGCCTGGGGCTTCCTCATCTGAACCCCTTTTGCCCTTTAATGAAGCACTGGCAGATGTACTTCTAGGCACGTGGTCTTAACCTAGCACACCGGCTCCTGTGAACAGGACAATAGTACGCCGCCATCGCCAGGCTCCGGCTGATCCAAGTTTCCTCAGCTAACACCCCACTCCTGAGAACATGGCCATTCAGGCTTCCACGTCACATGTCGCTTTCCCTTCCGCTCCCCCAGACAGGGAATCCAAGAGGCAGGATGTGCTTGAGAAGAAGATGTTTTCTTCCAACAGCCTTGCAGTGCGGTCGGTGAACACTGCATGCTTATTGGGCCGTTTCTCACACACCCTTTGGGAAACGGTTGCAGTGCTGCCACAGGTCCCGAAGGAGGCCCGGGCCGTGCTCTTGCACCAGTGAAAGATGGGAGAGATGCAGCAAAGTTCACCATTAGGTGTGGTTTAGATACGACTGACTCACTTGGTAGAGCGGTTTAGTCAATGGTGGCCTTACGGCGTCCCACCTGGCTGAGAACATCTTGCTTCTCGGGTGAGGCCAACCTCATTGACATGCCCTTTGATTTAACTTGTCTCTTCAGGGGGAAGGCATTGGAGTGCTTCAAGGAATCTCGAGCTACGGCCAGATCCTTGGGCCTCTCTGTAACATCTCACTCCCAGTCTGCCTTTCGCCCCTTTCGTGGCAATGGGAGGAGGTTTCAGCCACGTCAGCCATACTCCAGCCACAGTCCTGCACAGACTCCCCAAGTTGTGACAGGATGCGGTACATACCGACCTTGTGGGAATGGTAGCCAGAAGTCCTCTGCCACCCAGCCTCCTGCAGCCTCCAAGCATTCCTAGTTTGGTTCTGCAAGACAATGCCTGCCCAGTTTGAGGGATAATTTAACATCATCTCCACTGGCGGTCCATAACATCGGACAAAATGGTCTTGCAGATCATTTGGGATGGCTATTCTCTTCCTTTTCTGCCTTTTCCTCCCCCTTTACCGAAAACTCAAGAACAGATGGCGGAGGATCATCTATTATTACTCCAAGAGAAAGTTGCAGCTCTCCTGGCCAAGGGAGATATAGAGAAGGTTCTGGTTTCAGAAGTAGGCAATGGTTGTTACTCCTGCTACTTTGATACCAAAGAAGAACATAGGTCTACATCCTATTCCTAATATCCAGACCGTCAATCTCTTCCTCAAAAAGGAGAAATTCAAGATGCTCACGTCACTGCCCCAGACCAAGGAGACTGGCTAATAGCGTTGGACTTGCAGGATGCGTATTTTCACATCCCCATCCTGCCGGCCCACAGGCGTTACCTGCAGTTCAAAGTAGGCCACGAACACTTTCAGTTCACTGTGCTACCCTTTGGCATTACCAGTGCCCCTCAAGTGTTCATCAAAGTGATGGCAGTTGTTGCAACTCATCTGCTTCAACAGCCAGTTGAGATAAGGGACTGATACACCTAACCTTAGGTGTATCAGTCCCTTACCTCAACTGGCTGTTGAAGGCATCCTCGCCCACCTCCAGACTATGGCCGACCTCCTGCATTCGCTGGGGTTCTCTATAAATGTGCCAAAGTCACACCTGACTCCTTCTAAGATGCTCCCTTTCATCTGAGTTGTTCTGGACACAGTGCAGTTTCGGACTTATCCTCCCGAGCAGCGAGTCCAGGATATTCAGGTTATGATACTGATGTTTCAGCCTCTATCCTGGATTTCAGTGAGAATGACTCTGAGGCTGCTGGGAATCATGGCCTCCGGCATCCTGTTGGTAAATCATGCCAGATGGTGTATGCAGGCTCTGCAGTGGGACCTGAAGTTTCAGTGGGTGCAGCATCAGGGAAATCTCTCCGACATGGTTCAGATCTCAGAGGGAACTGCAAAGGACCTGCAGTGGTGGTTAACGAACTGCGATTGGGTCAGACGCAGACCCCTCTCCCTTCCCCAACCAGATCTCACAGTAGTGACAGATGCATCACTCCTAGGATGGGGCGGCCATCTGGGAAAGGTGATCAGGGGACACTGGTCTCTGGCGGAGTTGGGGCTCCACATCAACTTGTTGTGGCTTAGGGCGATCCAGCTAGCATTAAAAGCATTTCTTCCCTCTGTCAAGGGGAAGTTGGTGCAACTGTTCACGGACACCACCATTGCCATGTGGTACTGCAACAAGCAGGGCGGGGTGGAGTCATGGACCCTTTGTCAAGAGGCCCTGCTTCTCTGGACATGGCTGGAACAGCAAGGCATGACCCTGGTGGTTCAATACCTGGCAGGCTCTTTGAACGCAAGCCCGGATGAACTCACCCGATGCCTAGTGGATAACGAATGGTGAATCCAGTCAGAGGTGGCGCAAGGTCTCTTTCAACAGTGTGGAGAGCCTTGGTTAGATATGTTCACCTCCGAAGAGAATGCACAATGTCAACAGTATTGCGCGCTGGAGTTTTCAAGGCGGCTATCACTTGGCGAACCTTTTCATCGCGAGTGGAGCTCAGGCCTCCTGTAAGCCTTTCCACCCATACCCCTTCTGCCCAGAGTTCTCAAGATCAAGAAAGACCAGGCCCAAGACATCCTTGTGGCTCCGGACTGGGCAACTAGAGTCTGGTATCCAGAGCTTCTTCGAATGAACATCAATCCTCCGATCAGGCTGCCCCTTCCGGAGGATCTTCTGTCGGAGCAGCAGGGGAAGGTCCTTCACCCAAACCTGTCAACTCTCAGCCCCCTTGCGTGGAGATGGATCGGAGACAGTTGATAGCTTTCGACCTTCCTCCCAAAGTATGTAATGTTATCATGGCGGCCAGGCGGCCCTCCACTAAGATGATATACGCCTGCCGTTGGCAAAAATTTGTAAAATATTGTACAGAAAGGTCTATTGACCCTCTTCTGCTTCTCTATCTAATATTCCTATTTTTGTTCTTACCCTTGCCCGGCAGGGCTCTGCTTTGTGTACTCTCAAGGGTTATATTTCTGCTCTATCTGCTTTTTTTCGGCTGCTGGACCAACCCTCTTTATTCTTTGTTTATTGTAAATTTGTTCTTGAAAGGGCTTGTACATATGTTTCCCCCGACACCTTTTATCATGCCACAGTGGGATCTCAATCGGGTTCTCACATATCTTATGTGTGCTTCCTTTGTGCCATTATACAATTGTCCCCTCCGGGTGCTTACCATTACGACAGCCTTTCTAGTGGCGATAAAATCTGTCCGGAGGGTAAGCGAGCTGCAAGCTTTGTCATCCAAGCCTCCCTACCTTATGACATTACTTGATAAGGTGGTGCTTTGCACCCATGCCTCATTCCTACCTAAAGGGGTGACCCCATTCCATCTGGGTCAGTCGGTCACACGGCCCACCTTTTTTGCTGCTTCGCATCCCTCAAAGGAAGAGGAGCGTCTGGAACCAAAAGGAGCATTGTTGTTCTCCCTTGACTGCACGAAAGAGTTCCAGGTGGACGATCAACTCTTTGTGGGTTACTTGGGAGGTAAAAAAAAAAAGGTTGGGCAGTGCAGAAACAAACCATTTAGCACTGGGTCGTTATCTGCATTCAAATCTGCTACGCCCTGGCTATGAAGCAGTCTCCTGAGGGCTTATGAGCGCATTCCACCAGGGGGAAGGCTATGACCATGGATTTGGCTCATGGAGTGCCAGTCCTGGGCATCTTTCAGGCAGCAACGTGGGTTTCTCTGCATGCGTTTCGAAACACTACTGCCTGGACTGTCAGGTCCTTAGGGACGGTCATTTCGCCCATTCGTTCCTGCAAGACTTTTTAGTCTAGTAAATCTGTCCGCAACTCACCGCCAGGAAGCATGGCTTGGGTATCTATTCAAAGGTAAGGAATCTGCAGCTAGAAGACTCAATCAGATAAACTTACCTTCGGTAACACATTATCTGGCAGAGACAATATCTAGCTGAAGATTCCTTACAGATCCACCCATGCCTCCCCGCTCTGCAGACTCATTTATAGGGCTAGGGTTGTTCTCCTTTACAGGGCCCTAGTTTTCATACACAATAGTCAGTTCAATTCATGGCTCTGTGCTTTTGGCGTGTGTAGGAAGCTAGCTCTGTATATACTATACCAAAGTAAGGTATAGTGTGCACAGAGTCCAGGGAGTCCCCAAAGGTATAGCTGAGGCTCTCTTTGTGGTAGTGTGGGCGAGCAGTTAGCCTTATCCAGAGGGTGTGTTAAGCATTTAGTGTAGTCACTCAATCCAGACCAATTAGGTAAGTATAAAAAAGGTATACTTTTGTTTTATTTTTAGAACCAAGCAGGACTTGGTACTGGTATGTAAAATATACTCTCAAATGCAAGACCTATCAAGGAAATGCAGTTGTGGTTGAATTTGCAACCATTACAAATTTCATATTGGTTCAAAAACCAGTTTCAAATACACAGTAATTACTTTTGGAATACTTTTGGATTACTTTCAGATTACATCAACTACTCAGGGTGGTATGCCTAGATACCACACTGGGGATCTCACAATACACTGTAAGTAAGACTTTTAGGATTTGAAGTGTAGTTATTTATTCTCCATTCAAAACATCAGTTCAACACAGAACATTTTAGGACCAAAAACACATAACATTGGTTCCTATGGGAGAAAAATGGTTATCGGTTTCACAGGTAAGTACTTGACTCATGAGTGGAAGTTTTGGGGGTTATGACCAAGGTTTCCCAAAGTCTACGTTGGCACTCAAGTTGCACCACCAGTGGCACTGGGGCGGCCGGGTACAGAGTGCAGGGGCCCAATGTTAGCCAATGGGGCTAAGGGGGCCTTCGGTCAGGGACTGCTCACGAGCAGGCCAATTGGCTGTGGGAGCAAAGCTCCTGGGGTTGAGATCAGCACTGCAGGGGCCAACAATCAGCGCAGGAGCTGCATCACCAGCGGCACTGGGGCGGCCAGGTGTAGTGTGCCAAGGCGACATCGGGGACCCCTTGGATATCAATGGAAATCTTCGGTTCAGCTAAGACGATACAGGGTCAGGCAGGGAGACTTCCTTGAAGCAACCACTGGTTGGAGAGGTAAGTTGGGATCTTGGGGGATGCCTGGACACCGTCGGTTGGGCCACCCAAGGCTGTGGGGCGTCGGGTGCAGGTGGGTCTTAAGGCGTCGGATTCTTCTTACCAGATCCAGTCGCGGTCAGGGGGGACCCTTCAGGTTGAGGCTGCAGGCATCATCTTGGGGCTTGAAGGAGGTCAGAGATCACCAGATCCCAGGTCAGGGTCGCTGGAGAGACCTCTTCGTGGTGTTGGGCCATTTGAACTCGGGCCATGGGCGTCAGGTGCAGAATTGCGGCGCCTCCTGGATCCGGATTCTGTTGGTGAGTCTTGGCTGGAGCAAATCCGGTGCTCATGGGAGACAGAGTCTGTTAGATGGGTGTAGGGCAGGTCCTGTGGGCTCTGGGGGTTGCTGGCTGCTGGATTCGCCAGGGTTCTCGCTGTAGGCAGGTTGAAGTTGGGACAGGCCGGCAGGGCTGGGGCCAAAGCAGTAGGTGTCCTCTTCTTCCTGGGTCAGCACGGTTCTTCAGTCCTTCGGCTGAGGGTCGCCTCTAAATACTAAATTTAGGAGCGTTACAGGGGTGTGCAGGTCGGGACCAATGGGTCCCTTCCTTGGGGTGAGTACACCCTCTATTATGCCACCCTCCAGTGGTAGGGGGGCATGAGCCTCTTCCTAATTGGTTGGGTCCCCTCATCTCCAAGATGGAGGGGACTGAGATGTGAGCTTCACCTTGCCTCCCCCACCTGAGGGGTGGGGCTGGCAAAGGTGGGCACTCCTCACCTCCTAGCTCGGTTTTCCAGATGATTCCCCTGTCCAAAGTGGGGGTCAGAACCAGTGGGAGCCAGTTGCTGGGGGCAGAAAAAGGCAGGGACAGCTTCTAAAGGCAGCAGGCCTTTGAAGCTTCCCCTCTCGTAGACCCAACCCATCCTGGGGGAGGAGGCATGACACCTCTGCCCAGGAAGGACTATGTCTCTGGACCCAGAGAGAGGAGGCTCTCTACCCAGTGGTCCAGAAACCTGTCTGGTGGTGGCAAATGGCAAGCAGCCATTCAGGAACCACACCAGGGCTGGTAGTTTTTCAGGGGGCATCTCTAAGATGCCCTCTGTATGCATTGTACATTAAATCCCACACATTCATCAGTGTGGGTTTAATGTGCTGAGAAGTGTGCTACCAAACTTCCCAGGTTTTAGTAAAGCCATTATGGAGCTGTGGAGTTAGTAATGACAAACTTCCAGACCATATACTCTTTATGGCTTTACTACACTTACAATGTCTAAGAATGGGCGTAGACACTGTAGGGGTACAGGGCTCCTGCCACTGTACCCTCTCCTGGGGGCTAGTGCACCCTGCTAGAGGGGTGACTTACCTAGGCCCCAGACAATGGGTTGCAGGCATGGCACACAGGGATGTGTGCCTTGTTGACTCTTCACTTTTCTCTGCACCAAACCACGCAGCCTGCAATGGCAGTGTGTGGGTGTTAAGGTATAGGGCCTCTAAGGGTGGCACAAAAGGGGCTTACCTGTGGCCAGAGATGTGCCAACTGTGGGTACAAAGGTACAGCTTTGGGAAAGAACATGTGTCAGGCAAAAAGTGGAGGTTAACCATGCAAAAAGGGGCACTTTCCTACAGCATGGAAAAAGTGAAAAGGAACGGACGCTGCGCAGCTGAATGGCGCCTATATAGTTGACCGCAACGTCACAATCGATGCCAACGACGCCGGGGGATGTCACACGGGGGATCCGCGAATCCAGATTAAAAAAATGGCAACAAAAAAAACCCAATGCATCTAACCCGCTTGGGGTTTGGTGCATACGGTAGGGTAGGCCGCAGCGGCCTGGCCATGCGGGCGCTGGTTATATTAACGTGTGTGCTAAAAAAAAAACCATAGAAATTCACTGAAAAAAACAAAGGTTACAGGGACGTTATAGTAAGGTTTTGAATTCAGTTGTACAAAACCATAGAGATTCAGCAGTTATAGTTATACTTTTCTGAAGAGACTATAATTCGTGCCATTAAGTAACTTAAGGCAACGAGTCATAGTTTCTTAACATAAGTCTAACTATAATTGCTGAATTTCTATGGTGTTGTGCGACTAAATTCAGAACCTAACTAAAACGTCCCTGTAACCTTTGGTTTTTTCAGTGTGTTTATATAAATATATATATACATACATACACACACAACAAATACAAAGGCACTGCACAAAGGCCCCAGTTCTACAAAACAAATTCAACAATTGCAATAGGAGTTAGCGTCTGCTTGTATCCTGTATCACCATGTAAGATTTAATGTTAAAACAACCATGGGGTGGGGGTCAGGGACTTCGACGTTTTGACCCATGTTTATTTGTCGCGTCTCATCAGGATCAATGTCATCTGACTAATGCACTTAAATAAAAAAGGGAAAAGTCCACTCAGTTGTTGTACCACCGTTGTCCTTCATGCAACACCGACTAAAATGCCATATCCAGCTACTCACCACAAAGTGTTAGCATGGGCCCATTCGCAATGGTCACTACCTTGATGCGCAGGATTCTACAAAAATGCAACAAATCTAATTATCCAACCGCCTCTAAATAGCTTACGTAGTGCAATTAAAACTTCAAATCCTCAATATGGAGGTTTTCAGAGTAGATCTGACCGAACATGCGAACCCGTCACCGACTGAACAATTGCAAATAAATTGCATCATGTCTAGGATTCTCATCGAGCCACATATACATTCATAGATTCTACCAATATTCAAGTCTTTCAGTCAACATTCAAATGAACTTTTCCTCTGGTTAAAAAAACACCTATGCATAGTGGTTGTAAGTGAAAACTAAGACTCTTCAGCTCTGGTGAGCACCTTATAGTGACAACCGATTCCACCAATAGGAGTGTTTTCACAAAGAACCACAATTCTCTGCTGTGTAAGGTGGGCCTCCTTCATCATTGTTCGGGGTCTCACTGAGGTCCGAATTAGTAAGCAACCCAAACCTAGCCATAATTTTGCTTGCAATGGTTAAACCCTGAGGGCATACCACTCTTCCCCCTGCTGGCATTATTCCCATCCATTAAACCACGGAGAGCGACAGTCAACTGCCATGAAACCAAAAGCAGCAGAACTCACCGCTGTTTGTCATAGTGTCTCCTCTCTATACTGCTACAATTCATGCAAGTGCAAGGAGGCTGGCAGCAGACGTTCCTGTCATATCCCTGTGAATGTCACCAGCGACTAGACCGACATAATGTTAACCATAGTGTTAGTTGTGGCTGAACTGTATTAGTCAGATGCCGGTCCCCTAGACCACTAAATCAGGAAAGTATCACATAAATTGGTGCAAAATCAATACCTTCATCAGGGGAGGCTCAATAACTGACCACAACAGTCTGTGATCGATCCCAGTGAGACACTTATCTCACTGCATGTATTAATACGTCATTCTATGTCTGCAAAATTATGTAGATAAACAAAATCTGAGTTTCTTACCATTTACTCAAGGTGTAGATAAGAAGCCGCGTTCACATGAATCAGTGCATTCCTTGACGCCAGATGCAGAGCCCAAGGAAATTTATGCATTGAGAGGCTCTTATCTACGCCATGAGTAAACTGTGAAGAACTGAGATTTTGCATATCTACAATGAAGGAAGTGGCCCGATTAGGGCCACCCGGGTCACTCGCGACCACCTCTCAGCCTTCCATACAACTGAAGAATCGGTCAGGCAGTAGAGAATACAAACCAAGTATACTTATTCAGATACACTCGAGCGCAGCCCAGTCTGCCCAGTCTCTGTGGATTGCTGCAGAGGGACTGACATCAGAAACATGGTGATACATTATGTACGATTCAGAACCAATGAAGGCATGCCCAGACTGGAAATTTCCAGATGGAGGCAGCTATACAAAGAAGGTACAGAAGGATAAGTTTCGATCCTGAGACCAGGCACACACTATCTCTATGCCAAGGTCGTTCTGCCTGTGCCCACCGCTGGACTAGTGGGCGCAGGCCTCTATATAGTGGGAAAGGTATACGCTAATAAGAACAGTGTATCCATTAGTACAACAAGGCCCAACCTTGGAGAAAACGAAAACTACCAAAGCTGCTTCTCGCAGAGAGAGAGAGATTAGTTTCGATCATGGCTCAAAATGGCGGCCAAACATAAAATGGTGCCGCGAATGCTAACTTATGCAGAACAATATATAAACAACACAGCAAAGACATTTTTATTCTAACAGACCCTCCTTTTAGCAGAAGCTAACAATTTTATGTTACTATCAAGAAACGTATAACATGTTGCAAGGATAAGAAACATCACTATGAGCTGGTGCTTACATAATCAGTATTCAAAGACACCCTCATCGATCTGCATCATGTCGTCAATGTCCCTTTGCAACATAATCGCAGCACTAGTATCATGAACTGATATTTTCTGTTTAGGGGTGAGAACATTTACACAATAGGTGCAACAAGCCGGGAGACAGTGTATACAGAGGCAACATGTAAAAATAATACTAGCAACCACAACCAAAAGGATGAGGATCTTCCAACCCCATGTTGTTAGCGTATTCCAAAACCACCCCGACAGAGTCCAAGTCCTGTTTCTTGGTGTATCTTAGCTGATAGCCTATGTAATTTCTGTATGGCCGAATAAACATTGGGAGCGCTATCAGGTATGTAAACACAACAGATGCTGCCAGTGACGCGACAGGCCCCTCCCCGATCTGCAAGGATGACATCCAACACCATCCTGTTCTGCAAAGTGACTAATCTCGTAGCCTGGAGCTCAGCAGTGATATTTGTCATTATCCCCGTAGTCGTATTGATAATCGCTTCAACAACCCTAGTTAACTGACGAACTTGTAGACTATTGGCCGTGGGGCCCCAAAATGGTCGGAGGCCCTTTATAGCGCCCCAAATTGTTGTGCGGTGGTGTCCGTTTGATCTACATCCTTTGTGTCAATAACCCTTTTTACTCGTGTCAGGAATGTACTCCTACGTTGCACCCAATGAGTTTTGTGATAATTAGATGGGGCAACATATACAGGGGGAAAAAGGAATAAGAGATAACATGTGCCTGACTATCCCCTCGGAAGCCAGACGTGAGCCTGAGACCCACAGACAAAATAGACATTATGGGGCAGGATCAAAGGTGGACTATCAGTCGTATTCAATTTGTATGAGAAATTACATTTACTCTCCCCCACCTTTATCTCCCCAGTCACCAGTCCCCTGAACGCAAAACGCTGCCGACGTTGTAACCACTGGCACAGGTATCGGTTTATCATTAGTAATATTTCGAGCTCTGAAAGATTGAAAATACTCAGATGTGTTAAACCATTGGAAATCAGCCATTTCCATTCGGAACCAGGCATCATTCTTCACCTTACGGTACGTGTTCACACATGACTGAGGACAGTGTCCCTAGAGTCCCTTGTCCTGTTGGTCCTTTGGGGGTGAACCCATGGTAGAAGCGTAGATATTCATGGGCGGTATTGGAATCAGTGGATGTTATACCCGAAGTGGAGAGATGAAATTGGTAGTACACCAGCCGAAACAATTGAAACCAACCCTCACAGCTACCCATATACGACAATGGCATAGAAAACAGAATATCGCTTTTATGAGTGACTGAAGGGAGCAACCCACAAACCCAGCAATTAGTTGTATTAGATACATTATGAGTATGATGCAACATTTGTATAAAGACATTATCGGTGTAGGACAACTTATGCGCTTCTTTGTGTGGAGCCAAAGTGACAAAAACGTGCTCAGAAGGAGTGGGCGTTGTACCAACCAAGGAATGTACAGGATATTTCTCCTCTAGAAACCAGGATATTCCAAGGATTGTTATTAGCGTAATCACAACAATTAATATGCAAACTATTTTACTCTTTGTTGTCCAACCCTCTTCTAAACGCGGTGGTGCAAATCGTTGTTCCTCCTCATCAATAGGCCGACCAAACTGATGCATTATGAAGCAAGAAAAAGGAATGCAATACAACTGATAGTAAAGGTAAGTGTTCCCAGTGTCCATCAGAGGCTCACTGATCCAGGCTCCTATTGTTCATCAATATTGGCGCTCTTGAGCACTGGCGGTGGCGCTTGCTAAGTCCTAAGCTCACGATGAATCCCACGTCGCACAGGATAATGTACCCGCCTCCTAGGGAGCACGTTCGATCTATCCTGTCCAATGTCAGAACAGTGCACCAATCTCACAACACCCTGACTAACACCGTTGGTACTATAGCAAAGTACACCCTAACTTACACAGTCCATCCCTGGCTAATCTGACTTCTCTTTTGGTGCACTATCCGAGGACGCAAATTGTACCTGGTGACTCCAGGCACAGAGGGGTCAACAAACAGCGGCTCCTTAATGGCTTAAATTTCTGGAGGGACCGCTGCATTTAGCACTTCATCATACTCCACATCCGTTTGGGTCCATGTTAACTTTGCATCGTTGAAGGGGACGAACTGAGGCACCTTCTCACACTCAGTGTCCCCTATGCCGTCCCCCACCCACTGATCATAGGGCAAGGGTATCCTGCAGCAGTGGCTGGTGTGGATCCAGTTCTTTCAGCCAGCGACCTTCACGGCGGTTCGAGTGGCCAGGAGGACCTGTTCATGTCCCTTCCAACGGGGCTCCAAGCTCTTCTTCCGCTGGAAGTTCTTGACTAATATGAAGTCTCCAAGCCGAATATCGTGTCCCGGGCCTCTGGTGTGGGTGGAAGAAACTTGCAGACCTGTTGGTGAATATAACGCAAATTTTCAGTTAACTGGCAAAGATAGTCTGTCAACAATGGATACTCAATATCTGAGAACCTACGAGGACGCGGGACGCCCCAGACATTTGCCGGGCGTCCAAACACGACCTCGTAGGGGGACAATCCTATTCTAGAATGTGCTGCTGTTCTTGTCGACAAAAGAACCAACGGTAAAGCATCTGGCCACTGTAACCCTGTTGTCTCCTGAACCTTTGTCAATTTCAGTTTGAGAGTACCATTGTACGTCTCAACGAAACCTGCTGACTGCGGATGGTTTGCAGCATGAAACTTCTGTTTTATGTGCAAACCATCACAAATTAACTGAATGACCTTGGCATTAAAGTGACTTCTGTTATCACTCCAGCTCAAACGGGGCAAGCCGAAACGAGGAAAGAACTCCTTCAGGAGTACCTCTGCAGTCGCAATGGCTGTAAAGTCTTTAATGGGGTAAGCCGCAACCCATTAACTGAATGCACAAACAACCACCAACGCGTACTTCAAATTATTGACCCTCTCTAACTCAATATAGTCCATCTGGAGGACCTCAAAAGGGAAAGTGGGTGGTGCAAAATTACCGGGTGGTGTAAGGGTACCTTTCCCAGGATTGTGCATCATGCACACCATGCAGTACTTCACTAAATGTGCAGCAGTTTTCGAGATGTTATCATTCTGCCATACAGGGTCTAACAACTTTCATATACCCTTAGCATTGATATGGGCTGGGCCATGAGCCATCGTGACCAAAGGGAGAACATACACTTCTGGCAACATCCATCTCTGCTTCCCTGACTTGTCAATCCAACAAGCCTCATCGTTCAACTGTGCTGTACTTTCTTTCCACACTGCCAGTTCCTCTACTGTGGCTTCACTTTGTATCTCCTTCACGTTCTCAAGTGTATCCTCAAACATGGTGACCTCAGGCACCCACCTAGCGGGACCTGCTACAAACATTCTTTTCATTCTAGTCCGGGCTGTTTCCTTAGCTGTCTGACCTGCAAAAGCGATCTCTTTACCTACATCGTCAGTAACTTTCCTCTGGGTGCTACACTTTACTATTGCCAATTTCTTAGGGAGTGTCAAAGCGGACAAAAGCCTATATATAAGGTGACCGTGCTGGATCTTTGTATCATGGGAAGTAAGGAACCCTCTCTCTCTGCCCAGAGTCGCCCGAAATTATGGGCGACTCCAAAGGCGTACTGGCTGTCAGTATAAATATTAACAACCAGTCCCTCACTCAATTCGCAGGCTCGTATTAGGGCAACGTGCTCTGCAGCTTGGGCCGACTGATAGGGAACTCGTGATGTCTCAACTACCCTACGCAGCGTAGTAATAGCATATGCAGCAGTTGTAGTGCCATCTGGTCATTTAAAGCAAGAGCCATCGACATATAGTTCCCCATGGGGATCAGATAAGGCAGGGGTCTTCAATCTGTGCGGCGCGACCCCCAGGGGGGGCGTGGAGATGAGGAAAGGGGGTCGCGCCGTCCCGTCGCACTTCTGCCTCAATCTGGAATCCAAAACGTTTCCTCTTCGTTTTGGATTCCGAACAGTGCACCTCAAGGAGCTCTCTGATTGGAGGACATTGTCAAAGAATACAACGTCATTGACAACTGTCCTCCAATCAGAGAAACTGCAGGATCCACACCAGGAAATGCCGGGAACTGGGGCCATAAATATGCACCTGCGGAGCGTGGAAGGCTCTGGAGTGCTTCAGTATTTGTTTGTTCCGGCTGCCTTTCCTGGACCTCGTCGTCGCTGCTGCTGTATTTTTCCAGCTGGTGTCCTCTTCGTGGTTCTTCCTCGTGGCTGCCTCTGCTTTCCGATCTCCCGGCTGTTTCCTGGTTCCCAAGGCAACCAAAGCTTCTTCCTCGTGGCTGCCTCTGCATTCCAATCTCCAGGCTGTTTCCTGGTTTCCAAGGTGACCGAAGCTTCCAAAACTGGTGAGTAAGCTGACTCTTCCCGTTTTCCTCTTCATAGCTGCCAAGGTTTCAGATTGCTATGTGTGACATTTTCATAAATCCTGTGTAATTTTGAGTGGCATTTAACGACGAGTGACACTTTCTCATAGCTGCCAAGGTATCAGACTGGTTATGTGTGACATTTTCAGAATTTCATTGTAATTATGAGAGACATTCAACGACTATGAGTGACACTTTTGCATGAGAAAAATCAAGCAAAAAAAGATGAGGGAAACATATAAATAACAGAAATTACACCCAGCTGCCAAGTTTTTAAGATTGTTTATGTGTGATGTGTCCAAGGAATAATTGCATTTATGAGTGAAATTGTAATTCCAAATGTGTGACACCTTGAGTAACAGTTTCTCACAAAGGTTACAGAGGAATAAAGTCCATGTACAGAGATACATATCTGTAACTACCCACTTCTGAGCAGTGAGAAGACTTACAAAAGACCTAGAAAATGCTGTAAATTCCCTGTAATGGAAGGCCACTAACGGATTTAGCATTTCTAACGTGATTTTTACTGTAATGAATACAGAATTACTCACTATATTGCTGAGGCTTTAAACTGTTTCAAATGGCTAGATCTTTGGTACAGGCAGCAGTCACTAGTAGCCAGATATACCTCAGGCAGGCCTTGAATGTGGCTCTTTGGGGGTCGGACTGTCCCTCAAGCTAATGGTGCCTGCTGCACCAGCTGCCATCACTGAGCTCGAGTCAAGCCTCCAGAACAGTAGATACTGGCATGTTGCTTTGATGATTTTGTCACTCAGGACTGCTAGGTCAGACGCCAGATCCCAGAAGCATTGCATCTATAAAGTTGTGGGCTTTGTAAGAACCAGAAGGGTTCTTTAAGGGATTGGTTATGCTTGCTTGACCTACAGATTGGAGAATTAAAGTCTTTGTTAAATTGTGCCTCTTACCTTTCCTCCCAGATCAGGTAGTTTTGCAGCCTGTCACTGTTTGCAGTCGAGGTTCCTTTCCAATTTAATTTAATGTTGGGGAAAAAATGTGAATCTGGGCCTATGTAATGTAACTAGTGCTTTGGATTGAGGTGACGTTATATAAAATTGTAAAAGGAAAACATGTCACCCAGAAAACGTTTTGTCCCAATTCATCTGCACTGGGCTGAGTGCTGATAAGAGTGAAGGCGAGCCTGTGTGTCTAAAATCATAGGGCTGTTAGGCTGATACACTTCAGAGGAGTAAAGTGCAGAGTGCTTGCTGGACCGGGATAAAGCTCTATGTTACTGAAACCAGAAACACACAAAACAACTTCTTCAGAGTGGCAGATGCTGGCATGCCGGTCTCAGTACAGGAAACAAGCATTGGCAAAGCCAATAGGTCTCACCCACGGGTGAGCTATTGCCTTTGGCAATCGGGTGGGGGTGGCTAACAGGGGAAGGAACAGAGATGAGGCGGGTGGGAGGAGAGATAAGAAACAGGGACAGGATGATATGAAACAGGGACAGGAGGGCATGGGGGGGATTAAGAAACAGGGGTGGGTGAAATAGGGAGTGGGTGCAAAACTATCTCCATAATTATTTTTGTTAATGATGAGTGATGTTACTTTCTCTGGGATGGATACGAGGGTGAGAGAATGCACAGAGAACACTATAATTAAGAGAATGGTAAAGGTCCCAAATATGTTGAACATTTCCCTTCGTGTACAATTCCAACCCTGTGCTTTTGATTGAGACAGATGGCTAATTACACTGGCTGTGTCTTGATGTTGCTCATGTGTCCACTTCCTCCTCTTCACCCAGAATTCACATTTCCAGCTCTTCCCTACCCTACAATGCGTACTTCCCAACACATTCACTTTGTGGTTTTTGTTTAAAATAGTGCTTTTGGTCGTTTGCATAATTTACAGTTCCTCTTTCTTTTTCTTCTTTGGCTTGTCATCTTCCTTGATGTTTGGTGGATCTGTGGCTTTCTTTGTTAGATAACTGATAAAATCACTGACTTGCGCCCACCCTCATATTTTTTGGGTATCTGCTTATGACCAGCGGGTGAAAAGAAAATTGTCAGGAATCCTCTGACTTCATATGGAGAAAGCACATCATTTGCAGTGGCATCCACCTTGGCAATAACAGTGTTTGGATCAGCAGAAAGCTTTTCACCCAATTCCTTGTACTTGGGTTCAAGATTCTTGCAGTGTCCACATCAGGGCGCAGAGAACTCAATCAAAACATCTTTGCTGTCATCGTTGACAATTTCATCAAAATTCTCAGCTACAACAACCTTCACAGGACCATCATTGCTCTCTGGGATAGGTTCAGATTTCAAGTACCTCTTCAGAATACCATCAAAATAATCTTGAAGAAATCTTTCCAAAGCCTTTCCATCACGCGAGAATTCTTCCTGCATGACATATTTCTCGCCTTTGGCAGTTTTCATCCCAACAACAGGGAGCTCACCACTGCTACCATCCAAACCAAATTCAGAAACTTCATGACCAAAAGTCTTGCGATTAGCAACCGTAAAATTCAGCTTTTGTCCATTGTCCAAAAACTTCTTTGCCACCATCATAACCCTGTTACGCCAATAGTTGGACCCTTTTGGATTTTTCTCATAATCAACATCATATATGGCAACCAGGAGGTCCTTTCCTTGGATTTGATCCTTATTATCTTCTGTTATATGATGGCAGATACCCAAAATGTTGTCTTGAATGAACGTTTTAATCCTGTTACTGGAAATTTTATCTTCTGCATAAGAGACTGAGCTGTCTTCAAATTTGTTGGCTAAGTGTGCAGGTCGAAACAAGACAATTCCTTAAAGTTAGAAAAACATAAGGGATTATTCTGTTCCAATTTTGTTAAATAATTGAAAAAGAAATGGTTTTGTGGTATTTTAAAAAGGAAATCTTTACAGCTGCCCACAGTTGAAATGATCCGATTTCAGATGCATTGTAAGCCGTCTCTGTGGCAGCTAGGGCAGGATGCGGGATCCCTGTGTAGCTCTTGAGGTTTTGAGTGAAAAATCTAAAAGACCCCAAGTCCTAAGGCTAGAATCTGCGCACTGTACAGAGGAAGGTTACAAGGATACGGTATTGACACATGCAGAGGAGAAGGACATGTTATCAGCATGTCTTGACTTAAGAATTGTGTCGAGTCCCATCACTGTGCGCGTGTGTGTACACATGCCTAACGTGGAGATACTGACCATGTAGGAAGAATCTTCATTTTATTTTAAGTCTAATGTATAAATGGTGGGTTTTTTTTGTCTTATGTTAAGTGTTCTGGGAAAACCATACGTAGTCATCCGTAAATGTTTCAAGATAACTCCATTTCAGAAATTGAATATTATGGCTCGCATAAGGCCTTCTTGTCAGCCTCACCACCCCCCAGCACTCCCTTCAGGAGCCACGACTGCACACCTGTTCACACCCTTTAATGTGGCCTAATGGCTAGGGCGGTCGACCTCGGAGCTGGGGAACCATTTTCAAGTCTTGGCAGGGACGCTCAACATCCTGTGATTCTGGGCAAATCACTTAATCTCCTTGTGCCTAACAAAAATGAATTTGTCCGCCTGTAACATAACTGGCGCTCATGTAAAGCACTCTGATACCTTCGGGTCTAGTTTGCGCTATATAAAACTCCACAAAAATAAAAAAATAAAAGTAGTAATTGCAACACCCTTAACTCTAAATAATCTTGCAGCCTTCGCGTAAGGATGTAATGAGTTGCGCGCTATCCATTTTGCCTAAGATAAAATTCTATCAGCATGGGTTCACTTATCAGCCAGGAACATGGGCAGCAGACAGGAGACCAAAATAGCTCCAGTGTGAGTGAAGTATGCCCTCTAATTAAAGCACAGTGATTCACAACATTTCAGCGCCGTATCTGTGGACCCACTGATGGTGGATGTCTCCTGCAGTACTCCTCGTGGTCTTGGACAGGGGATTCCTCTCTGATCAATTCATGGCACAGATGAAGTTCTGTTAGTCTCCCTGAGAGGTGTGCGTGGCATTGTGAATAATCCCAGTTTTAGCAGCTGCCTGGACATTGCTCCTTATCTTTACGTGAGTAGAGATTTTCATACATAATTTTGATGTACATGTAGAAGGCTGACCAGTAATGAGACTGCGGAATAGCCCTTTGGCAGATGTCATTCAGAGCTCGAAGGTGTGTCTTAAGGTGTTCTGTGTTTCCCTCCATTGATATTTAATTTTCCTGTGGGTGACCTTCATGCCTCTGTTTCGTAATACACCTGAGAGCAATGCATGTTTGATCTCTGGTTCATGATTCTGTGGCACTAGCAGTGAGAGTTCTTGTGATTAGATTAGAGATGTTTTTTCCATCTCAGTGATGTAGAAGGTTTCACTGCAACAGGTCCAACTCCATAGGACAGATACCCTTCAGTAGTCACAGCCTTCTCTAATTTAGCCATGACCACCTGGCCTCTCCGCTACATGTGGCGCAGGCAGGACCGCCACCATGCGTTTGACCAATGTCCCCAAACCCATCAGTCACCTGACTCCTGAAGGGGTGTCTCCTGAGTCTACCACCTCTCCCATTGTCCTAACAAACTACCAGCTTAGAGGGGCGGCATGCCCCCAGCACTGCAATAAACCATATGCATCTGGCATAAACTATGTGTAAGTTATAGCATATTGATGGGAAGGGTTGGTGCAACGCCAGCTCACGTAATGGAAGCCAGGACCAGCTGCAATTTCTGTTTTAAGCACGTGGAAGGAACCTGATGTGTTATTCGCATTTTAGATCAAATAAGAAGATTTTTTACACTTTTTGTGAAATTGCAGTTTTTCTTTTTAAATGACAACCATACTGCATACAGCAGCAAGTCTGTGGTAATCATTAATGTTGGACTTTGGAATTTTGTATCATAGGTCAAACACACATTTGACATGGATTGTTTCCTGCTGCCAAAAGATGGTAGATCACTCAAACGAAAGGCCGAAACAGACGTCGAGAAAAGAGCTGCAAAATGTAGGAAGTATGATGCCTCCTACCTGGACTTTGGATTCACCTGCGTCACCATAAATGGTGAAATAAAGCCACAGTGTGTTGTCTGTGGCATGACCTTGGCTAACGAAAGTCTGAAACCAAACAAATTAAAGCGCCACTTGGAAACTAAACACGGGTCACTGGTAGGAAAGAATACAGTTTTTTTTGCCAGGAAGCTGGAAGACATCATCCACCAAAAAGACACTGTGAAAAATGTGGTCTCCACGCCCACAAATGCCTTGAAAGCATCTTACCAAGTGGCGTACCACATTGCCAAAAACAAAAAGCCTTTTACGGATGGGGAAAAAGTGATTCTTCCAGCAATGCTTGATGTGGCCAGAACAATGCTTGGTGAAAAAGCGGCAGAGAAGTTGAAAATGGTACCACTCTCAGACACCACAATTTGCCGCCGAATCTCTGACATGTCAGAGGATATCCACAGACAACTCCTTGCACGCTTGAAATCGAGTTTGTTTGCTTTGCAATTGGATGAAGCGACTGACATATCTAAGGAAGCTCATTTAATTGCTTATGTCAGATACTGCCACAAAACTGTAATATTGGAAGATTTTTTATTCTGTAAACTAATCAGGGGACAGGCAACATCATCAACCCTGTTTGACATTCTCAATGACTTCCTGTGCTCCAACGGCTTAAAATGGGACAGCTGTGTTGGGATATGTATGGATGGTGCTCCTTCCATGTGTGGGGCTAGGGCAGGCCTAAAAGCCAAAGTGTTAAAAGTGGCTCCTCATATTCTATGGACCCACTGTATGATACACCGGGAAGCCCTTGCAGTCCGAAACATGGATAGAGAACTTTGGGATGTGTTGGATTGTGCGGTGAAAATTGTTAATTTCATAAAGGCTCACCCCACTAGAGCTCGTCTGTTTTCAATTTTGTGTGCAGAAATGGGAGCTGATCATAATGGTTTGCTTTTCCACACTGAAGTCCGATGGTTATCCAGAGGGAAGGTTCTGAATCGTATTTTTGAATTGAGGAATGAAGTACGGCAATTCCTTCTAGATTTGGATCCATACAAAGCAGAACAGTTGTGTAATCCCCGTTGGCTTGTGCTTTTAGCATACCTTGCAGACATCTTCGATAAATTAAATTCCTTGAATTTGTCTTTGCAAGGAGCTGAAAGTACATCTTTCACAATGTGCAAAAAAATATCTGCTTTCAAGAAGAAGCTAGAGTTGTGGAAAACACTAATCAAAGATGGCCTGCTGGAGGCATTCCCATGTTTATCAGAAGCTGTTGAGGACACAGGATATAAACTTGAAAGTGCTGCTGAGGTCATAAGAAATCACTTGACTTCTCTCAGGGGTGGTTTAGAAAAGTACTTTCCTGAGGACATTGATCATGACAATGACTGGGTCTTCCAACCTTTTCTAGTGGATGCAGGTACTCATCTCCCAGTGCACCTTCAGGAAGACCTAATTGAGGTCCAGAGTGATCGCGTTCTCCAAATGCAATTCAGCAAAATCCCATTGGGGGAATTTTGGCTGAAAATGTCTGAAGAACATTCATGTTTGTCAAAAATTGCAGTCAAGACTATTCTGCCTTTTAGTTCGTCATATTTATGTGAGATTGGGTTCTCAGCATTGGCAGTATTAAAGTCTAAGTACCGTTCAAGGCTTGAGGTGGAACACAACCTGAGGATGGCAGTAGCAAAAATACATCCACAAATTGACAATCTCTGCGGAGAAAAACAGGCACACCCATCCCATTAGTTCAGAAATGTGTTATCAAGTTTTGTCAAATTATGTTTTGTTTAGGGAAAAGAAAGTACTGTTGTGCATTTTTGGGCAATTCTTTTTGGAGACTTTTTGTTTGAACTGTGTAGTAAGCCTGTGACTCCGAACTACAATCACCCACAAACCTTTAGTTTGCTAAACACTGTTTAATAATATATCCCCACCGTAAAAATGATTTGCCATGGGAACGGGGGGCGTTTGTGGTTGTCGGTGATGAGGAGTACCAAGTTCTAGAAATTTTGTCAGGAGGGGGTCCTTATGCCTGGAAATTTTGACAGTGGGGTCTCGGCATTCAAAAGTTTGAAGACCTCTGAGATAAGGGAACATCAGTCAAGTCTACCCGTCCTTTCGTCTCTTCTTCCGTCTGGAAGATACAATCATGTATGTCAATCTCCTCATTCTCAGAAGGGAGGGGTAGTAACATGGCTGGATTCAAAGTGGCACATCGTTTGATCGTAATATGTTTGGCAAACAGCGTTAATTTATAACCTGTCAGACGTGCACTGGTGAGGTGCTGTGTCTGTCTTATTCAAAAGTGTATCCACAGCATGGGGTACCACAACTGTGAGGTCAGTATCAAGTACGAGTCCAGCCGATTGTCTTATCGAGACGGCCGTGACCGCTCAGACAGCTCGGGAGGGCTTGTGCGACTGGATCAAGCACAGCAGAGAAGTAAGCACACGGCTGTTGCTTATCTCTAAATTTTTGTGTTAAAACAGAAAGCGCGCAACCGGCCATCTCATGGACGTACAACACAAACTGTTTAGTATAGTCGGGGGTGCCAAGTACTGGAGCCGAACAAAGCACAGTTTTCAATTGCTCAAAAGACTGCTGACATTCAGGCGTCCAGGGCAGGGGTTCATGCACAACTTTTAGTGATAGAGCAAGCAGGGGCTTGATTACCAGTGACTAGCTAGGTATCCACTGCCTGCAATAGGAAGTGATACCTATGAAAGCGCGCACATCTTTCTGAGTTTGTGGAACGGGCATTTTAACAATGGTACTGAGGCACTCAGGGGTCAATCTCCTACCCTTCTTTCGACAGTAGGTGACCTAAGTAGGTGACCCCTTGTCGACAATACTGAAATTTGGACAGGGATACTTTATGGCCAAGCTGAGCTAAATGCAACAACAATTTAACTGTACTGTCTCTGCAACCTTGTTTTGTATCCGAGGCGATGAGCAAGTCATCGACATACTGAAGCAATACATTACCTGTAGGGAGCGGCAAGGAATCCAGCTGACCTTTCAATGCCGGACTATAGATACTCGGACTCTCTGTATAGCCTTGAAGAGCGCAACAGAATCTAAAGCTTCTACCAGCTAGGATGAACCCAAACAGATACCTGCTGTCAGGATGAATGTGAATACTGAAGAACGCGTTTTTCAAATCAATGACAGAAAAGAATGCAGCAGAAGAAGGAATCATTGTCAAAAGAGTGGTAATGTCAGGAACCACCGGAAACTGGGGAATCGCTATTTTATTAACTTCACACTAGTCAATCACAAAGCGATAAACATCTGCATGATCATCAGAGGAACCCGAAGGTGTCTGTTTGAGAATGGGAAGAATAGGGCTATTACAAACATTAGCAGTCGTCTCCTCAACCACTCCTTTCTCAATCAAATCCTGTACAATTTGCAATAAACCTCGCTCACCTGCCTGCAGTATTTTATACTGAGGGATGCGAGGTAAAATAGTATTGGCTTTAACTTGGATCGAAACTGGCGATATCTGTAACAGTCCCACATCTGTGTCACCTGTCGCCCAGAGAGTGGGCGGCACATCTTTAAACTCCGCAGGAAGAGGCGCATCTTTGAACAGGCACTGCGTAGCGCGCACTACATCCAGACCCATTGTCATGTAAACACCCGCCGGGGAGCAGTAAATCGTAGCATGCAGTTTCTTCAACAAGTCCAAACCCATCAGATTTTCTCCACAATTAGATGTCAACAAGAATGGCGAATCCACAGTAAAGGGACCAATAGTCAATGCAAGAGATTTTGAAATGGGGCTCACAACCGGTACACCAGAAAAACCTATGAAACATTATTATGGCCAGACAGAGCCACCCCAGGGACCAAGGAACGAGAAATAGAACGGTTTGTTGCACCTGTATCCATCAAAAACTCCTTAGCCGAGCCATGCACATCCGCACTAACATACGGACCGCGTTGATCTACAGGTATCGAAACTGGTCCCTCACTCTGTCCTAGCTGTAAGACATCCCTGTCACCTCATCCGTGTCATAATCATCATGATAATATTGTCCTCCCCGAGGGTCATCAAAATAATTTTGATCAGAACGACCCTGCGAGGCCACAGCATTCAGAGCCCTGTCCTGACCACCAGCTCCACGACCCCGTCCACGAGAACCTCGTCCTCTCGGGAACACCGCCTTCTGCAAAAGCACAGGACACTCGCTACGCCAGTGTCCCTCCTCTTTACAATAAGCACACTGATTCGGTCCTAAAGGCGTGGTATTTGGCGGCCTGCTAGTGCGTGGAAGCTGTCGGGCCGAACCACCACGTCCTCTACCATTACCCCTCGAAGCCTGCTGCAACAACACCTTCGTCTTCAAATCCTTGTGCTTCTTCTCCGTCCTCTCGTTATCCTCATTTTCCCTGTGTTCGTAATACTGCGCCATATTCAAAATAACAGAAGGGGAAGATGTGGACCAGGTGCTCTCGGAAACCTGCAATCGGGTCGCAATCTCAGGAAGCAAATTGGAAACAAATCTATTAACAAACAATCGAACACCACCTTCGATCAACAAATCCTGTCCACTATAATCTAGACACACATCTTCAAACCGAGTGAAAAAATCAGACACTCTCTCATCTTTCTTCTGACAACAAGCCGATAACTTGTCCCAATCAACTTTTCTCGGAGGAATAAGAGAATGCATAATGATACGGCCGGGCAAAGCAAGTATCTCTGGTCTAGGCTTATCACCTGACTTCCGTTCCTGATCCCATACTTTAATTTGATCCCAGGTACCACCTAATTCCGCAGCATGATCCTGTGTGTGTACTTGTCTCCAAATATCAACCGGAACTAGTAAGCCAAAGAACATTTCAATATCCGCAAGCGTCATCACAGTGGAGGCGGCGGCTTCAGTCAATTCTTTATAATAAGCAGTTGGATTCTTAATAGCATCAGGTAACTGAGTCTTAAGAGACAAGATTTCACTCCTTTTCCATGGAGTATAAACCCATTGTTCTTGGAAACGGGTCGCTGCCCCTGGTCTAGTAACAACATTGTGCTGATCCCTTAGCTCCGGTATTTCAGGGTGATAGATAGGATGAACCTCCCACATTGGAAACTGAGATACCGGGGTGGGACTCTTCTCAAGCAGTCTACCCCGATAAGCAACCAACGTCGCAACATTACCAAAAACTTGACCAGGCGCCATATCAGTAACATATACATGATCCTTAATATCATATAAAATCTGCGGTGCTGCATCGTTGAAACACTGCTCCCAAAGACCGATCAAAGTAGCAGACATATGCTTAAGGGCATGCTGTTGTACAAAAGGCTCATAATCTTTCATCACACTCCACACATCTTCCACACCATAATTGGGGTTTCGGGCCCACTGCGCAGCCTGATTAGCCACTACCTTTTTCTCTACATCTCCCTTCTCTGATCGCACATACGGACTCATTCGCTCTTTAAACTTCGTCCAGTCTCTATCCTCAAATCCACGTACTGGTGGCCCACTACTCTGTAATGTCGGGGATGGAAGAACACAGTGGGAGTAGCAACAGAAGTAGCAGGCACTAACGTCGCTGCCGGCTGCGTCCCAGGTGTAAGAGCTGGCGAAAGGGACGCCGAAGCAATAGGTGTTGCAGGAGTACTAACAGTCATAGTTGCCACAGACGGCGAGGACAAAGAAAGGACCGGATGTGACGTGGCCAAGGCAGTCCGATCAACAGTAACAGAAGCAGAAACAGCAGAGACAAAAGAACCAGGTAGCTGGGGCTGTGAGGGAAGAGCAGGATATATCCTCTGCGGGGCATATGGGGGTGGGGGGTCGAGTATCTAGCAATTGCTCCACAAACGTATCATTTTCTTCTTGGGTCACGTAAGATTTATCAATATTCAATCGAAACCTCCTATCTTCATGTTCAATCCCTATCGCTTGTTTCTCTCGATCATGTGCTACAGCTTTCTGAGTCAATGTTTGCATTCTCCCCTTCAGGGCCTCTTTCTCTGCTTTCATTCCCCTCTGTTTAGCCTCCTTTTGCCACGTTCGAAGACAATCAAACATAAGACTGTCTACTTCTTTTCGCAAACAACTTCTCCTGTAAAAACCCAATTTTTTGTTCATCAAAAAGGCCCGTCAACGGCCACTGCAACTCGCCATGGTCCCTCGTATATTTGTGCCATAACGTACTAAACATATTAGGGCCAAGGCCATGCTTCACATACATATCAAAGTTCGGAGTGCCTTCTGGAGGCACTGGCTGACCTTCTTCCAATCGAGCATCTGTAGAGCAACAACGACAACAAGAAACCAAGAATCGGCTAATTCCAGGCATTTTCAAAAGTGAGCCAAATTCGTTATGTTGCCTGGCAAAGTGTTCACAAACACTTTGTACCACAATTGGTCCTTAGCCCGTGCCAAACACAAACCAAAATGGTACCCTATCCACAAAGAACCAAAACAAACTCACCTGTTGCACACAGGTCAAACAAATTTATTCTTCACTGCCGACTCTTCGGACCAAACGGTCAGATCCAAGGGTTTCGCCGTTCAGGACTCCAGTCGGGATGACCGCTGGGCGAGGCACCGTCTGGCGGGACAGAAGGGGCAGCTGCGAGTTTAGGAACTCTCTCGTGCAGGGATCCCTGGTCCGTCCATCCAACCCGATGGCAGCCTCGACCTCCCCACCCGTCCTCAGGAGGGGATGGGCCACTCGCCCAATGGAGTCCCTGTTCGGGCGCCAACTGGAGGAAGTGACCCGATTAGGGCCACCCGCAACCACCTCTCAGCCTTCCATACAAATGAAGAGTCGGTCAGGCAGTAGAAAATACAAACCAAGTATATTTATTCAAATTCACTTGAGCGGAGCCCAGTCTGCCCAGTCTCTGTGAATTGCTGCAGAGGGACTGATATCAGCAAACATGGCGATACATTATGTACGATTCAGAACCAATGAAGGCACGCCCAGACTGGAAATTTCCAGATGGAGGCAGCTACACAAAGAAGGTACAGAAGGATAAGTTTCGCTCCTGAGACCGGGCACACACTATCTTTATGCCAAGGTCGTTCTGCCTGTGCCCACCGCTGGACTAGTGGGAGCAGGCCTCTTATCTAGTGGGAAAGGTATGCGCTAATAAGAACAGTGTATCCATTAGTACAGCAAGGCCCAACCTTGGAGAAAATGAAAACTACCAAAGCTGCTTCTCGCAGAGAGAGAGAGAGAGAGAGAGATTAGTTTCGATCATGGCTCAAAATGGCGGCCAAACATAAAATGGTGTCACGAATGCTAACTTACGCAGAACAATATATAAACAACACAGCTAAGACATTTTTATTCTAACAACATAATTAAGCCCCCAACCATAGCAACTTTACATAAGGGTCTTGTTCAGGATCCCCTTTAGACAAGGAGCCAGTCGGCCCTTGTCCTCTGAACAATTTTGCAGATACCTCACCGGGGGACTGAATACTCCAGGTTTCTCCCTTCTATTCTGTCACCGAGTCCTGATAAAGACCAGCTGTTGAAGCTCTAACTGGCTCCTCTCCCCTTTGTCGGGTCGAAATGTCGACATTTTGCAAAGCCTGGATTTGACTATTCCTCCATAAAAGGGGCAACTATGATTGAATCTATTACCCCTATGCAATGGGATCACATTTATGATGTACAAATAAATGTAACAGGCCAGGCTTATATATAATGGCTATGCTATATGTATGACTTCCTCTTTTCATGCGCTAACCAAATTTCCTACACGGGCACTCTTTTTGAGCACCTTCTCGCTCTTATCTTTCTATCTGGAGCAACCATATGTAAATAACGTAATTACACTGTCAAGCTGCATATAAAAACTCATGCATTTATTTCTTTGTTTTGATGCATATTGGTATTATTGTATACTCTCTTCCTTATTGATAGAAGTAATTGCTTACCCCCTACCTCACGACTTAGGAGGTGGAAATTAGAAGAAGCTAATTAGTTTAGTCTTATCTTTTCTGTTGGTCTATCCAATTGGACCACTGTTGTTGCGTATTACCTAGACAGGTCTAGGCAGCGAAATCTAGATTTCAGTATGTCAATTATGCCATGCATCCTACTGTAAGCTTCTTCTAATAGGGTTTTTTTGATTTACAGGCTTGACTGTTCCTAATGGAGCAGGGTCAAGACTGATTTGCATATAGCGGTGTCCAAACTGAGGTGCCATGGTGTGCAAAATAACGATGGATTGGGATGCGACCATGAGTGATTACCATTGGCTGAGATTAATTCAACCATTCCATCAATCACTGTTTTGTATACTTGTTAAACTTAGCCACAAGCCATCCATCAGGCATACGGTCATAAAAGTACAAATATGTCCAAAATTACAGAAAAAAATACAATATGCATGCAACCTGTCCTAAGAGGGCCTGACAAGGGTTCCCACAGGATAGTCTACCCCCAGAGTTTGTCAGAGGAATTAAACAATACCGAAACCCGTGCCTTATGTGGTAATCAGTGAGGTTTCATGAAATAAAATACCTGTCTTCAGACTTTAACCAACTGCCATAACAGTCCGTCCTTAAATCCTATTGGCTCAAACATAAGCTATTCTCAATAAATGTCAGACTCCCTTTATAGTTACTTTTCAAAATAAACATATCATCAGGCCTATAGCCTGGATCAATAGTTTGTCGCCAAACCCAACTCAGTCCAGCTGTGTTGAGCATCAGCTTTCCCCTTAGGTGCTCTTTTCCTATAGAAACACACTTTGCCCCAGTCAAATGACAGTTGTAGCTGGTGATCTCTGAAATTCTTGGGGTGTAATACATGCCAGTGATTTCACGTTAAACAAGCAAATAAAGCAAGCCTGACTTCATCTAGGAGGGTTTGAGGGGTTCTCTCTACCTCCTGAAAAGGGCTCTTTTCATTTGAGGCTCATCAAGAGAGGCATTTGGGCACTGCCCTGCCACCTATTAGCCGCCAGATAATGCCCCTACTACACACTGCTATTTATATTTAGCAGTTTTCATGAAAACACAACATACTTTAGGTTGTATGCTACCGGTGTTTAACAAAATGTTAATATAGTTGTTCATTAAAAAACATAGATTCCACTTTCTACTCAGTGGACCACTGGATTTAGAAGCCTTAAGAAACCTGGCAGGTTTTTGCAATGTCAGTGGCGCCAGGATGAGAAGGTGATATAGCATTTCCTTCTCCAAGCTTAGGTTCTATCTTCGGGACCAGCTGTTCTCTCACTTCCTGAACTGCATTTATTGCGAAATTACTTGAGGAAATCTATTACATATTAAACAAAGCGCACCCAACTCTTATTCTTTGAAAATTCTCCCACAGATTACTAGCACTTCTTTAGATTCTGTGCTTGTTAAATCTTTTTTTTAAATTCCGCACAAAGTTGATCCATATTGCTCACCTATCTCCAAGATCACTTCCCCACCCACGAAATCACACTTTAAGAAAGTTAATGCGCACTCTGTTCACCCACTAGGTAAAATTGCACAATTGCGAATGTTTGAATAACATGCATTACTTTCATTCTGTCTCTCCATTTTACAAAAGAAACAATTTTCTGCTGCTTTGTTTCGAATGGGTGTAGATGCCTCTTTCTGTGATTCCCATTCTTCCTTGTTGCACTTTCTCCCCTACTCTTCTCAGCAAGATTTAGGATCTCGATTTCTAGCAAGGTCTCTCTCATGCAACAGATGTGCAACTTCTTCTTTCACCTCTTTCTCGAAGTATGCTACTTAGTGGCTTTTCATGAGAATGCGGCTCGTCAGTCTAACAGGATATGAGCAACGCTGGGCCCTCATGCTGGAATTAATTTACATAGCTCTTTAGCAATTGCTTCGGTTCTCTTGTGCCTCCAGAACAGTCTTAAAACGTGAGTTCCGGCAATTTCCACATTGTTTTTTCATATTTGCAGAGTAATGTGTCCTAGGGCTTGTTGACTTTTCTATGTCCACTTACCATTTCTCATTATGCTTATTACTGTAGGGTTTCCACGTTTCTTTCTCTATCTTCACATCTGAATCTGGGAACCACTGGTGTCATGAAGGGCCCATTACAGTGGCGTATGGCTTCTTCAGCCCTCAGTTTTACCTGGTGAACTTTCAGGCCAAAGCCAAACTCCTACCTTTCATGGTACTACAGCAACTTAATTTTGTCTCATTTCTGTCTCCCTCTGTGCCCAGCAGAAGGACTGCCATCACATCCATGACCATAGGTAAATCCCACTAACTTGGCTGTTTCCGAGTGCTGTTACTGTGGCCAGACACCTGGCCACCTTGCTAGCACCACAGACCCTCATCAGCTTCAGCTACACAGGCACTCTAGGAATCATGTCTAAATGATGGGTCTTTGCGCCCCCAACCAAGCCTCTTAGCTCTCCACCTGGAGTTCTCTCACTGCTACAATTTTGGAACCTCAGATGCTCATGACCAGAAAAAGAGGGGTATTCGGGTGCCTGTTGGCTCTTCTCGATGACCTACACTATGTGCCCAGGTTCAGCATAGGAATCAGACGACTGGATGGAGAACCACTGATTTCTAAAAACAGGTTTTCCGTGTCAGGTCGTGAGGACCTTGTATGTAAATAGCAATGCCCTTGACTAACAGCTTCCTCATCTCCTGTAACATCTGCTTATAAGAAATGCATTTCTTCAGTGACGTCAACGAGCTTAAGCACTGTACAAGTAAGGAGTAAGTAAAAAGACACGCAGAAACACATTTAAACAATGAATATTAAGAGTTTAAAAAAACACTAGAACCTTTAATGGCAATATCGTTTCTTGCAATTTATTCCAAGGGCTAAAATTGTTAAAATTGTTTCTAGGGCCAGTATATCTGCATTGGGTATGGTTTTGCATCCATGCCATGGCAAGGATGCACCACATTTCAGAATCCCATCATGCTGGAATAATGTTTTATATTAATTTCTTCACAGTGATTCTCAATGTATTTACTGCCCGAGTACTTAAATTAATCATCAAATTTGATCATTATAGGTTCATGCCCAGTTTTTTTCACAAAAGTCAAAAAGTCATCTGGCTTTAACCCCATGGTGGCGGAATTTGTCATTGGATGAAAGTACACTTTTTCATAGCCACCTTCCAGAAAACGTGAATCCAGGACAAATTTCACATCTCCGTTATCACAGAATAGGGCCAGTGGCGTCGCACAGCCTTGGCCCACTTTCAGTTTTTCTAACATTGTAGCTTCATCAGCAAACCGCAGATTTCCACTCCCAACGTTCAATTTTTTGGCAAGATCATTAAGGTTGATCTGTGTGTCATGAAGAACTGTAACTAACCAGAGGCTTTTCTTCTTCTTGTCCTTTAGAAATAGATTTTTACTGTGAGCTCCACTCAAGTGCTGAACATGAGGCATCATTTCTTCAACTGTGAAAACCTACAAAATAAAAGAAAAATAATTATTGTTGCGTTTCAGTAATCTGCTGCAGAAATCCTTTAATACAGAAATCATAAAGTACAGTTTAAGGGAGTGGTTGGCAAAGCAAGAAAAACATTTATTTGCAAAATAAATATATGGTTGTATCTACCATTTTAGATATCACTACAGAATCAAATAATTCAATATCTCTCAGGCATCTTTTGTAACAGCTTTTGGTCTACAACTTGGTATCAGTTTGACCTATTCACTCCATCTTGTACTGACTCAGTGCCCGATTTCGAGTCTAGCTGTCTTTGACCGCCAGACTCACAGTGGCGGTCCTGCGGCCGCCGTATTACGAGGCAGCTTTTTGGAGCCTCCACTGCTGCGCCGGCTGCGCCAGGGAACCGCCCTGGCAGTGGCACAGCGGACAGGGCTATTCAATATGCAAGGCTGGACCGCCACGGTCCACCAAGCATATTTCGAGTTTCCCCACCGCCAGCCTTTTCATGACGGGCTCACCGCCATGAAAAGGCTGGCGGTGGGGAAATAAAGGGGGCCCTACAGGGCCCCCATGCCGCACCGCCATGGGGATGTAGTCAGGGGGGCACAACATGTGCCCCCCTGTTTGCAGGCACCCCAAGTTCCAGCACGGCATGGACTTCACAGGCTGTGCCGTTCTGGAACTTCTTTTGCGTTCCCATTGCGGTGCCTGTTTTCAGGGCACCGCCGTGGGAATGGCAAAAGAAAAGCCCGCCAGACACGAGTTGTACTCAGAATCTGGCGGGCGGTCCCCGCACGGCTTTGGCGATGCTGAGCTGGCGCAAAGCCAGAGTAGCGCCGCCAAAGTCATAATCGGCCCCTTAGGGCCCGATTACCACTTTGGCAGTGTGGGTGTGAGGCGCCACACCACCGCCCCACTCCCACACCACCAAAGCCAACCGTCTGCCGGATTAGAAGTTGTGATCCGGGTGGGTGGTCGTGTGGCGGGGGGCCCATGGCGCTGCCTTTCTAAAGGCTCATAGGAGAGCCTTAGAAAGGCAGCGCCTTGGGTCCAGCACAGCACGGACTGCAAAGTCCATGCTTTGCTGGATCTGTCGGTGCATGCAGACAGAGGGGCATACTATGTGCCCCCCTGCATGCATCCCTGGGCCCTGTGGGAACAGGGGGCCCTATAGAGGCCTCCTACGTTTCCTTACCGCCAGCATTTTCATGGCGTGAGAACCGCCATGAGACTTGCTAATGGTGAGGAAACTCGTTATAAGCTTGGCGATGGCACAGCGGCAGCACCAAGCATATTGTGGCCTCAAGACCACCGCACCAACTGCGATCCCTGGTGGTTGCGGCGGTCCCATGGAGGTTCGATCTGCGCACTCGTAATACAGCGGTCGGACCGCTGTTGCGCCAGTCCCCGACTACCACCTCACCTCCACCATGAGATTGGCGGTCTTATGGACCGCCAAATTCATAATTAAGCCCTTAATGATTTCAGTATCTTTAGCCAGACTCTTTACCTTCAGTGCATTTCATATAAACTTTGGGTTGAAAAGTCCAATACAGTTTTGATCAACAGGCACACAGATATTTGTCCTTTTCAAGCAAATAGGATGCCAAAGTTCTGCAAACATATCCATTTATCAATATCCTAGATTTCTATACACTACTACTCACCCGCAGTAAACTTCATTCAGAACGCTGGGACGATATAATTTTAACTTTAAAATTGTATATATTATATATGGTACTTTTCATTATTGTTGACGACAGTCTGAGCTGGATCATGTAATAGAAAAGCTAGAGAAAAATAACACTTTTTGCAAAGTCCACTTCTTGGGTTAGGTAATCATAGACCTGAATGAGGAATCGCAAGTCAAAACTTTATGTAAACTAGATTTGTAGCTGTTCAAGCCTCTCCACTCTCGTCCGTTCTGTAATTTCCAGATTCAAGTGCTATCCAGTTTGAATTGTTGATGGTTCAAGGTCTATGATAAAAAGCAAAAGGCCAAACTGATACGCATTTCTAGACCCTCAAAAAAGTGTAAAGAACATAAAGTGAAGGCCAAAAGGCTACAACAAAGTAACAACATTCTTGCCATTTTTCTTTTGCCTTAGATTTCCCCTTTATTTTTCCTTTTAGCAACGTTTTGTGGGCACCCCAAGAGGCCCCTCAAACTGCAAATATTGTGCTTCACATGGACACTCTTGGTGTGCTCTGAAATAGGCAGATCTTCCACTTGGTCCCCTGCCATTTATCCTTGAGTGGGAGCCCCCTTCTCTTCACAGTCCGTGCCTACTGGCAGTAATTATAGGTGTTGGGATACAAGGGCTGCATCCAAGCGTGAAGCCTACTAGCCTCCCCTTTTTAAAACAATGTCCAGTAGCTTCTGGTAGATAGCATATGCTTTGTGTTTACCTATCTATCTTTGGGAAATGTTTGAAACCATGTCCATTGGTTTTGCAATGATTGTGAACAATGTGTGCACCAGAAGTAGTTCACTATTACTAATGGTGCACCTGTGATAGTGAACACCTTCGTATTTGTGAGAATGGAACTTGCAAGATGAAGGATTAAAGCTACTCTCAGGACATAAGGATAAGCCACCCTGCACTTCTCTCTCCTGTTCCTTTATCTCCAGTACCAGTCTGTGGGACAACACAAGACTTTACATCACAGCAGGTCTTTGGAGGTTGCACAAGGGCAGCTGCAAGTAGGCAGTGGCCACCACAAGGCAATATGGGACAAGGGATGTACTTCTCATACGGCCTTCAGAGGAGGAAAACTCTGCCCCAAACTGGTAAGCTGGACTTTTGAGCTGCAAAGATTGCACCAACTAATTGGCTGTTGGCTGCTGCCCAAATGCTAAAAGTTAAAAATATAAGTTGGAAATTCTCTCCAGCTTAATCAACAATCGCTTCTTCAACAGACAGGCACTGGACTCTGCTGGAGCCAAGTTCTGCCTGTATCCTCTTTACTGGGAACAAGACTGAAGGCCTACCTGAAACCTCCCTGGCCTGCCCTTCTACTGATACTTTCTTACCCAACTGTGCAACGTGTCCAGAGATATGGACACAGAGCCTTCAGTACCCCCTAACCAGAAATCAAAGGAAGGCTGTCTCAAGAATCTACTGCTAAAGGTGCAGGTGAGCAGAGTAGTGACCCTGCCCGAGAGCAGACTCTGATAAACTGAAATGCTTGGTGGTGTCTAGGGGAATCTTGAAAGCACGAGAAATGCTACATTCCAATACTACCGATGGATTAGTTTTAGGTGTAGAGTTTGTGAGCAGACATAGTTTATACCCACAGGCTTGTTTTCGCTATATTCTCCAACATTGAGATAGGCTCATTATCGGTCACTGCCCTGCACTAGTTACCTTTAACGTTAGTAAGACTCCATGTTGGGATGGTTGTATTGCCTAAGTCCTTCTACCATTTTTAGCATCGCTATGACCCGGAAGCGGAAATAGTGAACAGTATGAGAGTAGGAGCCTACCGTTTAAATCCGGCCATAGTCAATGCGCCCCACCAGAGGACTGTGGAGAGATGTTACGAATGGCCACAAGTAAGTTACATAGAGCCCCTTATCCATCCTTCCCTTGCGGAACCTGTACCGTTAGTACAAATACGATGGTCTTTTATTTTTATATAAATGTGGAGTACTGCGGGGATACTGTTTGCTCGCGACATACCTGTTGGTTATAAGTTTCCATACTGGATGTAGGCTATTAGCGGGTTGTGCGGAGCCTTTCACCTAGTTCCCCTAGCGGGAGCTTACCTCGCTAGTAACACAGCCGTGGGGTGTTTTTCCTCCGATGTATGTTGAGTTTATCGGATTCCTTGCTTGTCCGTGAAACATGAGCATAAGCTTAAGCACCCATTTATGGAGACCTAATTGAAGACTTCATACCCGATGAGGCCCTAAACCGCTGTTCAGGTTATGTGTCTTGTAGCCCCATACATTTACACGTTAGTCAGAGAAGTAGGCTCTGGGTAACCATATGGGCTATTCACATCCCACAGTTCGCCTGCGCTATTATGTACATCTTAGCTTCCCTAGGTAGCTCGAACCATTCCCCTGCATATCGATTCGGGTGTCTCCTTAATATGGCAGCACAGTATAGACAGCGAGTCGTATTATATAGGGGCCCTATCTGGGGGAATAACTTGCCTCTATACTGCCATACTCACGGCTTTCCTTGCCTACACAGGTCTCGCAATCATGTCCGTGAAATTGAGGATGTACTGCATGGGACCAAAGAACTAAATATCCAGGAACCTTTAATTCAGGTATACTTTATCTGTTAGCATCACTATGTCTATCATATTCTCTATACCCACTTCAGGGGAATAGAGGCGCATTGACAGGCTTTAACTAATTTCTTTTTTATTTGGTCACGCACAGAAAGCCATAACGTCTGGCTACATCCCCGCCTCTCTCATAGATATTATCTATACTGCATAGACGAATACATGGCTATTCTTACCAGGTAGTCATTTTATTCATGGCTTTAAGTTGGAAATTAATTATAATGGCCATTATCTTTGGGTAGCAGAGAACTCACAACCTTCCATACTTTCCATATTATTCCTTTCATGACAGGTGTTTCTCTTCATTTTGGTAACACCGTTCTAGCAGTATCGAGCAACCACCTAGTATCCAAGACAAGTTTTGTCTTCATTGGAAAAAAAGATTCAGGTCTGATTTTTGTCAGGTATGAATTCATTAAAAATAGGCACCGCCATACATACGCTGTGCATGATTCACTACTCGCTAAGGGCATAGCTGGTATAACACAAGTATTTTGCTTGGTTCTGTATGTCCTTGTTTGAATGGGTACATAAGATGGCAATTGACACATCGCATGTTTTGCACACTGTTATTCTTTTCTTCACACTGCACACCATTGGTCTCAGTACCACCCTATTTTTCCTTGCATGACTCACATGTTTATCTTTTAGGCACCACTTCAACAGATGACGTAATGATTTTAGTCAACCATGTATCATGTTTTCCAAAGTTGGAATGAGGGTTTTTAAAGACCGATTTTCAGTATATCAGCAGACAGATTATTTTCAGCAACTTAACCTGTGATATATTCCATCTAGTGACCACATGTGACGGAAACCTGACGAAGGCATGGCCGAAACGCGCGTAGCTCTACAACTTTCCGCCAGTTTCTGAATATCATGATACATTATCGTTGCTCATGACAAACATGTTTTGTATTACTCTTCTCCTGATCTTGGATAAAGATTTTATACTTACATGAGAATCAGTCTATGTTCACACAAATAATTGAACATATGCATTATCTTGTTTTTTGTCAATTAAGTATATTTATTTATCAATAAATTGTCTCTAATTGTGTTTTTTTATTGAAATGTTTAACAATAACTAAATAAATATTTTTATATAAAGCTCAGTTTGTCATATTGATTTCCATGTTGACTGGGATTAATCTGTCTGCATTACTTCATTATTTACCTGGCCCTGGTTAAGTCTTTACCTGTTTGTTCTTTTCCCTGTCAGGGCGCACTCATCCTGATTACAGGGGGCCCCATTGTTTTTCCAGTTTTTATTAAAATGTTACTGCCTTAGCCCATGTAACATTCCACTGCCCATCGTTCCTTGATATTAGGGAAGGATACCTGATCGACTGGTTATACTTACTTAAAGGTTGTGATACGAAACCCAAAATGGGATCCTCACTAGAAAGGGCTATAAAACAAATTGTTTTTAAAATGCTGTAACATGTTTAAGGAGTGTAATACAAAACTGAATGAGTTTTATGGAAATAAATTATTTTTATATGGTTAAAGAGGAGAAAAATAGTTTTTATTGTAAAGTTAGCAAAAATACACAATAAAGTGATTTAAAGTAAAATGTAATAAAAATATTGTTATTTGGCACTTCTATAGGGTTGTTGAGCCTCTGCATGAAATCAGTCTGTTTGTTAATTTAGTGGATGCCAGCAATGTGAGCACAGAAATAGTGCTCTGCCTTCCCTTACAGTTAACTTTTTCTTTCTTTTTCTAGCAAGACTTCTTGTGTCTGGTTAAAACAGATGTGTCTTTATCGTATGCACTGTACTAACTTTACCGAAAATAAGTTTGCTCCACATAATAACAATAGTTACACTATATATATATATTAGGAGTTCGTGCAATCTTTATCGCCGTATGGAGGTTAAGGATTGCTTTTTGGTTGGAATAAATATATATATATATATATATTTTTTTTAATGATTTATAATTATTTATTCCTTTTTAATAGTAGTAGTGTCTGAGTGGGTTGTTGGGTTTATAGGGGGATAGGGTGAGAAGTTAATTAGATAATAATTAACTGAGAATTCTTTTTATTTAATTATATGATTGATATTTCAAATTTATTGTCAAAGTGCACAGTTAATTAAAACCATTACAACAGTCAAAGAAATTGCAATAAAATTACACTTGAGTAAAGTGTTTACAATCAGATGCAGTATAGTCGCTCATTAATTTAAATTTAAAAACCCTAAAATGCAATTTTAAAATACTTCAAAAGAAAATCTTGGACATTAAATGTGTATGTAAATTCAAATGCCGGTGCGTACCACTAAAGTGCATTTTTAAAATACATCAAGGATGTTCATGGGTAATAATTAAGATTGATATTTATTATGTAATTTATATAATACTGATTTATTTTCGTTATATGTTATTTGCGGGCTGTTGGGTTTGTAAGAGCAAGTAGTAGGAATTGTAAAACTAACCTCTTTGCAGTTAACACTTTCCCTGGTGTTTGGAGTGGGAAAAGTAAATTTTACCCCCAAAGTCCAAACACTTTGCCTACTATTGCGCTAACTGAAGTGGGAATAGTAAATTTTACCCCTCTAATATCCAACACTCTCCCTACTGTTGCGCTGTTTGGAGTGGGAAAACTAAATGTCACCCCTCCAAAATCCAACGCTTTCCCTACTGTTGCAGAGACTGGAGTGAGAATAGTAAGTTTAACCTTGCCAAAATCCAATGCTTTCCCTATTGTTGTGTTGTTTGGAGTGGGAACAGTAGATTTAACCCCTCCAAACTCCATCACTTTCCCTACTATTGTGTAGAGTGGAGTAGGAATAGTAAATTTCACCTCTCCGAAGTCCAAAACGTTTCGTACCATTTCACTGACTGGAGTAGGAGTAGTAAATCTAACCCCCTCCGAAGTCCATCACCTTCCCTACTGTTGCATAAACTAGAGTGGGAATAGTATACTTAATATTCTTAGGCTCTAATAGTTTTCATAATATTGATTTAATAGATTTCATAGCGTACTTTTTTTATATTTTATATTATTTGTTTTTATTTTGAAATGTATTTTAATGTTTATAGTATTTTTGTAAATGTAGTTTCGGGATTTTTCAATTTTTAACATTACATTTATTGCCATCATTAATATATTCTTATTCAACTGTTAATATTTCTTATGGTTATATATATATATATATATATATATATATATATATATATATATATATATATATATAATAAATGTAAAATATTCATAAAAATTGTTATGTGTATATATATATAAAGAGATATATATATATATATATATATAGTGTTAAATAGATAAAAACAATTTTTATGAATATTTTACATTTATTACTACGAATATATATATTCAGAATATTAAAATTAATATATGGTAAAATAAATGTATATATATATATATATATATATATTTTTTTTTTCCATAGTAATAAATTTAACATTCAAAAGAATTAATATCCTGTAAAATAAATATTTTATTAATTGTTACACTATACATCTATATTTATACAAACACACATATATGTGTGTGCTTGAAAAGAAATCCTGCACAAGCCTGGCCGCGTCCACCAAAGCAGGGCAGATGTGAGATGACGGGTGCAGCTCACGTTCCTATCTGAAAGCAAACCAGAGTCGCAGATATGGACCCAGGAAGACTCGCACTCCACGGTTCAGATTTCCACAAGTGTTAAGACGAGTAAACACTTCTGGAAATATGAACCGTGGAGTGCAAGTCTTCCTAGGTCCATATCTTCGACTCTGGTTCGCGTTGAGATATGTTTGTGTTTATATAAGTATATAGTATTAAATATTAGTGGAATATATTTAATTTACAATATATCAAATATATTAAAATAGTTAACATTTACTACTTTACCCTCTATTTATATAAAAAAGAAAATCATATTTTCGAACATTAGTGTCAACAATATTGTTTTCCGATATTTTTGTACTTACCAATATAAGTATAGGAGCACAATATTGTGGTAAACAACATTTTTGACAATATTTTTGTCAACTATATTGTTTACCACAGTATTGTATCAGTGATCGACAAAACTATAAATAAATGTTCCTCAGTGCAGTGATATAATCTGATGTTGTAAACTGTAACACTTACAAATGTTGAAGAGATAACGGTTTGATTTTTAAAGATCTGGTCCCTGGAGTTTGCTATTCATTTGCTGGCTTGCCCACCTCTAATACGCTTTGAAGCCTATTCACAAAGGCATTTTTTAGTTTATAAACGTAATCTATAAGATGATATCTGTTCAGTGAAAGACATTTTATTACTGACTCTGGCACTGAATGTAGCCTTTCGTTTCCACTTTTACTAATAGGAAGCTGGATGTTTTGGGGCAGATTCACAAAGGCATATAAGAGTATGTAAAGAGTACTCCTGTATTATTACTTTGCGTACTTACAAATGCTTTTGAGACTGGCCCCAGAGAGATCAGTGGTTAAAAGGGCTGATTTGTGTTTCATTTTATTTTAAAGGCATTATTCATCAACATATATATTCACTTCAATTTTTCTGTACGTTGGAGTGCCAGTGTGCATGTCAGGCGATAAGGTAATGCCAAGGTATGCATGCTGGGTGTGAGCACTGTGCAGGTGCCAGTATGGGCCCACACAACATTGGTCTGTCTAAGTAGGATTTATTAGAGAACAAAAGGTCAAGGTTAGGGAACATTTATGTGTATTTAAATACATTTGTTTGTGTGTGCCATATGTGTGTCAACTTTTTATGTTTCTGTGAGCAGTCCTAGTCTACTGCTTCAGACTGTATGCTACTGTTTAAGGGAGTATGCTACTCCTTTAGGTAGTATGCTACTGCTTTTTAGGTAGCTAGCTGCCTACTAAGAACCGGCCTTCAAGTATAGGTGCTACTTAGTGCGCCTGATAAATAACAATACCACGGTGTACGTTATTTATCAGGTGCAATAAATAGCACCTATAAGAGTTATTGGGGGAATAACATGCAGATTTTGGTGTTTTAACGCACCAAAATCTGCATGGTACGGTAAATACCTTACACAATTACCACATTTCCCCTGTTAAATTCCAGCAGGTTGTCTTGCCGAAATTTAACGAAGCTTGAGGTATTTACCACATATAATAATTATCAGATGTGTTTAATACCTTGTAACTCTTAATTCCAGCCTGTACATAAAGTGAGGTTCATGCACAAGTTTGAATATAACAAGCAGGCCTACCTCAAATTTTCCCAGGTAACCGGGGCTCTGAGGAAGGAACATTGTCTCTCTCACACTAAGCCAATAGCACCAGCACTGAAACTATATAGCTGCAAGGCTGTGAGCAGTGCCATTTATGGGGCCGAGTTGTGGGGCATGGCAAGAGTAAGGGACCTCACAGTCTCGGAGAACAAGTTCCTCAAAAATCTGGTCTACCTCCCGCAAAGCACTCCTCTCTGCCCATTAAAGCTTAATATGGGCATTAAGCCTATTAGTGACCTAGAGAAGCTTCGTCCCCTGCTATTTTGGCAGCGGATGGTCACCCCCCCGAATTGACACCCTATGCCGCAGCTTTTAATGAGGTCTGTGTCTTAAACACCATGAACAAAATAGGCTGGATTAAATATGTTAAAAGCCTTATGTCCAGCATTGGCCTACCAGGACATAATTTTGTTTGTCCACCAACCCATACCAGAAGACAGCTCAAACTACTGGGAATGGGTTGAACAAAATACATACTGCAATAGCAATCAGGGCAGACTAACTGAAGAATTTAGAGACTTCAAAGTCAGCCGCTCCTTAGAAAGCTACATTGATATAATCAAGGTGCCGGCTGACAGGAAGCTCTACATTCAATTCAGGCACGGTAGTCTGACAATTAATGCATTTACAAACTCTTGGTCGACCAATAAAGCCCAACCAAAGGGTTGCCCCTGCCCGCACGAATCAATAGGCCATGTTCTCTTTGCTTGCACAGCATATGCAAAGCCTAGGGGCAAATGGCTAACCCCAGTTTGCAGACAACTTGGAACCCGAGACTCTAGAGTGGCCCTTCGCATACTGAAATCAGATGCAAGACCCTTATTCGTGTGCGCAACTGAAAAATGTTGGGGCCACTCCTGGGCGATTAGAAGAAGGGCACTGGCAACCCTCTCGACCCACTCCTGAGAGTTATAGACGTGACGACCCGCCCTATCAAGATTAACTGTCATAATGGTCACTAATTCCAAAATGTAAATAGTCTTTTTTTATCCTTGAACAATAACAAACCCAAATTCTTTTTTTATCTGTTTTTATTGTGAACACTAACGTTTTTAAATAACTATTTTAATCTTGCTGTGTAATGTCCATGACTGTAATTTTATGGTCTGACGACCGCACAAATTTTAATGAACGCATTTGCACTTTAGACAAGGGACACAGCCATTTTGCACAGTAATTTTCGATTCGTTGGCCTGAAAACTATGAATTATATGATAATTGTTGTTCTTAGGCATCCTATTGCACGCTGTCACAGCCCCGACACCCAGCGTTACCTTTTAATTGTATCTCTTTTAAACAATTAAGGCTTGTTCCATCTAAAAATGGAATGTATGATGTTTACCCTGAATGTCTGTCTCTTTTATGGTATTTTACCGAAATAAAGAGTTTGACATAAGAACAAGCTACTCATAAATCAGACCCATAACCTACTGTGGACAAATTAGATGTACTTTGCACCACCGCAGACAGTAACACTATGAGAACATTTGGTGTTGTACTTCAGTGCCAGAAAGCACAGCAGCCATCTGGTCTACTTTGCTGTCCTCATGTTAATGCTTTATTAAACTACAGTGCATCTAAAAAAAAAAAACTACATGTTTTTCATACTATAGCCCTGGAAGAACATTTGCCTTTTTTGACTGTCATTCCATTGTGCCCTGCTGTATCTGAGTTCTTAACTCCTTAAGCCTTTTTGGTTTGACGTCCCTACCCGAAGAGAGTCGATGAACCTTCAGAACTTTTGAGCAGTGCATAGTAGTAAAGGCTTTGAGATACCAGTGATAACTAAAAGCCTCGAGTATTGTCCTGTAAACACTTACTTATGAACTGGAGAAAAGGCCAGACAGAGGTGCAAGTCAAAAGATTGTTTCTAGTCACCATAAACCTTCCACTGCCAACGACTGAAGCACTTAAGTGATTTGGCGAGGCGGTAGAAGACCCACAGCCCTAAAGACATAATACTACTGACGAGTGAAACAAGCATTGGCATAGCCAAAAGGTCTCGCTTTTGGGACTTATAAGTATTTAGTTATGCAGCACAATATCCTTGGTGCAACAACATCAACTGTTGCATGGCTAAACACTTATAAGGTCCCAAAGGCGAGACCTATTGGCTATGCCAATGCTTGTTTTTAAATGCGATTCCCGTCACTCTTCTAAAACAAATGTCTGTGCTCGGGGTTTTTGAGCAGTTGTACGGAGAGCATGTATTATTTGAATGAAGGACGCACTTTCCCCACTTGCATCTTCAAATGTAACATGTGCTTTCGAAATGTGCGTTTTCTAGAGCCAAGCTGCAGAGTATATTCTGAAATAAGTAACATAGATTAAAAACTCATTTTCATAAGAGTCACACTGGTTTACGATGCAGACAGAACAAAAGACAATCATCAAATGTACACATGGAAACTAAAAATGCACGTGACATAAAAGGGCCTGAAGATCACAGGTTTCGCGTGGTGTGAAGGGGCCTCTGCAGGGAAGGCCCTTTTCCATGAATTTACGGTAAACAGTGATAAATCAAATCCCAGCGTATCATTAGTGAACAGCTAGAATCTACGAGAAGAAAATAAAGAGCCCTTTATCTGTGCTTCTTTCAGGAAGTGCTCACTCAAAATTTTTTTTTAAAAAAGTCCACCAAAGGTTGGCGTGTCTGCACCTCTAGTCTTAACAAGGCTGGTTAGCAGCATCAAACACAGAGGGAGGGCCGTGGCGGCTTGAGGGGTTCTTTTACAATGTTTAGCTTGTGGGCGCATACTTACTGTTTCTGACATGCTGAGAAGTAGCTGGCAGAAGGGTTGCACTGCTTATGTTATCCATATTTGTAGAAACAGCAGAGCTCCGTGTTTGCCTAGTGCAAGTGTCAGATGGCACGAGAAATAATCAAGCTTTTTAAGGCCCTAAGCATGCCTCTGAACCATTCAAGGCACAATGGAGTGCGAGACATCAAAACTAAAGTTTTTTGAGCTGTTCAAAAGTGAAAGCACGCATATACCGAGGGTGGGGGAATCGGCTCTTAAAACTAACTTCAAGGAGCATGCTGCGGCGTGCAAATATTTGTGGCACTCTCCATTGCTAAAGCTAAATCACACATATGGAGGGAAACAAGTACTGCTCCCCGCTCCCAAGGCAGTTTACCTGCGATGGCCGTGCCCAGGGGCAGGTTTCCGTGCCTTCCTGCCTTTGTTGCAGTCTGACATTTGTAAAATGAAAGCATGCATGCTGAGTGGGGGGGCTCTTAATTCGAAGCGGTAGGGGAGGAAGAAAGAGAGCTTAAGGAGCATGCTGCGGTGTGCAAAAGAAATACCGTGGGAGGGTCTTAATGAAAAGTGGGAGGGGGAAGAAAAAGAACTTCTAGGACCACGCCGCGCTCTGCAAAAGAAATGCGGAAAGAAATACCAAGTTGCGGGGGACACCAAATGCAAAGTGGGAGGGGGATAAAAAAGAGCATGAAGGAGCACGCCGCAGCGTGCAAAGAACTTCTAGGAGTCGACGAACACAGACAGTGAGAGAGCCGCGCGGCCGTGAAAGTGACGCGGCCGCGAAAGTTAAAGTGATCGCGATTGTGGGCTGTAAGGGTGCCCGCGAGCGATGCACTTAATGAGCCATGACGAGACAGGAAAGCCAGATGGCGCCTGTGCTCGTAACTGTGCGCGTAACCGCACGCTCTAGGCCACACAAAAAGCTGTGGTCGGCTTTTTGAAGCCCACTCACTAAATGTCTCGCCAGAGCAACGCATGCACTGGCTCAGGCAAGACCTAAAAAGGAGTCAACTTGGACGAACAAAGACTGTCTTATTTACTGTTCAAAAGATAAACTGTATTTCGGACATTACGTTTTTGTGAATAACAGGGTGTTATATTGAATACGTGGGTTTGACGAGGAACCCCTTTCTGGAAGCATAAAAACCGTATTATATCAATTAATGGCTTCAGAAATGTAATAAAATGTGGCAGCTTATTGAGGGTCCCTGGTGTCCTTTCCAGGATTATCAGACAGCCTGGTGGATAATGTGATGTAAAACTCTGGAAATCAACATAAAAACAAGTGAAACGGTCCCAACTAGTGCAATACAACTCAGACTAGGTGAAGGCAATCTAAAGTTTGGTAGAAAGGTACATTGGTATCTGCTACACTGGTTGTGGCAGCCTGCTTACAAATGTGTGGGGGCATGATATATATGAAAGGAATTAATATATGTACGGATCTCCTGTCAGAGGTGGCTCTAAGCGTTAGGTTTGTTAAATACAATAAAGGGACATATATTTATGACGCCATTTATATTACAGGGCTGAAGAGCACCTCAGATGTGGTAACGAAATACATACTCGGGTAGTCTAGCTTCAAAAACACATATGGGCGAACAACAAGCACTTTATGTTGGAGATGTGCTTGAGAGAATAAGGGAGCCTAGTTTTGACGAGTTTGAGAGAAAGGATGTGTTGGCTGGATGAGGAGGAAACTGACTACATGCACTAGGGTAATTAATTTGGAAGTAGGTTATTGTAGAATACTGGAGGACAGTTAATATTAATAAAAGGGAACAAAAATGAAATATGTTTCGAATTGATTTTTTTAAAGGTTATTCAGAGTGTAAAGATGTTTAAGTAGTTGTTAATCAATTGTTTTTTCATTTGAAAGTTTGCTTGTTTCACAAACCAGTAGAAGGGCATATTTAAACAGAAACTGAAAGCCGTGTAATATATTTAGTCGTTTTAAGAAAGGGGTTGACATAAAAGCTTGAAGATAAGAAGCTCCATAAAAAGGGAAGTTAGAAAGCACGTAAAATTATCACAAGTTATCACAATTATCACAAGTTAATCATTCCGCTCAAACACCTTTTCTAGAGCTCTTTCTGTCACTCAATCAACCAGGCCTGTCCCCCAGGTCTGCCATTTTTTGCCGAAGTAATCTTTACTTTCCCGGATGGCACCATTAAAACATGAGTGGTTTGTTTGTCAGCAGATACAAAAACATAAGGGATTCCATTAGTGGAAAGAGGGGGGCTATCCTTCGTAGACCGAGCTGATAGCACTGGGAGCATGAAATGAGTGCAGCATAACAGCAACTCAACCAGAATCCAAACCTGCATGACAGCACGTGCACAATAACAGTGGAAGCAAACCATTCAGCGCATTCCAACAGAGAAGGCAAGCATAGGCGTGTGCCGGAGACACGTGGCAGTGCTCCCTACTCCGAGGAAGGCGACAACCGACAGGCTTTAAGTGCCGTGGAGACCCAGGCACATTGCTCGGGGACACGTGTCTTATACGAACATCCCTGCATAAGTTTCGCTGAACCTGTGACGGATTTCCGACACGTCAAGAGCGCCTGGGTCGGAGCACATACCTCGGGGTGTTCCAGGCAGACGGTCTCGATGTTGAGCGCCTTTAGGTATTCCTCCAGCTCCGCTCGCAGCCCAGTGCTGGACATGGTGGCCCTGTGTGGCTGGCAAACCAGGCTGCAACAGCAAAGATTTCGGAGAGCCCTCTACGTACTTCCGCGAGAGGCGTAGTTTGTGTCCAGCCAGGGTGTATGATGTCACACGGCCAGACAGGCTCACTTTCCACTAAATGGTGCCCCTAGCGGGAGACGCGTGCAGCTAAACGCTCCCGGCTGAACGCTCGCACTTCTTAAACTTTTGACTTCTGTGGATCCCCGACTAAGCAATTTCTACGATTGGAACCTCAAAACAATACACACAAATACAGAAACAAGTACACATCAAAGAAGTACACACATTATGAAATATTTATTTAATTCACACACAAAAATAATCTGAAAATTTTAATTTTAATAAGAAGGATGGAGTATTTCATAATGTAGTTTATTTCGAAATGATGAAGCTATATAGTAAATTCTAACATATTTTCTTTTTCGCTCCTATTGCAAGCTCTCTTTTCGCCGGCGCACACCAGTGCCGCTTCTGTTGAGGACACCATGGGTCAAGACTAGATTCTGTTAGCTGCACTTATGCTGCTCCCAGTAATCAAGATAAGCATACCAATTCAATTTTAGCTTTAAATGTTAAATTCGAGTGTTTTAAAAGTTTCAATTTTGCTTTTTTATGTATATGTACTTTATTAATCTAATAAAAGGATTGAATCTTCTAAGCAGTCGTGGACCCCCAGGGATCTTCAGACCACAGATTAACAATCACTGCCTTAATATAAAATGTCATAATACATTGCGAGGGAGAATATCACATGGTAGCTTTAATTAAATTAAATGATGAAACCGTTAATGGTCTCACAGAGGTGATACCTGTAGTAGATTAAGAGGCGTTTCGGATACTAGCTTCCTAGACCACATTTACCTTATGTACTGTGTAGGTTTATATAGCTCCACATGTCTTATGGCCACTAACGTGTGATGGTCAACAAACAAGGGGGCAAATTTACTATTTTTTTTTAGAAAATCCAAAGAGTGCTGCATTGTGGGAAAAGGAGACAGCAGGACAGCACTGATTCACCAAGCTATGGCGCTACTGCTCTCTTCCCAAACACTTGCACACTTTCTGGTTGCCTAGCGTCACACACACCTTTACAGCATAGTACAAACGTCTATATGACTTTAGCATGCATTTCGTACTGGAAAAGCGCCCTTCTAGTAAAAATGAACTATGATTTGACTTGCTTTTAAACTTTTCCCATGTTGTGTGCTGTACAGTACAGCACACGTGCAAAATTAGAAAAGATTGGAGAAAAAGAACATTTTTCTCCTCCTTTGCATCTGCCTTGTGGCAACGTAATTTTTGGGCACAGAAGCCCTGTATACAAATGTTTGTAAATAGGGCACTGCATCAAAAACTATTGCCTTTGGTGACTCTGCACACATTGCGCCAGTGTACAGTCACCAAAAGTAATGCAAACGAACGCAAATTGTTGATCCGGTTACTTAAACATGAAATACCTTGAAAAAAACAACAGATTAGAAGAGTTTGGCAAAACAGAAACAGTTTGTTTAATTAAGCATGGCGGCTGTGAGAACAGTTACAGGCACAGGGTCTGAGGAGTGTCTCAATTTACAATTGGTCTGTGGCCTTCTTTTTTACAGTTCATCGTAGGTAATAAAAGGTTTCTGGTGATCAATATATGGTGAGAAATGCAAGTTGCTGCCTTTGGAGTCATAAATTAATTGTCTATTGGAAAATACAGGTGGGCCTCAACCTTGTGTGGACACAGTGTTGCCAGTGGGTAACGTGTCCAGATGTCCGGCATGGGGAACACGTGATCACTGCATGTGTAGTGTCCTGATTGATTATATGTTCCTAACTCATGTGGCATCTGACTTTATGATGTTTTAGGAGCGCGCCCATCTCCTCCGACCATGTGTGCTTTATTGGGGCCAATCTGTCCTGATTATTGTAATGTTGCTGTGCCTATCTGTAGGATTGATCTAAGGTTTCCTGTTCGTGCGTTTGTCTGCTGGCTACGTGACTCCCCACCTGTGACCTATCAATTATTGATCTCCGGCCTAGGTCTCAAAGCTTGCCTATGTATTTGCGAGTTGGGGTTGATGTGGAGTTCACAACGGGCGATGTCGTTAATAAAGATGTGATTTTGTTCTCATAAATGTATGTATCCTTTTTCATATTAGCATCGACTTTTTCCATATTAACACCATTATTTACTTTCCAGTGCTAGAAAGTTGCCTCAAATTACCGTAAAGCGGCATTTTGCGTTATCATGCAATCTATAATATGATATATGCTCAGTGAAAGCTATTGTGCTATGGACTTTGGCATGAATGTAGCCTGTAGTCTCCAAGCTCCGTTTAAAAAAACATCTATTTGTTGTCACATCAAATGAAGCTATTTACTTCTATATTATCTCTTTAGAATGTCTGTGAGGACAGCTTTTTATTGTCGAGTAACATAATTTGTCCTGCTGTTGTTGACATCATTTGTCTGGTCATGTGAAAGGTCATGAACAGAGTAGAGACATTTTGATTGCATTGCTAAACAAGGCCAGATAATTTCTAATTCCAACAATAGCAACAGTTCAGGTAAAGTTTTTTTCATATATGTATACAGAATGTTTGGTTTATATAATGTGATTTAGCTTAGTTGACAACTATGATTTCACACACACGCATATATACACACACACACGCTCAAAATCTTAATATTTTCCGAGTCTGAAAATTATGAAAACATTTATCTCTGCTTGTGCAGACATCAATTTATTGCTAGGTATAATCCTCCCTACTTACCGGCTACAGCTATGACAGACCAAAGCTACTTAATTCACTCCATGCAAAATCTTCACTGAATTCAACGAAAGCACACAGCAACTTTACACGTCAAACTGTCATGTGGTTAACAAAGAATTAAATCATCTGCATAAAATCTAAATATATCTCTGTCAGCTTAAAAACTTGTGAGCGGGCCAGTTGACCTCTTTCAGCAACATTTCTAATGGTGTCCCGCCAAAAGCAAGTTGATTGTGGGAAGAAAAATCAATGGTATTGCTAAATATGACACTTTACGCAAAAACTATGCATTTGTTATGACAAATAGATCATTACTCAATGCAAGAGGGCGTTTGTTGAAATCAGTTTATTATTAGGTCAATACGATTAATGCTCAGTCTCTGCACTTGAAATCCTCAAGCTGTGAGAGCATTCCAACAATTATATTTAAATCTCCTACTACTATGCTAACGAGGTTAACAAGTTCACAGTGACCTGCACTTACAGAATTTTGGGATAAGATTAAGGACCAGATATGTTTGTTTAGGAAGTATAGAAGATTTTATCACCAGGCTGTGTCCAGGCTTTACAATTTACATCACGATTGTGCGTTTTCAAAATTGGATCTGAGCTGAGCTCCCTGCTGGGGCAAATAGTGCATAAGCTTTGCAATTATTACAGCCTGGAAGCAGCAATCTTTGAAGCAAAACGTGGAGGGGGCGTATGTTCACATCTATTCCAGCTCTTTATTATTATTAAGAGTTGTTTTTATTAAACAGGATCATGAAATTACATATACTGAAAGACGAGTGCATACATTCAAATGTTCAAAATGTAATAACAAGAATACTTTATCACAGGGTCAGTACACTATTAACATTTTAGTTACAATCTGGTAGGTTGCCGCTCAGGTAGGTCTAAACCATTTAGGCAGTCTGTGTGGCCTCATGTCTTCTTCAGTCGCAGGTCTCGCCTACACCCCCTGACTCACATACTGTTGATTCCTCACCCCCGTTTCTGCATTTCTCTGAGGGGGACCATATTTTATCACATTTTTTCCTGCAGCCCCTGCTGTCATATATAATAACCTTTTCCGCTTGGTGGCACCAATCAAGGTCGGTTTCCCATTCTGCCACCGTTGGGGGGATGTGTGACCCCCACCTTCTCGCTATGTCACTCTTTGCCACTCCGTTTGCTAAGGCCAGCCAGGTTCTCGTGTGCCTAGGCCAGTCTTCCTCCCCCTTAATCATCAATAAAAGACCCTTGGCATCTACAGGTATCTCTTCTCCCATGACCTTTGACATTATTGTTGCCACTCTCTGCCAAAAGCGGTTGATTACCGGGCATTCCCATAAGGATCCCTCCGCCTGGCAGCCTCTTATGCAGTGCGACGACTGTACTTTTCCCCATTTGTACAGCAGTGTGCGGGGGTAGTAGGAGCGGTGCAGGATCCTAAGTAGTATCAATCTGAATCACGACTTAATCGCTATTTCTCTAGGCCCCTGCAACGCATCGGTCCACTCTTCGTCTTCTATAGTGCCTAAATCCGCCATCCAGGCTGCTCGTAGGGAGGTCAGGGGGTCTAGTGCGTTGTATATTAGTTTTTTTATATATTGTAGAAGTCCCTTTATCAGGTATGGGATCTGCTAATAGTCTGTCTTCCAGAGGGGAATAGTCAGGGATGGACTCTCCTCATTGTATGTGTCTACTTAACGTATGTGCAAATCGCGTGTAGGGGAAGACTTGGGTAGATGATAGTTTAAATTCGTTTTCCAAGTCCTCAAAAGGTATCAGTGCTGTTCCCCTCCATACGTCCCCTAGATGGTCAATACCTATGGCCCTCCATCCCGAAAAACCTGCCAGGGTGGTTACTTCCCTCAGTTGGTCTCCCACCCACAGTGGTGTCATTGCTGTCAAACGGCCGTACCATCCCAAATATTTGTTCGCTTCAAACCAGCAGTTTATTACTATTGCCGTATGAGCCGGGAGATCCCGAGAGGGCCTTCAAACATATAAAAGGGCCTCATGATTCCCGTTGGGCATTACTTCTCTATCCATTTTGTAGGCCGGTTCTTCTCTATCAGTATATATCCATTCATTTATAACCATAAGTTGTGAGGCCCAATAGTACAGTCTAGCGTCAGGGACCGCAAGCCCGCCGTTGTAGACTCCTCTCTGCAATTTATTCAACGCTATTCTAGGTGTTCCCCTCTGCCATATTAAGATACAGAGTTCCTGATCTATCTTTTTAAAAAAGGTGGCGGGGACCGGGTAGGGTGTGTTATGTAACACATAGAGGAGGCGCTGCAGAGTCATCATTTTGTACAATGCTGCTCGCCCCATCAAAGACAGAGGGAGCATGCGCCAATGTTTCATATCTGCGCGGAATCTTTGCAATAAGGGTTAGAGATTTTCCTGTAGGAATGACTGAGGGTTTCGGGTCACGTATAGGCCTAAATACTTAAAGCCTCCCTCTACCACCGGGGCCACACAGTTTGCCGGTAATCTTGGAGGGGGTCCTGCCAGGGGCATAACAATCGATTTTGTCCAGTTTATAGTGAAGCCCGAGTAGCTACCGAATAGCTCAAAAAGGTGGAGCACTCGAGCTATGGAGAAGTAGGGTCTCGATAAATATAAGAGTATATCATCGGCATACAAGGAGATGCTCTCCTCCTAGCCTCCCAGCGCCTGAATACCCTATATTATTGGGTCTCTCCTAATCCAAAGTGCCAGTGGCTCAAGCGCCACAGCAAATAATAGTGGTGACAGGGGGCAGCCCTGCCTGGTTCCCCTCTCAAGCGAGAAACGGCGCGATAGTGCCCCATTGACTCTCACCTGTGTGAGCGGGTCTTGATATAGCAGTTTCACCCAGCTGCAGAATTTGGGGCCGAAGCCCAGCTTGGTCAATACTGCAAATAGATAGGCCCATTCTATACTGTCGAAAGCCATTGAGGTGTCCAGCGCCATCAATGCCGATTGGGGAGATGTGGGGGATGCCGTCATGTGTAGGACTCCGTAAAGTCGTCGTAGGTTGTGGCGGGTACTTCTACACGGCATGAAGCCTGATTGGTCTGTGTGAATAATAGTCTTGAGGGCTACTGTTCGTCTATTGGATAAGGCCTTTGCTAATGTCTTTGATTCGAAATTCAGCAGGGAAATTGGCCTGTACGAGCTACAATTCTCTGGGGGTTTCCCTGCTTTGTGTATCACCACTATAGTGGCCATAAGTTGATCTATCGGCAGTGTGCCCCATTCCCTGGCCTCTTCAAACATATCTAATAATGGCCGAGTGATTTTAGAGGCCATGCCTTTGAATAGCTCAACAGGGAGGCCATTAGGACCCACAGCCTTCCCAGATCTTAGGGATCCCAACTCCGCGGCCAGTTCTTCTACGGTCAGGTCAGCCTCTAGCGTTTCGTTCATTTCTTCGGTGAGCGTCGGGAGGGAAAAATCGGCTAAGAATTCCACACAGTCCTGTTCTGATCTCGGACTCGCGGGCATATAAAGTTTCATAATAAAACGCAAATGCCTCTGCGATTTGGGCATTTGTTGTGTGAATGATGCCACCCCCATCAATGATTCCCGAGGCCCACGATCTGTCTCTGTCCCTTCTTTCTAGCCAAGCTAGTAGCTTGGAGGCTTTATTGCCCACATCGTAGATCCTGCGTTGCATGGCCAGCGCATGTGCCCTCGCTGCATTTTCAGCCAACATGCGCAGCTCATGTTGTCGCAGAGCTGGTCTGTGCTGGAGATCTGAGCTTCCGCCCTCGATCACCTCCTGTTCCATTGTTATAAAATTCTTGCTCCAACGCGTGGATTTGGGAGGCTTTTTCTTTTTTCTTACCCCCTACTAGTGCCTGTACCTGCCCCCTCAACACTGTCTTAAACGCTTCCCAGAGTATCACGTGGGAATCCACCGTCCCTTCATTTTCTTTAAAATAAATTTCTATTCCCTCCTCGAGTTTCTTCTTCAGTTCAGGGTCTCAGGAATGCCAGATGTCTATCCTGGGGAAACCTGTTCTGTCGACCTCCGGTCCCATGAAGGTGACACATGTGGGGGAATGGTCTGAGATACCCCTAGCCAAGTGTGTTGGACGCTGAAAGCTTCCCATTTGGTCTTGTTGCGTAATTGTAGAAAATGATCCATGGCAGGCCGAATAATATGTGAATTGCTTTGACTGTGGGTTATGGGCCCTCCATATGTCCACTAGTCCCATTGCTGTTAGGATTTCTGGGAGAGACCTCCCCCCCGGGTGTGCCCCTGCGTTGCTCAGCCTATCTAATTCTTGATCCATTACTGCATTGGCATCCATCCCCATCAGGAGTATTCCCGTTGGAAGCTCCAGCAATAGGGCGCTTATTTTTGGGAATATGACCGAGTGTAGCCTGGGTGGTACATACAAGGAACAAAGAATAAGTGAGCGACCTTCCCAGCCACCCACCAGGGCCACACCGCAGCCTGCGTCATCGCGCACAACCTTGTTAATTGTTAGGGCCAGAGAGTTGCGTACCAGAATGCCTACCCCTCTAGCACCACCGAGTAACCCGAGTGGGCCGCCAGCTTATAGCCAAAGCGATCTAAAGCTCTGTATTGGCTACCCTTCAGGTGTGTCTCTTGAAGTAGCACCACGTCTGGGGCGTGGCGTTTGATGTGTTGGAGGACCAGTGTACACTTAATCTTGTTTCCAAGACCATTCACGTTCTATGACCATATGCGGACACTGGCTACTCCCTTCTTCGTATCAGGCATACCCGATTGTGGTTTGTGACCCTGTTACTACTCGCGCTGACCCTGGTCTGTGAATGCGCTCAATGTTGATTAGTGTATTCATGAGCATCCAAAACATGAGACCAACATTACAACAAATACCCCTTACCTCCCCCCTCCCTGCATCCCTGCTAGGTGAGTTACGAACCCCACCCCCACCCTAACGTGCAGAGTGCCTGTCGCCCAATTAATAACTTCATTACAATGAAACAATGCGGGGGGCAGCGAGTGCCAACTGCCTTAGAAATGTCGGAGCTCAGTATGGAGATACTAGTGTCCCCAATTCTATGTAGGGGAACGTCTGGTTGGGTCTGCGTGAAAACAGGGTACATGCCACAGACGACGCCTCCCGCCCTTTATGGGGGTTCAGTGTCAAGTTGATCAGGGCCTCGCCCCTTCCCCAGTCTCATCAAAACCACAAAACCCTAGGGCCCAGAGACCCGAAACTCGTTTGAGTGTCCCCTGGGTCCCAAATATCACTTATCTGTATCTCGTTGGTTAGCTTTGCCTGGCTGGGAGGGCAGGCCCTGGCCCTTCTTCAGGTGGTCATTATGGACAGGTGATTATGTTTGGTTCCTGTCTCGTCCAACAGTTCTCCAGCCCTCCAACCAGTCCCATGCAGTTTCGGGAGACGTGAAGAAGCGCGACTTTCCATCTGCCAGTACTTTGACTTTTGCCAGGAATAACATCAAATATTTTAAGTTCCTTTCCCTGAGGGTCCTTTTTACCGAATCAAAGGCCCTCCCCTGGTGTTGCACTTGTAGTGTAAAGTCCTGAAAAAATCGAATTATGGCATTTTTAAATTGAATGTCTCCTCTCGATCGAGCAGCTTGTAGGATGGCGTCCCTATCCCTATAGTTGAGGATCCAGGCCACTATCGTACGCGGGGCTGCTCCGGGACGTGGGCGCAGGCCCAGCGCGCGGTGCGCTCGCTCCACTGAGAAGTATTTTGATAAATTTGTTGGTTTGAGGATGTGTGTGATCATGTGTTCCAGGAAGAGGTCCACAGACGGTTCCTCGGCCCCCTCCGGCACCCCCACGACTCGAATATTATTACGCTGGGCCCTGCCCTCCTGATCCTCCAGTCGGGCCACAATATCAGTGTGTTGTTTTGTGAGGATTGTGACCTGTTCTTCAAGGCATTTAGTCTTGGCCTGCAGGCTCCCAATGTTCTCTTCTGCTGTCGTTGTTTTTTCCCCCAGTTTCCGCAGGTCTACCCGGAGCAAGTTCACCTCTTCCATGTCTAGTTTCGGTTCTAGGGTGTTTCTGAAGCCTGTTATTGCCCTCATGATCTCTTTCAGGGATGGATCCGGCCACTGCTCTTCCTGTTCTTCCGGTGGATCAACTCCCTCTGCTCCTCCATCACGACTCATCGTGACAGTGTACTTGTCAATTTGATTTGTTTGTCTTGGGCCCTTATTCCGCCCCATTGTGCTGTCCATCGCCCCGTCCAGTGGGCTTATGTTCTCTCAGGAGGCCCCGGTGGGGGGGGGGGGTGCTCTCTGCAGCAATGCGTGGACTCGGATTTATGCTGTGGCCCCTCAATCCCTCGCGTGGGGCGGCGCCTCTCGGTTGAGGAACCCCTACTGTGCGGACTAAGGAGGGGGGAATGATGGAAAAACCTCCCTCTGACTCACACCTTGCGTTGCAGTCACTGTCTCTGGCGCACCCCACCCCCCGCCCCCCCAGGGACTATTATATTGTCACTGGGCCCGTAGGTGGCCCACCCAAGCCAGGGCAACACGGAACACCAGCAAGACCTCCGTATATCTCCACTTTGGGGCAGGCCCACTCTTCACCCTCGCGATTGCAATTAGGTCCGCCTCAACCGTTACTGGCTGCTTTCCCCTGATCTCCTTTTTCTCCTCAGTACGTGCGTCTCGCTTTTGTGGGTGAGGCTGTGAGTGCCTCCTATGGCCGCAGATGTGGTCCGGGGCTTGCGGGTACTCACATAGTTGCGGGTTTAAGTTTGGAGTGTCTCTCACTGACAGAGCTATGTGCAGGAGCCGATATTTAATCTCACCGGAGGACGTTCAGTACGACCCGCCGAGACTCGGCGGTAGGCCCAGCGTCCGCCGGTGATCCCGCTGGCCGCCTTGCGCCCCCTCCCAACAGGCCGTAGCTCTTTAGCGCAGCCGGGAATCCTTTCCGGGCCGCTGCGCTCGTCGCTGCGCCACAGGCCGTCACACGCACTCGCCTGGTCCAGTAGAGCGCTCGGATCGCCACTCCCTCTGTCTGCCGGGATCCAGCGGCTGCCGTCTCTCAAGGGTCGCGTCTCGTGCACCCGCTCCGGATATTCCTTTGCTGGCGTCTCCCCTCAGTGTTCGGGCGGCGCCATCTTGAAGCGCTACCGCGACCCTTTCTCCTCACTCCGACAGTGCTCAGTTATACGCTGGATGGGTCGTCTGCCTACCACGCACCAATGTCACTGCGATCTCGGCCCCTCAGCCCTCCACTTTTAATCGGATTGTATCAGATTTACATGGGGAAACTGCAGATTGAAAGCGGAGTGCACTCAGTGTGAGGCCATCTTAGTCGGGCTCAAGCCACGCCACCCCCATCTATTCCTGTTCTAACCCCCTGGTTTCTAATATAAGCATAAATTATAACTTGGGTATTGTGCATTACTGATGTAATGAACTCCTGTTAGGACTCAGATTTTTTAAATCATTTTTGTGCCTACTGAATGTATACTTTACAAATTGTGTATAGACAATGTATCCTACACATAGATGGTGTGTTTCTGTTTCTCTCACTCTCCCAATAAAAAATAGAAACAAGTATTTGCAATGCAATAGGTCTTGAATTACTGAAAGTTTGCGCTATTGGCGTTGCATTATTATTTGCAACGCCAATAGCTGAAACTTTCAGTAATGTGAGACCTACTGCGTCGTAAATGCTTGTTTAATTTAAGTCAATGAATCATATTTAATGAACTGTGTCCTTAGGGTATTATAAAATTCCTTCACTTCGGCAGATGCTCTAAATAAACATTTAATTTACTTACAAACCTCGTTCTCGTAAGTATATGAACAGCGTTATCAGGGTAGCGCATGAAGGAGTAACAACTTTGGCGAGATTGGCATGTCGGGAACACACTGTGCAAAATGGCATTTGTAACACGCCCTTCGTTCCTCACAGGTCAAGCTAGCTGTCTAGTTTAATGCTTTGGTATACAGCTGCATATTCAGTGCCTGCCGTCCACCTCCTGTTAACGGCTGTCACGGACTGGTTGATGCAGGGGGAGGAGTAGGGGAAGAAACAGACATGAGGGTGGGGTAGTGAAATGAAGCAGCAATGGGGGGTGTGGGAGAGCGAGAGAAAGCCGGGGGTTTTAAAAGCAGTGGGAGGAATGCTGCTAACGAGCTAGCTGACAACATTTGCAGATCGACATGAAGGAGCAGGGTAGGGCGGGGAGCAACAAGTGCTTGATGTAAATAATAATATAAAACAAGCAAAAGAAAAAGTAAACCATCAGGAGAGAGACTGTGGCGTAACAGCTGCCGACTTCAGACCTGGGGAACCGGGTTCGAGTCTCTGCGTCGGTAAAACTGTGCCAATAAAAATAGAATGTAAATACATGATGCTTGTTGTCGTCACTAAAACAATGGCAGGAATGCTGATAAACTAAAAAAAACAATATCTGCCAGGAGCAGCAAGGAGCTGCGCCGTCGGGACAACCAGGAGGAACCCTGAACACGAGGGGGGATGGTGAGGAGTGACAACAGGGGACGCATCAAAAACAAAACATAAAATTTTGCAAAGCGTGCAAAAGTTTAAATAAAAATAACCACCCGCAAAGTTCAGAACGTGCATCATCGGTGAAGCGGAAGCACTGGTTAATGATTCGGCCGGGAACCTTTCAGCCTACGATAACATGCACGCACAAGCAGAGGCAGGCCAACGAAAAGAGTGCTCTCCAAGTCCCATAAAGTAACATGAAGAGTAACAGCACAGTTACAGGGGCAGTCCTCATGGGAGGTTACAAAAGTAGAAAAGGAGGGACTACTAAGCATATCAACCAATGAAAAGTAGGCATTTAGGAAGGACAGCAAGAGGAACCAATGAAAAAGGTGTGTGTTTTTTAAAGCCCATATCCTAGATACAGCATGTCTCGGAGATACAGTGCAAGTGCTGCCTAGGCAAGACCTAAAAAAGTGTTGCAATTTTATGTATATGGTTTGACACTCACAAGTTTCAAGATGTTTAACTGCAGGAAATACACGGACACTGCCTAAACAATGGTGTTGTTCCTGCAGTAAATACTCTGCCTATCTTTTTTGTTGTATATAGTAGTGTTTTTACCCTCCCTCACCTCCATTATATCTTCCAGTTGTTTTTAAGTTCCACTGTTCTGACACTCTTCTGCAGACGACTTCCTTGTTTTCAGGAAAGAGTTTTCTGCAGTACATATTTTTGTGAGTAAATTTATGTTTGGTCCTTTTTATTCCCCGGTCAGCCGCTTTTTAGTTTTGATTTATTTTTGTTTTTAAGTGGTGCCCCCATGTAGGTAGGCTAGCTTGGTTTTGATGGAGGAGGGCTTGGCTAGTAGTTGGAATTATTAGTAATAGGTAGTGTGACATGGACATATGAGAGTTATGTTTGAGTGTTTACAATCTTAATGTTGCAACTGATAGCTTTACAAGCTTCTTAAGTGCTAAGAGACCTGCTCTGTACCATGAGTAAATATCGCATTTACTATTGTAACTTTTAAACTTACATTTATTGTTTATGTTTTATAGAGTAAACCTAGGACCTATTGGATATTTGCTGGATTGGGAATGTCCCCTGCATGGTAAACAGGTGTTTACACCCCACTGATTGACCCGACTGCCGGTAAAAATCCGTATTTGTAAAGCGCGAACTACTCACCCTTACGGGTCTCAAGGCGCTGGGGGCCGTCGTGGAAATTAAGTGAGCTATTGCCCAGAGTCACATGGTGCTGAGCTGAGCTGCCGCCAGAGCCGGGGATCGAACCATGAGCCCTGTGCTCCGAAGTCAGCTGCCCTGGCCGCTGCACCACACCTCTCCACTGAAGAAACTGCCGGTGAAACTGCTATCCTGATTTTCGTTGTTGGCCTAGCTAGGATGGTAATCTAGCTGGTGCGGTGAGGTCCTGGCCTGTCCATGACAAAGCCAGTAACCAGACCTGTTCTGTAACCTGAGGGTGTGCACCAAGCATGACCTCTTTTAAGGCATAGGACTAGTGTCCATGTCCTGGGTTGGTGACATAAAGCGATGATGGCAGTGTTCCAATTTGTATGAAATAATAGTCCTGAAAATACTTTTTTTCTATGAAGGAGTGCGACCTATAAGTCCCACTCATGTAAAGTTCTGCTTATATGTAATACTCAGATACTTGTGCTGCCATTCCGTGTGCGTGTATGCATGGTAGATGTGTGGTAGCAGGGCTAATTAGTGGAGGTGAATACTCAGGACCAGAGGGATCCCTTTTGGATGGACTCTGCTTTAGCATGGCTCACGCTGGAAGATGTATACATTTTTCCCAACAGTGGGAGGTTTGCTGACTGTTTTCCTGAAGCATGAGGGTGGACACACAGACACTAACATGAGGGAGGATGGGGATCGGATAGACCTACCCGTAGAAATTCTATGTAGAGCTTTTAAGACACTGCCTTTTGGTGGATAATAGGAGAGAGGGGTGAGTCAGCACTTTCTATCATTAAAGGTAACGTTTCTAGAGAGGGCCTGTCTTCCTGTCTTTCTCTGACTGCTACCTCAGGAAATCTGATGACAGCCAGTTGCCCAGTCTCCACATTTCAGTGTGCCCTTGTTTGGATACTCCTGCTTGGAGCCATCATCATCACTATCTGCTGTGAGACCCATTCCCTTGCACAAACACTGTGTCTGCACTACAGCCAGAAAATAACATTGGAAAGGGAACCACCCAAACCAGTTCCAGGACCTTAGTGATTGGATTGACATTTATTTGCATAATGAACATAAAAGTGGGACCCAAACAACCCCACTTTGCTCTAGTTCCAAGCTGTTTCAATGATCAAGGAAGAGAGTGCTCCACAGAGTACTCGAAGAGCTGCTGTGAGGTATGGGTTGGTGTCTGCATGGCAGCAAGTCTTCCAACGGGAACGTCACCTATGTCTGCACAACTTGCTGGAGAAACTGAGGGTCTACCTAGAGCCTTATTATTCTCACACAGATGATCTAGCGGGAGGGGCTCGACCAATGACATACTAATCCCTAACTTTCATGAAACTCACAAAATGTATGCATGGTCATAAAACAAAAACAAAGAAACACAGTACCTCTATATAGTGTCCTATATATGATTGTATGTGTGTGTGTGTGTGAGAGAGCTGTCAGGGGAGAACTCCTCTCAGGACAAGAACCCCCACTCACCCGAAGGTGACATGCTGCATCATTGGGTTCCCTCCTCACACTTGGACTGCAAGGTCCATGGTGTGGGCTACAAATCTGTTGGGGGAAAGAGCTGGGGTGTTTTAAGGATGAGCGATATTTTAGGGTCAGTGAGGGGCAGAGTACAAAAGAAGTGGTAGATAAAACTATCTCCAGAGGGCCGAATCAATTTTATTCAGTGGTCCACTGTGATAGGGACATTCAGGGAATAGGGGCACTCAGAGAGACTCTCGCTGGGATGTCCTTTGCTGCTCATATGAAAGAGTTTGGCAGTAAAGATGTACCCAGTGGTTTGAGAGTGGACACTATTCCCCCCCCAAATTAGAAAGACGGTGGACCCAGAATATACACAGGCCATTGCCATTCTGGCCGTTCTGGTATCTTGGTGGCCAGTATACCTTTATTTATCATCACAATTTTGAGCAGAGTGACTAATTTGCCAGATCCTGGTGAATGCCCCTGAACCCCGCCGTGGTCAACTATGGGCAGAAACATGTTGATCATCTACAGGGGTTTATTTGATTAAAAACCCTGAGTGCTCTCTTTTTAATCCTATTGGACCACTGAATAAAATTGATTCAAACTATGGTTTGAACAAAATACTTTGACTATGGGTATTATAACAGGACTGCCATGTGTATCAGGGAGAGTGTGGTCTTTGGGGATGTATGAACGCGTGTGTATAAATGGGATATATATCTATGGGTGACTGAAAGCCTGTGTCATATGTACTTGCAGCACTGGACATACTTTGCCATATGTGGCACTATTACATGTATAACACAAACATACAATCGGTTTTTTTTAAATGGGAGAAATTTCAAGTGCAGAAATATGTTCTACAAAAATGTTCATAATATGGAAGATTTTTCTGCATTTTAAATTTCTTTCATTTAAAAAATAAAATGGCTGTGTTTTTAGTTATACTTTATGGCACAGTGTCTACTGGCCACTGGGAGTAAGGTGCCTGTTGTTTGTAAATGCGACACTTTGAATAGGAGAAAATTAAAATGAAGAATTAACTTAATCTCGAAGGCAATTTTTCATTATAATTTTATCCCCTTTAAAAGCATTCAGAAACATCATTTTGTTCACGGCTCCAATATTGAGTTGACAAGGACTTTTATTTAAGAGTTAAGAACCTCAGTGCTTCAGTTGTTCACCTCTGTGCCCCAGCCTGGGTCATAAATCTGACTGAGCACTGCTCATTATCAAGCACTGCTATCTGCAACCTGATGATAATGTAAAATAAACACAGCCTTCCCTTCACTTTAAAAGGCAAATATGACCTTGTGCTTATTTAAAAATGAACTCAAGACTGTGAGCTATTCTGAAGGAGTCTGGGAGCTACTGGTAGCTCCTGATCGACTGGTTGGAAAAACCTGGTCTAGGGAGATCCAGGATGAGTCTGGCTGCGGCATTCTGTATAGTCTGTCGTCGTCGGAGGTGAGCTGCGATCCCTGCGTAGAGAGCATTGCCGTAGTCCAGTCTGCTGGCTATTAGAGCCTGGGCGATGGTGCCTCTAGAGCTTTGGAGTGGCCAATTAAATATCTTACGAAGCATGCAGAGGATGAAGAAGCAGGACGAGGAGACGGAGTTGAGCTGAGTCGTCATGGTTAGCTTGTTGTCCAGAATGATGCCTACGTTCCTAGTGTGGTCAGTGGGGGTAGGAGTAGATCCGAGTTCTGGGGGCCACCCGGATGCGTCCCATCGGGAGCTTTTGTTTCCAAAAATCAGTACCTCTGTCTTATCCATATTGAGCTTCAGGCAGTTGTCCTTCATCCAGTTAGAAACGTCTGTCATGCAGTTGTTGGTGTTGTCTTTGGAGAGGATGAGTTGTGTATCGTTGGCTTAGGATATGATCTTGAGTCCGTGGGTTTTGGCGATGCTGGGCAATAGAAGTGTTGAAGAGGGTGGGGCTGAGCCATGGGCGTTGAGTCACCAAAATGCCAGGGGTAGCAGAAGTGATGTCACATGCCCTTTGACCCCCAGGATGATGTCACAGGAAGCGTCATCACAAGACCTTTAATCTTGTGACATCACAGAAAGTGACATCATGTGACCGTTGACATCTCCCCCGAAAGACATCACAGCAAGTGAAATCACCAGACCTTTACCCTAGTGCCATTGTTGACCTTTGGTTAGTTGTGTCACACAAAGCAATTGGAAAATCTCATGCAAATAGAAATGAAATACTCTACACAAACATACTTTTTCCAAATCCGATTGAAATGCTCCCACACAGTGTCAGTACTAACCAATATCTTCAGATACAGGGGTGAAATAATGTAGCATCAGGTAAGAACCTAATAAATAGTGTACAACAAAGAAAAATACACCAAATCACTCAATATTAAATAAATGTGTAGCATAATGGGAAGGTCAACGGGCATAGAATCATCAGCACAAGAGCACTTTGGAATTATGTGTTGTATAAAGGAAAGCGCAGTGGGCACAGAATGTTTAGTACAAGTGCACTTTGCTGTTCGAAATTAGAAAAATTCATGTCCATTTCCCCACTGCCATGATGAGGATGCCACTAGTGAACCGAGAGTCGGCTATCATGTGTTCCCTAATATGTGGCCTAATATGCAGCCTAAGTTGTTATAGATGGAGCAATATCAAGTTCTATCACAAGAAAGGTTTTTGTACAGTGAACGCTGAACTTTTCTATTATAAGGTGCTCTCAATTTGGTGATAAGGGAAAATGAGGCACAGTGAATTAAGTTATTGGCTTAGGATCACGCAATTTAGTCAAGTGGAGAAGCCAGGATTGAACATCTTTTTCCAGTTTCACGCTGTGCAAGTTAGCCACTAGATGGTATCTCTCTTTCTTTCTTCAGTTGTACAGCAAAGATAATGATGCATCTTTAATTCTTTCTCACATTAAAAGGCTTAAGAGTAACTAATGGTAATGCTTAAATTCAAAATGTAGGGAAATATTACAAGTGCAGCTGCACTTGGTGCAAATCATTCCATGCAGATGCTTCACGTACACTGCCTTTTGTGCAGTGTCTTGTGACCTACACAAAGTGATAATGTACATTGGTATAATCCTGGCCACAGTTTTTAAACAGGGGGTTCTCTGTCCCCTAATGAAAACCACCCTCAGAGAGTTGAAGCATCACTCCGTTTCTTTCATGGTCTAACATCTGTGCTCTCCTGCCTATTGTGCGCAGGCTAGCACGACCCCACTAGTAATAAATACACTAATGGTTGTGTGTAAGGCGGAAGGGTGAAGTTCCTTTGTAGCAGGCTTAGTTCCGTACAAATGAACTTTCTGGGGGCACGGTTTTCTAATTTCACCTAGGTACACTTGACATTACAGAAATTTTTGGTAGACCCTACAAAATGGGCACAAAATAGGTATGTACCCAATTTAGGATTGCTTTGTGGTGGGCACATTTCGAGCAGCATGGGCCAAATTCTTATATTTTCCAGCAAGGCTACACACCTCGGCAAATGAGAACGTTTATCCTATTTTACCCAATTGTTGGTTTTGGAGAGTGGTGGATTTATAAGTTGCTGAGTTTTGTGAGTGGAATTTAAAGTGACTGGTTAAGGACTGAGCACTATTTGAATTCATATGTTTTGAAGTATTTTGGTCTTGATATGTATTAGCTGGTTTAAAACTACATGGTGCAGGCTTGAGCTTCTTAAAACAAATCCTTTGCATTTCTTTTATTATTTTATCTAAGTTGATAACATTGCTCAGTGGGTTAAGCAAGTGCTACAGACACGCATGGAGATTATTATACAGCCTACAAATTACAAATTTGAATACCAACTGGGTAAGCCTAGGATTATTCTGAAGTTGAGAGAGTACCAACAATGAGTTGTGATAATAATTCCTGCTAATTGGTGCGTTTAACGTGCATTCTTGGGTTTGCTCAGTCGGTTAATCCCCTGCTGCAGAGTTTACTGCAGATCTTGCACAATTATACATTTACATTCCAGTGTAATTAGGGCAGTCTGTCATCGTTCTGAGATCAATATAAAAAGTACTTTTGAGTGGAGGTAATGCTGCCTTTTACTTACAGTGCTTTTTAGCAACATAGCTGTGGCAACAACTGAAATGCCACTACCTAGACTTCCTTTGCAGTATTTACAAACCACTTGATGGCAAAGCTTCAAAAAGGTGCACACAGTTCATTCACCCTGTTACTTGGCAGGCCTTTGCTGAGTATGCTAGTGCTGAAATATGTGAACTGGTGATTTTTGTTATTTTCTAACATTTTAAATATTGTGCTCCGAGCACCTGGCATATGTTTCCAAGAAAAGTACATTGCCATTTATAGAGTGGTGTTTCATAATAGAGCATTTTGCTGCACTTTGTTTTGTGAAACTGTGTTGTAAGTTGCTGTTTTGCTGTAAGCGCGCTCTTCAATGTTAATGCATGTAATGTTATCAGCCTACGCTATATTTTACGGGATATACGACATCACAGAGTGATATACAGGCCTGACTAACAACATCATCTACAAAAAAAAGAGGAGCATAAGAGGAAAATAAAACCAGGACGCCCTTCACTCATAAGCTTAAAAAAAAAGAAAGGCCTGGTTATAAGCAAACACATATATATACAATTCTAAAGAGATTGTTAATGAGCATCACGTCGTACTTCTTCGGCAAGGCAACACTGGCTATCTAGTCATGCCCAGCCATATGTGTTATTCATATTTATAAAAAATCAACCACCCACGTCAAGTCGAGAGTCCACCAGCCTATGGACTCAGGACGGGCTAACAAGATATAAAGAATGTAAAAAATGTGAGGTGAGTCAGAAAGTGCCTCACGTAAGCAACACCCATGGAGCTACTGGTTGGTACTCACCCGTTGGCTCACTCTGTCATCATCAGCACTTTCATGACAGAAAAGAACGTGACCTAACTCTAATTAATATAAAAAGTAAAAGAGTGAGGTTTATCAATGAAAGTGATATCTATCTACCATCTAACCCCCTGTAGTGTAAGAGAGGTAAACTATACTCTCCTCAAGTTAAAACCGAGTTGCGGACACCTGTCACACATATTCTTTAATTTTAGATGGTGTTCGCACTCAGTTAAACAAGCATTTGCAATGCAATAGGTCTCGCATTTACGCGAGTTTAAGCAATTGGCATTGTAAATGACAATGCCTTTTGTTTATGTTTTTAAAACAAAAACAAAAATAAAAGGCATTGTTATTTGCAATGTCAATAGCTCAAACTCACGTAAATGCGAGACCCATTGCATTGCAAATGCTTGTTTCAGTGTCCCAAAAAAAAGTGCCTAGAGTGTCACGCCGCCAGTGAAGCCTCCAGTCCAGATGGGCGGGGCTAAAACTGGACAGGGTGCCGCGACCCGTACGCGTGCACATCTTCTGTCCGTCCGCGTGCACATCTAGCTTCGGAATCAGTATTGATTCCAAAAGGCCCTCGCATGGCGAGAGCAGCGCATGTTCCGGCTATTTGGACATTTGCATGCTGAAGTGAATAGGGATGTGATTTTGTCCATTGTGGTGTTGGTGAACTTGGCGAAAATGAGACTTCGGGGGATGTCTAGACATGTGAGTGGGGTTGTTCACCCACGGGTGTGTGTCCCAAGATGCTGAGGTCTTTCATTAGAGTGGTGGAGTTTGGATCTGTCTTGTCATCTAGGTGGAAGTTGCGGACACAGAGAAGGATAAAGGAGTTTGATAAGGGGCCGGAGGGGCAATGAGGTGTGTGAATGTGGAGCTTAACCTGGCTATGGGTTTGAGGGGCTGCAGATTAGAGCTCCTACTAGGTCTAGGGTGAGCAAGGTCCTCATTTTGAAAGCCATGTGTTCCAGCCTGTTGCTGGTGTGTGCCAAGATGATGAAGCAGTTGATTTCATTGTAGTAGAGGATAATAAGGAACCTCCAGTTTTATTGGTTCTGTCTTGTCACATAATTTTGTACCCAGGAGGGGTGGGCACTGCTATGTCTGGTGTAGATGCTGGGTCGAACCAGGTTTTTGTGAGGAATAGCAGGTCTGCAGAGAAGTTGCAAGGAGCGTAAATGGGGTGAAATGAGCGGAGGAGAGCAGAACAAGGTGATGGAGCAGGGAAAATAATTTTTTTAACCCCTAACAAATTTTATTAATAAATAATAAAATGTTCGTTTAAATGTATTAATCAACACTGTATGTGTGGGGAAGGTAACACGCCAATGTGTGTGCTAAATAATCTATTAATGGATGTCCGTGTGTCTAATTATAACGTAAAAATAAATGCGTACTAATTTAAAATAAATGCATGTTTTTGTGCTTCATAGAAATAAAACGTGTCGTTGCAAAAACAATAGTGATGGTAAGTAAGGAACAGCTTAAATGTTGCTTTCTGCTAGGTAATAACTAACTGGGGTACGTAGATGACGGGAGGGAAACGAAAAGGCTATTTTTCTCTATTTTAATTATGTTTTGTTTGCCTCAAATTAGTGCTTCTAAAGTATAACCGAGTGGCGATATAAAATGGCCGCCAGTGGGAAGATGTGCGCAGGCGCAAGGGAACATGTGATACGGGATGAAATCGGAGAAAAACTAAACCTCGTGGTGTTGCTGAGAGGCTAGGATGCGAGAAATGGTCAAGGCTGATGTGACCTAATTGAACTGATAGCGTGCCTTGGTGATCAGCAGGAGTCCCGTGGGAAACCAGTTTAAGAGAAAGGACAATGACTGCGGAGTTCTCGAATGTATCGAAAGAAGTTACAAATGTACTGATCGAAGCGGATGGAAACATGTCTTGAGCGTATGGGAAAGGAAATGATCCAAGGACCATTGAATCCAAGAGAACTTGATTAAAAGAATGAATAAGATGACATGCATGGACCAATGAAAGAAAAGCGTGATATTAATGTTGCAACAATTAGTTAGCAAAGTTAGAATTAGGGTATAAGAGGGCCTACTCTTAGTGGGAGGGGGTCAGTCGCAGTCAATCCAGAGTCGCAGAGAGTCGCAGAGAGTCGTGTTGGTGTTGGTGGCTTCCAGTGCCGGGTGGTCCTGATCGATCCCTTATTGAGCGGGAGATGCTGAAAGACTGTTAGATGAGACGGGTTGCAGGTAGCTGATGCTGACGAGCTGAAGTTGCTGTTGCTGTCTTAATTTTCCAGTTGAGTATGAGAATCAGGTTATTTCTAATTCTTAAACTTAGGTTAGAAATCATTAGTCTAAATTAGGAAGGTAGGCAGGTAATTAGGGTTTTGGCTTCATGACAACAAATTTCCTTTCTGCAATAAATTGATTATGCTCAATAAATATTTGAATTTATAAATGAATAATTGAATAAAGTTTAAATTTCTTTCTCATGCTTTTTAAAATTATATAAAATTTAAGATTCTTTAAACCAAAATGACTCAGTGGTTATTTTCCTAAATGATTGTGACATCAGTAATTGGTTATTGTGATTCAGCTGGTCTTAATCACTATGAACTAATTTCTTACATGAATGATTCATCGACAAAACAATGAGCAGGAATATCTTAAGAAATAACTAAAAGAAAGCGACAAGTTAAGGTAATAAGATATCCCGGCTCCTTCCAGCGGTACATAAATGGTGTTTTCCATTTAGTTCTCATGCTTCTCCTAGGAGTACAGAATCTCATAAAGGTGTAAAGGAAATCCAGGTGTGTGCGTGTGTGTTAGGCGATGTTTATGGGCCCCATCGTCATGTGGATGTGAGAAAATATAGTCTGTCCCTGGATGACCTATAAGTGACCTAGGAGGAGAATAGTTTTTATTGTACGCGCTGCATCAGATTTCTTGGTAGCAGAGTTATGGTTTTCTATAGATTAGTTTAGTGATTATTGTTTATTGATTATTGATTATTTTTGATGACTAACACTATATGTTGAGTCGTGTTATGTTATATGTGAGTTTTCACGCTTCTGGGATGTAGGAAGTGGAACACGTGTGGCAAGAGAAGTCACATGGAATTTGGTACATGGTCTGAATTCATTTTGGTAATAACGCAGGTTGTGTTATGTTAGGGATTTTCGGTACGAAAAGAGTGTAATTGAAATAGCAAATCACGTTTACTTGTGAAACTTTGGCCTTAATTCTCAGGAGCCTAGTCTCCACATGTGTCTTATCCCCAGAGAAACGAGTAAATTGTTTGTTTGAAAGAAGGGTAAGGTAGAGGGAAGTGCTACTTTATCGGCGAGAGTAAATAATTCTGTGGTAGGGTAGAGGTAAGCGCTGCCTACTGGAAATAACAGGATTCTTGTGTAAAAGGACAAAGCTGTCACTTTTGTTTAGCGAATCAGACTATGGAATTGTTTTAATTGTTGTAACTAACGAAGAAAACAGCGAAAAGAAAAAAATTGCCGATAAATTTTGTAAAGGAGGGGTAAAAGAGCAGAGGTGACGTAAAACAGTGCCGCGCTAAGATTGGATAGTGCGCTAGTCACGTGAACACAGAGCAGGAGTGACGTAGAAAAGTGCCGCGCTAGGATTGGTTGGTTCACGGACGAAGGAAATTGTTCTGATTGGTACGTTAGTGTGAGTCGCGCTGTAATTGGTCAAAGTTCGGTACACAGAACAGCGTTAGCGTAAAGAGAAAACAAATAGAAAACATGCCGTATTATGAGTATGAAAGGGAGAGAACGTCATGGACGACGAAATTGAAGAATTTCTTTAAGAAAGACAAAAAGGTTGTGACTAGAGAGGGACAAGTAATTCCTCCGCCGAAATCAGCAGCTTCACATATGATGCTGAAATATGGATATCATACGTGCATATGGTTGGAAAACTGGGCAAAGTATACGAAGAATGATGGTGCTTTAGCTTTCCCTGAGAATGGTTCATTTAGTGTAGCGGTTTTGCGAAATTTGCGAGAAAAGATGACAAATCTAGAACCTAGACCTAGACCGACACAGTTTGAAGCATTGACGGAATGGGAAGATGAGATGTATGAACGAGAGAGATTCAGAGGAATGAGAGATCATGAGTTTGTGCCTGGAAGATTGTGGGGAGTAAATCATGAAGACAGAATAAAACGATGGAGATGTGCTAACATGGCAGGAGGTTTGTTTCCAGCTTTTGCAGTTGAGGACGAGACTAAGAAAAAGCGGATTGAGAAAAAGAAACATATAGAGAGAGAAAAGTATATGCATGAGAGCGAAACGGATGACGAGTTGCTGGAAGATATTTTAAATAGAAATCCACCTCCGTATCAGCAGAGTTCTACAGTGGTGACACCAAATGCGCCGCTAATAGAGACTATGCGAAATAAAAGCCCGGAAAAGAGAATTGAAGTAAATAGGTCACAAGAACAAATGAGAACTTCTCAAAATGAAGGAATAGAAAGCGACAATGCAAGCGAATTAGCAAGGACCACAAAAGAACTAACTGAGAAGATTAGAGAATTAACGAAAAATATGGAAGCAGTTACTGTGCCTGTAACAATAGGTCCAGTAATACCCGTTTTTGAGAATCAGAAAATTGATGAACGATCTTTGATAATTCCCATGAGTTCACAATTTCAGAGAGAAAAAGAAAGGATGGAACAAAGTGCAAGTACAAGTAATTTGGCTAGTACTTACAGACCAAGTCCACCTACAAATTTGACAGTAAATGAGTGCAATGGTAGGAAAATGCATATGGTAACAGAATCTGCAACAGAAACCCCTGAAAAGAGTAGTAATTGGATAGAACTAAATAATACACCCATAGGTCCGACTCCTGATGAGTTAAATGAATGGATGAAGGCATTTAAAATAAAAGAACCAGAAGAAAAACCATTAGATGTAATTAGGTTAAAAATCGATATGGAAGAATTAATTCTAGGAACAATTGGTACCGAAAAGATAAAAAATTACCAGGATGATGAAATAATGTTTCTGTGCAAAAGTATTACATGGAGGGCAAAGAATTTACATGACAAACTAGAAGAAGTAGCCAGTGAGATTGGAATAGACTTTGCGAAAGTGAAAACGTTGCAGAAACCATACAGAGTAGACTTTTGTGAAAAGGATATTGAGAATTTGAACACGGCAGGAAGGCTGACACAGATAAAGGAGTTAATTGTGTTGTTGAGAAAATGGGGTGATGTGGACAGATGGAAGGTTAGATGGACAAAAAAGAATGAGAAAACTACAGACAAAGGTTCATTGGCCTTTATGATAACTGAAAAGGAATCTGTTGCCAAAGAATATCCCATGAGAGAAACTCCAGGTGGTAGTTACGTGCATGTTCCTTGGACTAGGCAGGACATACTGTCATTTACCAATGACTTTCCAAAGTTAAGAGAGAAGCCAGTTGAGTGGTACCGACAAGTAGAGAGGTTTGTAAAAGTCTCAAAAGTGTTGTGGATAGATTTAGATGGATTGTTTGACATAGTGGTACCAACAGATTTGTGGTCAGAATGTAAGATTACAGTTGACTGGCCAACTACAGAATATCCAAGAGATCCTAAGACAGGAGCTCCAGGTCCTGATGTGATGAAGAAGTACGATAAGGTGATTACCTTTTTGAAGAATAAGATTCCTCCTAAAGAAACAGATTGGGTAAAAATCGATAGAACTACACAGGAAAGTAAGGAGTCTGTACATGCATATTATGAGCGATTGTTATTAGTTTTCAAGCAATATAGTGGTTATGAAGAGTTGAGTGAAAAAGACATGAGTCATTTTGTATACCGATTTGTGTTTGGCCTGAAACAAGAAATAAGTGATATGATTAAACAACACATGATAAACTGGCAGAATGGAAGTGTAGATGAGGTGCTGAGGTATGCTAAGTATTGTAGTGATGAAATAGAGAGTAAACAGCGTAAATTGAAAGAGAAGGCAATGTGGGCACAGGTGAAGGTGGCAGAAAAACAAGAAGCTCAATTGGACAATAATAATGGAAATGAAACCGGACAGAATAAAATGCGGCCAAACATAGGTAAAGGAAAGGGTCAAGTGAGTCTAGAAGAGGCAAAGAAGAAATGGCCATGTCATAATTGCGGAAAATTAGGGCATTGGAGAAATGAGTGTAAGTTCCCACCTAAACCTAATCCGGAACATCAATCATTAACTCCACAGGTGCAGAATGAGGTAGTTGTTCAACAAAGTCAGGTGCCGCAACCACCACTTCCCAACACTGTTAACCAACAAAGATACAGTACAGAAACAGGATTCTACGGAGGAGAGCAGGTAACACAGTTGCCGCGAGCAGCTAATATTTCTCAGTATTGGTTGCGTCAGAGTGAGGATGACCCGGATGAAAGATTCTGACGGTGCCCAGGAGAGGGGAAAGAGTGCGTGCTTGGCGCAACTCTAGAGGTAGATCAGTCTGGTCCCTTTGTGGATGGAGAAGTGAATGGTGCAAATGTAACATTCCTTGTCGATACTGGAGCTACCCGTTCTACTGTTAGATCAGTGGAAATTCCAAACCTTCCTCTCTCAGGTGAATACATCCAAGTAGTAGGAGTAGCCAATCAACAGATTAAAACCCCACTTACTGAATTGGTGGAAGTAAAAATTGGTTCTTTTAGTAAAATGCATAAATTTGTAGTGTGCGATTGTAGTCCTGTAAATCTTTTGGGTCGTGACCTCTTGTGCAAGATGAATTGCACAATTTATTGTACGCCAGATGGAATTGGATTTCAGACTTCAGATGAAGATGTTTTGTATAAAGTAACTTTGATGAATCAGGAACCTGAAACGAATGGTTTGTTTCCTGCATTTGATGCAGAAAAACTTCCAGAAGAACTAAAAAGTGCAGTAAAAGAAAGTGTGTGGGATTTTACAGGAGAAGACATTGGATTAATGAAAGAAGTTGATCCCGTAAAAGTGACAGTAAAAGAAGGGACAACTTACCCGAATACGCCACAGTACAAATTAACTCCAGAAATAATTGAAGGAATAACTCCTGTGATAAATAAAATGATTGAACAGGGAATTCTAAAAGAAATCATGAGCAGTCCATGTAATTCACCTATTATGGGACTGAAAAAGCCAAATGGAACATATAGAATAGTACAGGATTTGAGAAAGATCAACAAAATAGTTGTGCCCTGTTGTCCAATAGTGCCAAACCCTGCAGTAATTCTATATCAAATTCCACATGAAGCTGAGTGGTACACTGTGATAGATTTGTGTCACGCATTTTTCTCTATTCCTTTGCATCCAGATAGCCAGCCATTATTTGCGTTCCGGTTTGGAGAGCGTATTTTGGCATGGTGCCGAATTCCTCAGGGGTATACAGAAAGCCCCTCAATCTTTAATCAGATTCTAAAGAAATCTCTGGAAGATTTGAAAATGCCAGAAAAATCAGTGATGGTGCAGTATATCGATGACCTATTGGTGGCATCGAAAACCAAAGAGGCATGTGTAAGTGATACAATTGCTTTACTGAACCATTTAGAGAAAAGAGGACATAAAGTGTCTCCTTCAAAATTACAGTTTTGTCAGAAAGAAGTCCAGTATTTAGGGCATAAAATTGAGAAAGGAGTGCGAAAGATAGCGACAGAAAGAGTAAGAATGATTCAAGGAATGAGAGCACCAATGACTCAAAGAGAGGTAAGAATGTTTTTGGGAATGGTTGGATATTGTCGACAGTGGATAAGTGGTTTCTCTTTGATTGCAAAACCATTACAAAAATTGACCAAGAAAGATGTAAAAGACCCTTTTGAGTTAAACAAAGAAGAAATGAAATCTTTCAAAGAATTGAAAAAGAAACTGTGTGAGGCACCTGCATTAGGCATGCCTGATTATGAGAAGGATTTTGAGTTGTATTGCAGTGAAAGAGATGGATGTGCGTTTTCAGTACTGGTACAAAAACATGGTATGATGAAAAGACCGATCGCTTATTTTTCAGCTGTTTTAGATCCTATAGCAAAAGCATTGCCTGGATGTCTGAAAGCAGTTGCTGCTACTTGTGTAAGTCTGGAACAAAGTGAAGGTATAGTGATGGGGTATCCACTGAGAGTATATGTTCCCCACTCAGTAGAAATTCTTTTGACAAGAACAAAAACACAGTACATGACACATAGTCGGCTGACTAAGTACGAAAAAGTCATCTTGAGTGCTGAAAATGTGACCATAGATAGATGCATGAATGTAAATCCTTCAACATCATTGCCAGATGAGGAAAATATAATTGAACAGGACGAAGTAGATCATGATTGTCTGAACGTGCTGGAATATTGCACGAAACCAAGAGCTGACATAAAGGATGAACCGTTAAAGGAATCTGATTATGTCATGTTTGTGGATGGCTCATGCTTGAGAACAAAAGAAGGAGTTTTAAGCGCAGCTTACGCAGTGTGCACAGTGGCAACTGTGATGGAAGCGTCTTGTCTGAAAGGAATAAGGTCTGCACAAGTTGCGGAACTGATTGCTTTGATTCAAGCATGTAAATTAGGAAGAAATGTACGAGTCACGATTGTGACCGATAGCCAATATGGTTTCGGCATCGTACACGATTTTGGTCAGATTTGGTCACAAAGAGGATTTTTGACATCTGCAGGAACACCTATCAGAAATGGAGATTTTGTTAAAAAGCTGCTTGAGGCGATACAGTTGCCTAAACAAATCGCTGTAGTAAAGTGCAAGGCGCATAAGAAAAACGAAGATTACATAGCCGTCGGCAATAATTATGCTGATGAGATTGCTAAATATTGTGCAGAGAACATGGTGTCCATGAACAAAAATAGAGAAAGGGAGCATGTCTCTTGTCCTTTGCTTTTTACTAATACTGTCGAGACATGGGATGAAGTAAGGCAGTTACAAGAAACTGCAAGAGATGAGGAAAAAGATTACTGGATAAAAGCAGGATGTAGAAGACAGGAAAATAATGGTGTGTGGGTATACAGAGATGAAAGACCAGTTATGCCTGATAGCATGATTGCAGACATGGCACGGATGTACCATGGACAAGCTCATATTGGGAGAGATGCAATGATCAGACTTTTTAGACAAACCTGGTATAACCCAAAATTCAGAGCCATTGCTGAAAGTCTTTGTCAAAGATGTCTTATTTGTCAACAGTTTAACCCAGGAAGGAAAACAGTAGTGAGTCTAGGAACAATAGGACGAGAAGGAGGTCCATTCACTAGGATGCAGTTGGACTTTATCGAGATGCCCCCTAGTAACAGACTAAGATATGTTCTGGTGGTCGTCTGTTTGTTCTCTCGTTGGGTGGAGGCATACCCCACAAGAAGGAATGATGGAACAACAGTGGCAAAACTTATGCTGCGAGAGTTCATTCCAAGGTATGGTTTTCCAGTCACGGTTGAGACAGATAGAGGAACACATTTTCAAAATGAGTTGATCCAATTGATTTGTGAAGCATTAAGTATTAAACAAAAACTACATTGTGCTTACAGACCAGAGGCTTCTGGGGTAGTGGAGCAGATTAATGGAACAATTAAAAACAGGTTAGGAAAAATGTGTCAAGCTACAGGACTCAAATGGCCAGATGCACTGCCTCTTGTTCTGATGACCATCAGAAGCATCCCTGAAAAGAAAACTGGACTCAGTCCTCATGAGATGATCATGGGACGAGCAATGAGACAAGCACACGTACCTGTCAACAAGTTATTAACTATAACTGATGATCTAGTACTGGATTATTGCAAGGGACTGGCTGATGTGGTGCGTTCTGTGTTTCATCAGGTTGGACCGGATGCGACCACTCTTGAAAGAAAACCAGCCCACGACTTGAATCCAGGAGACTGGGTCCGTATAAAAATCCACAGGAGAAGAAACTGTCTAGTTCCTCGCTGGGACGAACCACGACAGGTAATCCTAGTGACAACGACTGCAGTCAAGTGTGCAGGAGTGAAGAACTGGGTCCATGCCAGCCACACAATCAGAGTTCAAGAACCTACTGATCGACATGTGAGTCGACGTCTGGAAGTGTGGGATAAAAGTTTAACAGCTGGGACAACAAGGATAAGAGAAAGGGTGCCAGAACTTGAAGATCGACCTGAAAGTCGACATCTGGAAACCCCAACGGCAAACACCTCTAGAGAAGAAGAGGAACAAGAAGAAGAAGAAGAAAGAAATTCAGAAGTTCCAGAACCTGAAGATCGACCTGCAAGTCGACATCTGGAAATATCTGACACAAGTTCAGGATCTGATGATTCAGTTGCAAACTGGGAAGAATTCGAAAGAGAACTTGGGGTTATAAACCAATTAGAGAAGAAACTGAGCAAGAAATTGAGTTAGATGAACAACCAAGTACAAGTTATGGTGGAAATCCTTCAGAAATAATATTAATAGATGAAGTAGGGAAAGAAGTACACAAAAAGTTAGAGAATCGAGAAGAACCCCGAGGAGCAATAGGGACAGATAGAGAAACAGAAGAACAGGGAAATTTAGAAGCAGAAAGGGAGGAAAACACCAAATCGGAAGAACACCGAGGAGGGACAGTAATAAGGGAAAACAAGAAGGAGAAGACAGATCCACCAGTAGGAGATGACGAGATCATAAGTTTCAAAATAAGAGACAATAGTGAAACAGTTGAAACAGAAACTGAAGAAAGTGGAGAAGAGGAAAAGGCAAAAACTGAATCAAGAAAAAGAAATTGGAAATCAGAAAGAGAAGAAAGAGAAGGTGAAGCCAAAAGGCCAAGAAAAGGAGATAATTGGCCCAACAGCTATATAAGAAAATTGAGATATAGAATAATAAGAGCGGGAGACGAAAGTGCTGAACAAGTGAATGAAGTAACAAGTCAAAAGGGACAAGAAAAACCCAGTGGAAAAAGATTACAAAAGTCCAAAAGGACAAAGAAAGTGAATGCAAAGTATAAGTCACCTGAGTGGCTGTATATTGCACTGACAGATTACAAAGAAGAAGAAAACACTCACGAGAACCAGAGACTGAGAAGTCGAATGGGAAAAGGTGAGATGCAACAAACCTGAAGTGAAAACTTATAGTGTTTCTGCCGGACATGACAATTTTACTGGATGTGACAAATCACCGGATGTGACAACGAAAGAATTCTGGAGAGAATTAAAAGAAAGTACCAAGCAAAGACTTTTTGAAAGCAGAGTGGCATCTAAGTCATTTCTGAGGTGTAGTGACACAATTTTCTGAAACTTAACAAATAGAAAAAGCAAAATGGAAAATAATAGGGATAGAAGAGATAAATGTGAGTTTATAAAAAGATGGTGCAAAATGTGCTGCTTTTGTACAGGGTTATTAATGACCATATGGATAGTTTTAGCAATCACAATTCCTATTAGTTTAGCTGTGATAGAAGCAAAGAATGATACTAAACCAGAAAAAGAGACTAATATTAAAGAACCAGTTATCCTAAGAAGTAGTGCAGAGTTACATAAGGATAAGTCAGTAACAGACTTTTCAAAAAATGTTTTTACAAAATTGTTGTATGAATATGTAGAGACAATGGATGTGAGAGATTGTTATGTTTGTATGCAGTTGCCTGCATCAGTGTCAGAAGGTGTGACTTATCATCACTTACCTCTAACTTATGGAATAACCTGTAGTGTAATAGCAAGTTTATTTTATAAAACAGGTAGATTAGAATCTTATTTTACTGACATAGATAAGATTTTTGCAAACATTCCAGTAGTACCAGAACTTAACAAAGTAAAACCAGCAAAAGTTTTAGGAGAATTCTTTTTAGAACATAGAAAATTAACGTTAGAAGAAATAGTTAGTAACAACCTTACCTGTGAGTTAAGGAAAGAAGAAAAGGTATTTTTAGAAATGGTTGAAGAAAGAAGAATGAAATTTCAAAAAGAAGCAATAAAAGAGGAAGGAAAACATCTATGGACGTTTGAGGAAGGAAATCATGAAGGGAAAAAGATAAATGCAGCAATGACATTAGATTGGCCGCAAACAGGAAAGTTGTGTATTAGGAGAAATAAGACAGTCTATGACAATTACTTTGTAGGTTCCAGTATCTGCCATGACAATTATCAAATTCTGGGAGGTTGGGGATTCAAAGGTGGAAAAGATCCAATATTTCCAGGTATCTATTATATTTGTGGGAATAGAGCTTATTACAGGTTACCGGACCATTGGTATGGAACTTGCTATGTAGGCCTGGTCTTTCCAAAAATCTTTCATATGGACAGAGAAGAAAAAGGAACATACAAGATGATTAATAGTTTTACACGTAGAAAGAGGGAAAGTTTTTCAGAAATTGTAGGTGATATTTTTGGAGCATTAATACCAGCAGTGGGAATATCTTTGAATGCATTTAAAATTCGGAAGTTATCCACAGTAGTAGATCGTTTGTCTACAGATACTGCGGGAGGGTTCTTAATGGTAAATACCGAAATGGTTGCCATGAGAGCTATGGTGATGCAAAATCGGCTTGCCCTTGATATTCTTTTGGCAAAAGAGGGTGGAGTCTGTGGAATGTTGAAAGTCCAACATTGTTGTACTTACATTCCTGATAAAAGTGAAAATATACAGAAGTATATTACAAATATTACAAATTTGCACAAAGAACTAGTTCCACTGGAGGTTGAAAGTGTTTTGGGAAAACTTGGTAGAGGGTTTTCTTCAGTAGCAAATTGGTTAACCAGAATGAGTAGACTAATGATAGGGAAAGTTATAATAATAGCAACTGTAGTAATATTGTTAGCCATGGTATTGAAAATAGTAATAACATGTATAAAAAGAAAAGTAAGGCAAAATAAGATGAAAAGAAATAGCAGAATAATGAAAGAAAGAGAGAGAGAAATGGGTGAAATTGAGTTGGAGAAGATGAAAGAAAACATGTATAAGGAGACAAAAAGACAAGATGAAGAAGAAACAGACGTGTAAATAACAGAAAGCAAAGGACAAAAGACAGGCTGCCTGAAAAGAAGTATAACTTGGTTTTATGTGGTGATTTAAAAATCACCAAAGGGGGAATTGATGGAGCAGGGAAAATAAATTTTTTTAACCCCTAACAAATTTTATTAATAAATAATAAAATGTTCGTTTAAATGTATTAATCAACACTGTATGTGTGGGGAAGGTAACACGCCAATGTGTGTGCTAAATAATCTATTAATGGATGTCCGTGTGTCTAATTATAACGTAAAAATAAATGCGTACTAATTTAAAATAAATGCATGTTTTTGTGCTTCATAGAAATAAAACGTGTCGTTGCAAAAACAATAGTGATGGTAAGTAAGGAACAGCTTAAATGTTGCTTTCTGCTAGGTAATAACTAACTGGGGTACGTAGATGACGGGAGGGAAACGAAAAGGCTATTTTTCTCTATTTTAATTATGTTTTGTTTGCCTCAAATTAGTGCTTCTAAAGTATAACCGAGTGGCGATATAAAATGGCCGCCAGTGGGAAGATGTGCGCAGGCGCAAGGGAACATGTGATACGGGATGAAATCGGAGAAAAACTAAACCTCGTGGTGTTGCTGAGAGGCTAGGATGCGAGAAATGGTCAAGGCTGATGTGACCTAATTGAACTGATAGCGTGCCTTGGTGATCAGCAGGAGTCCCGTGGGAAACCAGTTTAAGAGAAAGGACAATGACTGCGGAGTTCTCGAATGTATCGAAAGAAGTTACAAATGTACTGATCGAAGCGGATGGAAACATGTCTTGAGCGTATGGGAAAGGAAATGATCCAAGGACCATTGAATCCAAGAGAACTTGATTAAAAGAATGAATAAGATGACATGCATGGACCAATGAAAGAAAAGCGTGATATTAATGTTGCAACAATTAGTTAGCAAAGTTAGAATTAGGGTATAAGAGGGCCTACTCTTAGTGGGAGGGGGTCAGTCGCAGTCAATCCAGAGTCGCAGAGAGTCGCAGAGAGTCGTGTTGGTGTTGGTGGCTTCCAGTGCCGGGTGGTCCTGATCGATCCCTTATTGAGCGGGAGATGCTGAAAGACTGTTAGATGAGACGGGTTGCAGGTAGCTGATGCTGACGAGCTGAAGTTGCTGTTGCTGTCTTAATTTTCCAGTTGAGTATGAGAATCAGGTTATTTCTAATTCTTAAACTTAGGTTAGAAATCATTAGTCTAAATTAGGAAGGTAGGCAGGTAATTAGGGTTTTGGCTTCATGACAACAAATTTCCTTTCTGCAATAAATTGATTATGCTCAATAAATATTTGAATTTATAAATGAATAATTGAATAAAGTTTAAATTTCTTTCTCATGCTTTTTAAAATTATATAAAATTTAAGATTCTTTAAACCAAAATGACTCAGTGGTTATTTTCCTAAATGATTGTGACATCAGTAATTGGTTATTGTGATTCAGCTGGTCTTAATCACTATGAACTAATTTCTTACATGAATGATTCATCGACAAAACAATGAGCAGGAATATCTTAAGAAATAACTAAAAGAAAGCGACAAGTTAAGGTAATAAGATATCCCGGCTCCTTCCAGCGGTACATAAATGGTGTTTTCCATTTAGTTCTCATGCTTCTCCTAGGAGTACAGAATCTCATAAAGGTGTAAAGGAAATCCAGGTGTGTGCGTGTGTGTTAGGCGATGTTTATGGGCCCCATCGTCATGTGGATGTGAGAAAATATAGTCTGTCCCTGGATGACCTATAAGTGACCTAGGAGGAGAATAGTTTTTATTGTACGCGCTGCATCAAAGGCAAAGAGAGGGCAAAAGGCACAAAGCAAATTTGCGAAAAAAAGAAAAGAGAGCAAAAGTGACACCGAGGCACAAAAAGAGACAGTAAAAAGCAAAAAAGGGGCAAAAAGAGAGAACGGTATCAATCAAAAGAGGCACCAAAAGCAAGACAGTGAAAAGTAAGAGAAGAAAGACAGACCAAAGAGAAGTGAGGTCACCTCAGAGAGGGTGGGGTGGCTGAAAGCATCACAGGTAAGCGAGGGCTGGAGCATCTTAATCGGAGGACCGAGGCATGAATTGGTGGGCGCCATTGCACCACCCAGCAGAAGGGTCAGGCAAACTCTTCCATGGTGTTAAGTTAATAAATGTCACTGAATGTATGGAAATTAATTAAAGTAATAAAATTAAGTAGAAATGTTACAACATTAAGGATTATTTTTACATTTGAAAGATTCGTTTTACATTTGAAATGACCTTTGTTGGGGGACTTGCATTCCAAATTTTGTTTCGGCTTGGTTCATTCTTTGGCATTTAGGGGCAAGCCAGACCTCTGGGTTGGCTCTTGTTCGATTAAACCTACGAATTAACAGTAGACAGATTAATGTTTATTATAAATGTGATTGAATTGTAAAGTAAGAGAGATGTGAATGGTTGGGACGTAAATCAACAGCGACAAAATACACAGCCATTTTTCGCACAATATCGTATTCCATTCACATAGTGTGAAAGCGCATGGTCGTATTTTAAATCAGTGCGTCTTGCTGCGGGGTGTTATCTGCAAGATTTGTTGCCATTCATTAGGCATAATCTAACTCACCGATGCACCTTGCAAGCATACTGCAGACATGGATTAGCATGATAACATTGCAAGCTTTTTTTTTTCAACAAGCAGAACATTCAATCATTCCAGCCTGTTGTGTTGGTGTAAACGCAGTGGGAAATTATACCTCCATTATATCATTTATGCCCACCTGCCCTTTGAGGAGTTCAGTACGCCACGTTTCAGTAGTAAAATTACCTTGTGCTCTGTTCATTCAGACACAATTGGGCTTTTATTACCAGAGATGACGGACGCTGCTTGCTCGCTTAATAGTCACGGCAAAAGGGCACGCGGGCATGCAGATAGTTCAAAAATGATAATTGTGTGACTTCACTCCCGGGCGTGATGCTTCAAACGGATTATCTTGTAAATAGCTTATATCCTTAACGATCACTGGAGGGGAAAGCACTGCGAGCAACACAACATTCATCAGCGCGCGCTTTCAAAGGACGCCGAGCACTGAAACGCTGGTTGCAGGGAGCATTGCTTTATTGAGCATGCCTGGGCTGCCTGCTTTGCTACCCTGCCTGATAAGGGCTACATCAAATAATGAAATTATGTTCGCAGGTATTAGCTGTATGCGTATTAAACAGAAGCGGCGTTCGACAGACCATTATCTCTGACGTCCTGTCGAATTATAATGCAATGCTCAAAATCGGTCTTTTTTGGAGTCGTGGGAGCTGAGTCACAACAAGCATTTGCAAAAAAGTGCCTAGTGTCACGCCGCCAGTGAAGCCTCCAGTCTACGCGTGCACATCTTCTGTCCGTCCGCGTGCACATCGGAATCGTATTGATTCCAAAAGGCCCTCGCATGGCGAGAGCAGCGCATGCGTGCTGCTAACGCTAGGCGAGACCTAAAAATAATGGCATGTTTAAGCCATTTTAGCCTGAACCTTTAATTGCCGGAAAATCTGTGGCAATTTCATCAGGGCACGGGGACTCAACTCCACCTCGAGAGTGAACCGGACCTGTACGGGTTGATAATAATAATGAGAGAGGAAAGATAGAGCCATAGACATAGAAAGATCAATTTAAAATTTAGATTTACAACATCATATCTTGACAGCAACCATTCCAGTCTCCATTCTTTGTTGTAAACAATATAGTTACCAGGTGGTTGCCAGGTGGACTACTACCAGCAACTCACCGGAAGTGGACGTGGAGGGCAACGGCCCCCAAACCACCAACGCAACCAAAAACGCACACCTGGAAGTAAATATGTGCATGTTACCATCGAATGAACATATCTTCCCTTTTTCCTAATACAGGGTAATATTTCAATATTATGTTGTAAAATCGTGGTTGGGGCCCATAGAAAGAAAAGATCCCCACCTGTTACAATCTAATAATTATAAAACACCCACTGTTAATGTAATCATATTTTCCGCCTGTTTTTTTATAGTCTGCATACATTTTGTGTTGCAAAATCAACTCACCGCTGGGCCGGGTGCTCGCATTTAGGATGCAGTCAGTGGTCGCATCGGAGTCGGGTTCATTAAGACGCATCCTAGCGTCCTCAGACCCGGAAGGAGTCTGCGGGCTCGCCCTTCAGCCCCGGAAGCGTTTTCCGACGGCACGTGCAACACATTACCCAGGTCATGGCATGTCTAGTCCTGGGCGCCATTTTGGAGTGGTGTCACTACTAAATAAAGATAGCTGATCATGGGTGCCATCTTAGAGTGATGGCAATACTAAATTGGTATATCACAAAAGTTTATATGAATTGACAATACCCCTGTATAAAAACCTCTAGGCATCACATCTCCTTATTGTTCTAACATTCAAGTGAGATCATTTCTCGCATTAATAGGTATTTCAAGACCGGAGCAGACAAGAGACCTACAGGTGGACAATCATTTATGTTTCATCAGATTTACAAACTCGTCCCTACCATGACATCAGGGTTTACATACTCTCAATCATACTTCTCGTCCATACTTCTAAGAGTGACAGCAGGATGTTACAATACCCACTCACGGTCAGATGTGGGGCACCTTCGTACTAAAATATGCAATGTTCCATTAAAAACATCTAGCTTTCCATCCCGGGACAAATGTAAAGTCCTCTTCCGGCATGGAGGTTAGTCAATCAAGATTGGAACCATATTGCGATTTTTTATCTTAGTGTCATCTATACTATGGACCATATCATAACAAATTCCATATATGTACAAGTTTACTGTAGTGTTAAAAACAATAGTTACTACAAATTCAAAATGAACACATACAGGGGTGTATGTGTATGTGTATCTACCTCCAGTCCGACTGAGCAGGATTGGTGTTAATGTCTTCATCTTACCCCCTTATGCCACTCAATTAAGTCGTTCAACCTCTCCTGATCAGACTTCTCAGAGAAGATCCAATGGGCTTCTTTACAAACTAACAAATTCTCGATGGCATGTGTTGCTCCTATCACCCTCTCTAGTACTGTCCATCTAAGGTCCCTACAATTGTGTCCCACCTCCTGAAAATGGAGAAAAGCCGTGTGGTGAGTTTCCCAGCTTTAAGGGTACTGATGTGTTCCTGGACCCGAATCTTGATCTTCCTTGAAGTTAGGCCAATGTAGTGAAGCCCACAGCTGCACGTCAAATGATAGATTACATTGTTGGTGTTGCAATTACTGAATTTATTCTGAAACCAAGTTCTTCCATCCGAAAGAGTAATGCTCTTAGAGGCCTGAGTCAAACTGCACATTGTACAATTTCCACACAGGAAATGTCCCGACGGCACCCCAGTCTCTCGTTTCTGCTGATTGTTTTGTCGAGAGTGGACTTGAGAGTCCCTGAGATTGCTAGCCCTTTTAAAAGCATATCTTGTCTGGGGCATTTTTGTTAGGTCCCACATCCAATAGGTGCCAATATTTCCTGATGACTTGTCTAATCTTCGTGGATACAGGATCAAAAGTAGTAACCACTGGTAGACACTTGTTGTTAGTTCTTGTATTCCTCTCTAACAAGGCATCACAGGGGGTATTCATAGCTCTCTTTTGTGCCCTTTTGACCACTCTGGGGGGTATGCTATTTTTGCCAATATGTCTGACTGTTCAACAAAAGTACCAGTCTCAGTACAATTTCTTCTATATTGGAAAAACTGGCCCACCGGGAGGTTATCCCGTAGTGCCCTTGGGTGACAAGATCGATAATGCAGCAACGAATTCCTATCCGTTAGTTTCTGATGGACTGTTGTGTAACGTTTCTGATCCCTAGCTGTTATATCCAAATCAAGGTATACAGCTGTATGTCTATCAATTGTCTAGGTAAAATGCAAACATCCTTCAGCTTCATTTAACCAATGGAGAAAACCAAGGAGTTTGTCTTCAGAGCCTGACCATCAGGGGCGGCTCCTCCGCTATGGCGGAGGAGCGTCGCCCCACTGCTTTTTCGCAGTGCGAGAAGCAAAAACATAAAATGGTAATAACTTTTAGTTATTACCATTTAATGTTTTTTTTTGCCGGTGGGCAGGTGGGCGGGTCTGCTCTGCTTACGGAGCAGCAAGGCAGGGGAGGAGTGGTTTGCCCACTCCTGAGTGTGCAATGACTGTTTGGTCGGCACTCTCGGACATCCCAAACCAGTCATGCGCACTCCCCTGTTCTCCATGCAGGCTGCACTGCACTGCAGCCTGCATGGAGAACATGCCCAGCCCTACAACCCCTGGCTGAGCGTCATGTCACGGTGCTCAGACCAATCACAACGCTCCATTGGAGCATTGTGATTGGCTTAGGGGTGGGAGCAGCCGCAGTCAGTGCAGGTAACAGCGGTGGGGCCGTGTAAGGGGAGATTTCGAGGGACGATGCAGAGGGAAAATTAAATAAATAATAAATTTTTCTCTGCATCGTCCCTCGGAATCTCCACTTACACGGCCCCACCGCTGTTACCTGCATGGACCTCGGCTGGGTGGGAGCCTGGCTGCCTGCTTACTGTTCCAACCTGGAGTCGGACACAGGTGAGCAGGAAAGAAGACGCAGGACCCGGCGGCGGCGAGGTAAGTTTTACTTATTCTTATTTTTTTTTTATGCAGCCCGCAGCCGCACTGCCCCCCCTCCCCGCGTGCCCTCTCCCCCACCTGCGAGCCGTGCCGGCCACCCCTGCTGACCATATACATAGCACATCATCTATATATCTCTTCCAAACAGTGCTGTAGAAAAGGATTGGAAATGTGCTGAACAAAAGTTTTCTCGAATTGTCCAACATAAATACAGGCCAAACTTGGGGCACAAGTTGCCCCCATAGATGTACCTGAGACTTGTAAAAAATAAATGATCTTGATAACTAAAAAAATTCCTGGCCAAGGCTAATTCAATGCATTTGAGAACAAATGAAGGAGGAGTATCATAAAACCATTCACGTTCCCCAAGAGCACACGCTGCTGCCACCAGCGTGGCATCCTGGGGAATGCTGGTATAAAGTGATTCAATGTAGATCGTTACCAAAAATTGGTTAGAAGGATCATATTCCAATGACTTCATAGTGGTAAGGATATCAGTGGTATCCTGAACAAAAGAGGGTTGATTAATAACAGTTTCTCTCAAGAAAAACTACATATCAGGAGACACCGAAAAGAGAAAACACTGGAGTGTTTTGGAATAAATGTATATACATTTCAAGGCATTACATATTTTATAGCTGGAGATAAATATACACAAAAGACTATTTTTGATTATAGTAAATGTAAGATCGTTTAGGAATGGAATCAGAGTAAGAAATTGTAGGCTTTCTCAGTTAATATTTTAGAAACATGAAAAATGGATAGAACTCTATTAGCTTTTACTTGTGACTTAGGCCACACTGCTTTAACCCCATGGCCTACCTGTTCTTTAAAATGTAAATCCAATGCTCGGCAGCTCAGACCGCTGTAGCAGAGTGTAAAAAGGACACACCACTGCAGAACCAAATCTAAGTCTGGCAGTGTCTCCCTCTGATGATCATACAGTACAAGGCTGACTGCTATTACCAAACGATGCAGCTCAACGTGCCCACACACAGTGTACTACAAAGAGCTGCACAGCCTCTACCCTGCGCTACGTTTTCTAAATGAGGCCTAGACATGGCGTATGTGCGTACAGTGCAGCCGAGCTGACCCTCAGCATGCAAGAGGAAACGCAGGCTGCACCAAGAAATGTGACTACCTGTGAGCCAGGGGTGGCAAGCAAAGTAACAGGGGTTACAACTGGTTGCTTAGGGGTCGCTGTTGCGACCGCAGGCAACCCACAATTGATATCCATGGGCTGAGCGAGGATCATTGGGGAACTCCATAGATGATTTCCTTGGGTTCAGAGGTGAAGGGGGAAAGGCAGACTTTTTGTGTTCTTTTGGTGGGGAAACAGGCGATCCATCTGACAATGGCTCCTCGGATGCCTATGTTGTGCAGCTGTCAGGGGTCATAAAACCAATCAAAAAGGCATTTTTCATACAGCAAGTTTGGTAGTAAGGAAAGACCTTGTTAAGAAATGTGAAATCAAACAGTCCGAAAAGAAGAACAAACCCGAAGTAAGGAGGTCCTGGAAATCCTTATGGAAGAGACGGTCTCTTAAGATGGCGGTTTCCTCGATCGACAAGGTTGTCACTCAATTGTTTCCTGAGTCAGCGCATGAGCTGAAGAGCAGTATGACGTGCGCACACAGCCTCTTAAGTGGTGCACTTCACTAAAGATTCCTGAGAGAGTAGCGGCTTCCCTTAGCGGCTCATCTTTAGTATAGAGTTTGAGGGAAAGTGTTTGTTGCGCATGATCGTCGCGTAGTTTAGGTGTTTTCTCACGATACGCCATGCTGCATGAGAGTTTTGCAGAGCTGAAGAGGGAGCTTGTTTCCTGAGAATCAGTCAGAAGTGAAAATAGAAAAATTCTGCCTCTTGTAGAAAAAGGTGTTATACAAGAAATACTACAGACAATGTGACGACAGTGAGGAGTAAGACTCTTTCCTGAGAAGTTCCAGTGTCTTCATCGTCAGTCACGCAAGTATCCTGTCAAGGGAAAAAATTAAGGAAGTTTGTTAGAAAATATCTCTGAAAGAAAAGACGAATGTTACTTATAGTTTCTGTTTAAATAAGAAAAAAGTTTAAATATTAATTAAAGAACAATTCTTACTGCATTTAATCACTTCTGGGTATTATAAACTGCTAAATTAGAAAAGTGCCCTATAGTGATACAAAGACTCACAAGTTAATTAAAAATCAGAAAAGTGAGTACACGAGAGACAAGAGATATTCAAAGAAGCTATAGAAGAGAAGCTAAAGCCAGTCTATAGGAGGGTATGTAGATTTAATAATACAGCTAGCCTAGAGATACATATGAAAGGTGCTAGGAGAAGGGAAGTGCTAAAGTTGTGTTTGCCTTGCAGTGTACAAGTCCACCTTATAAGTAAGTTCCACGAGGAACCGGAGAAGAGGGAGATTTGAACAGCCCCTAAGAAAAAGACGAGGCAGTGTCTTCTTATTTTTTCCCAATCCCTTCCCCCCTACCCCCGGGGTCCCTTTGGTCTCTAAAGACTTAAGTGGAGATAGAAGGAACGCTCAGGAGGGGCATTGGGTTCAAGCTGTATTCTGCTCCTGTGAAGACTGGGAACTTGAGGTAAAGACTCTTGACAGCCTTCTGATGAGTGTGTGGTGGGAGACCGTATCGAAGGCTGCTGAGAGGTCTAGGAGGATCAGAGCTGCAGTCTCTCCTTGGTCGAGTAGGGTTCGGGTGTCTGTAGACGCGATGAGGGCTATCTCAGTGCTGTGGTTGCTGCACAATCTGTATGGGGAGGAGTTGAGGAGGAGGTTTCGTTCCAGATGTGAGGAGAGTTGTTGGTTGATGGGTTTTTCTAATCCTTTGGCAATGACCAGGAGCAGGGAGATTGGTTGGTAGTTGTTGAGTTTGCTGGGGTCTGCCGATGGTTTCTTTAGTAGGGTGATGACTTCTGCATGTTTCCAGTCCACGGGGAAAGTGGCCGTGGCAATTGAGTTGTTGAACAATGTGGTGAGTACGTGGCTGATTCTGGCTTCGCCTAGGACGAAGATATGATGAGGGCATAGGTTGGTTGAGACCCCTGAGTAGACCTAGTTCATGATGGAGGTGGTGTCCTGTGGGGCGAGCTGACTCCATTTGGTTAGTCGGATGTCTGTGGCGGTAGCGGGGACGTTCTGTTGCTTGAATAAGTAAGTGGCCTTGGGTTGGAGTTTGAGGTTTCTGTAGATGTTGGCGATCTTGTTGTGGAAGAAGTTTGCAAGGTTATTGCAGAGTTCCTGTGAGGGGGCAATGTTTGTTGCAGCTGAGGGGTTGGAGAATTCTTTGACGATGTTGAAGAGTTCTTTGCTGTTAATGGCACTTGTTTCGTTGCATGAGGCAAAGCCCTTTTTCTTCGATTCTCTCAACTGTCTGTGGTACAGGTTAAGGGCTGTCTTGAAGGCGGTCTTGTCAGTCGTGTTCTTGCTGGTGTGCCATCTCCTTTCCAGTTGTTTACTGTGTCGTTTAGCGGTTCTGAGGTCTTCAGTGTACCAGCTACCTTGCTTGGTGGACCTTCTATGGGTGTTGTTGCCGATGGGAGCTACGCTGTCGGCTCAGTTGGTGATCCAATTGTTGAAGTTTGTGACGTTCTGGTCTAGGCTGTTGGAGGAGATGGGGTGGGTGGTGTTGAGGGCATTGATCCATTTATCCTTTGCTCCAGCTGTGGTGGGGGGTGTTGGGCAGACTGGAGGTGGAGGTCTGTGACCTGGTGATGTTGAAGTGGACAATGGAGTGGTCGGTCCAGGTGAGTTCTGTGGTGTGGCTGTACCTGATGCAGTCACTGGAGGTGAAGATGGGATCAAGGATGAGTTGGACGAGTCTGATGTTGTTCATGCTGTCAAGGAGGTTGGTAGTGTTGATGTCATTGTGGTCGTCGAGATGTAAGTTGAGGTTGCTGAGGAAAAAGTAGTTGTTGGAGTCCATGGCAAGGGGATGATGAAGTCGGCAATGAAATTGTAGAAGGCTGGATGTGGTCCTGGAGGACTGTAGGCGAGGGTGCCCCTGATGGTGGTTTTGCTGTCTGTTTGGACTCGGAAGTTGAGGTGTTCCATGGCTGGAGTGATGTTGTCATTTGTGGTGGTGCATTGGATGGTTTCCTTGTGTATGATGGCGATCCCTCCGCCAGGATTGTTGATGCAGGTGCGGTGGGTGATTTTACATCTTTCGGATATGACAGTGTGATGTTGGGCGTGGAAGTAGGGTTGGGCCAGGTCTCAGTGAGGAAGAGGACGTCAGGTGTGAGGGTGGAGATAAACCCAAATCTCTGAGGTGTGCTTAGATAGTGAGCGTGTGTTGAGAAGGGCGCATGCAAGTTGGTGTTTTTGTTCAGGTGGTGTGTTGGTGTGTGTGCTGTGGCAGGTGAAGTGGCAGTGTGTGCAGGTGAAAGCTCCTACAAAGGAGTGGGAGTCGGTGAAGTGGCAGTGTTTGTTGCGGCGTCCAGGGTCGAGGGTGTAGAGCTTGGCAATGGTGCATCTTTGGGGGACAGGAGGGCCAGGTGTTGTAGCACTGGATGCGATCCAGGTGCAGATGAGAGTGCCAGCGGCGCATCTTGCTGCCATGTCTGGCCATGTCTTGCATGGTGGTCCCAGGCAGGGAAATCTAGTGACTTTTACCTATCCCTGTGACCGTCAGATCAACTGTTTCTGACGCTGGAGGCAGCAGATGTTCTGGCATCAGCAGCCGAGTGCTTCCCCGATTAATTCAAGCAGGTGTACAGCGACTGTGGTGAGGCTCTTGCACCCCCAATTTACACAGTGTGCTGGCTCCACCAAAATATAAATGGACTCATTAGTTTTCGTGTGATGCAGTACTGTTGGGGTGAAGTCAGTCAGATGTATGAGGGTGCTTGGGACATGACTACAACCACCTTTCAGATGTAAGGCTGACTTTACCCCTAACCCAGTCGGCCTTTCAAAGTGATCCTGAGATGTTACTGACTCAGCCACTAGTCTGTGTGACTGGATAAGGGCTGCACCTATTATCTCCTCAAAAGTAATTCTGGCATGGGGCGTGGTCTGGAAACATAGCTGACAAGACGTGAGCTCCTAAACTCCCGGCCGGCCTAGCTGCTTAATCCTGCATAATCCTGATTTATCCTGCATGCCACGCCTTTTCCACCCTCTTTGAGATATCGCGACTCAATCCATGCAAAAGGATGATGCCACTTTAAAGTTTCAACTCAATGAGACCGAGTAATGCTGGCGGCTGTGGTGCGGCCTGTATGGCCCTGTGACAACATGGCGGCTCTCCCCTTGTCCTGAAGGGGCGACGGATGGCGTTTTGGCCTGCCTGGAGGCGATGTGGGCTTTGCGGGCTCACCCTCTCTCAACACTTTGTAGTGCCTACCTGCGGTGCTGATTGTCCGGCGGAGGAGGGAGGCACGATCGGTGGTGAGGCCTGGGTGTGGGCCGGAGCCCCTGGACTAAGGTGGCCCTGCGGAGCGCTGCTGCCTCTGGCGCGACCGGCCTGTACCCACTCAAGGTCCCGGTTTGAGGCACGGAGGCCTCGCATCCTCCTTTCCCCATCGCCTTTCTCTGCTGACAGGTGGCAGACAGGGTGCTCCCAGACCCCCCAGGCATTCTGTGTGGAGCTGGGCGGGGGTGAGTGTGACTGCAGCCCCTCCAGGCCGAGAGGGCATGGAGAAGGACACCTGCGCTGCCGGAGCAGCCCTTACCCCCTTGCTGGTGGGGAGACCCCTGGGGATCGCTGCATGGAGAGGAAGAAGCTTGGGGGCTGGGCTGCCATCCGGGGTGTAGCGGTCTAGTCTACCATCTTGCCACCTCCGGGGGGCGACCCGGAAACATCCCCACACTTTGTATCACCTTCTGGCCAGGCGTGGCCAGAAGGCTTAAATAAACGGGCCGGGGTCGCTCGGAACTTCCGGCCGACACAGCAAGCATAGTGTCAGGGTGTGTTTATGTCTGCAGCCTTACCACACGCAACAGTCTTCACACTGGTGACGAGGGTGGGTCTGTTGCCCACAGTCACCTCGCTGCTGCGACGCTCCCGCACCTGATCTGCCGACAAGCAGGAACGGCCGAGGAGTCCCGCGGCAGTACCGGCGCGTCATCATCTGCCAGCCGCAGTAGCCGCCCAGGGGATTCTGCTCCGCGGAACGGAGGCACGCGACGTCACCGGCCGGTGACGAGAGGTACAGCGCTGCTTCCCCGCCTGTTCCGTTGCCTGTGTCCCGCTCAGACTGGAGCGCGTGTGCGCTGGTGCTCCCGGCACGGCCCGGTAGAGCCCGCGCTCGGCTAGACGCGCGCGCATGCGCAGTGAAATCGCCGGCCAAGGCACAGTGCCACACGGCAGTATCCCGCCCCTGGCCCCCTGAAGCCACGAGGCGCGTCTGCCTCAAAATCAGAAGTGAACTGGAAAAGACACCCAGGAACAGAGCCAGCACCTCCAACAAGCAATGGCCAATCCCACGGCCCTACTACCAGAAGCAGGGGGAGGCCGGCTGAGCCTCTGGACAACATACAGACGTGCACCGCTCAACCCCAGTAGTACTACAGCAGCAGTGCCCTCATAATCAACGCGCAGTGCCAAGTCTGCGGCCAGCAGTGACCCGAGGGACGCCCAGTAGCCCTAGAGCCCACGGCCTTAACGTGAATCACCCAGCGATGTCTGACCCGGCCACAGCAGCGGCCCAGCGGCAGCCAGCTCCCCCAGTTGCATCCCCAGCGCACCTGCACTCTCAGGTCAACGCCCTTCCCCCGTTCAGTGAGCTCATCGATCCCGCCACTGCGTCACCGAGGTGGAACGTATGGATCGGCCGCCTTAACAACTACTTCATTGCCACGAGGGAGACGGACGGCGCGGTGAAAAGGTCGTTGCTCCTGCACTTCGCCGGGGACGAAATTTACAAGCTATTCACGCACTTGCCGAACACGGGCGCAACCACGGACTACGACGCGGCGGTCGGAGCATTAAACGCCCACTTCGACCCGCAGCTTAACCCCGACTACGAACGCTTCAAGCTATGTCAAGCCCGTCAAAGGGAAGGGGAATCCATGGATGCGTTCCACGCACGCCTCAGGGAGCTAGCCAGCTCATGCACAGAGGACGACCAAGCCAAAGAAGTAAGAGCACAAGTCATCCAGGGATGCCGGAATAAGACCCTGAGGACCCTCATCCTCAGGCAGCCGTGAATCACCCTAGAAGACATACTCATCCTGGCACGGTCCCACGATCTGTCGGAAGCCAGAGCTACAGCTATGGAAACCACGCTCGCACACCCAGCTGAGCAGGCGGTACCCATCAAAACAGAGCGAGTCGACGCAGCCCGCACGTCAACGCGCGGGAATCGAGGACGAGGGCCACACAGAAGCTCGCGACGGCCGCAGTGTGGATACTGCGGCAAGGAGGAACATCCCCCAGAGGAGTGCCCAGCAAGAGGGAAAACATGCTCAAAGTGCGGAATTGCCAATCACTTTGCGAGCGTATGCCGTGGGGGGGTGTGGCACAAAGGAGCATCCGGGCGAAGGCCGCCCATTAGGGCAGTGAGACACCTAGCACTTTACGAACCCGAAGCGCCACGGGCACCAAAGGCTCCAACACAACGCAGGCTGTACCTGGAAGATTCGTCCACAGACGAAGAAGGAGAATGCTACCTGATATCGTTCGCGAGTGACCTCAAGCGGAGGCGGCGCCCTCAGCCAACCTGCGCCATTGAGATCGCCGGATCCCCCGTCACCGCACTTATCGACACCGGAGCGTCGGTAAACGTCATGGGGTGCCAACAATACCGACGATTAAACCCAAGGCCAGCGCTCACACCATCCAAAGTAAAAATCCTCACATACGGAAGCCAAACGCCGCTCCCCTTAAAATGGAAAATGACCGTCCAGGTGAAAGCGGATGACCACGAAGTTACGACCACGTTCCACGTCGTTGACAGGGAAGCGGACATACTAGTAGGAAGTCACACCGCAGAAGACCTAGGCCTGGTGATATTTGCCAATGCCGTAAGGACTCTACAGACAGAGGACATTCTAGATCTGTTCCCACAACTGTTCAAAGGCCTAGGAGACATGAAGCGTCCGCCAGTAAAGCTGCACATAGACACGTCAGTGAGACCGGTCGCCCTAAGACATAGGCGCATCCCGTTTCATCTACGACCGCTGGTGGAGCAGGAGCTACAAAAGCTGGAACAGCAAGGAGTGATAGAGAAAGTGACGGGGCCAACCCCGTGGGTATCGCCGATGGTCATCGCGGAGAAACCAAAACAGCCGGGGCAAATCCGGCTCTGCATAGACATGCAAATGCCCAACCAGGCGATACGGAGAGAGAGAGGCATCTGACACCGACAGTCGACGACATCCTGGCAGACCTCAATGGGTCGCGGTGGTTTTCCAAGCTCGACCTCAACGCGGGGTACCACCAGCTGAGGCTAGCGGAAGAAAGCAGGTACATCACCACCTTTTCGACGCACCTGGGACTCAGACGATACAAAAGACTAAACTTCGGGATATCGTCGGCCGCGGAGATATTCCAAAACGCTGTAAGAGAAGTCCTCTCCGGACTGCAAGGGGTGCTCAACGTCAGCGATGACATCCTAATACACTCAGCCACACTAGAAGACCACCACCGCCAGCTACGGGCCACCCTCCACCGCCTAGCAGATCATGGAGTGACCCTCCACAAAGAGAAGTGTCAGTTCTACAAATGGTCCATCGAGTTCTTTGGGTACGTGTTTAGCCAAGAAGGAGTACAAATGGACCCCCGGAAGTCTCAAGCCATCCAACTCGCACCCGCCCCAACGACGGCATCAGAAGTCCGAAGCTTCTTAGGTATGGCAACATACTGTGGGCGGTTCATACCCAACCTGGCAACCATCGCAGAACCCCTGCGAAACTTGACGAAAAGGACACCGGATGGACATGGGGCCCGGATGAAGAAAAGGCATTCCGGAATGTAAAGTCAGCACTACTGGAGAAGACGACCATGGCCTATTTCAACACGTCCCGACCAACAGAGCTGATCGTGGATGCCAGCCCGGTGGGGCTAGGAGCCGTGCTGACGCAGGAGACGGAACCAGGCACGTGGGCCCCGCTAGCCTTCCCAAGCATGGCCTTGACCGCGACAGAGACCCAATACTCACAGATTGAACGAGAAGCGCTGGCCATAAAGTGGGCATGTAACCATTTCCACCTCTACCTCAGTGGACACCCATTCCGCGTCGTAACTGACCATCAACCACTGCTCCCGCTATTCAAGGGGACCGCTCCTCATCCACCACCCAGGATCGAGCGATGGGCGATCCAGCTACAACATTATCAACTGGATCTGGTGTACCGTCCGGGTGCGAAAAACCCAGCAGACTTTCTGTCGCGCCACCCGGCTAGTTCCCCGGCAGAGGAGTCCAAACAAGAAAGACGGACCGAAGAGTTCATCCACATGGTGACCCAGTGGGCATGCCCAAAGGACCTCACTCTGGAAGAAATCGAAGCTCACACACGATCCGACACAGTTCTCAGAAAAGTGCTGGACGCACTGCAGAAAGGCTCATGGGAAGGGTTTCTCCACGACATCAATGGTGGAACGAGGCAGATCGGGCCCGCCTGGGGAAGGTCTGGAGAGTCCGGGAAGAGCTCAGCGCCGAGTCGAGCGGCATCGTGCTGAGAGGGTCACGCATTGTCATACCCCTGAGTCTCCAAGACCGAGCAACCGCTCTGGCACACGAAGGGCATCAGGGCACGGGCAGAATGAAGTCCAGAATGAGGGAAAAGGTGTGGTTCCCCGGGCTGGAAGAAGCCGTAGATGCCATGGTACGAAGCTGAAGAGCATGCCAACTCACTGGGAACCCAGAGTCCCCGGCCCCAGTGATAACGGAAGACCCCGCTCCATCACCCTGGGCATGGGTGAGTCTCGATTTTGGGAGTTTCCCGGACGGGAGAGTCACCGCCGTGATGATCGACAGCTACACCAAGTACCCTCTTGTGGAAATCCTGCCCTCCATCGCGTTCAACAACCTCCTGCCAATGTTGGAGAAAACCTTCGCGCTATTTGGTCTACCACACGCCATCAAGACGGACAACGGGCCCCCGTTCCAAGGAGCTGAATTCAGGGAATTCCTCACCCGGCTAGGAGTAAGACACCACCGCATCACGCCACAGTGGCCACAGGCCAACGGCGAAGCCGAACGTTTCATGCGGACCCTAAACAAGATACTACGCATCGCAGTGGCTGAACAGTCCGATCCGGAAGGTGCCCTTCAGACTTTTCTGCGGGAGTACAGGAGCACTCCCCACTGCACAACCCAGAGGTCTCCGTGGTCGCTGATGCTTGCCGGTCATCGACGCGACACCATCCCGGTGGCAGAAAACTGGCATCCAGAGCCCTACGACCCAGCGGGCACCCAGGCTCGGAGGCAGACAACCAACGAGAGGGTCAACCAGCGGCGGAGAGCACGGCCCCGAACAATAATACCCGGGTACACTGTCTTAGTACGGAACCGTCGCAGTGGAGGGAAGTTCCGCACGCCCTATGAGCCAGGGCTCTGGACCGTCCGGGCAGTTAAGGGAACGGCCATAACCGTGGAAAAGAACGGGGAAGTCATCACCCGGAATATATCACGGTTTAAGAAAGTTCCGGCGCCCGAAAGTGGCGAGGTGTCCGGTGACGGAGCGGCGGAGTGGGAAGATGTAGGCCCAATGGCGGCTGGGGATCCAGCTCTGGGTCAAGCCGAGTCAACTCCGCCTCCTGGCACCAATTCAGAACACAGACCCCATGAACTTGAATCACCCAACACGGGGGCAGCCGGCCCACCCGACACCGGCATTATGACTTGAGACCCAATCCAAGGCCGAACCACCGGCTTGCAGACTGTGTGCGCTAAAGCTACGTTGTTGGTTTTGTCTGTGTGGTCTCGAACTGATTTGGGATGGGATGTAGCGGTCTAGTCTACCATCTCGCCACCTCCGGGGAGCGACCCGGAAACATCCCCACACTTTGTATCACCTTCTGCCTTTGGGCCCCGTGGACTCGGCTGGGGGTCCTGGGTCTTCGACGTCGGCGGCTTTGGCCCCGGCACTGTAGGGTCCCCTTGGATCCAGGCCTGGATCCGGATCGGCGCCGGTCGACCTGACTACACCTCCCCGGCGCTAACTCCACCGGCACCACGTCCGCAGCCGACGCTGGTTGTGTTCACAGCCGGCATCGACCCCGGCCTCCACCCCGACGTGGACACGGAGCCGGACTGGCGTCGACGGGTACTTTTGTGCCCTTGTTCCACCCTGGTTCTTTTAGGCCAGATTGGCAATCAGAGGCGGGTGAGGAGGACTGAGAGGGGTCTGGAGACCCTTTAACTGACCAGTTAGACTATGATCCGGACTGACGAGAGGACTTGGGGGATGCCAGTGGACTGGACACTTCCCCAGACCTTGGCATGTTGTCTTCTCCTACCGTGGCTACGGAGGAGGGAGCGTCTGACGCAGTGGTGTTGTGTAGGGCGGCCGAGGCTCTCAACCTCGAGCTACCTGCGGTGGCGATCAGGACTAACCTCCTGACAGAGGTGCTTCAACCGGCTGCGAGCTCTTCGGAGCCCCTGCTGCCGTTCAATGAAGCCCTCACTGACATCCTTTTGGGCACCTGGTCCAGGCCCAACACAGGGGCTCCTGTGGACAGGATGATCGCCCGACGCCACCGCCTGGCCCCGGGCGACCCCTCTTTCCTCTCCCAATACCCTTCCCCTGAGAGCTTGGTGGTCCAAGCCCTTACGCACCACCTGATAGGGAATCCAAAAAGCTGGACCACCTTGGGAAGAAGATGTTTTCTTCCTCCAGCTTGGGACTGCGGTAGGTGAACACCGCATGTCTGTTGGGCCGTTACACCCACTCCGTGTGGGATACGGTGGCGCAAGTGCTGCCCCAGTGCCTGGAGGAGGCCCGGGCCGTACTCTCCCGTGCAGTTGCCGAGGGGAGAGACGCAGCAAAGTTTACCATTCGCTGTGGACTGGACACCTCCGACTCGCTAGGCAGGACGATTTCCACGTCGGTAGCCCTTCGACGCTACGCCTGGCTGAGGTCGACTGGTTTTTTCAGGGGATGTCCTAGCTACTCTTATGGACATGCCCTTTGATGGCCTTCGCCTGTTCGGCGACAAGGCAGACAACGCGCAGGAGCGCTTTAAGGACTCTCGGGCTACGGCCAAGTCCTTGGGCCTCTCTACCACCCGCCCTCCGCAGTCTGCCTTTCGCCCCTTTCATGGCTACGGAAGGGGTGCCCCGCCACGTCCCGCCCAGAACCACAGGCTGGAGCAAGCTGTTCAGCCCCTGCGTGGCCGGGGACGTGGGAACCACCGCCGTGGGTCTGGGGGCCAGCGCGCGGGCCAGTCCACCACAGCCCCCTCTGCAGCAGCCTCCAAACCCTCCTAGTCCGACCTTTCAGGGCCACCAATCGCCAGTGGGCGGCAGGATTCGCCATCACCTCCCCACTGGCGCACCATCACGTCGGACAGGTGGGTTTTGCAGATAGTCCGAAGGGGCTACTCCCTCCCATTCGAGACTACCCCTCCATCCATGCCACCTCAGCACCATCGCATGTCGGAGGATCATCTGGCCCTTCTCCAACAGGAAGTTTCGGCACTCTTGGCCAAGGGAGCCATCGAGCGAGTTCCTGCCCCAGAAATAGGTTGTGGTTGCTATTCCCACTACTTTCTGGTGCCCAAGAAGGACAAAGGCCTGCGTCCAATCTTGGATCTCAGGAACGTCAACCGCTTCCTCCGGAAGGAGAAGTTCAAAATGTTGATGCTAGCTCAGGTCCTGTCTGCCCTCGACCCTGGAGACTGGATGGTAGCGTTGGACTTGCAGGACGCTCACTTTCACATCCCCGTCCTGCCGGCCCACCGGCGTTACCTGCAGTTCACGGTAGGCCACGAGCACTTTCAGTTCACCGTGCTCCCCTTTGGCTTACAAGCGCCCCTCGGGTGTTCACGAAAGTGATGGCGGTGGTCGCAGCTCATCTGCGCAGATCAGGGGTTCCAGTCTGCCCCTATCTCGTCGACTGGCTGTTGAAGGCAGGCTCGCCCCAGGCTGTCGTCTCCCACCTTCAGACTACGGGGGACCTCCTGCCCTCACTGGGGTTCACTTTGAACGTGCCGAAGTGACACCTGACTCCCTCTCAGAAGCTCCTTTTCATCTGAGCGGTTCTGGACACAACGCAGTTTCTGGTTTATGCTCCCGAGCAGCGAGTCCGGGATATTCGGGCTATGATTCCGATCTTTCAGCCTTTATCCCGGGTTTCGGTCAGAATGACCCTGAGGCTGCTGGGCCTCATGGCCTCCTGCTGGTAGATCATGCCAGGTGGCATATGGGGGCTCTGCAGTGGGACCTGAAGTTCCAATGGGCACAGCATCAGGGGAATCTGTCCGATTGCGTTCAGATCTCGGAGGGCACTGCACGTCAATTGCAGTGGTGACTAACGAACCAGGATTGGGTCAACGGCAGATCCCTCTTCCTTCCCCAACCGGAGTACACAGTGGTGACGGATGCATCACTTCTAGGGTGGGGCGGCCACATGGGAGAGGCGGAGATCAGAGGCCTCTGGTCTCCGGCGGAGTCCGAGCTCCACATCAACCTTCTGGAGCTTCGGGCGATCCGTCTTGCGCTGAAAGCATTCCTTCCCTCTGTCCGGGGAAGAGTAGTGCAGGTGTTCACGGACAACACCACCGCCATGTGGTACTGCAAAAAACAGGGCGGGGTGGGGTCATGACCCAATGTCAAGAGGCCCTCCGCCTCTGGACATGGCTGGAACATCAGGGCGTATCCTTGGTGGTTCAACACCTGGCAGGTTCACTGAATGCCAGGGCGGACGAACTCAGCCGCAGGTGTATGATGGATCACGAATGGCGTCTTCACTCGGAGGTGGCGCAAGGTCTCTTTCAGCAGTGGGGAGAGCCTTGGTTTGATCTATTCGCCACCGAAGAGAACGTGCAATATTCGAAATTCTGCGGGTTGGAATTTCCAAGGCGGCACTCGCTAGGCGACGCTTTTCGTCGCGTGTGGAGTTGCGGTCTTCTATACGCCTTTCCGCCTATACCACTTCTGCCCAGAGTGCTGAAGAAGATCAAGCGCGACTGGGCCCAAGTCATCCTTGTAGCTCCGGATTGGGCACGAAGAGTCTGGTATCCCGAGCTGTTACACATGGCCATCGATCCTCCGATCTGACTGCCTCTTCGGGAGGATCTTCTGTCGCAGCAACAGGGGACGGTCCTCCACCTGAACCTGTCCAGCCTCCACCTCCTTGCGTGGAGATTGAGCGGCGACAGTTGACAGCCTTTGACCTTCCTCCCGAAGTCTGTGATGATATCTTGGCAGCCAGGCGTCCCTTCACGAAGACGGTATACGCCTGCAGATGGAACAAATTTGTGGCATGGTGCACAGCAAAGGCTGTGGATCCGCTTTCTGAGGTTCTCTTCATCCTCCTTTCTTTGGCCCAGCAGAGCTCTGCTCTGGGCACTCTTAAGGGCTATCTCTCAGCCATTTCAGCCTTTCTTAGGCTTCCTGATCAGCCTTCTCTTTTCAAGTTCCCTGTTGTAAATCGCTTCCTCAAGGGCATTACTCATCTTTTTCCTCCTGTTCCCTTTGTAACTGTCCTCTCAGACCTCTTACTCTAAAGACTGCCTTTCTGGTTGCCATCACCTCTGCTCGCAGGGTGAGTGAGCTACAAGATCTTTCTTCAAAGCCTCCTTTTCTGGCTGTTCATCCAGACAAGGTCGTCCTCAGAACCAGACCTTCCTTTCTTCCCAAGGTGGTTACTTCTTTCCACATTGGTCAAACCATCACTTTGCCCACCTTCTTTCCACATCCTTCTAAGGAGGAAGAGAGGCTCCACTATCTGGATCCAATATGTGCACTTTCCTTTTATTTGGATCGCACCAAGCAATTCCGGGTGGATGACCAGCTCTTTGTTGGCTACGTGGGTGCCAAAAAAGGTCGGGCCGTGCACAAATGGACCATCTACAGGTGGGTCGTTTTGTGCATCAAAGCTTGCTACTCTTTGGCAAAGAAGGAGCCTCCAGTAGGACTGCGCGCCCATTCTACCAGGGCGACGGCAACTACCACTGCTTTGGGACGGGGAGTCCCCCTCAATGACATCTGTCAGGCAGCTACGTGGGCATCTCTGCACACGTTCACAAAATACTACTGCCTGGACAGCCAAGTCCGGAGAGACGGCTTCTTTGGCCATTCTGTTCTCCAGGACTTTCTGATGTGAACTTGGTTCGCAGACCCACCTCCGGGTTGGTATTGCTGGGGTATCTATTCTAAGTTAAGGAATCTATAACTAATTGTCTCTTTCAGATGAACAAGTTACTTACCTTCGGTAACAATATATCTGCAAGAGACATAGATTAGTTATAGATTCCTTACCGCCCCACCCATCCTACCCGTTCTGCGAACTGACTTCTAGGGTCAGGGAATCCCTTTCAGGGCCCTAGTTTTGTGCACCAGTGGTCAGTGTCTTGCATGGCTCTGCCCTTCCGGCGTGGAATGTCGTGTAAAGAACTGACGTCAGCGCGCAAGGGCGGCGTCTAAGAAGCTACCGCGACATCATCCCGGAAACCACGACGCCAACGACGAACGCAGAGCCGACCACCCTTACAGCTTCTGACACCCACTCACTCACCAATACAGCCACTGACACAGCCACTCAAACCCATACAGCTACTGACACCTACTTATTCACCAATACAGCTACTCACACACACCCACTCACAGACCCATACAACCACTCACACACCCACTCCCACATGTATAGAGTCACACACCCACTCAGATGACATATGTTAGAAATAGGATCACTCATTAGTAGTACAGAAAGAATAGTAATTTAACATATGCAGTAGCTTAGTATGTATCGTTAAGTCTCACAAACGTTTACGAAACACGCTCACTGGATGATGTCAGCGGTCGCCAGTAGGTAGTTATAGTTAGGACCTAGTTTCCATAGGACAAGCGTTTTTTGATTTGCCAATATCTTTGGAGTTGTTAGACGAGTCTTTGCGAAATTTTCATAACGAATGGGGCGGTCAGGTCAGCTGCTGTGTTGAAAGTTTTGGGTGATTCGTCAAGTGAGGGCCGAGAAAAGGGGGGGGGGTCCCAAAACACTTTTTCTCCATGTTAATTTCCATAGGAAACTGTTGACGCAGATACAGCCCGAACTGCTGAACGGAATTACACCAAATGTGGCAGAAAAGTAGCTCTTGGTCCAGAGTGCACTCTTTTTGTTAAATGGTGTAAATCCATTCAGTAGTTCCTGAGAAATTCAAAGATTTCTCAGATAAACAAATATGGCCGCGGGGGATCCGCGAACCCTCCCGATCTCGAGCCTAGGATCTGATTGGCTGCTAACACTTCAAACCAGAAGTGTTGGCAGCCATCTTGTGACTCGTTGAACTTTCACTGTGTTTTGGTTTAGGGCCTTAGATATAGGGAAGTATTAGGTTTTATATTTTTCCCTACCTATTAACACTATATTAAAGTCGTGATAGATAGGGAAAATTATTTATACGTTTCTATACATTTAAAAAAGTATTACAGGGTACCGCAATACTTAAACAAAATACATTTTTTTTAAATGTCCCAAAAAAATACACTTTACTACACTACAGTTAACAAATATAGTGTACTAGAGTGTACTTTCAATTTTTTAGAAAAAAACCTACGTAGTACCATGGTTATACCTACAAATTACAGCGCTACTTAAAAATAATTAAATAAAATTTGTTAACAGATTAGAGATACACTGTACTGCACTATATTTCAGTATTTCACCAAGAACACAGCCAAAGAGTGCTGAAAAATACATGGCTGCCTTTTACGTTTTGTAAAGACAGCTATTGACCAATTATATACTGCCTTGTCATCGGCATGTTCCATGGTATACCACAAAGTTACTGTTGTATACCTTGACACAATATATAACTAAGTATTTTGACACTTATAACTTTAACACTATTTAAACTACTTACACTTCTTACCAATAATTATAATTTACACCTAATAATGCATCATCCTGCCACACTATTTCTACATCTGTTCACCCACTTTCCCCGTACGTCTGTTTAAACTACCACACTCCACTTTAACGACACCCCACTCTACTCTGTCTGTTCACTCTGCGCCACTCCACTATACGCTATTCCACTCGACGCCACTGAACTCTACGTCACTCCAGTATATGCCACTTTACGCTAATCCATTGTACGCCACTACACTGTAACCTACTCCACTATATGCCACTCTACTATACACCACTCCATTGTACGCTACTCCACTCTATGTTATCGTGTAGTTCCTATAGAGGATCTGCACGTTTAGACAACATACACTATAGGATTGGTGTCAGACTGATTCTAGACACCCCCACCGGGTATGTTGGCCTGTGTACCAGCTAGCTCACAGTGCCACTAGAAACTCCTCTTACCAAGGAGAGAATAGTTCTTGGCAACTATCGAACATGACAACCCTGATCCCTCAGGACCGTGGAAACAGCGTACTACTTTTCGCTCAGTCACTCGTGCTCACTTAGTCTCAGAGAGATACACAGAATAAACGGTATGGACGTTTTCAATAAGCGTTTATTGAACAGTCGTTATACTAGTGTAAAATAGGTGTGCTGAAACAAGCACTAGACAGTAACAGATATAAATGATTAGAAGCACTAAGAAAGTGAAAGGATGGTAGATTTCTACCATTTTGCTATAACCATGAATATAGGCCAGTATATAAAATACATGACAATAAAATGCGTATTCCTACGATGCTATCCTAACTAGATGTACCTACGTGTACCTAGCATGTATGTAGGTGTTAAGCCAAGAATCCCTCTAGGACAAAGTCAGCCCCCATTACCTGAAGTGAGAGACTGTGGGACACCGTTCTGGTCTCGGGTTGGACACCCCGCAAGGGATGTCAGACCACTGCGAGCTGGAGTATCTGCATGCAGGGGCTTCAGCGTCTCGCGTCAGTGTGTCGGCATGGAAGTCCTGATCTCCTCTCTCTATCTCAGCAAGATGTGATGTTTATATACCCGAAGGTATCCCCGGGGGTTCTACCTTGCTGTGCCACTGTCGGACTTAGGATGACGTCGGGAATGAACCTTGTACATAGTTATTATGCAGGAGATGGAAGTCCTGCTGAGTTTCCAAGAATCCAAGGATCCTCATGCATAATGTATGAGGCTATTGTTTAAGGGAAAACCCCACGTTCTGTAAGCAGTACTGTAACTAGATAAAGGGTCAGTCCTAACAGCCCGTTATGTATGTAATGTTGGGATGAATATAGGTGAAAGGTTGGGATGTTACCCGAGCCTATATTGGGGTACCTATATTGAATATAACAATGTCACTCCACTGTACGCCACTCCAATCTACGCCACTCCAGTGTACGCTATTCACTGTACGCAACTCACTCTATCACTCCATTCTACACTATTCCACTCTATGCCACTCCACTGTACGCTATTCCACTTTACGCCACTCCACTTTACACCACTCTGCTCTACGTCCACTCCACTCTACGCCAATCCACTCTGCACTATTCCAATCAATCAATCAGGGATTTGTAAAGCGTGCTACTCACCCGTGAGGGTCTCAAGGCGCTGGGGGGAGGGGGGGAGGGCGTGCAGCTCTGATTCAGCCAAAGAGGCAGGTCTTGAGGCTCTTCCTGAAGGTGTGCAGAGTGGGGGAACGTCTGATGTTGAGCAGGAGCTCGTTCCAGGTCTTTGCCGCGATGTAGGAGTAGGCTCTTCCACCCGCTCTGCGGATGCACGGGGTTTCGTCGAGGGTGAGGTCGGCGGAGCGGAGGTTTCTTTTGGGTACGTGGAAGAAAACTCATTCGTTGAGGTATTGGGGTCCGGTGTTGTGCAGGGATTTGTAGGCGTGAGTGAGCAGCTTGAAGGTTACTCTCTTCTCGACGGGGAGCCAGTGGAGGTCTCGTAGGTGCTGGGTGATGTGGTCATGTCGTGGGATGCTGAGGACGAGTCTGGCAGCTGTGTTCTGGATGGTCTGGAGTTTTCGGAGCAGGGTTTTGTTGATTCCGGCGTAGAGGTCGTTTCCCTAGTCAAGTCTGCTGGTTATGAGTGCGTGGGTGACATTGTTTTTGGATTCGGGGGGATCCATTTGAGGGTCTTGCGGAGGATGCGGAGGGTGTTGAAGCACATGGAGGAGACGGCGTTGATCTGTCGGGTCATGGTGAGGGAGGAGTCAAGTATGATGCCGAGGTTGCGGGCGTGGTCTGTGGGTGTGGGGAGGTTGCCGAGGGCGGTGGGCCACCAGGTGTTGTCCCATGCTGAGGGGGTGGGTCCGAGGTGGAGGACTTCTGTCTTCTCCGATTTGAGCTTCAGACAGCTGCTGCTCATCCAGGAAGCGACGTCTTTCATTCCTTCCTGGAAGCTGAGTCTGGTGGTGTCTGGTTCCTTCGTGAGGGAGAGGATGAGTTTGGTGTCATCAGCGTAGGATACTATGGTGAGTCCATGCTATCTGACGATGGCTGACGATGGCTGCGAGGGGGGCCATGTAGATGTTGAAGAGCGCGGGCTGAGTGATCCTTGGAGTACTCCGCAGCTGATTTCTGTGGGTTCGGAGAGGAAAGGCTGGAGTCTGATTCTTTGGGTTCGGCCGGTGAGGAAAGAGCAGATCCAGTCGAGGGTGGTTCGCTGTATGGCGGCGTCGTGGAGTTTGGCGGTGAGGGTGCGGTGGGAGATGGTGTCGAAGGCTGCAGAGAGGTCTAGTAGGATGAGGGCCACCGTGTGGCCCTGGTCGAGGAGACTGCGGATGTTGTCTGTGGCGGCAAGGAGGGCGGTCTTGGTGCTGTGGTTGCTGCGGAATCCGGATTGGGAAGAGTGGAGTATGGAGTTGGCTTCGATGAAGTTCGTGAGCTGGATGTTGACGATCTTCTTGGTGACTTTGGCCGCGAAGGGGAGGAGAGAGAGGTCTGTAGTTTTTTAGGTCCGTCGGGTCTGCGGAGGGCTTCTTGAGGAGGGGCTTGACTTCTGCGCGTTTCCAGTTGTTGGGGAATGTGGCGGATTCGAAGGTGGCGTTGATGGTGCGTCGTAGCTCGGGTGCTATGGCGGAGGCGGCTCTGTGGAAGATGTCCGGCGGGCAGGGGTTTGTGGGGGCTCCTGAGTGAATGCTCTTCATGGTCGTGGCGGTGTCTTCGGTGGTGACCGGGGTCCAGGCGGAGATGGTAGGCTGGCTGGCGTTGCTGGAGGTAGGAGTGGTTTTGGTGTCTGGTGTCTGTACTTTGAAGTTATTATTACAACAACATTTATAAAGCGCATCAGCTACCTCAAGCAGAGGTGTCCCGGCGCTAGCGTAGTCCAGCAAGACATGGGAGGTGGGGGGTATAACAAGGCAGAAGGTGATTTCAAACTAACCATGGGTAAAGAGCCATGTCTTTAAAGCTTTCCTGAACTCCCCTTCAGACGGTATAAGCCGGAATTCCATAATCTGGTTGATACTACTGAGAAGGCCCTGCCCGCAATGTGAGATTTCGCAAATTGGGGAACGCACAGCAGATTCTGTGAGTTAGAACGTAAAGAACGCGTTTGCTGTTAGGGGCGGATGCGTTTTTTAATGTAGTTGGGGCAGCTACCTCTCTGGGCCTTGAACGCAATTGTCAAGGCTTTGAATTCTATCCGATTCACAACCGGCAACCAATGGAGCTGTTTGACATGCGGAGAGATATGTTGTCTAAACGGCACTCCTCTAATCAATCTCGCAGCCGCATTCTGCACCATCTGCAGTCTCCTTATCAGATATGCCGGAAGACCAAGATACAGACTGTTGGCATAGTCAAGCCTTGAGGTCACTGTGGCATGAACTACTGATTTTCGACAACTCTCAGGGAGTAGATACAGAAATTTCCTCAGCCCCTTCAGAATTCCGAAGCCGGTGGATGTAATGGACCGTATTTGGGACGCAAAGGTCATATCAGAGTCTCATTTTAGGCCCAGGTTTTTTGCCGTAGATGACGGACAGGGTGAGGAGCCCATTTCCTCCGGCCACCACAGACCAGGCGAGTTGTCGTAGAGGGACTTGATCTGGAGATGGAAGTAGGAGCCGAGTTTGTTGCAGAGGTCCTGGGAAGGTGTGACGTCTGAGGCTTCACTGGGGGGTTTGGTGGATTCCAGTATGACACTGAAGAGTTCCTTCGGGCTACTGGAGTTGGCAAGGATTTGGTCCTGGATGAAGGTCCTTTTGGGGGATCTGATGCATTGGTGGTATTCTGTCATGGCGTTCTTATAGGTGGTCCGCGCTTCCAGGGTTTTGCTGTTTCTCCATACTTTCTCGAGACGTCTACAGGTGCGTCTGGATTTTCGGAGGTCGGTGGTGAACCAGGTGGCTTTCCTGGGGCGCTGTCTGTCGGAGTTACAGAGGGAGGAGAGCTTGTCTGCGCGGTTGGTGATCCATCTGTGTAGTTCGTAGGCTGCAGAGTTGACGTTGATCGTGGTGGGAGGGGGATCGTGGTTGAGGGTGGAGTTGAGGTGCTCCTCGGTGACCTTGCTCCAATTCCTTCGCAGAGGACGTGGTGTAGGTTTGTGAGCGGTGGTTTTATCGAAGGAGAAGTGTACGCAGTGGTGGTCCGTCTAGAGGGGTTGCGTGGTGTGGCTGAAGTGGATGTTGTTCCCTCCTGTGAAGATGGGGTTGAGGGTGTGTCCTGCCTTGTGGGTAGGGGTGGTGACGAGCTGTTTCAGTCCGATGTTGGCGAGGTTGTCCAGGAGGGCGGTGGAATTGGGGTCGCTGAGGTTGTCGAGGTGGAAGTTCAGGTCTCCGAGTAGTATGTAGTCCATGGAGGCGATGGCGTGGGGCAGGATGAGGTCAGTGATGGTAGTGGTCTGTAGGCGAGGGTGCCGCGTAGGGTCGTTCTGGGGCTGGTCTGGACGAGTAGGGGACGAGGAGTCGTTTGTGCTGGAAGTGGTGCGTAGGAGGGAGTTCTTGTGCGCGATGGCGAGTCCTCCTCTTGGGTGGTTGGGGGGGTCCTTCCTCTGGATCTTGTATCCGTCGGGGATGGCGGTGGAGTTTGTCCAGGTTTCTGTGAGGAAGGCGACGTCTGGTGATAGGGTGTCGAGGAGGTCCCAGATTTCTACTACGTGTCTGTACAGAGCGTACGTTGAGGAGGATGCACCTCAGGGGTTCGGGCGCGCTGGTGTCCTGTGAGTGGGCTGTTACCGTGGGGGTCCGGAGGTGGGTGACGATTCGGCTGCAGTGTCGGCAGGAAAACTGGCCGAGGGTGGTGTCCGGCGTCGACAGCTGGCAGTTGTTGTTTCTTTCGGGGTTGAGTGCGTGGAGGGCAGCTGAGTTGTATCAGTGGGGGAGGGGGAGGGGGGGTTCGGAGAACCAGGGTCCCTGGCGCTGGTTGCGGACGGGCACAGACAGGCTTGTCTTTGGCGCGCCATTAAGTAGGGGACGGGGGAGGGAGCGCAGCTGGGAGGAAGGAACCGGCAGGGGGGGAAGGCCCGCAGGGGCTGCAGCGGCGGGAAAAGGGCCGAGAAAACAGACACAAGGGCAAAATACGAAAAGAGGACACAACAAGGCACAATAAAAATCAAAAGAGATTCAAAAACAACAGATAGACAGAGAACAGGCACAATAAACAGAACCAGACAGACAGAAAAGACAGACAGAAACAGAAAACAGAGAAGGCTGGCCGAGTGGACCAGCAGAAGAGCAAGGCTCTCCCACTGGACCACCAGGGATGAGGCGCAGGCAGGAGCCTGCGCGTGGAGGAGGGCCTCGAACACCTACCTGAGACCAGAGAGGTGCTAGGGGCAGTTCGCAATGACGGAGCTGTGCAAGGGGAGAGCAGAGTTCCCTGACCAGGAGGTCAGAAGTCTTGCCACTCCAATCTACACCACTCCACTGTACGGCACTCCACTTTATGCTATTCCACTCTACTCTTTGTTACTCCACTATGCACTATTCCACTCTACGCCACTGGACTCTACCATACTCTACACTACTCCACTGTATGCCAATACACTCTACCTTACTCCACTACACTCTATGCAACACAACTATACGATATTCCACTCTACACCACTCCATTGTACGCCACTCCAGTGTACGGTATTCCACTGTACGCCACTCCACTCTTCTATACTCTGCTCTGCGCTTCTCTACACTGTGCTACTACACTCTACGGCACTCCACTCTACGCCACTTCAGTCTATGGCATTATATGCTGTGTAAACTGACTCTCTGGGTCAGTTCTACAAGGTGTGCTTTCACACCCTGGCGTGACACGAGTTGAATGTGAGAGACAGGTTTTTGTAGCCCCGGAGAACTCAACTCAATAAATACCTTTCTCTCTCTTCAATACCACAAACACAGGATGCGCTTAGAAAAAGACACTTTAACTAAAAAGAATTTTATTTTAACAGGTGCACCCTTTTGCTCAAAACATTTAAAATAATCACACAGAATTCGATAAAAACAGCTCAAATGCACTTTGCGAACAACGAAAAATTAAGCATTTCTTACATGATTAAAATGTCATTTAAAAACCTAAAACCTTAAAACCTACTTCTATGCGCTATACTAGAAGAGTGTGGAAAGAAGAATAACTTGCAGCTAGGTTTTCTTAGGGATAATGGGCCCACTGCATAACTTGAATGCTATAATTATCAGGAGTTAGGAAGGCTGTGTTCCCTGTGAAAGGCTAAGATGTGTTCAGTATCAACTCCTCATGGGTTCGACTCAGTATCAGCTTTCAGTAGAAAGTACAATACGGCAGCAGCATCTTTGGCAGGCAGGATCGTCTTCTGGTCTGGCAGTATTTTGCTCAAGACAATCTGGGGACCTCTCCTAACAAGTAGTCAAGTGGCAGTGATTTTATATTTTATCTTTTCTAAGATTTTAATGCTGTGTGTGTTCAGTGACACGCACACTATCCGAGTTTTACAAGAGGAGCTGTTTAAGTGTACATCGCACATCGGCGATGTGCACACATTATTTTTGGGCATTTAATGCTGTGTGTGTGTTCGGTGACTCGCACACCATCCGATTAACAACATGCTGCAACTAGTTAGTAAATAAGCTGCATAATTCCAGTTGATTCCTGCTATTTTCTGAAATATTGTATGGCTCAAACTTATATATTGATTTATATTTATTTATTTTGTTATAGAGGTACATGTTAATTTATGTGTGTATCTAAGTTGTATGCCAATTTAATTCAGAGGTTTCGGCAGGTTACAGCATTTGTATTTCAGCAGGAAGAAGAGAATGCAGCAGAGTATTGTTCCTCCGCTTTCATTCCTTCCTAGTCTTGAACATCCTGTGGTTTATTGTGCGAAATGGAAAGAAGGCTTTGAGTCATATTTGGATGCAATTGTTGGGGATGATTTCACACATTCCAAAAAATTCAGTAATTAAAACATTGTTTGGGTCTGGAAGGCAGGAAAATTTTGAAGCTCTGTGTCAAGCTACTAAGCAGTGAGCACAGGTTAATTTAGGGTGTGTTTGTGACATACCCTGACTAGGATTGTGGTTCCTGCTTGGACAGGGTGCATACCTCTGCCAAACAGAAACCCAATTTCTAACAAGCGGTATACATATATAAAGAAGCCACACTTAATATATCCTAGTAAAATCATTTGTTTACTGTGCATTCACATTAATCAAGATGTACTCCTAACAGGCCGAACTGCGGGTAGGCCTCCGTTACGCAAAGTCTTTTTCACTATAAATTGTAATGTTGATTTAAATTTGCTTTCACAGTCTTCTTCTTGTTGCAGGTGTTTAACAATCTAGATAGCTAGAAGAGTAGCTAATTGTTTTGCTTTTAGAAATGTTAGCTTAGAGAAAATAATTGGGGATTTGTTTTGATTTACATCGTGCTTGGGGATTGGAAAGATCCTCCTGTACCAGTTAGATTGGACTATTGATATCTATAAGGCCGTGCAGCTGTGCCTTTGTTCCGTGATGGGAAATAAGGGGAGTTTGCCTGCTTCCAGAAGACGGCACAACCTGATTGGCCCCATCGTTGGGGAGTCATTGGGAAGATGTTCTGAAAGGAATGCAACTTATTTTAGTATGTTTCTTAGAATAGTTTTGCATATCCCGACCTAACTTCACTGAGAGAAGAGATTTCCCTAACTCTGCTTGTTTCCACTTATACTTGGTTCTTGAGCTCGTCTCTTGAACCCCTCTACCTATTTCCCGGGAACTTTAATTTGGTTCATTTAAGGCTGACACCTTCCCTTGCCATTCTTTGATGCTTTATATTAGGGAAATTCCTTTATGGAACCAATACTATATTTATTCTGCATTCTGTATCTTATAATGATTTGCGTTGCCATCTACATCATATATAATCTCCGATTTAACAATTGTTTTAATACATATTCTTAACTGATAAACTGATTTATTGATTGTCTAAAGCTTGTAACTTTGACTAATCTAGTAATAAACCTCCGTGGTTTGGAAAGCATCCTCTCTGTCATTCTTGTGGAGCCAAATAGGTCTCACTGTAATTTGACTGGTTGTGTTGATGTTAGCTCACACAATACACTTTCAGTTGATATTTAAAGGTCTTTTCCATCAGTGGTGCAACCTATTTGATGATTACACCAGAGCTTACATATATAGGAAGGTGCCCTGCATCATTCCAGTTGGAAAATGGCCCTCTCTGGCCAAAACCTTTTGCCTACCTCCGCCTCTTTTTCTATCCTTCTTTTTGTTGGCTTTTGGACTCTGCGCACTTTACCACTGCTAACTAGTCAGTGGCGGCCGGCACGCATCTGGCGTGGCGGGGTGGGCGCCGAGAGGGTGTAAAAAACAGAAAAAGACACTTACCTCCTCGCCACTCTGTCCCACGTCGTTTCTCCTTCGCCAAACAGGAAGCAGCCAGACTCTCCTGAGCCAATCACAACGCTGCAATGCAGCGTTGTGATTGGTCTGAGGGCCGTAGTTCGGCGCTCAGACGGGGACTGAAGGCCTGGGTATGTTCTCCACCCAGGCTGTAATGCAGCCTGGGTGGAGAACATGCTAAGTGAGCATGACTGTTTGGCCAGCCCGAGACGGCCGGCCAAAGCGTAATGCGCACTCCAGTGTGCCCACCACTCCTTCCCTGCCCTGCTCTGAGAGCAGAGCAGCTCCGCCCCATGCTGCCACAGCAGGCACAAATAAAATGATGATAACATCAAGTCATTATCATTTTATTTTTCCTTTCTTTCACTGCTGCAAATCATTGGGGCGACGCTCCTCCGCCTTTGCGGAGGAGCCGCCACTGTAACCTGTGCTAGTGTGCATGTGCTCTCTTCTCTAAATATGCTATAATTGGTTAACACCTGTTTGGCATATTTAATTTACTTGTAAGTCCCTTGTAAAGTGGTATACCATATACCCAGGGCCTGTAAATTAAATGTTACTAGTCGGCCTGCAGCACTGATTGTGCCACTGATACGAGTAGCCTTTCAACCTGTCTCAGACCTGCCACTGCAGGGCCTGTGTTTGCAGTTAACTGCCACTTCGACTTGGCATTTAAAACTACTTGCCAAGCCTTAAACTCCCCTTTTATTACACATGTCACTCCTAAGGTAGGCCCCAAGTAGCCCATAGGGCAGGGTCCTGTGTAAGTAAAAGGTAGGACATGTACTGTTAAGTTTTGCATGTCCTGGTAGTGACAAACACCCAAATTCGTATTTCACTACTGCAAGACCTACTTCTCTCATAGGTTACATCAGGAACTCCTTAATACACTTTTAAGCTGTAATTCCTGATTAGAAAGGATTAGCTGCAATATGTTTTTGGAATGGTAATAATAAATCCTCTTTACTGGTAAAGTTAAATTTAACATTACTATTTTAGAAATGCCACTTTTAGAAAGGGCATGTTTCTCTGCTCTTACTGTTCTGTGTGCCTGCAGCCTGTCTCCAATACACATCTGGGGTGGGTGACAGCTACACGTTGTGCATTCCCTCTAGACAGCCACAAACCCAGGAAGGTTAGGTGTGTCTACATACTCATCTGCATTCTAATGGCCCTGCCTGGGCAAGACGGGAGGGAGGAGCTGACACTTCACTTGAATAGGTAGTGTCCTGTCCCCACACAAAGGGCTGATTTATCCCCCACTGATAGTCTGGAGCCAGGGCTAGGAAGAAAGGATACTTGTGCACTTCAAAGGCCCCTCTTTGAAGTCACCCTCACTTCTAAGGCACATTTGGGTACAAGTACTGCGTCTCTGACCCCACCAAATCAGACACTTCTGGACCTACAACTGGACTTTGTCAGATGAACTGCTGTACTGCATCAAAGACTGACACATTGCTGGACTGCTGACCTGGAAGGCCTGTTTTTCTCTTGTGCTGCCCTGCTGCTCTCTGACTCTGCTGAGGAGAGCTGGACTCTGCTTTTGTGCCAAAGTGATCTACAAGGGCTTGTTTGCTTGCCTCCTGTTGCTTGAGGCTCAGGGATATCAAAGTATCTACCCCTACCTGGTTCACTGGAAGTGGACCCAGATATTTGCACCATAGGAATCAACGCATCTCCAGCCTGCTTGGAGCAGAAGCTACGCATCCACCTTGTTGTGAAAGTAGAATCCGCGCATTGTTCTCGGAACTAACGCATCACCTTGAGAACCAGTCACATCAGATCTGCGCATCGCCATCGGTGCAGTATGGAGAGATCGATGCATCCCCTCGACTGCGTGGAGAAACCCGGCACATCGCACTTTGGAACCAACACATCGCCATCACTGTGGGGAGAAAATCAACGCATCATCTACTACAGGATCAACATCGGCGAATCGCTCTATGCATCGCTCGATGTTGCCCCGCATCTCGCTGTTGCGACCAGGATAAGGTACTTTGTTCACCGAGGCCTGCGTGGCTCCTGTAGCCAGCCTGCGCACCATCGCGGTCAGACTGAACTATTGACTATGCTCCGGTCCAGTGTGACCAAATAACCCCCAATGGCGCTTATTGCTTCTAAGCGCTAGAACTCTTTTTAATCTTTAAGAATTCATAACTCAACTTCTACTTATTGGATTTTTGTCATTTTGGTTTTGTTGTACTCATAACGTTATCTATTTTTTTAACCCTGTGTGGAGTATTTTTGTGGTGTTTTCATTGTATTACTGTGTGTGTGTTGCACAAATACTTTACACATTGCCTCTTTAGATAAGCCTGACCTCTCTGTGCCAAGCTACCAGAGGTTGAGCAAAGGTTATCTCTTAGTGTGTATCTAGCTTACCCTGACTAGAGTGGTGGTCCCTACTTGGACAAGGTGTATACGTCTGACAACTAGAGACCCCATTTCTAACATTGGTGATCAGCGGTAAGGATAGGACATGTATTTTTGCAATACCATATAGTAATTCAGTGTTCAATACTACTACCATGAAGGTTAGGTGTGTCTGCATACTCATCTGCATTCAGATGGCCCTGCCTGGGCAGGAAAGGAGGGTGGAGCTGACACTTCACTTGAATAGGTAGTATCCTGTTCCCACACAAAGGGCTGATTTACACCCCATAGAGAGTCTGGAGCCAGGGCTAGGAAGAAAGGGTACTTGTACACTTCAAAGGCTCCTCTTTAAAGTCACCCTCACTTCAAAGGCACATTTGGGTACAAGTACTGGGTCTCTGACCCCTGCAAATCAGACACTTCTGGACCTACAATTGGACTCGGTCAGAAGAACGGCTGTGCTGCATCAAGGACTGACACTCTGCTGGACTGCTGACCTGGAAGGCCTGCTTTTCTCTTGTGCTGCCTTGCCGCCCGCTGCTCTTTGACTCTGCTGAGGAGAGCTGGACTCTGATTTTGCATTAAAGTGATCTCCAAGGGCTTGTTGGCTTGCCTCCTGTTGCTTGAGACTCAGGGATATCAAAGTCTCTACCCCTGTTCCTGTGCCTGGCTCACTGGAAGTGGACCCAGATATTTGCACCAGAAAAATCGATGCATCTCCAGTCTGCTTGGTGCAGAACTGGTGCGGGAATAGAATCAGCACATTGCTTTCAGAACCAACGCAGCGCCTTGAGAGCCCAATACATCGTAACTGCGCATCGCCGCCGCTGCAGTGTGGAGAGATCAACGCATCCCCTTGACTGCATGCAGAAACCAGGCGCATAGCACTCGGAACCAAAGCATCTCAGCACTTAATTTTTGGAATCAACGCATCGCTATCACTGCGTTGAGAAAATCGACATATCATCTACTGCGGGATCAACATTGCACATCGCTTTACGTTGCCCCACATCTTGCTGTTGCAACCAGAATAAGGTATTTTGTTCATGGGGCCTCAGTGGGTCCTGTAGCCGGCCTGCTCTCCATCTGGGTCGGCCCGAACTATTGACTCTCTCAGGTCCAGCACGACCAGATAACCCCCATAGGCGCTTATAGCCTCTAAGCCCCTCCAACCCCTCACAAACTATCCGCAACCTCGGTATAATCATTGATGTTCAACTGTCTATGAGACAGCAAGTGGTTACGGTCGCCTCAACTTGTTTTACAATTTTAAAATGGCTCAAAAAAATACTATGGATGCTTTCACCTCCCACGCAAAAAACTGTTATCCAGGCGCTGATCGTGTCCAGACTGGACTACAGCAACGTCTTATATCTGGGCGCGAGTAAGGAGGTGTTTCGGAAACTGCAAGTGGTCCAAAATTCTGCGGCCAGACTTCTGTGCCAGCTACCTAAAATGGCCTCTATCTCAGGTCCACTTCGTGACCTTCACTGGCTCAGGATGGAAAACCGCTCTAAATTTAAAGCCCTCTGCTATATGCATAGGATCAAAGCGGGTACAGCACCACTCTATCTTAGCGCCTTGGTACACCCGTACCTCCCTGCGTGTCTCCTGCGATCCTCTAATCAGTTAAAATTTCAAGTACCCAGGATCAAACGAGCACGCATGGGCGGACGGTCCTTTGCTTTTTTAGCTCCCTCCTTATGGAATTCACTCCCTTTTCAACTACGCCATGAAACGATCTACCACAAATTCCGCAAAGGCCTAAAAATTTGGTTATTCAACCACTAGAGTTTTTTGCCCTTCTCTTTCTAGCGTCAAGTCCGTAGGCGCCGGGAAACCTCCGGGTAGCTGTTGCGCCATATAAATTAAAAAATAATAATAATAATAATAAGCGCTAGAACTCTTTTTAATCTTTAAAAATTTATAACAACTTCTATTTATTGGATTTTTGTCTTTTTGGTATTGTTTTACTCGAAAAATGATTATCTATTTTTCTAATCCCGTGTGGAATATTTTTGTGGCGTTTTCATTGTGTTACTCTGTGTGTGTGTGTTGCACAAATACTTTACACATTGCCTCTTTTGATAAACCGGACTGCTCTGCGCATAGCTACCAGAGGTTGAGCACAGGTTATCTTTTAGTGTGTATCTAGCTTACCCTGACTAGAGTAGTGGTCCCTACTCGGACAAGGTGTGTACGTCTGCCAACTAGAGACCCCATTTCTAACATTGGTGATCAGCGGTGAGGATAGGACTTGTATTTGTGGCAGCTAGGAAACTATACCTCCAGTTTCGTTATGGCACCCTTCCCTTGCCCTCCTTCACTTCAGGTTTGGGCTGGCCACATGAACAGGATAGGTGCCGCTTCTCCTGACGTGCCAGGAAGGAAACTGTAGCGCATGCACTGTTCTTCTGCCCCGCCTATGTGAAGGTGAGGAAAAATGGATACTCCCAGTATGCCGAAACTTAGCGGTTAAAAAACATGTTGAGGCTCTTCATATTTTAAGATACACCAAGAGTCAAGGCATTGTTTCTGCTGTATCCTGTTACACTCTGACGATGGAGAGGACTAGGTGCATGATGTCAAAGCTTAACGCAGGTCCTGATATCACAACAGAACAGGGTGCTCCCAGTGTCTCTACTCCCCTTCATGCACTAGCACTTTGAGACATTGTAGTTCATGACTGTATCTATACATTATTAAAGCACAGGGTGCCATTAGAAACTTTGTTTTCCTCTATGCGCCAGCACCATGAGAATTTACGGACAAAGAAAGCTTTTGTTCACCTTTGTGACTCTTTTACTGAGTTCATGAAATGTTTTGGCTGCATCGATTTTATCAAATATTTTATGATGCATGTTTGATCTAAGCAAGTTTTATCGCTTTTGTTGGTGTATGCTTGTTTGATTTTAATGTTTCATATTATGTGTTATTGCTCTTTTATGGCTTACAGCTGAAATAAAGATTTGACAACAAAAAAAAGATAAGCCTGACTGCTCTGTACCAAGTTACCAGAGGGTGAGCACAGGTTATCTTTTAGTGTGTATCTAGCTTACCCTGACTTGAGTGGTGGTTTCTACTTGGACAAGGTGTATACCTCTGCCAACTAGAGATACAATTTCTAACAATTCCTAATGTAAGAACCGTGCTGTTATGACTCCTGATGTAATGACTACACAATTTTAGGGCACTGTATTTCAGAATTTATCAAATGCAGAAAGGATTTTTTTGTGGTTGGGCCTTTTTGAGGACAGGAAACACCCACCAAGACACTTGGGGCCTGATTTCGATGTCGTTCGGAGTTGCCACTGACCGCAATGTTTGATGTGTGAACCGCCAGAGTATAGTTTGGCGGTTCCGCACACCTCATTGCGATACAACTGCAAACTCCCATTTCTTTATGAGGGCTTGTGCGACAGGCAGAAACCGCCCGCAGCATAAGCTCCCATTGAGAAATGGAAGTTTGTGAAAATTCCTGCATCGTGTGGCAGGCACCGTGAGGTGCAGGGATTTTCAGGGGGGCACCATAGGTGCCCCCCAGGACCACATACGGAGGCCGGGGGTAAGGGGCCCCTGCTAGGGCCCCCCAAAGTCACTCTCCGACAGCCTTTCCATGTCTGAAAGGCCAACATAGAAAGTCTGTCAGAAACCGACATCATAATCCAGATGGCGAAAACGCCATCCTTAAGGGATTATGAGGCCATTCTGACTGGCCGACGGGCTTCTTGAGCCAATCAGAACCAAGTTGGATTCCCTGCCCGGTTTAAACTCCAACCGCTGTCATTGTAATACGGCGGTCGGAGTTTAAATCTACAATGTCGGTCGGAAAGCCTCCGACCAGTGGTCGGAGGTTTTCCGACCGACATTGTAATCAGACCCATAGTCTATGCATCTAAAGCAAGGGAGGATGCTACAGCCCATCCTTGTTGGGGGTCATACCATAAACATCCATCCGATCTGATATGAGTAGCAAGCTTCTGAGCAAGGAGTCATGTAACTTCATTCTTTACGTTGGGTTGCACCCATCTGTGTGGCACAGATGAAAACCTCCTGCTGGATGACTGGTACACCAGCAATCTTCTCTTCACATCTCTACTAATACTGAACTTCCACCACACCTTTCACATTTCTCTCCATTTACCCGTTTCTTCCGCAAACTGAAGACAAATGTTACACTGTACGCCATAGCCATTTCTACCACAGTGTTCCAAAATATAGACTATGCTTTTTCCTAGACCACTCAATCTGACCTGCATACGCTGTTTCTGCACTGCAAACCTGGGCACAACTGCAGTAGTGCTTAGCCTCAGCTACCCTGGATCCCTCAGTCTCATGCGTAGCCAGGCAGCAATTCAATTCAGCATGCCCTATCTAGAGCCTCTTTAGGATACCCTGTCTCATTTCCTTTCCCGATGCACCCTCTCGGACATGGTCTCGTGGCTCCTGTTGCTTCCTGGATTTATTTCCCATTGCTTATGCCACTCAAAAAATTACATTTCTGATTAGAAAAAGTGTCTGTCTCACTGTTACTCAAAGTGAGAGTTCTAGACACGCTTTCCCTATCAAACCTGACATATGAGCTAATTTCTTAGAATCCCACATCAGCTGGGAATCCAGACCAGTTTCACCTTCCCTTACACACTTTTCCAACTGTTGCAGTATATTCACCTGATTTGCCTCCAGTGAGCTCAGAGAATTTGGGATGATGTTGCCAAGCGAAAATTCACAAATCCCATCTATTGCCATTATAATTTTTATTACAGCTGCGCTGAATGGACTTGATCTGTAACCCTTGGTTTAGACTAGAGCTTTTCCCTATACATTACGTTTTTTATTGGTTATATTAACTCTTCCAAACGCTTTCAAAATACAAGTTAGGCTTCGATGCACCCAATACTACACCAAGCATATTGACCATTGTCTCTGACATTTTGCTGTTGTCTCTGAACTCTCAACTCCCATTTGTGGCAACAATGATACTCCATTCTCAGAAGAGACTTTTATGTCCAGACTTCTCTGACTTCTTTGAGATAAAGACTGAAGTCATCTTTCTGTCAATTTCTTTCATTGCAATATGTCAACTTTGCTGCTGGTGAACGATTCTTTAACTAGGTCGGCTCCTCTTGTGGCCCTTTCTTTCATTTCCATCCAGTGAACCAAGGACAAACTTTGGATAAAGTTATGGCTACCAAATCATTCTCGCAGGGCCCAGGTAAGCCTCAACCCCCTCAGAATTCTTAGAACAGCGTTTTAGGTTTTAGCACCAGTTCTTCTTTTTTGTTAACCAATTTTTATTGATTTTCAATTTGCAAAAGTGCCATAAACGAGACACCACGCAGTATCATATGATAGCATTTACAAAATAAGGATGTTGACACAAAATGAAATTCACAATTTAACTTCCTCATTATTAGATACATGACTGCAGCACTCACAGATCTCTCGATGTAATTGTGATGCTCGAGGACAAAAGAATATTAAGTCCAACTTCTATTAGGCCTGGTCCAGAAACAAAGTTAGTAATACACTGGTCCATAAATGACTAAAGAGATATACCCAAAAAAGGAACCACGTGATTTTGAAAAGGAGCGAAATGTTGCCAACATAGTAATGGGTTAACCATAAAAGAATTTGGATATCAGAATAGTATTAAGGTGCAAGTAAAATGGAGTGCTGATAAAGAGGCGGCTTGGGCCCAGGGAATGTGCAAGGGGAGTTAATCCCTACCAGGACCTGTGTGTTCCACTCTACCGAGGCCTGGTGTCGTCCCTAAGGCTTTCTTAAAACAGAAAATTAATTCATGCCACATAAGAGTAATGGGACGCGTGTGTAAGCCTCTAGCTTCCTCTCCTCAGGGAGGTGGATTCTGCTGCTGCCCACTGAAGAACAGTGGTATGCCGCTGAAGAATCCCAGGCAGGCGGGAGGCCTTCAAGTGCATCCTAAGTGTGGGCTGAGCCAGGTCTAAGAATCCGCAATTGACCCTGCCGGCCTTAAGGCGAGTAAATAGTCCTAGAATACAACATTCAAATTTGCAAAAGTCTTGGCGGCCGATGATGATGTGCAGACCGTAGTGAGCTCCCACTAAAAAACGACCACTAATGGGCAGTCCAAGAAAATGTGCTTGATGTATGCATCGGGCGCAAGGCAACAGCAGCAATTTGGATTAACAATGGGGTAAATTTTGAATTGAATATACTGGAATCTGGCATTACGTGAGATCTTGTTGGGATGAGAGTGTATCTTGTCCCATTTATTTGTGTGTAAATGTGCTTCCTACATCTACTTCCCACCAAGCAGGTAAGATCAGGCAGAAGGGGAACGGCCTGCTTATGAATTACTCTAATGAGCCAGGAGACCAAATGTCTACTGGATCCTATTGTGTAGTGAGTATGAAGCAGTAGGTGGATTGGGGCTCCACGTGATTTATATTCAAGGTTTTACGAAGGGCCACTATGAAGCCTGTGTGTCAGAAACTGTCCAGACAGGAGACCAAATTGTTTGACCAGCAAATCAAACGGGATTAAGGTTCCATCCTGGGATAAGCCCTGCATACAATGAAGTCCAGAATTTTTCCAGTCCTCAGCCAAGGCAGCTGTGACATTTTCTCTGTATCCTCGAAAACAGCATAATGAAATCCCAGGCGCATAGCATATGAGGGCTTGGGAGAAGGCCAGAATTCTACAATAACTAACATGTGCTATACAAACAATTAGTTGGGCTAAGTAGGCAGTGTGTGGTCGGGTAAGAATGATTCTCGAACCAGTCCTATAGAATGCTGCTGGGACTGGAACCTCACCTCCTCCAGTAGTCTGTCAGCCAACCAGCGGGAGGGCAATTGGCAGTGGCGGCTGGCATGTCCCGAGGGTGGATGTGAGGGCAGGGTGGGGGGGTCAGGCAAGGGGCACAAATTTTTTTACTTACCTTCCTTTCTTGGCTATGCGATGTCTTCCTCCCTCCGGCGTCTTCTGGAAGCCCCAGAAGCAGGAAACTGCACTATACAATCCAGGCGCTGCTTTCACAGCATAAAGGCAGCACCAGGATTGGACAGAGCAGCCTCTCTCAGCCCTCCTAAGAGCACTGTAGGCCTGCACTTTCTCTAACCGAGCTGTCTAAGACAGCTAGGTTAGAGAACTTTAAAATGTGCATCTCTGGCTGGCCATCCCACAACAGCCAGCCAAAGAGAAAGGCGCATTTTAAAGTGCATAGCTCCCTGCTGCTGACACTTAGTTCAGGACGGGTTGCTATAAAATTAAACGGTAATAAATAAACTTTATTACCGTATTATTTTTCAGTTCTGGGGCTAGGGGGGCGATGCTCCTCTGCTCAAGTAGAGGAGCCGCCCCTGGCAATTGGAGCTGTGCTGCCAAGTAATAGTGTTCAAAGTCTGTGGTGCCTAAGACTCCACAGTCTGTCTGGAGCTTCAATTTGGAAAGAGCGACCCTATGGCACTCATTGTTCCAGATTAAATCCCGCATAATACCATCAAGTATATGAGAAACCCTCTTGAGCGCAAGGAGAGGTACATGGTGAAATAGTAATATCCGCAGCACGACCATTTTCATGAGGGTTACTCGCCCCAGTACTGACAAGGGTACGGAATTCCAGAAATGTATTTGAGCGCCAAATGAGGACACTGCTCAAATCAGATTCCGGTCAACCATGTCCTTGTTCGAGTGATAGATGTTAGTGCTGAAATATTTAAAGATTGGGGCTTCCCATTTAATCTGAAAAAATCGTTCACCACTTTATCATTACTGGGGTAAGAAGGATTCAATGGGAACAGGCAGGTTTTAGATCGATTCACACTAAGGCCAGAAGCACCCCTGAAGGCATTGAGTATACACGATAGGTACCAACGCTTTCTGAATGTCTTTGATGTATACGAACACATAGTGAGCGTATAAGGACACAGCATGGATGTTATTGTCCAGGGAAATGCCTCATTCCCTTCCCAAGCAACGCAATTTCAGAGCCATGGGCTCCATTACGAGAGCAAAAAGCAGGGGTGAGAGCCCCCACCTTGTACCTTGGTTTATGGCAAAGGAATTGTAAATGAGTTGGCCAGTTCTGACCATGGCTGAGGGTTGGGAGTATAACAGTTTTATTAATTACACAATTTTATGGCTGAGTCAAGGGGGCTCACATCGCAAGTTTGCAAACTAAGGCTTCACTACCCTTGACGTTACTCCCCACATGTCGAAACCCTCAAGACAGTTTCTGTTCACGGAGGCGGTGACGGGTAGCAGACACAGAACAGCAAAGAAGCTGACGCACCACAGGGCTAGACGTCATCTTGCAGGAACTCAGGATGCTCAAGACCACGCTCTCGGAGGTAGCAGAAACCACCTCCATAACCTCAGCCGATGCACACAGCATCCGTCAGAATACTGCCTCCTTCAACACCAGACTGTCCGCTACTTAATCCAGACTTGACCAAATCAACAATCAGCTGGCTGTTTCAACACACTGGGAACAGGACAATTGGTACCTCCAGAAGAAACTCGTGGAATTGGAGGACCTGTCCTGCTGAGACAACCTCTGGATTTCGGGAGTGCCCGAGAAGATGGAGGGGGATTGACATTCTGGGCTTTCTCACACATTTTCTGCTGCCAATCTCCAACCTCAACTTTAACCCACCACTGGAGTTCCTAAGGACCCATAGGATACCACAGTGCTGCCCACCGTCTAACAATGGACCAAGGCAGTTCATTGCATGTTTCCTGCACCACCAAAAGGACCGATCAATTATACAGGCAGCGAAAAAGAAAGGCCCTTTCCTGTCAGAGGGGCATAAGAAATTAATTTTGCAGGATTTCTCCCCAGAAACTCAGGCGGTCTGGAAGCACTTTTTGGAATCCACCCCCAACTAAAACAGCTGGGCAGCCGCTATGGGCGCCTGGATCAAGCCACAACGCTAATAACCCATGACAAAAAAACATCAGAATTTCATAATCCTGGCCAACTCGAAGGATACCTGGATGAGATCCTGTCACCTAGTATGGACTTGGAAAACAGCACCAGCTCCACGGGCAACTAGCCCCTGCTCAAGCATAACAACCCATCGAACGCCACTATGGACGAAAGGCAGCAGCTGAAAGAGGTCACCAGACAGTGGTCTGGAGGTCCCAAACAGCACCTCTCCTGGGACAAATCACACTCCTTGCTGAAAACCTCTACACCCATAGGGCCTACCCCTCACCAGTGGCAGCTCCTCCACTAAGGCGGAGGAGCATTGCCCCACTGAACAAAAGGAAAAATAAAATGATAATAACTATTGCTATTATCAATGAATTTTTTTTCTATAACGGTCAGTGGCTCTCTGGCGGGGTGGGGCTGGGGGAGCAGGGAGATAAAATGAGTACCATTGAGTTGGGTAACAATAAACATCTGTTATTCAGCGCCAAGATGCCCCGTTGCTGGGGTGAACGTGCGCTTTACAAATACACATGTTATGTTTGCACTCCTGAAGTGCGTACGACTGGTTGGTCAGCCATCCTGGGCCGGCCAAACAATCATGCACACTTTGCATGTTCCCCACCAGGCTGCATTACACAGCCTGGTGAGGAACATGCAAAGCCTCCCTGTCCCCGTCTGAGCACTGAAACACGGTGCTCAGACCAATCACAATGCTGCATTGCTTCCTGCTGCTGGCCGGGAGTCTGCAGGAAGATGACAGAGGAGGCAGGAGAGGCGGCGGCCAGCCGTTCTAGGTGTTATTTTTTTATCGTTCCGTCCTTCGCCTCCCCCCCCCCCTCCCGCCCCACTACCCGGGTCCTGTAGCAGCCGCCACTGCCCCTCACCCATGAGGCCATGCAGAGGCAGGTCTGTATGCTGCCCGTGCTTTTCCAACTGCACACACCACTCCATGGACCTGGTAATTGCGCATACCATCCCTTCCGCTGTTACACCCGCCCGGATGGCCCGACACTTGCCAGTAACCCTCACTCTTTACATACACACACGTCCGTGGGAGCTCCTGTGTGCTACACTCTGACAGCTCAGCGAACTTCCTCAACCCGATCACAATTAATCACCTCCTTTACCCTAGACGGTAGACCACCACAGGCTTGACCCCACCCCCTTTTTATCCCCGCCCTTCCCTTCTTCTGAGACAGGCCCTTGGCACAACTGCCCTTTAGACACTACAGGGAACGAAGCACATCTAGGTTAAATGGCACAGTCATCACCTAGTGGTGGTTTCCCTACATATTAATTGTCCCACACACTACTTGAAACAACTTTACACCTATACCAGATCATTGTGACCTGACATAGCTCTCCTGCAGGAGATGCACCTAATGGTCCCGTAAAGTCAGAAATTCTGCCGGACTTGAGTGGGGAAGGACTACCACAAGCAAAACTGAACCGGGGATAGGAGAAATCCGATCCAGCAAACTTTATTGTAAGGGAGAAGTTGCAAAACTACTGGCTAAACATCTACCGTTAGAAACTCGCAAAGTTTGTTCTGGCAAGATCCCCACAGTACTTACATACTCTTTAAGGTTTCCATAAATTATCAAGTGCTCCTCCAGGGATCTGTGTATGCCCTGACACATGCTAGGATAGACACATTGGCTGCCCTGATCAGTATCATACAGCAGCACTCCAAAACTAAACTACTCCTGGGGTAGGCAACTGAACATGGTTCAGGATCTCCACTGGGACAAGTTGGCTCAGCCCAACACACTGAATAGGGGCCTCCTCTGTGACATGATCTCACTTTTCGTTGATTGACCCTTGGAGACTTCTCCACCCCACGATGGGGGACTATACTTACAAATCCTGTGTGCACAGTACCAAGACATGTATTGAGCTCTTTCTCCTGAACGTCCCACTTTTAGGCCATCTAGTAGATGCTGACATTACCCCTCAGGGGTGTCGGACCATGACGCAATACAGCTCCGGCTTGATTTGGCCCCAAGCCGCTGGAGGTTGAATCTTTCCTATTATAAGGCTCCCACAGACGAGGGAAAGGTTACGCTCTTATTTGCATACCTTTCTAGACACCAATGAGGGGGCAGTTGATTCACGGAGGCAGGGTAACCATCATTAAGGGGACATAATGAGGAGATGCATCTCACCGGAAGCGGAAAGCCTCAAGCATGTAGACTCAGCTGCAGCCCAACATAGCCTTCCTGGCAGCCCAAAGCTCCCACTGCCATGCACTATCCACACTACAGGCTATATTACGGGCCAAATACAAGCTTAATGTACTTTATACTTTAAAGGCAGAAACAGCATTGTTTTGCCTTAAACAAAGACATGAGCATGGAGAGAAGGCTGGCTGCCTCTTATCTCTGCCGCTGCGACATCAAGACTCCTCGCACGTTATACCAGCAATTAGGCAAGATGATGGACAACCTCTAACACACCCGCTTGACATTGTGGGGTCCTTCAGGACCTACTACCAAGCCCTTTATATTTCAGACACCGCGTGTACTCCTAAAGATGTTACAGCCTTTCTGGCTAGCACTGCAACCCCACGACTGACAACAGAGCAGAGACATGCCTTAGAGACGGAAATCACAACCAAGGAAATCATTGAGGTGATAGACGGCCTACCGTATGGTAATCATTCCATAAATCAGTACTTGTAGAGCGCGGCTATTCACCCCTGAGGTTATCCAGGCGCTGAGGTCTCACTGGTCTCAGTCAAAAAGCCAGGTCATGAAGTCACTTTCCGAAATTTGTGAGTGAGGGTGACGTTCGCAGGTGGAGGGGTAGGTCGTTCCAAGACTTGGCGGCAAGGTAGGAGAAGGAATGACTTCCACTGTAGCTTCAGCGAATGCAGGGGAACGTGTGCAAGGGTAAGGGAGGAGGAGCGCTGTTGTCTGGCGGGTTGGTGGAAGTTCAAGCGGTGGTTAATGTATGCTGGTCCCTATTTGCAGAGTGCCTTGTAGATGTCTGCCAGCGTCTTGAACTGGCATCTCTTCTGGATGGGGAGCCTGTGGAGGTTCCTGAGGTGGGGGTGATGTTGGTCCATTTGGGGAGGTTGAGGAAGAGTCTGGCCGCTGCATTCTTTATGGTCTGGAGTCTCTTGGGGAGTTTAGTGGAGGTTCCAGCGTAGAGCGCGTTTCTGTAGTCAAGCCAGTTGGTGACAAGGACTTGTGTGACAGTCTTCCTGGTGTTGACAAGGATCCAGCTGAAGATTTTCCAGAGCATGCGGAGGGTGTGGAAGCAGATGGAGGAGACTGCTTTGACTTGGTGCTTTATTGATACCAAGGTTGCGGGCGTGGTAAGTCGGAGAGTGTGTAGGTCCCAGTTTGGGGTGGGTCACCAGGTGTCGTTCCACAGGCTTCAGTCTTGTCCGTGTTGAGCTTCAGGCAGTTGATCCTCATCCAGTCGGTGATGCACTTCATAGAGCTGCAGAAATTTGTTCTGGTGGTGGCGAGGTCTTCAGTGAAAGAGTATTATTGGGCGTCATCTGCGTAGGATAGGACGTTGAGTCCAGGGGTTCTGACGATGTCGGCCAGGGGTGTCATCTAGGTGTTGAACAAGGTAGGACTGAGAGAAGAGCCTTGAGGGACGCCACAGATAATGCTCTTGGGCCCGAAAGTGAAGGGCGGTAGGCGGATTCTCTGGGTGCGTCCTGTGAGGAAGGATGCGATCCATTTAAGAGCGTCTCCCTGGATGCTGTCGTGGTGGAGTCTTCTGATGAGGGTGTGGTGTAATACGGTGTCATACGCTGCTAAGAGGTTGAGGAGGATCAGGGCAGCTGTTTCACCGTGGTTGAGGTGCTGTGGTTGGCGCGGAATCCGGATAGGGAGGCGTCGAACAGGTTGTTTCTTTCTAGGTGTTCGGTGAGCTGGTGGGTTATGGCCTTCTTGAGGACCTTTGCGGGGAACGGGAGCAGTGAGATGGGGCAGTAGTTTTTGAGTTGGTTAGGGCCGGTGGAGGGTTTCTTCAGGAGGGGTCTGACCTCTGCGAGTTTCCATGTGTCAGGGAAGGCAGCTGGGGTGATGGATGAGTTGAGAATGGAGGTGAGTGTACAGCTGATTTCTTTGTGTCTCGGGTTGAAGACGTGGTGGGGTCAGGGGTCCATGGGTGCTCCAGGGTGGATGGAGGTCATGATGGCTGTGGTGTTCTGTGTGGAGAGCAGATTCCAGGCGGTGAGTGGGTGGCGTCCATTGGAGTGAGGAGGTTGTTCATGTCGATGGTTTGGGGATCGAAGTTGCTGTAGGTGGCGGATATCTTGCTGTGGAAGTACTTCGTCAGCGTGTCGCAGAGTTCTTGGAAAGGACGGTCTGTGTTCTCAGTGGCTGAAGGCCAGGAGAACTATCTTACAATGCTGAAGAGTTCCTTGGCGTGGTTGACGCTTGTTTCAATGCGGTCTGTCAGGGCGTCTCTTTTTGTGTCCTTGAGGCATTGGTGGTATTTGTTGAGAGCGGACTTGAAGGTGGCACAGTCTGTGGGGTATCTGTTGGAGCGCCATCGTCTTACTAGTGGCTTGCATTTGCATTATCTAGAGTTCTGGAGTGTACCAACTGGCATGCATGTTTTGTGGATTTGCTGGTATTGGCAGGTTGCATGAGGTCGACACTGTTGGCACAGTTGGAGATCCAGGCAGAGAAGTTCTGAACGGCCTGTTCCAGGTCGGTTGTGGTGTTGGGCTGGGTGGTGTTGAGGGCGTCCATCCATTGGGTCTCTGTCACTTTGTTCCAGCTACGGTGGGAGGAGCTTGGGGGCTTGGTAGTGGTGCCCAGGGAACTTGTGACAGGAAAGTGGACGTTGGCATGGTCGGTCCAGGTGAGCTCTGACATGGATGTACTTGACTCTGTTGCTGGCTGTGAAGATCTGGTACAACGTGCGTCTTGCACTGTGTGTGGGGTTGGTGACCAGCTGGGTGAGGCTGATGTTGCTCATGCTTTCCAGGAGACTGGTGGAGTTGATGTCTTTGGGGTTGTCAAGGTGGAAGTTGAGGTCGCCGAGGAACATGTAGTGCTTGGAGTCGATGGCTAGAGGGGCGATCAATTCGGAGATAGCATCGCAGAAGCCGGGGCGAGGCCCTGGGGATCTGTAGGCGAGGGTGCCTCTGATAATCGTCTTGGCATTGGTTTGAAGTTGGAATTGAGGTGTTGCATGATTGGTGCGATGACCTCTTCGGTGGTGGAGCAGCAGAGTTTCCTTGTGGACTTGGGCGATGCCTCCTCCGTGTTTGTTGGTGCAATCCCAGTGTGTGATCTTTTAGCCTGTGGGCGTTGCGATGGCAATGTGGGGGGCTGAGGAGGGGTTGAGCCAGGTTTCGGTGATGAAGATCACTTCAGGTGGCATGTTTGCAGAGGGACCGGGCATTGAGAGCAGGATGCACTGGAGCAGATCCGGGGTGCTTGTGGTCGGTGAAGTGAATGTGGTGAGGGTTCCAGTGTGGGCGGGCGGTCCTGTAATGCATGTGAAGCAGCGGTGGCGGCAGGTAAAGGGTCCTTCAATAGATCGGGGAGAAGTGATGCAGCAATTGTTGTTGCAGCATCTGAGGTCCAGGTCCAGGAGCTCGACGGTGGAGTATCGATAGGTGGCCGAAGGGCCAGGGTTCCTGGCGCTGGGCGCAGTCCAGGCGCAGATGGGCTTGCCTTTGGTGTGCCGGCTGCACGGCCGTACTGCAGGCTCCATTAAGTAGCTCCAGGGGGAGGGAGGGGTGCTGGGCGGCAGGAAGCAGAAGGCGGGAGAATCAAAATGGCAGGAAGCGCACAGCGAGGCAGACGTTAGGTCACAGCGGGTATTATACAGGCACAGAAATTAGGCTGAAATAGGTACAAACAGTGGACTAGACTAAACAGGAAATGAAAAAGCTAACTGGGCACAAGTAAACCAAAATAACAGCAAGCCACACAGATAAAAATCGCTAGCTACGATGTAACAAGCAAGGCGGGAGCGATGAGCGGGGAAAGCGAGTCTAGGCTAGACAGGAAATGAAAGGCTAACTGGGCACAGAACAAAATACCAGGCAGGGCTCACAATAGACAATGGCAACAGTATCAGGCAAGGAGGGAGCAATGAGCGATGGAGGCGAGACTCACACAGGCGGCTCAACAAGCGTCAGCGGGGAGACCTAGAGAGGCTGCAAGGGAGAGCTGGCGCAAGGACCCGCTCAATGGGGTCACGCTGCAGCCTCCATTAAGTAGGTCCTAGGGGAGAGAGGGGCCCTGGGGGGCAGGAAGCAGGAGGATCAAAACAGCGGGAAGCGCACTGCTAGGTATAATACCCGCTGTTAGGTTACAGCGGGTATTATACAGGCACAGAAATTAGGCTGTAATAGGTACAAACTGTGGACTAAATTAAACAGGAAATGAAAAGGTTAACTGGGCACAAATAAAGCAAAATAACAGCAAGGGACACAGATAACAATTGCTATGACATAACAAGTAAGGCGGGAGCGGTGAGCGACTGTGGCAAGATACTAGGCTAGACAGGAAATGAAAGATTAACTGGGCACAAAACAAAATAGTGGGCAAGGCACACAACAGACAATGGCAACAGTTGCAGGCCAGGCGGGAGCGTGAGTTACGGAAGCGAGACTCACACAAGAGACTCAACAAGCGTCAGTGGGTGATATCCATGTACGCTGATGATGTCACGTTGTACATACTAAATCCAGCGCATAACCTCGATCCAATCCTGAGGGAATTTATCAGATTTGGTGGCCTCTCCGGTTTGGCTATCAACTGGTCGAAGTCGGTTGTTTTCCCACTGACCGATACTACAGCACAAGTGACGTCGGAGTTTCCGCTGCAATGGGCAACGGGACCAGTGAAATATCTAGGTGTCTGGATTAGTAGGAATATGCAGGAGCTGTGGGGGATGAATTATGGTCGTGCTATATCCTGGCTGGAGGGGAAGGTTACAGCCTGGGCGAGATTGCCGCTCTCACTGGCCGGAAGGATAGCGCTGGCAAAGATGGTGGTATTGCCAAAGTTTTTATACCTCTTTGTCAATGTTCCTCTCGTGCTCACAAAGGCCTTTTTCACCACCCTGCGATCCTTGCTGATCTCCTTAACCTGGGCAGGCGGACAGGCCCGGATAGCCTGGGAATTGCTCACGCTGCCTCTGCGGCAGGGGGGATTGGGAGCACCCGACATCCAATTATATGCCTGGAGTGCACAAGCTCAATTTTTACACTTTTGGGTGCACCCCACCCCATTTCAGCCACATGTGGCTGTAGAGGAAACTATGACTCGCCCTTTGCCATTGGAGGTTGCACTATTCGGGACGTACAAACGCCCACGCGAAGGAATAGACACGGTCGAGACACTGCGCTGGGCCTGGCATAGCTTGCGGGAGAGAACAGGTGCACCAACCCTTTATGCGCCATCCATCCCCCTGGCTAAAAATCTGATGCTTTTCCCCTCCGATGCTGGGCTAGGAGGAAAATTGGCGAGCACGATGGGTCTGGCCACCTTTGAGGATCTTTACCCGGGCGGGCAGTTCAGACCACCCCCGGACGCTGGGGAAGATGGCTTAGTGCCATTTGCTGAACTTTTGCATACCATAAACTCAAACGGCATGCCGGTCGTTGCATGACACATTCCCGAGCGCTCCACCCACACTAGTGGCTTTAGAAAATGTATATGTGCAGGCTTCCTCACGGAGACTAATTACTAGAATTTACAATCACACACAGACATCAGCTCCCGTTACGCAACCGCATGCATGGGCGGCCTGGAACGCTGAACTCACGGCCCCATAGTCGGAGGAGCAGTGGCTTTATTGCTGTGGCCAGCTCAAGGCGCTGTCCCCGAATTATAGACTTCGTCTTATACATTTTAAATATTTACACAGGATTTATAGAACACCAATCAGCTTACATAGGATGGGACTGAAAAACGAGGACAGTTGCTGGCGCTGCGGTATTGCACCGGCTGGGTTCCTTCATGAAGCATGGGACTGTCCAAGACTGGGGGCGTACTGGGTCAACGTAGGTGAAATCATACAGCAGATAATAGGCGTAGCTGACACTCTCACTCCCTTGCAAGGGCTGCTAGGATACGTCAAGGATACACCTGTAGAATATAGGAAGCTACACGCTATGCTTTTATTATTTGCGAAACGCCGCGTGGCCCTACACTGGGGCAGCCGGAGGCTCCCAACTAAGGAAGATTGGCTTAGGGATGTGGTGTTTGGTCAAACCCAGCTATCCACATACTGGGAATTGATGCCAACTGCCTCGAGACCGAAAGATATCTGGATGCCATTTATAGAGTGGATACGCGAGAATAGTAGTCCAGCAGCTGCCCCGACATGAGATGAAGTTAGAGGACACTAGAATTGGAGTTATACAGAGTTGTCCCTAGCAGTAGAATATGTAAAGGTGCGGGTTGGTGAATGACCTAGATAGGCTAGATGACCTAAAGTTGGAGTTGCATTGAGGGGACTATCCTGTCATATCCATTATCACTGAGCTGACGCCGAGCTAATTGCCGTAAATGAAGGGAAGTTTATTATGAAGGTGGAACACTTGAGTACCTACTGTCTTTGATTCGATTTTTAACTATTTTCTCCTTTCTTCCTATTTTATTTTAATGATGCAATACATTCGATTATACTGTACTGTCAGGTAATTCTGCACTACAAATGCACTGTTGGAGCATGAATGAAGCACTGTTGTTGTTGTATTATGTTCCTGAAATGCAAATAAACAAAAAAAAAAAAAAAAAGCGTCAGTGGGGAGACATGAAGAGGCTGCGAGGTGAAGCTGGTACAAGTCCCCGGGCATGGACAGTTACTTGGCCGAATATTATAAACTACATCCTAGCTCCCCTGCTTTGCAAGGTGCCAGTGCTCCTATCCTGGATTCGAAAACTGTACTTCCACCCAACGGCCAAAGTAACTTGCAATGGAGATGCCTCCTTTGCTTTCGACATTCACAGAGGTACTGGACAGGGGTGTCCCCGATCCCCCCTTCTTTTTATCCTCACACTAGGACCTTTGGCTATATCAATCTGCAATTCCCCGAATATTCATGGGATACCTCTACTGGATGGGAATACAGGATCTCACTTTATGCGGATATGCTGGTGTCCCTCACTTACCCGCGTCATCCTCAGTGAGTGCCCTCATAAATCTGATTTTCCACTTTTTCTCCCTGTCTGGGTATAAGATGAATTGGGACAAATGCACCGCCCATCCCCTCACAGACCACACATCTTCAAAAGTGATTGCAGGCCTGCCTTTCAAATGGTGTCCCACCTCCATAAGATACTTTGGGATAGATGTCCTCCCCGGTCTCAAACGCATTGTGGAGCACAGCCTGGAACCACTGCATGCCAATATCAAGGCCGATATGAATGGCTGCATACAACTCAAGGTTTCACTGTGATCCACAAAATGAAAGTGATGTCCAGATTGAATTATCTGTTTACCATGTCCTCACTCCACATTCTCAACCTCTTGATGGATGCCCTCGAGAAAACCCTGAAAACTTTCCTATGGGGAGGGCGGAAGCCAAGACTGAAACTTGAGAGATTGTATGCACCCACAGAAAAGGGGGGCAAGCAGCTTCAAAACACCTGTTGCTACTGGTTGGCATACCAATTTGCTCCTCTCCGCTACACCCTACACAACACTCTAGACACGCCCAGTTGGGTGCCGTTAGAGGCAGCCCTCTTGGGATGCAACATTGGCATCAACATGCTACACACAGGAGACACATCTCATCAGATTAAATTGCATCCAGTATTGTCCACTACCATCCACGCAAGGCGGACAGCTAAAGAATGGCTTAAGATGAGCTCTACTGTATACGCACAAGCTCCCTCATGGTGTAATACCTCACTACTGATAGACGGAAAGGAACTGAATTGGACAGCGTTTGCATCTAAAGGTATTCACCATCTTTCCTACCTAGTTATAGATGGGGAGTTTAGATCTTTTGCCAACGTCCAAGATCACTACGGATTACACACTTTTGGGGCTATCAGCGCTTACAATATTGTCCCCGAGCTGTTTTGGTCCCCCCCTTCTAGTCCTGCCCTCCTCTCCGTTGATGGACTACCTATGGAAATGGGGCTCCCACAAAGGGGTACTGTCCGGCCTGTACTGAAAACTGATAGACAATACTCGATTCGGCTGTCATGTTCTTTGTGGGAATGGTGTCCGATAAATTCTGTTATTTCAAGGTGCTGCACAGGTGGCACTGGACACCCCTAAGGCTTTGTAAATCTTCACCACTTCCTACTGCAACATGACGAACAGTACCTCTCAAGGGGGGCGCTGAATGCGCAAACTGCCATCCTTCATGACTTTTCACAATGCCCGGCCATTACAAACCAGCAAGCCAGATGGCTAGCCACAGCATTGGCTTTGGCCAAGATCTGCATCCTCCAACATTGGAGATCATCTACATGCCCTATGAGCGATGAGTGGCTTCAAGAAATTTACAAGGTGGCTGCCTACGAGCTGATAATTGCCAGACTCCGTGACCACTATGATAAGTTCTTGGATACATGAAGAGAATTCCTCTGGGACAATTGAACCTTGTCTTAAATACAGTGTGGCTCCCTTCACCTTTGCCCACGAGCCCATAGGTTGATGGGGGGGGGGGGGGTCTCTGCGAGCTAGGTCCAACCCTCAATACTCCCTCGTAGCTGCCAAGGTTTCAGATTGCTTATGTGTGACATTTTCATAATTTCAGTGCAATTAGGAGTGCCATTCAACAACTATGAGTGACAGTTTCTTGCGAGCAAAATAAAGCAAGGAAGACGAGGGAAACATAGCTACCAAGTTTTCAGTTTGCTAATGTGTGACATTTTCATGGTTTTAGCATGCGTACGTGTGACATTTCAGGCCTTAATGTGTGATACTTTGAGAGACACTTTATCTGTAGTAGAACAAAGCAATTATGTCCCTATAATGTAATAAAGTGATAAAATGAAATAGCAATTGTCGACCTGCATCGTGTAGGTTGGACACGTCCACACCTAATTAAGATCATAAAAAGTGCACTACACTTTCCTCACACAGTCCTACAAAACTATAAACAACACTCTACGCAATAATTATTTGTGCAACACAAGCTCTTTGTAATCACTGCTATTGTAATAACAGCACTTGTTCTTAGTGTTCTTCCCAGTACTGACTTCCTTTTGTGAAAATTACGAGATCGAGAGTTAAATTAAAAAAATTAAACTGGGCCTTGTTGGTGACCTGAAGAACATAGGATTGAAGGACTGGAGAATGAGGCCACTACAAATCTATTATCATTTATTGATTTATAGCAAACAAGGGACATTATGCTGAGATACTTTAAGTATCCATGCCGTGAATAGTGCCTGATCTGTCTGCAAAAACATTTTACATTATACTTTTTTTAATATCATTGAGCTGATTAAAAATAATAAACAATTCAGTTTTTTACAGTGTGAACTCGACCAGACGTTATTGGTCCTCTTTACATGAGCAGCAGTTACATTACACAAAGACAAATTAATTTTTTAGGTACAAGGAGAATCACATGATGTTGAGCCAAAGCCGAGACTAAAACCTAGCTTTCTAGGTGTAAAGTCAGCAGCTCTGCCTGTCACGCCTGCCTGTCACGCCACCTCCTTTCTTACATTTAAAGAGTAGAAACACAGGGAAATATAGGGAAATATAGCGATCAGAACTCAGTGGGGGAATAGCTCGCTTTTCATTCATATATTTACACTGTAGCAAATAACACGGGTGACAAAAACGCAGTTTTTAGGAAAACATGTTGTCTCATATTGTAATCACAACATGACACGAAGGCAAGTTAGGTTGTAGATAGGTTTATTCTCTTCAGCACATAGCGCCGCAGCGTCCCTTGCGCCTCAGCTAGCAGCAACTGCCAAACTGACAGGTCGCAAGGAACACCGCACAACAGTAGAACGTTGGCACAGAAAGGTTCTACAAAGGCGCGCGGCCTCAAACATCAGTGAAATCATAACATACCCCCTTTCTTCTACACACAGGAAGAATCCAACAATAAAGAAGATTAGGCATAAATGAATAGGAAAGAAGCAGAGAGAACAAAAGAAGATGAGAAAGAAAGGTGCGTGGGGCAAGGGCATTGAGCAATAATGCAACAAGGAATGAGGACTAACCCACCAGGAAATCTTGCAAGTGGTGAGGAGGCCTCTTGACCCGCAAAGGTCTCCGACACCGTTGTGTAGCTTGAGAAAGGTGTAAATCTTGACTTTCATCACTGAGACTCTGGCGAACACCCAAGTTGTCACCACTGGGACCAGTCACTCATCTCTGCACAAGCACGGGGACTGTTCAATAATTGGTGATCATGCGCCAACATGTAACCTGAACAAGAACCTCTCCCTACAATAGTCTTGGGTGGTTTGTCTCGTGAACAATACTTGGCTACTCTGCGTAGATTCCACTTCTCCCCATTAGTCAACACAACATACCACTGGTGCACCTCCTTAACTTTGAAAGGACCACGGAACTTACACAAACCCTTGATCCAACGACCAGATCTGACTTTGACCCAATCGCCAGCTTGAAGATTGGCAGCGGACTTCAACTGAGAATGTACGAGAGTGGGTGCAGAAATAGGTGTAGCTTCATCACCAACACACACATACTTCCCTTCCAACAACTCTCTGACCCAAGAAGGTACTAGCCTAGTAGAGGGTTTCCTTCCACGCATGGCAACAAAAGGAACTACACCTGTAGTAGAATTTTCTGTGGTGCGGTAAGCCCATACTAATTCGTTCAAGGTTTCATCAACATCCAGGTTGTTGGCGAGAGCAAGACCTATTGCTCCTTTAATCATACGGTTGGCTCTCTCTACAATACCATTGGATTGGGGATTATAAAGTGCAGTGAGAGAATGTTTAATCCCACAATTACGTAAAAATTCACACATTTCACCAGAAGTTAACTGTGTGCCATTGTCTGTTATAAGAACAGTGGGATAGCCTTCTTCTTTAAAGAAGGTGCGCAACACTTTTATGCTGACTCTAGTGGTAATTTCAGGAAGCAGGTACACGATCAACCATCTAGAGTGAACATCCATGACAACCATTCCAAATCTCTTGTTAGGATAAACTCCTGGCATAGGTCCAATGAAATCAAGGAAATGCTATGCCAAACCACACCAGGATCATGGATGGAACTCGGGACAGACTGTGGCCCAACCTTCAACCTCTTCTCACACTCACTGCACCTTTCAACCCAATCAACCACCTCACTATCCATACCCCGCCACCAGAATTCACTCCGCAATCTCTTTTTAGTAATAGTCTGCCCCAGGTGTCCTTCATGGGCTATGTCAAATAACCTCTTTCGAATACCAAACGGGGGAACTATCTTATCACCCCGCATAACAATCTGGTCTGCGACAATGGATAATTAATTGATAACTGCATTAAAAGGTCTCACACTACAAGGCAAGGTGCTCTCTCTTCGTCCACCTTTGAGTATGAGGTTAAGAACACCCTTAATGACCTCATCTTGTAACATAGCATCCGCCCACTCTTCTTTGCTGACCACACCACAACTCCACTGAACCACATCGTCCACACTGGAAATTGCTCCTTCCCTTGCACTCTTAGTCACACCAATTTTATCCACTTTCTCCCACTCTAAAGACAAACGCGACAAGCAGTCTGCTTGAACATTACGCCAACCAGAAATGAACTCAATCTGGAAGTTGTAATCTTGCAACCTGGAGGCTAGGCGAGCTAGTCTGGCTGACCCTTTCCCTGCCCCACCTGGTGACAAAATTTTCAGCAAGGGCTTGTGATCGGTGCGAAGAAGAATCTTTCGCCCCCAAACATACGTTCTGAAATATTCGACACCCCAGGTGGCAGCTAAAGTTTCTTTCTCTATTACAGAGTAATGACGTTCAATAGTTGTCAAGGTGCGTGAAGCAAACGCCACAGTTTTTTCTGAAGTACCATCCTTCTGAGACAAGACAGCTCCAATACCAGTGTCACTGGCATCAACTGTGACAATGGTTTTTGCGTTACCATCAAAAGGAACAAGAATCCTTGCATTACAGATATCAAGCTTGATGTTTTCAAAACAAGTGTGCTGATCTGCTTCCCAAGTAAAATTTGCACCCTTCCTTATAAGTACCTTCAAAGGTTCTGTTCTACTCGCAAAGTTCCTCACAAACTTGGAGTAATACTCGATTAACCCAAGGAAGGAACGCAACTGATCCCTGTTACTTGGAATGGGAGCCAACCTTATGGAAGCAAGCAAATCTCTTTTGGGTTTAACACCTTCAGAAGAAAGGGAGTGTCCCAAGTACTCCACCTCTGTGACAAGGAAAGCACATTTTTCCCTACGTAGCGTTAAACCAGACTCCAAAAGCCTAGCAAGAGCTTCCTTTAACGCTAAGTTGTGACTGCTCACACCATCACCAAATACCAGGATATCTTCCTGGAAGTAGATAATATTTTTTAGACCTTTAAACACTTCCGACACCATCCTCTGAAAAACACTAGCAGCCGAGGACAATCCAAAAGGCATCTTAGTAAATTGGAAGATACCTTCTATAGTAATGAAGGCTGTCAAGTGTTTAGAGGAGTCATGTAACCGTATTTGGTGATAAGCGTGACGAAGGTCCAATTTTGAGAAAAATTTAGCACCTTGCAACAATAAGATTAACTCGTTGATATTAGGCAGAGGAAAGGTATCAGGAATGATATTCTGATTTAAACTCCTCAAATCAACACAGAAACGTAAATTTCCATCCGCCTTCTCCGTGATGACAACGGGAGAAACCCAAGCAGAACACTCAACAGGTTCAATGACACCATTAGATAACATTTCATCCAACATCTTCTTGACTTCACCCCTCACCATAATGGGAACTTTCCTGAGCTTATGTTGAACGGGGATGGCTCCAGACTTTAGTTTTATTTTGTGGACGTAACCTTCTAGATTTCCAAGCTGATCTCTGAACACTTCCTTACCTCCCTCCAAAATGTCCTCAACAGTAAGGTCATCCACCACCATTACCTGTTCAACACCATGGGGGTCAATCTTAATATGCAGGTCATACTGGTGGTACCAACCCAAGATGGGAGGCCCAGAGTCAGCCACATAAACTTTTCCCTTGACCGACCTATTTTTAAAAGAGATGTCTGTCAAAATATAACCCAGTATGTCTATCTGCTCTCCTTGATACCCACCTGGATTTATATCTTTGGGCAACAAGCTCATATTGGGCCATTCTTGTTGATAAATTCTCTTGAGTACGATAGTATACAACGACCCTGAATCTACCATGAGATCAACTTTTTTGTTCGCAATGACAAACTTTGCCTGGGGCCTGCGTCTTCTCTTATCTAAATATGAAGTACTGGTAAGAAGAACATCTTTATTGTCTCCTACTTCATCTTGAGAAGGTTCAACACAAAGAATTCTGTCGGGCCTAGACAAACACTCACTAAAGTGTGTCTCCTCAGACAACATTGCCACCTTCCCTTTGTTGACTTCTCTACACATTCTTGCGAAATGACCTTTACGGCCACACTTTCTGCATTCTTTGCCAATGGCCCAGCAATTTTTCGAATCTGATGTGTGATAAGTGCTACCACACTTGCCACACATCTTATTACCAAACTTACTGGGATACAACCTGCTGCCAGAAGAGCTGTTCCCACCTTTAACAGAAAATCTGGTGGACGCAGCCACCTCCCCTTCACTTCCCTCCACTACAGATGTTTCCCCTTCACCAGTAATGTTCAATTTCGAATCTCTTCGATCCATCTCCTTCATACAGAACTCTGACTCTTCCACTATTTTCGCTATATCAATGGCATCCTTAAGAGTAGGGTCTTTGGCAGCCCACAACCGTTCTTGTGTTTTCCTGCTTCTGCATTGCACGATCAGTTGATCCCGTATCATTTCCTCAGCCATGGGACCAAATCTACATTTAAGGGAAAGTTCCTGAAGTCTCGTAACAAAGTCATCAATAGATTCCCCAACTCTCTGTGGCCGAGTATAAAATTTGAACCTCCTCATAACAACATTAGTCTCCTTCGCAAACCTGTTCTCCAACCTTTTACGTGCTTCTTGATAGACGTCCTCAATGGGTTGACCCCGTTCATTAGTGACAACAGGAAGGTACTTGAAAATGTGTTGACCCTCTTTACCCAGACTGGCAAGTAAAATCGCCCTTTTCCTATTGGAGCTAAAATCTTGAGCATCCAACGCTTCCAAGTAGTTATCAAAGATGTCAATCCACTCATTCCATTAGATACTAGGACTACCTGGTTGAGTGAGAAAATGAGGAGGAGAAGAAACCGCTGTGACATCCATGTTTAAATGCAGAATGACAATAAAAGGAAATATATAAAGGAGTAATGTGTACACTCTAGCAGACCAAGTTTTGCGGTCTTTGACTTTTGTGGTAAACTAGCAAAGGTGTCAGCACACAAAGATCGACTTCTCCTTTAATCACATAAAACAGATCAAATTGCAACTTGAGCTAAACTTGACACAGTTACAAAGAGAAAAAAAAAAGCCAGCGTTTCCTCCCAACAGACAGTGAAAGCCTGTCTCTTTAAGAAAAGAAAACTCCTCCCCCGTAGGCGTGTCTCATTCAGCTGCTCCGCGAGTACACACGCATTTACCTCAGAACAACCGCTTTTCCTCACAAGGGGCAACACGGCCGGTTGGAACTGCAACAGAACGAACGTTGAGGGGACTACAGCTCCAGACTCACCAGGTATGTGCGTGGACACCGCAAAACATCCTCCATCCACCAGCTATAACTAAAAGTTGGGTTTATTCTCTTCAGCACATAGCGTTGCAGCGTCCCTTGCGCCTCAGCCAGCAGCAACTGCCAAACTGACAGGTCGCGAGGAACACCGCACAACAGTAGAACGTTGGCACAGAAAGGTTCTACAGAGGCGCGCAGCCTCAAACATCAGCGAAATCATGACATCTCACTTTAAGGTTAACTCCTTTATGCTCATGCAGCCTGGGTTTGGCCCAGAAGTAATCATCCAATACAACCGGCGGCTTTTGGTTGCTATAGCGGAAGCTCTGCCCTTCAGGTGTTCCTCCCATCCTGCCACAAGACTGGGTAGGCGAACCCTGCTAACTGCGTAACGCATGTCCATAACGGAACCACTCTGGACAAACGGGAGGAAGGGCCAGTTATCTCTCCCGAAGAGGCAGAGAGTGCCTAAGCTGTGCTGTATAACGTAAGAAAAAAAACCACTTTACCCGTTTCTCGAGCCTCAGCTGCTAGGGCTGCAACGAGAACCGGTGCAGACTGCGAGTCATGACACAAAAGGCACATTCCAGTGGCGTAGCAAGGGGGGGGGGGCGGCCTCACCCCGCTCTTACCTGCGGCCGTCACAGGGAGGCAAATGCGGGGGATCGCCAGCACCCTCCTCCACCCCCCACACTTACAAGCGGCCGCCGCGGGGCAGCAAACGCAGGGACCGCCACGGGCAGCCAAAGGTCTAACAATGCTGCTGGCACATTCTCAGATTAATTATTTAAAATTGTAAATCCTGTGTAGTCCTGCCAAGTGCCAAACATTGTGTGACATTCTCACACCATGCGGTGACGCAGAAAAGGTTAAAAAAAATGTAATAGTCTAACATGAGATGCCTGGCAATTGGCAGGGCTGCAGTCCCTCACGCGTCCGGTTGTTGAGTCGTTGAGGAAAACGGAGACGGCAGCCCTAATAGGAGGAGATGATCCACCCCACGCCCTCCTCCAGGTAAGCCCACAGGGTTCTGTGGCCACTGAGTGACAGCTGGGTAGACAACATTGCTGGGAGGACGAAGAAACGCTTGCAAACAAGACTGAGGTAATCATCTCATTGTGCCAATGCCTCCCCGACCTCGGGTAAGACCCCGGGAGTTGTGATCCCACCCAAACTCCAAGACGCGGGCAATGGAACTGGATAACTTTCAATCTCTCCCCCCTGCCGGGCACATTCAAACTGTGCTCAAGGTCCAGATCACCTCTGTCACAGGTTAATATCCTCGACCTGAGAGACCCTCAGCCCCCACTTGATATATTTTGCCTCAAAGCTGTCACAATATTTTTTTCATATTCGTATCCTTGTTAATGCAATGTACTCTCCACTTGTACCCTTTTAGATTCTCTCAATAAAGAATGTTCAAATAAATAAATAGAAAGTTGGAGTCGAGAGTTGGCCAAGCCTAAAAACATGGATGAAGAGACAAGGTTAAATGGACCGAGTAACAGTTGCATCCATTAAGTAGCCAAATGTCATATATTTTTTCAAAACCAGATTACATGCCTCAATACTTCAACAAAAAAGTAGGAGGGAGTTAGAATGATAAATGTCAGTTTAATCAAGGGAATGTACAAAAGGGGAGAGCAATAATATGCAAGTTTACTCCAAATATTATGGGGTATAAGGGTTACAACAGAATTGTGCATACATCATCATTATGTATTCGATTTTGCCATATGGCAGCTTTCTGTACCATTATTTGAGCTCAGATTTTTTAAAAAAAACACCATCTAGGAACAGAAACAATTTGGACACACGGTCAGATTCAAAATTAAACAATGTGTTCCGAAGTCGCTTTAGAGAAGTAGGGAAGTTTAGATGATTGAAGAGTTAATGATCTGAGGAATTAGGCCTAGTTTTAACAATGCAGGCTAGCTATGAAGTTTGCCTCGTTTGGGGGCACACATGCTAGCTGGGTACAAGAGCTCAGTGGGGAAGTTTTAGCAGATAATGAGTTTGAGAGGCTCAGGGAAAGTGCAAGATTGGCTCTGTAGGGCGAGGATCAGTGATCCAGGGACAGAAACTACATGGGTGGCAGAGTGAACAGTGTAAAAGAGAGGGTGGATTTAGTGCATGGTGGGGTAATAGTGAATGTTAGTATAGTTTTTTTATGAGGAGACTGAACATGGTGGCCGAAGTGTTTGTGTGCTCTAGATTGTCTAATGAAAGTGGGGTTCCTGTGCTCTACTTGGGTATTTATTGATTCAAATTGAAATATTAACTACTATGTGGTCATAACAGAAAAAGAGGTGACTGCAGGGAGAGAGAGACACATGAGAAAGGTGTAAGTAGACCTAAGAGCAGGCAGAGACATCAGTAAAGATGAGCTTCGGCTAAGCCAGTAGGTCTCGCCTTTCAATGGCATTAGCCAACCTTTTGCTCTCACCAGTGCTTTTTGCCGATGCTGCTATATGTGGCAAAAAGACTAAAACAAATGTTCACATGCCGATGTGGGACAGCAGTGGGTAAAAGAAAGATGTTCCAGCACAATGATGTATACTTGTGCATGCATCACCATGGTGGCCATTTTTTTAACTTTTCATTTACCTTTCCTAGATGATGGATCTTGGAGCAGTAAATGTAAATAAAATATGTGCAAAAGCACATCAAAGCGAATGGACCAGTGAAGCAGCAAACAGCAGTTGCCCAGAGCTCCAAGAGTATTATTATTATTTATTTATTTAAAGTAAAGACTATAACAGAAGTGGGAGTAAGAAACGGAGGAGCAGGTGAGGGAAGAAGTAAATACTGTAGGTGGCAGAGCTTGGGGATTTGGAGGGAAAAATAGGAAAATAAAAAAAGCTGGACTGGGAGGAGATGGAGGAAGCAATTGACGAGCTGGGGACAAACACAGAGAATGCAGGGTGGGTGCTTGAGGGAGGAAATAGCACAGGAGGGAGAGGGCAAGAAAACACAAGGACTCCCAGGGAGTGCTGAAAGAAAAAAAAAAGTTGTTCCCTGAACGGAAACAGTGGTAGTATCTACTTCATTCAATTCAATCAAACGGTTTGTAAAGAAGCACACAAACATGATTGACAAGAAAGCCAACCAATGGTAAGTAACACCACTCTGGAAGCCCGGAAGGATCCTATGTAGGGGGTAGAAGCTGTTCCAACACTAGAGATGTCAGCCAAGCCAGGATGTCAGAGGAAGGGAAAGAAAGGAAAGAAGGCAGACCCGAAGGAGAGTGGTGACGGAGAAGAAATGCCAGAAAAATGAAGCCAGACAAGGGCCCAATACCTATGTGTCAAATGTAGTGCTTCAGGGAGGAATGGGGGAAATCATATTTCGAACCAAAACCGAGAACTTTGAGATGGACAAGCAATGCAACTTGTTTTTCTTTAAGAAACTTCACTCGGCCCACTTCCCGGTGGTAGAGCTTCGGGACTCAGAGGGAATCCCACTCCTGAATGTGGACTGCAAAATGCTAACAAAGGTAATGACCAACCATCTAAACATGGTAATTGTAAAGTTAGTCCATGACTAGTACTGGGAAACCAGGACAGCAAATTGCGGACAGGCTGGCCCTAACCGAGGCACGATTGAGAATGTCAGGGTCTGGAAGGGCCAGGCAGCCTTGGTCAGCTTAAACCAGGAAAAGGCGTTCAACCGCATTTCCCAGAAGTACATGTACCAGACCACTTAAGGTACTATACAGAAGGAATTCTGCACCTGGTGAGCACAATATTTAGAGAGATCTCTAAGCAGTTGTCGGCAGGCAATTCTGTGTCTCATTTACTCGCCCAGTGCACCAACAGCGTGGACTGGTGAGTGGTGTAGTCTCTATACCAGTGATACTCAAAGTACGGCCCGGGGGCCGCTTGTGGCCCTCCTGACCTTTACATGCGGCCCCCCCCGGCCAACAATAGCACAGACTGCTGTTTACTTGCTGAGCACCAACATTCAGAAAAACATGTTAAACAGCAAGCATTTATTTGCAGTCTAACTGAAGGTATGAAATAAATATGGTGGTGTCCTGCACCGCTTAACTTTAGGAACACCTTTATTTTTAAAGACATCTTGCAACAAATGTGTAAAAATAGGATTATGTTTCTTAAATTTTTTTACAAAGTGTATTTCATTAAAATGCAAATGCGTTTTACCATACACTGCATTGAGAGGTATATTTAAGTGATAGTTTTCAAACATGACTTTAGAAACATTCATGCTTCTCCAACTCACCCTGACAACAATGCCAATAGTGAACTAAGAGGCAAGCCAGTTGTCATGTGCACCCTCTGGGTGGCCTAGGGTTGCTAATATACGTGGACAACATTATAAGCAAACACAGGAGAAGGTTTTGTACAGCGTAAATTCTGAACTCATGTATTTGCTCTTATATGTTACATTGAAGAAAAAAGAGGCATAGTGAAAAAACAAATTGCGCAGGATCACACAGTTTGGTCAAGGGGAAAGCCAAGATTGATCCCAGGTTTTCTGGTTTCACATTGTGAAATTCAGCCACTAGATGTACATGCTTTGCTTCCCCAACCACCACCTTACACAATCCCTGACCCACCCGGACCCCCTACTGCCACCCTGCTGCATCAGTGCGGCCCTGTCGCACCATAGACCATACTTTGTGACCCCTGGGCAAATATTTGCAAGTAACCATGCTCTATACGGACTTTGGTGCTCCCCAATGGATCTGTCTCTACTTGATTAAATCAAAACATTTGGAAAGGCTGTACACATTCTCATAATGACAGACAATTTAGCTCATCCGCTCTGACCCCCCTTGTCTGCTAGCGCTGGGACGCCCCGATGTTGGGGCAGCCATGCGCTGTATAAATCCGCCTAACATAACATAACATAACAATGACTGAAGTTGAATAGTTTACTCAAAGAATATAAGCATATACATACATAAACTGGACCATGAATCAATTAAGCATTATGCCATATAATCAGCAATACATGGAGAATTCAGTAAAGTTCTACATAAAATCCAGCATAGATTCAGCTTCTAAGAAAGGGAAAAGGTGAACCCCACAGCAGAGGAAAAGCAGGTCCTTTATAGAACTTTAGACAAAGGACTCCATACGAGTACATGGTTCATAGGGTATGCACCAATGAGGAATAAGTAAGAAGAAACATTTTACTACAGAATACATTCAAGGATTCTCTCACAATTCGGCTACATTAAGCCCAAGCATTCCCAGAGTCTATTCAGGGGACATGGCTTGTTACTTAGTATGCGATTCAGTCTGAGACAGTTAGGTTGTCCTTTAGTAGGTAGATCACGATCAGAGTGACAGGGAAAATCTTGGCTTCTCAGAGTAAGCCCACAATTTTTTATTGCAGAGGGAAATAACAACAGTGATAAAATGGTAGGTTATGATGTCTCATCCAAAATGGAAGAAAGCACAAAACTGACTTAAGTTAGAGTAAGCTTGATTTCATGTGCATTACACACTACAATTCAAGAAAACAAATGCCACATTTCCCCTCTTATAATTTCAAATCAAATCTATGTTTTCATTACAATAAAGTTATCAATTTAGGATAGTTTTCTTTGGATCCTTTCAATTGTATCATACAGTTCGCTCTGCATCTCTTTGACTTTTCCACCAACACTCTTTCTCTTTTGTCCTCTCGTTGCGGACAGCTTCTTGGTCTCACATATTAACCCGCTGTTCGGTGAAGTTCCTTTGCAAAGTTTTAGACAAAAAAGAACCCATGCAATGCCAATTAGAGGGGTCAAAGCAAATTTTAGTATTCCTCCACCTACCCTCCCTAACTATTCGCCTATCTTGGCAAATCCCTTTCCAATTGACCCAAACACAGAGCCTTTTCCTTCCCAGGTGCCTGTCTCTTCCAATTCAGTTAGTTCATGGGTAATATTAGTGATGTTTACAATCTAACTATTAAACTGGTTATCTATTTTAGGAATGTAAGCGCAACATTCTCTAGTGTCTTGCAGACTCCGCCTTCTTTCGCGAGAAGCAGGTCTAAAGCGAGGCTATTTTGGATTATCATCGCCCTCATTGCAAGCAACACATTATTAATAATTGTTAGAGCACCTGCTGTGTTAGCAGCAAGCCTGTCTACAAACGTTAAGCGCTACCCCTACTGAGGGTATTGCTGCCTCAAAAATATCACTAAATAGCTGGTTAAAGCTAAACCTGTGGTTATTTAAATATGAACTCAACTGTGAGCTACTCTAAAAAGTGTCTGGGAGCTACTGGCAGCTTGCGATCAACTGGTTGGAGACACCTGCACTGGAGGAAGTGAGACAGACTCCCCCTTTACACTTCCAAAGGTTGCCCTTTTATTCAATGATAGATCACAAGGAAGGGGCCTGGACACACCTCAGGAAGGAGATGGGGCTGATAAGGGGATCCTAAACAGTAGGGCTGGGAGCCTGGGATTAACCTTTTGATGCACATATCACTGTGGCTGACATGCTGGTGTGAACTATAGTCACTTCCATGACCTATGATGTGGGACAGTTAGCTTTGGAGCCTTTCCTGCTTTAACAGACAGCCTTTCAAGAGGAAAGAAGTGAAAGAAAAAGAAGCAGAACCCAACATAAAACTTCAAAGACTCCGATCCTAAATCACATTTGGTGCCTGGAAATGGACTATAAAAAGGGGAGATTAAAACCCCAAAATTTATCATCTGACAAGCAGCCAGGGAGGTTGCGTAAGAAGGGGAAGCTCTGCAATACTTCTGCTTGTGACTAGGATTGGGGGCGAAGGCTTGTTACCCTTCCTGCTGGGTGGGGGGACATCACCCAGTGAAACCAAGACCACCTGCCCTGGAGCACAAGTGCCTGCCTACTTGCCAAGACCAGTGTGCCCTGTGAGGAAGCAGAGAGCTTTGGAGGGAGCGAGGTCCAGTGGGGAGCCCTAATAAGAGGACTCACTGAGTGAGGTGTGAAAAAAACGGCTGTGCACTGATCGGGTTGTTGCCTGTGTGCAGGAGTGATTTGGCGACTCACGTATGCCAGGAGAGGGCCACTGTGGACTGAGCCATGCTTTGAGCGCTGTACAGGAAGTACCAAGTCCATACCGTCATGTTGCAATAACCCCGTACGCCAGAGTGGGCCACCGCTGAAATGAATGCTACAAGCGAGCTGAGACACGTGACCGCCTTCAGAGATGACCCTGTATGCCAGGAGGGGCCGCCGTGGTGTGGCCGATTTCAACAGAGTGTGTGCTTGAGCCTTAAAGTAGTTCCGCAAACCTGTATGCCAGGAAGGGCGGCTGGTACCAATATTGCCAGGAAGTTCAGGCCGTTGCCCGCTAAAAGACAGAGGGTGCGATCAGAGTCTCGAGCCTGCATCGTGAGAACTGCCCCTGATTGACCCCCAAGAACTGTGGAGGACACCGCGGTTGGCATAGCACCCTTGCTATGCTCCAGTCGGGTGCTGGAGGATCAAATTCACCCCCGTGTGGGGGAAGATTGCCTTACCGCATCATTGCAGGTTGGAAAAAGCCTGTGTGGGGAAGATTGACTTACCGCATCATTGGGAAAAACCTTGAGTGCCGCTCTGGAGGGAGCCTGCGCCTGCCGGGTGCTGCCACAAGTAACATGAGAGCAACCAGTGCCCACGGTCAATTAACATGACACAACCCCAGGGCCACAAGTTCAGGAGTATGAATATATACACATATATATATATATATATATACACACACACACACACACACACACACATATATATATATATATATATATATATATATATATATACACACACACATATATCATTTTTTTTTACTGGTAGTAGCCAGTTATAGTTAGGGCCATGTTTCCATAGGAAAAGCATTTTTTGACTTGCCTATAACTTTGGCGCCGGTTGACGAATCTTCACAAAATATTCCAAAAAAGGTGTCAAGTTAGGACTTGTTGTGCTTGGAAAGGGGTGATCTGTCAAACGGAGGCTGAGAAAAAGGGGTGTAAAAAAAGTACATTTTCCCATGTTAATTCCCATAGGACCTTTAGACACACTTGCAGCCAGAACTGCTGGACAGAATTACAACAAATTTGGCAGAAAGGTAGATTTGGTTACACTTTTTGCTGTTTGTTGTAAATCTGTTCAGTAGTTGTTGAGAAATTCAAGAAATAGAGTAAGTGATATCTGTGGCAGCGACAACTTGGTGAAATAAGCTTGTGCAGGGAAATGCAGAGCTCTGATTGGCTGCCAATACTTGAACCAGGAAGTGTTGGCAGCCATCTTGGGACTCTGCTTCAGCCAAGTCACCCCCCCAAAAAAAAATTAAACATTTAAAAAAGGGCAGGGTAGGAATACCCTTAACTCATAAAGTTGGTCCAGGGGTCCAAGAGGGACCCCAACAAGCCAGAAAACCATTTTTTTTTTTTTAAAACATTGCTGCAAAATGGTGATATTCAAGACAAAAATAAAATTAAAAATAAGCAAGCGCGGGCTCCCGCACTTGCTTTTAAATAACCCCCGGGTGGGCCAGGTCCCGGGGGCATATCATAAAAATAGGAGGAGGGCACACGGGGCCAACCTCCTCGGGCTTATGAATGTCCCGAGGACTGCTACCTACCCGGGGCTACAATCAAATAAAGAAGGGGGTCCATCGCAGGACACCTGGCTCTGGGGACCACAATTTCCTTGGGGCTACAACAAACGCTGCAGGGGGCCACATCACTGTGAAAAAACCAAAGGTTACAGGGACGTTATAGTTAGGCTCAGATTTCACTCATACAAAATCAGAGAAATTCAGCAGTTCTAGTTACCTGAGCTAACTATAATTTATGTCCCCGCAATGCACTGCTAATGACCTCACATAATACATCACTCATGACATGGTCAGTGACATCACTGATGACATCATCCACAGAACCACTCACACCCCATACAACCTCTCATACGCCCACTCACACACCCACACAACCACTCACTTACGCATTCAGACCCATTCCAGTACTCACACCCACTCACTCATCCATAGAGCCACTCACACAACCATTCACTCACCCACACAATCACTAATACAAGCAGTCAAATCACCCGTACATCCAGTCACATAGCCATTCACAGTCACTCTCCAATACCACCATTCACACACCAACACACTTAACTAAACACCCACTGAAACAGCCACTCACTCACCCATACAACCATTTACACACCCAGTCACATATACAGTCATTCAGACACTTAACCACTCACCCATACAATCACTCACACAGACACTCACTCACTCTTATACCCACTGACACACCCACTCAGCAACACAGTCACTCAAACACCCAGTTACTCACATACCAACTTATACACTCATACAGCCACTCAGACACCCACTCACACACCCATACAACCATTTACACACCCAGAAAACCACTCACACCCCCATACAACTACTCAGATAGCCACTAACACGCCCATACAACCATTGACACAGCCATGCACTCACCTACAGACCTAGTCAGAAATCCACTCACTCACCCATACATTCACTCTTGCATGTACTCACACACCCACTCACACTCAGATACAGTCACACACCCACTCAGATTACACGATAGTCATTCATTAGTAGTACAACTAGTATACTAATCTAACTTGTGTAGTACCCATAAACTCTTAAAAATACACACTCACTTAATGATGTCATCAGTGATGTCATTTGAGATGTCATCAGAGATGTCACTGACCATGTCATGAGTGATGTAATATAGGAGGTCACAAGCAGTGCATTGCGGGGGTGTAAGTTATAGTTAGCTCGGGTAACTATAACTGCTGAATTTCTCTAGTTTTGTACGAGTGAAATCTGAACCCAACTATAATGTCCCTGTAACCTTTTTTTTCCAGTGAATATATTTCACAAGAGCTCCATCATGTCTACTCCAGATACGCTGTAGGATAGTAGGGCAGAGAAGCAATATATAGAAACACAAACAGTGGCGGTCAAAGTTTCCATAGGAATAGAATTTTTTTGTTTTGTTAATAACTTTGGCCCTGCTTGACGAATCTTCATAAAACTTTCTTTAAAAAAATAAGAAAACAAAAAAAAAAACAGTTCATCCACCTCAGCTCCTTCCTGGAAAGTTTTGGGGTGGTCCCTCAAGCTGAGGTGAAGAAAAAGGAGGGGGGCCCATAACACTATTTCCCCATGCATTTCCCATATGAAAAATTAGACAATGCTACAGAAAAAATATCAGCTGAACAGAATGATACCAAATCTGGCACAAAGCTTGATATTTATCCAGAAAGGGTGTTTTTGTTCGAAATTTGGTGTGATTATGTTCAGCTGTTTTAGAGAAATTAAGATTTGAAACATATAGATATGTGCTGCTGCAACAATCCAGCTGGAAACAACATAAATGTGCACAATCTGATTAATCCGTCCCACGAGACACCTGCCAGACTACGCAATGTGATTGGTGGCCACAACATTAAGAAAAGTGTTGCACCCACTATTTTAGGACTCGAGGACTCGGTCCTAGAGTCCTGAAAAACTGGGCCAGGGTAAAAATACACTGACCGCCAGCTATTGTGTGCGTGGGGGTCGTTAAAAATAAAAAATTGTTCGGGTTCGCTGCTGTCCAGCGGGACTACCGCGGAAGTCAGCACGGTCCCCATTTGATCCCGTGTGACTCCTGCGGGTCAAAAAAACCTTTTGTTTTTAAAAAAATGTTAGCTAACTGGCAATCTACCCCTGTGGCCAACCCCCACACATTTGCCTGGGCACAGTCAAGGCCCTGGGGCCAACACTCCCCCTCGCTGCACCGAAGGCCGTGCACAGCGAGGGGTTGGCTGCAAACATATCATAATAACATTGCTTTATGGTAAAAAAAAAAAACAATAGTAGACTGAAAAAATGGTTAAAGCGGGGTTAGACGTGTGAAAGGTAATAAGATTTTAACTTGCGTTCTAAACACCTTAGCTATTCACTGAAAAGGCACTATTGTTTTAAAACCATTACATTTGGGAAAATCGCCAGTTATACATAACTTACATAAGTATAACTTGCACTGCTGTAATGCACTGCTTATGACCTCACATATTACATCACTGATGACATCTGAAACCTTTGGTGGTGCAAGCACATTTTTGGATTGCTGTTTAGCTGTAGCAGAACTTGCGTTTCATTTACAAAGGAGTAATAGGTTAAATAAACAAGCATTTGCAATGCAATAGGTCTCGCATTTGCGAGAGTTTAAGCTATTGGCATTGTAAATGACAATGCCTTTATTTATGTTTTAAAATCCAACACATAAATAAAAGGCATTGTCATTTACAATGGCAATTGCTGAAACTCTCGCAAATGCAAGACCTATTGCATTGCAAATGTCACACACACAAGCATACACACACACAGGCAGACATGCACACAGACTCATTAAAGAGTTAATAAACAAGCCCACGTTAAATGGAAAGGCAAGAAAATGAGTTTGTAAATAAGTTTGTAACCAGCGCCGGTACTCATATCACCCATATAACAAAGTTATGGGGAGCGCAGAGCCCACCAGCTGCTTACCGTTGGTTGTCGGCCGCCGTATTAAAACATAAAGCACGTCAGGTACTGTGTTGAAAAACAACACATAATAACAGCAGCGCGGCCGCCCGCCTTATTTTGTATTTATTCGCTTTAGTAGCGTTTCTTGATAAATACACATTAAATAGGACTAAGTGGAGTGTTCAGGGTTTCAAAAATTAGAAGGAGGATTGGTGCTAACTGATGATAAAAACTGATAAAAACTTTTGATAATTGAAGTCAGAGGCCCGTGTATCCTGATAAATACACATTTAATAGGACTAAGTGGAGTGTTCAGGGTTTCAAAAGTTAGAAGGAGGATGGGTGCTAACTGATGAAATAAACTGAAAAAAACTTTTGATAATTGAAGGCCAGGTTAGTCATGACACATCATGGATCAGTGCACACGTACTATTCTGATTAACAATATTATTGAACAAAGATGGGTGATCATTTTGTTTAGGTGAATATAAGTTGGAAACTGTATAGGATTGTAGATCTAAAAGAATGTCATATAGGCAGGATGCCTTTTGTTTGATATAAGTACATTTTGGATGAGTCAATGATCATGGGGCATAACTTATCAGATGAGTATAGACTGTTCCATATGAAGGTTGTAATGAATAAGTTATCAAAACACTTTGGTATGTTGTTGAATATAATTTACAAGTACATTTTTGATGTGCCAAAGATAGTGGGGCATACCTTTACAGATGAGTATAGACTGTTCTATAGGCAGGTTGAAATGAATATGTTTTCTAAACATTTGGGTACTTTGTTTTAATTTGTATGTACAATCTCGAATTGGAATGGATTTTTATTTTTGCTTTCTTTTTACAGCCCTGATGATGTCCCATGGGGGACGAAAAACGCGTAGGCTGGCTGTATTGAAATATTGATTGATCTGTGTTTTGAAGAGTTTGGAACAAGTGTCAAAGACAAGTGGACAAGGAAGCTTGCATTGGAATATTGATTATTTATGGACTTCAATAATTAATTGTGGATGAATTTATAATGACTGTACGCTCCTTCTGTGTGGATTTAATCTTTAGTTAGATGACCTCTGGGCGGTGGATCATCAGAAGTGAGCGGTTTCTTTGAATATCTAGCCAATAAGTGATACACCTAGAATACTCACCTGTGCACACGAGTTCTGTGACCCTCACCGCTCTTTAACGTTGGTTTAACTGTTTTAAGATGTCGGAGATAATGCCTGGATCATTGGTCAAAGGAATTGTCTAGTGATTGCAACAAACTGAATCTATAGAAAATGATTCATAGTTATTTCTCCCCTGCAAAACTCCACGTTTATAAAGCTAAATCAAATGTTTGTCCAAGAAGGGAGCAAATTGTGGGAAATCTCTCAGAAGATGGCCATGTAACTATCTCATGCTTCATCACTAAGATATTATAGCGATGAGTTCCTTTGTCTGAGCAGATGTTTATAATGCACAATGGCAATTGCTGTTAGATACATCTACATGACATTATTCAAGTTTGAGTCAGGTGAAAGGGGTCTGTGAAGTGTGTATGCCAGGCATGTATACTTGGTGTTTATATGTTTGTATGAGATAAAATGTTTTATTGATGTGACATGCATATGATTTGTATTATTTTAATACAAGTACAACTGCAAGCTTGACTTTATTAAAATATGTTGACTATTAATAATTGTGGTTATTGTGTTACAATGCATTTCTATGCACAATGCATTTTGAGAATTCCGCTATGTTTTAATTGCTAATAATTAATTGCTAATACTGATTCAAGTGCTGCATATTAGTAATGAGAAATATGTACAGCATTCAGTTGCGCCTGTGGCTAGGCACATGGTTTAGAAATTTTGATAAAACTCATTATCAATGAGCCCAAAATAGATCAAAACATTTGAAGAATCTTCCAGTGCACCTTGAAGCATCAATAAATTGGAAAGAGATTAATGCGATCATAACAGATCTAACAAGAGATGCAAGTTTCGGGTCCAGGCGGCTAACTTGCAGAGTTCTGTTGAATATTCTGAGAGTGTTCAGGCCCTGTCTTCTTAAGCTCTAAACCGTCTTACTGCAGATAGGACAGTCCAATCTGCTAGCCCTTCTTTAGGGCCATGATCATATGCAATCCATTCCATCATTGAATTTACCACCTAATCTCCTTTATAATGTGTAACATTAAATGTATGTAAAAGTCTTGGTCGCACCATTGGACAAGATATTCCCTAACATAAACATCTAACCAAGGTACTTTCATTAAACCTCACTTTGTACAGGAAAACACCTATCCACATCCCTCCTGATTCAAGGGAAGCCTGATTCTGACCCATTCATGCAGGGAAGACTTTTAATAAGACCGGGTGGAACGATATGTTCTGCACACGAGTAGTGGAGTCTGTGGAATTTTACCTGTGCAATTCCCCACCATAAATACATATGGGATGATTTACTTCTCCCAGTGATCTTGTCGTTTTCAAGAGAGAGCAGGCAGATTATTACTTGTCTGAATAATTTCCTGATTGCATTTAAAGCCTAGTATGCAGCCATTATGTATTCTCTGGGGGCTCAAAGTTCTGTGAATGTATTTGATGTACACGTGTTTCTGTATTTTTGTTTATTCTTCTCAAGTTTAAATCTGGGTCCCTGGCTTTCACTGATGATTCATTGGGGGTCCACGGAAGTCAAAATGTAATGGACGTTTTGCGACTGTATGCATGGCTGCATAGCAGTGACAGTCCACTGACATGGGCAGGTGCAAACCTTACTTAAAAGTAGGAAGGATGGGTTTCAGAACAATCGGATGTGCTGGCAGCACTCCTGACACTTGTCGCCCATATGGCGTTTGACAGTATCGAATGGCCGTACCTATTTGCCGTTCTGACTAAACTGGGATTTGGTCCGAGTTTCCGGACATGGATCAGGCTTCTCTATTCGGTACCGATGGCACGAGTTAGGGTTAATGGGGCGATGTCTAGGGTCTTCGAATTGCATAGGGGCACACGGCAGGGCTGCCCGCTCTTGCCGATACTTTTCGCGCTGGCACTCGAACCGTTGGCCTCGTGGGTACGGGGGATCCGCTGCTAAGGGGCATCGACATAGGAGGGGGATGGGAGGAGAGTATCTCCCTATATGCGGACGATATCCTGCTTTATGCCCACAGACCTCGACAGACATTTCATAGACTCATTCACATCATACAGTCTTTTGGGGCGTACTCTGGGTATTGCATAAACTGGGATGAGTCCCTGGTATTCTCTCTGGCGGGTGAGCCTCCCGTTTTGACATCAGCGTGCAAGGAGTTGGTGCACAAAGAGACTTTCAAATACCTGGGCATTTGGATTACCAAATCGGAGGAGGAATTTATGCAGTTAAATGTAAATGCACAACTGGATAGATTGAAGGGAGACGTGGCCCACTGGCGGCACCTTCCGGTATCCCTCATGGGAAGAGCAGTTCTGTTTAAGATGATGGCTCTCCCGCACTTATTGTACGCAATACAGAACACCCCTTTTCTGATTCCGGAGGCTTTCTTTCGAGCGGCCGAGTCAGAGCAACGCACGCTGTTATGGGGGGGGGAGGGGCAGTCCCAGAATCGCCCTATGAAAGCTACAACAGGGGGTCTACGAGGGAGGACTGGCTGTGCCAGATGTCAGAAAATACTATTGGGCAATACAGCTTATCAATGTCAATGGGTGGGTATCTCTACGACCGAGGAGCCAGCTTATCGGATCGATCGACTGGCCTTGGGTAAGGGTAGTTATCTTTCTGCACTCTATACGAAAAGAAGGAGTAATAAGTCCCTCCCAATTCACACTCGGACGGTGGTCGCAGCATGGCGGAAGGCAACCAAAATGACCGGGTGGGAGGCCAAACTCACTGAACAAACCCCACTGTGGGAGGGAGATTTTTTGAGAGAGACAGTGCGCCTTCAGGGCTTCACTAGATGGAGCAATATAGGTATAGACCTCCTGGGCGACGTCTGGAAAAGAGGGAAAATGATCGAATTTGGCAATCTACAGACAGAGTTCCAGATGGGAGAGGGCGAGCATTTTCGATATCTACAACTGCGCCATGCACTTCACTGCCACTTGAAAGAGGGGGAACCGCTGCCGGAGTACACACCACTGGAGGATAGACTCCTGCTCGATCCAATGATAGTTAGGGCTATATCCCTCACGTATAAGAAGCTGATAGATAACTCACCAGACCTTATGGGACCATTGAGAGAGGCCTGGGAGTCGGATGTGGGTCTCCTGGAGGACGATGACTGGGCAGAGGCCCTACAGAGCCCCAGAGAAATTGCTGTGAGGGCAAGATTCCGATTAATTCAACTCCGAATTCTACATAGGTCATATGCCCCCAGGACAGTGCAGTATCGCATTGGACATTGTGTGTCAGAGGAGTGTGCCAGGGGGTGTGGTCAGACCGGAACATTCATCCATATACTGTGGGCGTGCCCCAGAATTCAAAGATATGGGGAAGCCTGGCCCGGGTGATGTCAACGGTGGTTGGGCCCCCGGTCCCGGTAGATGCGAGACGGCATATCCTGGGGGTGACTGGTGATATAGTCTGGCCCAAATGGGCCAAAATTTGGCTCGCACTGGCGGGTGTGGTGGCAAAAAGGAACATTGCTCGATTATGGGGTGCCAGGGAGGTGCCAACTGTGGAGTCCTGGAAAAATGACTTGGACTGGTGTCAACGGGCTGAGCAGACTATATATCAGAGCAGAGGATGCCCACCCAAATGGGAAAAGATATGGGGGTCCTGGGCGAACTATAGGGACCAATGACTGGCTGTATGGGGGGGGCCTCTGGCCAGGGATCGTATGGTTAGTGGCATCTTCGATCACCTTGGGGGAAACGCTGGGCTAGTGGGACTGTGCAAAGTGAACGTTGCTATGTATCTGTATACGCTAAACCATCTATTATGTATACCGTTCTGTTTTCTATTGAAGCATATGTTTCATGGTTAATAAAAGATTTTTTTTTAAAGTAGGATGGATGGTTAGCTGTTGTGTGTAGCAAGCAAATCATTTGATTGACTTGACCACCGCCCATGCAATACATCTTCCCCGATCCGTTAACACATGGTGGTCCAAGTCAAAGTCTTTCACTGAATGCGCAGAGGTCTCTGTGGGCACAAACCAATGGAAGGAGGCCAGGTGGGCATGGAAGTGTCTATTCCTGAAGCTTCCCCTCACACATAGGCCCCAAGGTAATATCCTAGCTTATAACTGTTAAACCTCATAAACGCTGTAAATAAGTATGGATTATATTATAAGTACTATAAATCGGCCAGAGAGCTCAGCGACTTGAACGCTCGCGCCTGAAACATGCAGTGATCTGTAGGTGACAGGATGGAATCCGGCAACGTTGACTCAGACTTTCATCCTTCCAAAGTCAGTGAACTCTGGCGCCATGATACTGGGTAATAGTACCACCTTGTTGTTTACAGTGCTTTGAAATTGTGCTTTAATAAACGTTATATAAAAAAGTACTCTTTTTGTAGTTCAACACATTGTGTAAGGCTCTGAATTGGAGGCACTTGTGGGCTGGTGCTGGGAGATGTTCTGTTGTTTCGCACATACGTACAGTTTGATCCTGGGAGTTCATGGCATGAAATGATTACAAAAGCCGTACGGAGTCTTCCGGGATCCCAGGAGTTAATGGCCATCACAGCAGCGGCTTCAAAGCCTGCCTGGATTTTCATGCTTGAGGACAGCAGTGTGCAATAAAAAATGCAAACCACTGAACAAAAACAATGGCCTGAGCGGGGACGTAGAGATAGTTCATCTTACAGCCTTGGTCGATGCTTTTATTTTTGCGGTTTTATACGGCGCTTTACATGACCGCCTGTTGCATTACAGACGGAAACAATCAGTCTTAGTACAGGGAGGTTACGAGATGTCCCAGCCTCCCACAAGACTCGAACCCGGTTCCCCAGCGTTAAAGTCTGCCACCCTAGCCATTAGGCCAAACAAACGAGCAGTGACAGCATTAGCATAGTAATGGGGAAAGACAGAGGGGTATTATTTCCCCCAAAAACCCGGGGATATGTGGCATTGAAAATAATAGTCAAAACCAGCACCTCTCCTCTCCCCCGATGAGTATCTCCCCAAGGCAGCAGTGAGCAGGAGGGCTGGGACCAGACTGCTACCAAGCGCAGCATCCATATCGGGCGTGTGATGCGTGGCCGCCATTATTTAACTGTAAATGATAAATATTTGCAATGTAATAGGTCTCGCATTTAAATGCGAGACCTATGGCATTGGAAAGAAGCGGCCACCATTGTCCCGGCTGCTTACTCCAGGCAAGACGTGCTTTGCTCGCATTCAAACACGTCATGCCTGCAGTAAGAGAAACTCAATTAAGAAAAGAGTGCTTAAAGACTAATAAAAAGCATCCCGTGTAACAACCTAAGTAAAGTGGCCAGTCGCCATGGGAGGTTACTAATGAAGACATGGAGGTACTAAGGCGGGACAAACAGCCTATTAACCAATCAGAAGCCTGCATTTACGAAGGACCGAGACACAAGTCAATGACAAACGTGGGCGGGGCTTCTACGCCGTACTCGACCACAAGAAGTCTTGCAGAGCAGCGCATGCGCGCTGACTCTAGGCTCAACCTAAAAAAGGGAGGGTGGCACAGACTACAGGTACATGTAGGTATTACAGAGAAACAAGAAAATGGAAAAACCGTAAGGAAATCAACGTCAATGGTATTGCATGCGATGTGACTGGAGCAAACTGCTTTGCCAAATTGTGCTCTAAAATTAATGCGCCATTAGAGTCCCATACAAGAAAGGGTATTGACGGTGGGGTGAAAGCAGCTTGTGATGTCAACAAAATATCTTTTAGACCAAAGTCTTCCAGAATAGGACATTAGTAGTTTGAGGTCAGCAACATTAAGGAAGTTGTCTCCATGATGGACAGGTGTATTATTACCTAGAAGAAATCAGCTGGAGTTAGATTGAATCCAGTCTATGAAAGTTGAACTAGAAAAACTTGCATCTGCTATACTACCCAACCCACCATTATAGAGGAGTTAAATTATATGTCTAGCCTACTGGAGGAGTGTGAAATATCAACATCGAAGTCCCTCAGAGGTATGGTTGCTATGCAGAATACAACCTGTGTATGGATGCCATTCACAATGTCACATACATGGGTGCCCTAGGAAAAGGGACTTGCACAAACAGCCATGCCACAAAAGTCAAAAGATACTCTGTCAGACATACCATGTAGCAGTCAAGGACACAGCAGGGTATTCATCAAACCAGTGTCAAATGAACACAGGTGGGTGAGACACTAAAAGCTCGAGCCAGAAGCCTGGCTCTGGCGCCGATCAAGGTCTTCTTGGAACCTTGAGCCCAAAACAAGCAGAGTTTTCTTGGGAGGAGATGCAACTCAGAGGGTAGAACTGGTCACACTTAAGCATGGAAACCAAGTTTGAATCCCGGATCAACATCCTGTGAATCCAAGCATATTATTTAATTTTACTGTGCCTAAATGAAAAAAGTGTAACAATCTGAGTATGTGTTGAAGAGCTCTTATGTCATTGGTGTGCACTATGAAAAACCACAAAAACAACATGTGGCTCCTGCCTGCCACACATGTTCTAACCACATACGCCATGGATTAAGGACAAAGCATTATTCATTGTTGTGAGACTATGATACCCACTTAGTGGCTAAATTGCAGAGTGAGAAACCAAAAAAACCTGGGATCAATCCAGACTTCCCTGCATGACCAAATTGCGTGAACCTGGTCAAGTACTTTATCTCTCCAAACCTTCCTTCTCTTCATTATCACATAGAAGACCTTCAAATACTTGGATTCAAGATATGCCCAGTGCAAAAAGCTCTCATGCTTGACTTAACAGATAAGATTGCCGCCTCATCTAAAATAAGAACCTAGACCACAGAAAAGGTACACATGATAACTGACGGCTCTCAGTTCCCCGATAGCATTGGCATCAGAATGCAGAGGCAGGAGTGTTTCTAAGTTCATGTTTAGAAATTCAAATACTTCTTAATTGCAGTGATATAATCTGATGTACTAAGGTGAAACGCTTCTGCATGTTAAAGAAATGCACTTTTTTGAATTTTTAAGAAATCTGCCCCGCCGGGAGGTGGGGCAAAAAGCCCACTAGTCGCCAGGGATTTTTTGGGGCAAATTTGAATTAGGGTGGGGGCTGCCCAAAATGGGCATGCCCATGCCCCCTCCCATAAAATTACAGCCTTCCTGCCCCCTGGGGGCAGATGGAGCAGTAGCCCCCAATCTGCCCCCCGAGGTAAAAGCCCACTAGACGCCAGGAGATTTTTGGGGCACATTTTAATTAGGGTGGGGGCATTGGCATGCCCGTTTTGGGCAGCCTCCACCCTAATTAAAATTGCCCAAAGCTCCCTGGCGTCTAGTGGACTTTCTGCCCCCCCTGGGGGGCAGATGGGGGCATTAGCCCCCAATCTGCCCTGCCGGGGAGGGCAAAAAACCCACTAGACGCCAGGGATTTTTTTTGGGCAACTTTGAATTAGGGTGGGGGCTGCCCAAAACGGGCATGCCCATGCCCCCACCCCCTCCCTGCAAAAATTACAGCCTTCCTGCCCCCTGGGAGCAGATGGGGCATTAGCCCCCAATCTGCCCCCGAGGCAAAAGCCCACTAAACGCCAGGGATTTTTGGGGAAAATTTTAATTAGGGTGGGGGCATTGGCATGCCCGTTTTGGGCAGCCCCACCTAATTAAAATTTGCCCAAAAACTCCTGGCATCTAGTGGACTTTCTGCCCCCTGGGGGCAGATGGGGGCATTAGCCCCCAATCTGCCCTGCCGGGGGGGCAAAAGCCCACTAGACGCTAGGGATTTTTTGGGGCAAATTTGAATTAGGGTGGGGGCTCCCAAAGCGGGCATGCCCATGCCCCCACCCCCTCCCCGTAAAAATAGCCTTCCTGCCCCCCTGGGGGGCAAATGGGGCAGTAGCCACCAATCTGCCCCCGAGGGCAAAATGCCCACTAGACGCCAGGGATTTTGGGCAAATTTTACTTAGGGTGGGGGCATTGGCATGCCCGTTTTGGGCAGCCCCACCCTAATTAAAATTTGCCCAAAACTCCCTGGCGTCTAGTGGACTTTCTACCCCCCCGGGGGGTCAGATGGGGGCATTAGCCCCCAATCTGCCCTGCCGGGGGGGGGGTGGAAAGTTCTGGAATCTGTGTGGATCTACAAAATTCCACTCACCCCGCATTCCCCAAAGTCTTCCGAGAAAAATGATACTTCACTTGTGTGGGTGGGTCAAGTACCCGCGACAGGCAAGGGCCCAAAACGTATTGAGGCGACATCAAAATTGCCTATCACAAAATGTTTTGGGCCCTTGCCTGTCGCTGGTGCTTGGGCCTCCCACCCGAGTGAGGCACCATTTTATCGGGAGACCTGGAGAACGCTGGGTGGTAGGAAATTTGTGTCAGCCCGGTGATGCCACACACAGCTTTCCCACACACAAATGTGTGAAAAAAGTGATTTTTTTCAGCAAACGTTCAGGTTTGCAGGGGATTCTGGGTAAGAAAACGTTGGGGGATCCATGCAGGCCATACCTCCCTGGAATCCCCGGGTGTCTAGTTTTCAGAAATGTGTGGGTTTGGTAGGTTTACCTAGGTGGCCGCCGAGCCCCGGGCCAAAAGTCATGGGACCCCCTTGCAAAACCAGGTCGTTTTGTGATAGGCAATTTTGATGTCACCTCAATACGTTTTGGGCCCTTGCCTGTCGCGGGTACTTGGGCCTCCCACCCGAGTGAGGCACCATTTTTATCGGGAGACCTGGGCGAACGCTGGGTGGTAGGAAATTTCTGTCAGCCCGGTGATGCCACAACTTTCCCACACACAAATGTGTGAAAAAAGTGATTTTTTCAGCACAATTTCAGGTTTGCAGGGGATTCTGGGTAAGAAAACTTTGGGGGATCCACGCAAGCCATACCTCCCTGGAATCCCCCGGGTGTCTAGTTTTCAGAAATGTGTGGGTTTGGTAGGTTTCCCTAGGTGGCCGCCGAGCCCCGGGCCAAAAATTCATGGGACCCCCCTTGCAAAACCAGGTCGTTTTGTGATAGGCAATTTTGATGTTGCCTCAATACTTTTTGGGCCCTTGCCTGTCACGGGTACTTGGGCCTCCCACCAGAGTGAGGCACCATTTTTATCGGGAGACCTGGGGGAGCGCTGGGTGGTAGGAAATTTGTGTCAGCCCGGTGATGCCACAACTTTCCCACACACAAATGTGTGAAAAAAGTGGTTTTTCAGCAAAATTTCATGTTTGCAGGGGATTCTGGGTAAGAAAACGTTGGGGGATCCACGTAAGACATACCTCACTGGAATCCCCTGGGTGTCTACTTTTCAGAAATGTGTGGGTTTGATAGGTTTTCCCTAGGTGCTGGCAGAGCTAGGGTTAAAAAACTACAGCTAGGCACTTTGCAAAAAAAGGGTCATTTTTCACTGTGAAAATGTGGTGTGTCCACGTTGCGTTTTGCGCTGTTTCCTATCGCGGGCACGAGGCCTACCCACACAAGTGAGGTACCATTTTTCTCGGAAGACTTTGGGGAACGCGGGGTGGGTGGAATTATGTGGATCCACGCAGATTCCAGAACTTTCCACCACAGAAAAGCGAGGAAAATGTGGTTTGTTTGACAATTGTTTAGGTTTGCAAGGGATTCTGGGTAACAGAACCTGGTGAGAGCCAGTCAAGACACCCCATCCTGGATTCCCCTGGGTGTCTAGTTTTAAAAAATGTATAGGTTTGCTAGGTTTCCCTAGGTGCCGGCAGAGCTAGGGTTCAAAAACTACAGCTAGGCACTTTGCAAAAAAAGGGTCATTTTTCACTGTGAAAATGTGGTGTGTCCACGTTGCGTTTTGCGCTGTTTCCTGTCGTGGGCACTAGGCCTACCCACACAAGTGAGGTACCATTGTTTTCGGAAGACTTTGGGGAACGCAGGGTGGGTGGAATTTTGTGGATCCACGCAGATTCCAGAACTTTCCACCACAGAAAAGTGAGGAAAATGTGTTTTCTTTGACAATTTTTAGGTTTGCAGTGAGGTACCATTTTTATCGGGAGACTTAGGGTAACACAAAATTGTAGAGCAACTGTTATTATCTATTGCCTTTCGATGCATTTCTGCCTTCCAAATGAAAGACAATGTGTAAAAAGAAGTCCTTTTGAAAAATGACCTATAATTCTCATGCTAGTATGGGTACTCCCAATTTCAGAAATGTGCAAATATCTACTGTTTCTAAACTCTATATTTTGTTCCCATTTCAGAAATACATAGGTGTCTTTCATACCGATTTTTCCATGTATACATTTTACCAGAATAATTGCTATATACCCGGGACATAATAAAAAACCATTGCAAGACGCTGCTCAGTTATTGGCTCTGGGTTCGTCGGGTTCTTGGTGAACCTACAAGTCCTATATATCACCACAACCAGAAAGGTCCAGCGGATGTAATGGTATATTGCTTTCAAATAGCTGTCATAATTAGAAGTTACAGGTGAAAACGTTTCAACTAATTTTCAATTTTTCCTATATTTAACTGTTTGTTTCTATAAAGAAAACTGGAAGGATCTACACAAATGACCCCTTGCTGAATTCAGAATTTTGTCTACTTTTCAGAAATGTATGGCTTTCCAGGATCCATTATTGCTTTCATACCCATTTCTACCATTAACTGGAAGGAGGTTGAAAGCACAAAAAATAGCAAAAATAGGCTATGTCCCAGAAAAATGCCAAAACTGTACAAAATTTTGGTTTTCTGACAAAAGTCTGCTTGTCCCTGAAAGCTGGGAAGATGGTGATTTCAGCACCACAACCCCTTTTTTGATGCCATTTGCAGGGAAAAAACCAGATGCTTTCATCCGTAGCCCTTTTTTCGCATTTTTCCCCCAAAAAACAAAATGTAGCTGTATTTTGGCTAATTTCTGGGTCCCCTCCGGGAAAATCCACAAACCCTGGGTACCTTTAGAATCCCCATGATGTTGGAAAAAAAGGACGCAAATTTGGCATGGATACCTTATGTGGTCAAAAAGTTACAGGGGCCTAAGCGCGAACTACCCCAAATAGCCAAAAAAAGGCTTAGCACAGGAGGGGAAAAGGCCTAGCAGCGAAGGGGTTAATATTGTGTTGCATTGTTTACATCCCAATATGCAGAGGATGAAGTATGGGAACTGTGATGCTGTGCGCAAAGGGGGGCGGGGTCAAAGACGTGGCTAAAAGAACAAAATATTCTGAAACTTTTCTCAGTCTTTCACCTTCAGGTAACTACATATAAAATAAGAAAGTTTAAATGGAAAAAAAAAAAGTTAAGTTAATCAGTGGGAAATGCAATATTGACAGGGCCACTGGATTTATGCAGAAGGGTAGGGCCAAATTATGTGGCAAGAAAAGACAAATTATGCGGCTTAATGCGGCACACTTTGTGACAGTATTATGTCATTATTTTGTCATTTGTACACTTGTTAATAAAGTCTAGGAAAAGGTTGCACCTCACTGGTATCAGTCTAACAACTAAATGTAGCAATAAGCAACAAAAAGGTGACCAGTCAACCTTTGCAAAGAGCCTTCCAATGCACCGTAACACGTGTCACTGCACTATTAGTAACTTTTAAACACCATGAGCTAGAAACATTTTTTGGTAAAAATCTGCAGATTATGCAGCAGACGATGGATTATGTAGCAAACGCGGCAAATCCATAATTATGTAAAAAGCGCCGCAGCCGCACAATTGCATAATTCCAGTGGCCCTGACTACTGTACATTATGAAACAACTATTTATTAATGCACTGCAGATCTGTGTGTGTAACCAGAGTGCCACAGAATTGAATCCCGATTGGTGCAGTGGAGAATAGTGACTTGTGTATGTTTAGTGCTACGAGGTCCCATTCTGTGACAGAAAGCTCTGTACAAATGTAAGGCACTATTTTAAACTTGCAACACAGTATAAGATAGGCTGCTACAAAATGCGCGAAAAGGTTTAAGATAAAGTGCTTCCAAGAATGTAGATTTTAGTAATACCCAGGCAGTACATAGCAAAACTGTCCTTTAAAAGCACACACACTTCACAGGTCAGCTGGTAACGCCTTGCACACCCATTCAAAAAGAATAAGTGTGTATCATCGGGAAGCTTCAAGAATTTCCATCAATTAAAGCCAATAGCGGCTTCCAAGCAGCCTCTACATTTGCAGATTGACCAGTTCCATACATTCACATTTCTTTCAGACAAGCAGGCACCACGGCAGAAAGGCTGGTTTAGCTGTCTGCCCCTCCCTCGGTTTCACAGCACAGGAGACCCCCCTGCCTTACACTTGACCTGAAGCATTTTAACAGTCGAAATTAACCGTCCGGGACGGTTGTCCTGATACAAAAAGTAGTAGAACAGCTTTTCTTAAAGTATGGGCACGTCGTGCCCTCAGATCCCTCCTGCTTCAACCACTGCCAAAATATTCACTGGTCCGCTAATGCATAGGCGCTGGCTCTGCTCTCCCTCGGGGCTCTCTGTTAATCAGAAGGCTCGCCCATATCCACTAACCAGTGTCAGTTAATGCTTGAAACGCTTATTTGTTTTAGACTACTACCGGGTACCGGCCACGCGATGTACGGCTGCTGTCAAAAAAGCTCCCAGTCGTGAACAGACCATACAGTGTCCAACTATAACTCACTCTTCTCATCTAGGCCCTACTCCGCGTTACTCCCATCTCCTTCTCAATGGAGGACAGCAAGGGGCATCACCTTAGCCTGCACAACCCAAATCAGCCCATCGCCACCCGGTCCATAACGAATTCATATCACACGGAAAACCAATCTTCCTCCTAAACTGTGCCCGCCGACAGTAAAGGACTCGGCAGCAGACAAACACACGTGCGGATTCCATAGCCAATCAGCGATTGGAAGTTTTGCAAGGCTCACTAGGATTGGCAGCGGTGCCGGCAATGCTCCAATCCTAGCCTACCTTACAAATGAACACTCCTAGACGGCTCCGTCAATGTGTTTAACCGTGGACAGTGTTATGCGACCCGGAAGTGCTAAATTTAAGGACAAATTACATTTGTTAAAAGATTAGCAACTGGGTGCGGACATGCAGCTGCATTCACGGTCGGTCCTTGTAAGTATGGTTTAGGTGTTTGCTGATGGTGCCTCGATTTTGACTGTTTTGTAAGTGCTGTAAAATTAACGGGATGGTGCCTTGACAATGTGTTTTAAAAGACAGGTCATGTCTCTTCAAGGGCTGAGAAGATTTGATGTGTCGGTAAGTTGTCTCGTAAATGACAGTTTCCTGTCGCTCAGGTAGTTGTCTTTATGGTGACCTCCTGCCATGTAGGCATATTCTTGGTACTGATTAAAATTCAGTAAAAAGAGTTCAAATTCAGATCACAGATTCCGGATAAAAGGTCAAATTTACTGAACCTATGTGAGAAGGGGTGACATTAGTATAATAGTAAGTGAAGAGATGGTAGGCGCAAATGTAAATCAAAATAGGCATAAGTGCTTTGTATTTTTGCACTGTGGCAAATCCCCTTTGTGCTGCATGCCGAGGGGCTGCTTACTGTGGAGGATGGCCTGCCATATCTTAGGCATAACACATTGTACCCATTCCAGTCACAGCCTCCTGCAGCGTGAGCTGGTGTCAAATTTTTTATGAAGGCTGATTCTTGTTTCCTGTCCACCCCTGCTGGCAGGGGAGTAAGGTTGCCGCTAATGTTTGAGACAAATACTGGCTACGTTCCCTTACACCATGCGTTTGAGCATACTGTATTTGTGATTCCACATTCTATCAAGGCATAGATGACAAGATTTCTGATTGCTTATGTGGTGTGACATTTTCATAATTTCAGTGTAATTATGAGTGACATTCAACAGCTATGAGTGACAGTTTATCGCGAGCAAAATCAATAAATGAAGACGAGGGAAACATAGCTGCCAAGTTTTCAGTTTGCTTATGTGTGACATTTTCATGGTTTTTAGCATGCATACGTGTGACATTTCAGGCCTTGAAGCGTGACACTTTGAGAGACACTTTATCTGAAGTAGAACAAAGCAATTGTGTCCCTGTAATGTAGTAATGTGATAGAATGAGCAATTGTAGACCGGCATTGTGTAGCTTGGACACACACACACCTAATTAAGATCATAGAAAGTGCACAACTACACCTCCCTCACACGGTCTTACAAAACTATAAACACTATACACAATAAGCATTCATGCAACGCAAGCTCTTTGTAATCACTGCTACTGCAATGTCAACAGTTGTTCTTAGTGTTCTTCCCAGCACTGACTACCTTTTGTGGAAATTACAAGATCAAGAGTTAAATTAAACTGGGACTTGTTGGTGACCTGAAGAGCATAGGATTGAAGGACTGGAGAATGAGGCTACTACAAAACTAGTATCATTTGTTGTTTTATAGCAAAAAAGGGACATTATGCTGAGATACTTTAAGTAATGTAGCATCTACAGATGACTCGAGTCCAGTATAGTAGATTTAGATTAGGTCCTTTATTCCAACTCCCGCATGAAAGGACATCCAACACGAACAAAGTCCCAGCAGTAAAATGACACACAGAGAATACTAACTACATCATACAATTCTACAATTCTAGATCATTAATACAGTTCTGATACTGGTGGGGACTGACTTACCCATTACGCACAATACTACACAATCCCCCTTGAAAATGAAAACAACAACAACAACAACAAAAAAACTTAACTGCATTCAAACATTTCAAGATATTTTGGTTTCATGACAGTTCTCCCACTTAAAGTTTTGATAACATTTCCATCACTAGAGGATACAACAGAGTTTGAAGGACATTGTAAACTTTCATCTGACACAAGCTCAAAATTGGAAGAAATATTCTGCCTGCCGTTGGAAACAAAATCATGTATGTCCACAATTTCAGGAACAACATCTGTAATATTTGAACTTTCACTATTCTGAGTGGTGTTTAAAGTATCCAACCACCAATAGTTTTTCTTAATACCCACACACTCCGTTTTACTATTAGATGTAACTGGTGCCAGATGGCTAAAATGCCAAACTTCACCATTTTGTAACAAAGCAGTGTTATTCATGACCTTTGCCACAAGTTTGGGATCGCTAAATTTACTTTCTCCTTTGGAAACTTTTTTTGCACTCTTTACACGGACCCATTGACCCTCACATAAATTTACCTGTTTGGTACCATGTTTTTGGTCATAATAAATGTTGTTTTTCAGTTGGGATTCCTTGATACATTCTCTCACAGTTGGTATATCACACTGGATCATTCCATTCCTATCCAACCAACCAGGATTAATTTTAGAATGAGGAATCCTACCTCTCATTAAAGAGAAAAGACTTTTGCCAATGGAACTGGGCTGGTGCTTCTGTAAGCCCAAAATAACTTTTTCAACTCCTCCACCCAAGGTAAATTACTTTTATTAGCAAGTTGAAGGACTCCCTTGATACTGCGATTGGCCCTTTCAACAATACCATTTCCGCTGGGATGATATAAAGCAGTGAACCTTTGTTGAATGCCCGAAGCGGCTAGGTAATTCTTCATTTCAAAAGATTTAAATTGTACACCATTATCAGATAATATGAATTTAGGAAATCCTTCTCTCAAGAAAATATCATCGAAGAATGAAATTACAGTTTTAGTATTTATAACATCCACTACACATACTTCTAACCACCTAGAAAATGTGTCCACAAGAACCAAAATGTACTTCTGAGAATCATCTTGCCATAAGACTGGGCCCATGAAATCAATGGCAACTACTTCCCATGGACATTTTGGGCAATGAGGAGAAGCCAACGGTGGATTGAACGTTTTAAGAGTTTTATTAGACATTTCACATTTGATGCATGATCTCACACATCTCTCTACATCAATATCAATTCTAGGCCACCAATACAGCTCTTTTAGGCGGAATTTGGTGCGTGTAATACCGGAATGACCTTTTGTGACCTAAATCAAGTATTCTGTTTCTTAAACCCTTCGGTGGAATCACCTTATCACCTCGTAAGACTAATGAATCACTTAAGCTGAGTTCATTGCGCACTTCCCAAAAACCTCTAAGCTCATCATTAACACAATTTTTTGTCCACACCATTCCAACCTTTCACAATAAGTTGCTTGAGTACCAGTAGAATTTGATCAGAATTCTCCGCCTCAGCCACTCTTCTTTACTAAAACTACTCCGTGTATTATCAACTGAAATAGAGGCAACAGAAAAATCATTCCAAGAATGGTTATCCACTTCAGTTAATGGAAGAGACATACGGCTTAAAAATCAGCAGTAAAATTTTTGACACCGGGTACATATTGTATATCATACATGAAATCTTGTAATCTCATAGAGAGTCTAGCAATCCTAGCAGTGGCATTAGTTAAACCCTCAGTGGTAAGCAGCTTAGTAAGGGGTTTGTGGTCACAACGTAAAACAAATTTCCTGCCCCATAAAAATTTCCTGAAATGTTCTAGGGCCCACACACAAGCTAAGGTCTCACGTTCTATTACTGAATAATGTTCTTCGGTGGGAGTTAGAGAACGTGATGCAAAGGCGATAATAAGCTCTTTCTGATTGTTAAAACACCACCTAAACCTTTGCTACTGGCATCAGTAGTAACAATAGTATTTGCAAAAGGCTCAAAACCCTGAAGATTTGGCGCATGAGCAATAGCTTTCTTTATCTCTTCAAAGGATTGCTGACAAGAAGCACACCACACAAATTGTACCTTATTTTTAAGTAAAGATCTCATGACCGGAGTCTTTTCTGAAAATTTATCCACAAACTTAGAGTAAAATTCCGCAAGTCCCAGGAAAGATCTGAGATCTTCTTTGGATTTTGGTGCAGGATCATCAACAATAGCATTTACCAACTGGATTTAGGTTTGATACCCAAAGCACTAACTTCATGACCTAAGTAAGTAACTTTTTTTTCTGCAAATTTGCATTTAGAAAGTTCTGCTGTTACACCCCTTTCTTGTAATGTACACATTACTTTTCTTAAACGCTCATCATGGACTTTCTTATTGGCTCCCATAACCAGGATGTCATCCTGGAAAAACACTACTCCTTGCATATCACCAAACAATTTGTGCATGAGTCTTTGGAATACCGCAGCCGCGGACGCCAATCCAAATGGCATGCGGCGAAATTGAAAACAACCAAAAGGGGTACAAAAGGCTGTAAAATGTTGACTCATGGGATGCAAAGAGATCTGGTGATATGCACTGGAAAGATCAATGGTGGAAAACCATTTAGCCCCTTTGGTTAATGAAAGCATTTAATCAATTCTTGGAAGAGGGAATTGATCAATGATGATATTATCATTTAAATATCTTAAGTCAATACACATGCGAATTTTCCCATTGGCACGTCTAGCTATCACAATGGGAGAAATCCAGTCAGAAGCGTCCACTGGTTCTATTATACCAGCATCCTGTAATTTTTTAAGTTCCTTTTTAACTTCATCTCGTACAATTAAAGGAATATGACGTATTTTGTGAATTTTGGAAATATCATTGGGTTTGATTCGATTTTTGTGTGAAAAACCATCAAGTTTCCCAATGCCACCAGCAAAAACTTTAGGAAACTCTTCCATAACCCATTTTTTTGTATTTTCTGCATCACACATTACTAAAACTTGTTCAGGACTGTTAGGATCTAAGATAATATTGAGTGAACGTTGATCTTTCCACTCTAGAACAGAAGGTCCATCAGTAGCTACATACAATTTGCACAATGCTCTTCTACCTTTAAATTAAAAAATAAGAGACCTAAAACCTAGCATATCAATTTTCTGTCCAGTAAAACTTTCAGGATTCACGTCAGTAGGCTGTAATTAAGAACCAATAGTGTTAGCAAATTTTTCATCCCAAATGGATCGAGCAATGATGATGAAAGGAGATCCTGAATCAGCTGCAACCTGCAAAATTATACCACCGAAAGATATCATGCATAAAGGTTTGTTGCTATCACCACCTGTGATATTTACAACAACATGTCTTACTGTACCAGCGGGCGTAATATCAGAGTTTTCTGGAGATTCATCATTGTTATCCGATAAATCTGAACCATTGTTAATAATGCAGGTGACTCGAGGTTTCTTGGAACGTTTCCTTCTGCAAACCTTAGAGAAATGACCTATAATTCCACATTCAAGACATTTAGCTGATTTAGCAGGACATTTGTCAAATCTTGCGGTATGAGATGTACTGCCACATCTATAACATACAAAACCAGATTGAGTAATATTCTCTTCCTTCCTAAAGTTAGTGTTTTGATATGATCTCACGTTGGTATTTTGATATGTCTTTTGCGGTTTGTAAGTGGAAGGTTTTTCTTTTCTATTATCACTGATTTTGTTTACAGGTTCATTGGAAAGAGTTACTGCCTATTTAACTAAAGTTATGATATCCTTGAGGCTGGCTTCACCTTCAATCCATAGCTTGTCTTGGATATTTTTGTTTTTGGTGCACATAACCACCTGATCTCTGATCATGTCATCATGGAAGGTACCGAATTTGCATTTAATAGCTAAATTCTTCAATGCAGATACATAATCTTCGATTGCCTCATTAGGGTCTTGTTTTCGTTTATAAAATGTGCGTCTAGATACTGCCACGCACACTACTGGTGAATAATGATCATCAAGATCTGCAATAGCACATTTGAAAACATCTAAATCACCACTTCTTTCTATTTTCTACATTTGATTATAAACCCTAAGACCCTCAGGTCCTAAACAATGCATTAAAATCCTTTTTTTTCAGGAGACATGACACTTCCATTGTCTTCAAGAGTGGCAATATAATTAACAAAATATTCTTTCCACTCTTGCCATTTTACATTAGGTTCTCCTGGGCTAGTTAAGAATTCTTTTGGATTATTAAGATTAATACTGACACTTTGTGCAGAGTTAGTTGCTGTAGAGTTTGTTGTAGTAGAAGTTGTAGCAGACCTTGGATTAGAATTACCTTCCATAGGTATACAATAATGAAAGCAGAGAAAGGAAAGAAAATAAAAAAAAATAAAACAATTTGAATCTTACTACAATATCTGGATAGTCTGTGAACAACTCTTAGCAATAGCTGAATTTCCTTAATCAAGTTTTTAAATTTTTTTTTTAAACCGTATTAAAATCACTTTGAAAATGGTAGAATTTACAGTACTCGGTCTTTTCCTCCGAACAGGAACCCAAAATGGCTGCTGAGGTCACCGTAATTGAACGTGGTGACGTAGCGTAGAATTATTCAAAAGAAATAGTCGGTGGAACGCAGGAGGATCAGAACACGTCCTCGCGTCCTAGAAGGCAGCGTGTGGATGTCCTCGCGCTTGTAAAGGCTGCGCATGGAATGACAGTTGGCCGTAATTCAAAAGTAAGCAGCGTCGCGGTTACCGTTGCAGAAGAGGGAACAATAAAAAAATGTAAAATAAAAACTCACGGAGAACGGAGTTTCAACCGGGTTCCTCTTCTGTTCCTTTGTAGTTCCTTTTCTGTTACTTGCGTGTAGATTTCGTTTGAAAACACGCATTGAACGGAAAACGGAATGAAGAATCTTCGGTGTGGAAGATTTTGCAAGTAGTTGGCAGGGGCTGGACCATCGATCGTCGCCAATTAAATGTAGCATCTACAGATGACTCGAGTCCAGTATAGTAGATTTAGATTAGGTCCTTTATTCCAACCCCCGCATGAAAGGACATCCAACACGAACAAAGTCCCAGCAGTAAAATGACACACAGAGAATACTAACTACATCATACAATTCTAGATCGTTAATACAGTTCTGATACTCACACATAGAGATTAGGTAGTAGTGGACCCTAAAGGGAAAAACCGCACATCAAATAATAACCAAATATATAAATCGTAATTATTGGCGTGTAATATTGTAGTCTGAAAATATTTAGATCGGGGTGCTCTATCAGCCTGTAACACCTACTACCAGATGTTGTCAGCACATTATAACATAACATGCATGTACTTGCAACATAATAAAGCTACTTGCAGCACACCCTTGTTGTATATTCCTCAGTCCAACCCAAATTTGGGATGAATTCAAAGCACAAATCCACTACATGTATTAGTTTCATTGATTGCTATAAAATTATTTCAATTAGATCAGTATTGTCCAAAGCCGACACACAGCCCAAGAACGAGTTCAAGTCTTCAAATCCTTGTCTTTATCAAATCCTTGTCTTTATTAATTCATTTTTTTAAAATTATTCCAGCACACGATCTAGCCGACACGTGTTTCGTCTGCACTCAGACTTTTTCAAGGCAGTATAGGAGTGAAGCAACTGTCAATTCGAGTAATGATGAAGACACACGGGCGCATCAATTAGCATACGTAGTATCATGGAAATGTCGTGTAACTTGCCCGTAGATCTTAAAAACAACAAGTCCCAAAATGTGTGAATCCAGTGGTGCGTCCTTAATGGTTATAAATTCAAGGTGAAAAATTGGGGGTACACATCCATGATACGATAGTACCCTAAGTATACGGCAGTCCACAACCACTGACGGCACAACAGTCCGCTCGCAAGAGGTAAAGTTCTGATACTGGTGGGGACTGACTTACCCATTACGCACAATACTACAAGTATCCATGCCGTGAATAGTGTCTGATCGGCTTAAGTCTGTAAAAACATTTTATAATATACTTTTTAAAATATAATTGAGCTGATTAAAATAATAAACGCCACAGTTTTTTACAGCGCAAACTCGGCCCAATGGTATTGGCCCTTTTTACATGAGTAGCAGTTACATTGCATAAAGACAATTTAATTTTTAAGGCACGAGGAGAATCACGTGATGATGAGCCGATGCAGAGACTAGAACCTAGCCTCCCAGGTTTAAAGTCAGCAGCTCTGCCCGTCACACCACATCCTTTCTAACATTTAAAGAGTAGAAACACAGGGAAATATAGTGATTAGAACTCGGTGGGGGAATAGCTTGTTTTTCATTCATATATTTACAATGCAGGAAACAACACGAGTGACAAAAACGCAGCTTTTAGGAAAACATGTTATCTTATTGTGCTGCCTTGGTTTGTCCCAGAGGTAATCGCCCAATACAATCGGTGGATATTGGTTGCTATAGCGGAAGCTCCACCCTTCAGGTGTTCCTACCATTCCGCCACAAGACTGGGTAGGTGAAGTCCGCTAACAGTAACTGCGTAACGCATGTCCATAACGGAACCACTCTGGACAAACAGGAGGAAGGGCTAGTCATTTCTCACGAAGAGGCAGAGAGAGTGCCTCAGCCATGCTGTATTACTTAAGAAAAAAAAAACACTTCACCTTTTTCCTGAGCCTCAACTGCTAGAGCTGCAACGAGAACCGGTGCAGACTGCAGAGAGCCATGACGCAAAAGGCACATTCTCAGCTAAATTATTTCAAATTGTACATCCTGTGTAGCCCTGCCAAGTGCCAAACATTGTGTGACATTCTCATACTTGCGGCGATACGGACAAATGATAAAAAAATTAGTGTAACACGAGATGCGTGGCACTTGGCAGGGCTTTCAAGGCCCGTGAAAATCATACGGCTTCCCAAATCCCTTTATCAAGAAACACATTTTGGTACTTGTGGATTTCTAGTGCTCTTACATTGATCCTCTCTCATGTCTGCCACCTTGACTGGGTGAGGCAGGGCAGCGCAGGAGAAGACACTCGCTGCCATATTAACACTTGGTCGGCTTGCTGTTTACAATAACTTTATGTTGCAGTACATTACTGCGTGTATTCCTCTTTTTAACATGCCGCTGATTGGCCTAGGGAAAAAAGCAACCGTACCTCTGCAAAGTAATTGGGTACACAGCCAGAGTATGCTTCAGGTGCACCCACTGAAGTGCTCCTGGCTCAAAACACCAGTTCATTAAGGGTCTGTGTGCCTGGATCTGTCCAACTCTACTCCAGTCTGCCGCAGTCTACCCCAACTTATTTACCCAGTCCAATCCACTCTACTTCAATCTAATGTACCACATGCCTCTCAAATCTACCCCACTCCAGGCCAATCTAACCCAGTCCAATATACTCCACCCCAAACTACCCTGCTACAATCTACCCCCACTCCATTCCTTTCTACCCTACTATAATCCACCCAATCTACCCCAATCCACCCCCACTCCACTCTTTCCCTATCTACCCCATTCCAATATATCGCTCACCACTCTACCCCAATGTAACCCACTCCACTCCGAGCTTCCCTACCCACCCCACTCTAATCTACCCCAATTTACTTCACTCCAGTTTACCCCAGTCCGCTCCAATCTACCCCAATTCAATTTATCCCACTCCAATCTACCCCACTTCACCCTTCTCCAATCTACTTCATTCTATTCTACCCCAAATCCACTCTATGCCCATCTAACCCACTCCACTCTACCCCAATCTACTCCATTCCACTCTACCCCACCCCACTCCACGCCACTAACTTTAAGCCATGCTAAAGTGCTTTGGGACATTACATGAACAAATTTTACTTGTAGTGGAAGCAGTGCTCTTACTGACATTATTCTTGCAATCCCGTCCGTAACTTTGTTTTACAAGTCGAAAATAAAGGCTTTTATTGTGCATAACTCTTAGCTAAAGAAATGTAAGCACAGTCGTTTAAATCAAGTTGTTCAATAAATTCATCCAACTCACACTGTGCAGTTCACACCTTAAACAATCTTTATTCCTGCAAGTAAAGTTAAACAAGCATTGACAAAGCCACTAGGTCTCGCCTATGTGAGAGCTATTGGTTGTGGTAAGGTGTTTTAGGCATGTTGTACACCATTGTGGCTGCTGTTCATCATGGCTAAAAGTTAGTGGCGTGGAGTAGGGGGTTAGATAGGAATGGAGTAGATTGGGGTAGCTTGGCGTCTGGTAGATTGGAGTGCGATAGGGGGGGTAGAGTAGAGTGGGGGAGATTGGGGTAAAGTAGATTGGGGGTAGAGTGGATTGGGATATATTGGGTTATATAGTGCTTGCTACCCCTGACAAGGCGTCAAAGCTCTTTTTCGGCGAGTAGCATGCTACTCCGGAACCCATAAAGGATTAGTGATGAATTAGTAGAATGAAATATGAAATTAATTTGAGTGGTGGATATGTTAGTCTGTTATTTGGATTGAAAAGAATAGTGGAGGGATAGACGGGAAGGATTGGGATATATTGGGGTAGAATTGAATGGAGTGGGGGTAGATTGGGGTAGGAAAGTTTCGGTTGGGGTAGATTGGATTGGGATGGAGTGGGTTAGATTGGACTGAAGTGGGTTAGGTTTGAGTGACGTGGCAGATTAGAGTGGGGTAGATTAGGTGGGTTAGACTGGATAGATTGGAGTGGGTTAGATTGGGTGGATTAGAGTGGGGTGGATTGGAGTGGGGTAGATCAGAGCAGGGTCATTGGAGTGGAGTAATTTAAAGTGGGGTGTAGTGGGGTAGATTGGAGTGAAGCGGGGTGGATTGGAGTGGGGTAGATTACAGTGGGGTGGGGTGGCATAGAGTGGGGTAGATTGGAGTGAAGTAGATAGGGGTAGATTGGAGTGGGTTGCATTGGGACGCTGTCGATTGGGGTGGGGTAAATTGAAATGAGTGGAGTAATTTGGACTGGGGTAGATTGAAGTGGAGTGGGGTAGATTAGAGTGGTGTGTGGGTTGGATTGGGGTACTTTGGAGTGGGGTGAATGAGCGTATATTAGAGTGGGGTGGATTGGAGTGAAGTGCGGTAAATTTGGGCGGAGTGGGGTGGGGGGGTGGGGGTGATTGGGTTAGATTCATTGGAGTGGGGTAGATTGGGGTGGGGCATATTGTGGGGTGTGATAGATTGTATTGGAGTGGAGTAGATTGGATCTGAGTGGGGTAGATTGAAGTGGGGTAGATTGTAGTGGGGAGTGTAGATTGGGTGGAGCGAGGTAGTTTGGGTGGGGTGTGATAGATTGGAGTGGAGTAGATTGGGGTAGATTGTTGCGAAGTAGAGTGTGGTATATTGGGTACATTGGAGTGGACGGGGGTAGAGTCGAGTGGGTTAAGTGGAGTGGAGGGGCATAGTGTGGAGTGACGTGTTGTGTCGTGGAGTGAGTGGCATAGATTGGAGTGGCGTGGAGTTGAGTTGAGTGGCGCGCGTCGAGTATTTTAGAGTGGAGTGTCACTGAATGGAGTGGCGTGGCGTGGCATAGAGTGGAAGGGCCTAGAGTGGAAGGGCCTAGAGTGGAGAGGCGTAGTGCGGAGTATGCAGGGTGTGGTAAAGCACTGCCATTACAGACAACACATTTCCAATTGAATTGACCATTATATTTGCACCGAAGTACGGTTTTACTGCACACAAACGATAGTGTGTGCAAATGTCATCACCTAGTGTATTGATGTGTTTTAATCCTATTCAAATATTTGTTTCCACCACACTTCAGAATTACAAAACAAAAGTGCTTTGTTTATACTGATTCTGCTTTTTTGCAGCATCGGGAGGAAAGCAAAGACGCGGAACTAGGGTGTTGCCGCAGGGAGAGACTTTTGACGAATGTGTGACTACTAGGCTCCCCTCATCTCACTCCTCCATGAGGTGTGAATATCCCGCAGTTAGGGACCCTATAATTGAAAAAGAGCAAAACCATTTTGTCTTATCCAGCGATTAGAAACTGGTATTGTATGTATGCATGTGCACCAAATGTATGTGCATAAGCATATAGACGGGGATTTATATAGGGAAAAGCAGGATTCCGGTCTTGAGGAAAGCCCCAGACCCCAGTTGGGGCCCTTTCAGGGCTGAAACATGTCGACTATGTGGACATGAGCCGCATAATGAAGCCTCATGTGTCCTATTGTTTGTTTTAACCATCCCTTCACCACCCCCTTAATAAAAGCATAGTTTCATTTCGACTAGGTGCACAGGATTTTTATTTTGTCTGAATCCTCCACTCTTCTGAACATCCCTTCAGCCTACGACGAGGGCCCACCCACCATTAGAGAATTCTCTGGCAAGCGCGGAATGGCCAGTGATGAAGCATAACACCCTGGGGATGTGTGAGACAATCCCGTTCTTTTATGTAAATAGCCCCTGGGTCCTATTTACAGTATCTGGGACACATAAACCATTCTGAACCGAGTAATCTCTCACTAATGAAGATGACTGGTTCTCATAGTTGATAACAGGGGCACATTTGGTTTTTGTGTGTCTTCTAATTCTGATATATTCTGAAACATCAGCAGAGTTCTTCTTCCTTTTTTTGTGTTTGCTAAAAAAAAACATCTTACACCCTCTACTTTTACATGGCTACTCGGCAAGATTGTCACATTTTTCTCACTGTGAAGTCGCAGAAAGAAAAGAAAATACCAAGCTCCCACGGAAGACAGTTTGACATTTGACCTCTGTCTTTGAATACACAACAAATGTGTCAAGATAAGAACAAGATTTAAAGGCCCGTTTACAGAAAGTGAGTTCATGGAGAAATACAGTGAACACGGTTTGGGCAATGGGAGGGATGAACTCCAGCTGGACAGCCTAAAACAAATCAGGCCAGCGGATGGAAAGCCAGAAAATGTGAGTTACAAGCCACAAAGCTAATGGTCAGCAATGGACGGAATGCATTCCTAGGTCAGCTTTCTGAATGTTCCCAAGATGTCTTTAGCGTAGGCTTCGGTCTAATAACGCCTCGAGGAGTGTTTCAAACGGCCAAGGCATCTTTATTTTTGCACTGCTATCCAGATGCTGCCTGCTGAAATCTGTGATGATTGAGTCAGGGGAGTTGCATTGCACATTTCAAAGGGACTTGAACTATTGTTACATTCGAGGAGGGATGGGCCTCCATATGTTTCTTCAGAGAGAAACATATGCATGCATGCATCTAAAGACTGCCGCTGCGAGTAGTAAGGAACAAGCATTTACAATGCAATAGGTCTTGCATTTACTCGATTTTAAGCTATTGGCATTGTAAATGAATGCCTTTTATTTATGTTGTTAAAACAAAAAGTAAAAGGCATTGTTATTTGCAATGTCAATAGCTGAAACTCGCGTAAATGCGAGACCTATTTTATTGCAAATGCTTGATTTAAGTGGCCTCCGTTGTTACGAGGATGTGTCGTACAGCATACTTTATAGGGGTGTGCCCTTCCCTCACGTTTTATAATTTGTATAACGCGTTTTGCATCAGATGCTGGCATTCCTGCGTCCCAGATTATTGCATGAGTTGCTCTGCAATGTACTCAATTTTACAGCTGTAAATAACGCTAAATACTGGGTCATACCTATGATTTTTAAGTAAGAGTCTTTTTTAGATGTTAGCGGGTTGAGTACGCCGTCACAAAGGTGACGGATATCCCGTCACACTATTACTGTCTCCACAGGCTATAAAGGGATTGCAAAAAGGCGCCAAGTTCTAAATCGGGCCCTATATCTTTCCTGATAGAATGTATTGCCACTCATGATACCAAACGTGTATTTTGAAGTGCGCCGCGTTTCTTTGATGGTACTTTTAGTTAAAACCGCTCGCACGTCTTTCGTATTAATTTAGATGCCATTGGCTGGAGTGATTGTGCCGAGTAGCGCTCCAGACAGCATGTTTTCCGGTGTGTTCACCGGTTGTAGATTTTGATGTTAGAACAGGCACACATTTCATGGCGCCCTCTCTGGCTGGATTGCGCATTTTCGTAGAATGTATTTTGCATCGGTGCGCGCTCCTTTCCATTCTTAACCCGGACTTCACCTGGCAGCATGCAGCCAGCGGAGCTCGTCTCTCTCGCCCAGAGGATGGCATCTGTGGCATCGCTTATGCGGTGGTATCTGTGCCATCGCACAACTTTATTATGTGTGCCATAGTCGGGCGGGCTGTTGGTAATCTAAGCCACACGGGTTTAACGCCCACAATAATTCACAAGTGCCCTGCAGGTGCTTGGATAGCCCGCGCTTTGTGCGAGTCCAGATATGTCTATGTTTGCCTGCTTGTAGAGCAGTTATCCGTGACTCGTGTGATTGGAATGGCATGTGCTCAGCACGTGTGAACATTCCCAAAGGGGCAGCTTTAACGACGGATGCGCCCAGCCTTTCACATTTGTAGGAATATTCGACATAGGTCTTGACTGCAGTGCACCTTGCAAGTCTTTTGAGCCAAGAGTGTTGTTTCCGGTGCCGCGGCTGTTTGAGTGTTTGTGTGTGTGTGGGTGGATGGAGTGGGGGCAGGGGGAGCATTGAGCATGGTGGGCAGTGCTTATCGGGCAGCACACGAGGACTACATGGTTATTACAGGACATCCCGCCTTTAAATGGCGCTTATGGGAAGGCATCTGAGGTGGACAGAGGTAGCACGTGGGACAGCACTCATGGGAAAACACTTGAAGACTGAGCTAGAAAAAAAAGGGACAGCGCTTATGGGAAGGCACGTGAGGAGGGCAGAGCTAGAACAAGGGGCAGCGCTTATGGGAAGGCACGTGAAGACGGAGCTAGAACAAGGGGACATCGCTTACGGAAGGCACGTGAAGACCGAGCTCAAACAAGGCCAGCGCTTATGGGAAGGCAGGCACGTGAGGAGGGCAGAGCTAAAACAAGGGGGCAGCGCTCATGGGAAAGCACGTGAAGACAGAGGTAGTACAGGGGGACAGCGCTTACTGGAAGGAACGTGAGGAGGACTGATCTAGTACATGGGACAACAGTTATGATAATGCACGTGTGGAGGACAGAGCTAGTACAAGGGGACAGCGCTTACGGGTAGGCACGTGAAGACAGCTAGTACAAGGGGACAGCGCTTAGGGCACGCGAGGAGCACTGAGTTAGATCAATAGGGCAGATCTAGTACCTAGGACAGCGCTTACGAGAATGCACGTGAGGAGGACCGAGCTAGTACATGGGACAGCACTTACGGGAAGGCACGTGAGAAGGACAGAGCTAGTACATGGGACAGCACTTAAGGGAAATCACGAATGGAGAGGGCTGCAACATGGGACAGCACTTACAAGGACGCGCTTGAGGACAGGAATAGGCCAGAGGACTGCACTCATGGGAATGAATGCACGTGTGGACTACAGAGCTAGTAAATGGGACAGCAGCCATTGGAATGCACGTGAGGAGCAAACTCATAGTACATGGGGCAGAGCTTAGAATGCACGTGAGAATACGCTGCTCGTGCATGTATACTCTTTGTGCGGGGAGAGCACTTATGGGAAAGCACATACGGAAGAGAGAGCTTGTACGGGAAAAGCGCTTGAGTGAAAGCGCTTTACTATATAGTGCCAGCAGATATGAGATGAGGACAGCGTGCTGCCTGGAGGGGGGGCTGCTACTAGACTGTACTTCCTGCCCCCGTTCTCTTGCGAGAAGGGGAAATACGTTTTTAGGGGCTGGAGAGCATGGGGCAGTCTTTGAGCCGAGGGGCATCTTTTGCATGGGTTCGGCACTTGAGTGGGGTGACAGCACTTGAGTGGGGTGAGAGCACCTTCGTGGGGTGACGTAGCAGCACTTCTCCGGAGGAGTATGTCTCTTGCAGGGGAAGGCATCATTCGCGTGGATGGCACCGCACACCTGGGCGGCAGCTGTGTGGGCGGCGGCGCGCGTATGCTGGGAGCAGGCCTGAGCTGAAGCCGCAGGGAGGGCAGCCTTCGCGGCCCGGTAGCGGGTCGGTGGCCCTCGCTCGTCCTGGAGCTTCCGGCATCTGCGGCTGCCTCCCCCGGGCTCGTGCACTCTGCACACGGCGGTGCACACGGCCTCGGTCCTTTCGTGTTTTAGCCGGAATTAGGATTTGACAAGCAGCGCTGTTTTCTTTAGGTTAGAAAAATGTACATTGATTAGCACTCTATTCCGAACCCATTAGTCAGGATTTCATTAGGTTTACAAAAAACCCTACCACAGGCCATGGACGTTAAAACTAATTATTGCGCGTAAATACCAAACAAGCGGGAAGGACGGGGCTTCGAGTGTTTGTGTTGAAAGGCGGACCCCGGCATCCACGGCCCTGTGCGTGTTTCTCTTCTGAGCATGCATTTATCAGCAGGAACCGCCGCTTCGACGTAGTGACGTGTAAATCCACACAGTAATGCACCATGATATAATATCCTCATTGTGAAGAAAGTAGTAGTTATTCATTTTTCACGACTCAATTTAGCAATTCGTGTACAGATTCCTTATTTTAAATGAAGAAACGTCATGTCAGAGCCCTGGGAGCGTGAACGCGCATGTTAAGTTATTGATCCTAAACTGACGACAAATAAACATGATATACTGAAATGGATTTAAAGCAATCCCCAAGTGAAATAAACTACAGAATTCCTCCTACTGTGTAACTTAGAAAAAAGGCAGGGGGCCATCTGTTTTCACTCTGCCACGTGTTTATATTTGCATCGCGCTTTCACTTTCACTTTAAGTGAAAGCGCGATGCAAAAAAAAAATAAACACGCGGCTGAGTGAAAACAGATAGCCCCCATAAAGATAAGAAATTGCTTTGCAACAGCAGCAAAGCAGACGACCCTGTCCGGATCGGCCGGACGAAAAGGCGAAAGGGCGTCAACAAAAAAACCTCATTTCCTATGGCAGGCCACCGTTTAGCATAAACGGTGACGCCAGCCAATGGAAATGAGGGGCGGGGCTTCAAGCCCCCCCTTCTGAAAGTCCTCATCCACAATATCTCTCGCCAGCGAGCAGCGCATGCGCTGCAACGCTAGGCGAGACCTAAAAAGGGAGATGTGGAAAAGGAGGCATGCTCACTCTCTTCAGCTGCCTAGACACTATCAGTAGCGGCCTATGTTGCTGTTCCTGCACTCAAGAAAGTTTTTTTTATTTTTTTTTTAAACCAAAAAAACTTCACCTGGGGAGAGCATGACCTGCATACCTCTACCTATCTGTCAAAGTGGCAGAAAAATAGTTAACAGCTTAATTGTGAAAGGGCGCGATGTCCTTGGAGCCCGATCAGTTATCATTTTCATTCTAATGCTGAAAATTACTGGCAACTCGGGATTTCACAAACACAATACAATAATACTGAACAGTCTGTGACAAACATGGACAGATGGTAACCCTAGATGCTCTAAGTGTGTACATTCCTGGCATTTTGAAAAAAAGCTGGGGTGAGGTATTTATTGATATTTTTCTTCAGATGAGGTTGGAATTTTTTATGGTAAGCTATATTGACTAATTCACGCCGTCCAAAATGGCCACTTGCAGTATAAGTAAGGTTCAACTATGTATTCTAAGAAACCGTGATACATAGCCAGCTCGACATAAGCATTCTAGCCAGCTCCTCCTAATTTTCTCTCTCTCGCTCTCTCTCGCTCTCTCTCGCTCTCTCTCTTTCTCTCTCTCTCTCTCTCTCTCTCTCTCTCTCTCTCTCTCTCTCTCTCTCTCTCTCTCTCTCTCTCTCTCTCTCTCTCTCTCTCTCTCTCTCTCTCTCTCTCTCTCTCTCTCTCTCTCTCTCTCTCTCTCTTTCTCTTTCTCTTTCTCTTTCTCTTTCTCTTGCCCCAAGATGCCAAGGTGCCCTGAATGTAAAAATGTTTCCTATTCCGACTTGGCGTTTATAGTCACTCATTATTTTCCGGCCATGCCGTCCAGTAGTGTTACTCGAGTCCACTACCCTGCCCTCCAAACCTGCTTGTGCTTTGAAAAGAGATACGTTAGCTGACTGTATTACTGTAGATGTGTGTGCTTCAAGTCAGTATGTTGTGAGCTGCTTTTTGACGGTTTTGCGCCAGTCACAAGAGACTGTCTTTCCACTGATGTGGGAGATGATGGCGTTAATTCACTGGGTGTCTCGAAAAGCCTGACTTCATTTTCTATCTAGGAAATATTGTGCATCTTTTCTCAGGCTATGGGTTTTGTATTTTGGGTGAGGACTTGGGTGTGGATGCTAGTGGACAATGGCTTCCATGGGATGATTTGCTGAGTACTTGCGCTCTCCTCTTTCTGTAAGTTTTATGTCCTGGAAAAGAAAGGGAGTGTGAAAGGATTCTCTTTGGTGGTTTAACACTTCAACAAAGATTAATTTTAATGACATAACCTCACCTCCTTCCCCCTAGCTGGTTTGTAGTTGTGGGTTGTGTTATTCCTTAAAGGTATGTGTATGGTGGATGGGTTAGTTTGGCAAGACACATTTTCATCTCTTAACACAATTTTTGTTGTTGTAATTAATAACTGGTTGGGCTCTGTTACTGTGATGCTTGGGGGTGGGGACAGAAGTAAAAGGAAATCAATCCATTCTTTTTGAATTTCAAGTTGATGACATCTTGGAACTCTGGACCTGAGGGAGGCATGACTGGAGAATCATAGGAAAGTTTAACTTGAAACTTTGATTGGCAGTACTTAAAACTGAGAAACCGTTTATTTCTCCTGAGGCCAGTAATAGAAATGACCTTTCAGCTACAGACGTGTCTAGTTAATCGACCGAAATAGATGTAGGGCCCACAACACTACCAGGACATTCTTTGAGTGGCGCCATTAGCCTTTAACAAGGTTTCTTCACTATTTATAAAAATAGAGTGATGGTCTCTCTGACCCTCTCCAGTGTATTCTGAGACTTGCAGTTTTTCACATCACAATACTTTGTGTTTGTTTTCCAAATAAAGTCTCTGGTATAAGCAATCTTCTTATGTAAGCTTCATAATCATTAGTGACATCCAAAGAAGCCCTACTGTAACTCGAGATTGAACTAACCACCTCCTCAGATAGATGTTGATTTTCCAAGGCCGGGTGGTCTGCACCAGACTTCTTGCAGCATCTTGACAAAGGTAAATTTCAGCTCCTCTGATGGTCAGTATTAACTGTGAAACATATGCCAGGAGATTACTTATTTGTATGAGCCTCGATGACCGATGAAAATGCAAAAATGTGAATTAGAAGACTGTGTACCTGAATCAAGTACCTACTTCTGAGTGCTGTCATAGGAACGTGCAACTGCTCGAGTGTTTTAAAAAACTATCATGAAGTTGAATAGTGTTCCTGGCTGGGCGATAGTGAGGATTTATGGTTAGGACCTCAGAATTGTCTTATAATACATTGAAACGGGCCCTTAAAGTTAATTGTGTAACTGGGTAAAAGGCGGCAGTATATGCAAGCATCACAGCAGGCTTAGAAGATCTATATCCGTCTGAGACAAAGGAATTAGATTTTCCTGCCTTTAAGTGGGTTTATAATGATTAAGAACTTATTGGTAGTGTTAAATCCCTTCTTATATTTTCTGTGAAACATATCCTGTCAGTTGTTATGTATTTTACCCAATGATGATGATCTCATCTCGTAGGAGCATGTTTTTCTTTTCAATAACATTTCTGAAAAAGGTGCGTTTGTTTGGTAAACCGAACCAAGAAAAAGCTTTTTCTTAAATGTTTCTATTGTATCTCGTGAGCTGTCAAATGAAGGTTATGTTTTTTGTTGTTGTTCACAGACGTATTGTCACTTTTGAAAAGGGTTAAAAAATATAGCCTAGAAAGCTATACGCTGCAAAAACTAGACCATATTTTATGTTCAAGAAAAGATAATTCCAATAATGGATCAAATGGGATTATTGGCAGACCCTTGAACTGATGACATTGAGCCATTCATAAAAACATGGAGATAATTATGTAAAGTGCTTATTGATTGCTTTTCAGTTCCTGTACTTGGTTTGGCGAACCCTTCCAATGTGTTTCTGAAGCTCAAATTAGTTGACTTGTCCATCAGTTCGATCTCATGCGGTGTAAGGTTTACACAGAACTATTGCATATTTGCTTTGTCCCATTTTGTTGGGCACTCCTAGTCTAGCTAAAATAAACTGTGATTTGTAATTGGATCCCTTGATTTGGGAGACACCAGGATTCAAGTGTGTGAGAAGCTGGCTTGGTATATGGTGTACACTTATGTAAGTGGGCACCTTGCACCAATCCAGACAACCCTTATGGTGATTTTAGTGGTCTTAGACAACCTTGGAAAGCTCTTTAAGTGGTAGCTGTGGAGAGCAGCCTTCAGGCTTAATCCAGAAGGAGTGTAAAGCAGCTTGTTTTACCAGAACATAATCTTATAGGTACAGATTAAGTGAAAAAGAACCACACAGTATATTTATAAAAATATGTATTCATTATAATATACTCACTAACACATTCAGGTATCTCCTAACCGGAGATATACACAATGCAAACAGTACTTTTCAATAGAAACAGGTAAGTAGCACACAATACTCAGTGGTCGTCAGGGGGAAACCAAACCATATACTAAAATAGTGGTATGCGAACCACGACTTATGTCAAGACTATATCCAGAAGACGTAGAAGTGCCGGGGACCCAAGGAACCACCCGAGGTAAGTAACCAGGAGCTCCACAGAGGCCGTGTGCAGAGTGGGAACATGACGCAGGATCAATGCAAGTCAATGGGTAAGTCGCGGTTGCAATTTTAAAGAAGGACCCTTCCCAGTGGACCCTGAAGAAACCCCTTGGAAGACAGAAGGTTGGAGAGCCACCCCACCCGTGGATATCCTAGGAACCAGGATACCTGCACCAGGGAAGCCGGGGCATAGGTGTGAAGTGGCGTCGGAAACCGTAGTTGAACTCAATGGAGGACTTCAGAAAGATGCTGCTGCTGGAGAAGGTGAAAGTGTCCGGTGGAACCCAAAGGTGGATTCAAGATGTGAAGAACCTGCAAGCAGAGGGGACAGAGTCTAGGCGACTCAGGAGTGACCAGGAGGCACAGAAGACGAATGCCCACCAATGTCGAGTGTTGCAGGGGACCTGACGATGACCTTGAAACTGCAGCTGTGTGGACCAAGTGACATTGTGGAAGACCAGGAGCCGTACACGAGCTGTCCCACCTCGAATGTCGAGAGTTGAGGGGTCTGGGTCAGGCGGGAGCACCGACAAGCCTTGGCAACTGCAACCATCGTGGAAGTTGAAGAAGGTGCAATGTCGGGACTAGCTAGGTCCAGGAGACTCCCCACAAGCAGGGGAGTGAGGGCAGGCCCTGAGCAATCAGGGGAGCCCGAAGAATTCAAAGATGACCCTCAAGGAGACCCACAGGCCGGAGGCACTGGAGTTGCGAGAGGACCTTGAGCAGCTCACCAAAGATGCAGGCCCACGGTGCAAGTGATGCAGTGAGGACGAAGACCTTGATCACTGGAGATGCTTGAGGTGGGGGCTACTTGGAGCCCGAAGATCTTGGTGGAAGGAAGCCAACAAGCCTTTGCAACTACAAGTCGATGCAGTGCACAGGGGTTTGGTTCCTGCAGCTCCGACGAGGAATACTGGCCTCAAACTTGGTGAGAGGACAGGGCAGCCCTCGAGGGATGTGAAGAACCACCACCTGTGTTGCTGAGCCTTTCGGAGTCCGTGGGAGCACAGGATCAGCAGACCTGTCAGCTTAGTTGCGGTACCTGCAGATGCAGGGAAGTGACTCCTTCACATCAAGGGAGATTCCTTCAGGTGTCTTGGATGCCCACAGGCCTTGGAAGGTTCCTGTATGGTGCACAGGCATGGACATTGAAGCAGACGAGCAGGGCGAGGAGATCAGGAGCAGCAATAGTCTTCCCGGTTGCAGCCTTGATGCCCAGAGCGAAGTCCAGAGTGCCCAGACGGTAGAAGAAGAAGTGGTGTCTGAAATGAATCTTGTCCCATGAAAAATCTAGGGACCCACCCACAGGTAAGCCCTTAAATACCCTAAGGAAAGGGTTGGGACGATTCAGGGGTCCGTCCCTAAGGAGGGGCTGGACAAGGGGGCGGATACTCCCCTGTCCTTTGTCCAGTTTTGCGCTAGAGTGGGAGCCAAAGGCTCCCTGGTTTGAACTGGACTATGCATGGAGGGCACCAAGTGTGACCTGCACGCAGATTATGTGGCGCTGGCAAGCGCCCCCAGCCTGCCTCAATACACTAAACCCTGTCTGGGAGGTGGTCACACCTCCCTGTGACAGGATACCTATTGTTCTGCCTTCCCCTGCCTGAGCTTGGCTCAGCAGCAGGAGGGCAGAAACGTGTCTCTGGCCGGCAGCAGCCCTAGCTTGCTGCCCGGGTCTGGAAGACTGGTACCGGGAGCACGAAGGGCCTCCCAAGGGAGCTTTACGGTGAACATGTTTGATACCAAACAGAATAGGATTCGTTACAGCCAGTTTCGAGATGGTCACCGCGTAATGATGCGGTGCCCCTCTATATGTTATATGGCTGTCTCACTTACAACCCGGGAGAATGGACTCCGTAGGCTGTAGGGGTGTTGTCCTGCTCATGCAGGGGCACCCTTACACTTAGAACCGAGCACCCTGCCTTCAGGATTGTAATGCCTGCCTTAGGGGTGAATTATAGGTTTTAAGTGCAGCGACCTTAGATATAGGTAAACCTATATCTTTCGTAAGTGGTGCTAGCACCAGCTTACACAGGCTGCAACGGCAGGCCTGTAGTTACAGTTTGGGTGGTCTCCCATGGGTGGCATAATACATGATTCAGCCCATGGGGGACCCCTGGTGCACCTATGCCCTGGGTAACTTAGTACCATATACTAGGGACTGATAAGGTTACACCAGTGTCCAATCTGGGATGTACCTAAGTTACTTACCATACCAATTTAGGGGAGAAAGCACAGAGATAGGGGTCCTGATTAGCAGGATCCCAGTCAGAAACAGCATTACATCAAGCAAAAAGTGGGGGTAGCCATAAAAGCAGATCCTACTTTACTTCAAATGGGTTGTGCTTTGTTTGGTTACATATAAGGACATATGCCTGTGTAAAGAGTAGAGGGCAAACCATGGCTGCTACCTAATTTCCAGCTCATGTAATAGCAGACGCTTGCATCCCCACCATGATCCTCCTGGAGAATGTGCCTTAGGAAAGTGAAGTTGAAAAAGTTAAGTGGTCTCCTTTTTACTGGTACCTTCTGATTGTATCTGGTTCTCAAACTGCTTCATGGCATTTTTAATGACATCACTCATGGTCGTTTATGTCAGTGCACCAGGATAGCTTGTACCCAAATAATTCTTAGTTGAAACCTTTTAATTCAAAGTAACATTGAAGAGCCAAAACAGAAAATAAACAGCAGACAGAATTTAACGCAGTGCCAGGTTCTGGAACACTTAAAATAATACAGGGATAGTTTAGATTCAGGATTCTTAAAGGAACATGTTGTAACCTGTCTTTGTATTGGCCTGACATCTGCCCCTTTAATTCTTATGCATCATATGGAGTCTTGGGGTGTCCTGGACAAACAGTAATCAGTTGGTGGCTTGTCCAGAATTGGCTGTGCTCTGTGTTGGCGGATGCAATAAAGACTTGGAAACTACCCTTCCTGCGTGGGTGCTTCTCAACAGAACAGCTATATTGTGATGTTGATGGGGAGGGTTATGTCCAAGAGGGTAGATCATGAAGAGTGGCAGAAGATCACACTGACTAATTGTTAAACATATTTATAACAAATATTTGGTTACACTTTGACACCAGGAGGAGCAGTAGGATTATAAGAGCTTGTGGCGCAGTCCAGCTCTGGTATTAAAGACTGTTAGCCAACTCTATACCTCATAAGACGATGGACACTTCGAAAATAATATGTCTGGTCAGTGTAACACACTTGCATTCCTAGAAAATTGTTTGTAGAAAACTGTTGTGCAATATGTCACAATGACACTTTCTAAAAATGTATTTCTTAATTGTTGTTTTTTCCACCTATAAACAAGGCCCACATGCCAAAGGTAGAATCAGGAAAAGCAAAGCACTCGAAATAGGGAAAGAAGCATATTGCATTTTGTACAAAACAAGCATGGGTAAGGCCAATAGGTTTCTCCTTTGGGACCTATTGGCTTTGCCAATGTCATTAAGCCATGTTGTACAGCATCAACGAGATGCTGTGAAGCATGGCAAAAAGCTTTAAAAAAATGTGGTTTTGCGTCATTTTGTAGGCATGCGCATGCTCTATTATGCCTACTCACCTACAAAATGACATGGGCGCCATTTTTTAAATATCCTGGTTGGGATGCAGTGGTAAATTTAACAAAATATATATATATATATATATATATATATATATATATATATATATATATATATATATATATATATATATATATAGCACAAAAACGCATTTAAGGTGTATGGCTAGCAATTTGCTGCCTGGTCCTCTGCAAATAATAATTTTCAGGTTGAGCGTGAGCCAGCGCGCAAGCGCTGCTCTGCGAAGAGCTGTGGTAATTCAGTACGGAGAGAAGCTCCACCTACTACCCGCCCTTATTTTTCATTGGCTTGTGTGTTTGTCCTTTGTAAATGCTGTCTTCTGATTCATTATGAGGCTTGTTAGTCCCTCCTTAGTACAGCCATATCGTCATTTGTATCCTCCCATTTCTACTGGCCCCTTTACTTGGTTGTTACACAGGTGTGTACTATTTCCTTTCGGAGCCGGAGCCCGCCGCAGGAGATGGACCAGGTAAATGTGTGTTTGGGTGCCTCCTACCCCCCTCCCGTTGTCGTGCCTTCTCCCCCCCTCCACCCTCCCTCCTGTTGTCCGTGCCTTCTTTTCCCCTCCCCGCCCTCCCTCCCGTTGTCTGCGCCTTCTCCTCTCCTCCCTCCCCCCTGCCCGTTTTCCGTGCCTTCCCCCCGCCCTCCCTCCCGTTGTCCGTGATGTCAAGTTGCAATGGGTCTCGTGTAAATTGGAGTCCTTTTGCTTGTTTTAAAGATCGATCAGTTTTTTGCAAGTCAAGTTGAGGAAGTGATTATAGAGCCCGGTAGGGACCCGTGTCATAGTCTGTTTTTAAGTCTGGTCTAAGACCCGCCTTGCTGAAAGCCCCGCCCTTCGCCACTGCTTATCCGTGGATTGCAAACGTCTGGGCTCTGAAGTTATTGCAACTTTATCACCATTTGCCTTACAAAACATCTATATTGAATAAAAATGGAAATGACCGTTGGGTCTTGGCGAGAAGATGCAGGAGGCAACAGTTGTCCACACACTGGATGCAGTGCTTGAAATGGAAAAATAGAAGCAGGTACTCTGTAGCAGAGTACCTGCTTGTTTCTGAGAAGTGCTGGTACTCTCCAATTAAAAGTATAGCATTTCTCTTGAAGTGCCGGTACTCTCCCTCTCAAAATAAAAAAGTGCTGGTACTCCGTACCGGACAGTACCGGACCATTTAAAGCACTGACTGGATGCCAATGGCATCTAGAACTGCCGACATTGGCATTGGGGGACCAGGGTCCAGTCTCGGCGTCGGCTGAATGAACACCATGTAATTCTGGGCAAATCACTTTAATTTCCCGGTGCCTAAAAGATGAATGTCACCTTGTGCAATATAACTCATGCTCATGTAAAGCGCTTCAATAGCTTGGGGTCGAGTTTGTGCTATACAAAAACTGCACAACACAAACCCCGTCATGAGCGTGATGCAGCCCGGCTAGCTCTAGTCCTATTAAGCAGGCGGCGATTCCAGAGCGCGTACACGACCCTCGTCACCCTTGCGTCCCCAGTAGGACCTGCGTCGTGTCTGACCGTGAACGCGCATCCCCGGCTCCTGAGCCATTGACTGCCTCTGCCGATTGTATTTATTGCAATGAAAACACAGCAAGTGCATAATTACATTACAGAAGAAACACGCTTCTTCCCTCGCTCCCCCCACCCCCTTCTCCTCCCTGGAACTATAAACATTGTGTACAGCTGGGATGGCAACCGTGAGAAAGCTAAATTTAGCATCTGATGCACTGCTTAAGGTGGGCCAGTGCGTACCTGGGTGTTGCGTGTGATCCGAGGTCTTTTAGGGGGGAGGGGGGGGGAGCGTCTGATTTCTGCCCCAGCCTTTTCATGTCCTACTGAGCATGAAATGAAATTTGTGAATTAGGGAGTCGATGGCTTAGAGACGACTGAACAGAAAGCAGCAATGACTTCGATTGTAATTCAATTGTCTTTCCTCATTTTCACACATCCTAATGTTTCTGCGTATTGCAGAGCATTTTTTTGGTAAAAAGCCTAGTTTCATATTTTGTAACTCAACGTACGCAGTTGGTCAGCAAACGCGTCTGCGTCATACAAGGTGACCACCAGCTGGCTAACAAAACAGAGAGCAGCTATTGAACCAAGATTCAGTCAATCAGGATTTATAAAGTGCGGCAAATTTCCCTTTTCTGTGACTTGGTGAAAATCAGAAGTGCAACAGAGTGCTGCTCTTGTATATGTGAATACCTCTTTCGGAATACCACTAGTTTTGTGTTTGTGCAAGTGAGTAATGAGTCAAAGCACTCTGCTGGCAGGAGAATAGCATGTTGGCCACAGATGACATGTTACGGGCATTAATTAGTAGAGCCCTTGTTCAGTCATTGGTATGGCCTCATGGCGCTCTCAACAGCCCGGCGACTCTCCACATGGTTCTCTGGTTTCTGTCGCAGGCCAAAGTCTGATCCAGTTGGTGTTGATGTGTTAGTGTGTTCTGGTCATATTGGGAGCTTCGGAATTATTCATTGAATTGTGAGTCTGTGACATTGGTTTCCTATGCCCGATTGTCAAATCGGGCCATTGCCTGTTAAAAGTGTGTGTGTGTTCGCTCGTGTGTGCGCTCGCTCGCTCTGTGGAGGGCCTTGTTACCCGATTGTGTTGGACGTATGTTATAAGGTCTGTCCAGAGGGGTCTGTTGTTGTGAGGTTTACCCTGGTAGGAGACACTGTTATGGGCAGAGCGATAACCAGGTGGCAAATCTGTGGTGTATTGGAACTTGGTGAGGTGTTCTTCCTCATGCGTGGGACGTGTCTTGTTTTTTTTTTTTTAGTGTTGTTGTGAGGCATGTGTCATTCTTAGGCAGTGTTGGGTGTATGAAAGGTGTTCTATATCCGGTGTTCTATATCCGTTTAATTTTTGTGTTTCTTAGCCGTTAGTACCACCTGTCTCGACATTCGATGGACAGTTGCTACTTTTTTGGGAGAAAGTTATCATTCTTGTCACTTAATTTTGATTTAAAAAAAAGTGTGCTGCATGTACCTTAACCTCCAGCAGAAATTTCCATTACATCAGCAAAATATTTTTGTGTGTTCTCACTTATATTTCTCACGTGCCCCAAATGCCCCGTATTTAGTCTGTAAGCAATATTTACTTTAATGAGTTTCTCTTACTGCAGGCCGGACATGCGCTGCTTCAGCTGAAACCGCTTGTGTTTTTTTAAGCAGCATGGCCGCCTCCGTAACTCGGACGCCTGCTTTCAATCACCGTAACCCGGCATCATCTCGTGTTTGTTTCAACGCCCCCCCCAGTAAAATGGATTTAGAAATGATTAGCGAATTAAGTCATGTGAATTCCAGGTAGCACATAATCCTGTGCTAATGGGCTGAAGCTGACAACAGCACATCTGTGTTACATGTCATCTGTACTAAAGCCACCTGACGGGTTGTTTTCAAAAGCCTGTTTTATTAACAACACCACTACCAATAACACCACCACCACCAATGCCACCAATACCACCACCACCAATATCATCACCACCACCAATATCACCACCACCACCAATATCACCACCACCAATACCACCGCTACTACTACCACCACCATCAATACCACCACCACCAATACCACCACCAATACCACCACACCACCACCAATGCCACCACCACCGCCACCACTACCAATACCACTACCACCACCTCAGCGCCTCTCGCTCTCTAGTAATAGCAGGGGCACTGTACGAGGCCGGAGCTGCAGCCGAGACCATCCCCCCCTCCCTCCCTCCATGCCTGCCTTAAAGCACAGCCCGCAGTGCACCAGGAGGTGAAGCCAGGGCCCTACTACAGCTGGAGTGTATTTTATTAGGCCAAAGATAGCAATGACATTATGCAATGCCACACTGCACACTCAAATCACGGAGAGGGCAGGAAATAGCCCCCCCCCCGCTCTTCCTCCAGAGCCGCGACACTGTAATCACAGAGCCAAAGGTGTTGGAGCGCCTTGTTAGTGTTTATAGCTCAGATCATATGTAACTCTCCCTTCACACTTTGTGTCTGTGTAATTTACAACACTTACACATCTTCTTCACTGCACTATTTATCACTACTTTGAAGACGTCGCAGGCCGGTTTCTTCCACTGATATTTACAATCTAACAAGCGGCCGAGAAGGCCCTTTATTGCAATGTAATAGGTCTTGCATTTGCGAGAGTTTAAGCTATTAGTATTATAAATGACAATGCCTTTTATTTATGTTTTAAAACCCAAAACATAAATAAAAGGCATTGTCATTTACAATGCCAATAGCTCAAACCCGCGTGAATGCGAGACCTATTGCATTGCAAATGCTTGTTTAAAAAGGCTGCCTGTGAAGGGAGGGGGCACCGGTGGGGCGCGAGAGGATGGGAAGGAAGCAGCAACAAGAAGCGTGAGGGTGGAACTTGGCAGCAATGCGGAGCTGGTAGGGGAGGGGAAGCCCATAGTGTAGCAGTTCTGCCAGTCCTAACTTTATGCATAGTGTATTTACTCCATAGCTGAAAGAAAGCACAAGAGCACACATCATATATCAAATTTCACAGCCTCTTTACTTTTCTCCAGGAAGAGCTGAGTTATCTTTTCTTGGTCCATTGATCTGCTTTACTGATGCACACTTTTACCACACGCTACCTCTGGCTGTTTACACGGGCTGTAGCATGCCTTGCTGTTTACAGGCCGTCCGTTTCTGCTATTGGCTTCCTCTTCACATTTATTGTTTTCTGAACTTGCCACATGCTACCTAACGCTTGATAGAGCCTACCTAACACAGTGTACTTCCAACTTTACTCTGCTTTGGATTTTTGTACCACCAAGCCTTTTACTCAGGCGCTTAGTCGTGACGACTACTGGTGGCCTAATGATGACCCTTAAATCTTGACTGGATCGAAATGCCATCAACAATCCTGGAAATTGAGAATATAAAGAAAATTATTGTCCTTGTCATCAGATGGAGGAAGTTCCACTACAACTTCTATATTTATTGTAGTCTATTGACAGTTATTGATAGACACTTGTATACTTATTTACTAATGGAAAAGAGCAAGAATACCCCAAAAGAGGTCATAGTGAGAATTCAGGGTGAGAGGCTAAGATCCCCAAGACACTGTACGTTAAACCACAAATTGTGCGGGAAAGGATATCAAAATTAAGTCCCTTAAATTGCATCAGACATTTAGCTACTTTCAAACAGATCCCTACTTTGAAAGAAATCAGCTTTTTGGACCCTTCCCTTGTACAGTTCAGTATGACAGGAGGAGGGTGAATTTACATTTGTGCAATTTCATTCGAAAATGGTAATAGCAATGTTCTTGGTTAAAAGAACTGACTTAATTTTACATAGTGTATAGCTATGTGAGGATATTGGTTCTCCTGAGCAAAAAAACAAAACATAAGAACGAGGTTCTCCAGCTATATTCAAAATCATGGGGGCTATCATCTACACAAGTGGAGTTCCCCCATTTAGTGGTAACATGGCCATGCAAGAACTGGAAGAACCAGAATCAGTGATGTGAACCCACTGATCCTTTGAAATAAATAATAGCAATATTTCAAAATGATTTGTGAGATAATGAGTAAGATTATGACTGTGATAACGTTGAGCCCTGTTCGCCTACTAAAGGAAAATTTGACTCCAATAGCATGCAAAGAGGGAAAAATGGAACGTCAAAAGTATGTTAGGAAAATGGGCCTCCAGCAGCATCAAAGATCTTTGTTCAGAATGTCCACAGGTATAATGACCTAGCTACAACACTGGTTTTCATCAAAATCTTGGAGGAATAATCGATATTGATTTTGAAAGAAACATCTATGCGGGAGTGCCCTTCAGTTGATGGTTTTGTTTGCCTGGAAAAAGTGCCACTCTGTCTAACTCTGGTTACTCATCAGGTGGTCAGCTCATATTAGTATCCGTATTGGATGGAGGAAAAAGTACTGTTATTGGCAACAACTTGTAATTGGCTGTTGGTCTGTTCTATCCAACTCTTTAAAATGCAAAAGGAATACAATTTGATAATTTGTCTAAATGTTTATATACCACCCAGTTGTAAACGGTTTGATGAACAATTGGCTAAATTCAATAATGATGGTGTTTAGTTTGCACTGTTGTTTTCCATTTGCCCTTTTCATAATAGCTGGGAATTTTAATTTTAAAATGCCGCTACAGAATACATATTTATCTAGAAGACCAACTTCCTTTTGATGAGATTCCAAAAGTTGGCCTACAAACTGACTATTGCTCTGGTAAAAGCTTCTAGGTGCTGACAACCTTAGTACAACATAATCTAATTCATCTAAATGGACGGCTCCCAAGCAACAGCCCGGCAGCCGCCATATTCAGATATGACGGTATACAGGTCCCAATTGACTGATTTTGTTTCTCTGGAGTAGTTTTGGGATATTGATGGTTTTGAGGTTATCGATATAGGGGTAAGTGACCACTTGGCGATGAAAGTAGTCCTTAAAGGGAAACACAGCAGACGTAGTAAAAAAAATCCTTGTTTTATGTGTAACTTAGTATCATATATTGAGGGTCTCTATTACAGATGAAACTCTGTGAGAATTATTTAAGATAAAAATTGATGAAGATTTGATAGACGAGAGTGAGATTGGTATTGTGGTAGCTTTTTCTAAATGTGCATACTTGGGTGATAAATTATTTCGAGTACTAATTTTTTTTATAATGAATTTAGTCAAATTATGAATTATTAATGGTACAATAGAATTTTTTTTATTAAGTGAATAGAAGTGCGTTTATTAATGTAGTTTTGTTGTGCCGCCTTTTTTCAGACACACCATTTTATAACTATGGCTGCTGTTTTTGATGTTCTGTTCATCCTGCTCCTGCTGATTACCTCTCACAATCAATGTCCCCCTGTGTGTCTTCTTTCCAGACAGTCTTCGTGGAGGACCGGACACTGTGATTACATTGGTTATTTTCCTTGCAGAGCATGTATTTTAAATGCAACTTTCTTCATGTATTGACTGTATCAATCCCAAGGACACTCCCACTGGTAGTTAGAATGTGGGCCTGCCAGCATCCACTAGAGTATGGGTCTTTGTTTAAAAATGTGTCATATTGTGTTGTACATGTCTGGACTACGCTGTTGCTGCTGGAGTTTTCCTTTCCTTAGAAATGGATTGGTGTTCTATTTTTGATGTGACAATCTTAATTCTGATTTGCTCAATATGTGTCATCACTAGTCATACCATGCTGAATTTCCAGTCTTTGCTTATCATCTGTCCATAAAGTGTATGGTTCTTACTGGGGTGAGCCATAGACTTTGTTTTCTTCACAGAACTCTTTCCATTTTTTGAGAGACTTCCCTTTCCATTAAAGGTGCTGTCTGTATGACTTTTGTTACTAATTAAAAGTTAAAATAATTCTGATTTTTATATATGTACTCTGTATCTTAGCCTTCATGGCACATTCTGCATTTCTCTTTAATGCCTATTTTGAGATATTTATAATAAAACCTCTTAACCTTTCCCTGATTTAGAAATCAGTTATTGAGTGTGCCCAGTTACTTATTACTCAGCAAGTTTTTGTTGGGCCTAATTTTGAGGAGGATGGTGACTCTTAACGCACGATCATGGGTGCTGGAGTGGAAACTCTGAGGTAGGAAATTGGGGTTTTGCTCTCACAAACACGGTAGCAGAGGATGGTTGCTAAGCACACCTCTTCTTTTGTAGGGATCCCCAGAAAGATTTCTTAAGGGCTAGGGAATCCTTAATGCCCAGTTAGAGGGAGAAAGGAGTTTTGGAACTGTGCCAAAAGTCTCTTGCTGGAGACTCTAGAGGAGTGCACAGCAAGTTACTGTGTTGTGAGTGCCCAAACGATTTGGAGTGCAAGTATGAATAGGATGCATTGATTTGTATATAGTCTAAGAATTTGTGATGTTTGTTGGAGTATGTTTGAGGCATGGATTTATGTTTCTGTTGTGAGTTGTTTAGATATGCAATGATGATTGTGGGTTCAATTGGTGGATTGATTACTGTTGTACTGATGTACTATTCGTATTTGTAAACACATTTGGAGATGTATTGGTTTATTGTTTGCTTTGGTTATCGGATTTGTAGAAATCCAAGATCTTGAGATATATTGGTTTTACTTGTCTGTATAAAGTGGTGTGTAGAACGAGGCGCTGCATACACATTGATAGGGATTCTGAACTAACGAGTTTTCTTTTCTAGGATGCATGTTTAATTTGTGTTGGTGATTCGTGCTCTTGAGTGCACGGGAGCAAGTGAACTGACTAGGGTGAATTGCAAACCAATTCCAGGTTTTCCGTTCTTGAATTTGAACTTTGTTAATTTCTGAAGTGCTATGGGTTGTGTTTGAAATATTTTACTTGATCTATTGACCTTTTCTTCCTTTCTGGAGTAAAACTGACAAGGATTGTTTTAGTTTATCGGTGCCAAAGAGGTTTTACAATTGTTTCCTGTTTACGGATAAGTCGTGCAGTAATTGGTTGGTTAGCCAGGGAGCCGCCCTGGAATTAGTGAGATGTCACCACAAACCAGTGTTCTGATTGGTTTCTTAATGATGAAGCCTCGTTGTGATAGGTTGACCTTTGACAGAGCCGCAGTGTGATTGGTTGTTGTTTGCTAGTTTGGTTGTTGTGATTTTGAGGTGATTCTTTTGAGTTTAATTTAAGTAGAAATATTGGGGAATGTGTTGAAAAAGCCTAAAGTTTCAGTTGTGCCTGCTATAGAGAGTCAGAAAATACCAGCAGATGGAACGCCTGCATGCGAAATGATGAGGGACATTTGGTTTCATACATGTACCTGGATCTCTGAATGAAATGATTATACGGCTTCCTATAAAGACTAGCAGTTTCCTGTAAAGGGTACTTTTAATAATAGAAAGTTAGATTTCCTGTTGCAGACTATGTGTGACATGAAGTCAGTGCCCAGACCTTTACAATTTGAGGCTTTAAACCAGTGGGATATAGTGGCAACAAAGAAAGCAACAAGGAAAATGTCAGAACATTTGAAGGGCTCATTTGGACAGTTCCTTGAGAACAAATGGCACTGACCAGAACAATGCTGGTGGGAGGATATGATCGAGTGTGTAAATTCCTTCCTGCTATAGCTAAGGAAACAAATATAAACAAGACAAAAAAGAAAAGCCGAATAATGATTCTGATGAGGATCATTTTTAGGTCTCGCCTAGCGATGCAGCGCATAAGCGAGATCTATTGTTGTCGACTTCCTTAGCGATGCGGGACAGGATAGGTGCACGCGCTTAAAATACATCACTGTCTGTGCCGAAGCTTAACAGACCGGCGATGTGCACTTTCTCAGACCGGCGATGTGCACACTCACGGCGTGTGTATCAGCTTGCTCCAGGACAGCACATTGCACGCGCACGGCGTGTCTTTCAGCTTGCGCCTGGAGCTTGCCCCCGGACAGCAGATGAGCACGTGCAGGCGTCTCTTAACTTTCGAGCGCTCCCACCGCGCGCTCGGCTGGACAGCCCCATCGGCCTGAGTTGGCGGCGGGTCGGCGCTTTGTGCACGGCTGAGGAGAAGCGCTGTTTCTCACTCAGGAGGGACTCCGCTAGCGCCCTGTCCCTGCCGGCATCCTCCCAATGCGCTCGAGGCTGAAGGCGGGAGGCTTCTGCGGCTGCAGTCCCCATGTACTTACGAGGCGAAGGAACAAGGTGGACAAAAAGAGGTAGGGTTTGTTTCAAAGAAAGAATAATTATAACATCGCTGTAAAACATTGGCCCGATGACAGCGCAGGAAATCGAATAAGTGCTGTTGCTCATTAGTTGACTCGATTCCAAACGTGTACGGCGTCTCTTTTACTGAGGAGATGTGCACGCGTACAGACACGCGATGTGCACATCTCCTGTCCCCCTTCCATCGTCGCAAGCCTCACGCAGTTTCACTTTGGTAATGTGCACGCGCGCTCAGTTCGGGATGTCCTCAAGCCCCGTGAGCGACGCGCTTTCGCTTGTTAATAAATGCCACTCAATGCAATGGGAAAATCTGAGGTACTCTTCGACATGTTAAAAAATAGACTTTCTTGAATTTTGAATAGATTTTATAATATTTTGACATATTTGTTGCATGGTTTACATAGACAATTTGTCATTTTTCGGCTGGTGCACAGACTCTTGCGAGTCAAGCCACACCTGTGGCTCAGCTCTTGCTCTCCCTGATAACTTGTTGGCTATCCAACCTCTAGGTCTCACTGAACTTAGACCCACCTGGCACATATGTGGCCTTAAGCAGATAAGGGAATCTTGTGCTACTAAGCTGCGCAGTCTTAATGAAGCCTGGAAACGTATTAATTTCCTCGTGCTTTCGCTCCCAATCTCACACACTTACCTCTCTAGCAACTCATTTCCTTCCTAGCACTGTCTCTATTTCCTTCCCTTTCATCGTCTTTCCCTCGCATTCATTCATTTACTCTCGTGTCTTTCAAACTCCATGTCTTCATTTATTTTTTCCGTGTAAATTACATTTATCTATTTTGACGAGGCTCTGTCATGAGGCCCAAACCGAACTCGCCGAGAATTTTAATAGTATACTTTCGGCTTATGACGGCAGCAAGTCAGCTCAGAACGGCGCTGCTTCTGTCTGCTGAAGCCGAGGCAGGGCCCAGGACAGCTTCGCCTGCTCCTTCAGTGGGCAGCGCATTAGTCCGACCTCAGAAGGTTTCAGTACAGCACGGGACACGCGATCCAGAGTGGGTGCCAAATCATTGTCTAAAGGCACAATATTAAATGTGCGGCTCAATTTAGGACCAGCGCCTTTTACAAACAAGCATTTGCAATGCAATAGGTCTCGCCTTTACGCGAGTTTAAGCTATGGGCATTCTAAATGACAATGCCTTTTATTTATGTTTAAAAAACGAAAACAAAAATAGAAGGCATTGTTATTTGCAATGTCAATAGCTCAAACTCGCGTAAATGCGAGACCTATTGCATTGCAAATGCTTGTTTTAATGATCTCTTGAATACTAGACCTCCTCCATACATGAACAAGTGACACTAGGTTAGGACCTGATACAGGTGCTGGTAGAGATGGTGGTACAGTTGTGCAGAGTCCTACTACAACTGTAGTGGTACCAAGTGCACCAACTGAGACCGTGATGACTGCTGTGCCTAGCACAAGTGGAGATATACAATTGAGAGTACAGACTCAAGCTGTTGTACCTGTAAGAACAGTGATGGTGGAAGAAGCTCCTAAAGAAATTAATATTGGAATTTTGAGAAATGAATTTGGTGAAATGCTGCATAAAACTGTTGACTTAAATAGGTTGTTGACTTATAATGCTGATGAAATGAGATATTTGATTAAGGAAGCAGCCAGATGTGCAAATGAAGCACACAAATAATTGGAAGAATTAGCTGATGAATTAGAGGTTGGCATCAGCAAGATCAAAAATGTGAAACAAAACTACAAAATGGATTTGACACATGATGAAATCATGGAAATGGGTTTTATTACATTGAGAGTCCATATTAAAGATTTAATTGAGAAAACAAGGGATTGGAGTAATTTGAAGAAATATTGAGCGAGATCAAAGAAAGGGACAGCAAATAAAAAGAGAATGAAAGGGACTGAAGGTAGGGCAAGAGGTGTCACTAGTGATTCAGAAGTTGGGACAGGAGCAGTTTTAGAATTTCCCTTGAGAGAAGTTCATGGAGGAAATCTTGCGCATGTGCCCTGGACTCGAGCTGTATGCATTCACTAATAATTCCCCATATTGCGGGAAGATCCAGAAATGTGGTATGATGAGGTACACAAATTGGCACACACATCACGGGTGTTGTGGACAGATTTGAATTCATTGTTTGAGATTGTAGTCCCTGGTGATTTGTAGTTGGAGTGCAAAGCTGTAGTGGGATGGCCGACACAAGAACCAGCTAGAATTGCTCGGAATAATGTACAAGCTGCAGTGGTAGCAGACAAATACGAGGCTGCGATCGAGTTTTTGAAGAAATCAGTTCCTGAAAAGATATAAGTTAGCAAAAGATTTTGAGAAATTCATTATAGCTGAAAGAGTACGTGCGTTATTTTTTTTATGAAAGGCTTATGCATATTTATAAGACACACAGTGGAGTTGGAAATCCTGAGAAATACTGGGGTCAGTGGATTCGTAGCTGCTTTTGTGTCAGGCTTAAGATTAGATATTAGTAATCGCATTCAACAAAGTGAATTGTGTTGAGAAAAGGCATAGATGAGGTCTTTATTCTGGCGAAAAATAGTGATTATTTTGAGAATTAGCAGAAGAAGCTTAAAGAAAAACTGATAATTGCTCAAACATAGCAGTTTTAAAAAACGATCCTGAAATCAAATGGGTTCAAATATGAATTTTGTTCCGTCTAGTATGAATGGAGTTAATCAAATGCAGATGGAAGGTGGTGGTAGAGGTGATGGTGAGAATTTGAATGTTGAAATGATGAAAAATAATACAGCATGCCACTTCTGTTGGAAGATCAGGCTCTGGAAAGGGAGTGTCTCCAGAATCCAACATGATTCAGAGGACTGTGGAATAACTTCCACAGATGCAGAGAAGTAATGTGATGGTTCTGAATATGCAGAATTCCGAACAGAATGTGCAGAGTCAGAAATAATTTCGATTGTCAATGCCTTTAGCCCTGGTGATGCAGCAAAACATGAGAAACAAGACGCACTATAGTGCAGAGTATCAAAGGAATTCATTGATTCTCATTGATGAGTTGACATGGAGTACTTCAAAATGACGGTGTCTGAGGAGGGAGGAGGATTGCTTACTTTGAGCAGTTCTAGAGGTAGACCAAAGAGGCCCATACATTGGCAAAGAAGTCAATGACCATCCGGTTTAATTTTTGATCGATATGGGGGCTACTAATTCTATAGTTTGTTCTGTGGATGTCCCAAGCCTACCCCTTTCAGGAAGAGAACTCTTAAGTTGTAGGGATCAGTAATAAACACATCTTTAATCAGGTTACAGAAGATGTTCCAGTTAAAATTGGCCAGACGGAGAACAATTACCAATTTATTTTGTGTGATTTAAGTCCTGTGAACTTATTTGGGGCTTGCTCTACAAAATGAATTGTGTAATTTATTGCACACCGAATGGTGTTGTGATTGAAATGCAAGATGAGGATTCTATGTTAAAAATAAATTCACCAGATTCAAGAGTTGAGTTATTTCCAGTTTTAACCAAAGAAGGCCTGCCCCTGGATTTAAGACATACTGTCAAAAGAGATTGGATTGATTTAAAGAGCAAAGCCAGTCCGAATAAAAGTCAAGCCAGATGCAATATTTCCTAGAACTAGACAATACAGACTTACAAAAGAGTCAGAAGAAGGAATGAAACCAGTGATTGAAAAGATGATTTAGGAAGGAATTCTCCAGGAGGTACTTGGTAGTCATTGTAACCCTCCTATGATGGAAATAAAAAATCTGAATGGCGAGTGGAGATTCGTACAAGAATGTCATATGATTAACAAGATTGTTGTTTCATATTGTCCAGTAGTACCTAATCCAGCAGTGATTTTGTTTCAGATTCCGTCAAAAGCAGAATGGTGTATATTCATCGACTTATACCAAGCATTCTTCTCAATTTCTTTGCATGAGGAATCATGATAATATTCTTGTGTGGTATAGAATCCCACAAGGGTATACAGAAGGTCCTTCAATTGTTAGTCAAATCCTGAAGAAAGATCTAGAAAGTCTGAAGTTACCATGCATTTCCATTTTAGTGCAGTATATTGATGTCCTCCTGGTCACATCCAAGACAAAAGAGGCTTGTAAACTTGATACAATTGCTTTGTTAAGACATCTAGCCTAAAAATGGGCATAAGGTTATCCTGACTAAAATGATGCAGGATTGGAAGAAGGAAGTCATCTGTCCTGTACACCATATTGAAAAGGGTGTGAGGAAAGTCTAAAAAAATGTGTTTCTGTAATTCTGAAAATGAGTCAGCTGACCACCTACAGGGAAGTTCGGATGTTTCTTGGAATTGTTCGGTACTGTTTTCAGTGGATTCCAAACTTTTTCTTGACTGCCAAACCTTTAGTAAGGTTATGGTGACATGTAGTTACGTCCAAGATCGGTACCATTTGATGATGACTGCTCTGATGCATTTAAGAAATTGAAAGAGTTTGTGTCATGCGCCCGCACTCGAGGTGCCTGATTACAATTCAGTTTTTTTTTCTGTTCTGCCGTGAGAGAAATGGATATGCACTTTCAATTCTTACACAGAAGCATAGAGATGTAATGCACCCAGTGGCTTGCCTATCTGCTGTGTTGGCTCTTGTAGCTGTAAGTCTTCCAGGTTGTTTACAATTGGTTGCAGCTGTTTGCATTGCCATTGAAAAAAGTGAAGGGCTTGTTATGGGCCATACTTTAATTGTACATGTCCCACATTTGGTTGAGATACTTTTGACCCGAATGAGAACACCGCATACAACCAACAGCAGACTGACTCGTTATGAGTAGACCATACTTGCAGCGGAGAACATCTTTATTAGAAGATGCAGTTTTTTAAAATCAAGCAACACTGCCTCCTATTTCAGACAGGAGGCGTGAAGACAGGGAAAATGATGAGATTCATGACGGACCAGATCATAATTGTCTAGAAGTGACTGAGTTCTGTACAAAACCAAGACCAAGCATTAAAGAGACACCTTTGGAAATTGCTGATCTAACATTGTTGATGGTTCTTGTTTTAGAGATTAACATGGAGCATTGCGAGCTACCTATGCAGTATATTCCAGTTCTGAGACTTTAGAAGCATCTTCTCTGCCAAATGTAAC